>JALJCQ010000014.1:0-1200000 GCA_023091665.1 Pythium myriotylum
TCCTAAACCTAACCCTAAACCCTAAACCCTAAACCCTAAACCTAACCCTAAACCCTAAACTCCTAAACCCTAAACCCTAAACCCTAAACCCTAAACCCTAAACCCTAAACCCTAAACCCTAAACCCTAAACCCTAAACCCTAAACCCTAAACCCTAAACCCTAAACCCTAAACCCTAAACCCTAAACCCTAAACCCTAAACCCTAAACCCTAAACCCTAAACCCTAAACCCTAAACCCTAAACCCTAAACCCTAAACCCTAAACCCTAAACCCTAAACCCTAAACCCTAAACCCTAAACCCTGGTTACGCGCCACTCGTTGCTCGCAAAAGTCACGTTGTTCCCTCCTTGGACCAGTCGGAACACGGAGAGTAGAGTGAACGAAAGCCCAGGAACGTGGAACACGTTGGGTATGGTCAGGTGGTACTCTCGCTGTTGCCTCCCCGCGTCCACTAATGTGCGCAGCCGCAGGTCGCCGACTTGACCAATTTCAATAGTTCGTCCATCGGCGACTTGAAAGCGCTTGGGTGGCCGGATCTCTCTCACGTTCTCCAAGTCTCGGTCTTGGCCCGTCAGGTGGTACGACGCGCCTGACTCCATTAGGACTTGGTCCCACCCGACGCCGTCTCCTCACTCGGACTCCTCGTCGACCGCGTCCAGCACCGCACTTAACAGCGGAGAGTTGCGTCGCTGGCCGTACTTAGGGCAATCCGGGTCTTGCGCCAAGTGCCCATGGCCATGACACCCATAGCACTTCGTCTTTTCTGTGACCCATTCTGGCTTGAGGTACTCGCCCGGTGATGGCCCCTCCTCCTTGAATCGCACAGCCTTCCTGGCTGGCTTGCGCTTGCGTTCCGTGACCACTGCGGCCATCACCCCTTTTGCCACTGGCTTGCCGCTCTTGCCTTTCGCCTTCTTGGCCGTCGGAGGCTTCGCCTGGCTCACGTTGGGCTTCGCGGCGACACCGTTCGATCGGTCGAGGAGCGACACAAACTCCACCATCTCGCGCAGCGCCGTGCGCGCCGATACTTTGCGCCGCTGCGCTTGCGCCCATTCCACGTTTAGTTGTCCGGCTTGAGCTGGGCAAGCCAAGCGCACGAAGGCCGCCAGCGCAGCGGCCGCGTTCGTCTCTCTCTCTATGCCCCCTGGGAGCGCGTTCGCCATGCTCTCCAGGTGCTGGGCGTACGCCTCGTATGCCTCGCTGGGTCTGCGCACGGCCTGTCGGATTAGGTCGCGGATCGCGTCCTCCCCGATCTTCGTCGCATACTTCTCCTGAAGCTGTGCGCACGCGGACTTCACCGTCAGGTCCCTGGTCTTTGCCCAGAGCCGGTAGAACCATACCGCCGGTTCCTCTGCGAGGAAGTTCTGCATGATGCTTAATTTGGCTTGCTCGGTCCAGCGGTGCCCCTCCCTCATCTGTGCCCCGATCAGCTGACTGTCCAGCTCGATGCACCAGAGACCTACCCCACTGTCGAAGTCACCCGGCTTCACCTTTCCCGTGAACTGTCGCAGCGTGAGACTCTTCGGGTTCGGTTTTCCTCCGAGCGGTAGACGGGACAGGATCTGAAGGCGGTAGTCTATCTCACTGGGCTCGTCTGGCTCGCCATCTGGTTCGCCGCTCGCGGGTCCTTCGTCGTCATTGTCACCGCTGTCGTCGTCTCTTACGTCGGGACCTGCTTCCGCTCCTCCGCCTCCCATCCCGCCAGCGTCGCTGTCTTCCCCGTCGCCCGTGCCTTCGTTCGCGTCGCTGGGGCCGTCATCAGGTGGCGCGGGATCGTCGCGCCGCCCACGTGGCCCAAGGCGTGGTCGAGTAGGGGCCGACTTGGTCTTCGTGGCGTTTCTGGAGCCTCTGGCCGCGGCGCGCCTCGTTCCTGCTGCCCTGCGAGCTGGCGCGGCCGTCGCGGTCGTCGGCGGCGCCGCGGGCGCTCGCGTGGTGGTTCGTTTTTGGCGCGTTTGTGGAGGCTGAGCCACGACCGCTTGCGCTATCGCCGTCGGCGAACTTGCTGGGGCTCGCGTCGGCGTGCCGGTGTCGATGCGGCGTGCTGGGGCTACTAGTGTTGCGTTGTGGGGTCACGGGCGCTGGTCCGGTCGCCGGCGTTACCGTGGTCTTCGACCTGGGCGACTGCCGTGGCGAGCTGCGTCGGGTGGTCATGCTCATCATTCTCGAGATTGCGTGTGGCTGTTAACCTGTCGGCACACTGTTTGATCGCTCGGGGTCAATTTCAGTTCTGTTCAATATATATTGCTCTAGCCCTATAGTTCATTGCTCTGATCGGTCTCTTTCGTGTCAGTCAGTCGAGGTGCTCCTCGTACGCACGAAGTGCGCGAGGTACCTGGCACATCACGGTGGATGGGCCCAGAGAGCTCATTCTCCGAGACGAGCAGAGAACCCCTGGCTGGCCCCTCTGCTGGGAGCGGCCGATTTGACCACGGTCTGGGCGCTAGTCCAACAGGGTCCCCGACACTGGTGTCAAGACCAGAAGGAAAGCGCTGCGACCGGTGCGCGCTCCTTTGCCTGTGATCGACAGGAATGGCGAACGCCATTATCACGTCGAGTCTCTCGACAGTGTGCGTGTGCACAATGGCGTCCGCCAGCTCTTGGTTAAGTGGCTTGGATATCCAAGCAACCAGAGCTCCTGGGTTGATGCGAATATTCTCAGGCAAGATTGCTCTGATCTTGTTCGCGCATGCGAACATGATCATCCTGGATGGTTCCAGTAGGTGGGACCGACCACCTCCATCAAGATGAGAAGTGTCTCAAGTTCCTCAAGGAAGACGCTCAGTGGAGCACACGGAAGGTCCGTCTCAGTCAAGTTGACTGTCCCTGTCTATCATAGACATGGGTACAAGACACAAGCAGAAGGCCATGAAGATGGCGAGAACGCCGCGTTCGGCGCAGTCGAAGCTTCGACAACGTCCACCGACCTCATCGGTTGCGTTGGACAACGCTCGCACCAAGCCAGAGTGGCTGGCTCAGTTTGGTGTTGCTACACCGAGCAGTTCTCTGCGGTGTAGCCATCACGCCCGAGCGTGTGGCCGACAACACGAAGTTGTCCGGCAACGTCGTTGTTCGACTGCCACGGGTATCCCCGCACTCCACGCACTCAGTTGAGTCGCTGGATGAGGCTAGCCAGCCTCTTGAGTACTTGGTAGTACTCGCGGTGGACATCCACCGACCACAGTCTCCAGTATTGGACTGGACCCAATTCTGGGCACCGTCAAGAGACGAAGTTTGCGAGTTCGCATCGTACAGGTCTGTACGCTTGCACAAGGCAAGAACCCATCACACTGAGTGTGTGTGCCAAGTTTGGGCTTGCCGCGAGCTCTGCTCGCCTCGCAATGGTCGTCTGACCATGCCATTTTGGCTTGCCGCCGTCAGACGGCAAAATGGCCCAGTTTTGGGGGATCGTCATGATCCAGTGGTCGCTGGCGACCGCGCGCACGTCTGCATGCGTCTCATGACGCAGCGAGGTGTTGCGCCAAGCCGCTGCGGCTCTCGATCAGTCGTTGTCGAAAAATCGACACGCGACTTCGCGCTCATGGTCGCGATGAGTCTGTACCAATTTCCGTGTGGGTCCTCGGAAAATTCCGTACTGGAATAGGCTCGTGTTCCTTTTCTAGGACACGGCTGTTCCTAAAGTAGGGACAAGGGTGTTCCTCATTTTGGGTGTGTGTGTGTGGGGGGGGGGGGGGGGGGGGGGTGTAACGGGGTACAAGGTTACACAAGTAGGTTAGGTTGTGTAGGTACATAATGTGTGTAGTCCACTTAGGGGAAAAGTTACCCTAAGTAGTGACTCTCTTTTATTAGATTCAGTAGGGGATATCCCTGGGTATTAGATACCAGGGATATCAGGTATAGGGGGGATTATTCCCCAGGGGAACAATCTGAATACAAGGAGTTCGCCTTTTGCCAAGTCCTTGGCGCTCGTCGACAGGGGTCGACTCGGAGCGGCTGCTCACGCTTCCTCAAGCGCAGGTGCTGTGCACGGTCGTGGACCGTTACAATCTGTGCTAGGTGGACGGCCCAAGCCAAGAGTTCTTCATAGACGACATCAGCGTACGCGATAGCTACGAGCGGACTCGCTGGAGATGAGGACTTGGCGCCGTTTGCATAGCTAATGCAGCCGCAATTGCTGTGATTGGACAGGTCACCACGCAAGCATCAGGAAAAATCGACAACCCGTTCTCTTGGGACGTCTTGACACGGACGAAGCGCAAGAACAAGACGTTCGCTCCGCTCATCGAGAGGTTCTGCTTTTTGAGAAGCGCCAAGTCGGACGCACGACCAAAGAGGTATCACAACAGCGCCAGCAATGCAACATCCTGGTAGTCGCTGGCGGAGCTCGCGTTTGAGTAGAGATAATTCATGAGTAAATATAAGTCTTCTTTGCTGCATGCTGGCGCTTGTTTCACCACGGCACCCTCAGCTCTGGTCTTGCAGTAGCGATCCAAGAGACCACCTTTTTAGAGTAGCGTTGCTTCGGCGTGCGCACTGCTCTGCGGAAAGCGGTCGAGAAGCCACAATTTGGCCTGACGAAAGTACTGCATGACGGTGGTGTGCGCGAGCTTTTCGCCCCTTTTCCCATCATGAAAGCAAGGTGGACACCAAAGCGGTCGAGAAGACTCACTAAAATTGAGTCCGTGGAGTCGCTCTGAACTGCGGCAGTTACATCGTCCATTTGGACATGCTGCTCATGCAGGAAGCGCTTAAGACATTTTGCGCAAGGAGTTTGGCCTTCTGCGTGTTGACAGGTTGGAGCTGAGCAAGGTTCATGGTTTCGGTGATCGGAATGCGGTAGATATGCGAATGAATATGCAAATGACTCGTGTTTGAATGCGCATAGCCATATTTCTGGTGCCGTTCCGACAAAATATGTCGGAACCGGTGGGAGTTGAACAGCCATCAGATCCCCGCAGTCTCATTGGCTAGATATGATCTCTTCGAGGCTATCATTGGCCAAACAAACACTTAATGGTCTATGATTGGCTGATAAAATCCATACAAATTACAAGTGCTATCGGCACAATGAGAATATTCAACCATAGTTGGATAATATTTATCTCCAAGGAAATGATTGGTTAATATTGGAAATGCAAAGATCAAGTCAAGTGGGAGATTGAACCTGTGCACGGTTACGGGTACGGGAGTTACGGTTTTACGGTTCTGCGATCACTGAACCGTGGACACGTTGAAGTCCAAAGAAAGCTGCGCAGGATGCGTGACTGATCGAGAGCACAGCGTAGCAAGGATAGAGAGTCAGAACTTTTCGTGGGGAGCTCGCTCTGCAGGACTCCGACAGTACGACGCACATGGCACGAGCACAATCGGCATTTTCAGCCTAGATACAGTTGAAGACAGGGCATAATAACCGCTCCGCGGCTTACCGCACAGAAGCCTAGATTTCGTGGGTCTGATCCTAGCTGCTCGCCTCGGCGCCTCCGTGACTGTAGCTACGCTGTAACACCAACTGCGTGAGGACCTGGCGTGCGATGCTCAAACCACACGGGATTGGGCTCGTAGCCTGGACTGATTTGCTCCGGAAGGCATCCCACATGAGCCGAAATCGATGGAACTCAAATGCTTCCAATATCTCTCGTTTCCTTTCGTCCAATGCTGAGTGTTTTAGGGTTTATTGAAAATGGATGCTTGGATTAGGAAAATAGCCCGCCCCTCAGACTCAAAACACGAAGTCTGACCCGGCCCCGGTGTCTATTCCTGGACACAAGAATGAGCGAGCTTATGCCGAGAGCGTCCCAGCTAGGACGCACAGGACGAGCGATCTTGGCAGGTTGCGCCTGGGCGCGAGCCGCTCTCCCGCCACTCGCCGAGTCCGGAGGAATCGCGAAAAAGAGGTCTCGCCGCTAAGCGTCCAAGATCGATGACAGACGGGGGAGCCGGGTCGCCATCTCGCGGCGGGTCGTCGCCGTCCAAGTCCCCATCCAAAGCTGGCTCCGGGAGTCCGAAGAACATCGTCTACACAGGCTTCAACGATGTCAAGTCCTCGGTCGGCGGCCAGGTCGACTCTCGCAAGGTCACGGCACCAACGACCGTCTTCGGCAGTAGCACGCGCCCACAGACCACTAGCGGCGCCAAGTCCCCTGGCCCCGGTGCCTACCAGATCCCGTCATCGATCGGGAAGCCCATCCTCTCGACCATGTCGACGGCGCCTGCGTGTTCCATCAGTGGTCGCGAGAAGTTCGGCTCCACGAACGATCCGAAGGCCACGGCTAACGTGCCTGGTCCCGGAGACTACACCTCAGCGATCGTGAACCCGCGAGAGCGCGCCGCGCCCAAGTACTCGCTCGGCAAGAAGTGGACGCAGCTATCGGGGATGAAAAAGTCGCCTGGTCCAGGATCCTACGAGGCACCCACGACAATCGGCCGCACAGTGTTGTCCACGCAGAAAAGCAACCCGATGCCCGCCTTCACGCGAGTGGAGCGCAAGCCGCTGGTGCAGAGTAGCACGGCGGACGTCGGTCCGGGTCAGTATGGCGTCGTGGTCGCGGCAGTGGGTAAGCAGCCCATTTCAACCATCTCGTCGGCTGCGAGCTTCTCGTTCGGCACGGAGCAGCGATCCAAGCAGAGCAAAGGCATGGGCGAAGTACCCGGCCCCGCTTCATACCAACCCAAGAGTTCGGTCGGCAAGCAGGTGGAGTCGACGTACCGCACGGCCCCGAAGATCTCCATGTCTGGACGAACCAAGTTTGGCAGCCATCTCTGAATGAACCACTCTTTTTATTGTCTCTCAGCTCAGTTCACTGGTTCTAAGTTTGACCCACCTCACCCAATGTCCGGGTAGGAAACCTTCCCGTTCCATCGTTGTGCGACGAGCCAGAGCGTTTCGTAAGACACGCGACGCATGGGTGTGAGTCGGAGATCCTGGATATGGGCTAGTACCACCGACAGGTTGATGGTCGCGGCCGCCTGCCGGGGCATCATCTTCATGAGCATGATCACGTACAAGTCCTTCGCGCGGATCAGCACGTCGCAGCCTTCGAGCAGTACGAAGCCTTCGCGCACGTTAGATACTGGAGCGTGCGGACATCTCCGTCCGCCGTGTCGCGACCCACAATTTTCTTCGTGACCAGCGTATGGTAGTAGTAGTAGTAGGTGAGAGGTCCTCCACAGCCGTAGGCCTCGAACGACGTGACGTAGTCTGGATGGCGCTGGTCTCGCGGGCTGTACTCGCTACGGTTGCGGTACCACTGGACGATCTGGATGACAGCATACGCGATCGGATGGCCGACAAAGATGCCGAGGCAGATGCAGTGCTGCATGAAGAAGATCTTGGACGTGTTGCACTCGCTTGCGCCGAGCGCGCAATCGGGTTTCGTGGCCACGACATAGTGCTCCGGGTGCCGCACATTGACTGACCACATGAACACCCCGAGCGAGCCGAGCATCCAGGCAAGCCGAGCCACATAGTACGAGTCGTTGTTGGCCATGCGTGGCCAGAGCGTCACTGCCGCGCGCACGTCGAGCTGATGCATGAGGATGAAGCTCACGCCGGCCATGTACACGACCTTCTTGCGGAAGATGTCGGCGATCGTATCGTTGTTGGACGCGTAGCTCGTGCTGAAGATCTGGTAGTAGAGCACGTACAGCAGTTGGATCGAGATGATGCAGAACGTCGGCAGGCGCAGAATCTGGACCACGATGTGGTAGGAGACCACTGGGCCGTTGCGCAGCGCGAGCACGACCAGGAACACGAGCAGCCCGAGCGACTGAACAGCCACTGCGAACGTGAACTGGAGTCGCGGCAGCGTTACCTGCACGCCAGCCATGCGGTAGAGCGTGATGAAGGCGTACTTGCTGCCTTGGTACGGCGTCTGGATCTCGAGCGTGTCAGCGAGCGTCGCGCTGTAGGTGATTTGCGAGATGATGTCATCGAAGCTTTGGCGCCGCACGTTGGGCAGCGTCAGGCCGAGGCGCCCGCCACTCTTCCCTACGAGGTAGAACTGCCGCGCTCGCACCGGCACCGGCAGGCTCATCATGTCAAGCCACTGGGTCGTCGGGCCTCTGACGGCCGCGGAGAACGGACCCGAGAGCAGCCGCCAGTCGTTCAGCTTGGGCTGCACAACGAGCTTGTCTTTCCCCACACAAATCGGCGCCTGCTCGAGCCCCGTGAAGAGCACGTCACGCATGTTCTCAATCCACGTGCCGGCAGAGACGAGTCCGCCCACATCCGCTGGCGTCACGAGCCCGGCGATGTAGTGCATGGCGAGGAACTCGGAGCCGTTGCGACAGAGTCCGTACGAGCTCACGCCGCCCTGGTGACCTGTCATCATGATGCATTCAAGCGGGTTCTTGGGGTCGGTGTTGAGCAGTGCGCAGGCGCCAGAGCCGTACGCAGCGAAGTCAGTCGGCGCCATGTACGAGTAGTTGAGAAACTTGGTGCTCGTCGGTTGCGGGAACCAACTCACGGCCGTGACGTTGTTCTTCATACTTTTGACGAACGCGCTGAGGAAGCCGCCGCCGGGGAAGTAGGCCTTGGCGTAGGATGCGTTCTTTTTGACGAGGATGCCGCTGTTGTCGGTGAGCTTCTCGGCGTCGATCGACGTGTCAAACAGCGGCGAGGACGCGATCGCCAGCGCCGTGAACAGCAGCACGAGGCCGAGCAGCGCCGACCAGGGCTGCGTGTCGCCTGGTGGCGGCTTGTCAGGCAGATCCGCGCCGCTTTCGACGAGCTCGATGGGCTGCAGACGCTGGTAGTTTTGCGCGACGATGTCGTCTTCGAGCACGCGGATCTTGCTGGCGCTGCGCACGCGTTTGTCACCGGCGCCCACGGCGTTCCGCAGAAACATGGTGGCGCGTCGGAGCGGAGAGGTCAGCTGTTGCGCGGACGCGGCTTTGGCCTCTGACTGCGAGTCGCTGCTCGTTTCGGGTGCAAAGGGCGCGAGTCGCGCAGCTTTCTCGGGCGTAGCGGTCGCGCCGCTCGCCGTCGCGAGAAGATCGTCGACGTTAGTGGTCTCGAAGGGGCGAACGTGGGCGTCCATGGGGGTAGAGGAAGACGGCGACTTGGGCCCGACGAGGAGAAGAAGCGAATGGCTCGTCGGCCAGCCCAGCGAGCGGTCGGCTCTCGTAACAGCTCGGCAGCGTGAGCGAACGAGCCAATCGCTCGCGGCTCCGTTTCTCAACGCGAGCGACGGTCTGCGATCGCGTCACAATCGCAGAAGGCGGAACCGCTCGGCGGTTTCCACGGGCGGAGGTTACGAAGCCAAGTGAGACAGACGACGAGTCGCTGTCTGCATCGTGGGCCGGGATCGCGCGCGCGTCACAGATTGTACCCATGTCCGCACCGCAAGTACCGCCTTGAAACCGGTTTCTGTCCCTGTTCTGACTTGTCGTTCTTGTTCTTTGCTCCCTCCCTGTTCTCTTGCCAAGCTCTCGGCGCCGAAAAGTGTTCTGAGTGTTGGTGTGCTTGCGCTCGTTGGTGTGTTGGCGCCGAGTGTCCCACCGCTCATGGGTTCAGTCGGCGGATCTTTCGCTCGGCGCGCAATGTGGCGACGGCCATCAGCTCGCCGCGCGCTGATTGGCTCGTTCGCGGCGCTCGTGCGATTGTCGATTCTCCAAAAGCGCATAAACTCTCGCAGGTCCCAACTGCCACTTTTCCCTCGTCGTCTTCCCCCAAACCCAGATCACCCCGACGGCGACCATCACTCTGCCTCGCTCGGGGCGAGTGGCAGGGGGTCGGGCTCGCTCTCTGCGTTGGGGCGTTGGCGTTGGGGGTTCTCAAAAGCGCGCGACGAGCGACGCCAACACGCCGACGCCAACGCTCGCCATGATGGAGGGCCACGCCTTCTTCGAGGACATCCGCGAGTACGTCCCCCCTCCCCCTCCCTCCCCCTCTCCATAACTCACCCTCTTCCTCCCTGCCAGAAGAGAGCTCCCGCCGTGCGACCTGGGCCACCTCGACGAGCTGCTCCTGCTGCTCAAGACGGCGCACCCGACCGTGCGCGCCAAGCTCCTGCGCGACCTCGCGGCCGACGACGGCGCCTACGTCTCGCGCCTGCTCGACCTCTTCGACCTCAGCGAGCTCGACGCCGACCGCGCCGTGCTCCACCGCCTCTTCGACATCTTCTACGCGCTCTGTACGTCGCTTCGCGCTCCCCCTCTCTCTCTCTTTTCATAAGACTAACTGACGCGCGACCGCGACCGCCAGTCGAGCTCTGCGACCGCCGCGTGGTCGAGATCCTGCTCAGCGACCAGCACTTCCTCTCGGTCGTCGGCGTCTTCGGCCACAACCCGGGGCTGCTGCGCGAGATGGACTTCCGCGCCGAGCTCGAGGGCCGCGCCGGCTTCAAAGAGGTCGTCCCCATCCGCGACCCGCTCGTGCTCCAGCGCGTGCACCTCAACTTCCGCATCCACGTCATCAAGGACAGCGTGCTCTCGCGCTCGCTGCCCGACTGCGCCGTCATCATGCTCGACCACCTCGTCAACGAAAACAACTTCCACATCCTCTCCTACATCCACGACTCGGAGCCCTACTGGCAGGAGCTCAAGCGGCTCGTGCAGACGCCCGCGCGACGCCGCGACGGACTCGGACTGCTCAAAGAGGTCGTCGCGCTCGTGCGCGCCACGCGGCCGCTCGACAAGCTGCCGCAGCAGCTGCGCCGCGACCTCTTTGGCGCGCCGCCCGTCTTCGGACAGCTCCTCACCAACCTCTTTGGCGACGGCGCGGTCTTCGAGGCCTTTGCCAGCATCCTCGGCTCGCCGCAGTCGCCGATCCAAGAGATCGAGCTCACGCTCGACATCCTCAACGCGCTCGTGTTCTACCAGGGACCCGAGCGCCTCCGCACGTTCCTCGCGAGCGAAGGCAAGTGCATCGCGCCGCCCACGAGCGACAAGGAACGCATCCAGTGGCGCGACGGCGCCTCGCTCTTCACGGCGCTCATCTGCGTCTTTGAAAAGTACGAAAACACCCGCGTGCAAATGTTCACGCTGCTCAAGGAGATCTTCAAAGTGTCGCTGCCGCAGGTGAGCCCTCCGCTGCCGCCGTCGCTCGCGGCCTCTTGGCGCCGCCGCGCTCACGCCGTGTTGGATCCACAGGACGACAAATTCCTCAACGTCATGTACCCCAACTACATCCACTGGTTACTCCAGCCGCTCAAGTACATCTCGGTCGACGACGAGGCCACACTCTTCGCGCTGCAGGACAGCATCATGGAACTGCTCACGTTCTGCACCGAGGCCCACGGGTACCGCATCAAGTATTTATTCGGACGACAGCCCATCGCCTCGTACGTCGAGCGTATGCTGCGGTCGCGGAACAAGCTCTTCGTCATCCGTACGACCCCTACCACACACGCTAAAGGCTCTGGCGGCATTGGACTAATTTGTTGCATTTTCTTTGCTTGCTTTGATCTCTCTAGACGCTGTCAAGTTTATTCGTGCGTGCGCAGCAAGAGGCGAAGCCTTTTTCTCGCGGTTCCTGATCCAGAACAACCTCTTCACACCGCTGATGGAGCAACTCAAGACTGGCCAGCGAAATGACTGCGCTGTGTGCTCGGCGATCCTGGAGTTGCTCGCTTTTATCGAAAAGGTTTGTCTGGCCATCTGTTCTGACTCTTTGACCCACGAACATTAATCAGAAGTGATTAATTCCCACAGAGTAACTTGACTGCGCTCGTCGAACACATTTACGAGAAATTCTACAGTTTGTACAAGGACGAATGTCCGATCGTGTTTGAGGCCATCCGGGTTCGCCACGATGACGCCGTCGGCTCCTCCAGTTTGAACAAGGACGACCCGCAGCGAGAAAACATACTCTTTGTCCAGCGCAACACCACTATGCTCGACGAAGAAGAGGACCGGTATTGGGAAACGGATGATCCCGCCGAGAATTTCGCTCCTGCATTCGTGAAGGACGAGGTAAGGGCGTCTTGGAGAGGTTTTCCCGTGAAGTGTGTTCTGAAGATATCTTTAATGGTATAGCAACCGTCGGAAGTGAGGTGTCGCGCTCCTGACGCAACGAAGCTCGTCGACTATGCGGATGACGACGAGCCGGCGTCCCCATTGAAGGAAGGAGATTTGATGATTCCTATGCCTCGCGATGACGGCGCTGCAATGAACGAAGAAACAAAGACAAACTCGGACTCTGATAAGAAAGAGGACGAAGAAGACTTCAAACTCCCTGTTCGTGAAAAGAAGGGCGACGACGAACCGACTGATTTCCTGTCCGGAGGCCTCAACGGCCGCAAGCTGCAGACGAAGAAGGTGAAGTCGCCTCAGTATAAATCGATGTTCCAGCAGATCTCATGGAAAGTAGCAAGCGGCAACGGCTCGTCGTCGTCATCATCAAACGACGGATCGCCTGACTCGACGGACGCTCAGCCCATGGATACGTCCAACGGCCGAAGTGACGACTCTCCGCCGACAAAGCGAAAGCTTGATATCGCGGAGCCACCGTCACCCGAGTCGATTCTGAAGAAGGCCAAGCCGTGCACGCCTGTGAGTTCGAGCTGACCGCAATAGTTGTAATGTTAGGACCGCTAGTATGAAGCAAAAAGAAGAAAGAGACAAAATAGAGGGTACCAAACGATGCCAATCAACATGAGCACGGTCCAGTCTCCCCAGAATCTTCGGTGCAAGAATTACTCTTGCGACCGTTCTCGAAGAACAATCATTCAACACTGCCATATTAGAGAACGGCACTCGACTCGGGAAAAAAATTCCACAAGAAAGTGTCCAAACAGCCCAGACCTGCACTTCTTTGCTCCAGATGTATATCTCCCCGGTGACCCACAGATTCATGCGATCTACTCCTCTAAGGCATGCTCGAGCCCCAACTCTCGGTAGTGAAGTAGGCTCTCTCAGCTGCTCAATGTTTGGGAGGTCTCAGTCCGACAGTTCATTGGTTGAGTGGTATTCTTCTATACCAACACCGTTTCTCAAGCCGACTTCTCCACCTAAACAAGTCCGATTCACATGTGAGTTGATTGCTTTATCGCAAACGCTGGCCCAGTTTCCGATCGCAACTCCACCGAGAGATATCTTCCAAAAGTTGACGTCGATTGACGCCTTCAATTTCCCGACGTTCCTGAACCCACAGTACGACCCGACTCGTCAAGACTACATTCTCACGTGTATCAACAGTGATGTCCTTACGCAACAAACTAACGGACATTAGAAGGAACGATTCCAGACGGCACACAGTACTTGTACGTCGATTACAAGTCGTTGGAGTCTTTGTCCAATTTCACGTTTTGAGCTCGTTGACACTGTTGTCAGACATCAGATTGAATCGGAGAAACCGTATCGTCGGCAATGACTCTGTTTCGCCTGAGCTAGCAGATCTTTAGCCGGCAACAAGTTACAGTCCGTTAATTTTTCTTTTCCGAGTGGTCTCGTAGGGTTGTCTGTTATTCTGGCAGTTACGGCCATCGCATGCAAAGCCTGCGTTTCTTCATCACTTCACAACGGGTATAGGGTTTAGGGCGGTGAGCTTGCGCTTCTCAAAAGGGATATCTAAGAGCTTGAAGCCTTTCACTAACCGACGAATGTTTAACACCAAGCACCTGAACAGAATCAAAGCTTCGCCCAGCACTGGAGACGATTCTCTAACGATTCCAGCACCCTCCAAACACGACCCATCGGATTCTTCGTCATTAACCTCGATCATTACAATCGCCGATAGTAGTGTCGTCGGTATTGTGGTCGCCGGAATCGTCTTTTGTCGTCGAAGGAAAGACCACGGGAAAAAGACGCAGTGATTCGACACCAAATGCTACATTGCTGGGTCAGACTCCACTGAAACGTCCAACGACAGCGACCTAGTCTTGTGGCAGAGACTGATTTGAAGCAGCCGTCTCGCCCTTGCGAAGGTTCCATTTGAAAGATGAATTATTTGCGACATCTACAACGCAGAACTTGGGAAGTATCAAAAGCAAGATCGGGAGAAGCACGAGGTCTGGCCGTGGGTGTCGCCGAAGAGTGATGTCATCGTAAACTCTTTCAATTTGTCAATCATCCACGAGGGGGACTGCCGTTATTATTGTCGAGCAAATTCTTGGCGGGGACCTGTCCACGATTGTGCAGACACTTGGCCAGCCGCAAGACCCAGAGTCGTGGTTTAAGTACTAAGGGGGATGTCTGGAAGTCAAGGAACTGCTGGGTATGGGGTAGCTTCGGCATTTTTCCAAGATCATCAGGGTGGACGTGGCGTCGAGGATTTAGCTGATCTCGTATGGATCGCTCCAGAGGTTTTAAGCGATAGAAATAAAACGTCCGAGAACGAAGTCATCTATTCACTCGGACTAGGTACGGCACGACGACCATAATTTGGACGTCGTGCCGTGCCAAATCCGATCTCATATTATGAGATCGGGAAGCGGCATCTTGGAAGTTTCTCGATCCGATTAGGTGATCAGTCGCAAAACGCTGGAGCGTTAATCCAACAGAACATGGCCCGGCCGCAGAGGGGCACGCAGAGCTGCGCGAAATCTTTACAACGCATCGCAATGCACACGGATCAGATGTTTTGGACCTCGCGTGAAAGTACCTCGATCATTTCTGTGGAGCTGGTCGGCATACACGGACTCCAATTAAATATTTTGAAAAGAGTTCTCCCCCGTGGGCCACTCCGTTTCCTAACACCCTACAATCGTATTCTTCACGGCACATCCAGTACATGTGCTAGTTCTTTTGCATACTGTCGGCACGAGCAGATTTGGCGGCAACCGTATCTGCCAATTGAATCAACTGAATAGCTGATACAGTACGAGCATGTCGCATCTAGTGCACACTCGACTCATTCATCCCTTCAGGAAGACCTCACCAGAAATGGCTGAAACGTGTTCATGGCAGATTACGTTGTTTAAAACACAATGGCATGCACTTTCTATGATTGTAGTGAGATCAACAAGCAACCAAAAAAGTGTAGCCATGTGCTGGGTGTTTTAAACGTCGTCAACATCCCCACCAATCTATGGTGAACTACCCAGCCTCGTTCATTCTGCATTTCGTCATGAGCTTCGCTCTCCAGCTCTTCCGCGTCCTCGCGGCGTCCACATCCACGATGATGATCCTGAGCCCAATTCCATCGATTCTCAAGACTCTGAGAAACAAGCACACGGGTGTGGCCTCCATCGTCCCCCTCGTCTCAATGTTCACAAATTGTCACATTGCGTACGCCAGCAGAGCAAATGGGAGCGTGCGGTTTGTCTTTACTCATCGTTTTTGTTGCCTCTTCTTCAGGATGATGTACGGCTACCTATGCAAGCTTTACTTCCCGGTGTTCTCGACGTTCATCTTTGGCGACATCATGTGCCTTATGTACATCTCCGTGTTCTATCGATTTTCGCCGGAGAAGACCAAGGCACACAGAATCTTCTTAGTCTTTGGTGTGCCGCTTTCGCTTCTCACACTCTACTCGATCCTCGGAGGCCTCGGCGTGACTGGCCAAAAGGCATATGACGTTGGGGAAGTCAGCGGGTACGCTGCGATTGTCACGACTGTGATCCTGTACTCATCACCTTTCGAGAAAGTGGCCATGGTGCTCAAACACAGGTCTGCAGTGTTTATCAACATCCACATGGTGTGCGCCGGCACGTTCAACAACGTCATGTGGATAACCTACACTTACATGGCGAGGGAGTGGCTAATCTTCATTCCCAACATCTTCTGTTGCACCATGGGCTGTATCCAGATCTCGCTCTACCTCCTGTTCCATCCCAGGAGTCATCCATACGATGGTCCAATTCCTGGCGTCACGGTCGACAGAGAAACTGCGATACACATCGAGCTCGGCGAACTTTCTCTGGACGGGCACGCTATCACAAACAAGACCCAGCGTGAGAGCTTTGTAGTCATCGAGTCCCCCTTGGAGCCGTTCACGGGAGCTAAATACTAGTTGGTAAATGAGACAGTTAATTAAGAGACTGTTGGAATAATGAGCTTACAAGTTATTACTGGCCACTCTCGAGAAAAATCGACTCGATGCGTTTCGGATCTCTAACCCAGAGATCTATGAGCACAGATCCTTCCTTGACGCTGAGATGGTTTCATCCGTGATGATCTTAGGGGAAACGGCTCTGTTACCGTACTAGCAAAGGTGGTGGGTGGGCAGTATCGAAGAAATTCGTACTAAACAAAAAATCGATGCACGCTACCGCTAATAGACCGGTTGCACCAACATATTGGTTTCAAAGCGAGGGTCATCTAGTTTTGAAGACAGACGACTTTCACTGGTTGCGAAGTCACGCCATCGCGCGTCGCAGCGGTGTTCAGTGAGACGACTGTCTCCACTTTGGCAGCCTATGCTCGTACTGTACTGTACATCTGGAAACTTCCACTTGCATACGTGTATTGGATCTGATTCCGAGGGAAACCATGGACGCAGCTCAGCGGCCAATAGATTTGTTTCGACGCGGTGTCTCATCGCTGTGAAAATATTCAAACATCGAGATTCGTGACACCCCATAGTCTTTTTGCATTGTCCTCTGTTTGGCGAAAAGCCACTGGTGACCAGTGGCTTTTCATGCCAAACGACCATTCTTGTCGTTCGTAGAGACTCAATCTGAGACCAAGGGAGTGGATATTGTGTACGTAGTGGCTTGTTTCGTACAGCTGGTACGGTATCTATACAAGTCTTACCAAACTTGACGAAACTTGACGATGTAAGGTTGCACGGAACTGGACGCCTTCGCAGAAGCGATTACGGTACCCCGGTCTTTCTCCACTGAGTATTAGATTTCATTTTCTTTCGGGTTGACTTCGTAATCTGGACTTGTGTTCCCGCCGATCCGGATAAGCTTTTAGAACCGCATCTTTCCACTGTCGTTGAGTACAACTTCGTTGTGCCTTTCTGCCGACAGCCACCGAGGCCTCCGTTGACTTTGGCCGGCGAAGCCTTGGGCCTGCCGCGAATGGCTCGATGGTAATCGCCCACAATCCATTTCGACTCCAAGAGCAATGCTCGTCATCAACCCTGCTGAAGTCTCGCTGCCGTGGGCGATCGCCATGGGTGGCGGAGCCGTCCTCGCCGTCTTGCTGCTGGGCAAGCTGGCGACCAAGAAGTCTGGAGACACCAAGAAGGGGCGCAAGATCCACTCGCTCGGCACAAGCATCCCGATCATCGGTGACATGCTGGAGGCGCTCAAGTATGCCGACGTGCGTCACGACTGGATGACCGCGCAGTTCCGCCGCTTCAACTTCGAGCCGTGGCAGATCAATAACCTCATGGGTCCACCCACGGTCGTCGCGGCCGACCCAGCGATATTCGAAGCCGTCGCGTCGACCCAGTTCGACACCTTCATCAAGGGAACGACTCACCAATACCTTCTGAAGGACGTCCTGGGCGGGGCCTTCGTGAACAAGGACGGTGAAGAATGGTACCATGGGCGGAAGACGGCGGCGAAATTCTTCTCGGCCAAGACGCTTCGCCTCATGATGACGCAGACCATGAAGCGCAACTTCGGCTTGGTGTCGAAAGTGCTGGATGCGCGAATGGAAAGCGGCAAGGAAATCGATCTCACGCAGCTGTTCCTCCAGTTCTCGCTGCAGACGTTCATGGAGGTGGGCGTAGGCGTCGACTTTCCCGTTATCGGCAACGAAAAGCCCCTTCCGTTCGAGCTCGCACTTGGTGACGCAGTTCCAATCACAGCCAACCGGCGCCTCGTGCCAAATTTCGTGTGGAGGCTCGCGCGCTGGCTGAATATCGGACCGGAGAAGCGACTCAAAGAGGCGATGGATATTGTCCGCACACAGATCAACGAGCTCATCGTGCAAAGTCTCGGCAAGGATCCCGAGGCTGAGAAAGCCCATCCAGATGAAGTGAAGGTCCGCAGTGCGATCGAGCTCTTTGTGGAGCACAGCCGAGCCGACCTGGTGGGTTTGCGTCCGGAAGACCTTGTCGACTTTGTCATCAACTTCGTGATCGCGGCCCGTGATACGTCGTCGCTGGCGACTGCGTGGTTCTTCTACGCGTTGAGCAAGAACCCGGGGATTGAGGCCAAGATCCGTGAGGAGCTCGCAGCCAAGCTGCCGTCGCTGGGCGTGCAGGCCGGCGACTACATCACGGTCGACCACGTCAAGCAGCTCGTGTATTTGGAGGCGGCTATCAAAGAGGCTCTCCGGCTCTACCCCACAGCGCCGCTCATGGTCCGCCTGTGCACCAAGGACACGTTCGTGGACGAGGACATCATGATCCGCAAGGGCCAGTCCGTGATCGTGTCCATGTACGCCATGACGCACAACCCGAACATCTGGGGACCGGACGCTAGTGAGTTCAAGCCCGAGCGCTGGATCGACGAAACGACAGGCACGCTGCGCAACTTCCCGTCCACCAAGTTCTCGACGTTCAGCACCGGCCCGCGCATTTGCATCGGCTTGAGCCTCGCGATGGTGAGCCTCCGCATCATGATCGCCAACTTGATGCACAACTACAAGTTCGATTACGCCGAGAACGACGGCAGCTACCTCAACTCGATCGGTCTGCTCATGAAGAACCCTCTCAATGTCAAGGTGAACCGGGTGTAGACTGGACGAGAACGAATTCTTCAAACTCAACTGCATAAATGAACTTGCGGGTGCCTCGCGCCGGCTCAAGGTTACTACTCCACGGGTAAACCTAATAGACCTCAATTTGATACCAAAAAAAATAAATGAAATTGCAATGGGCCGGAAAGACTTCAATCTCGATCGATCGCTTGTTGGCGCGAACAAGTTCGTGGGACAGCGACAGCGGACAGCAATGGGACGCGCTTTCTCCACCGCAAGAATCTTTACGCTGATTGGATGGCAACTGTGGCAAGTGTGTCGATTACGGTGTTTTAAACAGGTGGACATGTACTTTCTACGGAACACTTGAAGTTTGTGAGGGGTCAACTGTAGCCATGTCGGAACGGCAAGTGTTTTAAACAGCGTGATCAGAGCAATCACGAAACCAGTGGTCGCGCGCCTGCTGCGCGCATGGACGTCAAGAGATCTGGAAAGATCCCTCCATGCGTCAAGCTGTGATGCTTCTCATCTCATTCATCGATTTGCCCATTACCATGTCGGTCGCGCTCTCGTTCTTCCGCGTGCTGGCAGCCGCCACCTCCATGCTCATGATCCTCAGTCCCGTCCCGACCATGTACCGCATTGCGCGTGCCAAGGTCGTGGGCCACCACTCGATCGTGCCGCTTGTCTCCATGCTCGCTAACAGCCACATGAAGTAAGCCCTCCCACCCGACAGCATGCACGCTCTCTCGTGACAGCCTCTCACCACCTTGTGTCTTGGGCACCAACAGCTTGCTCTACGGCTACCTCGTGCACAACATCTTTCCCATCTTCGTAACGTTCGTGGTCGGCGATATCCTCTCGATCATCTACATCGCCATCTTCTACCGGTACACGGACGACCGCGCGACGGCCAACAAGGCCATTGTTTGTTTCGTCGTACCGCTGACTCTCGTCACGCTCTACGCCGC
Source organism: Pythium myriotylum (assembly GCA_023091665.1). Taxonomy (NCBI): domain Eukaryota; phylum Oomycota; class Peronosporomycetes; order Pythiales; family Pythiaceae; genus Pythium; species Pythium myriotylum. The sequence goes on from JALJCQ010000014.1 coordinate 19,410, forward strand.
ACTGGGACCGGTCTTCTTTGGCCAGACCAAGCAACAAGTGGGCGAGACCGTCGGCTACCTCAGCATCGTCTCAACGCTCGTCATGTACAGCGCTCCATTTGAGAAGATCGGGCTCGTGCTGCAGCACCGCTCGGCCGTCTTCCTCAACATCCACATGGTCGTCACCGGCACGTTCACCAACAGCGTCTGGGTCACGTACACGGCACTGGCCAAAGAATGGATTATCTTCGCGCCCAACGTCTTCACCGTACTCGCGGGCGTCATCCAGATCGCGCTCTACATCATGTACAACCCACGCACCCACCCACTGACCGACTTGGATCTCCCATCCAAATGCGATGACACGATGCCCGTGGCCGTCGTGGTCTCGCCGTCGGCAGCCTGCTCGTCTACTGACTTCGTCACGGCACCGACGCCGCGTCCGCTCGCCCCACTCCACCTTGACTGAGATCCTAGAACCCCAATGTAAACACATAAAGTTTGACGCTCGTGAACTTCTTTGATGAAGAGCCGGTCTTGGCTGAGAATAGATCCCCGTTTCCAACCCCAGCTGACGTCACCCACGAGCGTACTAATCAGAGTGAAGCGACAGGAGGAGGGAGTATTGTCGCGTGGCCTTTCAGACCAATCCTTGTTGCCCAGCAGTCGGGAATCTCCTCGGACCGTGGACGGTCTCACATAACAAAATTCGCCAAAGCCCATGAGTGTCGCCGTCCAAGTGTTCCGCGTGCTCGCGGCCTCCACTTCGGCGCTTATGATCCTCAGCCCCGTGCCGACCATGTGCAGGATCATGCGCGCCAAGGTCGTGGGCCATAACTCGATCGTACCGCTTGTCTCTATGCTCGCCAACAGCCACATGAAGTAGGCCCCCCACTGTCTTCTTGATTCCTCCCGTCACCGCTAACACACCAACTGTCCACAGCATGCTCTACGGGCTTCTTGTCCACAACATCTTCCCCATCTTCGCGACCTTCGCCTTCGGCGTGGTGGCCTCGCTCACGTACATCGCCATCTTTTACCGATTCACGCACGACCGCGCGACCGCGCACAAGGCGCTCGCTGTGTGCCTCGCGCCGCTGGCGCTCGTCTCGCTCTACGCTGTGTTCGGACCAGCCATCACCGGCCAGACAAGTCGCGAGGTCGGTGTGACCATCGGATACCTGCGCATCATCTCGACGCTCGTGCTCTACAGTGCGCCGTTCGAGAAGATCCGACTCGTGCTGCGCCACCGCACGGCTGTCTTCCTCGACTTCCCCATGGTGCTCACGGGTGCTGTGACCAACTCGACGTGGGTCACCTACGGCGCGCTCGTGAGCGACTGGCTCGTCTTCGCGCCGAACGTGTTCACCGTCCTCGCGGGGCTCGTGCAGCTCGCGCTGTGTATCATCTACAGCTCTCGTACCCTCCCGCTCACAGAAGAAGAAGAAGAAGATGCCAGCGGAGACTGCGGATCGTACAAGGAGCAGTTTTCACCGTCCTGCCGCGAGTGAGAATCGCTAGTGATAACAAACAACTCGTCTTCAAATTCACCATAAGTGACTTGGATACCGCGGGAGCAAAGTGGAGGACGTTGATAACGTCTCAAACGCTGTCGGGAGCGGACGCCCGGTTTTAGAGATTCTGTGCGAGAATGGGAACGAGGATTCCAGAGGCGACGCCACCCCACAGGATGGATCTTCGTCTAGGCGTGCCTGAGCACTACAAGTCCCAACTCGTGGTCATTGACATTGGCGTTGGAGCTGATTGCAATGAACCAATCGTGCGTGGTTTGTCGGAGACAGAAAGCATGTCGCTAGGAAGCTGTAACCCCTCGATACGTGTACCTTTGCCAATGCATATTACGCATAACGTATGCACTAACTAATAGAAAAGTAATGTGCAGTCATTCATAAAACCAATGACTTGTTTATACCGATGGAATCTTTACACACAACCAATACCACCTTCTCGCCATCTTCAGTAAGCTCACTTGTGGTCGTGCATCTCGTCGACGTCCTGCGCCACGACGTGTTCGAAGCCACTCTCTTTCATCAGATACACGTTGCAGATACCACCTGAGTACGCGTCACGGTGCGTGGCGTGGTAGATGGCGCGCTTGCCGAGGTCCACGGCCTCCTCGTCCGTGAGATCCCAGCGCCACTCTTTGTCGAGCACTCCGTACGCGTACGTCGATCCGGAGCCGACCGAGAACTTGGGGATGGTGTCGCTCGCTTTCATGCGTGAGCCTTCGTCGTCGACATAGTAGAGCACGGGCTTGCCCTGGTCGTAGCCCATCATCATCATGCCGATCGACATGCCGTAGCGTTTGTAGTAATTGCAGGTGTTAGCCAGCAGCTTCGAGGCCGCACGCACCGAGATACGCTCGCGGTTGCGAAGCTCAAACATGCGGCACTGCACCGAGAGGTTGCGTCTCCAGAACATGCAGTCAGCTGCTCCACCTGCGAGCGTCGCAAGGATGTGTTCGTTTACCGGTGTGATCTTCTGGACTTGGCTCGATCCGATGAAGGAGCCCAGCGTCGACCGCGAGTCGACAGCCACGCAGATGCCGCCTTGATAGATGAAGGCCAGCGTTGTCGTTCCCTTGGCGAAGCGCAGTGTCTGCTCGTTGTCTTCCGTGTACTTGACTTTGAAGTTGGCCCGCGCGTACTCGGCGGGGTCCGTCACGTTCGGCAGCAAGAAGCCCGAGCCGAGACCCGCCACGTCCGACGCGACCCCCAAATCTGCCATGTTCGACGCGGAGGGGAACGGAAGCCGTGCTCCGTCCATGGCACCGCCGTAACTCAGCGTTGTGCCCTGCCGGCCAGCTCGAAGGAAATCGAGTCTCAACGTAGGGCCGCTCATGGGTTTCTTGAAAGTTTTCCTTCGCTTGATCTGTGGGGTCCACGGAAATTTCGTCAATGAAAAAAAAAACGACGCTAAGATCTCGCCACACTGCACCGAGATCTCGACCCTCGCGATTGTTCGGGCAGTCACTTCGTCAACAAACCGCATCAAGATCTCGAGCCTCGCGATTGTCCTGGTGGTCACTTCATCAACGCATACTTGCCTTTTATTCACGCTCTTTTGATTTTCCAACCTCCGTATCACCTGATTTTGAGAAAGAACACCATTGAGATTAGCCCACTGTCAATTTCGTAAGCAAGGTCTCACCATCGCACCCGCATCCGAGAGAAGGCCCCAGAGAGCCTCGTTGTCGCCATGTGCACGGGCAGCATCGAGACGCGCGCGGCGTTCCCGTCCAGACAGCGCCACCACGAGCTGCGCGCGCTGCGCGAGGACGTCGCTCGGCTGCAGACGCGGCTCGCGCAGCTGCGGAGCCTCCACGAGTCGAAGAGCAAAGCCACGGGCGAGTTGGCGTGGGAGGCTGTGGCCAAATGCCAGCGTCAACGGCGCAAGGACGCCGAGGTGGCGAACGCGCAGCTGCGAGTGCTGCTCGCCAAGCAGCGACGCATCGCGAGGCGTCTCCAGAAGATGCTGGCGAAGCGATGCTGGGACGAGGTCAGCGTCGGAGTCGCGTGGATGGAGTCGTGGTGGAGATTGGCTAATCGATTCTGGGTTGGTGCATTCTTAGCCCGTTTGGTGGGAAAAAGAAGAAGACGAACCGGCACGGAACGAGGGCTCTTACGGCGGCGTGTACGAGCATGAAGAAAGGGCGACCGAGTACGTTGCCAAGGAGCCCACGACAGTCAGAGAGGCAGAGTTGGCCGAGTCACCTCCAAAGTGTTCTCTGGTCAAGTCGACAGCTTCGGTTGGAGGCGATATGGCTGCAAAGCAGGCACTCGCGGTCGCGCTGGCGCTCCGTTCGGTATATGGCGCGATCTGGTTCCACACGACACACCGTCAGGTCGCATTAAGGTCTCCATCCACTCAGGTACAGGTGTTGTGAGTGGCGTGTGGATCGAAGTATTGCTAAAGAGTTTCTCCTCTCATACTTAGAAAATGGCTACTGGCGCGGAGGAGCCGAAGCAGCGAGCTTTCCATGTCCAACATGACTCCTTGGACGACCATCGCGCCAAGGGCATGGACAGCGAGTCGATCCGTCGAGTAGCGAGCGGTGACGCGACGCTGACGGTCGAGACCCTCGAGCGCTGGGGTCTCATGCTGCCTTGTGCCTTTGAGTTCGCCATGCAGGAGTCAGCCACCGAGCAGCTGCCTCAGTTGACCAACGACTTCAGTTTCGACACTTCGTTCATCCCATCGGGCGGATTTTTCACTGCGAGTGTACTGAGCACGGGCTTTGGTGACCTATCGTCGTCACTGGTTTGCTGAAAAAGGCTATGTGCGCTACGGACTATGTACATTTTCCCCTTCTCTTCCTTGCAAACTCAGCTGCGATCGACAGATTGCCGTCCGCTTATCGAAGTCTATTGTACAGCATCTTCACACCGTTTTACAATCAAATCTCGCCTCTTTTTTGTCTCTTTATCACGTGCAGAGGATGCTTTGGCAAGACAATTGCCCACCAATCGAGTACAACGCACTTTGACAGCTCAATAACAATTGTCGCAGAGGAAAGGACAATCGGAACCAAAGTGCTTCACATGAATGCCCAGAGAAAGACGCAGCGGCTTTATCGCTTTCGCGTCGACGAAGAGCCATTAATGTATTGTCTCATTTCACTTCAGATTGAACACGGTATTCGGCGCTGCGATTGGCAAGATCGACTTCCTCACGGACCATACCCCCACCAGATCCAGTAACGAGCTCCACGAACTCTGATAGCCTCTTTGCCACTTGCTCTTTCAACAGCAGTCGATGCATTCAACAAATCTCGAGCGTTCTATGCAACCACGACCAATATTTCGGTGGGAGATTCGCAGTCAAGGCGAGCCAGAATCATAAATCACTCCGCCAAGCGTCGTGGATGGATTTCTGTGACGAGTTTCGGGTGTAGCCATTCTCGATGCTCGTCTCATCAACTTGATTACCCGGATTAGACGGCACCTGCCTTCTCATCGACCGGGACACAGAGCCGGTGCCCGACAGTGGGCGTCAGGTGCGACACTGGTGCCTTCTCATCCATCAAGGGTTGAGTCGCGTCTGCCTTCTCATCGGTTGGCTCTCGTCCTCCCAATCAAACCTCCGTGCATGCGAAAGTCACGAAAGAATGCCCCGACTTGGGCCTTGCAGTTGCTGGCGCTTCTGCAAGTACACCGGAAGGTGCGAGACTCCGTTCTGTGAATCTTCAACTATGAGCAAGCATGCTCCAGTCTCTGCTCCTCTTTCGCGGTGTCGTCCGAGCCACCCACGAGGGACTCGATCGTGGGTGCCAAAGTGTACTTCGGAGGGACTCGGCGTGTTGCTTGAATCACGACGACACAAAAACGCGAGCCCTCAAGACGCCCGACACAGACGCCAATCGGCTTTCATTCTCGAATTCGCCTTCTTCGACTCAAGTCTCCAGCTCTTCACATCCGACGATGACGGTCGCAGTCGATATTTTCCGTGTGCTGGCGTCTGTGTCGTCCACGCTCATGATTCTAAGCCCGATCCCGTCCATCTACGAGATGCACAAAGCCAAATCCACGGGCGTCGCGTCCATCGTACCGCTCGTCTCCATGCTCTTCAACTGCCACGTCACGTGAGTCTCCTCTCGCAATATTTTCACTGGTCCAGTTCGCTTGAGACTGACACTCGTCTGGCGAATGTAGGATGCTTTACGGGTACATGGACAAGAATATCTTCCCCGTCGTCACGACCTTCCTCACGGGCGATGTCTGCTCTCTGATTTACATCGCTGTCTTCTACTGGTACACTGAGGACAAGGCCTTCGCACACAAGGCGATGGCTGGCTTTGGAAGTGCGACGCTGCTATGCACGCTCTACGCTATCCTCGGCGGCTACGGCGTGACTGGCCAGAGCCGCGACAATGTCACGCTCACGATCGGCTACCTCTGTGTGATCGCGACGGTCGTGCTCTACACGTCGCCCTTTGAGAAGATCGGCCAGGTGCTCAAGCACCGCTCGGGTGTCTTCATCCCGATCCACATGGTCGTCGCCGGTGTTGCCAGCAACGGCATGTGGCTCGTTTACGCGGGACTCGTGAGCGAGTGGATCATCCTTGCACCCAATGCATTCTGCTTCGTCATGGGCATCGTTCAGATCGTCGTGTACCTCGTCTTCCACCCACGCACGCACCCACTGCAGCTCGACTCGGTCCACCTCGTGAACCTCGAGGCAGGCCATGGCGACAAGTACACCAAGGTCGCACCGGCTACGGGAAGTCCGTGTTTCGTACCCATCCAGTCGCCTCCACTCGTGAACACGCAGCAAGCATGAACCAGACTATTGCAACAAGTAGAGTAATTGTGAAAATGAATTCTCACATCCCCCATCCAAACGATTGCTACGATTCAGTCCAAGCGGAAAGACGTGAGAGAGCTCGGCGTCTGCGAGAGCACGTAGTTGGTGGAGAAGTCGTCAGTCTGAGCGACCCCAACCTCTTCGTCCTTCTTGGCTTGCTCCTCTATGTTGTCAACGAGCGGGTGCGTTGCCGGGTAGTACATGATGTACAGCGCAATCTGCGCGAACCCAGCCACAGCCGTGAATGCCGAGGACGAGAACACGATCCACTCGTCCTCAAGCACCGTGTACGTGACCCAGACGCTGTTGGCGAATGTGCCTGTGACGACCATGTGGATGTTGAGGAAGACAGCCGATCGATGCTTGAGCACCAGTCCAATCTTCTCAAAGGGCGAGCCGTAGAGCAGCAGTGTCGCTACGATGCCTAGGTACCCGACAATGCGGCCGACGTCGTGGCGCGTCTGACCGAAGAGCTCCGCACCGAAGATCGCATAGAGCGTGACGATAGCGAGCGGTACGACAAAGCAGGCAATGGCCTTGTTGGCTGTCGCGCGGTCGTCAGTGTATCGGTAGTAGATGGCGATGTAGACAATGGAGAGGATATCGCCGACCACGAACGTCGCAAAGAGAGGAAAGATGTTGTGCACGAGGTAGCCGTAGAGCAAGCTAGCAAGCAGCCGAGATTAGCTCTCTCGAAACCGTTGAGCCATGCGCAAGGAAGACAGTGGGAGCCTACTTCATGTGGCTATTGGCGAGCATGGAGACAAGCGGCACGATCGAGTGGTGGCCCACGACCTTGGCTCGAAGAATGCGATGGATGGATGGGATGGGGCTCAGGATCATGAGCAGCGAGACCGAGGCCGCAAGCACGCGGAAGACCGAGAGCGCGACCGACATGGCGTGGAAAGTTGAGGAGTGGAAGCAAACGAATGAAAAACGAAGAAAGGAGACTCGTGGAGGAGAGAGGAGAAAGAGGAGGGTGGTGGAGGGGAGAGGAGAGGAAGAGCCAACCGTCGCGAGCGGCGAGAGGCATGAGAACTGGATCTTCGCCACGAGTTCACAGTGATGCAAGTTGGCATTCAGCTCGCGTCTGGCCTATCGGGACAAGGAGGGAAGCATGCCGCTTGAGCAATCAGCGTGAGCCCAAGACGACCTTAGTGTGATTAAGATGTCCTAATGGAGTAACAAATCTTCAACCATTGCACTCCGCTCGGTGGTTTTTATCAACAAGATCCGTACTTGATTTGGCTAATACCTGAGTGGATTCGTTCCCTTGCGCGAGTGCGGACAAGACATGGAGGACCGACCGCTCTTGGTTTGTTGCAAGAATCCCTGTTGATTCTCCCACTTTGCGGGCTTGACCAGAGATTGTCTTCAATAGATTTGACGTTTGCTAAATCCTTCTTTTATCTTCTCTAAAATCTTCTGAAACCTCACAATCCTCCGCTTGTTGCTGTCTCCGTGACGACCTGGTGTTCTTCCAGAGGAGACAGAGTGAGAAGAAGCATCAAGAGAGATAGAGAGGCACGAGAACTGCTTGGTTTGGTCGACATAAACACGCAGGTATGAGTTGAACGCGTTGATGCACTAAGGCCAGAGACCTTCATTGTGGGCAAGAGTTTCAGCGTTTCTGCTCTACCGTGAAACAGTAGACATAGACCCAATCAATGCTCCAGTTGGCATTCATCCACTACAATTGATTCGATCGGTGCCTTCGAGATCTGCTGAGATCAGGCCGCCGGGTTCTTCACCGACGGCCTGTCGTTCATTTTCCAATTCGCCTCTTCCTACATACACGATGGGCTTCTTTCACTCGTTCTTCAAAGTCATCCCCGCGTGCACGTCCACGATCATGTTCTTGAGTCCGATCCCGTCTATTTACACGGCCTACAAAACGAAGACCACGGGTGTTGGCTCCATCGTGCCGCTCGTCTCCATGCTCACGAACCTCTACATCGGGTGGGTGCTTGTTAGCAGTCTTCATTACTTTCAAGCCCTCTTGCTAATCCGGGACAGCATGACCTTTGGATATCTCTCAGAGCTTTACTTCCCGGTTTTCTGGACGTCGCTGCTTGGCGTGCTGCTCTCGCTCGTCTACATCGCAGTTTTCTACAGATACTCCCACGAAAAGCCCAAGGCCCACAAAGTTTTCTTGGGCTTCGGGTCGGCGCTCGCTCTTGTGACGTTGTACGCGTTTATCGGGGGTTTCGGAGTCACCGGTCAGAGCCGCCACGCCGTCGGACAGATCGTCGGTGACGTCGGCATCGCCGCGACGGTGATCCTGTATACATCGCCATTCGAGAAAATCAACCTGGTGCTCAAGTACAAGTCAGCCGTCTTCCTTAACATCCACATGGTCTGCGCTGGCACGTTCAACAACGCCATGTGGGTCTGCTACGGCTTCATGATGAAGGAGTGGGTCATCTTCGCGCCCAACGTCTTTTGCTTCACCATGGGCTGTATCCAGATCTCACTCTACATGATTTACCACCCAAGCACGCACCCGTACGATGGATCTCTGCCTGGTCAAGACGCGGATGTGGAAGCTGCCAGAATGGGAACTACGAAAGCTGCGACAAGAGAGAACAGCTTTCGGGCAATTGCGTCCCCACTTAAGTCGTGAGTTGACGCACGTTACGAGCACGAGGGGGCGAATTGGAGACGAGTTCTGTCACCCTCGTTTTGATCCTCACCGACCCATCATGTCCTCGTCTGAGATCTCGGGGCCCCATGCGATTACGGGCCACGTGGCCATTTTCTGCCAGCACGGCTCGTAATCGTCATTCTAATTCATTAGATACGCTTTGAATATTTTGACTCACCCTTAGTCAACTCACTAAAGTAAGATGCAGGATAGTTGGATGCCAAATGCCGAGCCAGTCCTATCCATCTCGCGAAAGAAAGCATGCAAGCTCGTTTTCGTGGCAAGGGTCACGACCCCGACGAGTCACTTTCGATTTTGCACCGGAGACCATGGGCTTCTTCAAGACGTTCATCAAGATCGTGGCCGGCACGACGTCGACGCTCATGACGCTGAGCCCGATTCCGGCAGTGTACGAAGTCCACAAGAACAAGACCATCGGCGTGGCCTCGATCGTGCCAATGGTCTCCATGTTTGCCAACTGCCACATGAAGTAAGAATATCCTCCAGCAGTAGCACGGTCCCTCTTACCATACTCACGAACGGATGCTATGTCTTCCCCTTCAGCATTCTCTTCGGGTACCTCAAGGAACTCTATTTCCCGCTCTTCTGGACTGCGTTAGTGGGCGACGCACTCTCGCTCACCTACATCTTCGTTTACTACCGCTACTCACACGAACGCCAGACCGCACATAAGATGTTCTTATATTTCGGTGTGCCACTCGTGCTGATGACAGTGTATGCGTTCGTCGGAGGCTTCGGCTACACCGACCAGAGTCGCTTCCAGGTCGGCGATATCATCGGGTACTTCGGTACGGTGGCAACAGTCGTGCTTTACTCGTCCCCCTTCGAGAAGATGCGCTCTGTCGTGCGCCACAAATCCGCCGTCTTTCTCAACATCCACATGATCTGCGCCGGATCTTTCAACATGCTCATGTGGACGATCTACGGTCTCACGGTCGACGAGTGGCTCGTGTGGGGACCCACGCTCTTCTGTTTCATCGGCGGCTGCGTGCAGATCGTGCTGTACATGATGTACCACCCGAGCACGCACCCGTATGACGGTCCGATTCCTGGTGTGACGGGTCCGGAGTCACATGTGGTGGAGATGAACGGTGGTGATGTTCAGCGTTTCTCCATGGCGTCACAGACGAAGAACAAGCTCGAGAGTCCGATGTACTACCCTGTTGTCTCTCCGCCTCTCCAGCCACCCCAACGCCTCCCAGCCGTAGCCGGGCTGGAAGTAGTCGCCACAGACAACTCGAAGCCTGGGCCACATGGAACATACGTGTGATGATGAGGATGACTGAAAATCGATGTTCAATCGGAATAACTACCTTTGTAATACAATACTTTACGTGCGAACTTTGGTTCTGTCTCGACGTTCTCAATGCTTGACTGCGTTGCTGTTGGTGGGTAAGTTGCGTCTTGGCGTATCTCTCCGTGAGACACACTAAAAAAAGAGAGGTGTACGCGATCACTTGCGATCATGGTAAGATCTCTGACGTTTGCCTCGAGCAACTGCACGAAGCTGAAGCGAATCGATGGTAAACACCACCATTTCCTGTCATCGTGTACTTTGTCGACGAGCTTCTTGAGGGTCGTCCGAGGCGATTGCTCGCCATTCGAGAGTTTTGTCCTTCTCGAATCCCGTAATCTGCCTGTTACGACCACAGCAGAACCTCTGCAACATCGACGCGGATGATATTCGGAGGTGTGTTTCAGCACGCTGGTTGACGCTAGACAAACCCGCTTCTCGTAGTACGTTTCTGACATCAACTGCCGCCTCCGTCACCGCGAATATTTAGAGGCTTGGACCTGGATCCCTTCACTCCCCAATTTGTAAAGCGGCGCAATGGGCTTCTTCAAGACGTTCATCAAAGTGGTTGCGGGAATCACATCAACACTCATGACCATGAGTCCCATCCCGACTGTCTACGAAATCCACCAGAAAAAGACGGTGGGCGTCGCGTCCATCTTCCCACTCGTCTCCATGTTTGGTAACTGCCACATGAAGTATGGCAGCTCCATGAGAATTTTGCTGCAGTAGTGGTAGCTAACACTGAGCTGTCTGTAGCATTCTGTTCGGATACCTCAAGGAACTCTACTTTCCGCTGTTTTGGACGGCCGTTCTCGGGGACGTCTTATCGCTTACCTACATCGCCGTGTTTTACTACTACTCCCATGATCGCCCCACAGCAAACAGAATGTTTCTGTACGCTGGTGTACCGCTCACAGTTTTCACGATCTACGCCTTCGTCGGCGGCTTCGGATTGACGGGGCAGTCGCGATTCCAAGTTGGAGACATGATCGGGTACTTCGGAAACATTGCTACCGTAGCATTGTACGCATCGCCCTTCGAGAAGATGCGCTCTGTCGTGCGCCACAAATCCGCCGTCTTTCTCAACATCCACATGATCTGCGCCGGATCTTTCAACATGCTCATGTGGACGATCTACGGTCTCACGGTCGACGAGTGGCTCGTGTGGGGACCCACGCTCTTCTGTTTCATCGGCGGCTGCGTGCAGATCGTGCTGTACATGATGTACCACCCGAGCACGCACCCGTATGACGGTCCGATTCCTGGTGTGACGGGTCCGGAGTCACATGTGGTGGAGATGAACGGTGGTGATGTTCAGCGTTTCTCCATGGCGTCGCAGACGAAGAACAAGCTCGAGAGTCCGATGTACAACCCTGTTGTCTCTCCGCCTCTTGACTCCAAATCCCCGACGGCCTCGAAGGTCCACGTCGTCATCGTTCATCCCAAATTTGTCGAGGGCGCGTCTGGGGAGGCAGAAACAAGCTAAATCCGCGGAAACGACCATTCGCAGTCTGCTAGAGTTTCGTTTGCTTGTATTACATACAAGGTCATAACGACGAGTCAATGCGCGCGACATGATTTGATTCAAGCTCGGCTGGAATAGTTTGATTACAGCTTCAAAGACTCCAATATAAGTAGGCAAGGGTCAGTCTTTGAGAACTTTTATTGGCACCTTCTCGTGTCAATTCTCGTTGGTTATACTTCACCACCGCATCTTTCGGTCCTACTCTGGCGCAATCGACGACAGAGTTGGGGCTGTCTGCCTCCAGCACCCAACACTGTCTCCAAGACAAATCGAGGGGAGGAGTTGGTGAAATGTCAGCGACTATGTTGAGTCAATGACAATCTAGAGCAAAAATATGAACACCACTCTTTCAGCAACGGTAAAATCTCAACTCCAGATTCTGCAAACGGCAATCGTTGAGAACTGGGGCTTTTGCTTGCATGCATCGTCTAGGTTTGTCTTCCTTTGTGAGGTCAATAAGGTGTGCGGGGGTCCAGACAACGCCATGTAGGATCTGGACAAAGCAATCATTCGGATCGAGGTTTGTTTTGCTTCGTCGCATGTTTGGCCACTCAGGGCGCGTTGTAAACAAAGCCTGATTGCTCGCCATCGTCCGCAGCGCGTAATCGTCGCCGCTATAGCATTATCTTCGGGTGGCAATCGGCGCAGGCCACTGACTTTGTCGTTGTTCAAGCGTCCTCGACGCTTTGACCGCGCATACCAACGTCAAACTGCTCATTTTCCAACTCGCTCTGACGAAGATGGGCTTCTTCACAACACTTTTCAAGATCATGCCGGCCTGTACGTCCACGATGATGTGCCTGAGCCCGGTCCCATCGATCTACAAGGCCTACAAGACCAAATCGACGGGCGTTGCCTCGATTGTGCCACTAGTGTCTATGCTCACGAACTGCCACCTCGCCTTGCTCTTCGGCTACTTAAAGGAGCTATACTTCCCGCTTGTGTACACGATGATTCTAGGCGATACGCTCTCGCTCACCTACGTCGTCGTGTTCTACATCTACTCCCACGAGAAACCCAAGGCCCACAAGGTCTTCGCAGCCTTTGGTAGTGCGCTCGTCATCCTCACGACCTACGCTTTCATCGGCGGGTACGGTCTCACTGACCAGACGAGAGACAATGTTGGCCAGACTGTGGGCTACTTTGGCACGACGGCCACCGTCATCCTCTACACGTCGCCGCTCGAAAAGGTCGCAATGGTACTCAAACACAGGTCGGGTGTGTTTTTCAACATCCACATGCTCTGTGCTGGCACGTTCAACAACCTCATGTGGGTTTGCTACGGCTTTACGGTCCACGAGTGGCTCGTATACGGACCCAACATCTTCTGCTGCACCATGGGCTGCCTCCAGATCTCGCTCTACATGATCTATCACCCAAGTACGCATCCGTACGACGGCCCGATCCCAGGTATCTCTCCCGAGATCGCTCCTTCAGTCACCATGGATATGAACGAATTGCAAGATCCCTCGGTCACCTCAAGAGCCAAAAACAAAATCGAGAGCCCCAGCTACGTGGCGCTCAAGTCTCCGCTCGAGCCATTGCACAAGCACTCGCCTTATACTGAGATTGGTGTTGTTGCGGCCAGCCACAATGGAGCAAACTGAGACCGTTGAACTCGAAACGACGCCAACTGGATCCGGCGTTGCATGAGTGTGAAGGTTGAAGCTTGTTTACGACGGCGCTGGGCGTTTGCGTCATTGCAAGGATGACCATAGCAGCTCCCTCAATTTGTAAGAGTAGTACATGCATTTACATTAACCCACTTAACAAAGTCATCCACTGATTTTAGCGTAGATTCGGTGACGTTTGACGGTCTCACTTGCTCGATGGATGGCCTCCTCAGTCTCCATCTCTCTCGCACGCTCGCGCACTCCAGATCTGGACCACGAGTCGGCTCGCCAATGGGCTTCGCGTTGCAGTTCTTCCGCGTCGTCGCGGCCTCGACGTCCACGATGATGATCCTGAGTCCGATTCCGTCGATTCTCAAGACGCTCAAGAACAAACACACGGGCGTCGGCTCGATCGTGCCGCTCGTCTCCATGTTCACCAATTGCCACATTGCGTACGTACGTGCAAGACGTTATACGCGCAGATACATTAATCCCACGTTCTCGTCTGTTGCGACGTGTATGACAGCATGATGTTTGGGTACCTCTGCAAGCTCTACTTCCCGGTCTTCTCGACCTTTGTGCTGGGCGACGTCCTCTGTCTGATCTACATCTCCATTTTCTACCGCTATTCGCACGAGAAGGCCAAGGCGCACAAAGTGTTTCCGCTCTTTGGCGTGCCGCTGCTGCTCATCACGATCTACTCGTTCCTCGGCGGCTACGGCGTCACGGGCCAGACGCCGTACGACGTGGGCCAGACCGATGGCTACATGGGCATCGTCGCGACCGTGATCCTCTACTCGTCACCCTTTGAAAAAGTGGCGCTCGTGCTCAAGCACAAGTCGGCCGTCTTCCTCAACATCCACATGGTCTGCGCCGGCACGTTCAACAACTCGATGTGGATCACGTACGGCTACATGACGCGTCAGTGGGTCATCTTCGCCCCCAACGTCTTCTGCTGCACCATGGGCTGCATTCAGATCTCACTCTACTTGCTTTTCCATCCAAGCACGCACCCGTACAACGGTCCGATCCCGGGCGTCACGCCGGACGAGGAGATCGTTAAAGACCTGGAAGTCGGCGAAGTCTCGCCCAGCTCTAAGATCGTGATGGAGAGTCCCAGCTTCGTGGCCGTCAAATCGCCGCTCGAGCCACCACACCAGCTCAAGTGAGTGAGCCAGGGAGAAATCCCTGCAGAGGCCACGTCGACCAGTGAAGCGCAACCCAACTGGGCTCGATGGTGTCAACTCCCGCGTCAACAGCGATGAGCTCTGAACCGTGATTGTTCGACTGGAGTCGCTGATCAAATACTCATACTAATTTATAGTAGTAGATATATTCTATACTCATACGAATTTCAAGATAAATCAGGAGCCACAACTAAAAAGAAATGAAATGATGAGGTGCAGAATGATATAGGAGTAGAGGGGACTGGGACATGTGTTTTGCCGCAACTTTTTCATCCAGATCTTCCAATCTCATGGCATCATCGCCGACGGGTCCTTCTCGTGATTATCCCGAGAGTCTTCAGACCCATTGCGTCGGCCTCGCGTGGTCTTCCAGATTAGTTGCTCATTGTCCAACATGACGGTCGTCGTCACCATCTTCCGCGTCGTGGCGTCCTGCACGTCCGTGACGATGATCCTGAGCCCGATCCCGATGATCTACAAGATCCACAAGACCAAGACCACGGGCCACGCCTCCATCCTGCCACTGGTCGGCATGTTCAACAACTGCCACGTCGTGTGAGTCGATATCTCGTTGAGTTACCGGGAGAAATCTGCGACGTGTGCTGACGTGGCATCTTAATTTCGTAGGATGATGTTTGGCTACCTCACGAAGCAATACTTTCCCGTCTTCTCCACGTTCATCATCGGCGACGTGTTTTCGTTCATCTATGTGGCGACTTTCTACCGGTATTCCCACGAGAAGCCGCGCGCTCACCGCATCATCGCAGCCATTGGCATCCCACTGCTGTTTGCATCGATCTATGCATTGCTCGGTGGCTTGGGCTACACGAACCAGCGACGGCGAGTCGTGGGCAACTTCCTCGGTTACTACAGTATCCCCGCAGCTCTTTTACTCTACGCGGCGCCCATGGAGAAAGTGAGGCAGGTCTTCCGCCATCGCTCGGCTGTATTTCTTCCGATCCACATGATCTGCGCCGGCACCACCAACAACCTCATGTGGATCATCTACAGCTCGCTCGTGGGCGAGTGGCTC
Organism: Pythium myriotylum; assembly: GCA_023091665.1. Lineage (NCBI taxonomy): Eukaryota > Oomycota > Peronosporomycetes > Pythiales > Pythiaceae > Pythium > Pythium myriotylum. The sequence continues at coordinate 35,033 of JALJCQ010000014.1, forward strand.
ATCTTCGCGCCCAATATGCTCGCGTTCACCTTTGGCGTCTTCCAGATCCTACTCTACCTGGCTTTTCACCCGAGAACGCATCCGCTGCAGCTGCCCACGCCGCAAAGCCTCGAGATCGAGCTCGAGCTCGGCGTGTCACCGAGTAACCATGCCGCGATCAACGAAAAGAGTCTCAGCAGCCCGAGCTTCGTGCCGCTGGCTTCACCCCTCGAGCCGATCCATCCGCAAAAGATCCCTGTGTAAGCGCTGGGCAAAAGCGTAGCATCGCGTAAATAAATCAGTAGTCGCTTGGTCGTTTGTCAACTAGACCCACTGATTGAAGATGGCGTCGGTAAGAAGGAAAGGCCATGCAGCCACGCCATCCACTGACGTGGGCTTGATTGACTCAGGTGGCGAGCCCAATGCGACAGGGCTCGTTCGCTAGGAAGTTATCCATCGACGACCGATGCGAAGCCAGGCGATGTTCTCCTCGACGTGGCGGCACATCCCCCCAGAGAGAAATTCGACACCAGCTTCACTTTAGCTTTTTTGCCACCATGGTCATCGCCGCCGTCGACGTCTTTCGCGTCGTCGCGGCCTGCACGGCGACGCTAATGCTGCTGACGCCGGTCCCGACCATCTACCGGGCCTGCAAGACCAAATCCACAGGCGTCGCGTCGATCGTGCCGCTCGTGTCCATGCTAGCGAATTCCCACATCTTGTACGTCCATCGAAACACTTTCCCTCGTGTGGGCACCGGAACGCTCTTCTGACGGCGACTACTTTATTCAGGATCTTCTATGGCTACCTCACAGAGGACTACTTCCCGATCTTCTCCACCTTTGTCGCCGGCGACGTGCTCTGCCTCATCTACATCGCGATCTTTTATTGCTACTCGCACGAACGGGCCAAGGCCCGCAAGGTCTTTCTGCTGTTTGGCATCCCATTAGCAATCGTGACGCTCTATGCGGTACTCGGTGGATACGGCTTGCTCGGCCAGTCGCGTCATGCCACGGGCATCGTGATCGGCTACATCGGAACCTTCGCGACCATCCTGCTCTACGCGTCGCCCTTTGAGCGGATCCGACAGGTGCTGCAGCACAAGTCGGGCGTCTTCCTCAACATCCACATGGTCTGTGCTAGCACGTTCAACCACTCAGTCTGGGTCGCGTATGCTGCGCTTTCGCGGCAGTGGCTCATCCTGGCGCCCAACGTCTTCTGCTGCGCCATGGGCTGCCTTCAGATCCTGCTCTATCTCATTTACCACCCGAGCACGCATCCGTACCAAGGCACAGTCTCGGAACAGTTTGATCTCGAGATCGGCGACGGCCTGCGAGACAAGCGGCTCGCAGTGCAGGGCAATTATTTCGTGCCGATCACGTCGCCACTGCAGGCGCCAACGAGCCACTCTTTTTCCCGATAGATATTTAGAATTCTGTATTTTTAGAGTTTAGACCTTCTAGAATTGCTATCAACTGAATTGATTCACGCTCCGTCTCATCGTTCCGGATCTCTGACGTGTCCTTCGCGTCACCGGGGTCTTTGCTGGCCCCGTTGGCTGGACTTGGCTGGACAGCGTTCTTCTCGCGGGCCCACAGGAATTTGCACGCGTGATGATTGGATGGCAACGATTGCGTCATGACGAGATAGCCTCGGATAATCTGTGATGACGAGAGTCTGCGTTGCCGCAGATACCTCATTTCATTAGCCTCCCACCCATCTCCTCAACGGAACACGGTGATTCACTGCTTCAGGACAGACAGCGGTGAGACACAGTCTCTGCCCTGGCGGCTTTTAGCGTTCTCCGATCTTTTGCTCCTCCTCCAGTGGGGCGCACAAGCTCAGACTCGCACTCCGAACGAGTGCTGCGAGCCTCGGCATTCCTGAATTGGCCAGTCAACGGCTAAGGGTCCAAGTCGTCGCAATGACCGTCGCCGTCGATGTCTACCGCGTCATGGCTGCCTGCACGTCGACGCTGATGCTGCTGAGCCCAATCCCGATGATCTATAACATCTACAAGACCAAGTCCACGGGCGTCATGTCCATTGTCCCGCTGGTCTCGATGCTCGCGAACTCGCACAGTGCGTACGTTCAGTCGCTTCCTCTCCTCTACACAAGTACTCAGTCTCACTCACATGTTCTCATGGTGACAGAATCTTCTACGGCTATTTAACGGAGCACTACTTCCCAATCTTTTCCACGTTCGTTGTCGGTGACATCTTGTGCATCACTTACATTACCATCTTCTACATCTACTCGCACGAAAAATCCAAGGCTCACAAGGTCTTCCTGGCATACGGCATCCCGTTGACCCTGATCACGATCTATGGCTTCATCGGCGGCTTTGGAGTTACCGGGCAGACGCGGTATCAGGCTGGCAATGTGTTTGGCTACGTGAGCATTGTCACGAATCTGCTCTTGTACTCGGCCCCATTTGAGAAGGTCGCACTGGTGCTCAAACACAAATCGGCGGTGTTCATCAACATCCACATGGTCTGCGCCGGCACGTTCAACAACATGACGTGGATCACTTACTCGGCACTTACGCGGCAGTGGCTCATCTTTGCCCCCAACGTCTTCTGCTGTACCATGGGTTGCACTCAGATCGTTCTCTACCTCATCTTCCACCCACGAACTCATCCGTACCATGGACCCATGCCTGGAGTGGCCATCGACCCTGTCCTCGAGATTGACATTGAACTCGGCGACATGTTCGCGTCGCCCAAGACGCAAGCCAAGGCGATGACCACGCCCGTCAGCCCGCTCTTCGTGCCACTCGAGTCGCCACTCGAACCGATCCAGCCGCCGAGAACCAAACAAAATGGCTACGTTTGAGTTCTCACTACCAGCAACTAATTACACTGCATAATAGAAGTACCATAAATTGTCTAAACGGCTTTGCTGTTGTACTGGAGACGCGAATGAGAAGAACGACACAAACCACGACGGCAAACTGCCACAGAGGGAAGCTGGTTCTCGATCAGATTCGTCACCATAAGGGACACGCTTGCTAGTACCTCTCACTGGCTGACTCTGGATACTGCAGCACGAAGGCACGACGCCGTTGGCATAACGGGACAGCCCCGACCGGCACACTCCCACTATTCACCCGGATGAGAAACATGGTCCTCATTTTGGAGACACATACACATCAACAGTCTGCCGGCTTGTTTCTGCCCGTAAGACAGCTTGAGTCGTCTACGAAGAGCAGAATGGAAAGCTCACCTTCAGGATGAGGCAATGCTTCCCAGATCTATTGGCACATCATTCTGTAAGGAAAGAGTGCACGTCTTGTTGCCTTTTCTTTCGAAGACACCGACACCATGGGAATTTGACTGGAAGCGAAAACGGATGCGGGTGGGATGGGCGTGATTGCGCCACGGGCGATCCGCCTCATGGCATCATCGTGGATGACCAGAGTCACGGAGATGGGCGTTTGGCAACTGATATCGCATCCCAGTAGATTACCGCGGTCTGGTTTCATGGGTGCGACTTCAATCCACTGCTTTAAATTTTCTTCAACAAGCCACACACTCGACGGCTTTTGACGGCGGTCGTCTCCGGATCTTTTTGCTGTACACTCCCCTCTATTGCACATTTTCGGGCTCATTCCAGTTCTCGACGCGCGTCTACGGCTCGAGATGACGGTCTTTCTCGATATTCTCCGCGTCTGTTGTGCTTGCATGTCGACCATGATGCTGCTGAGCCCAATTCCGATGATCATCAACGTCTTCAAGACCAAGCACACGGGCGTCATGTCGATCGTGCCTCTCGTTTCGCTCTTCGCCAACTCCCACATAGCGTAGGTTGGATCTGGGCTTGGTCTCCCCGTATGATTCCATTCTGACCGTCGGTTTCGCACAGAATCTTTTATGGGTATCTCACTGAGCACTACTTCCCCATTTTCTCCACGTTCGTCGTTGGGGAGGCCCTCAGCATCGTGTACATTACAATCTTCTACACCTACTCACACGAAAAGCCTAAAGCTCACAAAGTTTTCCTGGCGTACGGCACACCGCTCTTGATTGTCACAATTTACGGCTTCCTCGGTGGATTCGGCGTGACGCATCAGCACCGGCAACAAGTGGGGGATATCTTTGGCTTTTTCAGCATCCTGACCAACCTCGTGCTCTACTCGTCTCCGTTCGAAAAGGTGTTCCTCGTGCTGAAACACAAGTCAGCGGTGTTTCTGAATATTCACATGGTCTGCGCCGGCACGTTCAACAACATGACGTGGATCACCTACACGTGCTTAACCCACCAGTGGTTCATCTTCACGTCCAACGTCTTCTGCTGTTCGATGGGCTGGGTCCAGATCTTTGTCTACCTTATGTACCATCCGAGGACTCATCCTTACGACGGCCCGATCCCAGGGGTCACGCCGGAGCACGACTTGGAGAGAGGAGACGTGGCCTTGACACCCAAGGAACGGATGAAGACTTCCGCTATGATCGAGAGTCCGCACTTTGTGCCACTAGAGTCTCCATTGGAACCGCCGATTGCTACCAGAACTGTAAATTAAACTCTGGGACTAACAAACAAAGTAGAGATGACTTCGAAAGATAAGCACCACATGGTCGTGTAATAATGCTCGATTCGATTAGGGTGCCTTGATATCACCATCCTTTTGGATGTACGTTTTAGTTGTGCACTTCTTTCTTACTGTCTGTCTGCGTGAGGACTGGTTGGGGGAGTGTGTCCCACAACTCACTGCAAGTTTTACAGTGTCGAAGGCGAGAAAACTGCATTCTTTCTTACTCTGAAGCCACAGGTTCGGATTTGGATTCCTCTTCAAACTCCACCATTTCCAGCTCAGCACCGTCGAGAATCTGACTTTGACCGCATTAGATAGCTCTACTCGAGCACGTGCCCAAGAGACACGGAGTCGGTGGCTCTTCGTTGTAGCAGCACGCGAGGTTCTTCACAGTCATGTCTCCTTTGCGTGCGCCTGCCATTACAGCAATGACAGCCGTCGCGTCACTTGCTCAAACACTCGTTCGCATGCATTGAGGCAGTGCTTTTCAAACTCAATAGTTGCCAATTGCATCATTTTACCGGAGACCCTCACCGCCACAAGAGTGTTCACAGCTGTGACGGGGCAGCGGCAGCTGCCGATATTGGACGAATTCGATCCTCCCAGTGAAGCTCAGTGAAGTTCACTCACCCAGTCGTGGGGTGATGTCGCATTCGATTGGATGGCACACAATGTTTCACACTTGCCGTCCTTGTATCAGTACTGTAGACGACCACCAACCCTTTCATTCAAATCCAATCCAACAGTGACTACTGATGTTGCACCACTTGTCAAGACCAGAGCCCCATTTCTCTTTCACACGATTTCTCACGTCAGACTCGAATGGACATTTGACTCGAGGCTCACAGCCATTCCTGAACTTTCAGCCGACGCCCACCATGACTGCCGTGACCGACATCTTCCGCATCCTCGCGGCATGCACGTCGACGATGATGATCTTGAGCCCGATCCCCACGCTGCTGCGCGTGAGGAAGACCAAGCAAACGGGCCTGGCGTCCATCGTGCCGCTTGCCTCCATGTTCGCCAACTGCCACATCTAGTATGTCCATGACCACGATATGCACGCCTGGATTATCTCTTTGCTGACCAATGTTTTCATTCCTTCAGCATTTTCTACGGCTACCTGAGTGAGCACTACTTTCCGGTGTTCTCCACGTTCGCGTTCGGCGAAGTTCTTTGCATCGGTTACCTCACGGTATTCTATCTGTACACCCATGAGAGGTCCAAAGCCAACAAAGTTCTTGTCACTTACGGCGTCCCACTCGGCGTACTCACGGTCTACGGGTTTCTCGGAGGCTTTGGTGTGACAAATCAAACCCGACACGACGTCGGGAACGTCTTCGGCTACGTCAACATCATCACGAATCTTCTTCTTTATTCGTCTCCCTTTGAGAAAGTCTTCCTCGTGCTCAAGCACAAGTCGGCCGTTTTTCTCAACATCCACATGGTCTGTGCTGGTGCCTTCAACAACACAATCTGGGTCGTCTACACGACGCTAACACACCAGTGGATCATCTTCTCGGTGAACGCATTCTGCGCGACAATGGGTTGGACCCAGGTCGTGCTGTACCTCGTCTTCCACCCGAGCACGCACCCTTACGATGGCATCATCCCAAGTGACGACGAGCCAAGTGTCGACCAAGTTGATCTAGAACCCGGCGATCTTGTACTGTCACCCAAGACGCGTACCAAGGCCGCTGTGGTACCCGAGAGTCCACTCTTTGTGAGTCTCGAGTCCCCACTCCCTGCCTTGGCACCACTGAATGTGCAACCACAGCGCGAAGACTTTGCTTCGCGGTAAGGAGGTCAAGCCAAGGAGAAGTTGGTTTTAACGATACCTAAAAAAATGGGTAGGACATGGGAAATGTCGGTTGTTCTCTTTGGACTTCAAGCCATTGAACCTGCGAAGTATTAGTCTGTGGTTGTGAGAAACCAGACGTGCGACTAATATAGCATGGGAATCCACGAAAGCGCGCCTAGAGACTCCGGTTGCGCGGTGAACCAAGCGTCTAGGTATTGCATCATAGAGTTGAGAGATCAGCCTCTTTCAAATCGAGTCGGACTGGAAATCCATGAGATTACAAGTTCAGAAACGAAGGTGCACCTTGCGGCCTCGATTTTGCACATCTATCTTGCTGATATCTTCGGCGTCAGCTTGAGTGGTCGTGTCTCCATCTTGAATCAGTCTCAACAACAAAACAAATGATTCCGCGAAGTGGCCTCAACTGAGCATCTCAGGTAAGGCCACTTCACGGAATCATTTGTTTTGTAGCAGGCAGCATCGCTCAGGGAGCGACCCTGCCTTGCAGAGTAATCGCCATCTGGTTCGCCTTGACGCCCAGGTTGATTACTCTGGTCTATTTGGCCATACCAATTCGAGATCGGGTTTTGGCGGACCGATCATTGCCCAACTTGCTTCGAACGAGTCATGACGGTCACGGTCGAAGTCTTCCGCGTGATCGCGAGCTGCACGACACTCGTAATGTTGCTGAGTCCAGCACCATCGATCATCGCAATCGCACGAAACAAATCGACAAGCTTTGCGTCGATCGTACCACTGGTCTCACTGTTCAACAATGCTCATGCGATGTACGTATCGTGATTTTACACCCGTATTTATTGCGTCTCCCAGTTTCAGCTGACTTGCTATATCGTCAGCATGATTTTCGGCTATCTCTCAAAGCAGTTCTTCCCCGTGTTCTCATCGTTTCTCGCGGGGGAGATCCTCGCGATAATTTACATATCGGTCTTCTACTACTACTCACACGAAAAGTCCAAGGCCCACAAGGTGTTTCTGCTTTTTGGGATCCCCGACCTGCTTATGGCAATTTATGCGTTTTTGGGTGGATATGGCGTCACGGGTCAGACACGCCATGAGACTGGTCAGATCATGGGGTATGTTACGATCCTCACCAGTGCGCTGTACTACACATCACCCATGGAACGTATCGGCCTCGTGCTGCGGCATCGCTCTGCAGTATTTTTCAACATTCAGATGCTCTGCGCTGGCCTCCTCAACAACGTTGCCTGGGTCACGTACAGTTCTATGGTTGGCCAGTGGATCATCTTCGCGCCGAACGCGTTCTGCACTTTCATGGGCATCGTGCAGATCGCCTTGTACTTCATCTTCCACCCCAGCACCCATCCATTGAAACCCGATATGGACCTAGAAGCCGGGGAGGCCGCGACCATCACCTCAATTAGTGGCGACTTGAAGCTTGAAGATACTCACGAGTTCGTGCTGGTTGCTTCTCCTTTGAGGCCGTTGCAGTCGAACGAGAAGTAAATATGCACAGTCCAAAAAATTTTAATATCAAAATAATTACATCTGACGTGCATTGGTCGCGATCACACACACGAGTCTAGCACACCACCCCCATCCCGTAGGGTTGACGGCCTGACAGGGCCCTATTAGACCGTCGGACGCTATTGGTCTAACGCATAATAGTCTTGCGACCTGCCCTCAAAAATCGCTACTCTCGGTTAACAATCGTTTACCTCCTGCCACCGATCACAATTGTTTAAAACATGTCCTGGCTATGCATCTAATACTGGACAAATTAGCGACCAATGTAGCCATCTCTGACTCAAGCAGTTTAAAACGCATTCAACCCAACTGGTGCAACTTTCCGAGCGATTGTCTGAAGCCTTCGTGTTCGCAGCGTAAAGCCGTCGAATTAAATAGTCGAGATCAACTCTTGAGTGAACAAGTTGTTTTAAAGCAAACCAAATGAGTGTATGCAAGCCAACTCAATCGAACAAGCAAAATAAACATAGACACTGTTGTCGTAACGAAGTATTTTCCACCAATTCCGCCCCTTGAAAACGGGTCCCGTTCGTTTTTGTTCAATCGATCCCTCAACTACTCTCGCTTAGGTTTTGGTACTTAATGTCCCGCAGGGCTGCCACACATATCGACTCGTAATATTTGTTTACGTCACAGACGAGTTACGATTGCCAGACGCATTTCGTCAACTGAGCCGCCTTCGAAGAGTCTACAAGTGATGCTCCTCATTTGAACGACCACTGCTCGTACTACTAGGAAGCCACACCAGATAGTGTGAATTAGTGTTCCGCTGGTTTATCCAAATGGCTTGAACAATTCCGCTTGGGTCTCGCACACATTTCATCCATGAGCACATCCTGTCTTGGCCGAACTGTATCTCGTCTACCGCACAAGTTCACAGCCGTACGACGGAGTGAGCCTTGACGTAGTCGAAACCTCATCCTCGACTCGAGAGAGACCAGAGAGCCTGCTGTTTGAACTTGTCAAGCCACCAATAGCCTCGTATAATGGCTAACTGAGAAGAATGGAAGTGAGTAAGTATACGGAAGCGCGGAAGTGACAGGAAAGCGAAAAGCTGTTTGTGCGATCATCTGGTTGATCGAATGCGAAAACAGCCCATTGTAAATAGCCTCCACAAACGAGTACCCCTCTCTTGGGGACGACCTTCCCGGTCCAAGTCAGCCAAGGATCGTGCAACTGTAGGACCTCTGCCTTCAGTCGTGCCGTTGTTGGATGAGCTGATGAGAAGGCAACTGTACCAAGTCACCATCTGCCGTCTCAACAGAAAACGCGCCTTCACGCTATGCCAATTGTATCCAGTGACCATCGTCCAATCAGATCATGGTTGAGAAGGCAGCACATCCCACTTTTCTGGTAGGCGTGGACCTCGCCACATCGGTCCTTAAACGCCTGCCTCCACGCTATTCTCTGAGGGACACCCTTCGTCATTTGCGAAAACGCCTCCGTCCAGCCATGACGGTCGCACTTGATGTCTTCCGCGTGCTGTCCTCGATCGCCTTGACGATCATGATGCTGAGTCCGATCCCACAAATTCGCCAAGTACTCAAGAACAAGTCCACGGGTGTCGGCTCCATCGTGCCACTCGTCTCTCTTTGCGCAAACTGCAACACAGTGTACGGGTTTGGGGTAATGGTTGTTGGATTGAATATCAACGCTGATTCTATGTCGTGGTCGATAGGATGATGTACGGATACCTCACCAAGCAGTATTACCCCGTATTTTCGACCTTCCTCACGGGCGAGGTGCTCTCGTTCTTTTACTGCGCAATTTTCTACTACTACTCGCACGAAAAGCCGAAGGCCCACAAGTTGTTTTTGATTTTTGGGATTCCCGTGATCATCACCAGCATCTACGGCATCCTCGGCGGCTACGAACTGCTGGGCCAGTCTCGCCACGACGTGGGCAACGTTATCGGCTACATCACCATCCTCTCGAGCGGACTAGTGTACATGTCCCACTTTGAGCGCATCCGCCAGGTCTTCCAGCACCGCTCGGCCGTATTCCTGCAGATCCACATGATCTGCGCGGGTACGCTCAACAACTTCATGTGGATTGGTTACTCGCTGCTCAAGGGCGAGTGGATCATCTTCGGACCCAACGCATTCTGCTTCACCATGGGCTGCACGCAGATCGCACTCTACTTTGTGTTCCACCCGAGTAAGCACCCGCTCCAGCTGCCTGAGAAAGCCAAGGAGAACCCGGACCTCGAGCTCGCCGCGACGTCGTCGACGACCAACAAGACGGGAGAGGCCGCCGAGAGTCCTTGCTACGCCTCGGTTGCCTCGCCGCTGACCCCACCAGTCACTGAGATGCAAGGCAGTAAAAAGTAACCCTGTAAGTCCAACCGTGTCTAAAATTTAGAGGAATCACAATTATGATTGCAATCAAGGCGTAGCGAGTTGGTCTTTATCATGGTGAGATGTTTCTCTTGCCAGAAACTTCACGCAGAAACTTTTCGAGGTACCCTCCTTCCTGCATGAGATCGAAGAAATGCCCCGATCCTTTGTTCACCAGCTCGGTTGGCGATGCGAATTCGATAATTTCACCTCCTTCTAAAACAACGATGCGGTCCGAGTCGAGGATCGTGTCTAAACGATGCGCGATCGTCAGCACTGTAGACTCCGCAAACACATCGCGAATGACCCGTTGCAACTGAATGTCCGTCTCGCGATCGATAGCGGCAGTCGCTTCGTCAAAGATGACGATACGGGACTGACGTAGGAGCGCACGAGCCATGCATAGCATCTGCCGCTCGCCAACACTGAAGTTGTCTCCGTTCTCTTCAACAGCACACTCAAGCTTCTGTTCCTCAGAACCAATGCGATCGCTGAGGCCTACGCGGCGAATGGCGTGCCACAGCTTGTCATCAGAGTACTCATTGAAAGGATCCAGGTACGCGCGCAGCGGGCCTTTGAATAGTACAGGGTTCTGGGGGATGATGGACAGTTTCTCACGAAGCGTTGCGAGACCGAGCTTGGCGATGTCGACGCCGTCGATGCGAATGGTACCCGAGGCAAGCTCGTTGATGCGGAAGAGAGCCATGGTGAGACTAGTTTTTCCCGCGCCGGTGCGTCCGACGATCCCGACCTTAAGGCCACCCTCAACCCTGAACGTGACTTCTCGAAGTACGAGCTTGTCATTGACTTTGTACCGGAAAGAGACGTCATCGAATACAATCGCGCCATTGGATGGCCACTCTGGATGCCTTGGCGGGTCGTGGGAGAGATTGCGACGAGGAGCTTCCTGGGGGATGTCGATGTATTCTTGCACGCGCTCGGGGCTCACCATGATGGTTTCGATGTACGCGAGCGAGTCAACAATGTTCTCAAGGTTTTGAGAGACGTTCAACGCGTAGGAGAACGCGAGGCCGATAACAGCAGGGCTCAGCTCATCGTGGAGCACCACGAGCGAACAGGTGACGATGAGCACGAGCGCGCTGCCTAACAACTGGATGCGGAGGGAGAACCACTGCGACACGGAGAGCTCAGCGTACACTATCTTGGTAGCACCGTCAAGCTTTTGAAAGTTCGTCGACTGGAATCGCTCAATCTGGTATGAACCATAGGCTCGCAAAACAGAGACGCCATCGACGGACTCGGAGAGATGGCAAAGCACGGGGGCTTGGGACGTAAGAGTGAGCCGTTGAATTTCGCGAGCTGGCTGAATGTAGAACGAACCGAAGGTCGCGTAGAGGTACGCAACGGGAAGCAAGAAGATGGCCTTCCACTGGATCACGATAGCGGCTGTGAGCGCGCAGCTACCGACGGAAAACACTTGAGCGAACAAAGAACCAAACGCAAACGGTACATCGTCGTCGATCGCGTAAATATCGCTGCCGTACCGCGTCAGGATGCGACCTATGGGGTTCACATCGAAGAATCGCATAGGTGCAAAGATCAGCGAATGCGTCATCCTGTCAAAGAGATATTTAGCAGCCTTGAGACCAAAGAACGTGACCATCAGCGTTCGCACCAGCACCATGGCCGCTGAGAGAAGGCCGAGAGCTGAATACACAGTCAATCGATACGTCGTGGACATCTCAGATGATGCGAGCTCGGTTCTCTCCGCGACTCGGACGCTATCACCCGACCAACTGCTCAGCCAAAAGTCGCTCGCCACTTGCAGCGACTGCCAGAGCACCTGGGATAGTACGATTACTGAAACAACAGGGAATCCGCCCACCGCTCGGTAGTACCCAGCAAACACGTGACCACCCGTTCGACCCTCTGCACGGAACTCATCTTGGATCAGCTTGCCGCTCTCGGTTGCGGTCTGGTCCTTTGTCAATTCAGTGCTCGAATGTGTCACAGTCGCAACCCGGACAGTGTCCATGACCTCTGGCTTTCGTGCCGCCAGTGGTGACATCAGTGGCTGGTATGGCGGCTTTGTCAACGTTTTCCTCGTCTCTACTAGCGCACCGTTCTCATCGATCGTGATCGCATGCGTTGCGTGCTCAGACGCGATGATTTCTGGGTTGTGGGTTACCAAGATGATTGTCTTGTTGCGCAGCAAACTCAGCAGACACTTGGTGAAGATTTCGTTCTGCACGGTCGCGTCCACGGCCGACAAAGGCGAGTCCAACAGGAAGATACTGGCGTCACTGTAACACGCGCGAGCCAGCGCGATGCGAGCCTTCTGGCCGCCCGACATGTTCACGCCTCGCTCCCCAATCTCGGTCAAGTCTCCAGCTGGAAGCGACGCCAAATCCGGTAGGAGTGCACATGCTTCGATAACCTTATTGTACTTGTTGCTTTCGAATGGCAGACCAAAGAGGATGTTGTCGCGCACCGTCATGTTCTGGATCCACGGCTGCTGCGAGCAGTACGCAATGCTGCCACCGACGTAGACGGTTCCGCTCAATTTAACAATTTCGCCGAGAAGCGCCGAACATAAGGACGATTTGCCGCACCCGACAGAGCCGTGGACGACGTAGAAGTCACCGACTTTTATCTCGAGGTTGATATTGCGCAGCACGGAGGTGGTTTGGTCCCAGCCAAAGGACGCATTTTCCATTGCGATGATGACGTCTCTCTTTGCATATTCTGCCGCTCGAGGGTCACTCGCTGTGATGATGCCACCTTCGTCGATCTCGGGGAGGCTTAAGAACTCGGTGACGCGTTCAAGCGCCACTTTGGACTGGATGACCCTTGTGATGACGTGAGTGATGAAGCGCAGGGGGCGTCGGATCATTTGGAAGAGCGTTAAGCTCGTGAAGACGACAGCAGGCGTCAGCTCTCGCTGAAGCACAACCGAATAGACACCAAACGAGGCGATGCTGATGAACACCGGCATTCCCCACATCAGCACGAGGCTCGCGCTGAAGTAAAGTCCACAGGCCAGAAGGTCTCGGAGCTCCTTGGTTCGTGTGGTTTGGATTTCCTCGAGACACCTCTCTTCCCATGCATTGTACTTGACAATACTGATCGCTTTGAAGACTTCGGTCACCTTTTTCATGCGCGCATCTCGACTAGAGCGATAGACGCGTGTCATTCGGAACGTTCCCTTCGAGATCACGTGGTTTATAATCAGCGTGATGACAATGATTCCGATTCCAGCAAACGCCGCTTCGTGGAGAAGTCTGTAAAGCATGAAGCTCACGATCGATATTTGCAATGGCAAGAGCCACAGCTTGTGCACCGTGATGGAAAGACTGCGAACCGCGTCGCTGTCTGACGTGTACATGTTAGTAATATCGCTCGTGGACTTCTCCATTCGGGACTTGGTGCTTAGACGCATGGTTTTGTCGTAAAGCAGCGACTTGACGCAGCTCACAAATTCCATTGCGACGAGCTGGGACTCCATCGTCGTGTAGTTGTCCACGAGTGCCTGCAACACTTGCGACAGCGTCATAGCAACCACCCAGACGGAAATGTCTCCTACCGAGAACGTTGCGTTCGTGAGGCTCGAGACAACGTGGTTGAGAACCAACGGACCGACGAGCGACGCCAACAAGCCTACGAGTGATGCGATCCCCGTCGCGAAGAAGCGCAAGCCGAAGAGTTTAATGAACGACCTCGGAATGGATCGCGAGAATTTGAAAGACTCCATGAACCTAGCTGACAAGACCTTGGACTGGCGTTGCTTTTCCAAAGACCAGATATCATTCGCACAGAGTTGCTTGCGCTGACCGAGTGCCATGAGCGGCGAAACCCACGTGAGCAAGAGGCGAGAGCCCCACCATGCGTTGCTGCGCGGGTTCGACGGCGGGGCCGCGGCTTCGAAGGTGGCGTACTTGGCTGGCTGGCCCATCGACGTGGATGCGAGAAGATTGGCGAGTGGGAGAGATTTTCTAGCTGGAAACGTCTGGAACCAACGAAGACGTCAGATTGTTGAGCCGGTGCAAACCTCTTGCAGCATTTTAGGTCTGGGAATGATGGTGAGGAGATGGTGGATGAGTCGGCGTGGTGTGAACTGGCAGACAGCGGTTGGTCAGAATGCTCGGCGATCGTAAACATTGCATCCACAATTCTGTATTATGGGTGACCATTCGGTCTCTCAATCCCCTCAGTGACCCACTCAGTGGATGGATTGTGGGTGCGGGGCCAGCTCCTAGCTTGTTATCTTGTCCAATCCGGTTCATATTCAAGGTTTCACGACGACTGGCCTAAAATTCGGGTTGGAATACCCAATCTCCAACTGAAGACCGGCACCGGATTAGATTGGCTGTAGCGTGACAAACTCCGAGTCTAGGGTTCTAGGTTGTCCGGATGGCAGGCACATGCCAATCTCACTGGCTTGATTGACAGCTTGAACTGAGGACAAAGCGAGTGTTATCCATATGATCTCAACGATATTTCAGTCCCCTTTAGCCAGAAGAATGCAACCTTGCCAGCCACCTGGCAAATACATATTTCTACGAAGCAGTGTGGAACTTCGAGTTCGTACGCACATTCTAAGCTGCCGGCTCCGCTGCTGCGGATAGTTGTCCTGGGGTTGTGAGGTCGACCAACAACCCAGTACGTGGAATAATGTCTAATTGAGGATTGGGTTACACTTGATTCAGTGGAGACAATGGCGACCGGAGGGCTACGAAAGCCAATGAGTCTCTTCTATCATCTCCAATGTCATGAATCTTCATTGGTGAGAGAACCAACGACACGGAGGACCGACGCTGTTCGGCTTCTTTGATCTCGACAGGTTCGAAAAGAAGGGGGTGCTTGGAAGGATGAAAGACCCAGTACAGAGCAATCTGTAGCAGGCCTAGCACGAGCAGGAACGCGTTGGGTGCAAATACCATCCAGTCGATATCGAGCAGACTGTAAACGACCCATGAGGCCGAGTTCGCTGCTCCAACAGTGACGATTTGGATAGGAATGAAAATAGCCGACCGATGCCGAAACACCAAGCGGATCTTCTCAAGTGGAGACGAGTACATCACGAGCGACGATGTCATACCAATATAACCGACTACTTTCCGAACGCTTGAGTAGCTCTGGCTGGTGTATCCATTTGCACCAAGGATCGCGTAGAGCGAGTTGATCACCACGACCAGTGCGAAAACGGCCATGCACTTGCGAGCATAGCCCTTCTCAGTCGTGTAGTGGTAATAGACGCCCACATACACGCAGGCTGCGAGTACACCGAATGCGCAAGTGCCAAACAGTGCGATGTAGTCTCCCGACAAGTAGCCGTAGGTCATCCAGATATGTGCGTTCGAGACCATCGAGGCGAGCGGAAGAAACGGCATGGGGCCCGTCGACTTGTCGCGATCAATCTTGAGCATCGTAGGGACGGGACTGAGGAACATGACGGTGTTGAGCACAGTCGCGAGAACGCGGAAGATCTGGACAACGACACCCATGGCTTTTCACGAGATTTGTCGACTGAGACGAACGGAGACCATGGCCCACGACTTGTCAGACGTGTCCTTTTGCGTGAGCAGTCGCACTGGACCGAGATCTTGCAAGAAGATCAGCGAGATGACCTTAGAGGGCTTTCAACCAATGACCACGCGGGGACAGGTCGCGTCGGCCGTCGACCGCGAGCTGCCATCTCATCAAAAAGATTGTGAGCAGCTGGGATGCAAAAGGCGGTGTGATGAGTCGAGTATGCACGACGGATTGACACCAGTGGGAACACCGTGTTTTGATCAAGTCAGAAGTGTAGCCATGTAGTAATGGGTGAATTTGTTGAGGGGGAGTGACAACTTAAAAAAAAAGGAAACGTTTATTATGCTTGCTGGAGTGGGGCCAAAGGAGACCGCAACGCGACGAACCCAGGTGTAGCTTCTTTGGTGTCGTCGAGCGTGAGAGTGGACGAGCGGTGGCCACCGGCGTCTTCCTTCGCAATCGCAAGTTCGAGATCGTCGACAAAGCTCTCGTCGGTGAATGGGTGCTTGGACGGGTGGAAGACCCAGTAAAGAGCGACCTGCACGACCCCTATCACGAGCAGAAACACATTGGGCACAAATACAATCCAATCCCTGTCGAGGATTGTGTAGATGACCCAAGAGGCAGAGTTGGCTGCACCGACGGAGACAATCTGGATCGGGATGAACACAGCCGAGCGGTGCTTGAACACGAGACGAATCTTCTCGAGCGGTGACGTGTACATGACGATCGACGACGTGGTCGCGATATACCCGATGATCTTTCGGACATCGTCATAGCTCTGGTTGGTGTACCCGTTTGCACCGAGGATCGAGTACAGCGAGTTGAAGAGAATCACAGAGCCAAACACGGCCAAGACCTTGTGGGCATAGCTCTTCTCCGCAGTGTAGCGATAATAGATGGCGACGTACACTAGTGCAGCGAGCACGCCAAACGCGCACGTGCCAAAAAGCGCCACATAGTCTGCCGACAGGTATCCGTACACCATCCATACATGGGCATTCGACACCATGCAGGCCAACGGGACGAACGGCATGTGTCCAGTCGACTTGGTGCGGTGGATGTCTCGCATCGTCGGGATCGGACTCAAGAACATGACGGTGTTGAGCACGGTGGCGATGTAGCGGAAGATCTCGACGAACACTCCCATGGTGGTGAAGGCGACGATGTAAATTTGAAAATGATACTGGAAGCTCTAGAAGCTGCGGTTGGCTTCTAGACGCCGTGAGGGCGACAGCACGGATCTAGCCGGATCGCCATTTGCATGCCACGCGAGGATTGCGCCATGCGTCCACCAAAACCACTTTCAGCCAATGAGGCCACTGATTGACACCCCTTTCTTGTCGTCTCCGCCAGTCATCGACGGCGTTGACGCTGTTTTAAACAAGGAGTGATCACGATGGCTACATTCGACTCTTCTAAAACCGATGTATCCGGAGAATGGCTACACTCGCACAATCCCTGTCATCAGCAGGAATCAACGCATTGGAACCGCAAAGACGCGAGAGACGTTTGTTTTGTTGCAAGTGGGGTCTATTGATCACAAAGAAATGTATCCTAATAGACGCGAGACGCTTTTGGCACTCGTGGCTACGTTGTGCGTGAATTGAGAATTTTGAGTTGAGATATGGAACTGATTCAAGCACCCTCGAAGGGGCGGCGGGATGTTTGACTTCGCATCTGTTTCGGGTTCAAATCTCACGCAGAAGTGAGTTTTTTCGTGAACGGACATCTACTTCTCCCCGAAGCCGACTGTACACCATATTCGCCACTGGAAAGCCATTTTCATTCTCGTCCTCACCTTGAGAATGCCTGCTGCCGTCGATATCTTCCGTGTGCTGGCCTCGTGTACGTCGCTTGGCATGTTGCTCAGCCCTGTACCATCAATCGTCACTATCATCACGTCCAAGTCCACAGGCGTTTCTTCCATTGTGCCATTTGTATCGATGTTTACCGACTGTTATGTCAGCATGCTTTACGGCTTCCTCAGCAAGCATTACTTCCCCGTGTTCTCCACGTTCGCTACTGGCGTTGGGCTCTCGATCGTGTACATTTGCATCTTCTATCGCTTCTCACCCGAACGGACCAAAGCAAATCGATTGTTCTGCTTCTTTGGGACGCCTTTGCTCCTCATCACGGTTTATGCGGCCCTGGGATTTCTTGGTGTTGCAGGACTTACTCGCGAAAAAACGGGGCTCGTTGTCGGGTACATTTGTTCACCGACGACCGTTTTGCTGTATGCGTCACCACTTGAAAAGCTCCGGCAGGTCATCGCGCTCCGATCGGCTGCATTCATCCCAATCCACATGGTCATCGCAGGAGCCATCAACAATGCAATGTGGATCGCGTACAGTCTGCTAGCACACGACTGGATTGTCTTTGCTCCTGTGACCTTCTCGTTCGTCGTCGGGTGTATCCACATTCTACTCTACGTCGCCTTCCACCCGAGCACTCATCCTGTCACCCTCGACGAACACAGCGAAAAAGTATCAAGCACGTCAACGCAAGACATTCTGAGCATAATCGAGGAAGGAACGGCACCGGATAGTGACACCAGCTCAGGGGTCTCTGATCCGTGGGTTTTCGTTGTTTCTCCGTTGAGTGCGGCGGGATAGTCATATTTCTATATTCTAAGTTTCTATGACAATGTATACACACATTGAAAATTCTAGACTGGTGACTCGAGCACACGTGGGGACTCGATTGTGACAAAGTAGTACGGGCTCTCGCAGCTTGTATCGGTATCGCTAACCATTGGTGGGCGAGGCTCGTTCTTATCGGACGTCATCTCCACATCGTGAGGAGTCACAACAGGGAGCTCGGGAGCGGGGTGCGTACTCGGGTGGTAGATCCAGTAGAGCGCAATTTGAAAGCAGCCCGAGATTGCGGAGAACGAGTTTGTGGCCAAGATGATCCAGTTGTCCGTGAGCGCGCAGTAGAAGACCCACATGATGTTGCAAATCGTGCCGGCGTAAATCATTTGGATGTTGAAGAAGACAGCCGACTTGTACTTGAGCACGGGCCGCACCTTCTCGAGCGGTGAGGAGAAGACGACGAGACCGGTGAGTACGCTAAAGTAGCTGATAATCTCGCCGGCTTGATGTCGGGTTTGATGGGTGACGCCGAAGCCGCCGAGGAGCGCGTAAATGGACAGGCCAACGTAGGGAATTCCGAAGAGCAAGAACACTCTGTGCGCCTTGGACTTTTCGTTTGAGTAGTAGTAGAACACAGCGACGTAGAAAAGGGAGACGATGTCGCCGGTGACGAATGTTGTGAAGATTGGGAAGTACTTCTTTGTAAGGTAGCCAAACATCATCCTGTCGGATATGGCAGCACGACATCATGAGAAACAATCGGGAAACAAATATCAATTTGAAGTACTCACAGGACGTGAAAGTTGGTGAGCATTGCCACGAGCGGCACGATTGACATGTAGCCCGTAGATTTGGCCTTGTGGACGCGTACGAGCGACGGCACGGGGCTGAACAGCATGACAAGCGACGAACACGTCGCGAGCACACGCGAGACGTCGACGAGGACCGTCATGAATGCGAAGACTTGTAGAGGCCGTGAGGCATGCGAGGATATTTGAATAATGACAAGACTCTCAAGGCTCGTTGCGCAGATTCCAAGCGGAGCGATCGTGTCTCAAGAGCCATTCGTTTCTGTCGCTGCCGAAGCCAGCGGACAAGCCCTTGCATTGACAAGTGACGCGATTCGACAATCAGAAGTGCTCGCCTCAACCAGCGAACGCTGGGTGCGACCAATTTTCGCGTGCATGGGACATCTTAGAAGCGATCAGCAGCACCACCACGAGAAACGACACCATTGCTGAGATCAGGCCCTGATCTACTGTTTTAGATCTCGACTGTCACATGGAGGCATGGTATCTGGGAGCAAATCTCCCGTCGTATATCGCAAAACAGTTTCTATATCAGTACTACGGCATTTCTGAAGGCGATGGGCATTTGGTTAAAAGGAGGTTCAGACCAGATCTCGGCTGCACGTCTTTAGCGCAGCTTTTCTGCTTGGAAGGTACGCCAGCCAACACCAGCGGACGACCAACGAATCGTGCAGTCTCCAGGAACGTGGCTCGGAGCGATTGGGTGGGATGGGTTTGTTTGGCGATGACCAAAGCCTCGTCACATGCGAGGCAATCCAAGCGTCATCGAGACATCGCCCACACGAATGGTGGTCTGCACGAAGAGCACTACGCTGAAGTAATACTCATGCGTGTGACAGGGCAAGAGCACGGACAACCCAGAGCCAACAATGCCGCACATCGCAATCGGGAGCATAGATGCCGATTTTCCAATGAGGACTCGTTAAAGAAATTGTGGTTAATTGTTTAATGAAAGATGGATCTAAATGAGGTGCCTGCTTACTTCAAGTCATACAAGTCTTTGAATTGAGGCAGGGCGAAGAAGCATCTTCGGTGACTGGATCTCTACGAAATAGGGACTCTCACAGCTTGTCTTGGAATCGCTTCGAGCAGTTTTACCCACTGCCACCTCGATGTCCACGCTACCGGATTCAACGACACCGGGAAGTTCTGGTGCTGGATGCGTACTTGGGTGGTAGATCCAGTAGAGCATAATTTGGAAGCACCCCGACACGAGCGAGAACGAGTTGGGCGCGAAGATGATCCAGTGGCTCGTGAGCGAGCTGTAGATGACCCACATGAGGTTGTTGAGCGTGCCGGCGTAGATCATGTGGATATTGAAGAAGACGGCGGACTTGTGTTTGAGCACGGGTCCGACTTTTTCTAGTGGCGAGGAGAAGACGATGATGCCGGAGACGATGCTGAAGTATCCGATGGTGTTTCCGACTTCGTGTCTTGTTTGGTTGGTGACGCCGAAACCTCCGAGGAGTGCGTAGATGGAGAGTCCGATGTAGGGTATTCCGTAGAGGAGGAAGACCTTGTGGGCCTTGGCTCTCTCGTGCGAATACCGATAAAACAACACGACGTAGGTAAGCGAGATGAGGTCGCCGACGACGAACGTGCCGAAGACTGGGAAGTATTGCTTGGTGAGGTATCCGAACATCATGAGGATGTGGACGTTGGTGAGCATGGAGACGAGTGGCACGATGGAGGCGTAGCCCGTGGACTTGGTCTTGTGTGCATTTAAAATCGACGGCAGCGGGCTCATGAGCATCGTGAGAGACGAGCACGTCGCAAGCACGCGAGAGATATCGACGATCACGGTCATGATGGAGGTGGATGGATTGGGGCCCTGGAGGCGAGTTGCGGAGTGAGACCAAGCGACGAAAGGAGGGTTGGAATGGAGGAAGACCCGGCTCATGGCGTGGTTTCATGGATGGATCTGATTGGCTCGTGGGTGAGCTGGTGATCACGCGTTCCTCAGTAGATGGCTACACTAGCTGCCTCAGTGTGACCAAAAGCTGGGATGTTTTGGGCACGTTGTGGCACAATTCCGTTTGTTCACGTAGTCAAGTGCATGGGACAGGCGAGCTCTGTCTCAGGAGACCTGCGAGGTCAAACGCCGTCTCTCGGCATCGACTCCTCGAGTCTTCTGAAGTTTGTCCTCCAGTCGAAGATCCGGAGACCATTTGATGTAGGTTTTCTAGGAGAAAAGTCCCGGTTCACTCTTAGTGATCAGTCCAATTTTGTACATGTACCTCTTGATGAGCTCTTGAAGAATACACACACGCACGTACACTCCAGGAGCTCCAATCCAATCCCAACTGGCGGGTAATACGCGAGAAGCCCACATGGGATTCTTTCCGGTGGTGGCAGTTTTGACGAACTCGAACGAGTTATTAATGTCTAGTCTCCAGGGCAAAAGCGCACCGGTAGCATGGCTACAATCATACCGGTACGCCCGACGTGAAATACCAGTCTAGTCGCTGTCTCCAGCCACCACATTGTGCGTGATGACGGTGACTAGATCGATCGATTGAGAACCCGAGGGCTCTATCCGCGACACGCGAGCAGGTCCACGGATCTTGCTTAAGCGGCCTTCGCTGGTGCTCGAGGGCGATGAGGTAACCAGCTCTTGACGCATAAACACCTGATGAGGCAATCTATTATGTTGTTGGTATGTTGCTGTACTGACACTTTTAGCCAGAACGTGAATATATATTGCTAGCATATACTCACATATAGTTCAAATTGGGTTTATTGGATGAATTGTCCCGGTACATACGTCGCTTGGAGGGCACGGTCTCACTTGCCAATTCACCATGACGGTCGTCGTCGACATCTTCCGCGTGCTCTCGTCCTGCACGTCCATGGCCATGATCCTGAGCCCCGTGCCGCTCATCGCCAAGGCCTGTCGCACCAAAACAACGGGCTACGCCTCCATCGTGCCACTCGTCTCCATGCTCACCAACGTCCACATCCTCATGATGTTCGGATACCTCACCAAGCAATACTTCCCAGTCTTCGGCACGTTCGTCGTCGGCGACCTCATCTCGCTTACCTACGTCGTGTTGTTTTATCGGTATTCGCACGAGAGAGCCAAGGCCCACAAGGTCTTCCTCCTCTACGGAATACCCTACATCGGACTCTCCATCTACGCACTCCTCGGAGGTTTCGGCGTCACCAACCAAACAAGACACGAAGTCGGAAACACCATCGGATACTTCAGCATCGTCTCCGGCATCATCGTCTTCTCCTCGCCACTAGAAAAAGTCGGACCCGTGCTCAAACACAAGTCCGCCGTCTTCTTCAATATCCACATGATCTACGCCGGCACGCTCAACAACCTCATGTGGGTCATCTACAGCTCGCTCACGAGCCACTGGATCATCTTCGCACCCAATTCTTTTTCGCTCGTGTCGGGGTGCTTCCAAATTACGCTCTACTGGATCTACCACCCGAGTCGCCATCCGTTGCCCGAGTTACCAGGCGTCGAAGAGACCTTACCAGGCGTCGAAGAGACCTCAAGCGCTGACCTTGAGATGGGACTCGCCCCACTGGCGTCTCCTTCCGCCCGTGATGATCTTCAGAGAAAGGGAGAGCTGCAGAGTCCGTGCTACGTCGCACTACCTTCCCCTTTAGAGCCTCTGAGGTCAATCTCGACAAGAAAAGAAGCCTTATAACACGACCATACATTACTTCATCCAACAAAATTCCTCAAAACTCCAATGTGTCGTCGCCCAGTCTCGTTGCGCGCTGATCTGCAGGCGTTGCAGTAAAGCAGAGCGACACGTTGTCACGGTCACTATCGATGGGGGCCTTCTCAGACCCCACGGAAGGCATCGCGCGGAGATTCCGCGTCCGCATCCAGTCGTCAACCGTCTCAATGGCCGCTGTCTCCGGCTCGGACGTTTCCGAGTGGACTGGAGAGACAGTGGGCACGGTGCTTGGTCGCAGGATCTCGATCGTTCGAGAAGAGTCAAAGTCGTTCCACTGATTTGACGGCGATTCGACGACCTTGATCTCCGGGACGTACTGCAAGCGCGCGATCTTCCAGGTATCCATTTCCGTCACTCTTGTGATACAGTGCTTACACACCTGCACAATCTGGTACGAGAGTTCGAGCTTCTCGTTTGCCGAACTAAGCTTCCGAGCGACTCGACAGCGCGTGCAGACCAGCGCCGTGCAAAGTTCACAGTGCGAGTTAGCGCTCCGTAACGAGCTGCGTGGTTTGCAACAAATGTTGCAAAACCGCTTATCCCCAATCTCGACTTGCTTGGATGCAGATGCGATAGTGGCCATGCGGAAGCGATCTCGCATGGCTTGGTCCTGCAAGATGAACGAGAGCTTCTTGTTCTGCGCACACCAAGGAGACTTCCACATGCCGATGAGCGTGTTGGCGGCCGACATGATAGCGATACGCTCGGGCGGAGTGCCTCCCGGGTCCGAGTACGTGGTCATGTAGATCTCCACGACACCTGGTCGCAGCTGACGGTAGAGGTAGCAATTGGAGAGGCGTGCGCGAATGATCGAGAGCGACGTGAGCTCGGGGCAGTGCGGGTGCTCAACTGAATGGATAGCATGGAAGCCGATACATCCGCCACGGGCGAGCTGGTGAATGCCCGTGGATTCGACAAAGATGAAGTCTCTTGGGCACACCACGGCGTTCACGACGCGTGGATGGCCCATTGCGATCCACTTGAGTGCGAGCAGACGAAACGGATCCTCAGCTGTCGGGTGTTCGATCTTGTGTAGGACAGCGCCGTCGAGCAGCTCGTCGTTTACGTACGAAGTCTTGACGCGAATGGTCTGTGCGTCGGGCGTGACGACGCCGTACATGATATCCTCGAGTGATCCCGGGATGGTGCCGACAGCTACGAGCTTGGGCATGGTCCAGGCACTGAATGGGTCGCTCATGTTGTACTTGTACACGGTGACGTCATCCCGAGTTTTGACGGGTTTCCACACGGACCGGTCCATCGTGCGGCCATTGGAGTGCACGAATTGGTCATACTCGCGCAACGTCGCGGCTACGAGCTTCTTGGTGATCGCGTCGTAGGTGTTTGCTTGCTGCTCGGAGACTATGACGTGTGGGAATGGCCTGTCAGCGAGAGGGAACTTCATGCTGCCAAATGAGAAATGAGACCAAGGACTCAGCTCCCACCGTGTGGTCGTGGTGTGTGTAGGCGACTGGCTCGTCGCGTGCTCGGGCGAAGCCAGTTCGCGTGGGATAGTCGCGTCTTGTACTCTTCCTTTTGTCCGCTCGCGTGTCGCGACACCCAGCTGGTGCGGCACCCACCCGCTTACGCTCAGTAAGCTGTTGGAATGGCGACAAAACACTGCGGGCTGATTGATAAATCCTGTGCACTGTAAAAAAATTGTGTACATTTGGATGGGTCATCCCCCCTCCAATACAATCCCAATATTCTACGATGTACGTCGCCTGTATGCCTTGATTGTTGGTGGAGAATAGTTGTACTGATCTTGGTTTACAGCACTGGTATTACGCCAATGTCTCGAGCGCGGACTCAATATGGTGCTGAGTTGGTCCCACAGCAAGCCATCATCGAAGAAAGTCGGACCACGCGAGCCCATCGATTTGTGGCCAAGCGGGCGTTTGTTGCTCGAAGGCACTGTTTCTGCGTTCGCATTTGCTACAGTGGAAAAAATTCCAGTGGGGAACGACTAACTGTGACTCATGTAGGTTCAGGCCCTGTAATCCCACGAGCTGACCAGCGCCTCGATACTGTAGGCGGGTACTGTACCACCTCAACTCGAGCGAGAGTTGTCGAGGAAGACAGCTGGGCTTGCAGCCACCGTGGCCAGCCATGCTGGTTTAAATCGAACCCAGCTGCGTGGTTGACCCGAAACAACTGCTCAAGACCAATCGAAAACAAAGCAATACCAAGTCCCATTTCGCCGCTTGTTGAGCTTGTTTGAGCCAGTCCTTTATCAAATATCAGCGGCTGCTTGTCTCAATGGTCATTGAAGACAAGACATGTCGACATGGACCAACGTCCTGCTGGTCAGGACAAGACAAGCCAGGGCTTCCGGATACAACTAGAATGCAACAGAGACATCAATCGCGTAGTGAGGCCCGCTCTGGTTCTGCGCTGGGCACGTCTCCAGGTCAGAGACAACGCTACTGTCGCATTATCTTTGAAGGCACTGCACGCCATCCATCCCGAGCCAACCGTACCCTGGACGTCAGACGCTCCGCATTAGGGGGTAGAACACTTCACAACAATCACACCTTGGCGATGACGCTGAGATCTGCATGGAAAGGCAGCAAGCTCACTTTGTATAACTTCAAACTTTTGAAGGAGTCGAATGATCTCTCTGCTAATAAAACGTTCATCCGGCCTTTCCGATGAGCTGTTCAATACCGTTCACGAAGCTTGAAGTTGGAGAAGTGAGGGTCTAGTCATGGATAAGTCGCTTCCTCCGCTGGGTGGTAGAGATGGTATCAGCACATTGACGCTGTACGTCGACGCATCGTCAATGGCTCGCCAGCCGGGTTCGGAGAGGGTTTCTCGTCCTCGTCTTTGCTCATGTCACCTATCGAACTTGATGTCACCTGAGGACTGCCGTTCCCGTCACTTGGCGTCCCACAACCTTCTAGTTGGAGCCAATCAAATCACTCGAACTTGCCCTCGCCGTCTTCACGCTCCCAGTGATGACTGAATTTGTTGTTGCTCCACTTAGCTCGACCCGATCGTATCGCTTGGCGGTTGGTGCACACGACTGCAAGTTTTGTTTTTGGGGGAACCAAATCTTGGTCGTTATCTGCATCACTCGCATCCATTTTTGCCACCGAGTACGTTTATCTCCGCCAAACTCGCTCGGGTTGATTGCGAAGGATTGCTTCGGTTCGTGCTGACAAAGGTCGCAAGCAAATCTTGACCGACTGACTTCAATATCTTCCTGGCACGACCTGTGAGATGTGTCCAGCGAGTCCGACTGCTTCATCCCTCTCAACTCAAGTTGTCATTTTTGTGCTGGCGGATCATCAAGGGCAATTACACCGGATCGAACTTGTGGTACATTTGTTTTGTACACTAAAGCTCATTTAACCCGAGCGATTGATCGGTTGTAGTCAAGATATGACCACTCTGCGAAGTTCAGTCGAAAGTGACGCAGCCGGTCAAAAAGCATGCTTAGCCATCGCGTCGGTGTGCACCTGACCACCACCATTTGTCGGCGTATTTAGAACACAGGTATCGAAGGTACCCGAGGAAGAATGGCTGTCGTGGGGGAGGGACTGGGCTGGCGTGAGGTAGTGACCAACGTAGTCGAGTGTGGTTACGACTCCCGTTAGATTTTGCCATCTAGCGTTTTTGAAAGGGATTGGAGGCGTAGTTGAGGGTGATTCAAGACCAGTCCAAAGGGCAATTGGAGGAAACGTGAGGCGCAGCAGATAGAAGGGTACATGCACGTGACGTCGTTATGTCCACGTCACGGCACGGCAGGGTAGGGACTGTTGAGTTTACTCGTGCTCAACACCGTGGTCCAGAGAGAACAGTCAAGCAGGGTGACGGCGAAGGTGTACCTGGACGAATGATCTCGCAAGGCTCAGAGAATTCGCGTCAAAACTGTCGCCTACAGATTCCTTCACGTTTTCAGCAACAGACAAAGGAGAACTGGTGGATCCGTGGATACAACGATTCGCTGATATCAGAAAGTCGAAGATGCACTGACTCTTTGGGTTCGCCTAAACCAGGTAAACAGCAGCGATCATCTAGTCTCAGTTACTCGACCATGTGCGTAGAGAAACAAGACGGCAACAACTAACAGTCGATATCCTCAATAGCGCCACACATCCGACTAGAACAAAATGCCGTGATCTGTGAGGTTTAGTACCGAGCTGTTCTTGTAGGGTAGCTCCAAGGAACAAGAATCTGCCATTGCGATGGCTGACTTTACGCGGACCATCATCAAGAAGTGATGATAATGTGAAGTATATTGAGCTACTTCTTGTGAGCTACAATACCTTACATCATCAAGAAGTATCTATGCGGCGTTTGGATGCTGAATCGAAAGAGGACATACATACATACGAGAATGGAGAAGCACAAATACTATCGCTCTCGTAAACCGTGTAGTATTGTTTTAGTATACTCCACTTTAGACACATCGGCACACTGATACGAATGCTCCACGAATCGATCGCTCAACCACAGCAAGCAGAGATCAAGCTACATTCAGTGAAGTGTGGCGCTGCTGACGATGCGCTTCAAGTTCGGTGAAGATAGCGGAGAGGATGCGTTTACCCGAGCATGAGTCAGAGTATGTCTTTATTGGCGAAGATACTCAAGGTTGAATCGACCAGAGCACTTCTTGGTCGATTTAATTCTCGCAATCTTCAAAAACATATCAACTTGAGCAAAGGCATTGCTGGCTAGTCGACTCGCCCAGACGTCATTTATGTCGGCACCATGATCGACTTGTAATTTATGTCGATGATGGCGCTTCCGTAAATTTCACCAAAGCGACCCATAAACATACTCGGTCGATCTCATTAGACTTTACACACTGTTAATGAAGTCTAATGAGTTCAACCGAGTACGTTTTTGAGTCGAATCAAATACACGCACACATCAGTACCCTTGTGTTAGCGAGTGCGCTTTAGGCTAGCAATTTTTCAGGTTGTAGAGTAGGGTTTTTGTGTTCGAGGAGAGACCATACCAATTCCCCACAAGGTGACTTCGATCTCTTGTCCGCAATTCTTTCAGCGATTCTGTAAGATTAGGTGATTGAATAATCAACGAAGACAGAGGTTGCGCTGGAGAAATAATACGGCAAACCACAGCCGAAGAATAAAAGTCCCGACTGCTTCGGTTCAGGAATTTGAAAATTTCGACTTATCGTAGACATCACCGTGAACGTGAAGAAGTGGGGTGTCGCTTGGCCTCCAACTCCAGTTCTGATTACATGCTGAAAGTGTACAGTAATAACAACCCCGGTATCACAAAGTTCAAGAAGTGGCATGCACAATGCCAAAGGCAAGGATAAGGAACCCTATTTGTACGCGGTTGGCAGGCCGTTGACGACACGTCAACGACCGATATGAGTGAGACTATCCAATTACGGTTCTACCTCGATGGGTTGGACGCATACAGTATTATCCACTAACCTCATTTCCACCAACGTCAAATCTTGCAAACGATCGTGTCAAGTGCACCTACCGTGTGTGTATCCGATCGGAAAGGACAGGGGCTAGCATAGACGTCCCCTAGACTGAAGACGTAAACCAACTCCTTCTGAGACTTGAAGTAAGAAAGTGACCTTTTCACCTTTCGACAAAGATCTCAGCGTCACCACGAAGTGATAAGAGAGGACGCATCATTCTCCATTCCAGCGGAAAAAGTTGAATGATGACGTGAGTTGAGCAATGTCTGCTCCACCGCGCATAGGGAATGGGTGGTGGGTAGTCGCTTCGACGATATCACGACAGAAGAGGTGTCTCCAGACTGGAGACGTGTGTTGCAGAGCCGGAGCGGATCACCACGTGTCGGTTGACGTCTCCATCGATTTCTAACCACTCTGCCGTGTGTTGAACGACTCCATGAGACAAGCAGCGGTGCGTACAGCACGTTCAGGATTACCTTCCAAGCACGTAAACCAGATCGCTGAACCGATGCACATGGTCATCAAGCCTCTCCTTGTTCGGTACCAATACGTACGTACTACCCGGCTATAGGGCTCATTAAATTGCGATCCAATAGACCTCGCCTTCAAAGTCAAAAGTTACAATACGCCACTGAGCTCGATATTATAATGTGAGTCCATCTCGACTTCAATGCGTTGGTATTATGATCGCGTTCTGAGCGTCTTTTGATGATGCTCACTGTAAAATGACGCTCGCTCTATGAGAGTCTACTCCATGACGCTCCTGAGCACAAGCGTCATCTACATCCGTGAACCACAAACGCTCTATGCTCGTCAACTCCATGACGCTTTTGAGCAAATGCGTCATCCGCGATACGGCTGGCAATCTACGTCACACTGCTGACCACGAGAGCCAACAGCACACCATACAACAAGAAGAGGGGAAAAATATTCATTATGTCCCACCCGCCATACAACGGAAATAGAAAGCTCTTCGGCAACCTCTTGATTGACGTCATCCAGAACAACTGCTTTTGTTTGACGGCTCGATTGACGTTGTTGGCCTACTTGCCTCCTCATGGATTCAGAACAACTGCTTTCAAAGCGCCAGTCAGCTCGTTGCATCGTCTCGATGATGTCTTAGATAAGTGCAGAATTATCCACCAGAGCAAATGCGCATGAAGAACTTGCGCTGCAAAGCGAAAGGCGACGTTGCACTTCCACCCGGGGGCCAGCGGTTGATGTGGAACTTTATTTAATGAGACCAGGCGAATTCGATCCATTGATCCATACTACTTCCACCGGTATGGACGTGGGTCGCATGAACGACTGCACTATAGCTCAAACCCAGCCGATTGAAGCAATGACCCCTCCTCTGCAAACTCGACTGTTTTTCAGATCACCCCCGAGTTTCGTCGTCGATTCAATAGCATTGTAGGCATAAGCGGTAAATCAACAGGTGATCGTGGAGCTTAGTGGGTGGAGGGACACGCGAGTGGGCAGTGACAAGTACAAAGAACCGACTTCCCACGAGCACGCGACGAGCCAGATGCTTACACCCACCGCGAAGGTTTGGTCTCACTTCCCGTTTGGCACCATGAAGTTCCCTCTCGCTGAGAGGCCATTCCCACACGTCATAGTCTCCGAGCAGCAAGCCCAAAATTACGATGTGCTCACCAAAAAGCTCGTGGCTTCGACGATGCTTGAATACGACCAATTTGTCCACGCCAATGGCCGCGCGATGGACCGGTCCGTGTGGAAACCCGTCAAAACTCGGGATGACGTCACCGTGTACAAGTACAACATGAGCGACCCATTCAGTGCCTGGACCATGCCCAAGCTCGTAGCTGTCGGCACCATCCCGGGATCACTCGAGGATATCATGTACGGCGTCGTCACGCCCGACGCACAGACCATTCGCGTCAAGACTTCGTACGTAAACGACGAGCTGCTCGACGGCGCTGTCCTACACAAGATCGAACACCCGACAGCTGAGGATCCGTTTCGTCTGCTCGCACTCAAGTGGATCGCAATGGGCCATCCACGCGTCGTGAATGCCGTGGTGCGGCCACGTGACTTTGTATTTGTCGAGTTCACTGGCATTCATCATATCCCTGGTGGAGGAGCTGTTGGCTTCCACGCCATCCAATCCGTCGAGCACCCGCATTGTCCCGAGCTCACGTCGCTCTCGCTCGTCCGCGCTCGCCTCTCCAACTGCTACCTCTACCGCCAGCTGCGACCAGGTGTCGTGGAGATCTACATGACCACGTACTCGGACCCGGGAGGCACTCCGCCCGAGCGCATTGCGATCATGTCGGCCGCCAACACGCTCATCGGCATGTGGAAGTCGCCTTGGTGTGCGCAGAACAAGAAGCTCTCGTTCATCTTGCAGGACCAAGCCATGCGAGATCGCTTCCGCATGGCGAGCATTGCGTCTTCATCCATGCGGGTGGAGATTGGTGATAAGCGGTTTTGCAACATTTGCTGCAAACCGCGCAGCTCGTTACGGAGCGCGAATTCGCACTGTGAACTTTGCACGGCGCTGGTCTGCACGCGGTGCCGTGTCGCTCGCAAACTTAGTTCGGCTAACGAGAAGCTCGAACTCTCGCACCAGGTCGTGCAGGTCTGTAAGCGGTGTGTCTTGTGTGTGGCTGAAATCAACTCGTGGAGTATCGCGCGCGTGCAGTACGTCCCGGAGACCGAGGAAGTTTACGCACCGTCAAGTCAATGGAGCGACTTTGACTCTACTCGAACGATCGAGATCCTGCGAGCAAGTATCGCACCTACTGTTTCCCCAGTCAACTCGGAGACATCCGAGCCAGAGGAACCAGCAATTGAAACGGTCGACGAATGGGTGCGGAAACAAAAGCTCTACGGGGTGTCGTCGCTGTCTTCCACTAACGATGTCGTCCAGAGTGAGCTGAACAACACAGCACCTATGAACCAGCAACTAAATGTTGATAAGTTAGAGTTTAAAATTAAGATATGTAATTGAGTATTCGAGCTGTTGCTGGTCGTCTTTTTTTGGATACCACGTACACAGGGACTTGCAAGACGCCTATCGTCAGCGTGAACAAGCTCGGGACGAAGAGAAGCCAGCCATCCACCAGTAGACTGTAGACAACCTACATGGCATTGTTGACGGTGCCGACGACAGGGACGCTGGATCCGTTGGACTTCGCAGCAATGACGGCCCAGTTGTTGAAGGGGATCTTCTAAGATTATGATGCCTAATAATCTTCATTTTCATCGTCGTCTCTATGTCGAATGTGATGAGCATCGAACTATAACTTTCGGGCGTCAGAGTTGCTGGGTGGTGGAAACGTTACGATAATGATTTGAGATCAGATCTCACGATAGGGCAAATCCATACTGTACACGCCTCGATTCGTTGAAGTCACACTGACTCTTTGAGTTCTCCTAAAGCTGGTAAACATACCTGTATCTGGTCCGGTGGCTTCCTTTTGTGACTAACGAGTTCTGAGTGGAGAAACGAGACAACAACTCACTCATCTGGCCAGATAGGGGCCCCTTTGCCTCTCGGGCGCTTGAGGAAACACAAAAAAGCGACTCAATCACAATCGCGAAGTTCATGACTAATACGTTAGTGCAAAACCATCGTGAAAGAAAACGCACCTACGGATGGCAGTTCGTACCTGATCCGCGAACTGTTTCGAGACTACTGTACACAAGATGGTGAGCCGGGGCAGCTCCTCCGGTGATTCTGTAAGATCAAGTGATAAAATAATCGACGAACATGGTGGGGCCGCAACGATACGGCAACGGCGATCCTTATCCGAATGCTGCAGTCATCCCTCTCAACCGTTCATATCGACGAATGCGGCGTTCGGTCAGAAAGTGGTAGCATTGAATCTAACTAGCGGTCCGAGAAATTGCCAGAGAGGGAGTCACTCCCCTCCCCTCCCTTCCCCTCGTGAAACGAAATTCGTGACATGAGCGAAGGTCGAACCCTCGTCGAACCCAGCTGACAGGCCATTCACAAGACGAAGACGACCGACAGGAATGTGACTATCTAGTGTGGATCTAAGACGTCATGCTCGAGCCATGTTATCTAATGGGTTTTAGTTTGCCAATGTCAACTCTTGCAAACGACCGTGTCAAGTGCATTTACGTCAGCCCGTCAAAAAGAACGGATGATCCCGTTTGATGATGCAATTTCTGACATTTGAAGTAAGTCAGGTTCTTGCCTTTTCCAAAAGATCTCAGCGTCATCGTGAAGGTGTGATAAGTGGGGGAACATTCATCCTCTCAGAAAAGCGGAGACATGCACAGACAGCGTCTGCTATGTAGATAGGACACTGGTAATGGGGGTTTGCAGAAGTACTGACGATTTTGCGAGATAGGCTATATCGCAAAATCGTCAGAACTACTGCACACCTCCACACACACCTGCACACGTCTCCACAGGAGACATGTGTAGCGCGTAGCGAGAGACAAGTCCTCACGTGTCGATTGATGTCTCCGTTGCTTTCTGGCTGGATCCGGAAATCCTGGCTTGTCCACGCTCCACCAAAGGATTGAAATTTGTGTGCCAACCTGTCTTGTCTTGAACGACTCAATGCGACAACCAGCCGTGACTACGCGATGGGTCACCTGCCAAGACGGCTCAGCTCGTACACAGGAGAAACCAGACCCCAATGTTCTTGTGGCTTGAGCCGAGCTAGCCCATGTTCTCCGGTGTTTGATGTAACTCGGTCTTATCCTGTGCGTGTGAGTATTTTTGTGTTACCAACAGCGTCCGACATCATACTAGTAATGACAGTCTGTGCATGCATCAATTTTTAGAGGCGTTGTTGCCACTATAGTTTTTGACGCTCAAGATGTAATTGCGTCATTTGTTGATGCCCCCAACTGACAGCCATCAACCGTCTTCTCTATGGTTGTCAACTCTATGATGCTCCCGAACAAAAGCGTCATCGACAGGTGTCGGTACGGCGATCAAAATTGCGGAGATTGAGTGCGGTGCCAGGACGAAATATGAGTACGAGTATTAGTTTGTTCGCGCTGGGCTGTCAGAACAAACGCCCAACTCAATTTCATACACTATCCTTCTTCTGTTTCAAGTTAGAGTCTACTCTGTTACGACAAGTGAAATCCATCCAGGAATGCTTGCAAACTACATTCTCGACCCTCCAGGTTGACGTCATCGACAACTGCTTTCTAACCGCATGGCAACGCGGGAAGTGAATAAATCCACTCGAGTTGGAAATTATCCACCGGAGCAAATGCGCCCGCAGAACCGGCGCCATCGAGCGACAGGCGCTGACGTGGGAGGCCCACTTTGAACAAAATAGATCGACAGGAACTACACCGTTGGGTGGAGGAAGGGAGATGCTTTCATGGACGAATGAATTTGAATCACCTCTTTGGGTTATCGTCGTTGATCCGGCAGTTTGGTGAGCGCATGCGGGTGGTGACTCACAGGCTCAGTTCAAAGCCTGGTGGATGGGGGGACAACGGAACGGGCCATGACGAGCAGAACGAACTGAATCCGCGCGAGCACGCGACGAGCCAGATGCTTACACCCACCGCGAAGGTTTGGTCTCACTTCCCGTTTGGCACCATGAAGTTCCCTCTCGCTGAGAGGCCATTCCCACACGTCATAGTCTCCGAGCAGCAAGCCCAAAATTACGATGTGCTCACCAAAAAGCTCGTGGCTTCGACGATGCTTGAATACGACCAATTTGTCCACGCCAATGGCCGCGCGATGGACCGGTCCGTGTGGAAACCCGTCAAAACTCGGGATGACGTCACCGTGTACAAGTACAACATGAGCGACCCATTCAGTGCCTGGACCATGCCCAAGCTCGTAGCTGTCGGCACCATCCCGGGATCACTCGAGGATATCATGTACGGCGTCGTCACGCCCGACGCACAGACCATTCGCGTCAAGACTTCGTACGTAAACGACGAGCTGCTCGACGGCGCTGTCCTACACAAGATCGAACACCCGACAGCTGAGGATCCGTTTCGTCTGCTCGCACTCAAGTGGATCGCAATGGGCCATCCACGCGTCGTGAATGCCGTGGTGCGGCCACGTGACTTTGTATTTGTCGAGTTCACTGGCATTCATCATATCCCTGGTGGAGGAGCTGTTGGCTTCCACGCCATCCAATCCGTCGAGCACCCGCATTGTCCCGAGCTCACGTCGCTCTCGCTCGTCCGCGCTCGCCTCTCCAACTGCTACCTCTACCGCCAGCTGCGACCAGGTGTCGTGGAGATCTACATGACCACGTACTCGGACCCGGGAGGCACTCCGCCCGAGCGCATTGCGATCATGTCGGCCGCCAACACGCTCATCGGCATGTGGAAGTCGCCTTGGTGTGCGCAGAACAAGAAGCTCTCGTTCATCTTGCAGGACCAAGCCATGCGAGATCGCTTCCGCATGGCGAGCATTGCGTCTTCATCCATGCGGGTGGAGATTGGTGATAAGCGGTTTTGCAACATTTGCTGCAAACCGCGCAGCTCGTTACGGAGCGCGAATTCGCACTGTGAACTTTGCACGGCGCTGGTCTGCACGCGGTGCCGTGTCGCTCGCAAACTTAGTTCGGCTAATGAGAAGCTCGAGCTCTCGTACCAGGTCGTGCAGGTCTGTAAGCGGTGTATCATGTGTGTTGCCGGCATTAGTTCCTGGAAGATTGCGCGGTTGGAGTACACAACGGAGACCAGGACGGTTAACTCGCCCACAGACAACTGTGATTCGTTGCGAACAATCGCGGTCTTGTTCCCGAGCAACTTGACGGTCTCCCCCGTCAACTCAGAGACGTCCGAGCAAGATGAAGCGCCCATTGAAACTGTCGATGACTGGATGCGGAAACGAAAGCTCCGCGTGGTGCCCTCTGCGTTTTCCGGTAACGATGCTATCCAAGGTGAGCCGAACAATACAGCACCTGCGGATAGGCGACTGGATGCTGACAGCAAGTTGCAGTTTAAAATTAAGATGGTGAACTAAAACATAGTTCTTCTGCCACCCGATCGTACATTCGGCATCGGTCGGCTTGTGAACAAAGAAGAAACTCCATTTAGGCGTGGCAAAATTTTAACTCAGCAAAAGACACGTCAGGGACGGGAGATTCCTTTATGCTATCGCGACCATATCAATCTCAGCATCTTGAAGCTTTGCCACCAAGTCCAGTTCCACATTGGCCGGCAGACGGTGCGTCTTGAGGCCAAATACCACATACACGGCGATTTGCACGAGCCCCATCGTCAGGATTCAACCTCGTACGTGAATGCGCAAGCAAGCGTTGACACGAAACGTCTAGCTAAGAGAACGAGCCTGTATTCTTGTCGTGAAGTCAGTTCGCTCGTTAATCGATGTCCTTCGAGTGTCCTATCCCGTCTGAAGGACATGGAAGTAAGCCTCTTTTGTCGGACAGCTCGATGGCGTCTAATACCTTGAGCTGACGGCAGAGCCACGAGACGAGCCGAGCCGAGAGCAACACTCACACTCACTGACTTCCGAGAGACAAATGGCTACATCGTCAATCTCGTTGATCTGCACTTTCACGGGAGTGTGCTGTGTCGGCCGAGAAATCCACCGCACGCTTTGGTGAGCAGGTCGTGACAGTGTGGGTTGTTTTGTCGGCTCGCCTTAGCGTTTCGTATCAGTGCCGTCTCATCTCTATGGCTGACGGCAGAGGAGCTGAACACGCCAAACGCGCAGATGGGAAGACCCATGACACTGATAGTACGGCCTGTGAAACTGATAGGAAGGCCCTTGGGAGTCGAGTATCCGCCAATCCGATCCTGCTGAAAGTGCACATACAACCAATGGAAAGTACTCGTCTCATCATGTCGATGAGAAGGCACGGATTGCGCTGATTATTCTGCTGCTTCAGAAACCCCACCATCGTGACCAACGCTCCTGAGTGCCTCCAAGCCCGAGCCAGCCCGTGGGACTGCCAGGTTTACCTCACCGTCTTCTGTTCGTTCCGGTGAGGTAAGGTGAGGCGAGGTGAATAAATGCAGTACATATGCATCGAGGAAACCTGGTCGGTTGAGGCGAACCAGGCTCACTCCGAGATCTGCTCGTATCCCCTCAAGCCTCTAGCCTCTAGCCTTCGACCTCATCCAAACATGGATTCTTCCCCTGCCCATGCTGCCAATCCGCTGCCAGCACTCCGGAAGGAAGTCAAGCTCTCGCCCAGGAGCCAGACGCAGCGCACGCGTGTGCTCGCTGCTCTCACTCGCATCGCGTCGATCAGCATCAGTGATGTCGTGAAGGAAGATGGCCATCGCAACTATGTGATTGATATCCGCTTGACCAAGAGCCAGCAAGGCCTCGGCAAAACAGGCGCCAGCGAGTCGCCAAAGACAAGTGCAAACGGACCGGCCGACTTCCAAATCAAGAAGCGCTTCCACGATTTCTCCAACCTCCGGCATGAAATGTACTACCATGCGCACTCTGGCCACCGACACCACAAACGCCCCTGCGAGTTTTGTGCCAGCGTTGTCGACTTTCTCACCCACGCGACGAGCCTCCCTCGCCTTCACAGGCTCATCCTTGACAGTGCAGATACCACTCGGCAACAGCTTGAGAATTTCCTCAACCTGGCCCTGGACCTCGCGTTGCGAGCGAAGAGCCACTCGACTCACTGGTGCGAAGGCCAGTCGATGGTGCCATTGCTGGTGAAGCAATTCTTGTTGGGCGAGGATGGTGAGCTGGACGCGAGTCTTCCTAGCACAACCAGCCAGCCACGTCCAGCTGGGTGGGCGTACTCGAATGCGTGGGGGGCCTAGTTACTCATTCGCAAAAGTCGTACCGGTACTTCGAAGAAACATTCAAATTGACGTAATCGATAATTGAAACTCTCCAAACTGATGAACACCGTACCCATTCAGATGAATCACGTACTCGGACGAGTGTGGGATGATGCAATGAATCGAGAGACGACTTATACATCAGTTGCGACTGACAGAATCGCCGCTGATATTCGAGGAAATTAATTAATGTTGTCGATAATCGAGAGCTTCAAACTGATGAACACGCCTGGCGGAACGCGATGACCGGCCTGGTCAGCTAGGCGGCGAGCCCTGTGGTACAGCGGCCGCAGACGCGCGTTATGAGGTTGCTTGTAGTATCGACTCCAGAAAAAGTACGACAAAAATGCTTCATTTTTGGTGTCGTCGCCAAGGTCCACCGTCTCCTTGAAGAGGCCAATGACCCTAATGAAGCATTTTTGTTAGGGCCATGTTAGAGCCCAATGACCCTAACAAAAATGCCATGTTAGAGCCCAATGACCCTAACAAAAATGCTTCATTAGGGTCATTGGCCTCTTCAAGGAGACGGTGGACCTTGGCGACGACACCAAAAATGAAGCATTTTTGTCGTACTTTTTCTGGAGTCGATACTACAAGCAACCTCATAACGCGCGTCTGCGGCCGCTGTACCACAGGGCTCGCCGCCTAGCTGACCAGGCCGGTCATCGCGTTCCGCCAGGCGTGTTCATCAGTTTGAAGCTCTCGATTATCGACAACATTAATTAATTTCCTCGAATATCAGCGGCGATTCTGTCAGTCGCAACTGATGTATAAGTCGTCTCTCGATTCATTGCATCATCCCACACTCGTCCGAGTACGTGATTCATCTGAATGGGTACGGTGTTCATCAGTTTGGAGAGTTTCAATTATCGATTACGTCAATTTGAATGTTTCTTCGAAGTACCGGTACGACTTTTGCGAATGAGTAACTAGGCCCCCCACGCATTCGAGTACGCCCACCCAGCTGGACGTGGCTGGCTGGTTGTGCTAGGAAGACTCGCGTCCAGCTCACCATCCTCGCCCAACAAGAATTGCTTCACCAGCAATGGCACCATCGACTGGCCTTCGCACCAGTGAGTCGAGTGGCTCTTCGCTCGCAACGCGAGGTCCAGGGCCAGGTTGAGGAAATTCTCAAGCTGTTGCCGAGTGGTATCTGCACTGTCAAGGATGAGCCTGTGAAGGCGAGGGAGGCTCGTCGCGTGGGTGAGAAAGTCGACAACGCTGGCACAAAACTCGCAGGGGCGTTTGTGGTGTCGGTGGCCAGAGTGCGCATGGTAGTACATTTCATGCCGGAGGTTGGAGAAATCGTGGAAGCGCTTCTTGATTTGGAAGTCGGCCGGTCCGTTTGCACTTGTCTTTGGCGACTCGCTGGCGCCTGTTTTGCCGAGGCCTTGCTGGCTCTTGGTCAAGCGGATATCAATCACATAGTTGCGATGGCCATCTTCCTTCACGACATCACTGATGCTGATCGACGCGATGCGAGTGAGAGCAGCGAGCACACGCGTGCGCTGCGTCTGGCTCCTGGGCGAGAGCTTGACTTCCTTCCGGAGTGCTGGCAGCGGATTGGCAGCATGGGCAGGGGAAGAATCCATGTTTGGATGAGGTCGAAGGCTAGAGGCTAGAGGCTTGAGGGGATACGAGCAGATCTCGGAGTGAGCCTGGTTCGCCTCAACCGACCAGGTTTCCTCGATGCATATGTACTGCATTTATTCACCTCGCCTCACCTTACCTCACCGGAACGAACAGAAGACGGTGAGGTAAACCTGGCAGTCCCACGGGCTGGCTCGGGCTTGGAGGCACTCAGGAGCGTTGGTCACGATGGTGGGGTTTCTGAAGCAGCAGAATAATCAGCGCAATCCGTGCCTTCTCATCGACATGATGAGACGAGTACTTTCCATTGGTTGTATGTGCACTTTCAGCAGGATCGGATTGGCGGATACTCGACTCCCAAGGGCCTTCCTATCAGTTTCACAGGCCGTACTATCAGTGTCATGGGTCTTCCCATCTGCGCGTTTGGCGTGTTCAGCTCCTCTGCCGTCAGCCATAGAGATGAGACGGCACTGATACGAAACGCTAAGGCGAGCCGACAAAACAACCCACACTGTCACGACCTGCTCACCAAAGCGTGCGGTGGATTTCTCGGCCGACACAGCACACTCCCGTGAAAGTGCAGATCAACGAGATTGACGATGTAGCCATTTGTCTCTCGGAAGTCAGTGAGTGTGAGTGTTGCTCTCGGCTCGGCTCGTCTCGTGGCTCTGCCGTCAGCTCAAGGTATTAGACGCCATCGAGCTGTCCGACAAGTTACTAGTATTCTCGCTCCCACATCCTTCTCAAGGGATAGGACGGTCGACATACATCGATTAACGAGCGGACAAGCTTCACGACAAGAATACAGACTGCGTACTAACTAGACGTTTCGTGCCAGCGCTTGCTTGCGCATTCACACCTTGCATACCATGACGCTTCATCGGCAACCACGCGTGGATGGAATTGCAGTTTGCAGAGACCTCGGTTGTCGGGCCGATGCTCGATGCCCATTTCCCAAACTTTCGTCATCGACGCTAGCCAGCAGACGACACAAAATGGGCGTGCTCCTCGACGTCTTCCGCGTGCTCTCGTCTTGCGGATCCACATGCATGATCTTGAGCGTCGCCCCGACGATGTACCAGATCCAGAGAACTCGCATGACGGGCCACATGCCGATCACACCTCTGGCTACTATGCTCATCAACTGCCACCTCTGGTGAGATCGACTGCTCGAAACTCGCACGTGGTGTGCAAATGCTGACACTCGGGACTCCGTCTCGATCTAGGATGATGTACGGTTTACTCGACGGCAACTACCTCCCGCTCTTCTCCACTTTCCTCTTCGGCGACCTGGCCTCGCTTGTCTATATCTCCATCTACTATCGCCATACGACACAAAAGTCCTTCGTCAACAAGATCCTCGCCGCGTGCGCGTGTGTGCTGGCAATCACGACCACGTACGCCGTGCTCGGTGGACTCGGGTACACTGGTCAGTCTCGTGACGCCGTCACCAAGACCATGGGATACGTCGGCATCGTTGCGGCCTTCCTATTGTACGGCTCGCCCTTCGAGAAGATCGCCCTCGTGTTCAAGTTTCGATGCGGAGTCTTCATCCCGATCCAGATGGTCGTCGTCGGTGCCGTCAACAGTGCCGTGTGGGTGGTCTACAGTCTGCTGCTGGGTGACTGGTTTCTCTTTGGACCCAATTTGTTCACACTGACGATGGGGCTCGTGCAAATCGCCGTGTATGTGGTATTCCACCCTGAGACCCACCCTCTACCGGCCGATATGGAACTGGCTTTGGTGGCGAAGCCTCAAGATGCTAAGAACGATATGACGAGCGATGTGGCCGGGAAAGCATACAGGAAGCTCCCGTCTCCGGACGTGTCTCTTGCTGAGTCGAAGTATTGCCACGCCTAAATGGAGTTTCTTCTTTGTTCACGAGCCGACCGATGTCGAATGTAGGATCTTGTAGTAGAACAAGTATTCTCGTACCATACAAACGAAGCCTCGTTGCACTGCTCGTGTGTTCTGTGGACGATAATTTGCGTCAACTTCTTCGCGCTTTT
The DNA here is from genome assembly GCA_023091665.1 of Pythium myriotylum. Taxonomy (NCBI): domain Eukaryota; phylum Oomycota; class Peronosporomycetes; order Pythiales; family Pythiaceae; genus Pythium; species Pythium myriotylum. Next base: position 75,555 of record JALJCQ010000014.1, read on the forward strand.
GACTAACTTCGCGCAGGCAGCTTACGGACGACCGAATATCATTTTAGTAAAAGCATCTCAGATGTTCGCATGATTTTTCCCGCGACCGGGAGATCCACGATCAGAAACAACTCAACGTAATACTTCAATGCAATCATTTTTCACTTTCTACGTGTAATTCCCAAGCACACCCTGGGCTTCGATCCCTAGCTGTCGAAGGTGGTCGGCTCGTGGGTCTTGATCATCATGCAGTGCTTCATGCCTCCTTCCATGTACACCTCGTCGTTGGCCACAACGTAGCCGCACTTTTCGTAGAAGCCTTTCTTGTCACACTGCGCCGACAGCACGAAGGTGTCGGCCTCGTCTCGCAGGAGTGCCTCCACCTGCGTGAGCAGTGCGATGCCGTGGCCCTTCCCACGCGACTTGTCGAGCACAGCGACCCGACCGACCTTGGCCTTGCGTAGCGACGGCGTGATCAAACAACGCGATGTCGCAACATACTCTCCGGTCTCCGTGTCGCGTCCTAGGAAATGGCGTGTCGTGGGCTCAAAGTCCTTGTCGTCGCTCTCATGTGAGACCGGCACGTTCTGGCCGACCACAAAAACTTCGTGGCGGATCGCTCGCGAGATCTCGATGGCTTCGAGCGAATCCACGAGCGTGACTTCGAGTGGCATCGTGGGAGCAGTCGCAATTGCTAAATGGGCGTGATGGTTTTCGGTGCTGCTTCAGGATCCGCGATTGCGCGAGCGTGGCCTTCCCATCATGTCGACTGGTCGTCCGACCAAACGGGCCATTGGTCGAAATGTTGACCAGAGAGCTCGTGACGTCACGAATATCACATATAAAAGGCTTTAGAACAGAACATTCACTGTGTATATGAAATATGATGACATGAATTAAAGTGATCGATTGGTTTCAATAGGTGTAGCTGCTGTTGTCGTCTCATCATGTGTTCAGACGGCATCTATGGCCACCCGTAATCGTCGTCTCATCAGTCTCCATTGCATTTTCCTGTTCTTGAAGAGATCACACCAGGGCCAGCACGACTCCGTTGGGACCCCACATGTCCTCTTCCCGACGCCTGACCGACTGACTCGCGTCTTCCTCGCCAGCGTCCCCCAACAGGAATTGCTTGACTTTGACAGGCACCATTTCGCGACCTTCGCACAGTTTCCCACTGTGCTGCCGCTCGTTCAACGCGAGTTCGAGTGCCAAATTGAGAAAACTCGCGAGTTGAACTCTCAACGAGTCGGTTGAGCTGAAGATCACGTGGTGCGTGTGAGGCACGCACCGCGAGTGCGAGAGCCGGTCGACGACGTTGGCACAAAATCGGCATGGGTTCTTTTGATCTAGGTGACCTGACCGCGCGTGGTAGAACATCTCGCGCTGGAGATTCGTGAACTCGGAGAAACGGTGCTTGGTCTGGATCTGGATCGCTGGTCCAGTGATGGCGGCGAGCTGAGTTGGCAGTCGCTGGACGTCATTCGCGAGAGTAATATCGATGACGAAGAGCTTCTGGCTGTCTTCTCTGACGTAATCACTGACGGTAACCGAGGTGATACGGCCGAGTGCTGCTTGAACGCGCTTCAGCTGCGGCTGGCGCTCGACGGCCACCGTTGCAGTCGTCTGCAGTGAGGTCAATTGGGTCGAGGCCATTCTGTTCTTTGGCAAGGCTGGTCGAAGGATGGAGAGTGAGACGATCCACCTGAACCCAAACCCACATTGAGGGTCGGACAAGAGCACTGGATGATTGGTCTGTAGGTGTTTTTGGCAATCTTTTTCGTTAGAAGGCGGCTTGATTGGCGATATTAGCCATGTGTTCTCCACTTGTCGATGACACAAAGTAATCTATTCAAGTGGAGTACAAGCTGGGTTTGCTTCACGTTAGAATCTGTTATGTCGAGGTAGAACTGTAGGTTACATCCACCTCCTGAGAGCTGTCAACTTTTGCCAAATGAGTCCAGTTTCTTATCTGTGAATGCCACGCGAGTTCTTTGCGGTTGCCGACATTGCTTTTGGGCACGCTTCATTGACAACGCGAGCTTTTTATGATAGCGACCGCGCCTGCTTTCATTTATTTAGATCCTTTATCAAACGCGAAGCGAGGAGCTGCTCGTCCAGTAAAATGTTTTCGATTCGCTGTCGCCACATGGCCATTCCTGCGGCCGTGGATCCAAGTATGCACTCGACGAGCCGCCCAATATCGTAATGAGCGTCATTGCTGTGGCTTCCATCTCCTTTGAACTCGGGTGTGATGAAATAGCAAGATCGCAGTACCGTAAGCGGTGAAAATGCGTCCACGTCGACTTGTTCAGTGGTATTCCCAGGCCGCAACACCATGCACCCCCACTCACGCATGTCATATCCAGAGAACGGCAGCCCACCGAACTCAACGGGCTGCGACAGAGCACTCCACGCGATAACCACGCATTCTCGCTCGATATATCGACGCAAGACTTGCTTGTGCTTGACTATTACGCTCATACCCTTCGCCATGCGCTCAATTCCGCTGGTCTCGATGACAGTGTCTTCGACGGAAGTGTTCTCCTATGTGGTGTAAATCAAAACATTAGCTCAGAGTCAGCTGGAATAAGAGTTGATGCACGAACCACGTTATGCCGCTCGTAATAGAGTCGCGACGGGAATGGCATATGATTCTTCTTGTAGGAAAAATACTCCCACGCAGCTTTGCTGGCGGCATCGAGTGCAAACGGCATGAGATCGGTCGCAAAAACTTCGACAAGTGATCCTCTGTTAGCTGTGCGCACCCCAGGTTCTGCGTCCCCGCTATCGATCAGCATACTGGCTTGTGAATAGATCGACTCGACGTGGTGCAGCAGCATCTGGAGAATGGATTTGTCGGCCTCGTCGACCGTGTCGGTGACCACGCCGCTCGCCACGACAGCGAGCCCACAATCCTCAAAACTGCGCGTGATGGATCGTTTGTTCAGCACGACCTCGAGGCTCTTAGCGATCTTGAGCTGCGTCTCCAGCGCGACCCGTAGTTTCGCGTTCTCCGTCTCCACGCGGCGTCGCTCGTCCTGCTGCCTTCTCGCGATTTTCTGCCATATACCGGGCGCCACTTGAGGCACACAGCTAATTCTTTTGTCTTTTCGACATATAATGCGTGGCTTTGCATTACCGTATCGCAGACGCGCGAGCTCGGTCTCCATTTCAACGACCTTGCGTCTCAGGTACGCAATTTCGTGACGCCGCTCGTTGCGCGCCTTGTTCGAGTTGTACGCTGCTGGTCTCTTCTTCCCACGCTTGTCTCTTCTAGCAGAAGGAGCCGGCGCCTTTGTTATCGCACCGGGCGTCTCCGATGCCTCGCCTGACAAATCGTCGCGCTCGTCCGACGCGAAGAACATCGAGAACTGGGCTCTCGGCGAGTCCGCGAGCAGCAAATCCGCGAGCAAAAAGTCTGCGTCGCCCAGTGGCGTGGAGATCTGCAGCGCAGAGGCGTCGACGGCGTCGTCCGGTTCGTCCCGAAGCAGCGCATCCAGTGGATGGTCGTCGGCCATTTTCTCGACGGTCTCCGATAATCAGCGAGGTGACTCCACGTAAGTGCTGAATAACATATTCTAATATGTAAAGTGGAACGAGTTGAGGTGCAGTGATCAATACAGTATTGAGAGGAGATATTTCCGGTGCTCGACCTCGTTTCCATGGTGTTCTCGCTCGTTGCAGCGTGAGCTATGACAGCTACCACTGCGTCTGAGAGACAGGAAGTCAAATTTGGGATCCTAGCTCACGTGCTGGCTTCTGGTCTTCGACGGCACGCTAGAAAAGGCTGGTTGGCCTGCTAGGAACTCGAAACCTGCTCGTGTACAAGGGTACCAATCCAGTCGATCCAACAGACCGAGTCCGCTTCAGGGAACGTATTCCATTCACTTCATGGATCATTATTTAATCTGATCGTCAGGATAAATCCTCCGCGGCCTGTCACAGGGAGTACGGTTCCCCCCACGTGTATCCGTCGTGGCTTCCCGCGAGACTCCTGTCGACCTCTCCGTCGTCGCCGAGCAGGAATTTCTTGACGAGCACGGGCACCATCTCGCGTCCTTCGCACGTCGCGTCGGTCGAGTGGCGGTCAAACATGGCGAGTCGCCAAGCCATCCGCAAAAAGTTGGTGAGCTCGAGGTTCGTCGTGGTCTCACTTGCGAACGTGAGCTTCAGCGCGTTCGGCAAGTATGGCGACGTCGCGAGCGCTTCCTGCACCTTAGCACAGAAGCGGCAGGCTGGACGCACGTGCGGGTCCGAGTGGTTTGCACGCGTGTGGTAGCGCATCTCGGCACTCAGGTTGGAGAAGTCGTTGTACCGGTGCCTCGTACGCAGTCGCACGGCCATGCCGTCGGTCTGGAGATCGATGTCGATCACGTACACGCGATGGCCGTCTTCTCGCACTGACTTGTTAATGCGGATCGACGTGATGCGCCCGAGTGCCTCGCGCACGCGGTTGAGCTGCGTGGGCTTCTCAGAGACCAGCACGGCATCGGGGATCGGCACGGCCACGGCCATCGGGTAGGAGGCGTCGGCGCTTGGTGGCGGTGGTGTTAACTCCATGGCGAGAAAAGAACTGGCTGATCGGTCGCCTCGACGTAGTGAGCGAGACACTTCGGAACCCAGCATTTCGACTCTGATGTGGATGTTATGGGTGGGAGTGCGTACCCATTTGTCACAACTTGAGTTCTCTCTATGTCACGTTTGACACGACGACGGGTTCAACGGGTGGGCTGAATGAGCGGGTTGGACTGGAGAGAGGAACCCGACCCACCACGGGTTTCGTGTTGAAGTTGGAAGTCTACTTGATTGATACGACGGCAGCGTCGGTCCGTTTTGAGTTTATCGCACACTGTGGGTTTTACTCGGTAGTAAACCAATATGAGCTGGCTGCTCGACGTCTTCCGTGTGTTGTCCTCGTGTGGAGCTGGTGTGCTAATCCTGAGCCTCGTGCCAGCGACGCTCGAGATCTTCAAGAACAAGACCACGGGTCCCTTGCCCTTTTCGCCGCTTGTCGCGATGCTGATCAACTCCCATCTCTGGTAAACTCTGCGTGTCGTGTCGTAGCCGGTGGCAAGTCGGAGGCGTAACACTTATGTGGGCTACCATGAGGCAGGGTATTGTACGGATATCTCACCGAGAATTTTTTCCCGCTGCTTGCAACGTTTGCCTTCGGAGATGTCGTCTCCGTTTTCTACATCATCGTCTACTACCGCTTCTGCAGTGATCGCGTCTACACCAACAGAATCTTCGGTGCCGGGATGTTGATCATCGCAGCTACGACCGCATACACTGTGCTGGGAGTCCTTGCGTACACACACCAGTCGCGATCGTCCGTCGCTGACGTCATGGGCTATCTCAGCAACGCTGCATCGTTGTTTTTGTCGCTCTCCCCGTTTGAGAAAATCCGGCTTGTCATCAAACACAAGAGTGCCGCGTTTATCCCCATCCACCTGGTCGTCGTTCGAACTGTGAACGGCCTAGTGTGGGCCGTGTACAGTTTATTGCTCGACGACTGGTTCCTCTTCGGCCCGAGCGCCTTTACTCTCGTCGTTGGCATCATCCAGATCGCATACTATGTCGTCTATCACCCATCGTCGCATCCCTTGCCCGTCCAGTTCGCCGCCGTGGAGTCACCGATCCGCGTGGGTGTCGACGAAGAACTTAAAGTTGTCTACAGCGAACAAGCCAAGTAAATGAGCTGGCTACTTTGAACTATTGCTACATCTTAACCAGAAGAATTTGATAGGTATCTGTGCTTGATCGTGCTTTGGCCCATGGTCAACCTGTCCTGTCTGGTCTTGACTGCCGAGCCGCGCGAACTTCTGAGGCCTGGATGTCATTCTGTGCGTTCTCGATTAGAACGGAATCGCATACTAAACATTAGATTTCTCGAGACGGTAATCATTTGTTAGGGACTGATAATGTGTTCGCTCATAAACCTCAAGACAGCCATCGCCAAAGAGGAAGGGAGACAGTTCCAGCTTGCCGTCAGCACTCTTGATATGACGGCAAGGATTTACCTGCCAAAATCTATGGCTTGCCGAGAGGTGATAATTTCTCCATCACGATCCGAAAGGACACTCGGACAAACCTCAGTTCGGAATATCTCCCACTTGCCACCAAGCGGCCTCCTCCTCTTCCCAGTACCCTCCATGGGTTGGCTTCTTGATGTATTTCGGGTCTTGTCTTCCTTTGGCACGACGCTACTGATTCTGAGCGTCGTGCCCACTACCTTCGACATCTACAAGAAGAAATCCACGGGCCACATGCCCTTTATGCCACTCGTCGCGCTGCTCACGAATTGCCATCTCTGGTGAGTAAACCTTTTTGCATACTTCCTCCACGCAGTCTTCTCATCGTGTGCCCACCTTGGCCAGGCTGTTGTACGGCTACCTCAGTGATAATTACTTCCCTCTGGTTGCAACCTTCGTCTTCGGCGATGTCGCTTCGATTGTCTACATCTGCATCTTTGTCGGTACTGCAGCGATCGATCCTACACCAACAGGTTTCTTGCGTGTGGTGGTGGACTTCTCTTCCTTGCCACTGCGTATGCTATAATCGGAGAATTGGGCTACACGAACCAGTCGTCAAACGGTGTCGCTCAGACAATGGGCTACATCGGAGATGTGACGTCACTAATGCTTTCGCTCTCTCCATTCGAAAAAGTGGCCTTGGTCATCAAGTACAAGTGCGCAGTCTTCATCCCGATCGACGTGGTCGTCGTGAGGGCTCTCAATGGTTTGGTTTGGACGATTTACAGTCTCTTGCTGGGCGACTGGTTCCTCTTCGGTCCCAACATGTTCACCTTCGTAGTCGGCGTGGTGCAGATCGTATTCTACGTCGCGTACCATCCGTCATCACACCCACTGCCGCCGGAGTATGAGCAATACATGGCTGCGAAACAGCTCCAATCAAGAGAGGCCAAATCGCCGACCATGGACGAACCGATCAGCTCCTACGAGCCCCAGCACTCGCCCATGCACGCCACCTCAAACGCGTAGAATCGCCCATATTGCTGCTCGCGTTCTTGTCACCGGCAATACGGGCCAAATTCGAGCAACATTAAAACCAAACTAACATCAGCTTTTTTTCAACTTTGACTGCATCAAAAAATCGCCGAATTATTGTGGTATCTTCCGGTTCATTGAGCTCGACAACTTCAACATCACCAGCATCATCGGTTACAAATAATGGGTAGTGCAAATACCCAACGTTGGGTTGCATCGTTTGATTGATTGAAATACGAATTGTGAGAACGTTCCTTCCTCACAGAAAGCAATCGGAAACATGGTGACGCTGGTGTGTGCGCTCGTCGGTGTGAAGGGAAGCGCGTTCGCCGTCGACATCCGGGCAAGCAAGTTGGTGGACCACTTGAAGGACGCGATCAAGGCGAAGGATGGGGATGAGGACATCAAATGTTCTGCGCGCAAGCTGGAGTTGTTCCTCGCCAAGAAGGGCGACCAGTGGTTGCCAGACGATGACCCTGCCGCGGTGGAACTGGAAGATGGGGAGGTTCACCATGACATCCAAACGTTGATCAATGGAGAGAAGATGAAGGCGACGTGGCTAATCGAGGATGCGCTGAAAGCCAACATCATGACCAAGTGGCATCCTCCAAAGTCGAAAGAAATCCACGTGTTGGTGGTGGTTCCGCCAACCAATAAGAAGCAGCGTTTGGAGTGGCGCTCGACTCGGTGGGGATCACACAATTATGACCCGAATTCACGGTACTTCTTGCTGGAGAAAGAGGACATGGATGAGTCCCGACTTCCACCTATTCGCCTGATGCTCTATTGCAGACCCACATTCCACAGCCAGTTCGAGTTCTTGCGCGAACGAGTATTGAATGGAGGTCATGTGGGCTGGATCCTCGGTCCTCCTGGAACGGGAAAGTCAACAACTGCAATGGCATTCGCTTCGACTCTGAACAGAAGTCAATGGATGGTTACATGGATTCATGTGGAGAAGGATATGGATATGGAATGTGTGTTTCTTGCCGGCGAAGAAAGAATGACTCGAACCATTGAGATTGCGGACGTAGATGAAGTCTTGCAGATCGATGACAACAAGAAGCACCTGCTGCTTGTTGATGGCTGGACAGCTGCAGACTCCTTTGATAAGCTGACAATCAAGTGTAACCGATGGTTGAAGGGAGATCTTGTCAGGCGACGGCTAGCGTTTGTGTGTTCGGTAGCTTCTCGTGGTAAAGTTCAAGAGGGAACGGAAATCCGGACGCGCGCAATGGAGTTCGAGGTGTGGTCGTGGACTCTGGATGAATACGTTGATGCGAAATCGAGAGTTTTTTTTTGGTGTGGCGGCTATGCTGGATGCTCCAGGCGGCGTTTATGGACCAAGGTCTCCTGTCGAAATGGTGGAGTCGAAGTATTACTATGCTGGCGGATCATATCGTTACATGTTTGAGTATACGACTACCAAAGTCAAGGACAGACTTTGCCGGGCCGTGGAATCCGCATCAAATGCTAAGGCTCTCTCTACAGACGGGCACCGTTCACCGTCTAGCATCAATCTTTGACTTTGAAGTTGAGGTCTATTAGATCGCTACGTTTAAAGAATCCAATAGCCGCAGCTGTTCGGGCTGCACCTTTTTCTCTTTTCTTCAGGACAAGAGGGTCCACCGTCGACGGCGAGCACACTCTTTTCCTGACATCGTCGGGAATGTTCCGACGGCCTTCTGTCAAACCGGTCTAATCAGTTCTTCTGTTCAACCGGGCGTATCATGGTTGCTTGTGGCTTGCTGCCGTCGCGGAGCCTTAGCGACGACCACAAACGGATAAACTCCCTCGTACCTCTCCAGGCACTGTCGTCTGGCTTTTAATCGATGGAGCAGTCGATCACCAAACGTTCTTCGCTCCGTCCTCTGCAGAACTGCCAAGTCAAGGTAGCCTACATGCACACTCGTCCTCTTCCTTCGCTCGCCACCACCGGAGCAGCGGCTGCGTCGTCACCAAGCGCGTCTTGCACGCCTTCTCTTCCCCTTGCGGGTCTTCTCCTTCCCTCGCCACCACCGAAGTAGCGACCGCGTCGTTCTGCTGTGGCACGTGTTTTGCGCACGCGCATTTCGAAGCCTTGAGTCGTTGGAGCTCACGACAGCTTCGTTCCTTCTTCACTCCAGGGCAGCGCACGCCCAGCGTACGCCTTCCGACACCCACATAGCCCACTCCCTCCGGCGCATCCTGCAGCTCCAGGCTTCTCCGCGCGCGGCCTCGGAACTCGAGCTCGGCGATCTTCATGCGCCATGGGCGACTCTCCGTGCATGATCGTCGCAAACGAGCGGCTCACGTTGCCCGCGAGTGGTCGCCCGAGGGCGACCCTTGGAAAAGCTGGAAGAAGCTGGAAGGAGTCGAAGGGTCGCTTGTGCGGTTGGCCGCAAATTGGAGAGTGTCTAGCATCAATCGGCTCTACGCAATGTTCAAGCGACCAGATTGGGAAGGTACTGTGTCGCCGTGATCAGTCAGTATGCTGCTACAACAGTTGGTATCTTATGCGGTCCGGAGGCTATCAAGGAGTTCATGCTGACGCATCGAGACAATTCAAACCCAGCATTGAATGGATGGATGTTGGAGATGGTGTTCTTCGCAAGTCTTCAAAATGGCGGTCTCACTCTTGTCGATGCCGCAGGAAACACGGTTGACACGTGGGCTGAATCAGTTATTGTGATTGCGGATGAAATACCTCCGATTTCTTCTTCTCACCCTGTTTGGATCAAGCCAGCGAAATGGAACCAAGGCGGATACGACGCTATTATGGTGTGCAAGCGTACTCGGCATGTGCGCTTGGTGCAAGTGACGAGTGCCCACAAGCATTCTTTTCGTATCGAACACTTCTATGGATGGATGAAGATGCTATCGGAATCGCCTGAAAGTTTTGAGGTGGAGACAATGGAGATAATCTTCATCGTCGAGCAAGACAAGCTGAGCTCATTCAACCTCACAACGGTGACGGGAGACGGACTCCTCGTACCGCTTGGTTGGCCAAAGGGTAAGGAGAAAGACTTGGTACGGCTGGTAGGGATTCGAGGGTTAGAGCATCTCCAACGGTATGCCAAATAGTACATTTGGCACTAGATTTGGCAGAAAATTGTGGTCCGGGGACCACAAGAAACTCCAAATAGAGCCATCAAGACTAAGTACACATCGGTATTCCCTTTCCCCGATTCACTATATTATACGGCCACACTCGCTGTGTTTGTTACTCTAGGATGGTTTCTTTGCAGATTTGACCAACTGTTTGAGCTTCCGAAGAAAGCGGACGGCGCTTCCAGGTGAAAGTCCCAGCTCCTTCGCGTGTTGCTCTTTCATTCCTTGCAGCGCTTCTAGGTGATCCCACTCGGCCTCACGTGCCCTCTGAAGCAGGTCAGCTCGTTTGACGTGTGGAAGGGCGACGTCTAAGATGCGCATTGCTTCCTTCGCATTTTCTCTCTCTTGCTCACTCGTACTAGCCCCGTGGAAAACGCGCTGGGCCTTTTTACCGCAGGAAATCATTCGTGTAATAAGCAACGGAACGGAAGGGGCAGCCATTCCGCATTCATCGCGGGCCTCGTAGACGGAGAGAACGATGAACTGGTAGTAAGCCGTGTTGATGACAACACCAACGATGAACCCTCCTATCAGAATAAACAGCGACGGTGCGAGAGGGAACACTGCGGGGATCCAGATAAACCAGCCGATGGTCCCGATCAATGTTCCCAGGTAAAAGTACAGGGCTGGGAGGGTGAATAACAGCCCAAGCTTGCGTAGTAGAATTGTCGCGTGGTGGTCATCCTCCGCATCGTTCACGGCGAGCAGCAACAGAAGGCTGTTGATGACCGACATCACAAGCAAAATCACGCCGGCGCTGAGTGCTGCACACGAAAGAGCCTGCGCAAGGTGCTCGTGCTGACCGTAGCTCGCGTAGGATGTGGTCGCGATGGACTGGAGCCAGCTGGCGAAGACCGTCAGTATCAGCGCGGAGATGAGACCGACGTTGGTGACTTTGGTGAAGGCTTGCTGTTGATTGTTTTCTTCGTCGTGAGGATCAAACGTCAGCCAGCGAAACGTGTATGCGTCGAAAAGCAGCAAGGGATGCCAAAGAGCCCGAACAAGCTGAAACAAGGACCGCTCTGCCTTCTCCTGAGTCATCACGTCGTCGTTTTCGCGTGAAACCTCGTCTCCTAGGGCTCGGCACGATCGAATGTGGTGGAAGCGTGGGTGATATATCAAAAGCTAGGCACAGTACGAGAACAAAAAGCCTCCCACCTGAGATGAAGCACCCATGAATAGCTCCGCTCTGAGTTCACAAGAATAGCGAAATTTGGTCTCACTGTCCCAGTTCGGTTTGAAACAGGTTTAGGCTGTTTCATACACTCGCCTCATCATCCACTTGCACATAGCCGGACGTCATGCAAATGATTAGGCGCACCGGAACGGACCTGCAATCAGAATGGCCCCATTGAACATCGCTTCAAGATCGTTTTCTCTCTCTCTCTCATTAACGGATTGAACGACCCACCAACACATCATGGGCTGGCTCGTGCTGCTGTTCCGCGTGCTCACGGCCTGCACGGCGCTGATGATGATGCTGAGTCCGTCCGTCGTCATCTACCGCGTGCTCAAGACGCGGACCACCGGCGTGGCCTCCATCTACCCCATGGTCGCCACGCTCAATAACACCCACGCATGGTGAGTCTTCTAATCCTCATCCACGTCTCAAAGCTTTGGCTCACTCAGTCGCTCGTGGGACAGGATGCTCTGGGGGTACATGGCCGAGAACTACTTCCCGATCTTCTCCACCTACGTCGTTGGCGAGATTGCGCTGCTGATCTTCATCGCGATCTTTTACAAGTTCTCCGACGAGAAGGCGTACGCACACCGCGTGTTTTGCGTATTCGGTCTGATGATGGCCATCGCGACGATCTACGCTCTGCTCGGCGGCCTGGGAGCGACCAACCAGTCGCGCCACGAGGTCAGCAACTTTCTCGGGTACATCGGCATCCTCGCTGCACTCGGCATGTACACGTCGCCGTTCGAGAAGCTACGGCTCGTTCTCCGCCACCGATCGGGCGTGTTCATTCCGATCCACATGACGTTCGCGGGCTGCGTGAACAACGCCACGTTCATGAGCTACTGCTACCTCACGCAGACGTGGATCCTCTTCGTGCCCAACTCGTTCTTCCTCTGCATGGGGATCCTCCAGGCCTCGCTCTACTACATCTACCACCCGAGCACGCATCCCTACGCACCCAGCGACTCGAAAGACCTCGAGCTCGCATCCAAGGACACCGAGTTCGTCGCGATCCACTCGCCACTCGCACCGCTCCACGAATAATAGTACTACCGACTACTACTACCCAACAACGTACCCTCCGTGTAACCCATATAGCCTGGTGTGTCTTGTCTATGTGCCTCTTGGTTCTTGTGCCGTCACATCTTTTCCCGAGAGACCGTGTTCCATTGGCTAAAATGCCGTTGGCACGGGGCCAGTTTAGACGGCGACGCCCTCGGTCTCACCATTCCGTTTAGACGAGCAAGTCGCGACGTGCCTCGTGAGCAGCTCACTTGGGACCATGACAACGACGACGAATATGACAACAACGACGACGACGCTCGCGCGTGCGGCGCCCAAGACCAAGCGTCCTCCCAACTACAACTCGAACAAGGCGCGCCAGGAGCGTCGCGAAGAGATCGTGCGTCTGCGACGTGTGGTCGTCGAAATGGAGCACGAGCTCGAGCACTTGAAGACCAAGCAAGCGCGGCTCGCGCAGACGCCCGCCGCGAGAGCGAATTGCAATAGTAATGGCAACGCCCACATGCCCGAGGTCGCCGAGACGCTCGTGAGCATGCAGCGGCCGTCGTGGGTCTGGGAAGAGATCGCCGGCCACCAGTGGCGAGAGCGCCGCCGCGCCGAGCGCGAGAACGCGCAGCTCAAGGCCGTGCTCGAGGCGCAGATCAAGATCGCCAAGAGCCTCGAGACCATCCTGAACAAACGATTCGCCATGCGCGTAAGTACCGATGAAGGAAGGAGTGAGGGTGAGGCGATGGGGATGGCTGAATTGTTTTTTGTTCTTTATTGGGGTTTTGTAGAGCATGGACGGGTTCTTCTCGGACCGGCGGCGGCGCACGTTCGCGAGCACCTCGGACGCGTCGGATAATATGATCTTTGAGGAGCTGCTGCTTCGTGTCGAAGGCTGCTATCTCGAGGTCGAGCGGCTGTTTGATGGGCTCGGTATTGGCTCCGTGGAGGCCTCGCACCGCGATGCGCGCATGCAGCACGGCGACAACGGCATCTACTTGGAAGTATTTGCCAATAATGTGCTGCCGTTCTCGGTCCACCAGGCGGGCAAGGCCGCATGGCAGTACTTTGCCAACAACATCAATTACCTGCCGTTCCGCCAGTATTATGAGCGCATCCGTGAGGTACGTTAATATTCTATACCAAAACTGTGCCAACTAGAAATTTGACGGTATCCGTGTGTGTATTCAAACAGGAAAAAATGCTCACCGATGATACGATCGTCGAAAACCTCGGTCTCGAGCTCCACGCCAACAATATCAAGGCGCTTTTCCGAATGAAACAAGTGCTGCGGCGCCATGTCGAGCAGGACCGGGTCGTTATCGTGTGGACCGCGATCATCGACCCGATCGAGTTCGACGGCAAGCCATTCTCCGGTTACTACTTTCGCGAGAATGGGTATCTGCTCGTGAAAAGAACCAACACGTGTGATCCAGCGAGTCACAGTGTGCTCAAGACTTGCTTCGTGATCACTCCGGAGTTCAGCAGCGGCAGCACGCTCAGTGAAGACGACGACATCGTCAATGAACTCACTGATTTTGCGCTCACAGGAGCCGATGCGAGTGTCGCGACCGCCCACCAAGTAATTGAGAACATGCTGCTCGCGAATGCGTTCGAGGCGGATCCACCGTCCTCATTCGCACGACCAGGCGAAGCATTTAGCTCTAGGGAGAACGTTCGAGTCCACTACTGAGTCGTGTAGAATTGTATTATAAACCGAGACGTGCCCAAATTAACTTCTATCATGATAGTGTCTCCTTGGTGCACCGAGTTGTTTCGTGTGGCCTGCTGTCTCGTCAAACTCGCACCGAACGTCTGGAATTGATTGCATCCCATCAAAAGATAGGATGGGGTTGCTACACACTACACGATTGGGTGAAATGCACTATCTTCCTCATTTTGGCCAATCCGTTGGACGCATCCAATCTGAAGATGTGATGGAGGCTCGTTCGCCTTGTGCTGTTCGCGTCAAGCGTCTGTCTCACAAGTTCACTTTGCCTTTTGCCCTCGAAAGGACACAACCACTCGAGTCCATCAAGATTTACATCCAATGACACCAGAAGACTGGATCATGATCGTCTTTCTGGCCGGCACGCTCGTCTTGAGCTTCGTCTGTCGATGGCAACGGCAACGAGACGACCGCGAGTGGGCCGACTTCCATGCACCGCTGACCACAGAGTACGTTAAATGTTCGCAATTGGGTGGGGGCTATATTCAATAGTCTCACCAATGATTCTTGTGTTTGTTAGGGATGCAGGAACCTGGATGGACGTTGCTCTGGGGTGAGAGTCGGTGCGCTCAAGCTCGCTCCATAGTGATATCTCGTAACTTTTGCTATTGGTACACAGTGAAGCGAAGACAGCAACCGCGCTCTGCTCAGGGTGCGGGTTTCAGGATTTCTCTACCAAGACTGTCTGTGCAATGTGCGGCAAGGCACTCGTCGTCTCTCGAACTGGTAACATGGTCAGCAAGGATCCGAGCAGCCGAACGAGGTGAGTTCAGAAGGTTGTCTCTTCTCGTTGGTGGCATGTGCTGACGATAACAATTAGGTTGACAAGTGACTGGATTAGAAAGTTGGACGTCGATGGGAAGCTGTATTGGTACCTGAGTGCTTCTACCAACGAGAGAAAAGCATGGCCAAGAGTAGTAGTTCATTTCAAGTCTGAAGCACCGAGAATGCCACCTCTTCCTGTGGAGGCCAGTGTCCAAGGTATCACTTCGGCTCTCTGGCGAGAACTAGAGACTACGACTCTCCAGCTCGAGCCTTCTACTGTCGATCCAAGTATCAACTTTTCCGCTATGTGGCACCTTTCAGCTGTGACCAACACAAACCAAGCACGAGAGTTCGTAGCTTCAATTCGACAACCGTTTCCAGAGCGTGTTGCTAAGTTGGTGACTTGCCTTTCGCACCGAGTTTCATCATTGGAGAACAAGAGGAAGATCGTGAGTCTCTCCTTTCGTCGTGAGTTCGTCCTCACCGAGTCACTCGAAGCTCTCGCCACGCTGCCTTTGCCGCATACCCGCGCTCCAATCCGAGTTTCCTTCATTGGTGTACCAGCCATCGATGCAGGTGGCGTCTACCGCGAGTGGTTTTCCCTCGTTGGAAGTAAGATCGCCTCCCCAGAGGCTACCATCTTCACCTGCGTCGACCAAGTAAACCGGACTTTCTACCTCAACCAGCATTCCAAGGACCTGGCGATTTACTTCGCTGCTGGTCGGTTCTTTGGTCGAGCACTTCTAGACGGGAACTTGCTCTCTTTCCACTTGGCGCCGCCGCTGCTCAAGCTCATATTGGGCCACCCCATCGGCTTTCCCGACCTGGAGCTCTTTGATCCAGAGCTCTACAAGCACCTCTCGTGGCTCGCAAACACAGACGACGTCGAATCTCTCGGCTTGGACTTCACTGTATGCGAACGACTTCCAACGGGTAAGACTCACGTTGTGGATCTTCTCCCACAAGGAAGCAACGTTACGGTCACTGACGCAAACAAGTTCGAGTACATTGACCGTCTCACGAAACACCGGCTGATTGAAAGTATCTCAGACCAGCTCTACGCGTTCTTGAAGGGTCTCTACGACGTTGTACCACCGGAGCTTCTCGCGTTGTTTAGCGTGGACGAACTCGACTATTTGCTCTGTGGCTCGGATGAGATCGACATCGACGACTGGGAACACCACACGCGGTACACGCAAGACGTGTGGCACCATCCGACTCGCCAGTGGTTTTGGGAGATCGTTCGCGAGATGCCCGTCGCGCTCAAAAGGCGACTCCTACAGTTTGCAACTGGTTCGTCTCGGCCGCCGCTCGTGGGCTTCAGTGCACTAACGAGTTACGATGGCCGACTCGCGCCCTTCACGCTCGTTGGGAGGCCACTGGCGGACGAAGGGTTCGTTCGAAGCCACGCCTGCTTCAACCGCCTGGATGTACCTCTTTACGTCAACAAGAACCACCTCAAGCGAGGACTCTACATGCTGCTCGAGACCGACCAATTCGGCTTCTCGATGGTCTAGATGTCCATTTCGCGAACACACTCGGCATGGTCAGAGTTTGCAATTGGCTTGTTCGGCTTATTTACCCAGTGGTTTAGAGCTCTTCCGATTCATCGAATCACGATGGAAATCAATACTGAGGAATCGAGCACATTACTGTACCCAAGCATTCTGTATCACATAAATCCGCTGGAGTGGGACACTTCCACCCGATGGGCAGGTTCTCCACAGTAAATTGTTCGACTCTCAACCCACTCTTCATTTTTCAGCGTCGAAGGCCCAATGGCAACCCAGTCAGCTCCTCAGCCGTCGACGGAGCTGCAACATTTGAGCTCACTTCACGCTGACGCGACGGTGACTATCGAGCAGCAGACGCAGCTCAAGCGTGTCCAGGCGGCGCTCGGTCGTATCACATCCATTGTTGTCAGCGATTGGGCCAAGGAAGACGGCCATCACTTCTACACGATTGACATTGATCTCGCAAACGACGTCCAGCGACTGCCAACTCAGCTCTCCGCCATCGCTGGGCCAGCGATTCACGTCCAGACCAAGCACCGTTTCTACAAATTCTGCAATCTGCAGCGCGAGATGTTCTACCACGCACGATCAGGTCACCTTGATCAGAAGAAGCCGTGCCGATTTTGCGCCAAAGTCATCGAAGAGCTCTCGCACTCGCGGTCCGTTCCCCACATGTACCACGCGATCTTCAGCTCAACGAGCTCATTGAAAGCTCAGCTCACGAGCTTTCTCAATTCGGCACTCGAACTCGCGTTGAACGAGTGGCAGCACAGTGGGAAACTGTGCGAAGGTCGCGAAATGGTGCCCGTCAAAGTCAAGCAATTCTTGCTGGGAGACGGTGGCGAGGAAGACGCGAGCCAGTCAGTCAAGCGACGAGAGGAAGACATGTGGGGGCCTGGTGGTATCGTGTTCGTAGCCTAGGAGAGAGCACGGCTGTCGTTCTTACAAGATGGACGGGAAGTCGAGTCCAAGGTGCAGCCTCGTAATAACTCGTATCAATACTAAATCCACCAGCACCCACACTAGTTCTGTCAGTTCGAGCCATATGCATTCTAATACGTTAATTCTATCGTCGAGTGATTTAGCGGAGACCGTGAGAAATGGCCGAGGACGTCCCACTGGAAGCGTTGCTTCTGGACGAGCTGGACAGCGCCGCCGACGCGTCTGCGCTGCAGATCTCGACGCCACTGGGCGATGCGGACTTTTTGCTGGCCGATTTGCTGCTCGCGGACTCGCCGACCGCCCAGTTTTCGATGTTTTTCGCGTCCGACGAGCACG
Organism: Pythium myriotylum; assembly: GCA_023091665.1. NCBI lineage: Eukaryota > Oomycota > Peronosporomycetes > Pythiales > Pythiaceae > Pythium > Pythium myriotylum. The sequence continues at coordinate 93,111 of JALJCQ010000014.1, forward strand.
ACGGCGATCTCTCCAGCGAGCCCTCGGAGATGCCGAGTACGATGACGGAGAGCTCTGGTGCTCCCAGTAAGAAAGAGAAGAAGCGACGCAAGAGACCGGCAGCGTACAACTCGAACAAGGCACGCAACGAGCGGCGTCACGAGATCGCGTACCTGCGACGCAAGGTCGCTGACATGGAGGCCGAGCTCGCACGTGTGAGAGACGGTAACGCGACGGCGCTGGTGGTGTCTACAAGCAGCCAACAAGCCGTCGGTGGCCCTACGGTCCAAGTGCCGCCCGGGGTCTGGGAGCAGATCGCGAGACGCCAGGAAGCCGAGCGACGCCGGGCCGAGACAGAGAACGCCAAGCTGCGGATCGCGCTGGAGACGCAGCTCAAAATCGCCAAGAGCCTCGAGGTGGTGCTGAATAAACGCTCCATCACTCGTAGCTTTGAGGATTGCGGGCTCGCGATCGTGGCAAACCGCGTCATCACCAACACGATCGATGAGGGCGATAAGGCAATACTCCAAGCGCTGCTGCAGCATGTCGAGTCGATCTACTCGGAAGCGGATCAACTGGTTGACGGCAGTGGAGTCGAGCCTGGTGTCCGCACAGCCAACAGCGGATCTCTCGTGGAGGTCTTTGCGACCGACCTCATGCCGTTCGCACTCGACGCAGCAAGCAAGGCAGCGTGGGAGTACTTTTCCTACAAGAAGAACCAATTACCGGTACCGTCGCGACTCTATTACGAGCGCCACAACGTGGTTCGTGTTTGTTCTTGGTTGCTCAGGGTGTGGTATCCACTCATACTTTCTTTATTGCCTGCAGGAGAGCACTTCTATCGAAGATACGGTCCTTGAGAGCAGCGGTATGGAACGCATTGCGAACGGCATGACCGCGGTTGTCAAGCTCAAGCAGGTCCTGCGGAGATATATTGAGCAAGATCGCGTCGTTATTGCGTGGAGTGCGCTATCCCAGCCTGTCGAATTTGCAGGTCTACCATTCTCGGGGTACGAATTGCGTGAGTGGGGTTGCATGGTGTTGCGGCCAGGAAACGCCATTGAACAGCTCGAGGTAGACGCTTCCTCGCCGCTTACGGTGCTGCGGTCTTGTTATTTCATCACACCCGAGTTCAAGGGAGATGAAGCCACTAGCAGAGAGGCTAGTTACGACATTGGTCGGCTCACGGAGTGCGTGCTTGGATTTACGGCTGCCCGAATGTCTTCATGGCGACAACGGATTGAAAATATTCTACTAGATGAGCAACTCGCAGCGTCACGACCGGCTACTTCTACAAATGCCAACCTACTGCATTAATACGTAGACGTTCCCTGCCGTATTCTCTGCCTTGAGATCTTCTGTTGGCGCTTGCGAACGCTGCACCGCAAGCTTTGCCTCCAGATTCCAGTCGGTTCCGAAAAATGCATGATAGAATGCCACGGATGAAGACACGAGATAGCCTGTGACAAGGCCTCCCCAGATTCCCAGTAAAGTTTTGTGCCCCTGCTTCAAGCCGAAGAAGTATGCACTTGGCACCCCGACGCCCCATGCACCGACGAGAAACGCTATCATGATTGGCGTCGTCCGTGTTTGTGCCTCAAGAACGAGCTGCATACACAGCGTTTGTCAGTATCAAGGTTTTGCGTAAGATGGAGACAACGAAACGTTCACATGCGTATGAGAAGAAGGCTAGAAACGCGTACCCACATGCAGCAAGCGACACGATGTGCTTGAAACCGTCGACCACAGCGTCCTCATTTGAAAATATGCGACCGATCAGCGATCGAAAAACCAGCAGCACTGTGGACGAGCTCACTTGGATGACTGCAATGCATTTTGCGGAGACGATTGCAACTGCACGTGCTCGCAAAGCTTGGTTCGCGCCGAGATGCTTGCCGATTTGTGCAACAGCGGCGTCGTTGAGCCCGTAAATGGGACTCGAGGTAAAGAAGATCAGTTCCATCATGGACATGTGCGTACCGAGCTGGACCTCCCCAATCGTGGCGGCGAATATTGCCATCACCTGAAGCTGCGAGTTTTCGAAGAAGTTGCCGAGCACGAGAGGTGTCCCCACCGACAGCAGCTGTCTCAACGCCTGCATATTGAGGCCTTTGAAGTCCCAAGACCAGGAGCACGGTGGGGAAGGATCGCGAATACGATGCATGTAGACGAAGTATCCAATGAGGCGAAACCACTGGATGAAAATGGTGCCAAGCGCACAGCCGATAAATCCAAGAGCTGGTAGTCCAAAGAGCCCGTGGGTCAAGCCAGCGGCCAGAAACGCGTTGCCCACGACAGCCACACAGCTGAATGTTGCCGCAGGAAGGACTGTCTGCTGAGCCTGGTAGAACATTGACAGCGCTTGGAACATAGTACGTGGCCAGAGCCCGAGGATCCAAAGCCGTGCGTACTCGCGAGCGAGTCCAGCGACGTGTTCTTGGACCCCAACAACGAGTAGCAGATCCCCAATATTCCACCAGAGAATCATCATCGGTAGGCACAAGGCGGAGAGAACACACACAGTCAGCAGGCCGTACTGGCTCACGAGAGGATAATTTCGTGCACCGAAAGCCTGCGAGCAGAGCGAGTTTGTGGCAACGACGAAGCCATGGAGGAGCACCAACGTCGAAAAATCCATCGACATTTGCGAGTAAGCGACGGCTGCGAGTTCATCGACACCTAAGTGACCCACGACGCTTAGCTGCGTTAGTGACAACGCAAAGAAGCAGTAGGTGGACAATGTCGTGGGCAACGCCTGCGCAGCAAGCGAACGGAAGAGCTCGATCTGTGATGGGAATTCCATTGGCACGTGGTCACTCGAAACTGGAGGCGCGTGACGAGTCGGCTAACGAACGAACAGTCACAGTTCCCTCCCTAGGATTTAAATACTGTACATTCAGAAGGTCTCACTCGGCTGGAGCTTCTACTTTGCGTTGAGTTGGTCCACCACAAGGTTATTCTCGATTCGCTGGAGCCATGTGGTCACGAGCGCGGCAGTGCTGCTCAGCATGAACTCGGTCAGTTCAGTCGAGAGCCCGGAGCGATCGTCCTCGTCTTTAAACTCGGGAGTGAGAAAGAAGCAGCACTTGACGCGCGTGTCCTCGTCGCTGAGCCGCTCGACGACGAAGCAGCCACGCTCTCGGAAAAAGTAACCGCACACCGATCGATTGTCGTACTCAACAGTCTGCTCGACGGCGCAGAACGCTACGACGACACGGTCGGGCTCGACAAACTGCCGGATCACTTGCTTCATCTTGAAAATCCCTTTTGTTTCGCCGACGTCAAGTTCCATACCGCTCTTCTCGACGATTGTATCCTTTGGGAGACCGGTCTGCAAGTGTGAGGGCAAGGTTAGAGACGTGTTTGCCACGGTGTCTGCCATGATCGGGTGAAACCTACCACGGGTAAGCGCTCGTAATGGATGCGGAAAGGGAGTTTGTTCTTGTCGTGCGAAAAGTACTGCCACGCAGCTTTTGCCGCGGCATCCAGCGGGAACGGCAGCACGTCACTGGAGAAGATCTCGATAACAGCTCCTTTATTGCTGCGGATAACCGGCTCTTGCTTCTCCCCTCCGATGACGATCCCATCGAAATGGTTCCTAGAGTCAGCGTACATGAGTTCCACCTGCCGCAGCAGCTCGGCAAAGATCTCGGCGTCCGCGGCGTCGCTGTTGCTCGAGGCCATGTACTGGAGCTTGTCCAAACCACACGCCGCGAAACCCTCTTTCATGGACCGCTTGTGAATCAGCCGTTCCAGCGCCTGCGCGACCTTGACTTGGTTCTGCAAAACCTTCTTGAGCCGCTCGTTCTCTTGCTCGACACGACGTCGCTCATTCAGCTGCCGCTCGGCGATCTTCTCCCACAGCGCGATCGCCGGCGTCGGCTCTCTGGAACTAGAATTACTACTACTCGTGCCACTTCGCGTGGTCTCACGATTTTCTCGTAACGCGACCAGCGTCGTGCGCTCGTCCTGGAGCCGTTTGAGCTGCTGTTCCATCTCCGCGACCGTACGCCGAAGGTAGATCAGGTCGTGGCGCCGCTGGTTGCGCGCGCGATTCGGGTTTCGACGCGGCGGCTTGGTGCCTCGTCGCACGTTGCGCGTCACGGTCTCCGATATCGACGGCTTGTCCTGCACGTCGAGCGACGCCGCGTCCAGCAGCTCCAGGAGACTCGCGTCTGCGTCGTAGCTCTCGAGCAGCCCAAGCGCATCGTCCTGCGCCATTGTTGTCGTGTCAACCCAATCGTGCCGTCCTCGAGTTCGAGAAGGAATGGCATTTGCGTGGTCCACACGATCGGCTGGTCGGCGAGTCCTCGAGCACTGTGGCTGGTTGCTCTCCCTCCCTCGATCAGTTTCTCTGCCTCTCACTCGGGTCGCAGCTGATGAGTCATCGCATTGAAAGCTGCATGGACGAGTGGAGAGTTGTCTGGAGGGACCGCGACGTCTTGAAGGAAGAATGTTACGCTCCCTCTCCAAAATGTATTGATGGGTGTTAATAGATAGTTGCCTTCGATGTCCTTCTCCCACCTCGTGTATCCCTCGCGAAATCGTCCTTTTGGAGGCGATCATACTCGATCGTGCCTCGCTGACGCCTCTTGCATTGTAGACAATCGTCTCCAGTACGAAGAGCCTTCTTGCACATTCTAACGACGTACGAACATCCATACAATCTGAGAAACAGTTTCAGAAGTTGCGCGTGCTGTGAAAGCGGACGTTGTCGACTACAATTGCTGTGTTCAATACAAAACTCGCATTAATTGCGCTCATCGTGATCCGCTCTACACGCCCTCAAATCTTCGTCCTCGCATCATTGTCGACATTTTCATTCTTCTTCTCATTTTGTGTGCCTGCATCGCGAAGAATTCACAGTATCACAACGAGGTCTTTTGATCCCCAAAACACACGATCATCAGCGTGTTGTTATCTACCGCTCCCTCTGTACAATATCACCATCCATAGCTTCCTTCACGACGGCACCTCGTCGCAAATCTACCCGGTATTACCTCGCACTGACTCCTTACCCTTGTGCGCATCGCTCCAAGATCAGACTCTAGACTTGGACCCACGCACTCTACCGACTCCCCCACGATGCCGAGACCCTCGTCTCTCGAGCATATCAATCGCCGACCCACACACACACATACACCATGCTGTCTGCTCCATGTCATCGAAGAAAGACAGTCATCGAACCTTCGAAAAAAAAACTCCCCACTTCACTACTTTAGTCTAGTCTAGCCTTCTATACTATCAAGAAGAGACAGCGTCCCCCGTAGCGAAAAAGATCATGTGGTCCACACCTCTTTACGCGAAGAGCTCCACAAGAACATGCAGCTCACCTCGCCTGGTCTCGCTGCCCAGAGGCGCCCCCATGGAGCCCGACGCGCTGCTCTTCCTCGAGGACCTCGCGGCCGACGCGCCCGAGGCCTTCGACCACCACCACGACCTGCTCTCGCGCCCGCTCTCGCTCGCGGCCGTGCAGCAGGCCGAGCCCTGGCGCCTCGAGGACGACAGCGAGCTGCTCTCGACGCTGCTCGCGTCGCCGCCGCCGGCTTCCACGCCGGAACTGCCGCTCGCGGCCGAAAGCGACGCGCTCGAGCAGGCCGCCGCGCAGCTGCAGATCTCGCCGCACGCGTTTTTCCCGCCGAGCGACGACGAGACCACGTCCGAGGAGCGACCGGCGAGCGCGACGGTCGTCGTGGCGAGCGCAACGCCCACAGCAGCATTGCCAGCATTGCCAGCGAACGGCACGCTCAAGGCCAAGCGCAAAAAGCCCAATCGCTCGCCCAATTACAACCCGAACCGCGCGCGCAATGCGCGGCGCCACGAGCTCATTTACTTGCGCGACAAAGTGGCCGAGATGGAGCAGGAGCTGCGGCGGCTCCAGGAGGCGACGACCACGACGACCACGACGACGGCGACGGCCGAGTCGATGCTGACGGTCGACGGCGAGCAGCCGCTCGTGGTGCCGGCGGTCGCGTCGCTCGTGCACCATCGACCCGGACAGACGGTGTGGGAGAAGATCGCGACGAGGCAGCTCAATGAACGGCGGCGAGCCGAGCGCGAGAACGAGCGGCTCAAGATCGTGCTCGAGACGCAGCTCAAGATCGCCAAGAGCCTCGAGCACTTGCTGCACAAGCGCACGACCATGCAGGTGCGAGTCGTCCTGCGAGCGTGGGTGCAGGGCACCGTCTTACTCGTGGATGTGGGTTGTGGTGGTAGGGCTTGGACGAATGCGGGCTGGCCAAGCAAAAGCGCGTGTTCGCCAACGAGCCCGAGCAATCGGACGCCGGCATCTTCGGCGAGCTGCTACGGCAAGTCCACGAGTGCTACTTGGACGCAGAGAGCCATTTCGAAGGCTTCGGCGTCGGCTCGCTCGAGGCGTCGTGCCGAGACGCGCGCATCCGCGACGGCGGCAGCGACAAGAACTTGCGGATGGAGATATTTGTGAACGAGCTGCTGCCATTCCCCGTCCACGCCGCTGGCAAGGCCGCGTGGCAGTACTTTTCCCACGACAAGAACCACTTGCCCTTCCGATTATACTACGAGCGAGTCAGCGAGGTGAGTTTTCTGCTCGTTGTGGAATACTATCGAAGGAACACGAACCTGAAGGTATCATTTTATGCATAGAATATGGGTCTGCCGGAAGATACGATCGTCGAGAACAGCGGCCTCGAACTCCAGGTCAACAGCACCAAGGCCATCTTCAACCTCAAGCAGGTCATCCGAAGATACGTCGAGCCCGACCGCATCGTCGTCTCGTACAGCGCGGTCGCGCAGCCCGTCGAGTTCGCCAACAAGCCCGTGTGGGGCTGCGACTTCCGCGAATGGGGCTGCATGGTTCTCAAGAAGCCTGTGAACCACGACGCCTCAAATTACTGCGTGCTCAAGACTTGCTACTTCATCACGCCCGAGTTCCACGGCAGCGCCGAGGACCAGGAACGTAACGAGATCATCGGCGAGCTGACTGAGTTCGTGCTGAGCAGCACGGCCTCAACGATGGCCGCGTGGCTACAAATGATCGAGAACATTCTCGTAGTTGAGCAGGTCGGCGCAGCAGCTGCACCGGCCGACAGGTGAAGAATGAATATATGCCCTTATTATTATGCACAGCTCTATCGAAGTACAGTATTATGGCGTCCATCGTGGCGTCCATCATGGGCCATGATGGATGCCACGGGATCTCCTCTGCAATGAATCAACTGTTGAGGAGGTCCCCTCGTATTCTGATATGGCTACATCTCCTTCTGCATCATCCCCGAATCCCTCGAGATCTGTGAATACGCTCAAGAGACCGTGACGTCAGTCTCTTCTTCGTTGAACTAGATGCCCAAGATCTGCTGGTTCCTGGGGCTCACTTCGTGAGCTGCGTCCAAGTGATCATGACGTTACTGGAGACCGTGAGCATTGTCGCGACCGTCACGGTCATCGCGATGGAGCTTGGCCCAGCGCCGGCCGTGTTCGAGATCCTCAAGAATCGCTCGACAGGCGTGACGCCGTTCGTGCCGCTCGTGGCGCTGGGCACGAATGGCTGGATGTGGTCCATGTACGGGTACCTCGGCGGCAATATCTTCCCTGTGGCCATCAGCAACTTCATCGGCGCTGTGCTCTCGGCCATCTACACGCTCATCTACTACCGCTTCACGCACGAGCGTGCGTACGCAAACAAGGTGCTCGGGTTCTTTGGGTCGATCGTCGCCGCTACGACGCTCTTCGCTATCGCTGGAGTCCATGGGTACACGGGCCAGACCCATGAGCAAGTGCAGAGCGTGCTGGGTCTCGCGGGCGTCACAACCGTGTTCATGTTCTTCGCGTCGCCGTTTGAGAACATCGCGCTCGTCTTCCGCCACCGTAACGCGATCTACATCCCGATCCTGCTCGTGGCCATCGGCGCCATCAACAGCGCCATGTGGTCGCTCTACAGCTACCTTGCGTCCGACTGGTTCATCTTCGTGCCCAACTTTGGCGCGCTGATGCTCGGCCTCGTCCAGATCACGCTCTACTTCGTGTTTCATCCGAGCAAAGTGCCCCAGGAATACCCAAGCGCTGAGTACGCATCAAAGAACCTTGAGGAATCACTTGAGGCCGCTCCCCTCCACCAAGGCGAAGCCCACTCTGTGGCGCCACTACAATCTCAAACCGAGCGCACGGCATACGGAGCAATCAACGCCTGAGACCGTCTTAGGTCATTTGTTTGTCACTTAATGAGACCCACAAAGCAAACTTGTGTTATGTCCATCAAGAACTTGCAAATGCGAGTGAGTCACTCTCCTGATACTCTGAGTAGATTGTACCTGACGTCGTTTCGTGTGTTCCTTCGTGAATCCTCTTAGGTCTTCCTCAACATGCCGAAAGTATTGGGCTTCCTCGTTGGTTCTCTAACCTCGACGCACATTCGATGGCCGGTCACTACCTTTCTCCGCGATGCACACATTGGTGACACGCTAGAATTAAGTTCCCCACGACTTCTCCATCACTGCTGTGTCGTTCTCTTTGCCCAGGTGACACGGACCGTGAGGGTTAGTCTTCTTCAGCAGCGAAAAGATATTGGTGTGAGTGAATAGTCGTAGGCGGGGATTTCGTACATGGCAGCCAAGTGAGAATAACTCTTCACTCGTGTCTTGAGAGCCCCGAGACCTGAACCGGAGACACAGATGACGAGCTTGAAGATTAAACTCTGCGATTGTAGTTTGTATCACAGTCCTCTGTGCTCAACTTTGCATGCAGTTCAGATGTGAGACCGGGGTTCAATGTGAACATGCCCATTCCTACTGAGTTTCGAGCCTTCTGCGAACTCACGCGTTATGTTCAGCGCGGACGTACAGACGTTTCGTTCATATGGGCACTTGGAAGAGCTTATCCGCATAACGTACATTGTTTGGAGAGCTATTCTGGTGACAGTATTATTCGAAATTGCCCTCAACAGCCCCAGTTCAAAAGACGACTCACCACGAAACACTCCTGCGTACCATCAGAGTCATCAAACCTCTAAAAAGGAAATTGATAACAGTTGAGGCTTGCTGCGGAAGCCTTACCGAGAGTCTGAACTCAACACCCTGATCCGAAAGGTGAGGTCACACTTGCCCAACGAGTCGTACGGAGGGTGCGAGACAGTTCTGAGGCTGCGCACCAGATTCCTAGTCTGCAGCCACCACATATGCACGTGATGAGCTCACCACTATGTGACAAGGGGGGGGGGGGGGGGGGGGCTGAAGGATGATGCACTTCCTGACTGTTGTCACTGATAACGAGGTTTTGAGCGCACAAGGCTGACGAGATAGTTCATCTTCTGCAAGTATCGAGGATACATGCGTACTATGGATATCTATGCGTCTGGTCATCACGTCGGAATCTGTGTCACAGCCAGGCAACGCGGTGTTATAATACTTCACACTCATGAAGTCGGAGAGTAGAGAGAGATCCATTCCACGGAACTTGCGATATTGGACTGTCCCAGGAATGCGCACGCACCACAGCAAACCAGCGATTGCTGCACGTTTCTTCTTCGTACTGTTGCGAGAAAATCACGCAACCGCTTCAATAACTCGCGACACGAAACATGCACAAGGCACTTGAAACCAGATGTTCGATATTTTAGAAACCTGAATGACGTCGCCATGGAGAGCTGCAAAGCGAGACTTGTGCGGAAACTGTGGATTGTCCATTGAAAACACGCTTGCGCCACTTCTGCCACCCACGAAATGCGGAGCTGTGGATCCAAACCCGAAACTAGACCGCCCAATCCAAATTCAAAGCTTGGGTTCACATCTGATAGGTCCACGTGGACACTTCGTAGTAGTCAGTTCGTGAACCGGCTACTCAACCCCCCAACGACCACTGTGTGGTGAATGAGGACCCACCCGTGATAGCATCATTGTTGAAGTTGGCAACATTGTACCTCTCTACTACCACGGTCCAACGTCCGTTGGAGGTTTTCCTTCATGGTAAACGAAGATCGTCGAGCCAAGTGCGCCCACCAATGTGCCTAGAGACATGTCGGGCCTGTGGAGCAGTCGAATGCGTTGGTTTCGTGGTGATATCCATGATGGATAGGGCATCTAGTATCCCGGTTGCGTACCCAGAGGATGGCGATCAACAGTACTGTATCGGACGATCTGTTTTGTGTCTTCTCAGCAAATCTCACGGTGAGCCCTCCGTTGCATCCACCACTCATCGCGGAGTGTGTTTGTCGTCGCGTCGTATAAGTTCTCGCATCCCCACGTCTTCTCGCCCCCTTCAACATCCTCCGATGTTTGCGGTACCTCGTGAACCACAATCCCCACCGGGTCTTTTTCGGCGAGTCGACAGTCTCTGGGCGAGAGGACACAATCATTCTATGTTAAACATAGTTTAGCGAAGCGTCCCGGGAAGAATTGGATGTGTATTTGATATCCTTGTGGCTCCAGACACAATCAAGGATTCCAGTCCAAGAAAATCTGCATTGTCGCAACGAGTCTTCAATCAATGATTACAATTTACTCGCAGGGCACCTGCATGCGTGGATGGCGCCATGCTGGTCAACAACCCGAACGATTCATTCGTCAGAGTCGTACCACCAAAGACCATGGTCGGATGAGTGTGGATAGCCCGATCGGGTCGACGCTGAGCCGTTCAACCTGAGAGGGACTTGGTTCTGGTCCTATATTGCGTGCTTCGATCAACGACCAGCGACGTGGCGAACTAGATCGCCACACTTGGTCGTGGGTATAGACAGGAGCGGAGCGAAGCGTGCGACCACAAAAGAACGCAGCAACAAGGAATTGCGAGACGGATTGTTGTCCAACTAATACGGTACGAGCAGTCACGTCGTGGTCAATACCCGGCCACGCCACTCATGTGGCTGCCGAGGGGAGACTGGGGTGACCACGAGGCGCACAGAGCCGTGACAGTCGCTCGTGGTCGCCCGGCAGCTGGCCGTCGACGCGGGGTGAGGTTCCGCTGTCAGTTGATAATCGTCACGACTCGGCATGAGGTTCCCATTACCTGAACTTCCGTTCCCAGACGTTAGTGTTTCCCGAGAACAATCCGACGAGTACGCACTGGCCGCCGAAGGCGTACTCGCTCGCATGCTCGAGGACTTCGACAGCTTGATCCGATGCGACCATCGAGTGCTGAACCCGAAGGAATGGCGACCCGTAAAGACCCGGGACGATGTCACAGTCTACCGCCAGCACTCGCGAAGGCGTCGAGCTGCAGTGACCACACCCGGCGGTAGCAGCCAGAAAGTCGAGTGGAAGATGCCTCAGTTGCTCGCGACAGGCACCATCGCCGGTTCTCTCGACGATATCATGTATGGTATTGTCTCGCCCGATGCGCCGTCCATTGCAGTCAAGGCTGCGTACGTCAGCAGCGGCATTGTAGACGGCGCGGTACTTCACACAATCGAGGACGCGAGTTCTATGGACCCTTTCCACTTTGTCGGTTTAAAGTGGTTTGTTATCGGAGTACCTCTCGCGATCAACGCGCTCGCAGCCTCGAGGGACTTAGTATACGTCGAAGCAACTGGTATCCGAGTTCTGGCCGATGGAAGTCGGGTCGGATACCACGTGACGCACTCGATCGACCACCCGCAGTGTCCCGAGCTCACATCGCTATCGATTGTGCGCGCACGCCACTCAAACTGTTATCTCTATCACCAGCAAAAACCTGGTGTCGTCGAAGTTTACATGTCTACGAAAACGGATCCCGGCGGAAACGTGCCAGAGTCCGTGGCCATCAAAGCGGCCACCAACGTACTTATCAGCGTGTCGAAGGCAGCACGCTGCTCCCAGAAGAGAAAGCTCACCCGGCTATTGTCAAGCGAAGCCGAGCTGGCTCGATTCCGCGACGACATCGACTTTCGACCAACGAACGCCAAGTCGTGCTACCTCTGCCATAGCCGAGTCCGTTCGTATCGAGGCATGAAGCCCTGCGTACTGTGCGAGGCCTCGGTGTGCGGCAGGTGCTGTGTACAGCGTCGCCTTTACACCGTTGAGAAGAGGTTCCAGCTTTCCCACAGAGACGTGCAAGTCTGCAAGCGGTGTATCGTTCTCGTGACGACCCAGGACGCGACCCAGTTTGCAAGAGAAGACTTTGTCCACGAACGTGACCACGCACGACGAGAGATGAATCGATGCATCGTGAAACCTCTTCAGCTCCCAGACCCGACAACCGTGGCGGCAGAAGTGAGCCCGCTGACCAGCGAAGCCACGACAGCGAGTCCGGCTAGTGAATGGGCCGAGCCCGAAGCCGGCGAGGCTCCGCTCTCCGACGGCTGGGCACAGCAGACAAGACGCCTTCCACCATCAGCATACCCTTCGACAACTTCTTCCTCGGAGGCTCCTCGCACTGCGAGTTCACTGCTTGCCCAGATGCAGCGGCTCTGCCTGACGGCGGAAGAGACGTATCTGCTCACGTCTATGAACGCCAGCCACGTGCGAGGATTCGCCACAGTTGAAGATGGAAAGCTGTAGAGAGCGAACGCAATCACCCTCGAGGGTTCAATTCGTCTTCGTGCGTGGCCTCGTTAAAAGCATTGGCGGCGACGGTTGACGCGCCACGACGTGCCACCGGCTTCGAGCCTGTCGCCAGGGTGTCCTACGTTTGCGTCGAATCTTCCAGCGTGAACAGTTGCTTCCTGCTAACTATTTATTTTCAGCCACCTTTTTCTAGTGAATCTCTGGAGCCGTCCAGTGGTGCTTCGTCTGGAAGGTTCACATGTTATCAGAGACCATGCCTCGAACTTGATACATGTGGGCAGGAGGTCGTTGGAACAGTCTCTCTTTGCTCGCCCTTCGTTGATCGTCTGCCCGATCTGCGAGTGACGCAACGCTGTCCTCGGGCACCCATAGACGAGCCGGTTGTGTGATCGAGACGTTCCCATCGGCGTCGTCGTGGCGTCGCCGTGAGCTCTCTGATGCCACGACGCGACGATCTACCGGCTGAATATTTTGCTCTGGGTCCCACCTCGGGGCTTTTTCGCACTCGAGGGCGAGCTGGTCCCACGGAGCAGTGGACTCCTCCACCCAATGACTTGACTCCCACCCATTCGGTGGACATCTCACAGGTCAAGCGAAATTTTCCAGCGTGTCAACAAACACAAACCCTCCCGTCCCGAGCTCGACTATAGAGTAGTGCCCGACTCAGAACGACAGTAAGGTCGAGCATTAGTAAGGGCTGCCTTGTGCAGGATATCCACTCCCGCCCGGAACGAGTGCTCGGCCTCCCGCCCTCGCCCGAGCACGACTGCGGCGACGACGCGACGACAATCAAGAGAGGGCGTCAGCTGGCGTGTCGCAGTTAGCCATTCGCGATCGTTGCTTCAGACTTGGTGTAGCCTCGGAGCGAGGAACCACTTCGAAACTTCCGCTTGGCGTGATGATGAAGTTCCCGCTCGAAGAGCGACCGTTTCCCGACGTGAGCATCTCCCCGGAGCAAGCGGACGAGTTCGTGCGAGTGGCCGAGACGATCGCTGACAAAGCGATCGAGGAGATCGACGCGCTCGCCAAGAGAGAGGCCGCGGTGACCGAGCAGAAGAACTGGAAGCCCGTCGTCACGCAAGAGAATGTCACGGTGTACCGACAGACTTCGTTTGAGCGGCCGTCCACGGCCATGGGGCTCGAGGAAGTGACCGAGAAGCCCAGCCCGAGAGTCGTGCCGGTCGGCCGGATCGCGAGCTCGCTCGACGATATCATGTTCGGTATTGTCTCTCCTGACGTGCCGTCCATCGCTGTCAAGGCCTCGTACGTGGATAGCGGCATTGTGGACGGTGCTGTGATCCACAAGATCCACGGCGCGACCGCAGCCGATCCATTCAGCTTCGCCGGCTTGAAGTGGGTTGCGATCGCCCCACAGAGCCCGACGAGCCGGCCGCGCGATATCCTCTACGTCGAGATGACCGGCGTCAAGACCAGAACCGACGGCCGCCGTGTTGGTGTCCACGTCACGCACTCCGTGGACCACCCACAGTGCCCCGAGTTCCCCGAGGAACAGGTCAAGCGCGAGCGTCACTCGACCTGCTACTTGTACTGCGAAGTGAGCCCCGGTACGGTCGAGGTCTACGCGACAGGCAACTCGGACGACTCGGTGCCTGAGGCCTTCGCTGTCAACACAACCGCAAATGCTCTCAAGGGCATGCTCAAGGCGGCGTGGTGTGCTCAGAACAAGAAGCTTGGACGGATACTCAACAGCGACGAGACGCGAACGCGATTCCGCTCGAACCGTGGCGCGACCCCGAGCGACGCGACCACGTGTAGCGCATGTCGTAAGCACGTGCGTGCGTACCAGCGATTAAAGAGCTGCGTCTTGTGCGGCGTCGTGGTTTGTGGGCGGTGCTGCGTGCAGCGAAGACTCAACTCGGCCAACGAGAACTTCGAGCTCACCCAACGAGACGTCCAACTCTGCAAGCGATGCATCGCGCAGGTCATCAGTGAGGATGCATACCGCGTGGCACGAGCTGAGTACGTGAACAACGACGACCAGCTCGCCCGGCGACGCATGAACGGGTGCTGGTGCATCGTGGGGCCTCTCGACATCACCATTGGAAGTGAAGACGAAGAAGGCGAAGAAGGCGAATCGCCGACGTCGGGTCCGTTCAAGGAGTGGCTTGAATTGGACGACGGCATGATGGACGCGTTGGAAGAATGGGCGAGACAGATCATTCCTGCTCCGTTCTCCCCACTTGACTCTGCAGACACAACTGAAGGGGAAGAATCGGCCGATGACCAACAAGCAGATGACTCGACGAAACCTTCATCAGGCGCTGAACGAAAGGCGGAACCGATGGCGGTTGACGAAGACACAGGTGTGCCTCTTGCACGACTAGTAAGTGGCAGCATCACGGACGTTCCACTCTTTTATCTGTTGCCCGACGATCCAGAAGACCAACCGAAACTTTCTCTGGTCGAGGCACCAGAGGAGCACCGAAAATTCTCTCTTGTTGGGGTCCCTGAAGATCAACCGCTGGTTGAGGTGGCTGAAGAGAAGCTCTCCCCGGTCGAGGCACCGGAAGATCACCCGAAAATCTCCATGGTTGAAGAACCACAAGATCAGTCAAGTGTCTCTCTGGTTGAGGACCCAGAAGGTCAACGAACCATCTCTCTGGTAGAGACACCGGAAGATCACTCAAATGTCTCCCTGGTTGAAGCACCGGAAGATCACCCTACAATCGCTGTGGTTGAGGACCCAGAGGATCACCCCACAGAAGCTGTGGTTGAGACACCGGAAGACCATACTGCAATCTCTGTGGTCGAGGTTCCAGAGGCTCATCTTCCAAATACTGTCCAGGAGGTCCCTGAGACTCACCCTACAAATTGTATGGTGGAAGCTCCAGAGACTCACCCTACAAATTCTGTGGTGGAGGTCCAAGAAAACCCCTCCAAAATCTCTCTTGCTGAGGAACCGGAAGGCCACCCGAGTCTCTCTCTGGTTGATGCACCGGAAGAAAAACTCTCGAAGGTTGAGGAACCTGAAGTCCACCCTAAACTCTCTCTGGTCGAAGCGCCAACGGCAGTGCACGCGTAATTATTATCCAAGGTAATCTTATCGTATTGATATTCTTCACTTTTATCATCTTTTTTGTGGTGTCTCTCTGGGAACAACTCGGTTTGCGTGCTGTGCGAATCGAAATAGCTTCCTTCGCACAGACAAGTGGAAAGAGTCTAGGATGTGGAAAACAGGTTGAAACCTAAACTGGTGTCACTTCAGTGTTGTGTGAAGTTGTGAATGTTGTCTCGTCAATTGAGATGGCTCACAAATTGCTTGCAACTCAATGATTCCACATCATGTATACTCCCGCGGCGTGCGCCGACAAATCGTGTTTGTGAGTAATGGAGCGCCGCTGTTTTCAGAGGACAGTTCACTGCTCATGGTAAACATTCAGACGGCAAGACCACAAAAAAAAATGAACAGGTAAATAGCACGACGATTCTGGTTCTTCTCGAGGAAAATAGATACTCTCCAGAAGAATCTGGTCTGTAATGCTCCGCACCACAATCCAACGTAGATGAAGAAGATGAAGCCGACGATGGTGCAAAATATTTCTGTTGGCAACACAAAATTATACCAGTAACAAATATTCCAAATATTGAAGAATTTCAAACTTTCGTTATACTGTATCCTCGCATTTGGTCCCTTCGATCAGAACCGCCGCGGTTGGATGGTAGTGGTTGTCGTTGGAGTCTTTGGCATGTGGAGACTGTGGAAAGAGGTGATACGGTAGGTGGCTTCAGCAGTCATACAGAGCTGTTGCATCTGCATCATCATTGCTTTTGGTGTGAGGTTCTCGTCGTGCGATACCGACGACCTCGTTGACCCAGTCGACGACTGCCGACTGAAGGAATGTTTCCGGTCATAGCTTCGATTCGCTGGTGACCAGTGTGAACGGTTTTCGATAGGAGTGCCTAGATCCAATCGCGGGCTCGCTTCGACCCGCGGAGCCGAACGTGCTGACTGTATAGTTCTCGCTCGCGATCGTCTCGTGTGTCGGTGGCCTCGCTCACTCGTTGCGGTCTCCTCGCGAGCGAGTTCTTTACTAGCGATACGTGAGGCATTCTCGGCGGCGATAAAGAGCACGCACCCGGTGCAGAGGCCAGCGTCGCGGTAGATGAGCTCGTTGTCTTTGTCACACAAGCTCAGCTTGCGTCGCACGAAACATTTTGCACACACAAGAGACGCACAGAGATTGCAGTGGTTGGCGTAGCGGAATGACTTAAACGGCTTCTCACACCCGCAGCAGGTCGGTCGGCCGTATCTCGCTTTCAGTGCATTCTCGTGATCGTCTGCTTTCTTCACTGTCGCGTGTCGCAGGAGCCATGTTGTCTTCTTGTATTGTGCTGAATACACTGCCTTAGTCATGCTGACGAGCAGGTTCGATGCTGTGGAGAGAGCGATCGACTGAGGAGGTGAGCCGCCTGCATTGACACAACTCGTCATATAGACGTCGACGACGCCTGCTTGAACCTGGCGGAAGATATAGCAGTTGGAATGCCGGGCTCGAATGATGGATTGGGATGTGAGGTACGGGCAGTCGGGATGGTCGATTGAGTGGGTTACGTGGAACCCCACGCGGGAGCCATCGTCCAGTGTCTTCATCCCTGTCGACTCGACATATACGAGGTCCCGCGGCCAGACAACGGCAGTGATAGTGTGAGGAATTCGAAGCACCTTCCATTTCAAGCCGAAGAATCGGAACGGATCCTTGGCTGTGGGGCCGTGAACACAGTCAATCACAGCGCAGTCGACCACGTCGTCGTGGATGTAAGAGTTCTTGATGACCATCGACGCCGTATTGGCCGCAGAGATGCCGTACATGACGTCCTCGACAGAGCCGGTGATGGTGCCCACCGCGACAAGCTTCGGAAGAGGCCACAAAGCGCCTTCCTGCTGCTGCTGCTCGCGTCGGGCCCTCGAAGTCTGTCTGTACACAGTCACATCGTCGCGAGTCTTGAGCGGTCTCCAGTAGTTGGCGTCCATGCCTCGACCGTCATCGTTTATAAATCGTTTGTAGTCGTTGAGGGTTGAAGCGACGAGCTCCTTGGTGAGATACTTGTACCGATCGCACTGCCTCTCGGATAATCGCGCATCAGCAAACGGCCGTTCCCGGAGAGGGAACTTCATGCTCTGAGTGTTCGAGATGACCAAAATCCAAGAGTGCTAGGTACAGTACCAAGGGGACCTGGTCAACGCAACGGGAGATGGTGGCGGCGGGGTGCTCCCGTGGATAGCCGCGACGGCTGCCCCAGGATGGGTGAGGACAGCTGAGCCTGTCTCGGGTTGTGTGCTGTATCTGTAGGCCGAAGACGCGCGACTGCACGCGACTGCACGCTGTCAGGTCGGTCATGGATCAGTGGACGACACGCATGGCAGCGAAATGCTGCATCGTCTGTTTTCAACGTGGTACTTCACCGAAGACTTGCGACCGAGGAAGCTCTTATCGACAGAAACAAACGACAAAGCAAAGAGAGCCCCGTGGATCTGCTACTCGGTAGCGTCTCAGCACTACAGTGGTCGGACCTCTTCAACGATTTTGGTGCGACGACAGGTTGAAGGGCGTGCCTGCTTGTGCTGCCTCTCGGTTTTTCCCACCTCTTGCGCCACCGCTCGACAGCTCGCGCGTGGCTACAGCGGTGAGGGGTGGCAAAGGATGATGGCTAACGTCTGGGATGATGGCTATCGAAACCTGTGTCGGCAGCTGCTTGCGACCATTTCGCCAATGCAGATGGACGGAAAGACCAGAGGTCAGACCTCGGAGCCAGCGCCGCTGATCGCCTCCCGAAAAATTTGTCGAACAATTCCCTCGAGTGCGATGTTGAAGCTGGCGGTATGACGACGGAGAAGTTATACCGAGCGACTACATAATCTGTGGGAATGTGTACCACCGGCTAGGAGGACAAATCGAGTGTGAGTTTGTAGGGTGGCGAAACGACCGGACCTGGTCAACAAAGAAAAGATCGCCCGTGTCGCGTGCCACGTCGCCTGGGTCAGGGACAGTACGAGCGGCGACAAACAAACACGAGGACGAGAGCTTCGTCGTCTTCGAGTACTGTAGGACATGCGCATGCTGTTTTTTTTTTTAACTGGTTCCGGCACCCAGAATCTCACCGTTACAGTCCTCCTCCTCAAGGGAATGCAGACCAACAAAGCGTGATCCCCCTCTCGCATGGGCGAGTGTCGCGAACTTCTCCGGAGGTTGTTGCGAGCGAAGCAAAGAGAAGGATTCCGAGCGTTGCACCATATACGTGTTGTAGTGCCCTGTCCAGGCACCCCAAACAGCAACCTTTCTGCAAATCATTCTGGTATGGACGAACAACGATGGTTTCGCCAACACAGCGTCACCACGTCGCGACGGAGACCTCGGTGGTTAAGTACTCCTCGATCGTGGGGCTTGCAACTGCTGTTGTGCGACCTTCCATCTCCAGTACGGAGTGCCAACAGTTTTGAACCCACGGCCTGTTTCGATTCCTTTCGGTTCGGCACGCCAGTTCTTTGAAGTTCAGCCGAGGCCCCAAGCTATCCTGTGCATATGAAGATTGGCCACGGGCCATTCGAACTCGACGTGTTGTTAGGTCGTGGTGTTCCGCACTCCTTTACCCTGGTGACGTCGAGGTGAGGTCGTTCCACCTGGTGAGATTCGATCTCAGTGGCAATGATTCGCGATGAACGATCTCTAGACGTCAAACGATAACATCTCGTTAGATATCTGGAAAAACCACACAAGGCTGCGTTATATGCGTGGCTTGATCTGCTTGTGTGTGGCAATCTATCCCAATAAACATTCAATTAATTTAAAAACGTCTCGACTTAGCTTTCGAGCTCCTCGAAAGTCCCTTCTTTCTTCGAAGGCTTGATGAACGTCCGACTCGCGAGGAGGTACGTCTCTTCAGCAGCCTGGCACAGTGACTGCATCTTGAGTAGCAGCTCGTTCGGGTCATCAACTGGATGAACGGCTGGTGTGTATGCCACTGGCGGCAACGGACGTGTTTGTCTCGCCCAGTCGTCCGCCGTTTCCTCCACCTCGACTTCGGCGTCCTCGACCTCCGAGTCACCCCACGACTTATCGCTCGAACTTACACTTCGGTCCTTCTCAACCAACTCAATCGAGTCGACGATGAAGGTTCCGTCATTCTGGTCCCAGGATGCAGCCTCATCGGGATTAAGCAGCATTTTTCGTTCTCGCTTGCTCCACGCCTCCGGCTCAGGCTCGCCAACGTACTCTTCTCTTGCAATTTTGACTGCGTCTTCGTTCGCGACGCGTACAATACACCGCTTGCAAACTTCCACATCTCGCTGGATGAGATCGAGCTTGTGATTCGACGAACTCAGCTTCCTCCGCACACGGCACCGCGGGCACACCCATGCCGTGCAGAGTTGGCAGCTGTTAAGTGTTCGCGTGGAGCGGAACTGCTTGTCGCACATGGCGCAGCATCTCCTCGCGTTGGCGTCGATGGAGACGCTCAGACTTTCTCGAAAGCGGCGTCGCGCCTGGCCGTTTGAGAGAAGCCACCAGAGCTTCTTGTTCTGAGCGCACCAGGCAGCTTTCCATATGCCGATGAGTGTGTTGGCAGCGGACGCGATCGCGATGGTCTCAGGAGGGTTTCCGCCTGGATCCGAGTACGTGGTCATGTACACTTCGACGAAGCCCGGTTGGAACTGGCGGAAGAGGTAGCAATTGGAGAGCCGAGCACGCACGATCGAGTATTCAGTGAGCTCGGGGCACTGCGGATGATCAATGGAGTGGATCGCGTGGAAGCCAATACGGTCTCCGTCGGGCCGCGTGAGGATGCCTGTCGACTCGGCGAACACAAAGTCACGCGGCTTGACAAACGTGTTGACGACTTGCGGGTGAGCCATTGCGAGCCACTTGAGCCCAACGAAACGAAAAGGGTCTTCTGCAGTCGCGCCGTGGGTTTTGTGCAGCACGGCGCTGTCCACAAGCTCGTCATTAATGTACGAGGTCTTGACCGTGATGGCCTGCGCGTCGTGCGTGACGACGCCGTACATAATATCGTCCAGCGTGCCGGCGATCGTGCCAACCGCCACGAGTTTGGGCATGCGCCAGCCGGACTTGTCTCTCACGGCCGCGGAATCGCGCTTGGACTGCTTGTACACGGTGACATCTTCTCGGCTCTTGACAGCCTTCCACATTTTCGGGTTCATGAATCGCCGGTCGCGGTTCACGAAGCGGTCGTACTCGTCCAGCGTATCATCGACGAGCGTCTCCAGGCGGCGCTCGTGCTCAAAGCACTCGTCTTCGGTGAGCGCAACGTCCTGAAACGGGCGCTGGCTCAGTGGGAACTTCATGGTCGGGACGCGAATCAAAAACTGGCCGCGAGCTCAGCAACCGTAAACGCGAGGGAGATGCGTGCTTCACGTGACGCCCCACATAACGCGGCGCCGAGAGTGCGCACGGCCTGTCTCCGTGACACCGCGAGAGAACAGAACTAGCCTTCTTGAGGACCAGGTGACGAGGCGAGCCGTTCGCGCGCTTCTCGGCGGGTACCGGATAGATGCAGACGGGGATGGTCCACCCACCGAGCGCCGCTCGTCTCTCCATGCGAATTATCTGGACCATTATAATTGATTACCTTTTGGAGTGTATACTATATGTAGTAGTAAATACAACATTTGCACTACTATAATTAGTATACCTTACATAATATATATGTTCAGGGTACACACTACGGCTGCTGATTACTGATCGATTCAGAATCCATCAGCCGTGCGACGAGGAATCTAGAAACATGCGGAGGCTGTAGAACAACCCGGCAACCTCAAGGATCTGAACTCGAACACATCGATGCGATGGGGCGAACTCTCAAGCGCAGACCGTTCCGCGGAAGAAGCGGTACCCTCTCGACAGGGTGGATCTCAGCCAGTGAAGAGGGATATCACAGATCAAACCCACACGGCTTCGCGTACTCATCAAAATGTCCTCCTGTGGTGAATGCGATTGCGCCGCCAGTCAACGCTTCAACGAGCTCACGATCGCGACTCGACGAAAAGATTGAAGCCGCAGGGGCCACAGGAGGTGACGTCTCCTGTGAAGAGCGGTTACTCACTCTCATCCAGAGGTTTGGACCTCTCGGGGGTCCATCCAACGTCGGACGTGCATGGCCGAGTAGGCATTTTGGACTTGGCCAAGCGGCAGTTCGGATGGTACGTGCGCGAAAAGACTAAGCGTTCGTGTGTGACGTATGGGGTGAGTTTTTAGACTACCAGTACAGTGCGCACCCACTGCGAGTCTTTGTGGGTGAGTCGCCGAGGGTTCCCACCCACCAATGTCATCCATTGATTTCTAGCCACCGATAGAAGAGATTAAAATCTAGCACCGCGACAGGCCCTGTCGTTGATGGCTATTATCTGGATCTGAGGTTGCCGAGCGGCGGCAGTTCGAAACTGGCGGGTGACGCACTTGACAAAGCTCACGCGGGGGGGCACTCGTTTGGAATCCTTGAGGGTGCGAAGTCATTGACGATCTCACGACTGACGATGAGGAGATCGATGCATGCACAAGCCTCCCTCCAAGAGGTTCGTCGTTCAATCAGGAGGTATCGTACTTGCGCCGTTGGTTTCCATAACGAAGTGACTTCGTAGTTCCGCTCACTTTAGAATTCACCGGCGGCGAGGAAGAGTTCGGCAGAGCCTACAACACCACTGCAGACGTTTGCGCTTGACCCTATTGCCTTCATACGGTCCGCAATTTCGCGTTCTTGTGCGAGTTGTAGACGGCACGATAAAGGTTCAGGTTTGGTGGACAGGTAAGAGGCTAACCCACGCAGGTGTAAACTTCTCGAATGCATACCTTCCGAAGTCATGTGACCACTGTATCTTGGGAGACTGCCGCGATTTGAAAGTCCGCTTTAGACTGTCAGTCCCTACACCGTCAAATTGTTTTGCATGCTCTGACACTCCTGTGCGAACCTCTCATCCTATATGGGATACTCCAAAGTGTCGTCTTTCTTCACACATGCGCAGAACAGTCGTGCAAACGAAATGAGCGACCGGACGTTTCCCACTTGAGCAACACGATCTTGTGGTGTCCACTTAGCTCTTTAGTCGCATAGAAGCACAGATCCCCCCACGCGATTACCAGTAAACGTGGAGACCAGCCTCAACTCCGGCAACAACAGGAAGATGAATGGATTCGCACTTAGCGTTAGAAGCACACGTCAAAACTTGAGCACTGCAGCGATTTGCATCACTCTCGTAAACAAGTGCATTCCCAGGCGATAGGCTTGGTGCACACGAGCAAACAGATCTTGGTGCCAATCCGATGGGAGAGTATTTGGGAATGCCCTGATGGAGCTATGTTAATGCGGAGAAAGATTACGCCAAACGATCTCGTTCGCCATTCGCGCATTGTTACCCCTTGCTGTCGCTTCCGCGCCACACATAATGGACTCGCATGGGCTCACCAAGGAGCGGATGTTCCATCGACTCACGGGATGGAGTCAGCGGTTTTAACTTGGATCAGTACTAAACTTCGTAAATAAGTACTTCGGTAGGCTGTTAGTGGTCAAAGGCGCCCATGCTACGTTGTTAGGTAACGCATTAGTACTAGTTTAACTTAGTGGCTGCCAAGTGTTAAGTCACCTTTTGCCTGTCCACTGAACCGGCTCGCGTGGGGAACCTACGAGACGAGTCAGCCCGCCACGAGCAACTTTCGTGCGATCAGTTCTCTTTTGGCGCTCCAGCCATGAAGTTCCCACTCAGCGAGCGCCCTGCACCCGTCGCGCTCTCGCGATCGCAATGCCGCGAGTATGACTTGCTCACACGGCAGCTCGTAAGTGAGACCATGGCCGAGTACGACGAGTTCGAGCACGACAATTACCGGATCATGAACACGACCGAGTGGAAGCAGGTCAAGTCCCGCGAAGACGTGATCGTGTACAAGCGACTGATCCGCGAATCCAACAGCGAGTGGTCTATGCCCAAACTCGTTGGTGTCGGCTCGATCATCGGCACGCTGGATGATGTCATGTACGGCATCGTCACGCCTGACGCGCCGTCCATTATGGTCAAGACATCCTATGTGAACGACGAGTTGCTGGACGGTGCTGTGCTGCACGAGATCGAACGTGCGACGGTCGATGACCCGTTCCGCTTTCTTGGGCTCAAGTGGATGGCGATGGGGCACTCTCGCGTCGTGAGCGCTGTCGTAAAACCTCGGGATTTCGTGTTTATCGAGTCGACCGGCATCCAAGTGGTCCATGGTGGAGAGCGCGTCGGCTTTCACGCGATCAAATCGGTCGAACTACCACAGTGCCCTGAGCTAACGGCACTCTCGATCATCCGCGCGCGACTGTCGAACTGCTACTTGTATCAAGAAACCAAGCCAGGGGTTGTGGATGTGTACATGACCACGTACTCGGATCCCGGCGGCAATCCACCAGAACGCATCGCTGTGAACTCGGCTGCCAACACGCTCATTGGCATGTGGAAGGCGACGTGGTGTGCGCAAAACAAAAAGCTGGCCTGGCTTCTCGAGAACGACAAGATCCGAGCACAGTTTGGAGTGGCCAGCGTCAAGGAGGCCAAGCTCGCAATCTCAAACAAACGCTGCTGCAACAACTGTGCCAGTCCGCGAGCATCCCGTTGGTCACCGAACGCTGATTGCTCCCTCTGTACTGCTTACGTATGCTCCAACTGCCGCGTGCAATGGAAGATCAGCTCTGCCGACTGGAAGCTGAAGGTGACGTTCCGCCAAGCGATTGTATGCAAGCGCTGCATCCCACTCGTAGCGAGAGCAGATGCTGCGAAGATTGCACGAATCCAATACGTGCCCAAGTATGAGCCAGTTGAGACGGAGTGGGAGGACTTTGATTCAGCGCGAGCAGTGCGGATCGTCTTCAATGACGACAATAATCGTCACTCAGAGTTCGACACGATGAGAGCCATGGAGATCGTAGTGAACGAAGACGCCCGATCATCGACTTCTGATGCAGCAGCAGCGGCTCGGCTTTCGCAGAGCGATGTTGTCAAGCGCACCAGCCAGCACAATCCTCGAATGTCGGCTGACAGATCGACAATGCCAATGCACGGTAGCCTGGACGAACCCGAGTATCTATACGAGCAGATGCGGTCTCTGACGTTAGGGAGTGGCTCACTTTGCGAAACTTCGGTTCGAGGAGAAAGAGTGGAGTTGTAATTCCACCACGTTCCTCTCCCGAAACCACACTAGACTTATGACGATAATTCTATGGATCATTGTTAGAGACGCTGAGATCGACCTGTTGTTCTAACTGCTTCGTAGATATCGAAGTTGGATTACTGTAATCCAGGTATTGGCCTCGAGCGAAAACTTTCTAGACGATTGTTCAATCGTACTTGCAAGCCGCATTTTACCGTCGCAAGAGATGAGGCATCGTACCATTTGGTCTATTCGAGCACGTGCAATCTTCGGATTCGTTTGCGGCAAACGTAGATCTTTTATACTAACAGCATAAGGAAAACGGTTTGCCTTGGGCTGTTCATTTTCTCAGTGGCTCAATCCAATGAACTAAAAGTGAATGGAAGCTGTTGTCAACAGCAAGTTCGAGTTTCCTGTCCTAGACAGAGTGCGTTCTCGTATCATGACAACTTCAGATCCTGTGACGTTGTTCCTGCACCATCCACGCGCAATCATCTTACCTTACGAGTCTCTCGATATGCTATGGCGACACAATCACCACCCTCATACCCTGGTTTTCCATTTGCGAGTCGATGCATGACACCTAACTCAGGAACTAATTTTATTAACACCCGGTTCCGGAGCTCCACAAATTCTTTCACAAGATACAGAATGGATTTTTTGTTGTTTATCATAGCGTATACACGGATTTTTTGTTGTTTATCATAGCGTATACAATCTACACAATCTAGTACGATCTAGTACGTGCAGCCGGCCTGCGTGACCGGCGCGAGCGCCGACACGTCATACCCCTTGGACTTGGCCAGCGCGACCAACTTGGACTCGACCTCGGGAGACACCGACGGCGTCGTGCTCACGATGCGCAGCGCCATGCCCGCCGGAGGCAAGCAGCCACCCGCGGTCTCCGTGGTGGGCGGACCGCCCGTGGCCGTGATGACCCAGTCGTACTTGTCGCCCGAGAACGAGGTCTTGCCGGCGAGCAAGTCGTCGAAGGAGCCGGCCTCGATGATCCAGTAGGGGATGTTGACGGGGCCGAGCGAGAGCAGCGCCTGGCCGGGCTTGGACGCGTCCGGGATCTTGCCGGTGAGCGCGAGTCCCGAGCGCGGGCCCGACACGCTGCCCGTGTTGCTGCCGATCACGACGCGCGGCGTGACGGATCCGTCGGCGGCGTTGACCGTGTTGGAGAGCACGCCGAAGTCGCAGAAGACGGGCGCCGAGCTGCCGACCGTGACCATTTGGAGCGTGTATCCGGTGGAGTTGAAGTAGACGGCGGGGTTGAGGTTGAGTTTGGTGGAGAAGGTGGGCGGCGGGCAGGCTGCGTTGGCGGCCGTGGCGGCCGTGGCGACGAGCGCGGCAGTGGCGGTGGCGGTGGCGAGGAGGGACTTGGTGAAGTGCATCTTGGTTGGTTGGGTAATAGGAGTTGAGGTGTGAGGTTGGTGGTGGCTAGTCTGGCTGGTTGACTTTGTGTCGTGTTTGCTTGTGTAGCTTGTGGAGTAGCTAGTGGAAGCTGGAATGAGAGGCGCTGACGGAAGACAAGCTTCTTCGTCTCGTTGAATGAGCCCAGAGTGATTTGTTGCACGGAATGGAACGCTCACCTCTTCCAGCTTTACGAGGTTGGCTTCCTCGGAATACATAAGAAACCTTGGACGTTCGCCCTGCGACAGACTCGCGGTCGTGTCGAGTCGGATCACAGATGAGGAGACCAATGTTTAGAACCTCAATGGGTTGAGGTGGACGCCGAGACCTTCCGAGACCTTCCGACTTTGTGGGGTTTGACATCCAACATCATCACGTCACAGCGACTCGCATTCTGCCGGACCAGCTGCCCTGCCGGTTCGTTCGTTCGTCTGTCCTTCGGGGCCTCGAGACTCAGCAAGCCTCGACCTCTCGACTCGAGAAGTCTTCTCGTTGGGTTTGGCATCCATCCGCTGCGGTGGGTTTGGCAGCCGTCAGGTGGTCTCTCGGAAAGTTCGAGAGTTCATTTCGAAAACGTTTCGTTTGACGTCCCTCTCTAGCGAGATGTTGAGACGGCTGATCGCTCACCTTCGTAATCCTCGCCGCACCAGAGCACCAGAGCACCAGAACAGCTCGGGTCAGCTCTGTATACTTTCGTTTACTGTTCTTTACTGTTCTCGTTCCCTCCCATACGTACAGAGTTCAGCTTCCCGAGCCACTTCGTGATCAATCTTGTGGGTCGATTCTGGCTCTTCTATGTGCAATAGGCACGATAAACGCCGGGAGGTCTCCCTCCAAGAGAGAGAGAGAGAGAGAGAGGCTTGACCACTTGCTCCCATTACTGCGCTCGCAGACGCGACAGGACGCAGAGCCGGTCAAAGATCGCGAGGCTGACCAGCCAGAGGTCTCACCCGAGTGGACTTGCGGTCCCGGTGACAGCACCTCGGTGATCTCATCCACAGAGGAGGAGGATGGCAAGATCTCGACGTTTGGAAAGGTCCCCACTCTTGTCATTCCAGCATTCACCAGCTCCTCCACAAGCTACACAAGCACTCAGGACACCAGGTCGACCAGACTAGCCACCACCAACCTCACACCTCAACTACTACTACCCAACCAACCAAGATGCACTTCACCAAGTCCCTCCTCGCCACCGCCACCGCCACTGCCGCGCTCGTCGCCACGGCCGCCACGGCCGCCAACGCAGCCTGCCCGCCGCCCACCTTCTCCACCAAACTCAACCTCAACCCCGCCGTCTACTTCAACTCCACCGGATACACGCTCCAAATGGTCACGGTCGGCAGCTCGGCGCCCGTCTTCTGCGACTTCGGCGTGCTCTCCAACACGGTCAACGCCGCCGACGGATCCGTCACGCCGCGCGTCGTGATCGGCAGCAACACGGGCAGCGTGTCGGGCCCGCGCTCGGGACTCGCGCTCACCGGCAAGATCCCGGACGCGTCCAAGCCCGGCCAGGCGCTGCTCTCGCTCGGCCCCGTCAACATCCCCTACTGGATCATCGAGGCCGGCTCCTTCGACGACTTGCTCGCCGGCAAGACCTCGTTCTCGGGCGACAAGTACGACTGGGTCATCACGGCCACGGGCGGTCCGCCCACCACGGAGACCGCGGGTGGCTGCTTGCCTCCGGCGGGCATGGCGCTGCGCATCGTGAGCACGACGCCGTCGGTGTCTCCCGAGGTCGAGTCCAAGTTGGTCGCGCTGGCCAAGTCCAAGGGGTATGACGTGTCGGCGCTCGCGCCGGTCACGCAGGCCGGCTGCACGTACTAGATCGTACTAGATTGTGTAGATTGTATACGCTATGATAAACAACAAAAGATCCATTCTGTATCTTGTGAAAGAACTCGCTGGGTTTGATGACATGGGGTCAGTATTGGGTGGTGTTTACTGTGCTTCGACGTGGCGTGGTAGACTTTGGGCGTGGTGACGTTTGTGGTCATTGTAAGCATGATAATGCTTTTTTGCAAGGCCGTAACAGTCGCTCGTGTTTGGTAGAAGGTTGCTTGCCCTGGTACGTACACAAAGCCGCCGCCGGCAGCTATTGACTAACCACGACATGGTTATTCTATGAAACTACGCGATCCCGTCGCTCACGAAGCCCGGTGATTGACATGATGAAAAGAAAACTTTGGTGTTGAAAGTGAGGTCTATCGGACCGTCATGTTATGGGTCCTATGGGCATGCCAAAGAGCGTTTTCATTCACCGTAACACAGAGATAACGCGGCCCATGGCCAACGACACGCGTCCACTTGTTCATTGAGATCCGCAATGACACATACGCTAGTCATCGCTGCTTTCGTCGGATGGTGTCTCGCATCGAAACTGGATGGTCTATGGACATGTGCACCACCGTGATGGATGCCTCCGGGAACGCGACAAGTACAGTATGCAGTCGGTGAACGTGACACGCACAATCCGTAATGACCACGCATCGAAAGATGCACAACCACTGATCATCACAGCTTGCCAGAAGACAAGACTGCATCATAATAGCGAGCGTTGGAGAGGTCCAAACAGCTCTTTGCATTGTGACATAGCAGTCTGTTGAGCCGCTTGGACGTGTGGAATCGTGGTAGTCGTGCTTGGGAGCTCCTCCAGCTTACACAGAAGGCAATCACAAACACCAACGAGCCCTCTCACTCCGACACGTTCTCGTCTGAAAAACCAGTACGCGCCACTTTGGCCGTCCATGTAAATCATGACTGGAGTGGTAAACAACCCTACACCAGACTGGGAGCGAGGGCAGTTCAACGAGCAATTTTTTCACAAGATACAGAATGGATTTTTTGTTGTTTATCATAGCGTATACACGGATTTTTTGTTGTTTATCATAGCGTATACAATCTACACAATCTAGTACGATCTAGTACGTGCAGCCGGCCTGCGTGACCGGCGCGAGCGCCGACACGTCATACCCCTTGGACTTGGCCAGCGCGACCAACTTGGACTCGACCTCGGGAGACACCGACGGCGTCGTGCTCACGATGCGCAGCGCCATGCCCGCCGGAGGCAAGCAGCCACCCGCGGTCTCCGTGGTGGGCGGACCGCCCGTGGCCGTGATGACCCAGTCGTACTTGTCGCCCGAGAACGAGGTCTTGCCGGCGAGCAAGTCGTCGAAGGAGCCGGCCTCGATGATCCAGTAGGGGATGTTGACGGGGCCGAGCGAGAGCAGCGCCTGGCCGGGCTTGGACGCGTCCGGGATCTTGCCGGTGAGCGCGAGTCCCGAGCGCGGGCCCGACACGCTGCCCGTGTTGCTGCCGATCACGACGCGCGGCGTGACGGATCCGTCGGCGGCGTTGACCGTGTTGGAGAGCACGCCGAAGTCGCAGAAGACGGGCGCCGAGCTGCCGACCGTGACCATTTGGAGCGTGTATCCGGTGGAGTTGAAGTAGACGGCGGGGTTGAGGTTGAGTTTGGTGGAGAAGGTGGGCGGCGGGCAGGCTGCGTTGGCGGCCGTGGCGGCCGTGGCGACGAGCGCGGCAGTGGCGGTGGCGGTGGCGAGGAGGGACTTGGTGAAGTGCATCTTGGTTGGTTGGGTAGTAGTAGTTGAGGTGTGAGGTTGGTGGTGGCTAGTCTGGTCGACCTGGTGTCCTGAGTGCTTGTGTAGCTTGTGGAGGAGCTGGTGAATGCTGGAATGACAAGAGTGGGGACCTTTCCAAACGTCGAGATCTTGCCATCCTCCTCCTCTGTGGATGAGATCACCGAGGTGCTGTCACCGGGACCGCAAGTCCACTCGGGTGAGACCTCTGGCTGGTCAGCCTCGCGATCTTTGACCGGCTCTGCGTCCTGTCGCGTCTGCGAGCGCAGTAATGGGAGCAAGTGGTCAAGCCTCTCTCTCTCTCTCTCTCTCTTGGAGGGAGACCTCCCGGCGTTTATCGTGCCTATTGCACATAGAAGAGCCAGAATCGACCCACAAGATTGATCACGAAGTGGCTCGGGAAGCTGAACTCTGTACGTATGGGAGGGAACGAGAACAGTAAAGAACAGTAAACGAAAGTATACAGAGCTGACCCGAGCTGTTCTGGTGCTCTGGTGCTCTGGTGCGGCGAGGATTACGAAGGTGAGCGATCAGCCGTCTCAACATCTCGCTAGAGAGGGACGTCAAACGAAACGTTTTCGAAATGAACTCTCGAACTTTCCGAGAGACCACCTGACGGCTGCCAAACCCACCGCAGCGGATGGATGCCAAACCCAACGAGAAGACTTCTCGAGTCGAGAGGTCGAGGCTTGCTGAGTCTCGAGGCCCCGAAGGACAGACGAACGAACGAACCGGCAGGGCAGCTGGTCCGGCAGAATGCGAGTCGCTGTGACGTGATGATGTTGGATGTCAAACCCCACAAAGTCGGAAGGTCTCGGAAGGTCTCGGCGTCCACCTCAACCCATTGAGGTTCTAAACATTGGTCTCCTCATCTGTGATCCGACTCGACACGACCGCGAGTCTGTCGCAGGGCGAACGTCCAAGGTTTCTTATGTATTCCGAGGAAGCCAACCTCGTAAAGCTGGAAGAGGTGAGCGTTCCATTCCGTGCAACAAATCACTCTGGGCTCATTCAACGAGACGAAGAAGCTTGTCTTCCGTCAGCGCCTCTCATTCCAGCTTCCACTAGCTACTCCACAAGCTACACAAGCAAACACGACACAAAGTCAACCAGCCAGACTAGCCACCACCAACCTCACACCTCAACTCCTATTACCCAACCAACCAAGATGCACTTCACCAAGTCCCTCCTCGCCACCGCCACCGCCACTGCCGCGCTCGTCGCCACGGCCGCCACGGCCGCCAACGCAGCCTGCCCGCCGCCCACCTTCTCCACCAAACTCAACCTCAACCCCGCCGTCTACTTCAACTCCACCGGATACACGCTCCAAATGGTCACGGTCGGCAGCTCGGCGCCCGTCTTCTGCGACTTCGGCGTGCTCTCCAACACGGTCAACGCCGCCGACGGATCCGTCACGCCGCGCGTCGTGATCGGCAGCAACACGGGCAGCGTGTCGGGCCCGCGCTCGGGACTCGCGCTCACCGGCAAGATCCCGGACGCGTCCAAGCCCGGCCAGGCGCTGCTCTCGCTCGGCCCCGTCAACATCCCCTACTGGATCATCGAGGCCGGCTCCTTCGACGACTTGCTCGCCGGCAAGACCTCGTTCTCGGGCGACAAGTACGACTGGGTCATCACGGCCACGGGCGGTCCGCCCACCACGGAGACCGCGGGTGGCTGCTTGCCTCCGGCGGGCATGGCGCTGCGCATCGTGAGCACGACGCCGTCGGTGTCTCCCGAGGTCGAGTCCAAGTTGGTCGCGCTGGCCAAGTCCAAGGGGTATGACGTGTCGGCGCTCGCGCCGGTCACGCAGGCCGGCTGCACTTACTAGAGACGCGCCGAATAACGAAATGATAGTCTAATGAATAGATTCCCCCCAACTGTGAATCGCTTTTAACCAAGTGGTGCTTCGAGCTTGGGACAAGAATCTTTGTGGAGAACTGGAAGTAGCCCGGTCCAGCCGAGATAGCAGATGCAACCAATTACTTCCCCAACATTCATCTACGTTGACAACTCAAACTACATCGCATAAGCGAAACGGGGAGGTGCCGTGAGCTGCTGCCTGCTGGCATTACCTCGCGTGGATTGTTAGTGCTCGTTGACCGATCGTGGCTTGTTGTCTATCTGTGCCCAGCGGGCGACCGTGGCATTTGGAGCACGGCTGTCTTTTCGCGATTAGTCTTCTTCGCAATCATGTTCGGGCAGTTCCCCACAAGACTCCCCAAGACATCCGTTGGATAGGCGACAAAGCAGCCTTCATAATCCACTCGCTTGATCAAAGATGGACCGGTTATGTGCAACAAGCCAAGATTTCCGCGCACCATTTGTGGGGTGCTCGGTGGCGTCACAGACTCCCTACGGCGGGCCATGAACTGCATACTCACCCACCACGGTATCCAAGACGCTTCGTGTCCACCATACTGTACAGGGCGTCTTCACTTCACGAGAGCTCACTTGCCAACTTACCAGCCTGAGCTCAAGGTACCAACTTCCCACACACACACCACCACCACCACGATGCGCTTCTTCGTTCCTCTCCTCGCTTCGCTGTCGGTCTGCGCCGCGGCCACAACGCCGATCTGCCCCGACGGTGGTGCTACTGAGCCCACCAAGGCGCCGGCCGTCGAGCCAACGTGCCCGCCGCCTGGATTCACCTCCAAGCTGAACCTCAACCCTGCGGTGTACTTCGACGGCATGGGTTACACGCTCAAGATGGTGACCGTGGGCAGCACGGCGCCTGTGTACTGCGACTACGGTGTGCTCTCGCACACGGTCAACGCCACGGACAACACGGTCGTGCCGCGCGTCGTCATCGGTAGCAACAACGGCAGTGTCACCGGCGCGCACATCGGCCTCGCTCTTAACGGAAAGATCCCGGACCTCACGAAGCCAGGCCAGACCGTTCTGTCGCTCGGCCCGGCCAACATCCCGTACTGGGTCATCGAGGCCGGTTCGTTCGATGAGCTGCTCGCTGGCAAGACCGAGTTCAAGAGCGAGTCCTACGACTGGGTCATCACGGCCACGGGCGGTCCGCCGACGACCAAGACGGCCGGCGGCTGCTTGCCGCCGGCGGGCATGGCCCTCCGTGTCGTGAGCAAGGTGGCCAAGGTCTCGAAGGAGGTCGAGGATAAGCTCATTGCGCTTACCAAGTCCAAGGGCTACGACGTGTCGGCCCTCGCGCCGGTCGCCCACGAAGGCTGCACTTACGTCTAAACGATAGAATAAACATAACAATTCTGTACCATCATATTATCCCGTTCAACGTGTTCGCAGCAGACTGTCTTTTAGCAGCTTCCAAAAGTAAGTCTGGGGACCTGAACAAAATGTTTGGTCTACTCTATTGGACCGCTCACTGACAGGAACTTGCAATGGATCCCATTTTTGGACCTCAAAAACAAAGGCCACGTCCACAAAGACCGTCTCTTGAAGCGCAGCAAGATCCGCGTGGCTGGCCTCAATCGAACACAATCGATTAATCCACACATAGTCTTCCATTCTTTTTTAGCCTGGTAATCGCTTGGTAGGTCAGGCATTAATGGCTCCGTACGCGTTGCGCTCGACTCGCGGCTCCGTCGGGATCGCAGCGAGTTCTTCGGCGATGCGAATGAGTCCCGTTCGCGCTTCCTGGGGCGATTTCTTCAGCTCCTTCGTCGAGCACTCGATCGATTGGCTTTTTGATGAAACTTTGCCAGGGCGGAACACGATGTAGAGAGCGATTTGCGCAAGGCTCATAATGAGCGCGAGAAATGTGGGCACGAAGATGAACCAATCCGACACGAGTAGGCAGTAGAGAACCCAGAGCACGCTGTTTACTGCGCCGGCAGTGACGAGGACGATGGGGATGAAGACGGCGTTTCGGTGGCGGAAGACAAGCGCGATGTTCTCGAATGGTGACACAAAGAAGATCAACACGGTTGCAAATCCAGCGAAGCCGACTACATTCTGCACTTGCTCACGGGTCTGTCCCGTGTATCCGTGGACTCCCGCGATAGCGAAGAGCGTCAGGATCGCGACAAGTAACGAGAAAAAAGCTAGAACCTTGTGAGCATATGCTTGTTCTTGCGTAAAGCGGTAGTAGATGAATGTATATACGACTGAAAGCACGGCACCCGTGAAGTTGCTGATGGCGACGGGGAAAATGTTGCCGCCGAGGAACCCGTACATGGCCCAAGACCATCCATTGACGCCCAGAGTGACGAGTGGCACGAAGGGCGTAACGCCCGTTGAGCGAGTCCTGAGGATCTCGAGCACGGCCGGCGCTGGGCCAAGTTGTAACGCGATCAAGCTTGTTGTCGCCAACACGCTCACAATCTCAACAATCGTCATGACTTCTCTTGATAGGAATTGCGAAACTGGTCAGAGAAGAGCGGAGCCTGCTGCGTGTGTGGTCTTTCGCCAGGGATTTGCTGTCTTGACGAAGTTCAATGACCTTCAGTGTGTCCACGTCTTGAGCGTATACATCAAGAACTGGAGAGCTGCTGTTGATGCAGCAACGTGTTCTGTATCCATATGCGGAAAGAAGGGGAGTGGACTATGCTCCCGTTCTACTGTTTGCATTCTAATTACAAGGCGTGTTTTTGTCTGGTATCAGCGACCTCATTCGCTGTATACAATCAGTTTGCTTTGCGAGATTCTTAGAAATCAATTGTGAGTGTATCACGTTCGTGACAAACCTTACCAGTGGTTCAAAGCGTTCTGTCCTCGGGCAAACCGATGGAGGTTTGTTTCGCTAGAGTTTCACAGCCAATGTCGTTTCTTTTAACAAAACATTGGTGTCCTGAACAAATCTGGAACGTCTCTTTCTGTGGCGTTCCAGATTTAGGCTCGTCTCGTGTCCTTTGCTGAATTTGTGCCTGCCAACCGTTTGACGTCGACAAGAAAGTCCACTATGGCTACATTCGATGCTGGTTGGCTGGAGGATGACAGAATGTTTTAAACACCGTGATCCTCCATCATCCTTGTCAAGTACGTGGCGACTTGGACTGCTTGCTGCGTCTCATTGGAGACGATTACATGGCTTCGTCGACAGATTCGTGGTGGCCGTGAGTTCTCGGTGAATTCTACTAGTCGAGTGATTTGTTCTCCCTCCTCTGGCAGTACCTACATCTTCTATGAGACTGTCACAGGTGATCCTCAATCGACTCATTCCCAAATCGGCTTCATCGACAGCACATCTCCGTCTCCTCTACGCATCGCCATGTCCATCCTCGTCGACATCTTCGGTGTGCTTGCGACTATTACAGGCATCGTTATGTTCCTGAGCCCCATCCCGACGATCCGAGAGATCTTGGGAACCAAGTCAGTTTCCCACATGCCTTTTGTGGCGCTCGCGGCCATGGTGTCGAACGCCCATATATGGATGGTCTACGGGTGGCTCGTCGCCGACTACGTTGCGCTCTTCGGCTGCAGTGCATTCGGCGTCGTTGTCTCGCTCGTTTACGTTACCATCTACTACCGCTACACGTCCGAGAAGGCATATGCGCGCAAGGTTCTCGGCGTCTTCGCATTGGTTATCACAATTAACTCGCTCTATGCGATTCTTGGAGCAAACGGATTCACAGGGCAGAGCTACGATGCCGTGAGCTCAATCGTCGGGTACATTTGCGTCACGTCGTCCGTTGTTATGTACACGTCGCCATTCGAGAAGATCCGCCTCGTGTTTCTCCACCGATCAGCTGTCTTTATTCCGATCGAGATCGTCACGGTCGGTGCCGTTAACTCGGCTGTATGGGTGGTCTACAGCCTTCTCGACGTCGACTGGACGGTCTTCGCGCCCAATGCATTCGTGCTCGTGCTTGGGCTGCTGCAGATCGCACTATACTGGGTGTTCCACCCGTCCAAGCACCCGCTCGTCGACGCCACCGAAGACCTGGAGATGGCGGCTGCCACGGACGACAAGCAGCGATCCGTCTCATTTGCCCTCTCGCCAACGAGTCGTGTGGACGGTACCGAGAAGACTCGAGTGGACTCGGCGGCGTACATTGCCGTGCGGTCTCCGTTGGCGCCATTGCAAGAGGTGTGAGTACGACCCTACAGAGATGCCCTTCTTTTCGATTCAATACACCATGGTTCTCATTACTCTCCCTTCTTTAGTGAAGCGGACGAAGCTGCGACCAAGATTCGTTCAGCGTGTCGTTTGCGCAAATTACTCAACTCGCAGATGGCTACATACAAAGGGGATGAGACGTTGGGAAACTGCAAGTCGCCAGCGTCAGTGTGAGACGCGATCACGGGTGTTTAAAACTGCGTGATCACCGACATGGCTTCACGGAGCTGATGGGATGGCACGCGCGACGCCTTGCCGTCTCATCCATTTGCTTAGACTGCGCATGCTTCCGCCGCTTCGCCCCCGCTGTCGCCTGTGCCTATTGGCCACAAACCCTGCGTCGAGTGATCGCGAGGGCGGTGACATCCCATCTCCCGCGAGAAACGATCTCAGGTACTCTTCCGAGGAAAACTAAGGTCTGATAAGTCGGCGATCTTTTGCACTCATTCATTGTCCAACTTGCGTTGTCCAAGTTTCCACCTATCCGGTCCAAGACCATGGGCGTCCTCGTTGAGATCTTTCGCGTCTTAGCGACCGTGCTCAACGTCACGATGTTTCTCAGTCCGATTCCAACCATACAAGAGATCTATCGCACAAAGTCGACCGGCCACATGCCGTTCATTCCGCTCACCGCGATGGTCTCGAACGCCCACGTCTGGATGGTTTACGGTTGGCTTGCCGAAGACTATGTTGCTATCTTCGGAACTTGTGCTTTTGGTGTCGCCGCCGCCTTGGTGTACGTCTCAATCTACTACAAATACACGACTGATCGATCCTATGCACACAAATGCATGGCCTTGTTCGGATCTGTGGTGGTGGTTAACTCGCTCTATGCAATTCTCGGAGCCAACGGCTACACGGGACAAAGCCACGACGGTGTGCGCAAGGTGATCGGCTACATTTCCATCACGTCATCGGTCGTTATGTACACATCGCCGCTCGAGAAGATCCGCCAGGTTTTTCAGCACCGCTCGGCTGTGTTCATCCCGATCCAGATCGTATCGGTCGGCGCCGTGAACTCGGCCACTTGGGTCGTTTACAGTTTGCTGGACCTCGACTGGATGGTTTTTGTGCCAAACCTCTTCTTGCTAGTGATCGGCCTTACACAGATCGCTTTATACTGGGTTTTCCACCCGTCCAAGCACCCGCTCTCAGGGGAGACTGCTGGCGATCTGCCGCTTACCATGATCAAGGACCCAGGCTCACGACGCAGCTCGATCTCCTTTGCAGTGTCGCCAACACGGGGGTTGAGAGGCGACGACAAGGTTCTCCACGGCGATGGACAAGTCTTTGTAGCTCTGAGATCCCCACTTGCACCACTCAACTAGGTTTAGACACAGAATGAGAATGCTGGGCGTAACATCCAGACAGACAGATGAATATGAATGCTTTGTATGACTTCATCGACGTTTATCACCAACTTCAATTCGTTTTATACTGTCAGCTCTTGCGCTCTTCGGAAGACGCATCTTTCTTCAACCCAGACGCCGGACTTGCTAACTCTTCATTCTTGTTAAGAGTTTTCCGGTACGGGGCCTCCCTGAGAAGGTTCTCGCGCGGGCCAGCCACAAGGATCCCATCACAGTAAAAATGCCGCTCTCTCGACCCAATACTCCCGTCCACTTCATGCTTTTTGCCACTGGCCCGACGTACTCGTTGATGGACTCTTACCGTCAGATTTCTTGCCCTTCTTTGCTTTCATCTCCGCTGAATTCCTCAATGTCAGCAAAACAGAGGAAATGGTCAAGCGAGTACTCCTGTCAGCAAGTCTCACCCTGTACGTGAATGCATAGTAGTGGCAGGTTGTCGATCACTATGCACTCTTCGCAACTCGAACTTGTTGCGAAACTTTTCTCAACAGTATTCATCCTAATATTAACAGTGCTTGGTGCCATCCACTGGACCGCCGAGGCCGTCTTTCTGGGGAACCGATTTCGCTGATCTTCAATCCTGGACTTTCCATCGCGCCTCATTCCACCCGGTCGCCAATGAAGATTCCAGTCCTCTTGATGAAGATGATTACAACGACAACAACGATTTGCGATAATCAGGTCTATTCGGTTCAGCATGAAAACCGGCGTGGAAATTCACCCAACTCATCAAGTCTTCATTCTGCCTGCCAGCAACTTGAGTTCCCAGCCAGTCAAAGAATGGGGACGGGAGACACTTTGGCACCACGAAGTGGTGACAACTGACGTTTGGCTGAGATTTGCGGCACACGAGGAAGACACAACGGGACGAAAGTCACGCAGCCCGAGGGAACTCACTCCACACGCGCAACCACATCATCGACGTTTACGCTAGGTGCCCACAGCTTCGGCAACTTGCAGTTGCACTATCAGGACAGTTGGGTTCCTGTCATACTTGATGACGCGGGGCAATCTGGAGGCAAAGCTTGTGCTGGAGAGAAACGGCCCTCGCAGTTGATTTGCCTTTCTGTCTCCACTTCTGTAAGTCTTTGCATGAATCGCGAACTAATCTACAAAAATGAAGAGTCTACATTCGATGGGTGAGGACTCATAGGTATGTTGCCCAAGTCCTTGGGTTCTGGTCAACGCTTGAAGTCGGCGAGCAAATTATCCAGGTGGAGGCGGACCGCGATTCCGGTCTTCCGGTTCTCACTGCTATGCAACGATCAATCGCGCCGTGTTCCGTCTCGTCTTCGCCTGAATTCCCCCCAAGCCATCGCCTCGAAACACGACAATAATCTCAAGATCCCACGGCTCAGTTGCTCTCGTCCCGTAAATGTTGAATTCGTTGAGGGGGGGCGACCATCCCCGCGCCACCACTGGACAGCGTCGCCCGATCACGAGACAATTGCTGTTGGAGCCAGTCGGCGCTCCTCTCTCCACGCGTTTTGTTTTCTCGGTAAACTTTCGGCGCAAAAGCACCCAGGGTATCCCCTGTTCAAGCCAATATGGCTACCCTTTGCATCATCCCTAATCGCCCGTGGCGCTCGTTTTCGCGCGCCGTGGGTGAATGAGATTCCCACCCGAACAAGAGCGCGCTTGCCCCAAGTTCAAGGGCGACGACGAGGACGAGCGCTTTGCTGCACCGGGCGTCGCGAGGGCTTGCGCATGCGACGTTGGGGCGAGAAAGAGGAGACCTCGCCTCCCCATACAAAAAGAGATCCAAAGTCGGAATGATGGTCAGATGACCGCCTTTCTCACGAGCTACGCACGTCGCCACGTGGTGGTGGTGGCTGTTTCGCGGCGGGCTCCTCCCTTTCCAATGGCAGCGCGAGCGGGGCAAATCTTTCAGCGCGTGGACATTGGCGGAAAAGAAAAAGCAGTCGCGACCGTGCGGAGGGGAGATGGGCGCCGCTTCAGAGAGCGACGAGGGAGCGAGGGAGCGAGGGAGCGAGGAGCGAGCGATGACTGGAACGCGGTGCAGCTCGCCGTGGCCGTTCACTTTGCAACTCGCCCCCTCGCGCGCCGCGCCCCCTCGACGACAAGATGGTGGAAGCAGTAGACATCGTCAGCGTGCTCGCGACCATCGCGCTCATCTTTATGCTGCTGGGCCCGGCGCCCGACATGCGCCAGATCCTCGCGACCAAGTCGACGGGCGTCACGCCCATCATGCCGCTGGTCACGCTGTTCACGAATAGCTGGATCTGGACCATCTACGGCTACCTTGACAAGAACATCTTCCCGGTCGCGGTCTGCAACTTCACGGGCGTCGTGCTTTCCGCCATTTATACCGCGATCTTCTACCGCTACACCACCGAGCGCGCGTATGCTCACAAGGTCATTGGTAGCTTTGGACTCTTTTGCGCGCTCGCGGCGGTCTACGCGTTCGTGGGCGGTTTCGGCCACACGGGACAGTCGCGCAGCTCGGTCAAAAATGTGTTTGGCTACATGGGCGTCGTCACCGTGCTTGTCTTCTTCGCGTCGTCGTTTGAGAACATCGCGCAGGTCTTCAAGTACAAGTCAGCTGTCTTCATCCCGATCGTGCTGGTCGCGGCCGGCGCGGTCAACACGGCGCTCTGGGTCATCTACAGCTTGCTCGACACGGACTGGTTCATCTTCGTCCCGAACGCCGGCTCTTTCCTCATCGCGTGTGTTCAGATCTCGCTTTACTTTGTGTTCCATCCGAGTAAACACCCATTCGACCCAGCGACGCTCGAACAGCCGAAGGATCTCGAGGCCCCGATCAGCGGTCTCCCGTCGCCGATCACGACCAACGCCGTCCCGCTGCAGCCCGTGGAGTCCCCCGCCTATACCCAGGTCAAGACGCCCCCGGCAGCTCGTGTCTGAGCGTCAACAATCCACTCCCCGTCTGTATATTTGATAATACAACATAGATCTCGCCATAGAAACCCGGACTCACAACCAGTCGACACAACCGGCGACCGTGCAAACGCCTAAAGCTCCACTCGCTTAACTTCGTCAAGTCGCTGTCCACTCATTTGCATCCCTTCCATTCGGCATCACCTCTCAGCTGTCCCCATCGCCTACTGATCGAGAGCGAGTCCGGCCTCACACACACTCTCCGCCCTATACGACATCGGGTGTCTGCTTGTGTGGACTGCGCGAGAGAGCAGAGACGACCACTCGCTGCCTCGGTCATCTTCAAACGTTCCACAATGTCCGTACTTGTGAGCATCGTGAGCGTGCTTGCGACGCTCTCGTTCCTCGCGCTCGTGCTCGGACCGGCGCCTGACATCCGTCGGATCCACCAAACCCACTCGACTGGTGTCACGCCAATCACACCGCTCGTCTCGCTCTTCACGAGCGCATGGATATGGTACGCAACTGTCGGCTGGGCAAAGCCTCAACTGAGACTAATACCTGTTCTTGCTCTCAGGACGATCTACGCATACTTTGCCGAGAACTTTTTCCCTCTCTTCGTGGACAACGTCATCTCGCTGCTGCTTGGACTCTGTTACACGGCCATCTATTACAAATATTCCACTGAGCGAGCCTACGCGCACAAGATCTTTGCATGCTTCGGTTTCGTCATCGTCGCTTCAACTATTTACGCAATTGTCGGTGGACTAGGATTCACGAATCAGTCGCGCGAGTCGGTCAAGAACGTATTTGGTTACCTCGGCAACGCCGCCGTGTTTGTGTTTTTCGTGTCGCCGTTTGAGAACATCTCCAAGGTCTTCAAGTACAAATCGGGTGTGTTCATCCCGATCGTGGTCGTCGCTGCTGG
Source organism: Pythium myriotylum (assembly GCA_023091665.1). Classification (NCBI taxonomy): domain Eukaryota; phylum Oomycota; class Peronosporomycetes; order Pythiales; family Pythiaceae; genus Pythium; species Pythium myriotylum. The sequence continues at coordinate 133,900 of JALJCQ010000014.1, forward strand.
TGCGGTCAACAGTGTGCTCTGGATACTCTACAGCCTGCTCACGACGGACTGGCTGCTCTTCTTGCCCAACGCCATTGCGCTCACCATCGGCAGCGTGCAGATAGCCCTGTATTTCTTCTTCCACCCGAGCAAGCACCCAATTGACACGACCGACCTCGAGGGCGGCAATGCGCCGGCACGACTCGTCAGGACGCAGCTTAGTGCCGTGTCAATCAATGCAGTCGACTTCGGACCGATCAACTCGCCTGTAGAGGCTCACGCGTGATCGATTGCTTCAGAAAGTAGTGCGAAGATGTAGAATTTAATATGGGTACACTCCTGCGATCAAAAGTAAACTCATCATCGCCCCATGTGTGGATTATGGGAAATGGAGATGCGCCCCAACTAATAAACTGTACAGAATGCGGTCCTTCTAGATACAACCAGCAGGAGTTCCTGGTACACGTGGTCCTCTCGGCGTCATCGTGCTTGCCGGTCCATCCCACGATGACGTTCTCACTTGCGACTTATTGGTTGTCAGCAAAGACCAGACGACAGGTTTCACAAGCTACTGTAGTCTTTCATTCTCAAAGTATCTTTCCCCAACTCACTCTGTGGCCATGTCGCTGTTGGTCGACATTGTGAGCGTGCTGGCGACGCTCTCGTTCCTAGGGCTCGTGTTCGGCCCGGCGGTGGACGTCTACCGTATCCGCAAGACCAGAACCACAGGGGTCGTACCCATTATCCCTCTGGTGTCGCTCTTCCTGTGCGCGTGGATTTGGTGAGTCGCTACAGCGCCTACTTCGGCATTTCCAACCTCTAACCTGTCGCCATATTTCGTTCATAGGACAATTTACGCGTATCTCGCAGAGAATTTCTTCCCTCTGTTCGCGTGCAACGCGCTGGGGATCGTCCTCTCGACCATTTATAATGTGATCTACTACCGATTCACGAGAGAGCGCAACTACGCCCACAAGGTCTACGCCTATTTTGGCGTGGCTGCCTTCATTCCGACGGTCTACGCGGTCGTCGGAGGCCTGGGCTACACGAACCAATCACGCGAGTCGGTCAAAAATGTCCTTGGATACGTCGGCAATGTCGTCGTGCTCGTGTTCTTCGCGTCGCCATTCGAAAACATCTCACAGGTCTTCAAGTACAAGTCGGGGGTGTTTATCCCCATCACGATCGTTGCGGCCTCGTTCATCAACAGCGTCCTGTGGTTGCTTTACAGCCTCCTAATCACTGACTGGCTCATTTTCGTGCCCAACGTCTCGGCATTCGTAATCGGCGCCGTACAGATCGCTCTCTACGTCTTCTTCCTCCCGAGCAAGCATCCAATCGGCCACGTTGACTTGGAAGCACCATCCCCGACCACCAACAAGACCGGCGGAGACTTTGGGCGTCTCAAGAGTCCCATTGAACCTGTCAACTCCATCGCGTAAGAGAATGAATCAATAGATGTACAAGTTATGACCAACGTAGTGGAGTCGAATGTGAGCACCGCCAGTGGCCCTTGCACCATGAGAGTAATCGTACTACTGTGCATCACTACTTCATACTAATGTGCAGACTTTGGATGCTGTTCAGCCGGTCACTTCAACACGACCACCGAAGTCAGTCCAACTACTAACTACGAAGTAGTACTGAAGCGCCCTGATGACGGAGTATTTAGAAGACTCGAGTGGCGTAGGGGGATTCTCGGTCTCAACAATGTCGCATTGGTCGCGTTTATTAGTTGCCGCCACCCACTTTGGAAGAGTTGAATGGCTCTTGTCCTCATTAAAGCGCGATTTCGACCAGGATGGTCCACGTTTGTCCAAATTGATATTCAAAGGCAGACAAATAGCTCAATCCACTTTGCAGTGAATGCTCGTCAACCATGCTAGAGACATGGTCGACGGGGCGAACATTTCACGTACTAAGACGATAGACATCAGCGACTAAGCCGAGCACCAGCATTTGGTGCGTCTCCGTAGCGTAGCGAGGATCCGTGACGAAATCCCACCAAACTGTCTCTCTCCCTTGAGAGAGACAGCTCGTTGACGTCAGAGAGTCCCTCTGACGTGCGTTGTTGTGATTGGCAGATTCACGAAACTAGGAATGAGCCTGAAAAACGAAACCAGAAGGTCTCGCATTGGATATTGAATGCCCTTGACAAAAACAATTTTAGGCTCGATATTCCTAGTCATTCAGTATATTACCCAGCATAAACAACCTACTCCTTTTACATGGTGTTGATGATTTTCTTCAAGTGCTCCAAGTGCGCCAGTGCTTTCAAAAATCGCCCCCTATTCAGCTTGACATGGTTTAGAAGCAGTCTCCATGGGCTGAATAGGGTCCTCTTCCCTCTTGTCATTCGAGAAGTCTCCCTTGTCTGCCAAGCTCTCGCCTGCCCATGTCGATCCTCGTCAGCATCGCTAGTGTGGTCGCGACGATCGCGTACTTCGTGCTGGCCCTCGGTCCAGCACCGGCCATTCGCCGCATCCACCAGACCCACTCGGTCGGGGTCACGCCAATTGTCCCGTTAGTCTCGCTATTCATGAGCGCATGGATCTGGTGAGAGTAGAACTTCTCCGAAAAGTTGCTGATCGACTCCCCTAACACCAGTTCCAATTCAGGTCGTTATATGGCATTCAAGCGGAAGACTATCTCCCAGTGTTGACGTGTAATCTCGTCGGACTGTTCCTCGCGGTAGTTTATACGACCGTCTACTACTTCTACACGGACAACCGCCCGTATGCCCACAAGGTCTTTGCGTGCTTCGGTTCTGTCTGTATCGCCATCGGGATCTACGCGTTTCTCGGAGGGTATGGTTACACCCACCAATCGCGCGACTCGGTCAAGGACGTACTCGGGTACTTGGGTAACGCCGCCAACTTCATCTTCTTCGTCGCGCCGTTCGAGAACATTAAGCAAGTCTTCCGCCACCGATCTGGCGTGTTCATTCCGATCCAAGTCGTCGCGACGGCGGCTGTCAACAGTGTTGCGTGGATTGTTTACAGTCTCTTGGTCTCTGACTGGCTGCTGTTCGCACCAAACGCCGGCGCGTTGGCCATTGGGAGCACTCAAATCGCCCTGTATTTCTACTTTTATCCGGGTAGCACCCCCGCCACCTACGCAGCCGCTGTTTCGCCTCCAGGCCATGATGACTCGCTGACTATCGCCTTCGACCAAATCGACACTTCCTCCAAGCCACAAGTTCCACGCGTCTGACTCGTTTGCTGAATAAAGACCAAAGATATCAGCAAGTCAACAGTAGACTGAGTAGGTGAAAAGTGGTAGCGAATAAAGCTGCTAATCTACATTTGCATTCAATAGCGAGAACCACTGTCTGAACGGGCGTCTCCTGTCACCAAACAGAGACAGCTGGGGGTTAGACTGGCTTAGTGAACAGGTAGGAAGCGTCTAATACAGGTCAATTTGTGGGTCAGGTCAGCGTCTTTTCTATGCACACATCCACTTGGTCAGGCAACAGGTCACGTCACGTCGAGCCACGTGACCAATGCTCACTGTCACTGCCGAGGTCAGACTTTGGACGCCGAAACAGACTTTCCACAGTCGAATAACCCAACAAACCAATCAAACAAGAACAGGGCTCGACCTGCCGGCCAAGGAGGTCGCGCCCTCCCGAGTGCACGCGGTCGGCTGTGAGTCACGGCAACAGCGCGGCTCGCGCTCGCGCGTGGCCGAACGTCACCCTGGCCGCGGGTAGCGATGGCGCGACCTCTGTCTGACGCCTTTGTGGGTGGTCGCGCTCGCGCGAGGCCTTGCGCCATCGCCGCCGCACAAGCTCGGGCAGCAGACCGCCAGGCGTTGCGCCTCGTCGTTGGCCACCCGAGAGAGCTCTGTGCGCAACTGCTGCCGCCGGCACTGCGTCTGGAAGCAGCGAGCTATTCGGGCGGTTTGTCCGCCAACTGTGGTCGGTGGCCGTGGCGCTTCGTGTCCTCATCGGCCTCGCAGCAGAGCCTGGGCGCTTTGTGCCCGTGGAGTGTGGAGTGGCGCGCTAAATAGAGCCTGCGCGCGAGCCTTAACACTCGTTGTTGACAGCAATGCGTTAGATGTGTTTGCACAGTTTGGCTGGCGACACTATTGAGTCCTAAATGAAGTATGTGGAGCGCAGCAGGAAACCTGTTAGGATTCATTGTGACAAACTCAACAGACCCCACTTAATCCATCATCATCATGCTGGCCTCAGTTGCGTAAGTTCGTTCTCGCATGCGCCAGCGCCGTCGCTCAAGCAAGCGTTCCTCCGTTGCGGTCGGTTGGATGTGGGAGTCACGCTCTTCGCGTCGCGTCACCATGCTAGGTCAGGCGCTATTGAACGGATGCGAACTTGAGGACAGCGAGCCCATGTCAATCGTGCTATCCAAAGCGCCCTCCGCCATTGTGTGCAGTTGCCCCTGCATACGGAAGACCTATTCTTAGTGACGGACCATATGACAGCAGCGGCAGACCTGACAGTAACCCCGCCGACCCGGGTTGAGCTCACCTAAAGGCTGCGTAAAACTTCGTCGAGCGTAACTTTTGGTGAAGGAGACTTCGCTGACACACCGTGTCCGTCCAAGCGCGACAAGGACAAGGGCAGCAAGGGCAGGGCAGCGGGAACTCTGGCTCGTGGTCGTCAGTTTTGACCTCAGCTTCTGCTTCCGCTCCTGCTCCACATCCGGCTTCAAGCGGAGTGGAGGCGAGATCCCGAGCGCGCCTTCACCGCCGGATTGACTGCGCCTTTAGTGACGGACCGGCACCATGGACGTTGGGCACTCCTGCTCCAGAGCCAGCGCCGGCTCCGGCTCTGGTATCGGGCAACAGCACCCCGACTGTGCAGCAGTGTGAGGAGCACAGCTATATCTCTGCCCTAGCGCCTTCTCGGAACTTGATCTCTCCCCTCACGTCGGATACCGGCGGCCAAGTCCGTCGGCTTACCGCCTCCAAGATCTCCAGGCTTGCCCTCTGGCGCCTGGGATCGTAAGCCTACCCACAACTTACTCCACGTGTCCGCGTGATGCATTGGTGGGGCGTCATACGCCGCTGGAAATGCTATCACCGCGATAAAAAAACGAGATCGATCTGATCGCAATCTCTAACACCATGCCGCCAATAGTCTTTTGATGCGTCCCACCCGTCGCTGGAGAACGATCGAAAGGGTCTCATGACCCATCTGCACCTGACGACATGCGCGGGCTTTCGGCCCACGAAATGCACGACAATGATGAGAATGACTCAGATCGCAGTGGGGACTCCTCAACCAAGATGATGTTAACTAAATACCTAATGCACTTTGTGAACGATTTGTCCTTCGCTCGCCCAATAAATTAGTATGTTTCTGCGCCTGACCACCAAGTGACCGAGGCCCCACAGGTCACGCCCTGCACATAGAAAAGACGCTGACCTGACCGTCAAATTGACCTGTTTGAGTCGCAACCAACAGGTATTTACGCCTCCAGACCCGAATTCCCAGTTCACAACGAGCAAAATCGTCTTTACTGTTAGTCTGCTTGCACTCCTCACTAGATATTGCAGGGGTATTCTGAATAAACTGTGATGTTGCAATGATTGATAGTCTCCTCATCCGAGCCGACAATTATTGAACTACTTCGAGCGTTGATGTTGATGAAAGTTGGAGTCTATTGTTTTACAGCAGTGTGAACAACGATAGTACTTCGAGCGTGGTATCGGAGTGAGTATTTGGTCTCTAGAGAGCTCGCGACGTGTCGACGCAAAGCACTGTGATGCCAAGTTCCACCATATCGGAACCCAATGTTGCTCTGCCCGGGCTCGTGGCATGAGACTGACGAGACAGACCCCATTCGTGCAAATCGCAACCCAAATACGCAAGAGGAAACGAGCCGCGGCACCACCATCGCCTTCCCAACGATCTCATAGCAGATCGCGACGGACCTCATGGTAAATCAACAAGTGTTGATGATGCACACCAACTTGCGCAGCGTGTGGGCATTTTACTGGGCCGGCGAGAGGCAATAGCGGGACGACGAAGGATGCGTTGGGTATCACTAACATCCGTAAGCGGAACCCACTGGTGTCATTCTGCGGCTACAGATCGTTGGTGGTGGTGGTCAGGGAGGTTGCTCGCGATCGGTGGTATTGTATCGAGCGTCATTCGATGCGAGAGGTCTTGTCGCCAGGGATCTAGTGGCAGAATCCTTTGAAGACCCAACTTTGATGTTAACCATAGTCTCACGCTGATCTTACGCAGATCCAACCACCCGAACAAGGGATTTCTCCATGATCTTGTCCTCAGACTTTCGATGTGTTCAATGGTGATCACAAAGATAGTCACGATGGCTCTTCAATGTGGAATAAGAGGCAATCTGAAAGGTAGCACACTCGATCGACTTGGAGCTGCAATTCTTCTCCACAGGCAATAAGCGTGCTTATGCGTGCCGCTATGAACACGTCCGACAACCGCGTCGCACGACACATCCACGGCAGCGCGATTGCCTGCAAATGGATGTGCAAGCGAGCCGCAGAGTCCCGCTTCGTGCGAAAATTCAGCCACTGTCTCCTCCGGTAGACAGGGTGGAGTTAATCCTTTCTAATGCTCTCGAGCAAGTGGTATGGTATCTAGAAGAATGCAAATTGTAAAGTGAGATTAGGAGGTTCGTTCAAAACATACTGCTATGTGGGAACATGAAGGGGGTCGCTCCGTGAGGGGCCCATGATGCAAACGATGGGTCTGTGTCAGCATCCAATCTGACGAAGCTGGTGAGACGATGTTGTTGGTGCAGTGCTGGACGAGTTGCGGGGGGTGTCCTCGCTGATGATGCTGATCGCGTTGTGCTGGGTGCTGGGTGCTGTTGCTGAATGATGTTGCTGAAGGATGTTGCTGAAGGATGTTGCTGAATGATCAAAGAGTGGGCGACTTGGTACCTGTCCACCACCATCCCAAAGTTGATCACTCACTGATAGCACCGAAATGTGACCCAGTCACAGAAATTGTACAATCTCTATGACTGGGTCACAAATTGGCGACTGTGGCTTCAAGACCGGATGAGTCTCGTGAGGCCGAGTAGCTGAGCGCACCCCCACGACTCTTTTCCATGGACACGAGCCGCGCGCCGAAGTCGGTTGTCTGCAGACCGTCAAAGTCAATCGGAGGGATGGCCCGTCGAGCATCGGCCGTGATGGCTACACGAACGGGGGCTCGAAGATCGCCTGTCGGCAGAGTGAAAAGCCGGAGAGACCAGCTCGAGCTTTGTGACCACAAACGATTTGTAACTGCGCCGTATCAAAGGGACTCGTGTCCCATAAATTCCTTGTCGATTTGGCCCCAAAGCAAATAGACTTGAACTGAGCATGATCAGCACATTCTTGAATTGGTCTATTTTCCAAGTCTGGTCCCACCAAAGTCAGAGAATTCCGCATTCCGAACCTCTAATTGAAATCTATCACTTCTTGTGAGTGCAACTTCTACTCAAGTTTCCATTTCCGTGAGATTTGGATTAGAAATCGATGGTCCGGATTCTGCTTATTAATAGCGCAGAATCCATGGTTGCCTGCAGAATGGGTTCTAATAAATCCTTGATTCTCGGAAATGGATTCTGAACCCATAAAGTTCGTGAGACCCGTGAAGGAAACCAACTCAAGTACATCAACTTCACTTCTCAAATTTGCTCTCTCGTGAAACATAGTCCAGCCACCCAGCCGGCTGCGTTCTTGTCACCAGGAGCCACAGTACCCGCACTTCGGCGACAGTTAATTTAGTAGGGACAATAGAACGTGCGACGGGATGGAAAGCAGGTTGAGCCCTCGCACAGCCAAGAGCAGCGAGGAGGATTTCTACGTCGACGTCGAAGATGCCTCGAAGGTTCGGTCTCGCACGCGTAGCGTGGACGCTCAGCTGTTCCGAGCGCGGGTGCGTGTTGGGCTCATTGCTTACTGGATCGTATTGGTGATCATCGTCGACCCGCCTTTTTTTGTATACTTTCCATTGTGGGGACGTGCCTTGGTTTTGCTCTACTGATGAACAAACGCACGACTCAAGTAAGCCCTTCGAGCGCGAGATCACTGCACAAAGTGGGCCTGGCAACGTGCTGCATGCTTACCGCTGCTGCCGCGTTTTCTTTGTTGCAGCAATATGAGATCAATCGAATTGATACGGATTTCAACTTCGACGCACTACAAGCTGATATTCGACGACGAGGTATCTCGTTCTTCCGGATGTTCAATCCAAGTCTCAACTACAACGACGAAATCGAAAGGATCCACGGTTATATGAACAATGGCAGCGTTGAGACCCTAAAGGTGCCAATCGACCCCTCCATGGACACTTGGTCCTCCGATGTCTTTCGATATGAGTTTCTCCAGCGCGTATGGGAGCTCGCGCTGACCGATTATCGTGTTGTCTGTATTTCTGAGAGCGACATCGTCTTCGACGAAGGATACATTGCTGCTGTCCTCGAATCCGAACGTTCCAGGCCGCTCGAGCTCGCCCATGTGCAGCACTTTTGGGGCCACCACGTATTTGAGCCATTCAGCATTGGTCTCCTCTGCACCTCGTCTCATGCATCCCAACACACGCGCATCTGGGTAAAGATGATGAGCTACTTGCACCGCAAACGATACCGCCGGCTCTTGCAGCTCGATGCTTTGTTCTCTCTGGTACCTCAGCGAGTGGTTTTCTACTGGGACGCACACCATGGATGCACCGAATTCCACGCTCAGTGCAAATACATCCACTTCACCAAACCGACGTATTCGGCCATCATCGAGGCCAGCCAGAAAATCGAGCAACTTGAAATGGGAGGTTCGATTTTACGTAGGAAGGTCGTATGAGACATCCTCCAACACCGAGTGACTGGGCAATGCACTTAACCCCAACGCCGTCATGAACAAAGTGCTTGAAGACAACAGTGGCGTCCAGCGTGGCCGCAAGCTCGGTCTCTTCCTTGCGCCGTCGATTGAGCTTAGGGTAGTCAGTCACCCGGGGCTCTTTGGATCCAGGATCCACAGGTGTACGGAGGGCGCAAGCGTCGGGTGCGGGTCGAGAAGAATGATTCCGTGGCCTGCTCGAGTGGCTAACGTTTCTCCCGCTCACGTTGACGAAATCTACCCGAGGTCTTCATCGACGGAGCACGCTCTTCGTGACAGCGGCTGATACAATACGGCAGGGCGTCTTCGGGTCGGGAGACAAGGTTATTCAGGCGGATGTGGGTGTGGACAGCTCCTGTGGCTTGTTGGCTTTGATGAGAACTCTTAACTAGAACAAATCGCGAGGTTGTCATTCGATGTAGGTGTTCTCCCAATTTACACAGCGTTTTCTGTGTGTCCTTGTGGGCCAGCGTTGTCACTCTGGCAACTGGAGGGCAGAGCTTCAGTTCACCAAGTCCACATGAACTGATCTGTGCATACTGCATCTGCAAGAATTTATATAGGTACATTTCATGCGCTGAGACAGTCACTCGACTTTGCGCTTCGTGCCTTCTCATCATTCCAGCGAACGAGGCAACCGAAATGCGGATTTGCTCGCTCGCCGACGCGAGTTGACACAAAGTGGTCACGTGAGTCAACACTGACGACGCAACGCGCGACGCCAAGAGATTTCTTTCTTTCGACAGACTTTTGGTCGGAACAATTCCAGCTAGGACACCGACTCGGACCAATCTGAACGCTGCTATCAATACTGCAGTCTGTGGACTGTCGTGTACTGGGCGTTCGTGCAGTACGAGCCGGTGGAGCCAGCCTCCTGGACGTCGCGGCCGAGGTGGTTCGACTAAAGTTCGTCAAGGCCCTGAGTTGCTTCCCGAGTGGGTGATGGACGTTGACGTCAGTGGCTCTCCTTCAAGTGTAACCCGAGGGTACACTTGAAGCGAAGGTCAACGAAGGACTGTGGGACCATCACTCTCTCTGATCCGCCTACCCCTCCGGAGGATTGGATGGCACGTTCGCAGCCAATCAAACTGGACGCATGCCGTCTAAACATCGGATTCGACGGCAGACGAATAAAGGGCTAGGGTTTCCATTTCCACGTGGAGACTTGCTTCAACCTGTCTCTGTCGCATGATTTTTCGCCAAGCAGCGAAAATGGGGCCTGCAGGCCGATCGCGCGCATGAAGGCAGCGCGAATGTGACGGCAGGAAACACTAATGCGCGTCGGGCCGCTTCGCGCGCGTCTGTCAACTCGACGGCTCCAAGACGTCTCTATGCACGTCGGGAAGATCTTTCTATCTCAGCGTCTAAACGCTCTCGACGAGATCTCAGCGTCTAAACACACCAGATCTCAGCGTCTAAACCCCGCATGACAAGATCTCAGCGTCTAAACCCCACACCAGGTCTTGGGAGCGTCTAAATGCAAACAAGCAGTGTTTTTCCGTTCCCAACAATTTACATCCATTATGGCTTTTTGCTTTGCTACTGATAACAGAATATTTACGACTTGACTCTTGCGTGCTTCACGGTTTGCTGGCCGTTGAGGACGACGAGGTCTGCTTGAGCGACTCGGCCAGCAGCATGTTCTCGATGACTTGGTGCGACGCCGCGATACTGGCGGCCGTGCCGCTGAGAACGAACTCAGTGAGCTCGCCGATGATTTCGTCGCCCTCGCCGTACGGGCTGCCGCTGCTGAACTCGGGCGTGATGATGTAGCACGTCTTCAGGACACAGTGGTCCGACGGGTCGTGCGTTGTGGGCTTCTTTAGCAGCATGTAACCGCTTTCGCGGAAGTAGTAGCCGGCAAAAGGCTTGTCGCCGAACTCGATCGGGTCAATGATCGACGTCCAGACGATCACGACGCGGTCCTGCTCCACGTATCGTCGCAGCACTTGCTTGAGCCGGAAGAGCGCCTTGGTGTTGTTGGCGTGGAGCTCGAGACCAATGTTTTCGACAATCGTGTCTTCCGTAATGTGCATATCCTGGAGAGATGTCAAGTCAGCGTGAGGCGACGGCAACAAGGCGACGGTGCCATTTTGCTTCTCCGTACCTCACGCTTGCGCTCATAGTACTGACGGAACGGAAGATGGTTGATGTTGTGCGCAAAGTACTGCCACGCAGCCTTGCCTGCAGTGTGCACCGAGAACGGGAGGACGTTGTTGGCGTAGACCTCCATGTACATGCCGTTCTCGCCATCGCGCATGCGCGCGTCGCGGAACGACTCCTCGAGCGAGCCAATGCCGAGCCCTTCGAAGAGCCGCTCGACTTCGAGGTAGCAGCCTTCGACGCGCAGCAGCAGCTCGTCGAAGATGGCCTTATCGGAGACTTCGACCGAGTTGGGGAAGACGCGCTTGCGCTTACCAAGCCCACTGGCCTCGAGACCCTGGAATTTGACAAACAGAAACATTTGGGTCAGCATCGCTCCCACGCGGGCGAAACCAAGCAGAGTGGAAAGTACCCGGAGCGTCGAGCGCTTGTTGAGAATGTTCTCAAGACTCTTGGCGATCTTGATCTGCGTCTCGAGCACGACCTTGAGCTGCTCGTTCTCGCGCTCCACGCGGCGGCGTTCCTCGAGTTGGCGGCTCGCGATCTCCTCCCAGACGCCGGGCTTGCGCTGCAGCTGTCCTTCGCCCGCCGGTTGGCTGCTCGTGGGCACGCGCACGGCCTCGCCGCGCGCCTTTTTCTCTTTGACGCGGTTGAGGTCGTTCTCCATCTCGACCACTTTCCGTCGCAAGTAGATGAGCTCTTGGCGCCGTTCTTCGCGGGCCTTGTTCGAGTTGTACGTCGGCGGGCGCTTGGGCTTCTTCGTGGGCTTTTTGGGCACGATCTCGGTCGACGACGACGACGACGACGAGCCGGCGTTCGAGACGGCCGAGGGCGAGAACTGCTGCGCCGTGATCGGGTGCATGACCGTCGAGAACACGGGCCGGTCGAGCTCGACGCCGAGCGGGAAGTAGTCGACCGCGAGCGGCGCGATGCGCAGCGGCGAGCCATGGAGCGCCGGCGCCGCGGGCGTCGAGGCCACGGCGGCCGTGGGCGCCGACGGCGGCGGGAAGACCGTCGAGAAGAGCGCGTACTCGTCGAGCAGCTGCGACGTGACGTCGGCCGAGAAGGCGCCGCCGGCGAGCGCGACCGAGGACGGAGAGACCTGCGGGTCCACGAACTCGTCCAGGAAGAGCATGGCGGCGTCGAAGCCCGAGGCCTCGCCGTCGTCGAGCAGCTCGACCATGAGGATGGGGAAGGGTGAGAAAGTTAACTTAAGTGGGACCTCGCGCGCGGTTACACGCGAATCGGCGAATGGCGGTCCGCGTAGAACAGAGTTGGGGGAACGCCAACCGACCGATGCCCTTTTTATGGTCCGTTTGTTGGCGTTGTTTTTTCTTTGGGGAGAACCGAAACCAGGACAATGGAGTTGGCGAGGTGTTTAAAACACCGATCACGCTGTTTCGAACACTTGATAATCATCCGCAGCCAATGAGCGGACACTGTAGCCATGTTTGCAAATGGATTCACCCTACCCCTAATTGGAGGTTCGCGCACTTTACTCGTACTGTAATACGAGAGGCGCTTGTGATCTCATCTCCTTCCAGAGTCTCCGTCCGAGCATGACACGCCAGTGGGCAGTCGGCTGGCGCGTCTCCATTGGCTCGGCTGCTCGGGCGGTGGTGACGTCTTCAACCTCCTGCCGTCGGAGCACATCCACTGGTTGCAGACCGCCCAGACGGCCAGTTGTTGGAGAGAGGTCCTACCCTCGATTGGTCCAGTCGAGTCGACGAGACATGACGTCGCAGAGCAGCAAACACGATTGCTCCCGAGTCTGCGACAGAGAGAGCGGGGCGTAGTTGGTGAAAATCTGGGTTTTGCGTGGTAAGAGTGGCCAGAAAGAGTCCGCTCGCGAGTTGGAGAGTGTCTTGTGACAAATGGCTTCGTGCAACTTTAGCTTCTTGGGAGCGACATGGCTACATGATCGGGGAAGAATGAGAATGTAAAGCCATGGAGAGATCGTGTTTCCATTCTTTCCATCGGCATAGCAGGATGAAAATGCCCATCGAAAAGCTCTACGGTATGAACCCTAAACAGTTTATGAGTCATGACATCGATTCGGGAGATTGCAGGACCGCAAAATATGCAGGCGCTCTCCATGTTGCCAAGAGCACTCGACTCCACACCAGAGCTCACATCATCGTTGCATTCCTAGCGTCTGAATCCACATGCGCGTCTGCTCCATACGAACAGTTTCGGTGTTTTCCACATGCATGGATGTCGCCATCTCGAAGAGACATCCAGAAGCGCACGATGAGCTCACGGATGGCCCACAGTGATCGTAAGAATTGAGCTGAGGAAGATCCGGCATTCCATGAAGGCGATCGACCGTTGTTGTCGCTACTAGGACCACTCATCCAATATATGTTCCAGTCCGGTGGTTGACCCTACAGCGAACTCCTTTTGGGGTGAAGCATTCGTGGTGGATCGACGGACCTGCCGAGCACCAGGTGGCAGTCGCAAGCTGAGGTTGGGAGTTCCATCAGCACGTGAATTTCTTTGGGTCCAAGATGAAAGTTTGCACCAATGCAGTCTTCGTCGAAAATCCACCATGAGCGCATTTTCACGAACTGCTTCTGGAGAGAATCGTCAAGTTGTCATCATCCACCCGCCACTTCTTGGCCGTAGCTTTATTGCGAAGCAACGTTGAGGTGTATCGACCGAGGGCCACTCTGGCCTATTTCTCAGTTTTACTCGCTCCCAGCAGAGGACAGAGAGCCACCTGACACTATGCGGGGTCGGAGTGACGGTTGAGAATAGAACTTGAGGTCGTGAGGTCTTACCCCACCATGTGTTCTGACCGTGCATTGCACAGCGGGAGCTTGGGGAAGAAAAGGAGCAAAACAGAGAGCTGAAAAAGTGATCGAAGTTGAGTGTTGCGTGGCTCCCAGCATCACAGCGTCACGTCGTAGCCAAGATGGCATCACTCAGATCCTCTTTCGATCAAACGGTCGTCTCGTAGGGGAGAATCGAGTGCAGATCCTCGAAGTCGTCAAGCACCATCGCCATTTCCAACTTCACTACATCCAGCGTGCAAACTGAGCTCTGGTGCCTGATCTGCGTGCGCTGATGTAGGAGCACGTCGTGGAAGCGCTGAGTGTCGTCCACTCCGAATAATGGAAGACTGCGACGCGACGTATAACTCATTAGGGGGCGGCCGCTCGCCGCTCAAGACCCAACTGACCAAGCGGAGATGCCTCGCAAGACTCTGCCAGCGTTGTCGGAAATTGTGGCCGACACCCTCGGCCAATACGTAGACGAGCGTGCGTAAAAGTTTGTCCAGGTCGCGTCCTCGGCGTCACGCAACAGAGTCGTGTGCCGCTTCTGGACGGAGAAGGCGTTAGCTCTATGCGAAGTTGTAGCAGCTTCCGCAGCCGTGGCCGTGGCTCTCGTCTGACCTGACTGATGCGACGCATTCCACGTGGATGTGTTCAACTTCCGCGGGGCTTACGCTGCGATGGGCTCGACCTCGCGGTCGCTCTTACTCTGCGGTGGGATTTCTCACTCCTGCTCTACGCCATGGCAGGTGTATCTCCAGAGTTGATAAAATGCGTGTGGCAGAAGGGGTCATACGTTTCGCCGCCAAACTTGACGATGCACAATTTGCCACCTGATTGCTTCCTAGTGATCTTGTTGATAGCATACGAGTCTTCCCCACACCAGACATCCCAGCACGAACGGGTATGTCCACGAAGATGATGTCCTTGTTGCAATTTCAATCATTCCATTAAAGCACGATACTGCCCCGTCGATGGCCTCTTTGCGACCAACCAGGGACACTTGAAGGCCGTGTCTGCAGAAACGCGAGAGTCGGAAAGAATCGCGTCCTTGTTGGTCGTTTCGGCTTCCAAGAATGTCAGAAGACCTTCGCACGTAAGACCCATCAGTAGACGCACTGGCACATACACAGCGGCCAGCACTTAGATCTAGTTACTCGTCGGCACGTTCATGAAGTCCTCGCGAATCTAACACACTTCGTCGATCTTCTCCTCCAGAAGTCCTCGGATCCCCGCATTCTCACGATTTCTTCGACCAGGTCTACTTCTCTCGAACGAGCTCGAAAACCTGCGTCGTGCGAAGTTTGGTCTCTTTTGCGTGCGGCACGAGGGCCGATAAGAAGCGGAGAGAAATTTCTCAAGTCGACTCTTCTATTCTTCATGACTTTGCGACGGATCCTGTCTTCGCGGCGCGAGAAGGGGAGCCACGTAGCGTGTGCCTCTGCGCTGGTCTCCGCAGACGTCATCAACAGGATACCAGATGAGTACAAGTCGCTTGAGAGAAGTCTTTGACGAGCTTTTGACAGATCCTACCGTCTCGTGACTACTTGTTGTAGTATCCAAGGTTGCGAGATACAGTCGTACATGGCCACATTCGACAGCCACGTGAGACGAACAATTTTGGAGATGTCAATCTGAAAACTGCAGAGGTTTCGACTCTGGTGGGTAACGTTGGCTTTGATCAAACTCTGACGTGGGGTCGACAAGGATCTTCCTCGCCGGATCGAGGACAGCAGATGCAGTGCTCAAGGGCAGACGTGGGGTCAACAAGGCTCATCTCAAAATGGGTTTTGGTTCCACCTTGCCACTGGTCTACATTCTTCAGTTCGAGGTGCTTGAGATACGCTGACACCTTCTCTCAGCGGGTTCCCCTTGCGCAGTACATAAGGACCTCGTCTCTCTCTTCAAGAAATGGTAGCTCCTGGCAAATCCATCCTCGAGGTTGGATTGATCGCGCCGTCAAAGTGACCGATGCTATAATATAGCAATAGATGCGTCAACTGCAGATTCTCCCTTCCAATCTGACTCAGGACTTTCTTGTACTCGTAGTTGGCGAGCATCGTGGAATGCTTGTGGCGTAAGGTGGACGCCTTCCTCGGCCGGCTCACAACCGTCTTCTGGGAGTTCAAGTGCCACGACCTCTCTGAGAGTCGCACGGGCAGCTCGGGGATCGGCTCGGCCCGTCAGAGGCCCCTGGCGTTCCAGTCGATGCCCGCAAACTGCGCGTCTTTCTCGATCTAATGCGCCATACGTGCACGCACGACGCCGCCGAGCGTGCCGTTCGTCCCCCTCATCGCGATGCGCCCGAGATCACGTTGCCCATGACTGAGCTGGTCTTGTTGTCCGGGTTGCACGGCGTGAACGAGGAGCCGTAGCGGCGCGCCTGGTTTCACGATGAGCGTACCGAAGACCACGAACTTGATGTAGGCGACGCAGATGGCGAAGTCTGCGAGCGGGTAGTCAGCCTGGGCAGGTCTTGTAATTTCCCGACGATTCGACCCAGTCAAGCAACTGCGTCTCGGTGGTCTCGGTCCACTGCTCGTAGCCAACCCGCCAAGTTCACCGTGAAAAGACCGACGCTGCCCTCGTTTCGTGGAGAGTCTCGTAGCTCGCCATCACTACTTTCTCTCTTTTCATACATGTAGGCATAGATAGTCTCACTGACTCCACGAAGTGAGACTCTTGTTGCTGTGATCGTAACAGACGGAGTCTCACTCGAGAGGACGTTTTGGTGGAGAGAGCGAGCTCACGCTTCGGCTGATGACGCAGCCATTGGCTGACGTGGCGACTTGAAGCGACGCCGACCGACCGAGCAGCTCAGCTCGGCTCGCCCAGTCGACAAACCTCAAGATTCCACGAGCCTCGTCGCCCGTGGCAGCCAGCAAAGTGGCTCTTCACGTTCGACTCGCGCGCGTGGACCCGTTGATGATCCCGGGTGAGTCCAGCCATGCATCACAGAACGAGGAGTCTTCCCTCGTTTTAGTGTATTTGATACAACGTAAAACAATACATTGAAAGCATAAGAACCCTTGCAATAAGAACCTAGGTTCTTGAGTGATGTCATCAACAGAGCTACTGGTGGCACGAGTCTGTTAATTTTTGGATGCGTTTTGTATTTCCACCAATCACCCCCAAGCTTTCGGTGGCAGAGAGTCTCTTATAACATCTCGCTTGACCGCCTTTCGCCTTTCAATCGGTAGGTCCTGGATCTTCGACCGCCGAGCCCTCCATTCAATCCGCAATTTCCTCCCGAAGACGCCACGATGGCCACGGAACTCTGGGCGAGCTACAAGCAATGGGCCGAGGCCACCGAGACGCAGTTCCTCGACTGGGTTGACCCCTCGGGCAACTACAAGGTCTCGCCCATGGCCGACTACCCGCTCGCCGACTTCGCCACGGTCTTCGCCATCTGCGTCGCCTACATCACGTTCGTGGTCTTCGGCACGCTCATCATGAAGGCCGGCGTGCCGACCATCAAGACGAGCGCGCTGCAGTTTGTCTACAACCCGCTGCAGGTCGTCGTCTGCGCCTACATGTGCGTCGAGGCCGGCGTGCAGGCGTACCGCAACGGCTACTCGGCCACGCCGTGCAACCCGTACAACAAGACCAACCCGGTCATGGGCAACGTGCTCTACCTCTTCTTCCTCTCCAAGGTGCTCGACTTTATGGACACGTTCTTCATCATCGTCGGCAAGAAGTGGAACCAGCTCTCGATCCTCCACGTGTACCACCACCTGACCATCTTCTTTGTACGTTGCGCCGTGGCGACAACGTGAGTGAGAGTGGAGAATCTGACTTGACTATGGTATTGTAGATCTACTACATGAACTTCCGCACGGCCTACGACGGTGACATCTACGCGACGATCATCCTCAACGGCTTTATCCACACGATCATGTACATGTACTACTTCGTGAGCGCGCACACCAAGGAGATCTGGTGGAAGAAGTACCTCACGGCCATGCAGATGATCCAATTCCTGACCATGAACCTCCAGGGCTACTTCATGGTCTCGCGCCAGTGCGAGGGCGTGCCGCCCAAGGTCTCGGTCATGTACCTCGTCTACATCCAGTCGCTCTTCTGGCTCTTCATGAACTTCTTCATCCGCTCGTACTGCACCAAGCCGCGCAAGCCCACGGCCAGTAAGAAGAAGACCCAGTAAAGCAGCAAGACTTGGGAACTAGTAGTCAGGCGTCGCTGCGATGGGTCCGTACTGTTAGTGGAAGCATTATCTGTGCGAATACATGACCATCCTTCGTTTTACATGGCTTCACTACAATACTGTAGAATGTAGCCATGTACGATTATTTGTCTCGAGGTTGTCAATCGCCAGCAAGTGCCAATAGCACTTCACCCGCCAAAAAAGACAGAGCTTGATTAGGTCTGGACGATTCAAAACGGCGGTCGAACATTCGAGCTCCGATCAGTCGTTGCTGAGAACGGTGTGTCCTCAGTCATCACGGCCGTTAAACGGCTACGAGCGCAAGCAACCCCGAAAAACCAAACTGACTAGACCGTCAGCTGGTGAGCGTCTCGACGCACTGCCTTGAGGCGCTCGCGCTCGTCTGACCTTGTCGCTCGTGCTTCCAGCCTCTTCAATCGTGGGGATTCTACTCAGCACAAGCTCTTCTATCACCCCACTGGTCAGATAACCCCAGCTACTAGGGTACGCTTAAAATGGGCTCAGTAGACTTCACCTTCATCATCTTCATCACAAGCTCTTCTACGTCGGTAGTGCGATATCCACGATCGCAAGTAAACATCTGAGCAACCTCGCTATCTCACCAAAAGGGGGGATGAGGAAATCCAAAGGTCGGAGAGAAATGCCGTATAGCGCTGTTCCGGCTCACAGTCTCACTCTGGGCCACGGCAATCGCCCAAACTCAGAGGACTTCCTTGCCTCTGTCAGTGTGAGCGCCAACCACATCACAAGTCGCATGAATCCGACAGTCCTAGCAGTAAACTTCAACATCTGAGCTGTCGACGAAAGGATGCTGTTGAATGTAGCCATGTACGATGATTTGTCACAAGGCACTCATCGCCATGACATCAATCTGATCTTGCTTGGCAAGGAAGTCTGCGGCCATCAAGTGGGCTGGTGAATGAGAAAGCAGTCGGGGAAAGTGACCAAGACCGATCCTCGGGCTCACAATGGATGCCTCAGTCTCGTTATCAACCAATCATATCTCGCCATGAATAACTTTGATCCAATCAAATCCTTTTCTCAACCATCTTCAAGAATCCATTTTCATAGGTCTCAAAGAAGGATCTATTTCAAACGTACAATGCAATACAAGAGGTCGTAGCTCCTCGCTCCTCCTCGGCGGCCTTTGGGATCCACATCAACGCTCCCCCTGCGATGGCCCCGACCGAACGCTCGCCGCTGCTCCCGCGCGCGCCTGCGAGCGCCGCAAAAGCCGCGTCGCGTCGAGAGAAAGAGCCGGCGAGTCCGGCGCGGCGGCGGCGCCACGGGAGTCCGCCCAAGTCGCAGCACCCGAGCGACGACGACGACGAGAGCGACGACGCCAGCGACAAGAGCGAGGAAGACGACGAGTACCACGACGGCGCGGCGTTCGGCGGCGACGTGCTGCACGAACACCACAACGTCACGCGGCGCGCGCACCGCCAGGCCGCGCCGCTGAGCTACGCGAGCGACAGCTCGGCGACGCCGCTCAACGCCTCGCTCGGGCTCGCGAGGCGCAAGCCGCGATGGGCCGGCTTCCGCTCCAAGGTCGCGACGCTCGCGACCAGCATGGAGAAGGCGAGCGGCGACGTCGTGCCGCGCAAGAAGACGCGTCGCAACCGCTTCCGGTCGTCGGACTACGACGAAGCGGAGGCCCGGAGCCGCTTAGGCGCAGCGAGAGACCAGCCGCCGCCGTCCAATCAGCCGGCCATGGCGCGGGTCGCCGCGTACTGTACAAGCGACCAGATCGGCGTGTTCAAGTTGCTCAAGTGGCTCGACAAGGTGGCCAAAGATGAACCAGCGAACAAGGGCCGTTTCCAGCTTATTGGTTGGAAGAACAAGATGTACATGGGCGTAGTGCATGCCTCGTACAATCCTCACAAGGAAGAAGACCAAGATCTGGATGATGAGGCACTGCTACAGCGCAAGGACGCGTTCTATTTCGCGACGGGGTGCTGTGTCTTCTGGGGACTCACGAAGGAGGAAGAGGCGACGCATATCCAGGCCCTGGCGGCGTTCTCCACGGGTCGGGTGTCGGAGATCGAGGCAGAGGACATGGAGTTCACGTACGGTGACGTCAGTCGCATCGCCAACGATGCAATCTTTCTGAGCACGGCAAACGTGGAAGAGAAACTCGCGATCTCCTTCGCGATGTCGCAGTCAGCCAAGCTCGACGTGTTTGAAGAGCGCGTCGAAGACCGTATTCGGAATACAAAGCACATCCCCTTCAATCTCGCAACAACCGGCTCAATCCAGTACTCGCAAACAGACATCTCCAAGCTGATCGGCCAGCTCTTCATTGAGCTCGCTGACGTTAATCTGCACTCGGACATATTGGATGAGCCAGACTTTTTGTGGGAAGACGACGAATACGAGCCGCTGTATAAGAAGATGGTCAAGTACTTGGACGTGGCCAACCGCGTCAAAATTTTAAACAAGCGTCTCGATATTTTGCGGGAGCTGTACGTCAATTCTTCTTTCAACTGACCGGGGTTGGTACGTGGCTGACTGATGTGTTTGTGTAGCGTGGAGGTGCTGAATCAAGAGCTGAGCCAGCAGCACGGCACCAAGCTCGAGTGGATCATCATCTGGCTGCTCGTGGTCGAGATCGTGATCTCGCTTTTTTGGAATATCCTCATCAAGGACCTTCTCGGCTTCTTCAACCGCAAGTAGTCGCTCTATCATGATTTATGTATTACACGTCATACACAGTGCTTGATCTAATCGAAAAACTTGGATGCGAACGTGAGGAACGCCGTGTGACCACGGATCTCAGCGTCCTTGCGAGCGATGAGCGTGTCGCCCTTGAACTGCGCGTTCAGGCGACGCTTCTTGGCCGAGACCGGGGCCTCCGCGTCAGTCGGCGCCGCGGTCTCGTCGTTGGCACTCTCATCGTTGCCGTTGCTCTCAGCCGTGGAGTCAGCTGCCTCGGTCTTCGCGTTGTCGCTGCTGTCAGTGGCCGTCGTGTTGCTGCTGCTCGCATCGGCTGTACCAAATCCGAAGTCTGGGGTCGGTAGCTCGACCTTGCGCGCGCTGTACGGGATAAGCCGCGTTTCGATTGTGCGGATCTCTGTCAAGGCATTGCAAAAATTAAGTGGCTGCCCCAGAGCAAAAGAGTCAACTCGTCCAGCTACTTACTCTCGTAGCCAGCTTCTCTCAAGGCATCGCAGGTCTTCTGGACCTGCTCAATACATGGCGAGTACGACGCGAAGTGGCCGCCCTGCTTGAGCATCTTGGTCGCGTGGTGGATGGCCTGCCACGGGCACGGTAGGTCCAGGAACACGAGGTCGATCGTGCCGGCGAGCTCGTCGGGGAAGCCGTCGCCGTAGGCGTCGCGGCACTCGACCGTGATCACGTCGCTGAGCCCGTTGCGCTGGAACTCCTCCTTGGCGACCTGCGCGCGGTGCGGGTTGAACTCGAACGTGAAGACGTGGCCGTGGGGCGCGACCGTGCGCGCAAACGACGTGGTCAGCGCGCCACTGCCCGTGCCGCTCTCGACGACGCGGTGGCCCGAGCGCAGCGCGGCGCTGAACTGGATGGCCGAGGCGTCGAGCGAGTAGACGATCTGCGTGCGGTGGCGCAGCGCGCGGCTCCAGAGCTCGGGCGTCGGCGCGAGCAGCAGCATGTACCCGCCGCGGCCGTGCTTGTCGCGCGAGACGATCTTGGCGCCGAAGGGCTTGCCGATCATGTCATTGTGGTGGAAGTCGCCGTGGCGGTTGTAGAAGACCTCGCCGCGCGTCGCGTAGCAGTACGTGAGCGAGTTGTGGCTCTCGAAGAGGATCACGAGCGAGCCTTCGGCGATGAGCGCCGGGCTGCGCCAGACGCCGTTCGGGATCACCGCCGCCGCCATGGTCCCAGTTGTCTGCTTGATCGTAGCCAACTCGGCCTCCATTCAGCCGCGAGACCTCCTCTACCGCATACCACCTCTATAAGGGAATTATATTTTATCTCAGTATGTAACCTGTACCCCCCTGTCAGGGGGTAGCTCGTTGATGTTGCAGTAGTTGTGTCCTCGATACACATATAACTAGACACCTTTCCAATTCGTTCACTATTTCGTTCCTCAAGTATCGTATTTTCTGCGTTTATAGATATCAAATCTTATATCCTCTCTATAAAGATCAAATAAGATAATGTACTCCAACCAGGGAACCTTCGGTTCACTCTGTCCATTGTGTACCCCCACCGCTTCGTTTCCCCTCCCCACACCAAGATCGTCCCCTCCCCCCTAGCAGTATGACGCCGTCGGACGCGCGCCTCGCGCGGCTCTTCCTCGCGGCGGACGGCGCGCGGCGCGGCGCCGTGGGCGGCAGAGACGCCGTCGCCTTCTTCGCGCGCGCGCAGCTGCCCGTGGCGACGCTCAAGCTCATCTGGACGCTCGCGGACGCGCGCCAACAGCAGCAGCTCGACCAGCGCGACTTCGCCACGGCGCTGCGCCTCGTCGCGCTCGCGCAGCAAGGGCTCGACGTCTCGCAGCCCGAACACGCAGCGCGCACGCCGCTCGAGCCGGCGCGGTTCTACGGTGAGCACTGCGAGTCAAAGTAGAAAGCAGACGCGGAAAAGACTCACTCGTGTGCCAACTGCAGAGGACCCTGTGGACACTGCGACGTTCGCGATGGTCGACGCCGACGACGCGCGGTACCGCGCGATCTTTGAGACGCTCCCGCGCGACCGCGATGGACTCGTGGCCCACAACGACGCGATGGAGCTCTACGCCAAGTCGGGGCTCGCGCCGGAAGAGCTCGAGGAGCTGGCATTGCTGGTGCAGTCGCTCGGGCTCCACGGCCACGCCGGCGTGCGCGTGCACGTGACCGAGTTTGCGATCGCCATGCACCTTATCGTCTGCCGCACCAAGCGCGGGCTGCCCAAGCTGCCGCTCGAATTCCCGACGTACTTGTTCCCGCAGCTTCAAGACCCATCCTGGCGACCGTCGCCAGGGAGCGAAGCGCCGATCTCCTCGCTTGCCGGTCGTATTCGCCCGGGTATTGACGTCTTCTTGCACGACCATGACTTCACGTCGACGATTTCTGCGTCGTCAGAGACGCTGCTTAGCTCCACATCCACTTTGGAACTACTACAAGGGCAGTCCCGCCGCCACCAAGCGGTCCACAGCGTCATGGGCGCGGTAAACACTGCGAATGACTCGTCGAAGCGGAGTATTGAGCGGTTCGTCGAGGAGTTGGTTTGCCAGGCCCAGGAACTCCACGTGAAGATCCCATCGACGTTGACGATGACAGTCGATGCAACAACCATCGAGCAGCTGCAGGTCCTGTTACGTGAGCAAATAGAATCGCTCAAGAGCGATGTAAGCCAGCTCGAGCACGCACAGTCATCATCGTCGTCGCTCAATGCGCAGTCAGGGAAAGTATCCTCTGTCGTGGAGCTATCGCGCCAGCTGCGTGAGCTCAAAGAGCAGCGTCTACAGCTGGAGACAGCCCGTGACACGCTAATTGGTCAGATTGAGGCCAAGCGAGCCCAATCACGTCTTTCTGTGTCCTCGGTAATTGCAACATCCAGCCAAGTGGTCAGTCGGTACGAGAGTCTGAAGGTCCAGACGTCAGAATCGACGGTGAGCGGCCACCATGAACTTTCGCTTCCTCCGTCACTGCTATCACCGACTCCTCAAAGCGCCGCGGTCGGCCACGGCAATCACATCGACGGATTTGACGGCTCTCCAGTGAGTGAAGTGGCGAGGCAATCTAACGCTGTTTCGGAGAGTGCCTTCGAGAGTGTGTCCTTCGATTCGCCTCGAACTGATGCACCAGCGAGAAGTTTATTCTCTCCGACGGTGGATGATTTCGGGAAGATGGGGGCGTTTCCGAGTCCTGTCGCGAGTGCTGACGTCTCAACGGCTGCGGCGGACTGGGGAAGTGAGAGCTCGATCGGCGCGGCTTCATTCGGCGAGTTTTCCCAGCTGGAGTCTGATCTAAGTGCTTCCGTGGCGTCGAGCTCTGTATGGGGCGAGGCCTCAATTGAACAATCAGTCGCTACAGATACCTTTGCATCTGACTTTGGTGCTTTTGCAGCTGAGAAAACGTCTAGTAGCTCTACATTCGCCACCTCCAGTCAGTCTGCAGCTCCTCCGTCTCCTCCATCGCTGCTTTCGTTCTCTCCAGCATCTTCACCACCCAATCAAGCGTCCTCGTCATCAAGAACTTCATCTCGATTCTTCACCGAAGACGTATCCGCGTCAGTTCCGGTTTCTTCCTTGAGTGCACCTGCAAGTTCCACGGGGTCGAGCGACTTAATAGCATCCGTCCTCGACTTCTTTCCCCCTCCACCGTCAACGACTGATAGAGCCAATTCGACACCTTCGTTCGACGTCTTTGCTCTCAGCGAAACATCCACATTTAGTGCTCTGGACGCAGGAAACGAGATCGACGAGAACATATCAGACAACTCCACCCATGTGGCGGCGGCATCGGTGTCAGAAAAGACCGACACCCAGACAACGGCGCTCCCGAAAGACACCTCGACTAAGCCAATCGAGTCATTGTCCTCGAAGAAGACAGAAACAGTCGAGGTTTCTGTTGGTCTTCAATCCCCAGTCGCGTCGACTTCAAAGGCGGGTGATTCACTCGTCGACTCTCCTTCCACTGTTACTGCTGCTGGATTCTCGGCATTTGCGGCAGATTTTGCAACAACCTCTCATGAACCATCGACTGGAAACGTAGCAGGCTTTGGATTTGCTGCTTTCGAGAGCAGCGTTGGTACCGACTCAAGTGGTTTCGGAGATTTTGGAACGTTCGGACAAACCGAGTCGTCTACTGAAGCCACAGCATTTGATACGAGCAATTTCGGAGACTTTGGGGCGTTTGGTGATAGCGAAGTTCAGTCTGCATCTGTAGGTGAGAGTTCGTTTGGTCAATTTGGGTCCTTCGGTGTGTCAGAGGGTGGCTCTGAGGTTAGCAAAACTGGCTCGGCCTCCGCATTTGGAGACTTTGGAGAATCGTTCTCCGGTGCCAAGGAGATCACACAAGAGTCCAGGAGTGAGGGTTTCACTGATTTCACCAGTTCGTTTGTAGCCTTCGAGGCTACCGGAAATGCAGGAGCGACGGATGCAGGGTTTGGAGATTTTGGGGCTTTTGGAGAGTCCTCAAGTGCAGTGAGCGATTTCGGGTCGTTCGACGATACCAACTTTCCATCTTTCCAAAACAACGAAAAACACATCGCGTCAGAAAGCAATGCCATGCAGCCCGAGCAACACATATCTTCCACTGAATCGTTCGAGGTGACGAGTGGCGGGTTCGGTTCGTTCGAGGCTGCGTCTCCGCCGGTGTCTAGTGATGGCGCGAGCGGCTCTCGCACTGCGTCGTTCGAGGTGTCTAGTGGCGGGTTCGGCGCGTTCGAGTCGACGACGACAACGACGACGACTAGCACGAGCGTGGAGGGTGCGGATGCGACCAGCGGCTCTCGTGGAGCGTCGTTCGAGGTGACGAGTGGCGGGTTCGGTTCGTTCGAGGCTGCGTCTCCGCCGGTGTCTAGTGATGGCGCGAGCGGCTCTCGCACTGCGTCGTTCGAGGTGTCTAGTGGCGGGTTCGGCGCGTTCGAGTCGACGACGACAACGACGACGACTAGCACGAGCGTGGAGGGTGCGGATGCGACCAGCGGCTCTCGTGGAGCGTCGTTCGAGGTGACGAGTGGCGGGTTCGGTTCGTTCGAGGCTGCGTCTCCGCCGGTGTCTAGTGATGGCGCGAGCGGCTCTCGCACTGCGTCGTTCGAGGTGTCTAGTGGCGGGTTCGGCGCGTTCGAGTCGACGACGACAACGACGACGACTAGCACGAGCGTGGAGGGTGCGGATGCGACCAGCGGCTCTCGTGGAGCGTCGTTCGAGGTGACGAGTGGCGGGTTCGGTTCGTTCGAGGCTGCGTCTCCGCCGGTGTCTAGTGATGGCGCGAGCGGCTCTCGCACTGCGTCGTTCGAGGTGTCTAGTGGCGGGTTCGGCGCGTTCGAGTCGACGACGACAACGACGACGACTAGCACGAGCGTGGAGGGTGCGGATGCGACCAGCGGCTCTCGTGGAGCGTCGTTCGAGGTGACGAGTGGCGGGTTCGGTTCGTTCGAGGCTGCGTCTCCGCCGGTGTCTAGTGATGGCGCGAGCGGCTCTCGCACTGCGTCGTTCGAGGTGTCTAGTGGCGGGTTCGGCGCGTTCGAGTCGACGACGACAACGACGACGACTAGCACGAGCGTGGAGGGTGCGGATGCGACCAGCGGCTCTCGTGGAGCGTCGTTCGAGGTGACGAGTGGCGGGTTCGGTTCGTTCGAGGCTGCGTCTCCGCCGGTGTCTAGTGATGGCGCGAGCGGCTCTCGCACTGCGTCGTTCGAGGTGTCTAGTGGCGGGTTCGGCGCGTTCGAGTCGACGACGACAACGACGACGACTAGCACGAGCGTGGAGGGTGCGGATGCGACCAGCGGCTCTCGTGGAGCGTCGTTCGAGGTGACGAGTGGCGGGTTCGGTTCGTTCGAGGCTGCGTCTCCGCCGGTGTCTAGTGATGGCGCGAGCGGCTCTCGCACTGCGTCGTTCGAGGTGTCTAGTGGCGGGTTCGGCGCGTTCGAGTCGACGACGACAACGACGACGACTAGCACGAGCGTGGAGGGTGCGGATGCGACCAGCGGCTCTCGTGGAGCGTCGTTCGAGGTGACGAGTGGCGGGTTCGGTTCGTTCGAGGCTGCGTCTCCGCCGGTGTCTAGTGATGGCGCGAGCGGCTCTCGCACTGCGTCGTTCGAGGTGTCTAGTGGCGGGTTCGGCGCGTTCGAGTCGACGACGACAACGACGACGACTAGCACGAGCGTGGAGGGTGCGGATGCGACCAGCGGCTCTCGTGGAGCGTCGTTCGAGGTGACGAGTGGCGGGTTCGGTTCGTTCGAGGCTGCGTCTCCGCCGGTGTCTAGTGATGGCGCGAGCGGCTCTCGCACTGCGTCGTTCGAGGTGTCTAGTGGCGGGTTCGGCGCGTTCGAGTCGACGACGACAACGACGACGACTAGCACGAGCGTGGAGGGTGCGGATGCGACCAGCGGCTCTCGTGGAGCGTCGTTCGAGGTGACGAGTGGCGGGTTCGGTTCGTTCGAGGCTGCGTCTCCGCCGGTGTCTAGTGATGGCGCGAGCGGCTCTCGCACTGCGTCGTTCGAGGTGTCTAGTGGCGGGTTCGGCGCGTTCGAGTCGACGACGACAACGACGACGACTAGCACGAGCGTGGAGGGTGCGGATGCGACCAGCGGCTCTCGTGGAGCGTCGTTCGAGGTGACGAGTGGCGGGTTCGGTTCGTTCGAGGCTGCGTCTCCGCCGGTGTCTAGTGATGGCGCGAGCGGCTCTCGCACTGCGTCGTTCGAGGTGTCTAGTGGCGGGTTCGGCGCGTTCGAGTCGACGACGACAACGACGACGACTAGCACGAGCGTGGAGGGTGCGGATGCGACCAGCGGCTCTCGTGGAGCGTCGTTCGAGGTGACGAGTGGCGGGTTCGGTTCGTTCGAGGCTGCGTCTCCGCCGGTGTCTAGTGATGGCGCGAGCGGCTCTCGCACTGCGTCGTTCGAGGTGTCTAGTGGCGGGTTCGGCGCGTTCGAGTCGACGACGACAACGACGACGACTAGCACGAGCGTGGAGGGTGCGGATGCGACCAGCGGCTCTCGTGGAGCGTCGTTCGAGGTGACGAGTGGCGGGTTCGGTTCGTTCGAGGCTGCGTCTCCGCCGGTGTCTAGTGATGGCGCGAGCGGCTCTCGCACTGCGTCGTTCGAGGTGTCTAGTGGCGGGTTCGGCGCGTTCGAGTCGACGACGACAACGACGACGACTAGCACGAGCGTGGAGGGTGCGGATGCGACCAGCGGCTCTCGTGGAGCGTCGTTCGAGGTGACGAGTGGCGGGTTCGGTTCGTTCGAGGCTGCGTCTCCGCCGGTGTCTAGTGATGGCGCGAGCGGCTCTCGCACTGCGTCGTTCGAGGTGTCTAGTGGCGGGTTCGGCGCGTTCGAGTCGACGACGACAACGACGACGACTAGCACGAGCGTGGAGGGTGCGGATGCGACCAGCGGCTCTCGTGGAGCGTCGTTCGAGGTGACGAGTGGCGGGTTCGGTTCGTTCGAGGCTGCGTCTCCGCCGGTGTCTAGTGATGGCGCGAGCGGCTCTCGCACTGCGTCGTTCGAGGTGTCTAGTGGCGGGTTCGGCGCGTTCGAGTCGACGACGACAACGACGACGACTAGCACGAGCGTGGAGGGTGCGGATGCGACCAGCGGCTCTCGTGGAGCGTCGTTCGAGGTGACGAGTGGCGGGTTCGGTTCGTTCGAGGCTGCGTCTCCGCCGGTGTCTAGTGATGGCGCGAGCGGCTCTCGCACTGCGTCGTTCGAGGTGTCTAGTGGCGGGTTCGGCGCGTTCGAGTCGACGACGACAACGACGACGACTAGCACGAGCGTGGAGGGTGCGGATGCGACCAGCGGCTCTCGTGGAGCGTCGTTCGAGGTGACGAGTGGCGGGTTCGGTTCGTTCGAGGCTGCGTCTCCGCCGGTGTCTAGTGATGGCGCGAGCGGCTCTCGCACTGCGTCGTTCGAGGTGTCTAGTGGCGGGTTCGGCGCGTTCGAGTCGACGACGACAACGACGACGACTAGCACGAGCGTGGAGGGTGCGGATGCGACCAGCGGCTCTCGTGGAGCGTCGTTCGAGGTGACGAGTGGCGGGTTCGGTTCGTTCGAGGCTGCGTCTCCGCCGGTGTCTAGTGATGGCGCGAGCGGCTCTCGCACTGCGTCGTTCGAGGTGTCTAGTGGCGGGTTCGGCGCGTTCGAGTCGACGACGACAACGACGACGACTAGCACGAGCGTGGAGGGTGCGGATGCGACCAGCGGCTCTCGTGGAGCGTCGTTCGAGGTGACGAGTGGCGGGTTCGGTTCGTTCGAGGCTGCGTCTCCGCCGGTGTCTAGTGATGGCGCGAGCGGCTCTCGCACTGCGTCGTTCGAGGTGTCTAGTGGCGGGTTCGGCGCGTTCGAGTCGACGACGACAACGACGACGACTAGCACGAGCGTGGAGGGTGCGGATGCGACCAGCGGCTCTCGTGGAGCGTCGTTCGAGGTGACGAGTGGCGGGTTCGGTTCGTTCGAGGCTGCGTCTCCGCCGGTGTCTAGTGATGGCGCGAGCGGCTCTCGCACTGCGTCGTTCGAGGTGTCTAGTGGCGGGTTCGGCGCGTTCGAGTCGACGACGACAACGACGACGACTAGCACGAGCGTGGAGGGTGCGGATGCGACCAGCGGCTCTCGTGGAGCGTCGTTCGAGGTGACGAGTGGCGGGTTCGGTTCGTTCGAGGCTGCGTCTCCGCCGGTGTCTAGTGATGGCGCGAGCGGCTCTCGCACTGCGTCGTTCGAGGTGTCTAGTGGCGGGTTCGGCGCGTTCGAGTCGACGACGACAACGACGACGACTAGCACGAGCGTGGAGGGTGCGGATGCGACCAGCGGCTCTCGTGGAGCGTCGTTCGAGTCGATTACAACGAGTTCTACGAAAACCATCTCGAGTGTGACCACTACTGTTACTGTGTTGTCCACCACTTTGGATGGTGAATATGGAATCTCTGTTACGCCCGGATCTACTGGCATTGGACAATCGTCGCTGAATATGGCGTTGTCTGCTTCTGTCAGCCTAGATGATGACGAGTTTGACAAAATGCTTGACTCGGCTTCTGCACCGATTACGAATGGTCAAATCTCGGATGAGAGCGAAGATTTTGACTCTGACAAAGCGCTGCAACAGGCGCAGTCGAGGACAGGAAGTGGATCCAGTGGGAAGTCGAAGAAGAGTGTACTGGATTCGGACTTCGGCGACTACGAGAATATTTCGGTTTCGGATGTTGCGCAAGAAATTGACGAGATCCTTGGCGGTGAGACTGGAGACGTCGATCCCAACCACACGTTCACATTAGAGGAAGTGGACAACGAGCTAGACAAGGCGTTCAAGTAAAATCGGACGGGCATGGGTATGTGGGTGAGGTAAAGGCCGAAGAAAGAGGCCGGTGTAGCAATAGAGACTCTAGTTGGATGTGTCCGGCTCGTCACACTTATACATTAGACGTACGAAGGCGCCGTGGAGTTCGAAGCCGGAGCATGTGTGTGCACGGACTGGGTGTGCGTGGACTCAAAGGTCTGGAAGACGCTGCTCGTGCTGCTAGTTGTGGTCGTGGTTGTCGAGCGCAGCGAGGAAGTCAAGGCCGAGCCGTACGTTCGCTGGACGGCCTGTGATGATTATCAGACTCGCTCACATGAAACAGGAGAAGCGAAAGCTGTCAGCGTACCTGGAATTGGTAGCCCGTTAGCGAGCCCGAGCCGACACTGTGGGTGTCGTCTTGGTACGCGCTGTGGCTGCTGTTATTGCGGCCGCGGAGGCCGAAGTGGGGGTTTACGCCGGGCGTGAGGCCTCCGCTTGTGAGCGGCAGTGCCGGTGTCGTGTTGCCGCCCGAGCCTTGCACCGTGGCACCGGCGGCTTTTGCCTGTTTGCGTGTGAACATGAGCAGCAGGGCGCACGGAATGAACTCGGTGAAGAAGTGCATGGCGAACTCGAAGCCAATGTGGTTGACGCCCACGGGGCTGCGGTAGTGAGTTTCTTCGGACTGCACGACGCCTACGCCGAGGCCAATCATGTACGAGGCCTTGACGATGAAGAGTACGCTCAGCAATACACACACGGCCGTGATCTGGCGAGAGAGACAAGAAGGGATGAGACCACAGAGACAAACGCAGCATGGCCAGTGGGGAGACGTACGCGTCGTAGGACGATCTGGCGCGGCGATGCGCGCGGCGGCGAGTTACCCGAGGCCGGGAGGTCGAAGAAAAAGTCCTCGTCAGGGCCTTGGTTGCGGAAAAACTGGATGAGCCGCACGCTGTAGTAGAGCATGCCGACGAAGCCGACAAGGTAGATGGAGCCGAGCATGATGTCGCAGGCGCGCCAGAAGGCACCCGAAGTCGAGGTCACGAGCACGAGCACGGCGAAGACGACGTAGAGCAGCACGTTGAAGGCGAAGAAGAGCCGTCGCGGCCACGGGTGGAACTTGCCCCAGCAGGCGTAGCAGAGGTGGGCCCAGAAGAGCAGCACGAGTCCGTACATGGAGACGAAGAGCAGCGCCGGGAGCCAGAGGAACATGCTGAGCAGCCGCGAGTAGAGCGAGGCTGCGGGCGATGTCTCCATGGCGTGGAGCGTCGTGATCTCGACCACGAGCGCCGCGACGCGGATGGTCGAGGCCACGAAGAGCAGCGCGAAGAAGCGCAGCCGCATCTCGGCGCCCGTGGACATGGACGCGCCGGCCTCGTCCTCGAGCAGTGCTTGGCTCGCCGACACGCCTGCGGCGTTGGCCACGGACTGCGGCGTCGGAATGCCGCCGTACGAGTGATGCTTGGGCGTCACATACTGCCCGCTGGGCTTGGCGCCGGCCGTTGCGGCGGCGCCGCTGCCTCCCGCGCCGCTGGCAACCGCGACTGAAAGCGAGGCGCCCGCGGGCGCGCGCAGGCGCCAGAGCTCGCGACCTGAGAGCGCGCTGAGCAGCAAAAAGACGACGATCGTGGCCACGAGCGCGAGGCGGTTGAGCGGCGAGAGCGCGTCGAAGCCCGTGGCGTAGACGCTGTCGGGCGGCGCCGACGGAGACGGAGACGACGAGGAAGAGACGGGGAGAGGCGACGAGGCGTCGGCGCGGAGCCCGAGAGCGAGCAGGAGAAGGAGAAGCACGCGCGGCGCCGTCATCTTCGTGCGGAGCTGCTCACGAGTCGGACGGATCCAGTCGGGTGGCCGGCGGGTTTACGGGCCGGGTTGACGAAGGAGCGATGAAGTGACCTGTGAGTAATGACCCGTTTGTTGGAGAAGTGCAGGATGCCACCCAAAAACCCATTTGCGCGCGTCACAGAGTTAGCGTACCGAGAGCGACAGAATACAACTCCTGCCTATTTCGAGAAGCCCAGTGGGGACCAGTGGTTTTGGCTCGGGGGTCTGACCAGGCGTCTGCTGCATTGGAAGGTCAGTTTCCAACTCGCGGCCAACCGCGCATGTCATGCTTCCCGTATCGAGATGATAGGATCAACTTCTTTCCCCAGAAGATCGACGCTGATTACACCCGAAAGACCCGACGTTCTTGCCAGGGCGTTGGTGATGGTTTGATCGATACGAAACTTCTCCGGTGCGTTTAATCGTGCATCTGTATATTCATGTGTGTGCGTGTATATTTTGTATTCGTGTGGCGGATGGGATGGTGATGACAAAGACAACTTAGGACACCTTCCGAGAAGCTCTTTGCTCGTGTGGACTGCTTTGTATTCATACTGCCTGAATCCCAACAACCTGAGTTTGCCCCTGTCTGCTTGTGCCCGAGCGAGGATGAAAGAAAGGATTTTTGTGTCTTGTTTGATGGGTCTCTTCAGACTCGCGGGAAAACAGAACCACTTTCTGCTGCCTTCCAACTGAGCTTGTGACCGAGTGCTTCTGGAAATGAGAAGGTGATGATCCAAAAATGCATAGTTCAACTGAATGGCCCCAAGCCCCGTGTTGATACTATCCATCAAATAGTCTTTCGCTCCTATCTGATTCTCATGGCTTTATGATTGTGTATTTGTACAAGAGAGAGTGATGAATGGAATGAAGTGGGAATCTTTCTGAATGGCCTCTCAGCCATTTCTATGTAGAGAACACCATCCGGTCATCCTTGCTCTGACTCTCGCCGTTTGCAAATTGCCTGTGTGGTGTGGTGTCTGGGATTGAAACGATGAAGCAAGGAAAATCCAACGCTGAATCTCAACGTGTTGAGCAATTTTCTATGAGCTTTTTAACCCTGATCAATCCGAAGAGCGTGCGTGTGGCCGTGCTTGCACTGGTGGCAACAATTCTTCAGAAGACTGTGCTTTGCCTTCAATCACATTGCTTCTTCTCTAGTTGCCAAGAGGAAATCATTACGCGCGGGGACGATCGGTGTTCGGAACGCCTCGGTGTTCAACGCATTGGGATCTACGGACGAACGACGCCCTCGCGGGACATTTCAAAACAACTTATCGTAGTCTGGGTATTGAAGGATAGCGAGTTGCACGCCATGGTCTCAAACGAGGTCGACCTGGTGCCGTCGTCGTCGGAGAGAAAGACCTAGGCTGATGAATAGAGAGGATGAACGGGTTGATCAGCAGCTGGGCTTTCCACCGACACTCAACGACCATCGAGTCGACTGTTGCTTGATCGGAGTTTCGTCAACATTGGGGTCAAATTCCTAGGACTCGTCGAGTACGTCTCGGGGGAAGGTCGTGTTGAAAGTCGTATCGGACTGAAAAATTTCTCATAGTGCAGCCACATGGTCATGGCCATCGCGTTTCGACGGAGAGAAGGCCTCCGTCGCCAATTCAGGATGCCGTAAAGCTTGATGGGGAGACCTTGCACTCGGAGCACCGAAATGGATGGAGCCATGACCTCTTATGATGCATATAAAGCCTTAAATCGATCCAATCAAAGTAACCAACAGCCTATTACAACCGATTTTTGAAGATGTTTGCATATTCAATTTGTATTGGCTGAAAAGATGACCAACGAGGAGTTGTGATTGGATGATGTTTACGTTTTGCTTCTGTTAATTGGTCAATTCTTCATATCTGATCTCGAGCTCAGCTCCTCACGAGCTTCAACATGATCCGAAGAGACCGTCCTCGTCCTCTCGAGCACTTGACACCATGCCAGCGCACCCGAGTGGTTTGACAACACGTGCGAAGAGCGAGAGGCGTTTAGATTTTGCGGATTAAAACAAGGAAAAGAAGCTCGACGCGGTCGGAAGTCTTGGGGCGTGTTTGCTGGCTAGTGTACGAGTGTCTTGAGTGTCTTGTGGCTGTTAATGGGTCGAGCTCTGCATCGCTTCTCTTCACATCCTGAAGATTCCTACTGCGTGCGATTAGTTCTCGTCGTGGTGCTCGTCCGAGCTGTCGTAGTTCGGGTCGTTGCGGTCCATGGCCTGCATCGCGCCGCGCTCGTCCGTGCTGACACCCCAGTTGTGGGCTCCGGCACCGCCTACCAAAACACCCCATTCGCTCTTCTGAGCCTCGCTTGCTTCTTCCTCTTTGTTCCATCGCTCACACACGCACCTTTCTTCGCACTGGCGACGTCCGAGCCGGCGCGTCCACGCGAGTGGCGGTCCTTCTGGTCGTTCTTCTTGTTGGCGAGTTCGCGGCTCTGCGGCATCGTGAGCTTCGAAAAGGTTGGGGCGTTTGTGACTTGAGAGGAAATTGAGATAATGAGCCCTTGGTTTCGCCGAGTCCTCGAAAACTTTTTCGCTCGTCGCTTGTCGCTGTGCATGTCATCCCGCCTCCTTCACACAAGATCGTGGACATAGAGACGCAGCTGCCGACGGGGTGTTGCGACACGTGCAGCAGCATCCCAAAACGTGTCTATGGAAAACCCCGGTAGAAACGCGAAGTACGCGTGCGTACTTAACCCCGAGGACATGGCTACATTGCAAAAAAGGCAACAAAGATCGCGGTCATCAGAAGCCAAACCGCCGAGGCGTGCTGCGCAGAGGCGTCTTGGCGTTCTTGCGTGCCGGGTCGAGGCGTCCGGGCGTCGCGACGACCGTGCGTTGCTTCTTGGCCATGACGCTTTTCGTGATGAGCTCGTCGTCGTCGGCCTGTCGCGTCAGCGCAGTCTTCATCTCCTGCTCCATGGCCTTGGCTTCGTCCTTTTCCTTCATGCGCTTGAGTAATCGCGACTTGTACGACTCTTTGACGCTGAAAAACATGGGCCCGAGCTCGGCGAGCCACTCGCCTTCGACGGCCGTCGCGCACTGCATGTACTCCTTGGTCGTGTAGATGAGCTCGTGATAGACCACAAAGTCGGGCGTGTACCCGAGACCGAACAGCGCCGCACTTGGGTGCAAGTTGCACGGCATGCCCGTGAGCATGTTGACATACTCGCCAATGCCCTTGATTTGCGCCGAGTTGTAAAAGTACGCCGAGCAAATGGCCTTGCGCACGACGTCCCACGTGCCGCCGCACGAGACCAGCCGCACTTTTTGCTGCTTCATGATGTCCACGAGCTGCTCGCGCACTTCGCGCGCTTTTTTGAGACCTTTGGAATGGATAAAGTGGTCCGTGCACCACTGGCTCGAGTACTTGTTCATTTTCCACTGATTGTACACGTTCAGCAGCGTCAAGTGGTCGCTCTCCGGGACGAAAAATTTCTCGCGGCAGGCATCGCTCTCTTCCTCTCGGTCTTTCGGACGGAAGAACACGCTCGGCACCGACAGCATCGAAACAATGATCAGCACTTCAGCCGAACAGCCGAGCTGCTCGCTGAACAGAAGCATCTTTGCCAGCGGTGGGTCCAGCGGAAACACGACCATTTTCTTGCCGATCTCGGTCAGCTCGCCCGTGTTGTCCAGCGCACCGAGCACCCACAGCTGGTACATCGAGTTGGTGATATTGTCTTGAGGCGGCGGGTCCATGAAATCGAACTCAAGCAGGTTCTTCACGCCGAGTGACTTCAGCAGCAGCACGACCGAGCCGAGGTTTGTTCGCTGGATCTCGGGAATCTGGGCTTCCAGCATCTCGTGGAAGTACTGCCGTTCCGTGTACAGGCGATAGCTGTAACCGGGGCCTGTTCGACCAGCTCGACCTGCTCGCTGGTTGGCGTTCTGCTGACTGATCGGGTTGACTTGCAGCGCGTCCATACCGATCTTCGGGTTGTACACTTTGACCTTACAGTACCCCGTGTCGATCACATACTTGATACCGTCGACTGTGAGCGACGTCTCTGCAATGTTTGTTGATACGATACACTTGCGCACATCCGAGGCGTCGAAAATCTTGGCCTGGAGATCTGCTGGCAGCTGCGAGTACATGGGCAAGACCATCAATGGTGGAGCTCCGTCGATCTTGCCCATTCGTTCAGCGAGTACGTAACATGTTGCTTCAATATCCTCTTGACCGGTCATGAAGATCAGAATATCGCCCGGTGGGTGCGATAGATGGATTTGGATCACCTGTTTGACAGCGGCATCGACGTAGTCCTCGGCAGGCGACTTGGCAAAGTACGTCTCGACGTGGAACGTACGGCCTGGGATCGTGAACATGGGCACGCCACCGAAAAAATTCGCAAATTTCTCGGCATCAAGTGTCGCAGAGGTCACGATAAGCTTGAAGTCGCTGCGTCGCTGCACGACTTTCCGCAGGATGCCGAAGAGCACATCTGTGTTGAGCGCTCGCTCGTGGGCCTCGTCCATGATCACAGCCGAGTACGAGTCCAGATCGGCTTCGCGAAGCGACTCTCGTAACAGAATACCCTCGGTCATGTACTTGACGACCGTCTTGTCGGACGACAAGTCCTCGAAGCGGATCGCATAGCCGACTTCATCACCGAGAGTGACGCCCATCTCTTCACTGACACGCGCAGCCACGGACATGGCGGCGACACGACGCGGCTGCGTGCAGCCGATCATGCCGAACTTGGAGTACCCTTCTTCGTGGAGGTACTGCGTGAGCTGCGTGGTCTTGCCCGAGCCGGTCTCGCCGACGATCACGACAATCTGGTTTTCTCGGATCACCTGCAGCAGCTCGTCGCGGCACTGGTAGATGGGCAGGAACCGGCGCTGCTCCTGGATGGTTCTCGTCTTGGCAAAGTCGCTCACGGCCTTGGACTTTTTCAGGTGCGTCGAGAACTGGTTCTCCGACTTGTAGTTCACGTCGCCGTCTTCCTTCCCGCCCTGCTCGTCGTCGCTGTTCTCACCGCCGGCGTCCTGTCCTTTGACACCGATCGCGTCGCCCATTTTCGATCCGCCAAGCTCCCAGAAGCGCTTGCGCATCTTGGAACGCTCGCGCTGTTCCCGCACCTGCCGCAGCAGCTCGCTGCCTTTGCGTGCGCAGACCGCCAAGTCCGAGGTCGGGTCTCGCACAGTCGAGACCATCTCGGTCTGCGTCGTGAACGAGACGCGGCCGTCGAGAAAGGGCGGCTTGGTGCTGTGGACCATGATCTGCACGCGCGCGTCGAGCTCGTCGTCGAACTCGGTCTCGACCTTGGTCTTGGCGGCCACGCCGCTCGTGAGCAGGCGGTTGGTCTCCCAGGCCTCCTGGTCGGCGTGGAGCGCCGACGCGCGTGCCGACATGCCGCGCAGCTTGTTCTCTCCGCGCGCTCGCGACTTGGCGAGACGCTCTTCCATCTCTCGGAACTTGGTCTGATTGCCGAGAAAGACCTCGCTCTCGTCATGCACTTCCAGCCCTTCGTCGTGGAGATAGAACTCGCGGTCAAAGGCTTCCTCGACCTCGTCGTCGTACTGCTTCTTGGGTCCGGCCACGCGCTCGCGACGGCGGTCGCCGTCGTGGTAGTCCAAAGTCTCGATCTGGTCGGTCTCACGGCCTCGCGCGAGCGGCGACGGCGTCGGGTCTTCCCACTGGTGGCGACTGCTGCTCGTCGCCGACGGCCGCGCGGTCGACGCCGTGCCGCGCACGCTGCGCAGCGGCTCGGGCTCGTCCCACTCGCTGCGGTCGATCGCGAGGCGCTTCGACGACGACGACGACGAAGACGAAGAAGACGAAGGAGGAGAAGACGAAGCGCCACGCTGTTCGCGGCGCTTGGCGGCCGCGAGCCGGTCGAGTCCGAGCGCCGAGGACGCGCCGCTGCGCCGCTGCGAGCGGAAGAAATCGGCCGCGCGGTCGCCTCGCGATGCCGAAGACGACGACGACGAAGCAGAAGAAGACGAGTGGCGATCGCGGTCGCGACTGCGGTCTCTGTCTCGTTGTCTTTGTCGTTCCCTGTCTCGCTCTCGCTCTCGCTCTCGGTCTCGGTCGCTGCTGCGCTCTCGCGTGGGCTCTCGGCGCCTGTCTCTGCGCCGCTCGCGACTGCGACTGCGACTGCGAGGGCGCGCGGCGGCGCGCTTCATGACGTGCAGACCGGCGGCACGCTCCATGATGGCTCGGTGGGTCTTTTTGGTTGGGAGGGGGAAACGATGGTGTGGTCTTGTAGAGAGATGAAATCTCCCTCTACAAGAGTCATCTCCTTATTCCAGTACATGATGCGCTTCCTTACGGTAAAATGTGTCTCGCTGCCTAATCTAATCTCTGGAAACAAGAGAGAGAAGCCGCATGATGGGCGACGAGGCGCGGCTGCTGGACGTCGAGCGCGCGCTCTACGGCGCCATGGCGGCCATCCAGCTCAAGCAGCTGGCGCCCGCGAGCGCCGACGCGGCCTCGGTCGCGTTCCTGGACGCCGTGCACGCGCACGAGATCGCGCCGACGACCACGACCACGGCCACGAATATGACGACGCCAACGGCCGTGACCATGACGCCGACGCCGAGCGTGACGGCGAGCGGCGCGACGCGCGGGCGCCCGCGCATGCACGGCACGGGGCGCAAGGCCAACCGGTCGCTGCGCACGCCCGTGACGTACGCGCACAAGCTGGCGGTGATCAACTTTTACGACGGCCACGAGCGCGACATCAACGCGACCATGCGCGAGTTCTACTCGCACCTGTCGCCCGAGGCCGTGGCCTCGCGCAAGCGGCAGATCTACAAGTGGGTCAAGGAGCGCGCGACCATCGAGGCCATGTGCTTCAAGCAGACGACCGCCACGCACAGCCGCCGCCGAGAAAAAGGCACGGCCACGACGCTCGGCGCCAGCGGCGAGGCCGAGCTCGTCGAGTGGATCCAGGCCATGCAGCGCGCGGGCCCCGAGGCCGGCGTCGGCGAGGTCTCGGCGCAGACCGTCAAGGCCAAGGCGCTCGAGATCGCCGCGCGGCATGGCGTGCCGCCCGGCAGCTTCCACGCGACGTGGTCGTGGCAGCAAGGGTTCTTCAAACGCCACCAGGACGCCATCCAACGATTCTAATTAATATATATACACGCTTGCAAAGGGTTGACGACGTACATTCACTGGCCCGTGAGGAACTCGTCCTTGAGCTTCCACTTGCGGCCTCGACAAGTAGCCATGTCGCGAAGCAGATTGCGGAACACGAGCTTGTCCTTGGGCGCGACGACCGCGCCAAAGCCTTCGAGAAGCTCCTCGGTCGTCACGCCCTGCGAGCGAGGGTTGTTGCACCGCAACAGCAGAAACGCGTGGAGTTGCTTGGCCATCTCGTCGACTTTCATGAAGCCATTGCTGCCCAGGTGCGGAGCGAACGAAGAGCTCGAGGATCCCCGTGCGCCAGCCGACCCACGAGAGCTTGCTGGAGTCGAGCTTGCTGCGATGCCGTTCTTGCGCTTTTTGAGACTCGTCAGCAGCTCCCTGGACGACGTCGCCGACTGCGCGAACGGGTTGCTCGAGACTCGCGCCACTGGAGCATCACCTCCACCTCCAACAAGGTTTACTACGACGCCCGAACCCTGCCTGCCTCGTGCAACACGGTTCCCGAATCGGTTCGGAGCTCCATTCCCGCGGCTTCCATTATCTGCTGATCGTTGGTTCGGATCACCCGCAACACCAGTGCGCCCTGTCCACGTTGGCGTGAATAGAGTGGCGCGTTGCTGACGAACCAGTGCACAGGACGCTCGCAAGGCACCGAGCGCAGACTCAGCAATCTTGCTCGATTCAAGCTCGATGAGGTCGGCTTCTTGGTTCTGCACGCCGTCAGACTCGACAACATCGTGGTTGAACACGCCCATAATCTGGTCGCCGCTGAAGAGGTGCTTCAGAATTTCGTTGTTGTCGCCTCCAACCGTATTGGCCTCTTTATCATCTGAGTCGCCCTCTCCACCCGAATCGGCACTACGGTCTTCCGCCTCTTCGATCTCTCCATCTTCCATGGGGCGCTGGGTAGGATTCGCAACGTTCCCTTCCAAGAAGAGCTCCGTCGTCTCGACGCTGCCACCGTTGCTAGCGGTGTTTTGGTCACCGAGAACAAAGAGGTCGCGAAGCGTGTGCTTGTTGAAACATCGTTTGCGCTTCGCATCATGGAGCACCTTGGTCGTCAGGTATTGTTTGAAGATCTGGCGATGGTAGATCTTTTCTTCGATTGTGCCGCTGGTAATCAGTCGATAGATTGTCACCTGCTTGGTTTGGCCGAGTCTCCACGAACGTTCGCGAGCTTGAAGATCCGTCGACGGGTTCCAGTCAGGATCGAAGATCACGACACGATCAGCTCCCGTGAGATTCACACCAATCCCACCAGCTCTTGTTGTCAGCAGGAAGACAAAGATCTCGCTGCCTTCTCGGTTGAAGGCATCCAATAGTGATTGTCGCTCTTTCACACTCGTCGTTCCGTCTAGTCTGCAATGCGAGTACCCCATGCTAGCCATGTAGCTCTCCAAGATATCGAGCATCTTGCGCGTCTGTGTGAATACCAGCACCCTATGCCCTTGTTGCTTCCAAAGAGCCAGGATCTTGGCCAGGACTTGCATCTTCCCACTCCCTTCCGGGCTGCCATAGGGCACATCTGGCGGTCGCTTCGCGAGCTGCTGGAGATCGGTCCCGCGATCACCTGCTCCCCGGTGGTTATACTCGCCCACAGTCGAGAGCAAGTCAGGATGGTTGCAAATGTGTCGAAGAATTGAGATTGCTCGGAACGGACGGATGTCTTGTCGTAGCACAGCGGCGACCTCCGGTGAGCTGAGGAACATCTCGTACGTCTCGTATTGGCGTGCTGTCAACGAGCAGAATATGATCTGTTCCATCTTCTCGGGCATCTTGGTCACGTGCTGGATCTCCTTCTTGGTGCGACGAAGCATGAAGGGGTTGATCACGTCTTTGAGAGCGAGCGCACACTTGTACGCCATCACAACTTGCATTTTGGAGGCGTTTGCGTAGCCTCCTGTTCGAATGGGCAGCACGAACTCATCCTCAAAAGTCGGCAGCGTACCCAGCTTTCCTGGGTACACGAAATCGAACAGCGACCACAGCTCACGCAGGCGATTCTGAATAGGTGTACCCGTCAAGATGATCCGATGCACAGTTTTGAGCTGCTTGCACACGAGTGTGATTTCGGCGTCGGGGTTGCGAATCCGGTGGCCTTCATCCAGCACGACGTAATCCCACTCCAAATCGATAAACAGCTCCTGGTACTGCCGAACATTTTCGTACGTCGAGATCACGACACCACCGTCACTGCGATCTCGTCTCCGCCGTCGAGTCCTAGCGTACTCGTCATCATCGTCCTCTAGCGACGAAAACTGCATAACCTCGTCGATGAGCTGGGCATACGTCCGCCCAGCACGCGTGATGCCAGTTCCCGATGCGTGGAGAAGCACGACGCGCAGCCACGGGTACCATTTGTGGAACTCGCGCACCCACTGGAGCAGCACACTCGCCGGACACAGCAGCAACACAGTCCTCACTCGCTTGGCGTCGTACATCGCACCAAGGAAACTCGCGATCTGCACCGTCTTGCCCAATCCCATCTCGTCGCCCAAGATGCCTCCCGTGTTGCGCTCGTGGAGGTGATGGAGCCACTCCAGACACTCTTTCTGGTGCGGGAACAAATGAGCGTACATGTACGTGGGTACACTCAGCCCCGAGTCGGTGACCATGACGTCTTCGGGCATATACACCAACGGCTTCTCTTGGTCCTCTCCCGAAGTTGGAACCATCAGACTGTCTCCTTCGCCGTCATCGTCGTTGAACCCTCCGTCATCCATCTCTTCGTCTTCGTCCTCGTCGGCCTCTCTCCGTGGCAGATTGTAGTAGAACGTCGCGCGCTTCTCTCTCACGCTCAGCGCGAGCTCTCGCTCCAGCTCCTCCATGCGCGTGCGGAACGTCGCGACGCAGCCGTCGTCGACCCAGTTCTGCTTGCTGCGCCCGCGCGCGTCGCTCTTGAACCTCCGCGTCGCCACCACGTCTCCTTCTTCTCCTTCTTCCTCTCCTTCTTCCTCCTCTTCCTCCATGGCTCGTCTCTCGACCTCCCCATTCGTCTCTCGCTTCACGGGCTTGCGTCCGCCCTGCCGCAGCCGCCGCTTCTTGCTCGTTCGCGGCGAAAAGTCGGAATCCGCGTCCGATTTGTCGCTGCCGCCGTCGTCGTCCGCCGCGACGCCCAGAGCCGCGAGCGTGGCGGCGCTCGACGGCGACGGCGGCGGCGTGTCGTGTACTGAGATAGCGACGTCTTCTCCACGCAGCGCCGCCGCCGTGGCGCGCGTCTCACTGCGCAGAGAGCCGCGCATCCTCTTGGGCGTCTCCGCGGCCGAATTCCCAGTGTTTCCCATGTGACTGCCGTTCGAGAGGAAAGAACTGATTTAGGGGAGGGTTGCAGCGAGAGTGATGGTGCGTAACCCTCGCAGTGCGCGCGCGGGTACGCAGTGACCAAAGCCCCGGACGCGGGAAAAGCGACTCTTCTCAGCGTGGAGCAGAGAGCGAGTGGCGTGGATGAGACCCACGGCGAAGACAGAGGGATATGGGGCGTACGTGTGGCGGATCTGCCGTGAGGGTCGAGAGTTGAGTCGTCGAAGAGCTACAAATGTATTAGGTCGGTGGACGGAAGCGTAACCCAGGATGGGTTACCCTCCATTTCCAATTTTCAGCCAATCAACGCTCTCTGTAGCTGCTCACTTCAGCTCATCTCCACAGACGAGCTTCGCCTCGGTGCATGGGTCTCCGCCTCGGCGTCGCTCTGCGTCTGCGCCGCCGTTCCGCCCCGTCCGCCGCCATGAGCTCGAGCGCCTTCCAGTGGCACGACAGCAGCGCGAAGCTGCGCAAAGAGAGCGTCGCGGCGTTCAACGGCTTCCTCCAGCGGTCCAAGTCACGGCTCCAGGAGGCGCTGGCCAAGCCCAGCGACGCGCCGGCCGTCCACGTGATGATCGGCAACGAGGCCGCGG
Organism: Pythium myriotylum; assembly: GCA_023091665.1. Lineage (NCBI taxonomy): Eukaryota > Oomycota > Peronosporomycetes > Pythiales > Pythiaceae > Pythium > Pythium myriotylum. Next base: position 176,472 of record JALJCQ010000014.1, read on the forward strand.
ACGCCGATTCCATCGTGAGCTCGCTGGTGTACGCCTTTTATCGAGACCACGCAGCGCAGACGCAGGCGCAGACCTCGGTGGTCCACGTGCCCGTGCTGCCGATCCCGCGCGACGAGCTCGCGCTGCGATGCGACGTGTCGTCGCTCTTCCAAGGGCTCGAGATCGACACGGCGTCGATCATCTTCGTGGACGAGTTCCCGTGGCGTAGTGATGCGTTGAAAGGGCGCCTTCGACTGACGCTGCTGGACCACAACGCGCTCAACACCAAGCGCATCGCTGCGGACGTCGCGCCGGACGATCTCGGCGACATCGTCGAGATTCTCGACCACCACATGGATGTCGGCAGCCACCCGCACGCTGCAAAACGAGAAATTGCATTCGACAATGGACAGGCACTCGTGGCGTCCTGCTGCACGATCGTCGCCGAGAAGCTGCTCGAGTCGGAGCACAAAGACCCGTTGGTGCAAGCGCTCGGATCGACCATGCTGCTCGCGGTCATCGCACTCGACTCGGTCAACTTCGATCCGAGCGCCAAGAAAGTCACGCCGCGCGACGTCGCAGCCGCAGACAAGCTGGAGCCTTCGGCATTTGCGACGCGCGGGCCTCTCTTCAACTGGCTGCAAGCCGAAAAGTTCAACGTCGCGCACTGGGGCAAGTTCACGATCGCCAACTGCCTCCAATGCGACTACAAAGAGTTCCCCGTTCCAAGCTCGCACGCACTCTACGGCGTCAGCGCGATCCTGATCCCGTTGGCGCAGTTTGTGAGCAAGGCCTCGTCGAGCGAGGCGTTCGTGGCTGCGCTCCAGTCGTACGTCGACGCTAACCACCTCGCATTCCTCGTGGTCATGAGCATGACGTTCTCGAGTGATGGCTCGCGCCGTCGCGAGATCTTGTTCTACGAGCCCGGAAACTCGCAGAGCTTCACCAAGCGCTGCGTCGCGCATTTTGAGCAAGATGGCTCGCTCCAGATTGAGCCGCTGCGTGACCTGCCGTTGATCGGCGACGATATCCGACTCGCTGCCTTCCACCAGCGCAACACGGGCGCGTCGCGGAAGCAGGTCGTGCCGCTGATCCAGCAGGCGCTTTCGCCCAAACTGTGAGCAAGACTTGGAGGACAACGACGACTACGACAACAACGACGACGTGAGTAGGTCAGAGTAGGAGGAGTGTGTGAGACGGACGGATGGGAATAAAGAGAGAATGTATTACGCGTGGACTTGTCATGATCACATCGGGGGGTCCAGGGTGTATAAATGCATCCGAGCGTGTCGCAAGGGTATGGTGGCTCGGTGGTCGAGTATCGGCGCCAGCCTCGTGTCGCCGCTGCTTCTATGGGTTCGAGAGGGTGCGGTCGCGTCACATGACCGCGCACTTGGGCTTGTGGCTGCGGCGCGGCTCGTACTTTTCGAGGTACTTGAGCTGGCGCAGGTTGATCGCGCCGCGCCGGAACTTGCGGATGTGCTCGACGGCGTTGATCGGGTCGAGTCCAAACTCGATGAGCGCGATGGCCACGAGCACGGGCGCGCTGTTGAATTCCAAAGCGTCCACGACATGGGTTCAGTTCCTTCGTTCCTTTCTTCGCACCACCAAGCATGCCACCACACACACAAGAACGTACCGTCCGAGCCCTGCGACGCAGTGGACCGCGATGGATTTGTTGGCTTTCGAGTCGACGTGGTTGTCCTTGAAGACGTCGGCGACGAGGTCGAGCCACTTGTCGAGGATGGCTCCGTCGGGCGGCTCGCCGTCCGGGAACTCGAGCTCGTGCACGCGGATGCCGGCGGCCTCGACGGGCGCGCAGGCGTACGTGACCTCGCAGGCGCGCACGAGGTCGGTGACGTTGTGCTTTTTGAGCTCTTTGAGGTAGAGGTGGAGGTTGCTCTCGTTCGGCGCGTCCATGATCACGAACGAGAGGTGCTCCCAGTGCACGAGCGTCGGCTTGTTGGTGGGCGCAATCATCGCTCTCGTTGCCAGACTTATCCCATCCGGCAGGTCCTCCCGACGCTCTTGGGCAGCTCTCGGCGGCGGCGGCTTCCAGGGCGGAAGGCGGTTTCTTCGTTGGGGGCGGGTGGGGAGAGCGCCCAGGGCGTTAGATTGCAGGAAGGCGCGGTTAACTAACCAGTCACGAGAGAGGGAACCTGTGGGAGTGGCTAGGTGAAGTCCGGTTAGCTTACCAGACGCATGGGTCCAGATGGGAAGGGTGGTGTGGGGATATTCTGCACCTCCCGAAAGGAGATATGAGCCAATCCGAAGGAGGGAGAGATGGGTTTCAGCCAATGAAAGAAGCGGAAGAAGAAGAGATTGGCCCGCGACCACACGAAAACTTGGCGGCTCGACTGGCCACTGGCTGGAGAGCCGACCTCGCTCCTGGACTCTACAAGAACCCATTGTTGGGGGTCGTACAGATGCGTGTGTGGTGTGCGTGGTGGCGTGAATAGTATTAATATTAATACTATTGGGTCGACTGGTGTTGCGCGGGAAGCGCCACACCACGTACGTCAGCAGGCTCTTCATGTGGCCCACGCCACTATTCCACTGTGATCCCTTTCCAATCCGATCGTGTACCCCTCTGTGACATGCTGCAGCTGGTCCGCGGACCAATCCAATCGCGCTCTACCAGGATACGCTCTTCTGATTGGCGGAAACCCTCGTCCTGAATGCGTGAAACACGCCGTTTGGGAGGGAGCTCCTGAATGTGAATGCGAATGAGACCCCCCCCCCCCCACCTTGAAGCTCACTCGGCCATTCGCGTCGCTGCCGCCACTCTCTCTCTCTCTGCTGCCCGCGCCCATGTGCCGCCTCACGGGCCGCATCGTCGCCTACAAGGCCACCGTCGTCCACGCCGTCGCGCTCAACAAGCTCGAGCTGCTCACGCCGGGCGTCGTCGGCGTCGACCAGCGCGGCCGCATCGCGTTCGTCAAGAACCTGCAGACGCAGTCGCTCGCCGACGAGCACTATGACGAGCTCGTGGACCTCGGCGACCGCCTGCTGCTGCCGGGCTTCGTCGACGGCCACGCGCACGCGCCGCAGTACTCGTTCGTCGGCGTCGGCATGCACCTGCCGCTGCTCGACTGGCTCCAGACCTACACGTTCCCGTACGAAGCCAAGTTCGCCGACCCGGCGTACGCCAAGGCCGTCTACGCCAAGGCCGTCAAGCGCCACCTCTTCAACGGCACGACGACCTGCTCCTACTTTGCGACGATCCACTTGGAGGCCTGCAAAGTGCTCGCCGACATCATCGCCGAGCTCGGCCAGCGTGGGTACGTCGGCAAGGTCAACATGGACCGCAACGCCACGCCCGAGCTCACCGAGGACACGGCCACGTCCATCAAGCACACGCGTGAGTTCGTCGACTATGTGCTCAACAAGAAAAACGAGCTGCTCACGCCCGTGATCACGCCCCGCTTCGTGCCCAGCACGACGTCGCCGCTCATGCGCGCGCTCGCCGACATCTCGCGCGAGCACTCGCCCGCGCTGCCCGTGCAGTCACACTTGTCCGAGAACCCGGCCGAGATCGAGTGGGTCAAGAGCATGCACCCCGAGTGCGAGACCTACACGGACGTCTACGACCACCACGGGCTTCTCCACGACCGGTCCTACATGGCGCATTGTATCTGGTGTGCGCGCGACGAGCGCGAGGTGCTGCGCTCACGCGGCACGGGCATCATCCACTGCCCCAACTCCAACTTTTCACTGTCGAGCGGCGTGCTGAACGTGCGTCGCCTGCTCAAGGAAGGCCACAAGGTCGGTCTGGGCACCGATGTGTCTGGAGGCTACTCGCCCTCGATGCTCGACGCGATCCGCCAGGCCGTGATCGCCTCCAAGATGGTCTCGATCGGCCAGAACAGCGCCGTCGAAGACTACAAGACCTACGACGCGCTGTCGTACACGGAAGCGTTCTACCTCGCGACGGTCGGCGGTGCCGAGGCCATTGGGCTGGGCGACAAGGTCGGCAACTTTGTCGTCGGCAAGGAGTTTGACGCACTGGTCGTGGACCCGTACGCTGAGAACGGCCCACTTGACGCTCCCCACGACGAGGCCGACAAGGACGACCCGCTCCACGCGTTCCAGAAGTTTCTCTTCCTCGGTGACGACCGCAATATCGAGTCAATCTTCGTCGCCGGCAAGGCCGTCAAGCAGCCTGCCGGCGGACTCGCGTCCTCGCCCAAGCCCACGACCGTGGGAGAGCTCTCGTCGTAGTCTACCCACCCGCTTTTCCGCTAATTATCGTAACCAAAAGTGCCATTGCCAAATCGACATGTTCGCGCTCGTGGAATGCTTACATAGGGATGATATTCTGGTGTGTTTTTCTTAACGGTGGGCACAAAAACGTCGCGGCGAGCCATTGAAGCCGTCGCGCTCTCCTCCCGACCACAGCCGCCGACAGCACCGAGCCCCGAGACGTCTCGACTGGGACGCTTTTTACCCTGCAAGCAGCAGCCGTGCCTGAGAGAGAGCGAACACGACGAGCTTTTCTGTTCACCGCGAGAGGCTGCGGCCGGGAGTCTATTCAAGCTTGCCGAGGAGGTCGTCGTCACGGAAGAGGTGGAACTCGGCGCCGTCGAGCTTGACGAGGCTGCCGCCGTACTCGGGCAGGAGCACCTTGTCGCCGACCGCGGCCTGCACGGGGATGAGCTCGCCCTTGGCGTTGCGGAGACCCGGGCCGACGGCCACGACCTCGCCTTCGTTCTGCTTCTGCTGGTCCGCATCCGGGAGGTAGATGCCGCTCGCCGTCTAGCCAACGCCAACGTCATCATCATCCTCATGAGCCCACTTGAGTCCACTGAGTCTATTCTTAGCGAGCGTGGCGTACCTTGGCGACGGCCTCGAAGCGCTTGACGAGCACGCGGTTGCCGAACGGAATCAACTTGCGGAGCGAGCTCTAGAGACAGACACAGAGAGCGACGCAACGCCGTGAGCACCCACGGAGCATCTGAGACGAGGCGCCATCGCCTAGTAGAGCGCGAGGGCGGACGCACCATGGTGGCGAGAGAAGGAAGAGAGAAGCGCGAGGGTCGTGTGGTGGTGAGGCCACGAAAATGGATGTGCGGTGCCCACCAGAGACTGGGAGGTCGGAGGTCGGGTCGGCCTCCCTCGCGCGAGTGCCGTCGACGCGCTTCGAATTCGAAACATGTTGTTTAAAACAAGGCGGTTGGATACCGTGTCGAGACAACAGCAACACTATGGGCGAATTGAATTTGAGGGTGTTTGAAACAGGTTTTAAACAGGTAAAGTGGATTGTTCCAGAATTCGAGCTTGGCCAACGTTCAAGTGGAGCTCCATGCGACGTGTGAGCGTCACAATGCTCATGATTACTTGGTCATCTCGACGCGGAGGTTCTCCAGTCGCCGCTGGATCCTCTCGAGATCGGGCGTTTCGCTCTCGTCCTCGAGCTTGCGCACGCAGTACTTGGCCGCTTTCGTCATCTCCTTTCGGATCCTCCCGGTCACCTCACGATCGACTCGTCGGCCCTTGAAGTCGCCTTCCACCAAGTACGACGTGAACGTTTTATCGCGTCGGTGGCCCGTGAGCGAGTCGTCGAGAAAGTTTCGAACGGCGGCGCCTTTGATCTCGTTGGTCGTCGCCTCTGTGAAACAGAGGTTCTTGCTTTTGTTCAACGCATTGTCGCGGAGAACCTCGACCACCATGTCTCGATCAGCGAGTTCACATTGACGAATCGCGTACGTGGCGCATTGGAGCTCAAACTGGTGGTCGAGATGGTAGCCGTCCAGTTGGCTCGGGAGCTCCACCAAGTTGTACGGATCTTGAGAGTCGTAGCGTTGGACCACGTCTTCCTTTCGCAGTTGACGCACGTTCTCAAGCCGGAGATCGTTTGGATCGAGATACGTGGCTCGATGCACAGGGTCGTGGTCCGCGCAGCAATACAGGTAGCCTTGCTTCTCCACCTGATGCACTTGACGCGGTCTAGCATGTAACCGCGGCACTGCTTGTCGTGGTTATGACAGAACTCGTCACGAGAAATGAATCGGCATCGCCGGATTGCTTTGGTGTTGTTGTCCTTCACGTACCCAGCACACTGCGGCATCGTGTGGCGATGTGCTTGCAGCCGCGCGGATCTCGAAGTGACCAAATCTGGACGAAGGCGTCCTCGCAACTCTCTCTCTCTCTCTCTCTCTCTCTCTCCAGCCCCAGACCTCGCGTATTTTGGAGAGCGTTGCGTTCGTTCTGCCAAGTTGAAGTTCCTTGAGCTGCCTCATGCGACCGAGAGCTCATCGCCCAACGCCTTCGCCAAAAGTGCTTCGGACTCGTCTCCTCGCGACGTGGCTTCTCTGGCTTGCCCAATGGCCAGTGGCCAACGAACTGCCTGCGCTACCTATTCGATCTTCACACAAACGAGGCGATTCTTCCAGGCAGCATTGGCAGGCACCCCCCAAAGTCTGCGACGTGTGGCTTACGCGCTGCGCAGGTTGAAGCGGAACGTAAAATCGTTGCCGCAGTGGAGCAGCGTGAACTGGAAGATGAAGGGCGCCCAGACGAGCATCTTGCCCTGGATGAGTCCGCGCTGCGTCTCGAGCACGAGTGGAGCGCGCTGAGTCGGAACCGGCGCCAGAGGATCGCGTGCAGCGCCAGCAGCGAGAGCGTCTCGAGCGCCGCGTACGTGAGAATGGTCGAGAGCGTCGCGAGCAGCTTGGCGTGGCTCATGCCGCGCGTGTGCGCGAAGAAGCGCACGTTCGGCAGCTGGAAGAGCACGGCCAGGTACGCCGCGTAGACCAGCGGCATGGCGCACTCGATGTACTCGGTGAGCACGAGGTACTCGGCGCGGAAGAGCATGCGCAGCGTCTGCTCCACGAGCTGTGCCTGCTGCTCGCGGGAGAGCGCGCTCGCGACCGACGGTGCACGCTTGAGAGGCTGGTGCAATGGCACGACCGTGTTCACGTCGGGCATGCTGCGCACGCGGCTGAGCTTGCGAGCGCTCGGCAGCTCGGCCGGCAGTACAAGAGACTGGCGTCGCGACCGCTGCGAGCGCTCGGTCTTGGCCTGCGCGGCCTTGACGGCGACTTCGAACGTGCGCATGAGGTCGCTGTTGGTGCGTTGGAGTCGGTGGCGTGCGACTGTGCGAAGCCGCACGAACGGCGTGAGCGAGCCGCTCGTGTGCTTGGTGTAGCCGTGGTCGAGGCAGATCTGCTGGACGAGCGCGAGCAGATCGCGTCGGTGGACGTCGAGATGCAGTCGCTGGAGCTCGTGGACGATCGACGTCGCGTGGTGGATGTCGCGAAGCGCCAGGAACGAGCTCGTGGCGTCGAGCAAGATGACCGCGAGCGTCGTCACGATCGAGCCGGCGTTCTGCATGCACGTGACCATGTAGAGCGCGTTGAAGAGCTCGACGGTGAAGAGGGCGAGCTCGGGCACGAGGTCCTCCATGTCCTCGGAGATGCGCGCCACGACGTTCTTCATGGTGAGCTTGATCAACGGCAGCAGCACGAAGAAGAAGATCTGCTCCGTGGGGCCAAGCAGCGTGAAGATGGCGTTGTACGCCGGGTACACGAACGCGAGCGAGCACTGCGCCGCGATCATCTTGGCGTACACGGCCATGGGTTTGCCTAGTCGATTGATCTCGCGTAGCTTGGTCGGCCCCACGACAGCGGCGAGCGTGAGGAAGAGACACAACGTGAACGGGAGCACGCCCAGCACGCCTCCGAACGGGATCGGGAACCGCCAGAGCGCCGAGGCGAGCATGAACAACGCGCAGTAGCCCGTCGACGAGATCACCGACACGACTGCGGTCTGCATGGCCGACAGCGGCAAGCCGGTGACCATCTCTCGCGCCTGGAAGAGCAAGCAGTAGGTGACGACGATCGAGAACAGCCAGAGCCGCAGCCACGTCGTGTCGTTCGCTCTCCAGCCGGCCTCGGGGGGCTTGAGTGGGATCAATTCGAGGCCGACCACGAACAGCAGCGTCGGTAACGGCGTCAGCAGACACGCGAGAATGCACCGCGCGATCGAGTGCGTCGTGCTGTAGTCGTGCAGCATGTGGAGCCGCTCGAGCGAGTAGAGGCCCCGATGGCTCACGTACAATCGCTGCCATCGACGCCAAAGCCATCGCACGAAGCGGAGCACCGTCGGGGACGGAGACTGCGCAGGTCGCGAGTCACCCATGACATCGCGTAATGAAGGGATCACGGAGACACGAAACATCGAAGTCGGCCGGCCGCCCAGGACGCGAAGACTATTTTGGCCGCGCCCCGATGGACCCTCTGGAGCGTCGCGATTGTTGCAACATGGCTTCCTTGCAAAAGAGCGTCACATGTGGTGTTTCCTCCAGGTATTTCCAGCCACCAGCGACCATTGATCTGTTGGCAATTGTCTTGTTCGGTGTTACCTCGAGGGCAGAACACGCTCGACCGAATTCGTTCGTAGGAGGGAAGGGAATTTGCGCGTGCTTCCCACGAGGAAGACAGTAGCAGGGAAGGTCACGACATGGCGGTTGCAGGTGAAGAGCTGGTCGCAAGCGACTTGCTCGGTCAAGTTCGGACGATGAATTGAGCGCGGATATCCTCCACCACACAAACGTTGTTGTTTGCAATGGGCAGCTTCCACGCTGCGCTCGGATTCATTTCCGGACTGCGAGAGAGCGTCGGGAGCTACTTGTAGTGGTGCATGCCGCGACTACTGATCCTTGCTCCATTCAGAGTCGCGATCCTAGTCCAGCAGGACATCTTGAGAAGATGCTCTCGCATCTACTGATCGCAGCTGACGACGCGATCAGGCAGCTCGTGCACATGGCGCGCATAAACGTTCTTCAACGTGCAGACGATTTGCACGCTCGCGAAACCACAACAACGCATCAACAGTAAGAACTCAAAGGGATTTCAACGTCAAATGTAGCCACGAGCAGCTACTGAGCACTGTGATGGGTTTCCGAATCGCGGTGCGTCGTAGAAAGAGACCGTCTAGTCGCACGTGCATAAGCCAGACCACCCGACAACGACAACGCGGTGCACTGTTTTTTACATGCTGCAATCGTCCTGCCTCGCTCTGCTCTACTGTCTTCTTCGAAAATCCAGAACCAGCTCCTGTTTCTGGTTTGAGATTCCGTGGCTGCTGCGTTCTCGCCGACTGAAAAGGGCGAAACCGCTCACAAGAGCCTGGCGCGTCGCAGTGCGATGATGCTGGCCGAGCAGATGATGATGGCGGCGCCGACGATGCTCCACGGGTTGATGCGTTCGTGGAGCAGGAACGCGTCCCAGATAAAGACAAAGACGACGTCCAAGTACCGCATGACAGATGCGATGCCTGCCTTTTCGAGCTGGAACCCCTTGGTGAGAAAGCTCTGCCCGAGGAACGTGAAGACGCCGTTGCCCAGCACGGCGAGCCAGATGTCGTTCGACTGCGGGATCGTGACGTGGTGCTCAACGACGAGGAGGTAGAGCAGCGCCATGGAGCCGCTGAAGAGCATGAAGTAGTGGAGGATCACGAGGAAGTGGATCTGCTTGAGCTGGCGCACGGACGTGTAGACGAAGCCTTGGAAGACGGCGCTGCCGAGACCGGCGACGACGCCGATCCACGAGGATGAGTTGGTGGAGGTCGCGTCGGTGGAGGCCGCGTCGTAGCCGAAGAGGAAGCCCGGTCTCACGACACAGAGCAGGCCGCCGAACGAGAAGAGCGCGCAGAGCAAGCCCACGGGGTCGATCGCTTCGCCGAGCAGACACGCGCCCTGCCAGAGACGAGTTGTGTCAGAAAAAAAGAACAGAGATCGGCGTGCTCGTTAACACGCCTACAAAGAAGAACGTGACGATGGGGCTCGTGAAGATGATGACGCTGGCGTCGGCCAGCACCATGTGCGCGATCGACACGAAGACGCAGACGATCGAGCCGAAGCCCACGGCGCAGCGGAAGAGCAGCATCTTGCGGTCGCCGCGCGCGACGAAGAGGCTCTGCCTCGTGAGCGTCACGCCGATCTGCCATTTGTCACACACATACAAAGTCAGTGCGTCGGTGCAGCTCTCGTGGCCATAGTGCGAGGCGTTTTACGTAGTTGAGCAGCCACGTGACGAGCGAGCGCCAGAAGACCGTGGCGAGCGGCGAGAGCGCGCGCGCCTCGAACTTGGCGACGGCCGACATGCCGCTGAAGCAGAGCGCGGACGCCGCCACGCAGGCCAAGCCCAGCAGCGCGTGCGGCGGCGCGGCCGGCGGCAGCAGCGCGGCGCGCTCGTGGGCCATGGGGGAAGAGAGGAGAGGAGGAAGAGGAGCTGCTCACGAGCTCACTTGAGGAGCTCCATCAATCATCATCCGGCACTGACGTCTCATCACGGAATGAAGGTCCGGGAGCGACGCGAGTGATGGTCCCAAGTTGCAGTTGACTCGGGGTTTACTTAGAGGGACCCTACAGTACATGCTTAAAACCCAAAGCGTGTGTGACGGTTTTATTTTATTTTTTTGTTTTCTTGGTGTTTCCGGGGCTGACTGATCTTGTGATGTGGATGGGACGAGCTCTGGATTCCGGATTCGAATCCGGAGACTGTCGAGGGGCCTTCAAGTCTGGAGAGGGTTCGGGGACCGCGGTGATCCGGTTGCCTGTCTGTTCGAATCCGGGCTTTTCGTGTGAGATGTGCGGCACACGTGAAAGTTCCAGTAGACCAGTCTGCTTCAAAGACGCTGTCTGTGACGCGAGAAAAGAAAAGAAAAGAAAAGAAACGAAAACGAAACGTGACACCAGCGAATAAAACACACAAAAATCGATAAAACCTCGCGTGTCTGGCGTTTGTGGGTGACTGCACGTCCGGCGTTGGGAACGCGTGCATGGGAAAGAAAGAACGCCAACGCCAACGTTTGCCGGACGCCAACTGAGCTCTCGGCCCCAGAACCTAACAACAGTCTATCCACGACCGACGGCGCTGAACGTCGGGCGTCGACGAGGAGCTCCGATCCGGTCAGGAGCTACAGTTCGACCATGGCGACGCGATCCAAGCGCCTCCGCGGCGACGACGCCGACGCGCTGCTGCCCGTGGACCCGAGCCTCATGACCGAGCGCCAGCAGCTCGCGTTCCTGCTGCGCAAGACGGCGCAGGAGAGCGGCGTGGAGGCCGAGCACCAGTCGTCGTCGTCGCCCAGCGAGAGCAGCTCGGACGACGAGGCGCCGCGACGCGCGAGCAAGAAGAAGCGCAAGCCCGCGGCGCCGGCGCCCAAGACGTCGCCCAAGAGCCCGCCGCCGGCGACACGACAAGACCTCATCGCGGCCGCGCTCAAGAACCCAGCGGGACTCGTGCTCTACTGTGGTCGAGGCCGACCGCCCAAGAATGCGATTAAGCTCGCGCCCGGCGAGGAGATCCCGCCGGATCTCAAGCGGCTCGTGGAGACGGCTGCCTCGCATCTGCGGCGGAATGGGAATGAGGAGCAAGGCGCGGCGGTGAAAGACCTCCATGTAAAGACCAGCGACGACGAGAAAATGGACGAGAGCAAGAACCACCACCACCACCATCACGCGGCGCGCACGACGAGCAAGACGCTCCAGGGCAAGGCACGAGAAAAGACCAGTCCGTCCAGCACGAGCGATCTGAGCCACATGCAAGTGTTCGACGACCGCGGCGAGTTCTGGAACACGCAGTGCGCGCTCTGCAGCCACTCTAATTCGCCCTTCGACGTGCCTCTGGAAGCGCTCTTTCTGTGCCCGACGTGCGATCGCAAGTACCCGACCCAGCGCGCGCTCGGGCTTGTGTGATGGCGAAGATTCGTGTCGTTCGATACCGTCCAAGTCGCCTTGTTTTTATTTTATATATTTTTCTCCACGTGATGCAACCCGAGCCAAGCTACTCGTACTCGTGAAGAAGCTCCAGCCCGCGCGCCGACGCGTCCGCATTTTCCCCCCCAAGTTTACCTCGGACGAGCTGCCACGACTTCCCTCAATTCGGCGTCGGCAAGAGATCCAGTCCATTTGTTCTTAGGTGTCTGGCAGCTCCTTTCGTCCGAGCGCCGGCCGGCGAGGACTCGGCACGGCCAGCGAGATCACGTTTGTGCGCGAGCATAATTAATACGTGTATTCTATGGTATACGATAGGTAGGCCTCGCGGTCGGCCGGATACTGCGTTAGGTCATGATGACCAAGTACGTGAGAATGAGCAGAATGAACACGAGCACGATGATCACAATAAAGTTCTTCATGCCGCCTGTGCGTCCATTGTTTCATCAAGTCAGTCTCTACGCATCCACCATTCCCCCTTTTTGATTATCTTTTCCTTTCTCGACAGACTCACCGGATTGCTTGATGAGCTCCTGGGTCTTCTTGGTCACGAGCTCCAGGGCATCCTTGGCCTTGTCCGTGTCTTCGCTCAGGTCGTCGAGCATGCTGCAAGAAATAACCCCGACGACAAATCCCATCAGTCAACTGCAAACCCAATCGGACTCTCCAGCACAAAACAGCCCACGCACGCATTTTGCGAGTCGAGCTCCGTGCTGATCGACTGGCTCATGTCGCCTAACCGCTTGACCGCGATGTGCAGTTGGTCGAGACTCTCGTCCTGCTTCTGCCGCTCGAGCTGTCGCATCCAGAGCCGCGCGTGAGCCACACAGAGCGATATGCACACACAGAGAGAAAGAAGAAGATCGTGGGCACCTGCTGCTGCTGGCGCTCGCGAGCGACGTAGTCGTCTTCATGGTCGTCCGGCTGGATGCACGACCACCGAGCGGAGCCGCACGTGGTTAGGCCATCACGTGGTTAGACCTCTTCGACGACCGCGCCAACGTACGTCGTTGCTGATCTTGGCGTAGTTGGACGGCTTGCGCGACGCCATCTCTCTCCCTTCCACTTGCACTTCGCGTCGCCCTCTCCGCCGTCGCTCTCCTCCCTCGCAGCTTCTCGCGCTTCTTGTCGGAAGCGCTTGACCGTATTCCGCTCCCTATTTTGGCGCTCCAAAATACCGTAACGTGTTATTCCCACTTCTACACCCCTACCCCTCTCACCTCCCTCCCCTTCCCCCCATTGGCCATCTCCCGTCTCCCAATATCCCCCAATCCCCTCTCCCCATTTCAAACCACCTCCCCCAACGCCAACGTTGGCGCGCCAACTCTTCTCTTCCTCGCTGCATGACCATGGCGACGGCGCCTTCCGGCTCGACGGTCTACTCCTTCCCGCTGCTCAAGCCGAGCGCCATCGTGGGCTGCATCCGCGACATGCAGATCCCCGTGACCGAGGACGAGATCCGCAACTGCGACGCGCTCGCGCTGCGCAAGATCCTCGAGGTCTTCATCGAGACCACCATGGGCGTCTCGCGCGACGAGCTCAGCCAGCCGCAGTTCCACGGGCTCGCGGCGCTCAGCTTCCCGGAGCTGCACGAGGACTCGGTGCCCGAGCTCGCCTTCTTCCGCCAGGCCAGCCGGCTCATGGCGGCCTGCGGCGTCTACGACTTTGGGCTGCGCGACCTCGTGGCGCCCAACCCCAAGCGCGTGCGCCGACAGCTCAGCGCGCTCATCAACTTCGCCAAGTTCCGCGACGAGCGCGTCGTGCACTTTGCCGACCTCACGCGCGAGACGGTGCGTTCGGGTGCATAGGAAGAAGGAGGAGAGAAAGGGACTGATGGGGGTGTATGTAGGAAGCGCTCAACAAGCAGAAGGCGGCGCTGCAGGAGGAGAACGAGCGGCTGCAGCAGCAGCTGAACGCGCTGCTGAGCGAGCAGGTGGCCGAGGAGCCGGCGATCCGGCAGCTCACGGAGGAGAACGCGGCGCTCGAGGTCGAGATCAACGCGCTCAACAAGCGCCAGGCCGTGATGCGCCACGAGACGAGCGAGATCAAGGCCAGGTACCAGGAGCTCAAGGACGACGCGGCCTCGGCCACGTTCCACGTTCTCGAGGCCGACAAGCAGATCGCCGACCTGCAGACCAAGATCGTCAACTCGCCCGCGCGCGTCAAGCAAGAGCTCCAGGGCATCGCGCTCACGCTCGAAGAAGCCAAAGACGAGCTCGCGGCCATGGAGCGGCGGCTCCGCGAGCTGCAAATGTACTCGGACACGTTCGCGCGCGCCGAGAAAGACATGGTCAAGACCGTCGAGCTCATGGAGGAGATCGAAGGCGACATGAAAAAGTGCAAAGACGCCAAAGAGCAGGTCAAGGCGCAGACCAAAGAGATCGAGGACAACCGACGCAAGGCGCTCGAGATCCTCTCGCAGCGCAAGCGGCTCGAGAAGCTCGCCGAGCAGAAGCGCGAACACTTTGACCGCTACAAGGACGAGTCCAAGATCAAAGACCAGGCGGCGGACCATGCTCTCCGCGCGGCCCAGGACGAGCTGCAGCAGCTCGAGCACGCGCACGCTGACGTGCGGCAGCGGATCGCCGCGGCCAAGGACACGGCGAGAGAGGTCGAGCGCGCCATGCGCGAGGACGAGCTGCGCTTCCAGAGCGAGCTGCGCGAGCTGCAGCAGATGTACTCGCGGCTGGAGATGGCCGCGCAGCACTACAACGCGCAGCTGCTGGACGCGCTGCGCGAGGCGTGAAGGAAGACGGCGAGATCGGTAGGAACTGCTTGTGTTGTGCTCGTTTATTTTATATAAAGGCCCTCCCCGTTCTGCTCGGGGATGGATTGAGGAGACAGAGAGAGAGAGAACGTGTGCGCGTGAAAAGTCGCCGACTGGACAGGAATGGCGAGTGAGGAAGAGGAGATCGCCGCGATGGTGGAGCCGGCCGTCGAGGAGGAAGCACCGGGAGACGAGCGAGGCCCCGAAGACGAGGAAGCGGAGGAAAATGACACGGTCGGCGCTCTCCCAGGACCACAGACAGAGGAAGAGGAACAAGAGGATGCAGAAGAAGAGCAAGCGGAAGACGCGGCGACTGAAGAGAGCGTGCCAATCTCGATCGACAACGATCCGCTGCTGGACGAGTCGTCGGCGATGCCGGCGTGGGAGCTCGTGCGGCCGCTGCAGCCGTGGGAGGTCTCACGCGACCACCTCGTCTTTGGCGACATGTGCGGACTGGACCAGGGCAAACGCCGCTTCGTGCACGTGCTCGAGCCGCCGATCGACGGCGCCCACGGCGGCGTGCTGCTCACGGCCGCGGGCAACACGGTGCAGCTTCTCACGCTCGCCGAGGCGCCCGACGCCGCCCAAGTGCGTGCTCGCGAGACCAACGTGCTCCAGCGCAAGTATCTCTTCGGCACGAGTGGCAGCGGCATCGGCGCGCTGGCTGTGCACCCGTCGCGGCGGTTCTTCGCCGTGGCCGAGAAGGGCGTCAAGCCGGCGATCTGCGTGTTCCAGTACCCATCGAGCCGAGTGTGTCGCGTGCTGCGCAACGGCACCGAGCTCGCGTACAGCAGCGTGAGCTTCAGCCAGGACGGCGAGACGCTCGCGTCTGTGGGAAGCGCGCCAGACTTTTTGCTCACGGTGTGGAACTGGCGGCAGCAGCAGACGATCTTACGGTGCAAGGCGTTCGGACAGGACGTCTTCGGCGTGGCGTTCGCGCCCTCGGACGCGGGCTTCCTCACGACGAGCGGTGTGGGCCACATCCGCTTCTGGAAGATGGCGTCAACGTTTACGGGGCTCAAGCTGCAGGGCGACATCGGCAAGTTCGGCAAGTCAGAGCTCAGCGACATCGAGGCCTTTTGCGTGCTGCCCGACAAGAAAGTGCTCTCGGGCACGGAGCGCGGCGTGCTGCTGCTCTGGGACGGCAACTTTATCAAGTGCGAGATCTTCACGTCGCGTCGCCACGCACCGCACAACGGCCGCATCCATGTCGTCCACTTCGAGCCCGAAAGCCAGCAGATCGTCACGGCCGGCAGCGACGGCGTCGTCAAGTTCTGGAGCTTCGACGCGATCGACAAGGCCGACATCCCGCCCGACGACAGCGTCGCGCTCGTGCCCATCAAGCGCCAAGTGGTCGTCAAGCCACAGCTCGACATCCGCGCTGTTGTGCGCTGCGGTGACGCGCGGTACCTCCTGCAAAGCGCCGACGGCAGTCTCCACTTGTTGCTTCTGCTGGACGCCCAGACTCACGAGGTCGTGCTCGACTACGTGGCCAACCCGACAGGCCGCGCAGCCGGCGTGGCCTGCTCGCCGTACGAACACCTCGCGGTCTCGTGCGGCATCGACGGCTCCGTGCGTGCGTGGGACTACGTCTCGCGTCGCTGCCTCTTCTCAGCCTCCACGACGGTCTTCAGCAAGGACGAGCACGATGGCACTCCCGTCGCCTGGACAGCCGAGGCCTTGGCCATCGCGTGGGTGCCCAACGCTGGCGCCATGGGCGACACGCGTAGCCGCCAGGTCGCCGTGGGCTTCAGCGACGGACTCGTGCGTGTGTTCTTGCTCGACCTCGCACGCCAGGCGTTCGTCCGCACGAACGTGTTCAAGCCACACCACCAGCGCGTGACAGCACTCCAATTCTCGCACTCGGGGCTTTTCCTCGCGACCGCGAGTGCCGACGGCTCATTCTTCCTCTTCAGGATCGTGCCGAGCCCCAAGACGTCCAAGTTCGCCAAGTTCCCACCCGAGTACGTGCCGCTCGGCTTCCAACGCGTGGGCGACGAGCTGCGTGCGCTCGTGTGGCGAGACGACAACGAGGCCGTGCTGCTCACGACCGCGAGCGGCTCCGTCATCGAGTACACCGTGCCCATGGACGGCTCGCTCGAGACACTAGCCGAGATGCGTGCCCAGAACGACGCCAGCGATGCGTCCGACGGGGCGAGCGAGACCTACGAGCTCTCGCTCGAAAGCCGCGCGTTCTCGACGTTGCAGAGACAGCGGTCGTTGTCCTCGAAAGAGCTCGCGGCGCTCGAGGCTCTCGGCTCGGGCAGCTCGGTCGTGGAGGAGGCGCTACGAGCCAACTTCCACTCGACCGAAGGCTCGACAACGGCGCTGCAGGCCTGGACAGCGTGCTACTACTCTCGCGACACGCTGCTCGTGAGCGTCAAGAGCCCCCACGGCGGCAGCTCGTCAGTCGTGCTGTGCAAGTGGGGCAAGCCCACGCCCGTACGGGAGCTCGTCACCGAGCCATCGAGCTCTGTCGTCACGCTCGCGCTCTCGGTGAGTCGCAAGTTCGTGCTCGCGGGGCTCGCGAGCGGCAAGTTCCACGTGCGCACTACGCCCCAGCCTCTCGCGTTCCTCTCGGGCGAGTTCCACGACGGCTCCCACTTCGGCGACGGGCTCACGCACGCAGCACTGTCGTTCGACGACTCGTTCGTTGTGGTCGCGGGTGCGGATGGCAACGTCAGCATCTCACGGCTCCACGGCGAGAAGATGGAGCTCGCGGCGCGGTTGCTGGACGAGAAGTTCGAGAAGGCTCAAGCCGAGGCAACGATCGTGGGTGAGCAGGCCTTCGAGAGGCAAAAAGCCCAGCTCGACGTGCTACAGAAGGCTGCAGCTGACGAGGCCAGAAGCAACGGAGACGACAGCGGCGCGACGACGAGCTCGGCTCTAGCGACCGACGAGCTGGCCATGCAGCCGAGCTTCCACCGTGCCAAGGCCTTTGCCGCGTACCTCGAGGCGCAGCTCGCCGGCTCGGACGCCGAGCCCAGTGTGGCCAAGGACGAGGAGATCTTCCAGGGCGTCGTTCGACTCGTGACCGATGCCAACAGCACGCTTGGGCTTCCGCTCGCTGCTGTTGCCGCGGGCGAAGAGACCCAGCAGGTGCTGTCGCTGCTTGAGGTGCCCGACGTTGCGAACCCGAGCGAGGCCTACACGATCGAGGACGCCAAGCGCAAGAGCGAGGCCGACGCGCGTGCACAGGCGACGCGGTCCAAGCAAGACCGCACGCGCGACGTGCTGCGGCAGATGCGGCAGCAGCTCCAAGAGCTCAAGGCCCAGGACGCCGGCTACGCACCCGAGAGTCGACTGGACGAAGACGAGTGGGAGATCGACTTGGACTACGGTGAGCTGCTCGCACAGCGAGGCGACGAAGCGTGCGAGGAAGTGCGGCGCGAGCTCGCGTTCGCGGTTGAGCGTGAGGAGCTGCTGCTGCTCAAGATGCGCGAGACGTACGTGAGCCAGTTGGCCGTCGAGCTCTTCACGCTCCACGCGTTCGCGAGCGGACTGAGCGTGCAGAGCTTCCGCACGCTCAAGATGCCGCCGCTGCTGCAGAAGCGGCTCAACGAGATCCACTTGAGCGACGCGACGAGCCAGCCCAAGCAGAGCAGCTCAGCCTCTTCCTCGACACTTGTCGTGAATGGCGCGCCAGTGGCCGGTGCCATCGCTACGGTAGGCGTGCCGCCCAGACGGCCATCCGTGCTTCATATCATGGCCAAGGACGCCGAGCTCGACGACGCGTTCCCGCTCAAAGATGAGGAGCGGCAGCTCATTCAGCGAGGCTCGTTCGTGGGCATGCCGCCGCCGTCGGTCGTGGGAGCGACCTCGGGCCACCACGCCGAGCCGGCGGCGTCCACGGGCGTCGCGGTGCACGGCTTTGAGGCTCGCAAGCGCCTTCGTGCAGAACGGAAAGAGCGGCTGACGGCGTGGCTCGCGAACAAGCCCGGCGAGAACGCCGACGATCCGCGCGACCTCGTGGCCATCGCGTTCGCGCAGCGCAACATGGGCGACTACAAGCTCAAGACAGCGGCCTCGTACGTCGTGCCCGAGGCGCAGCGCGTGAACGCGGCCAAGAAGCGACGGCAAATGGCGCTCCTGGAAGAGAAGATCTACGAGCAAAAGCTCGGCTTCAACGCCAAAGTGCTCGAGCTGCGCGAGCTCAAGCTGCTGCTGCTGCAGGAGATGAAGAGCGATCGAGCACGCGAGGCCCAGCTCGCGGCCTGGCTCGGCGAAAGCGAGTCACAGGAAGAAACAATGGAGGGAAAGCTCGAGGTGGATCTGAGCGAGTGGCCCGAGCAGCGCGAGCGCGTGAGCGACGCCGACATCACGCTCTTCCTCAAGGATAAGACGGTGCGTGCCCACGCCGAGGCGGCAGCTGCTGCGTCGACGGAGACTTCAGGCAGGCGTCGCAGCAGTGTCCACGGCCTGCCGATCGAGCAGACGATCGACGGCAAGCGCGTCGAGCTCACGGACAGATCGATCGCCGCGGTCTCGCGTCGTCTTGGGTCGATGGATGTGAGCAACGGAGCTGAGTCGACGGCACTTCGCGTGCGCCACATCGCCGTGGACGAGCTTGGACCACTTGCCGAGCCGGAGCGAGAGCGATCGTCGAGAGCCGACGCTGAGGAACGAGCGATCCGCACGTACCTCATGCGACAGGAACTGCAGCGGCTTCGGCGGAAGCAGCGCGACGAGATCGTGGCGTTCGACGAGGCTGTGGCCCACCTGCGACGTGAGAAGATGCATCTCGACGTGGTGTTCAAGCAGTGCGAGCTCAAGCTCTTCACGCTGCTGAGCGAACTCATGCTGCTGGAGCAGTTTGAAAGCCGCGAGAACTTGCTGAGCACCAAGCTGGAGAAGAGCAAGGGCGAGAAGGCGCTGGTCGTGGCCGAGATCCACGACATTCAGGAGAGCATGGGCGCCAAGAAGAAAGAGGTCGAGGAGTGGGGGCGCCAAGAGAAGGCGATCCAGGCCGAGTTCCTCTCGCTAGTCAACGGTGGCAGCGGCAGTGGCGCGAACGCGCAGCACCCGAGCTTTGCGGCGCTGCAGAAGATCTTCAAGCGCAAGATCAAGCGGCCCAAGCGGAAAGCCGGCGCGGGAGGCAAAGACGGCGGCGGTGGCGACGGCGACGGCGACCCAGCTCGCGACGGCGATGGCGGCAACCGCGACGAAGAAGAGGACGAGGAAGACGACGACGACGACGACAGCGACTATGGAGGCGACGACGACGATGACGACGACGACGAAGACGACGTGTGTCCACCCGGGTGCGACCTGCAGCTCTACGAGAAAGTGCTGGCGCTGCGCGAACGGCGCGCCGACGTGGACGACGCGACGAGCGAGCTGACCAAGGCCGTGGACGAGCTGCGCAAGAGCAACGACCGGCAGGTGGCCAAGCAGCGGCAGATCGACAAGGAGCTGCAGGCCACGGAGCAGGACATCCAGGCGTTCCAGAGCGAGAAGCAGACGCGGTTCAACCAGCTCGACGTCGTGCTCGCGCTGAGCAAGGCCCAGGTGCGGTGCCTCGCGCGCAGCGACAAGGGCAAGTGGGAGCTGCCCGAGCAGGCCAGCGGCAGCCTCGTGTTCTCGCTGCGGTCGTTCGAGGCGCTCGCCGAGCGCATCGAGAGTCTCCAGCGCGAGAACAAGAGCCTTCGGCAGCAGTTCAAGGACCTCCACCGGCAGCAGAGCGTGCTGGCGCGCGAGAAGAAGACGCAGCAGGACACGATCGCGCAGATCCAGCAAAAGTGCGAGCAGCTGCAGCTGCTCAAGTTCGGGCAGCTCATCGACCTCGAGCTGCTCGACAAGGCGTGCGACACGAGCAAAGTGGGCGAGCTGCAGGCCAAAGTGCGCGTCAAAGAGGTGGACGTGGAGCGCGAGCTCGCGCGCGCGCGGCAGGCGCAGACGCAGCTCAAGCGGCGCATCCTCGAGGCCACGGAGCAGAACACGGCGCTGCTGGGGCGCGTGGCCGAGCTCAACGCGCGGCAGCTCGCGCTCGAGAAGGAGCTCAACCACGCCGACGTGGGGCAGCAGCTGCTCGCGGACGAGTCGGCCGAGCAGGAGCGCGAGATGCGCGAGCGCAGCAAGCTCGTGAGGCTCGTGAAGCTGCAGGCGCGCGAGGTGGAGGCGCTCAAGCAGGAGATCGGGCTGCTGCGAGGCAAGGACGGCAAGGTCTATGCACCCCGGGGATAAGCCCGCTGAGATCTCTCCGAATCGATGGCTACATTAAATATGAGAAACTGGAAAACGTTTTTCCTATGTTGGAGTTGGGAGTTGTTTGCAGGTTGGGGAGAGCGAGTCTCAAGGTTGGATGTGCCGGATTTTTTGTGGCTGAAAGTGCCCTGTCGCTTTGGGTGGGACCCCTAGCCCTCTCTCGTTATGTGGTGGTTTTTTTTTTTTTCATTTTTGCAGTCCCGGACCAAGGTCGCTTGCGCGCGGCCCAATCAGCGCGCGCGGGCCGGAGAAGAGGTGCATTTTCTGGGGGCCGCACGGTAACCCTGATCGCCAAGCTGTCCATGTGTGACGTGCGGACGGGTCGGGGCGCGGCGCGATGACTCTCGGGCGGCCACAATCACTCGCGCCTGGTGGGGGCGCCAATCAGCTGGCGGGATTGGAGGGTTTTATTCCTCTGGATGCGCTGGGGTTTTGTTGGACGGGCAAGGGGTGCGGGGGTTGGCTCGCGAAAGAAGGCGCGGGCGGCCGCCAGGAGAAGTGCCGGACGGCCCGCGCGAGAAATCCAGAGCGGTCCTCGTCCAGCGAGCCGAGTCCGGAGAGTCCGACGCCGCGGGGCGTGGATGACTGAACGGCGGTAACTTACGACCAGTCTTCTCCTGCCCGAATATGATGATGCGCGCCAAGCGACCGCGCGCGCTCCACGCGCTCGGCGCGCCCAGCCGCGCGCGCTCCCTGAGCGACGAGAGCCTCGGCGACGACCTGCTGCTGCACATGGACCCGAGCCTCATGACGGAGCGCCAGCAGTTGGCGTTCCTGCTGCGCAAGACGGCCCACGAGCAGTCGGGCGGCGACTCGCCCGCGAGCGAGAGCTCGGACGACGAGCTGCCCGCGCGCCGTCCCAAGAAGCGGATACAGCGTGCGTTGGCGTTGGCGTCTCTCTCTTCTCTACTCATGCTCACGTCGCGTCGTTCTCTCTCTGTGTCTCTAGCCGCCAAGACCACGCCGCGCCACGCGCCCAAAGCGTCGGCGCCGACGCCGCGCGCGCGCGCGTCCAAGCCCAAGCCGCGAGAGACCGAGCTCGAGCCCAAGAGCTCGCCCAAGGCCAGGCAGCGCCTCCACGTCAAGACGAGCTCGCCGCCGGCCTCGGACGCCGACGAGCCGTCTGCGTCTGCGTCTTCTTCTTCCATCGGCGCCGCGACCGCGCGCAAGCCGAGCCCCTCGAGCACGAGCGACGTGGCGCGCATGGGCGTCTTCGACGACTTCTGGAGCCGCCACTGCGCGCTCTGCTCGGCCTCGGCGAGCGCGCTCGACGTCGACGAGCCGCTCTTCCTCTGCCAGGCGTGCGACAAGAAGTACCCGACGCAGCGCGCGCTCGGCCGCGTCTAGTCGCGCGCCATGGCGAGGCGCCTCCGTCGTCTCGAGTCGTATTTATTGTCGGAGCGCAGTGTGTGCTGCCCTCGCTGTGCCTTTTTTTTTTATATTAGTTTTTTTCTTTCGCTCTCTCTCGTTTCGCATGTTCGTGGATACGAAAAAAAAAACTCATGTTCGCGATGGCACCACGAAACGGCCGCAGTGCGCTGCTCCACGCTCGCGCGCCGTGTTGGGGAACGCGAGTCCTATCCAAGCCCCATGGCATTCCAACGTCCACAAGAGAATTGATTTTTTTTTGCACAAGATAATTGATTTTTTGTTGTGACATCCGTTTATTGTATTATTTATTTTTCTTTCATTCTGCCAACGTTGGACCTCGCTTTTCATTGGCTGAAAATCCCGCATCTTCCATGCCCCTCATGTCAACAGACCCCGGAATCTTTGCCTCGCCGTCGTCATGGACGACGCGCCGCCGCCGCCGCGACGAACTCGGCGAGCGACGCGCGGCGTCGCGGGCTCGAACGACGCGCCACGCGCCGAGAAAAGCGACGCCAACGAACCGGCGCCGACGCCGACGCCGACGCCCACGGCCGGCGCCGCGTCGTCCAAGCCGCGCCGAGCCAAGCGCGCGCCGCGCGAGCACGCGAACGAGCCGACGCACGCGCGGCGAGGAAACGCGCGCGACGAGAAAGCCCCGCGCGCGCCGAGAAGGCCTCGCGAGCCGCGAGCTCGTGAGAAAGGCGGTCACGACGACAAGGAGAATGGCAGTGGCGAGCAGCGCCACGCCGCCGACGAGAAAGAAGAAGAGGAAGAACGAGAGGAACGAGAGGAAGAAGAAGACGAGGAAGTGGACTGGTCGACGGCCGCGTGGTTCGCGGGCTGCGACGCCGACCTGGGCGCGGCCTACTGGCTGCTCTCGCGCTGCGTGGCGACGAGCGACGCCGTCGTGCTGGGCGCCGAGGCGCTCGTGCGCCGCGCGCTGCGGCTCCAGCAGCTCGGCGCGCGCTTCAAGGCGGCGCTGCTGCCGCGGGACGACGACGAGAGCGACGCGCCGCGCGAGTGGCCGGCGCGCGAGATCCTGCGCGAGGCCCAGGACGCGTTCCCAGACCAGGAGCACGAGGAGCACGAGAACCACGCAGGCAGGAGCGCCGTGCTCGCGCAGCTCGAAGGCGAGGTCGTCGAGGCCGCGACCGAGCTGCTCACGAGCCGCGTCGCGCGCGACGAGCTCGCGCTGCTGGTGCAGTGGGAAGCGTTCCTGGCGTCGCTGCTGCCCGAGCCAAAGCAGCCGAAGCCGTCGAGGAAGAAGAAAGCCAAGGACGAGACCACGCACGAGCAACCGGAGCAGCAAGAGCAACAGGAGCAGGAAGAAGAAGAAGAGAAGAAGAACGAGACGCCGCTGGCGCCCGAGCGCCGACGCCGCGGCGGCTCGACCAACCACGCGATCGCGCACGCCAAGGCGACGGTCTCGGCCGCCGTGGCCTTCCACCGCGCGTACGAGCACCGCCAAGGCGCCGAGCGCGAGCCAAGCGAGGAGCTCTCGGCCGCGACGACGCAGTGGACGCGCGAGATCGACGAGGTCGTGGAGGCGACGCGCGTGAGCCCGGCCGAGGAAGCGCGGCGCAAGGGCGTGGCCGCGCAGATCGAGAGCGCGTTCCGGCGCTCGTCGCAGTGGCGCCAGTGCGAGGTGCTGCTCTTCGGCAGTTCGCTCTCCAAGTTCGGCTCGCAGAGCTCGGACTTGGATCTCTGTCTGCGCGCGAACCCGACGCAGAGCGAGATCGACACGGCCGCCAAGATGAGCGTGCGCGAGCTGCGGCTTCGCATGCGGCGTCTCCAGCGAGAGCAGGACGGCGAGCTGCCCACGGCCGACGGCAGCTCGCGCAACGACGACGCGCAGTTCCTCGACGAGACGCTGGTCAAGACCTCGAGGACCATCGAGGCACTGGGCAACGTGGCGGCGAAGCAGCGCAAGAAGACCAAGAGCAAAGACGTGGCCAAGCTCAAGCGGCTCGTGCTGCTGCGCGCGCACTGGAAGGCGCTCGCCGTCGCGCTCGCGTTCTTCCGCGACAAGGCTGGCACGAACGTGTCGGCCAAGCGCGAGGCCTCGGCCGCCGCCGCCGAGTACCACAAGGCGCTCCACAAACAGCAGAAAGAGCGGCAGAAAGACATCTACGCCGCCGCGGCGCTGCTGGGCCGCAATGGATGCCACGTCGAGCTCGTCTTGCCGAACGCACGCGTGCCCGTGATCGGCTTCACGCACTCCAGCAGCGGACTCGACTGCGACCTGTGCTTTGAGAACTACCACGCGTGCGTCAACACGCTGCTGCTGCGCGCGTACGCCGAGCTGGACGAGCGAGCACGCGCGCTCGGGCTCGCGGTCAAGCACTGGGCCAAGCGACGTGGGCTCAACGACGCGTCCACGGGCCACCTGAGCTCGTACAGCTTCATCCTGCTTGTGCTCTTCTTCCTGCAGCACAAGGCGCGCGTGCTGCCCAATCTGCAGCACCCAGAGCTGCTGCAAGAGGCCGGCGTCACACCTGTCATGCTCAATGGAGTGGACGTGTCGTTCTGCAGCGACCTCGACCGCGCGCGTGCCTTCCACGCCAAGACTGCGACGGCCCCGAGCACGAGCGAGACCGTGGGCGAGCTGCTGCTGGGTTTTTTCCGCTTCTACGCCAACGAGTTCGACTTTAGCGACCGCGTCGTGAGCGTGCGGCACCCGGAGACGCCCATGCACAAGCAGGAGCGCTGGACGCGAGGCAAGCTCAAGGCCTGGCGCGTGAGCATCGAGGACCCGCTGGAGTTCGACCGCGACCTGGGCAGCGTGCTGCAGCTGCGGTGCCAGCAGCGGATCCTCGAGGAGCTGCAGCGCGCGCGCACGTTGCTGGAGCAGGGCAAGAGCTTCGCGACGGTCGTGTGCGAGGCGTCGGCCAACGTGAGCGCCAAGCCGCCCAAGAAGAAGGCCGAGAGGCAGGAGAAGAAGGCCGAAAAGCAGGAGAAGAAGACAGATGCGCAGGAGAGGAACGCAGAGGAAGGGAAGACGGAGAAGAAGGTGGATAGACAGGAGAGAAAGGTGGACAGAGAAGACAAGAAGGTGGAAAAGCGCGAGAGGAAGGAACGGACAAGCGAGAAGCACGAGAGAAAAGTGGAGAAGGAAGAGGCGACGGCGGAGGCAAAGGGCGAAGCGCACGGGAAAAATGTAAATGACGATAAGGACGGTGCGCCGAAGTTGACGCGGAAGAAAAAGCACGGGGAGAAGAAGGCGAATGAGCGCGAGGAGAAGCTCAAGGCGAACGACGCCGAGGACAATGGCGAGAAAACGGAGAAGCCTGCTGACAGTCGCGAGGAAAAGCCCAAGCCACGCGATCGGCCACCACGAGAGAAGAAGCCCGAGGCGAAACGCGAACGCGCGCCGCGGAAGGACAAGGAGTCGCGCTGGCGACCTCGCGGAGAGTCTTCAAAGCCCGCGGAGGATGCCAGCGTCGCGCCCAAGACAGCCGAGTCGGCCTAGAGACAAGGTAATAGATGTAAAGCAGACCACTCCATCCCAAAGCCAAACGCAACGGTCTCCGTTATTTACGAAGAGTCCTCGCACCATCCACACGCGACGCCACACTACTTGTCCTCGTTCGTCTTCTCACACTCGATCGTCCACAGGCTTTTTGATCTTGGGCGTCGGTGCAGGCGTTCGTCGCGGCTTGATCACGTACACGGGTGCCGGAGCCGGGTTCGGTGCTGGCTGAGGCGCTGGCGGTGGCTTGACTGGCGCGACGACGCAGGCAGCGAGGCAGGCGTTGCGCTGGTTGTCACACGTGGGACCCGTGCAGAAGGAGAACTTGTCACGGCACTTGGCCTCGCAGGAGGCCTGGGCCTGCGGCTGGGCCTCGACGCTCAGCGTCGACGCGAGCACGATCGCAGCGAGCAGCAGCAGCAGCTTCATTCCTGAGTTGGTTGTGGTCTCTGAGCAGCAAGTCGGCGAGTGGAAAGCGAGTGGAAGGCGCAGCGACGTCGTGCGTGGGTGATTTTCTCGGTTGGTCTCAGTCCAGATGCCCATGGCGAAACCAGATGATGAGTATGGAGAGGATAGTCGCGATCACACAGTACGTCTTGGTGGTCGTCGACGAGTCAGCAGATCGGCGAACTGGACAGAAAGCGAGCTGGCTTGTCGTGTCGAGCGTGGTGAGTGGATCCCCAGACGGAGAGAATCTCGCTGGGAGGCTCGGGCCGACTAGCGATACCGCGAGAGGACAAAGTGACAGTGTGACCGAACGAGTCACCCATGAAGTGTAATTTGCACCGGATGCAGTCGGCTATCCACGTTTCAAGCCGGAGCGGCCCTCGGGGATCGGAGGAGCGAGAAAAAGCGTTGTGTTCGTGGCGATTTGTGAGCGGCGTGGGTTCTTCGGTTCGCTTTGCCAGTCGATCGATGACCACAGTCGGCCTCCAAACTATCAGCGACCGAGAGCCAGCGAGAAATATTCAGCGGTTGTCATTGGCGATGGCCCTGCGCAGCGATCTCTACGACGAGATGTTCACGTCGTCGAGGCGACAAGAGATTATGGCCCCAAGCGTGGATCTCCATTCGTTGAGGACGACGCGACATGATCTCCTCAACAACAACGAGACGCTGGCGAGCTCGCGGACGGAGCTTTTGAGAGCAGATGCTTGAGACTCGAATAGCAGTCCGCCCAGGAAGTGGAGTGGTAGGTCTTACAGAAGTGAGGCGTGCGTCGTGGCGACCTTTTCCAGCGGCCACTTTCGATTTCCAGGAATTGGTTTTAATCCTTCGATCCCGACAAGTCTTTCCAACACCAGAGTCTTCTCGTCAACAGGCAGTAACGAGCGACACGGCGATGTATTGGTAATGGAACTCCGAGGGGGGGGGGACCAAGCACAAGAGGAGCTTATCTTCAAGATCGACTCTTGTCTTCTTCACCAGCCACCTTTTGGCTCGGGGCCGCCTCCAGGAGGGCTAAATGCGCATTTTTGGACGCACTGCTCGGCGGTGCTCTTCCCCAGACATTTTCCGAGGCAGCCCGATAGTGCGTCGGCGTGAACGGGAGAAACGCTTGTAGCCGTCGCGCAGAGAGCCAGGACGAATACAGCCAGAGTCTTCATTTGCCCGGTCGAAAATGAGAGAGAGAGAGAGAGAGAGAGACAGAGACAGAGAGTGCGACCGCGACCCGGCGGATGTGTCGAAGGCTTGTACAGATGGGGAAAAGATCGAGTATGAGAGCAACGAATCCAGCGAGCCAGGCATCGTCGGTGGGCAACGGATGGTTGCCATGTCAATTCGGTGGTCAACAGGAACAGAGCGCCGTGAGAATGACGTTGGGAGTCGGTCTGTTCATCGGAAAGCGTGGACGCCAGCGTGGTTGACCGTCAACCACGCTGGCGTCCACGCTTTCTAAAATGAACCACGTCAACTTGACGTGGTTCATTTGAGACGAGCCGCTCGGGAAGTGATAGCTTCTAATCCGGATCAACCAGATAACGGAAGAGACCTGGTTGATAATGATGATGACGAAAGTCGGAGTCTACATGTATTGCGTTACGTCAGTGCGAACAGCTCTTGTTAGCTATAGTAAAGCCGAAGAGAAGATCGAGAGCGAAAACCTACCAGCTGATGAGCCCACGCAAGTACAATCGTCAGTGTCACGGTCACCAGCGACACAGAACGCCAAGAACGGTCCGACACGCGTGCCACATTAGAATCTGCTCCGTATTAGGGTCTGTTGGAGGTGCTGGTCACCAGTGGATGGAGTCCAACAAGTTGAGACGAGCCATGAGCCGATTGGCAGAGAGAAAGTGCGAAAAGATACTGTTGCTCCTCAACTAGATCAACCAGGCCGCAAAAAAGCGCAAACGGAAGCTACAAGCCACGTCGCCAGTAAGCTCATGCTGAGAAACGGGCTCTCAACACTTTCCCCGGTTTGAAGTGGCAATTTTGCTGAGTCTTCGAGAATATCATTCCACGGATGTGGAGAGGATGATGGTAAGGAAAGTTGGAGTCTACTGGGTTATACCAGACCTGGCAAAATGGAGGCACGGCACGGAACTAAACAGGCTTAGCTTTCTGTAGCTTTCACGATAGGCAAGCCAATAAATAGACCTCGATCTGATCGAGAAAAAGAGCAAGAGCAACGGATTCTCAAGGCTGAGTTTGTGGACAAAATCGTTTTTACACAGATTCTTGACGTGCATCACGTTGATCAGGCACTACGATTCTGTACTCATGAAGGGACCTGTTATACAGAAGGCTTTGACTTCTTCTCTTCAATGTTAGATCTCTCTACCAGCCGTGGTTGGGAGGGAAGAGGCAGTTGTTGATACAATCGTTCTCGTTGGGACGGCCAACACATTGACTGATACAATTGGACGTGTTGTCACCACGAACGGGAGTGAAATTCGCAGCGGTCGCAAAGAGAGCGAGAGTGAGAACAATGATAGTGCGCATCTGTGTGGTGGACTTGACGGAGTGAGTCGAAGGTCGATCGCGACCGGAAAATAGGCTTGCTGGCTCCTTGTGAAGTCAGGAGGAAGATCGAGAATGGGAGCTCGCTGGCGTAAAGTGGGACGGGAATGGAATTTACCAGGGATCCATGATAGTCGAATACAATTGCTGTCTTGTGATTCCGACGTGCAACAAGATCAAAATGGCAAAGGCGCAATGGTGAGATCCACCCGACGACGGGCGTGTCCCTGCAAGATTCACTTTAATGATGTGCTGCAAATATTGGACGCCGGTCTGGCGTGGATGCAGTGAATAAGAGACAGACCATGAGCCACACAGCGCGTAGAGGGTGCAAGAACGAACTGTGGGAAGAGACAGATTCTGAACGAGCTCAAGCAGACAACTACAGAGTGCTGAAAGCCATTTCAGTAAAAGTCAGTTTCGAGGTTGTTCCCTTCGGAGACCGAGGATAAGCATCAACTTGAAGGCTTCAAGATCCTGTAGATGTAGGATACCGCAGCCACCAAATTCTGTTGTCAGGTCATCTCTATGCATGGCAGATGACGATGGTGCGTGCGCCAGCGATGTTCATTCGTTTAGGGTGGTGGGACTTGCTTCTTGTTGGGCTTGAGGCTCAATCTCCAATCTTCCTCGCCACCAACACCCCCCTCCCCCCCCCCCCCCCCCCCCCCCCCCCCCCCCCGATCCTCCTCAGCATGAAGGTTCTCGCGATTGTTGTGGCAGGCCTGTGTGTCAGTTTGGTGAATTTCGTGCCCACTCAGGCCTGCGTGATCCCTCGGGGTGCTGACTGCGACATCTACTGTAACACGCATTGCACACCAGCGCGGGGAGATCCGTCTCTCACCTATTGCCTCAACTTTTGCGCGAATCTCCCGCCTTCGCCCGGCAGAGGCCCATCCACAGGATCGTGAAGACCGGCACCAGCAACCTGCATAGTGTGGTTATCGCGATATATCCAACAACATCAGATTCATGCCTTTTGTTGTACGTGAAATCGTTTAGTGCACAATCTCAGCACACTGCGCAGAGCAAGCTCACCGGGATGGCGAGAAAGCTGGCATCATCGCGGATTAGAGGCGTAACGTTGAAGCAACCCACAGCTCCCAACGAAACCATATGGTTCGAAGAGAGCAGCACCCGACCCAGGACATTTCAGAATGGCGACGGAAACCTATTCTAGAACTCCGCGGAGTTTCCGTGTAGCTTTAGGCCTCGACGCGTGGGGAAGGCTTCCCATCTCGCATTCCAAGAAATTTCTTTCTCACTACGATCATTTCTACGAAGGAATTCTTCTCTTTAACCGCAGACCACAAACGTAACCACAAAGGTCGTGTTTGCTTCTCAGTGATTGAATTGTTTGTCATTAGGATCACAGGCTGGTATGCTTTGTTTGTTTGTTTGTTTGTTTGGCAATGTAGAATTCCAAGAGTTGAAGGCAGCCTTTTGGGTCCAAGAGCAGCGTAAAAGTGTGGCCTGCTGTCAAGGATGGGGGCCCGAATACATCCATGGAGCATCCCCCGAATCCCTCTCGATACATCTTGCAACGCAACCTTCGTCGTTGAAATGTGTGCGGCACTCTTGGAGGCATTCAGCGACAGTTTTGGCGTGGACCTGCGCAGCAGTCACGAAGAGAGCGAGAACGAGCAGAGTAAAAGTCTTCATCAATGCCGTTAGCTTGTCGATGCAAGAGAGAGAAAGAGAGTTCGATTGAGACCCCAAACGCTGCGAGACCGAGGGTTTGTTGAGGGATTGCGTAGTCGACGACAAGATGAAGAATGAGAGCTACAGCTGCTGCGAGAGTGCAATTACGAGAGTTCCGGATGGGCCCGTCGGCCTGACGTGCCTGGTGGTCAGGCACTTCTGGGTGACACTACTATTACTTCGATGCACTTAGGTCTATACAGCATGCGTACGGTGTGTATGTGTAGAGGAAGCACCACTTCTTATTAATCTGTACAAATTTTCCTTCTTAGAATCCACTCGACTTCAAGTCAAGGGATACGATTCATTAAAATGAATCCTATAGCCGGGTGTATGTCCGCTAGACTTCGATCGCATCTTCACCATCAAAACCACTTCCGGTGCCAATGAACCATCATTAAACATACTTCTAATATGTTGAAAAGCTGGAGGGGAAACTTGAGCGCGAACTGAAGGACAGTTTCTTTTTGGCTTGTGACTCAAGAACGAGAGCTTTCTAGGGCATGGCACGAGAACCAGCGTGCTAGGGATATTTGTAGTGACGGGCAGTTGCCACGCCAGTCTGGTGAGCAAAGGAAGCACGCACAGCGGGAACAATGATGGGAGCGATCGAAGTGTTGTGATCTGCTACCACGCGCTGCTGCAAATGCCCAAGCAGATACTGTTGGTCGATGGAGAAAGAACGAGCAGCAGGAAGAATACAGCATTTTCTCCCCGCGATAAAGAATAGCTCCTGAACCAGATCAACCATGTTGTGATAAAATTAGAAAGTTTCGTCCTGAAGTGTTTTTTCTGTCGGAAGCCATGGTTGAATTCAAGGCAGATAGCCATCAAGGAAATTGTCAGAGGATGGGAAACAGCTACTCGATGACAAAGGCAGTGTTCGCATCAGGCGTGTGCTCCTCGTTACAGTCGCATTTCAGGCTGTAGTTTGCCTACCCTGGAAATGTTTGGTGCAGTTTTTCTTCCTAGCTATTAGGGTTAATTTTCGAATTCAATACACTTCATCGCCATGATCAGTATTTAGCGCAGTAAGAAAAAGTCTCCGAAGACCGGCGTGACCTTCGAAATGGCGACGAAGAAAACAAGAAAACAAGAACGATCAAGCATGTTAGTGTTTTACGGAAGCGCTGTGTTCAGTGCACCGTACAACAAACACCAGATCAGGATTTTGTCGGTTCGGCAACGAGAGCAAAGAGGTGCAACAATCATCGTTGTTGGGACAAGCAGGTCAGACGTGCGTGCCAAACAATCTGCGACAGATGATGCACTCCTGGTGATGCTAGAGGTCAGCAGCTGTCCTCCGTCAATCACGGCAAGCTGGCTCAGCTTGCCGTGGTTGAGCTACATCTGAGATGAAGCATTTGACGTAGCGGCAAAAACAAATCTACATGCAGTACAGTACGAGAGAACGAGACAGGGAGAGAGAACATCGCGGGAACATCTAGCTCCCAAACCAGATCAACAAGACAACGGAAGAGGCAAAATTGATTGTTTCAAGCCGGAACCTACTCCTTGGTCGAAATCAGCCAAATACAATAATATGTGAGCAGTTATCACTGCTTCCATTCAAATTCACCCCGGAAACCGTCCAAGGTTGGGGGTCAAGAGAGCCTAGACTACAGAGTTTGTTGATTTAGTAGACCTTACTTTCAACGTGGAAGTCAAGTCCAAGTGCTAAAGATGGATACCGTGTGTTACTGGGGCTCTCTACGGTGCCTGTTCCCATGTGAAGGGCAGATCCTCCTGGAGATTCCCGCAAGCGGAGATCACGTAGGTCCCCTTGCAGTCGCTTTTGATTCAACGGCTCGGAGAAGAACTACATGATTTCCACGTTAGCAATCTCGCCATGTGTTCTCCCACAAGACCTTCTAAGGGTAGAGGACGGACGCCCACCAAAAGAAAAGGCACTACCGCTGGTGAATTGGCCGCGTCAGCGATCAACCCTGCCTCCTATCCCCGTTGAGGTCGAGGTCGAGGTCGAGGTCTCGGCGCTCTGGCTGCTCTGTGACCGCTCAAGTTTACCTCTTCAAGACTGAAAAGGAGCCCCACATACATGCCGCACGGCAGCGTCGTCTACGTGCCCGTCACGCCCACCTACAGGCAAGGCCCAGCACGCAGAGGCTCAAGCGCAAGGTGGTCAACTCGGACCGCTGCTCCGGCTGGGGTGGCCAGCACCCCACCATGGTCGACGGCGTGGCCTACGACTAGAACCGGGGCGTCTTCAAATACGTCGATGCTGGCAGACTCCAAGTGCAGCTCTTCCGGGAGAAGTGTGGCGACGTTGCGCGCCTAAGCCCAGCTGCTACCAGCGTCGCCGTCCATTGAGCGCATTAATCTCTCCGACTTACACCCCTGGCTAGTCAGCCAAGTTGACCCACGGTAAGGACCGGAGCTTGCACCAGAGCCCCAGCTATTAGGGTACATTTATTGCGCTCAATAGACTTCACCTTCATCATCATCTATTGAGCGCATTAAATGTACCCTAATAGCTGGTACTCGGTGTTGTGCTCCTGCTTCGGTGCCTCTAGCGCGCTTGTGCAGGCTGCGCACGGCTTGGCCTATCTCCAATGGCTCTCCAACGGCTGGTGCCTCATGGTCATCGGCACCAGCGGAGTCATTCTCCGGCAGCTCGGCGAGCATTGGCACCACAGAACGAGTGGCTCCGGCTGCTCTACCACCAAGTGCGACGCCTTGCGACACGGTCAGCAACTACTAAGTGAGGTCTCACAACGCCATGGCCACGGCGTGGGCACCCATGCGACGGACTGAGCCCTCTAGAGCCAAGTCCGTCGCCCACCGACATGCCCTACGATGCAGACCTACCCCAGCTCACCGCTTCCAATTTACAGCCCTGGCTCTCCAGCCAGATTGACCCACGGTAAGTCCAGGATGCACAGAGCTCCAACTATTAGTACATTTATTGCGCTCAATAGACTTGAACTTCATCATCATCTCCAGTGGCTCTCCGTTGAACGCCTCGCGTCGCCGGCCGCGCAAGGGCTCCTGCGTCTTCACCAACGTCGATCACGACACCTACGTCGATATTGACCGCTGGGGGACTACCCGTTGCTCAACGTCGCGCTCGAGCTCTCTCCCGACTTCACGGCGGGTACCGGTGCTGGGGCTGGGGCCACTTCGGGTGGTGGCATCGCCAACGCCCTCTTCGGACTCGTAAGCAATTAGAACTTCGTCGGGTAGTTCGCAGCCGCTGGAGCACCAGGACTACGCAGTGGTCACAACGGACACCATCTCGCTTCGTGGCTTCTCGCCCAAGGTGGGCGCCGTCGCTAAGTACCGTATCACTTTAAGTGACCAAAAAAAAAACTGCCTGAATCCTTTGAATCCAATGGTGTCTTAGTCTCCACGAGACTAATCCTGACTTCAGTACAAGTGGCGAAGGAAACATGCTCGTTGTCATTCGGTAAGCATGCTCTCCTTTGTTTCCAGAGCAAAGACTTGCGATTTCTGTTGCCAATTACGTCTTATGATCTTGCCCTTGGATCATGCCACACTCTCTCTCAGATCCCGTTATGATCTTGTGATCGATAGGCGGGGTCTGATCCGGCTGTGATCTGTAAGGGACCTTATCGAATGATAGCTCCTGCATTTCGGGCAATGAAGTCATGAGGGTTTCGGGAATAGTCTCGCCAGGCAACAGAGGGTGTTAGCAGTTGCGTGGCGAGGCAACGATGGGAGCCGTGGGATGCATCTACGGCATCTTACGCTTTCAAACGGAAAAGTAGGCGTAACCATGGATACAACGAACAAAATGAAGGATATTGGAGCAGGACGATTGGCCCGTCAGAACAAGCCCCGGCTCTTTCGTGTGCAGTGTGGGGTTTGACATCTTCAGCTAGGCGCGTATGCCGATAGTTGTCGCCAAGTCTGGATGTTTGAGCTTACGGGTTGGAGCTGAGGTTGAAGATAAACTAGAGCAGAAAGAGATTGAATACTTTGCATTTCAGCAAGTATCAATAACTCGCCATTCAGTTCTTGCCCTTTGAATGTCGACGCATTGTCAATAAACTCGACTGTTGCTTCACAGAATGCAGGCTGCTCAAACTGTAGGCGACGAGTTTTGGCTCGTAGCGTGCGATACGTAAACTTGCGTCTCCTATTTGCTTCCTTCCTTCGGTTATCGAGCTTTTCAAGGGAGAGAGCTTCTGTTTCGACTTCGTTCCTACCCGTTCACTCAATGAGACTGGTAATCCAGTAAAAATTCGGCGTTTTGTCGCAACAGCAATAGCATCTTCCTGGCCGACATCGCAAGGGGTTCCATCATCTAGTGCAGCCAACCCGCCATGAAGCGAATGGTGCTTTTTTGTGTGGAAATAACGCGTTCGAGTCTCAATGAGACTGTCTTCCTCGTTTTCTGCGAGTTCGCGCTGATCCGCTATCATGCCATGCATCACAAATGAGCTGGCTTCGCGCACAATGTGGCCATGCTTTCTTCCAAAAGATTCTAGTAGTTGCTGAAAGGAAGATTCACTCGAAGATGTCTCTCCACTGCCATCAAGAAAGCACTGATCTTGAACTTCACGATCTTCAGTTGGATCTGCAACCAAGCGTCTGGACTCCAACGACGTGGAGAGATGCTTCCTGTCGCCTGCGTCACCCGTGTCATTTTGTCGGTAAATCAAATCAGAAGCAGCACACAGCCCTTCTGGTCGGTTGATATTCTCATCTTCTTCTACTGACTCTAAACTGGAAGTTGCTGACACCAGAAATTCCCGAAGTCGGTCGACTGACGAAAATCCGCGAGATTCTGGGGGCGCGCACTTGGGGTATGACATGGTTGATGCCAGGGCCAGGTTGGTCCTTTGCGATGCTTGCCCTTCATACGTCTTCGCAAGTTGGTTGAAATGTGAAATGAGACTATCGACGGCTTGAATCGCACGCGATGGTTCCGATTTCTGACCTGAGGTCATGACACCTAGAGTGAAGGCAGTATTGGCAACGATCGCAACCACGGACATGTAAAACACGGTAGAGGAACTGATACCAACTACGCGAGCAAGATCGTGTGGAAACAGAACGACCTTCTTTCCTTCTGGATTAGTGGGTTGAGCTTCTGGGATTGCATACTTCTCGACAGACCTCCACTGGAAGTCGGACGAACAAGGCGCGAGGGTCTCAGTAGACAGGAACAAATCTGCTTCTCCCTCAGTGACATGAAGCTTGACCGTGAGAATTGAGCAGTCGTTCGAATCTCGCTTATACTCAAAATGGAAATACTGTACACCGCCCACGCTGTTGATTTTCCCACTTGCTATCTCTCCGAGTTTTATCTCTTGCTGGATTTGCGAACACGCCTCGCGTGTCATGCGACGTTCTCGAAAGCTAATTTCTTGTTTGGTTGGGTCAGCTTTCCTGTCTTGATCTTGGAGGACTATACTACTGCGTTGCATCCGCAACGTGTCCACCTGCTGCTGATCTTGTCGTTTCTTCATCAGCTGGCCCTGCAGTTCCTCTTCGTGGCGTTGGGCTTCCTCGTGATCCTTCAGAGCTTCTTTCAGAGGTGAGAACATAGACAGTTCCGCGTTGCCAAAGAAATCAGCCCACTTATGTTTCATATACTCTTCAGCATCAGCACTAAAACCAATGCCTTCGCCCAGGTATCCTTTTACGCGTCCACCGTACAGAGCGCGTTCAGCATCCTCATCCAAGCGAACGATATCCTTCCCGACACGGTGCCCGCGATTAACTTCACTTACACCATCTGAACCAAGCCCAACCGAACCGTTCTTGTTGCTTGGCGATAAAGCGAATGTTGATAGCCCAGCTGCCTTGGCTGTCGATGTTTTCCGTCCAAACTGTCTGCTGAGGGACGCGATCGAGTCACGTGATAGTCTTAATTTCGTATCCTCAACCGCTACATCGTCGTCATAAGCGTCGTCATCGTCGTCGTGCGGGCCACTAGATCCACCTGAATCATTGCCATCACTATCTGAATCACCCTCTGGTTTCCATCGACTCAAGCGGAATGGATTTGATAGAACAGCCGCGCTCAGCTTGAACTTTGGCTGCTGGCTGAACTTGAATCGATGCCGAAGCTCCGAGGTCCTAGCCTTGGAAGTCAGTTCTACATTAGTCGACAAGGCAGTTGCCTTCAGTGGGTTGCTTTGCAACGATGCAGACCTCGGATCACACAATTTAGGAGTCGGTTGAGTGGGCTCACACGAAGCAGGCAATGTTTCTGTGGTAGCAACGAAGCTCGACGCCTCGAAGGCTTCAATATGCTCTGCCTTGGTAGGTGCGAGGATACTCGAATCTAATGCAGAGAGAGGCAGATTCGTTGTATTACATGACAGTATCAACTCGAGTTGATTGTCTTGTCTTGGTTCGAATGTGACAGGATTAGAAAAATGTTCGGTAGTTTTTACCAATTCAGCAGGTGCAGGGTGTTGGCGTTCGATGACATCTGGGACTGAATGGATGGAGCTTTTCTCCTTCCTGTCGATACTTGCCGTATATGGAGCGGTGTCAACAACATGAGCTGTTTCCTTCTCTTCTGAAGCAGTATCGTTGGGGAAAATTGCAGTTTGAATCCCGTGATTTCCTTCATCAGTCGACATCTGATCTTCAAATAGTTTACCATCGCTAAAACTGCTTGACTCCCTCAATTGTTCGCGGGGCTGCGTCCATTCGTCGCAGTCTCGAGTTTCTTTTCGAGATGACCCAGTTAAGGGCGAATCTGGTTCAGCAGTAGCTCTTGCAGTCTCGATGGGCTCATGTTGAGGAGCGAAACTGATACTTTTCGGTTTCTGCAGGGAATGCTGTTCGGCTGTAATAACTTGCGGTTTTTGGCCACCAGCTTCGCCCTTCTCACTGACCGATAGCACATCGTAGTCGATATAAGGAGTATTCTTACTCATGGTGTCATCTTGGTGGTCAGTCAAAACTGAGACCAGTTCTTTGGAATCTCCAGAAGTCTCAGTTGAGAGTGCTTTAACATCGAGGCTTGCGCATATAGGCTGCACCTCAATACGCGTTTCGGCTGATGGAATCACGATCGTGGGGTCCTCAGAGCTGGTTGGCGTTAGAGATGGTTGACCAAACCCGAAATGCTTGCTTGAATTGTATGTATCTGATCTCTCGTTGCTGGGTGATAACGGTGTTTGCTTTGGTGAGCGTGAGGCATTGCTCTGGGGAAGAGCTCGAGGCGATACGTGATTGTGATGTCTGCGATGTGTCGCTATCGACGCAGCAGCAGCTGCTGCAGCGGCAACATGAGCTCCCTGTTCCCGAGCGAGTGTCGCGCGTCGCTTGCGATCTTCTTGGAGCGACACGCGCGCACGTTGTTCTTCCTCATGCTCTTTAATCAGCCTCAGACTCCAAACTTTTGCCTCTTCGTCGGCAGTACTCGAGTAGCTAATGGATTTCTTCTCAGAGTTGGGCAGATGATTTGACTCGATTCTCGTTCGGCGTGGCGCCACATCTGGGAACTGAACGTACACGCTTCCAAATGAGATTTGAGGAGATGAATCAGCTGGTTGACATTTTTCTTGGGTGTTGCTGTGGAGCTGAAGTACTTTAGCGCATGAATCGCGACAAGCTACACCATTGAAGACTGGTTCGCCTGGTGAAAGTTCGGCTCGCGATAAGAATGCAACAGGTTTCGTTCTCGGTCCGGAGGAGCGTACCCCAACTACAACTGGTTCTTGTAGCCGTGCCGCATTTGCTTTCATTCGTGGACCATGAGATAAAGAGTTGTAGCTATCTAGTGCTGTCGTGCTCGCGCTTTGCCAAAGAGAAGGGACCGAGCCGTCCACATACAGACTATTAATCGCGGATACTGGCTCGCTATTCAGTAGCTCGTTCATCGATAACGTTCGCATTACGGTAGGCTTGTCAACCAAAAACGTACCGTCGTATAAACCACCAACTCGACGCTGGTGTTGGTGATGACCAGTCTCGTCTATTGTTCTTTTGTTCGTATGAAAGCCACGTGGAAGCAGGAGCGCTGAGCTTCGTTGCATGTAAACTCCTAGTAGATTGTGCAGCTCAGGTGAAACTTCGAGCTTGTAGTCCTTGCAGAATGAAGGAATTTCACGAAACTTCAGCAGTGACTTTGTTCGAACGCCCACAATATAAAGCATCGCCCAGAAGTCCAAATAGCACAGACGACCGTCACCACCCACGTCCGAGAAGCGCTTCCTTGCGGCGATGATAGTGTTTTCAAACGTCAAGGAATCTTGGTATCGTTTTGCACCGGCTGCTTCTTGCTCTGAAAGATGCTCGTTCGGCCACAAATACTTTAGTCGTCTCAAAATTGACTCAAAATCAGTCAGTTCCACCAGGCCAACGCGTTCATGGTCGCAGAACACGAAACAACTCAGTATCAGACGAAGTTTCTCGAGAACTGAGGCAAGAACTTTCTCATTCTCAGCTGAATGTTGCAATGCCAGGAGCGGTTCTGTGAAGAGAGTGCGTTCTACGGCACGAAACTCTGCCGTTTGTTGTTTCCACTCACCCACAAGCAGTCTAAGAAAGCGATGAATTTCGATCCACCGTTGTTCGCCCTCGAGACGTTTCGATTCGTGGTCCTGATGAGGTTTTGTTGCCGATTCTTGAGAGTAATCCTCCATGAAAAGCAATATATTTCGCAAATACCCTGGACTCACCAACGGATATGCTAGCAGTTCTTGCGCGCAAAAGAGAGCATTTGTCAAACTGACAAACTGCCAGTTCGTTGCCTTACCCGAATCAGAACGAAATGTACGTAATTGATCACCAAAATCACCACTCCCCAGAATCGGATCACCGTTAACTATCATTTCACGAGCAAAGAACCAGCTGTAGGCTGTCACGCACACAGCAACCATCTCGTGGGGAACTTGTTCGTCCACATCAGCGCGTTGGAAGAGTGCTAATAGTTCTCCAAATACTGCGACGGCGTCAATTTCTCTCACGAAGTGGCAGACCGACACGAAGAACTGCTTTATCTTTAGCTCAACAACATGCTGAGCGCCATACTTGTGCTGGAAGAGGTTCCATAGAGTCGCATGGATCGTCAGCTTTTCGCCTGGGTTTAAGTTTTTTTCATTCCTGTACAAAAGGCGATGCGCTGGTTCCATCATTCTTGTGTATACTTCTGATATGATGCCCATGATCATGCGGGATGTGAAGTGCGGTTTGTAGTGCTTCGACTGCAAATTGATGACGTGAAGATGCTTTTGACAAAAATTGCAGTTTTGAATGTCGTTTTTCTCGCGACAACCACCTTCTGGACTCCAGTCGACGACGACGTTGGGGCTCAAACACCAGCAGTATCCGTTTGACCACAACGGCTGAAAACTTCTGCATATGTGCAGTCTGCAAAGCAGATCTTCATCGGGCAGATTCCTTTGGCGCGTGGAAGGTGGATTCAACTTGTCCCTCACGCTAAGCCGCTTGCGTCGGCGGCGTGGTTGAGACACCATGCCACTATTGCCGTCTTTAGACGCTTGCGACAAGGTTACATCATTGTCGACTTCTTGGTTTGATTGTGCGTGTGGAGACTCCACCCATTTTACAATTTTCTCTCCGAGAATGTTGTAACTGACCATAGAGATTCGTCTGGCACTGTCTTTGGTCATTTTCGCTCGCTCTCTTTTCTTGCGAGGTATCGCTAACCTCGCCACAGCGTCACGCTGGAACTGGCTGGTGTTGGACTTCGGTTTGATCCTTACACCGATGTTGTCTTGATCAAGTCCTGCCGATCGCTGCATTTCGAGGAGGGCTTTGATCGCGTCTGCTGCGTTGAGCCGAGTTTTAGGATCTAGCTTGTTATCGTGAAGATACTTGCGGACCGCGAAGTCATCGCGGGAGCGTTTGCAAAGAGGGAGGTTGT
The DNA here is from genome assembly GCA_023091665.1 of Pythium myriotylum. Taxonomy (NCBI): domain Eukaryota; phylum Oomycota; class Peronosporomycetes; order Pythiales; family Pythiaceae; genus Pythium; species Pythium myriotylum. Next base: position 216,481 of record JALJCQ010000014.1, read on the forward strand.
GCATGCTCATGAAGTGGCTGAGACTCTCTGCTGCAATTGTGCCCGATGTCCCATACGAAGAGATATATTGACACATGTAGAGGGTAATTCCTTCCGTCTCGATCTGATCTTCGTTTGCTTGGTCTGTAAGCCAACCTTCCAATGGGCCTGATACCGACTCTACAAATCCTGATCGTGGTAGTTGGACATACGAGTCCATGTTTGATAGCGATCCGGGAACGACAACATCAGGGATATTGATAAACTTTTCTTCCCCTTGTGGTGTTGTTGGTGGAGTTGGCGCTGGTTGTGAGCAATGATCAGGCCGGAAATCTTCCGGACAGAGTATCGTTGGCGACGAATCGGCCGTAATGGGTTGAGTCTTTTCATTTACCGATGAAAGCGTCTCGCTGTGCTCATGCACCACGGACTCAAACGACTGAGACTCAATCAGTGTGAAATAACATATTTCACTTTTCAGAGCAACAATGGCGATACCATTGGAGAAGACAGAATCTACAATCGGCCCACCTAGGTCGAAGAAGCGCAACTCCGATACATGGTCTGTAATCGCCCACAGTACAAGCGTCATGTCGAGCGATGTTGTGAAAAATGTCGAATTGTCAACCACGTTGATACTAGACACACCATTCCCGTGTTCCCCAGAGACAGGTATCTCCACAGCCGGATACTTTTTGCTGGTTAACTGAAGCTTCCAAGCACTCAAGGTACCGTCTCCACATCCCACAACAATCACATCAGAATTCCCTACTACAGCCGCACATGTGCACAGCATTCCAATATGGGTTCCGTTGACTCTTGTTCGGGCTGTGGTAATATGGCAGACAGCCTGCAGCGATGGAATAGACCAAAGTTTGATCATGCCATCGGCAGCTACAGACATTAGCGTAGCAGGATCTGTCCAAGATAACAGATCCACCACGTGAGTTGAGTGCGGGGGCGGATGATCCAATCGAATGAATGCCTCAAGTGCGTATATACCGGTTGTTGCAACTCTTCCATTACGTGAGACACGCCAGCCAATTATTACCCCGTTTGAAGCACCAGCGAACACCAACCACACATTCGAAAGCTCAAGTCCCTGATCCTCCTCGGGGTGTGAGGTTGACCTGAGCAAACCACCCAATCGGCCATCTCGGTTCCCAGGCCGACTGCCAGACAAACTCGTTGCTGCGGATTTCCCCATGCTGACGAGATTTATGGCTGTTACCTCCAAATCAAAGTGTGGGTCCTGCAATAGAGCAGTTCGTCCACATGTCAATCCGTCGTCCAGATAAACTTCAACCACGCCGGAGCTCCAGCCACACAGAATCCACGGTTCGCTGCGATCAGCAACACAAACTTGCAATCGTGTGATATGTACGTTTACTTTCGAATCAGCTGGTGCAGGAGGAACCAGCACGAAGTCTCGCGAAGGCTTGAGCATCAAAGATTTTGTATCGGATATTCTCAGCCGGTGAAAGCTGCTCGAACCACTCAATGATACAAACGAGATCAAACCATCGCGACGGAGGTACAATTCAAGAGCAAAAAACTCTTCACCTTGTAATACCTCGTTCACAACTTGAACTAGTGGTTGGATTTTGATTACATGGATCGTGTCACCCCTCGTCACAACAAGAAGGTTCTCAGAGTAGTTGCCTTTCTGCACGCTGACGAGCATTGGAATGGTGTGAGTCCAGTCACCAGGGCTTCGCGTCTTCTTTTTGCTGGTTTCAACCCTATGCGCATGTGGGTCAAGGCCAAGGCTCCAGAAATGGTCAAGGCGTGGGAAGAGCACCCTTTGAGGATCCTCTGATGCGAATACACCGAATCTCCAATGCTTGACAACTCCACTTGCCCTCTCAGTCGAATACAACATAAAAGCTTCAGCTTTTTGTTGTTGGAGCGACTGGACTTCGAGCAATGCAATCGCTGAATTGTGCATGTAGCTCCCATCTCCCACCGGACCAACAGATCGCGGACTGCCATCTTCACCACTGCTTTCCTTCTCCATACTCCACACCGCCAGTAAGCCGCTGAGAAAGCCAACCACCAGCCATTGACCGCTTGGTGGCGTAGCCAGACATGTGATTATGTCTCCGCCGTGCACAATCCGACGCACCAGTGCAAGATTTCCTCCCTTTTGCTCACGCCACTCCAACACTACGCACTCCTGGGGACCAGGAGAGCTGTACTCATCGTCAAAAACACATGTACCAGCACCAAACAATGTCTTCAAATGATGAGCCCCAGCGATGCACTCAATCGGGTCGCTGTGCCACAACGTTGCACGCGCTACTTTCTCGACACTGAGCATGACGCGATCAGGACCACCGTCCCGATCTGCTATGTTTTGGGCGCCGGGTAGCGCCGACACTGGCCGTCTAAAGGATCGTTTGGAGATCTCTAGAATTTCGACCACATTGCTTCGTTCTTCGTCCACAGTCATCGGAGCCACGCGAATAGCACGACTGCTTTCTCGACTATTACTCAGTCGCGTACTTACAGCGGACGCGAGAACGAGTCGTCCAGTCATTTCGTCGAACAATGAACACCGCAGCGAATGGATCTGCGGACCTGTGTACACGACAAGTTTCTTGAGGGATCCCGGCTCAACGAAGAGCACGCTGTATCCTGTCCGATCGGGTCTTGCCTTCTTCTTTCCGCCAGGAGCGTGGAAGGCGCTGAAGACACAGATGAACACATCTAGTTCGTGCGCGTACACGAGCGACACGTAGCTCAACGCCGTCGTTGTAATGGGATCAACAACCTGAGTCTTTGGCGTTGATTTGGTTCCTTTGGGTTGGGGTGGAGGCGGCGGTGGCTTGTTCTCGTCGTCGAACAATGGCGTCGATCGGATCTCACGACGCAGACTGAAGAGCCGCAACGTGTGCGGCTTGAGCGCGTGCGAACCATAGGTGAGCAGGTGGTGGCGCCTGCCGTCGTAGGCCGCGGCGTCGATCGCGATGCCGCTGCAGTTGAGCTGGTGGCGTAGTTCGAGCGTGGGCTTCAACGTCCCGGCGGGCGCCATCGCGGAGGCTACAGAGCACCTACGAAGCCGAGACCACCACCAATCGAACGAGCACAGTCCCCTCTACACTATCGTGCGCTTTGATTCTCGTTTTTCCCGCGAGAAGACCCCACAAAGCGCGCAATTAGCCGCTGCGTTTCCCCATTTTCATCCTCGGCGTTCGTTTCCCCTCTTTGGACAGGTGCTGTCGAGAATGCTCTTTTCTCGACATCGACATTGTCGAAAATCCATTGTCCATAATGGATTCTCGACAAAACCGACGCCATGGCATGTTTCATTCCCCATTCCCGGAAGCATGGAGAAGACGTCGCTGCTGCTCGCTACGCTCTCGACGCAGCCGCCGACTTGCGCGGCACACCATGCGTCGTGTGCCCCGTCTATACACGCCGACGACGCGCGTCTGCTCACGTGTGTGCGCGTCGTGGCGCGCGCGAGCGACGCGCTGCAGCGCTGCCCGCACCTCGCGCTGCTCATGTCCGAGCTGCTCGACTTCTCGGCCCAGTGGAGCGTGCCGTCGGCGGCGCGCTGCGGCCACCTCCACTTGCTCCACCGCCTCGCGTCGCACCGTGGACGCCCGCTCGACGCGAGCGAGGTCGTGCTGGCCATGCGCAGCGCCGTCAAGCGCGGCCACCTGCAGGTCGTGCGCTGGCTCTATGCCAACTTCCCGCCGACCATTCTCCCGGGCAATATCATGGACTTTGCCGCCTCGAACGGACAGCTCGAGATCGTTCAATGGCTCCACGAACACACGAACGAGACGTGCTCGACGCGCGCCATGGACCGCGCCGCGCGCTTCGGCCACGCGAGCGTCGTCAAGTGGCTCCACGAGAACCGCGACGAAGGCTGCACGCCCGCTGCCATGGACGACGCCGTCTGGGATGGACACTTGGACGTGATCCGGTACCTGCACACCCACCGCTCGGAAGGCTGCACGCCCGAGGCCATGGACCGCGCGGCATGGAAAGGTCACCTCGACATTATCGAGTTCCTCCATGAGAATCGCCACGAAGGATGCACCACGGCGGCCATGGACAATGCTGCGTGGGAAGGATACCTGGACATTGTCAAGTATTTGCACTTCCACCGCCCGGAAGGCTGCACGAAAAGCGCCATGACCATCGCTGCCGTCTATGGCCACCTGGAAATCGTCCAGTTTCTCCATGAACATCGCAGTGAAGGCTGTTCAACCCACGCTATGGACGGCGCGGCGGCCCACAACCACCTGGATGTGGTCAAATTTCTCCATGAGAACCGCACGGAAGGCTGTACAGTGCGAGCGATGGACAGCGCTGCCCAGGAAGGCCATATGGAAGTACTTGAGTTTCTCCACGTGAATCGCACGGAAGGTTGCAGCAACGACGCGGCGATTGGCGCCATCGAGCGTGGCCGCCTGGATGTGCTCCAGTGGCTTTGGCCCCGATACGCCCATGTCTTCAATGTCGAGCTTCTCGTGATGCGCGCAGACGCCCTCGGCCAGGAAGAGATCCGTTCTTGGCTGGAGGGGACTGACGCTGCCGAGATGGCAAGGGCAACAGCCGCCACGTCGCTCGAAACAGAGATACAGCAGTGAAGACGTGCGGGCAGATGGAAAGCCATTTGTGTGTGCAGAGGCGTTTATCATTTCTTGATAACTCAGTCTCGGTGACTATGTATAGCTGTATCATGTGACAAGTACCGTTCCTTCCGACGATGGAAGTCCGTGTATAGCTTCACGTCCTCGAAATCGGACCCGAAGATGTTGCTGAGCACTTGGCCGTCCTCAACAGCCTGCCCAGAACCGGCGTGACCTCTGGTTGCAGAGAGCAGCAACGCGACCATTGCCAAGCCTGGAGCATCGAGAGGTCCCAGCCACTGAGACCTTAACTCACTTCAGAAACTTCGACCGCTTGCACAGCCGCTTTTTCCATCACTCTTAGCAATGGGATGCGTGAACTCGATCGGAAATCAATCCAAGGCCATGAAATACTCCAAGCAGTATTGCCGCATCATCAAGCGATATCTCCCACACTTCGTGTACGACGAACCATCCAATGACCAAGACAGACTTGCCGCATTCGCACACTGGGAGAAGACTTACCGCGATACGATTCATTCCGAGAAGACTGCGGCCGACTCGCCTGTGGGACGGCTCTACGCTGCGTTCTACAAATACCTATTCGATAACTCGGCGCAGCTCAAGCCACTTTTCCAGGCGTCGCATGCCGTGCAGAGTCGTGTGCTCACGCACATTAGCACGGGCATGAAGAGTCTGCTCTCATCTGAGGACCTCGTACAGAAAGTGATGCACCTCGCGCTGGTGCATATGAAAATCGGTGTGAAACCGGACGACTTCGATCCGCTCGGTGAGGCTCTGATTCAGGCAATGAAGCAGACCACAGGGGCAGCATGGGATGAGCGCACCGAGACTGCGTGGCGTCGCATCTACTGTCACGCTTCGATTTTGATCCTGGTGAATATTCCAAACGTACACATCGATCTGGATGACTTCAAGGAAGCAGATGACGACAAAGAATAATCTCTTGAAACGAGTAAGAAGTCTACAAGCGGTGAGGTTTGAAAGACCGAGTGTAAGGAAAAAGATATGAATGAAAAATGGTTTTGTTTTGAGCGGTGTGATCTCTAGTTGTGGCCGTGAAAGTGGCAGAGTCCCTTCATCCACGCTGCCTTCTGACAGGCTTCAACAGAGCAGCGCCTGGCGCCACCATGAGCCCGACAGATTCCTTTCAAATGCGCGGCGTTGGCACAACCGTTCACTGTGCATCGTGGGCCGCCACCGTGGGTCTTACACTTGCCTCCTGTGCTCGCACCAAATCGACAGCCTTCGACCGCACAGCGCCGCCCTCCGCCATGTCCACGACACTTGCCGCTCAATCGTGCCAACTTCCCACATCCCTCAACTGAGCAGCACTTTCCACCGCCATGGATGAAGCACTTCCCGTACAACAATACCGATCTTGTACACCCTTCTTGGGAACACTGTTTACCTCCGCCGTGGCGAAAGCACTTGCCTTTAGTTTTCGAGAGGGATCTGCAGCCATCGATCTTGCAAACGGGCTTCGGGTATTGCCGTCTTTGGGGTCTCGGTTCCATCGCCGTCTGCGTTAGTGCTACGACGAACGTTTTCACACTCAACGTGGGACTTCCAGCAGCACTCTTGTTTCGAGAAATTCGCGCGCGTTCTTTTGGTAACAACCTTATATCTTGGTTCTGCTCCACTTCAAGTGGGCGACGACGTTTGAGCTAATGAAGACTTCTTCGTCGAGTTTCCACTTCATGTTCGACCGCATTGTCACTCTCGGTATCGGAACTGGATTGTATTCCACGACGAATCGAGGGGCGGTGTCGGTCAGGCTCGGTTGAGACGCTATACGTAGTCGAGTTCTCTTCTCCGCTCCAGTATGCTTCCGATTCAGTTTCCGACATACCACTTCCGTTTGCCAGAGATAACGAGTAGGAGTTCATGAGAGGAAGCGAACATTCACCGTGGAAACCCACGTCCCAGATTGATGTTTCACGACTTGACGAGTGCCCGTTGACGTTGGGTACTACTCACGGGTGGATTCCTCAAAGGCATGCTGAGAGCACTTTGCTCGGCTCCACACCAGGTGGGCTCCGCAAAGTTAGAAATCAGCCACTGCGGGCGTCAGCTTCAAGCTTGGGGAAGGGATTGATCCACAATCGTCACCCTGCTGACACTTTTCGCTTGCGAATTCCTCCACACACCTCGCTCGCTTTTGGCATTACTGACGTATCCATCGACAAAATATCAACCCTCCGTATTCGCGTCCGAGTCATGGGGTCTGATCGATCGAAAGGCCTGCTACATCGGCAATGGATCCGCTTCAAAGGGCGCAAGATCGATTTAGACCATAAAAGGATGTCTACTTCAATGTCCATATGAACGTTAGCTTTGTCGACCTACGTGCTGCATCGAGCTGTCGTGCAGGTCCATGCTAATGCAGAGCACGGCTGAATGCCTCTGTGGGGTCTGCTCCTATTAACCCTGCCCAAAGCTTTGGACAAGAAAGCCTCGCCGCTGCAGTTCATATGGTGCAATCGACAGTCGCGGGCCTGTCGCGTCAGCTCGAGACCCTGAGCACCCAAATGTTGTCTCGCTTGGAAGACTTGAAGAAAAAAGTCGTAGCGATACAGCCGATTGAGCTTGCCAACACCGTTCCTAGCCAAGGTGCTAGTGACAAAGGAAACACGAAAGGGGGAACGGAAATCTCCCTTGGAGTAAGTTCGGATTGTGCCAGTGGTTAGACATCAGTCACCAACCGTCATTATGACGACAGCAAGCGCCTTCCAGAACCCACATCGATCGATACAAATGCGGTGAAGAACTATCAGTTGCGGACAGGTCAGAGCGCGAATACAGCGATTCGAAGCGATTCGCCGAGCCACACTGGAGGCTTGGCACCAGGCAACTTGAAGGCGAGAGACCCGACGAGACCAATTATGAACTGGACTCAGAAGTCGAGCCGGATGATCAAGGGAGCGTAGAAAGAGGCGTTCTGGACCAAAATGAGGGTGGGCATACTTGCAAAGGTGGTTGGGCAATCGCGACGAACGCAGATGCGAATCAATACAAGACGAAATCTCTTCAAGTGGTAGTCTCCAGTGCTCACGACTTGATTAGGGCCATCATCGACGGCCCCTGTGGTCATCACATGAGGCACAATCGGTTGACTCGAATTTCTGATCACATTGCAACTCATAGTGGAATCGTCAATCAAGCGGCTGATGGCTTTCTAAACGTCGAGGTGCCTGGTGGGGATCGCACACATTACCGCGACAACATACCTCAAACCCCACAGGTCGATCCCAGCAGTATGAGCTTGAGTGAATCATTTCGCAGACCTCCTCTGTCCACTGCGGCCGAAGCGCTCTCCATGCAAGACTTCCTACATCTGCCGCTTGACATAATTGGGCCTCCGAGGTCGTGTGAACTTAACGTGCTAACATCTCCAAGCCCGCGTTCCGAAGCGCCAAAGGACAAGACACAAGAAGTTGCTCAAAGTCTTCATGCCAGAAAGATGCATACGTGGAAGGAAAACGTAGAATTGTCTGTTTGCTTCTTTGTCGTGTTTTGTAGCGGCTCAAAAAGTGCAGCAAATTAAACGCATCAGCGTAGAAAACTTAAGGATCGAAGGGTTCACGGTTGATGAGCAGTTATCGCTAAGCATATTTACTATGAATTGTAACTTCTTGTACCAAAAGCGATACCACCACGGAGTTGAATATCCTACTCAAACGCTGGCCCTACTTCTGACGACTCTCGATGGCGTGAAACCAGTTTAACGTCGTCCTCAAGTGAAACAACCATCATGTGCAGCACATGGCGAACTGAAAGTGTTGCGAGAAATTGTCTCGTATTGTTATTTTTTCAGATGCCGAATCATCATTTTACCTTGGACGCTCCCCGCCGACATGATTGGCAAACTCTCCGCCAGTTTTGGGCACAATAATCCATGTTAGTAGACAAGTCGGTCATTTGCTCGTGATGGGCACCCAAAGAATATCATGGTATGGATGGTGGACACATAAAACATCAAACCTACACCGCCTAACATCTTCGTAGCCTTACTGATCTGTGCCTTTTAGCAGTCCTCGCTTGGTAACTAATTGTTCAATCCGCAGAATAACAAGCAAAGTCCCCATCAACCACCTGGCCGCGTAATTTCTGTCGTGGCCCGATAGCGTTCCACCAGTTTGCACGTGGTAGTCGGTAGCATCATCGTTCAACGCAGCAATCGTTAGCCATACAAAGTTGGACGCCCACATGTCAGCCTCTCCAGCCGTCTTTGTCTGGATCTGGGGTACGAATAGCGAGCGTGCGAACTGCGTGATCTTGGTTTTCGTTTGAAATCGGGCTATGAGGTACAGTTTGTGGACGTTTATCGACAGGGCCATGTGCCTCTCCGCTTGTCGCACGATCCAGACGTTGGAAACGGGTCTCTCCAGCACCTCGATCCAACACTTCGCGCGATGACCCATAATCGAATGGTAAACCTGAGCGTCCACGTACATGCCCCAGCTCACATCAGAAAAATCCTGCATTGGGTACCCACGTATTGTCTTCTCAAAGCTGAACTGCAGCGAATCTCTCGACGGTACAAGGCGATGGCGTACGCGCCACCCGAAAAAGCTAGCGCCAAGTTCTTCTATGTTTTCGCTCCAAAGAAAAGCGTTGAGTTCTTTCTGGGCCTTCTCGATTTCGGGTGTGCAGTCCTCTAACGAAAACGGCGTGTAGTACTTAAGCGTGATCGCACGCCACTAATTCATACTCTCGCCCCACTCATCTCGTGACGAGATCTCCAATAGCCTTTCAATTGAGTCAGTTGCCAATCGATGCTCTTGTAGAAGTCGAATCAACACCGCCCGCTCGATTTCTAGTTGGCGTCGCTCCAGCTTTGCCCGTAATATAGGGCGGAAGCGAGACCGGATACTTGCTGCTGTTGGGTCGAGCACGGCATGCCACGTGGCATCGTCTTCGTCCATGAGTGTTGGAGCAATCAGAGCCATAGTTTCAAGAACCTGCAGCGTTTCGCGCTGGTGCATGAGCTTTGCCTAGATACCAGATACGGGGGTCATAAGAGACCAAGGCAAGATGGATACACTAATCTACTCACTGCTCTGTTTGCTCGAGACTTACGCTCGCGTTCACGCAGAGTTTGTCGGTTGAGGTGCGACGCTGCAGAGGGTTCCATGGAGGACGAAGCGAGGCGAAGGAGGATTGTCCGCTGGCAGACGATGGGCGTTGTCGGGGCTGACAAAGACTATTCCAAGACGGTACACTGTACCTTTGTCTGAACCTCCAAAGAGACTGCGGCTTTCCCACAACTGTACGTACTGGATAGTGGGTGTGATCTTGTAAAGTGATTTCACTATCGTGCCTGTCGAACAAAGAACCGAAACATTTTCCTGCGACGAATACAGATCAAACTTTGACTTTTGACTCCACGCGTAGCGAAGGCTCGAAAGGATAAGGGTCGGTGCATTGGCCTGGTCATGAAACCAACCGTCGGAGGTGCGAAAACCGAGATTCTGTACGAAACCCTTCAAGCCTACAATATCGGTGTTTGCGTAACCAGACATTCCGCCGTTTTACTCTCCAGATCGGTGCAATACTGGCGATCTGCCCTCCACCACTGGATTTGGATCTGTTGCGAATCTGCCGATCGCTCGATCAATCACTAGTCGCTTCATGCAACTCAAGCAGCCACTGCGCGAGATAGACTCCTTCAAAAGTGTCGCCTTGGCCATTTGTATCAGTGGCTGTCGACATAATCCTCGCTCGCGATAGGTAGTGCACTACCGCTGTGTGTTTCCTCCATGCTGCATACGCCAAGGCACTCGCTGCGTGCTCGCGCTGTTCTGCTCTGTTCTCGAGCAAGAACTGTACGATAGCCAGGTGGCCGCGATCTGCAGCATATGCGATCGCCGAGCGTGAGCAGCCTTCTCGTCGATGAAGATGGAGAAACTGGACAATGTGGAGGTGCCCGTTCCGCGCTGCGTCGTCCATAGCGTCTGTCGAACAGCCCTCCGTGCGGTTATGATGCAGCCATTTGACGACTTGAAGATGTCCATTTGCTGCAGCTCCGTCCAAAGCACGATGAGTGCACCCAGGTCCGTCCTTAAGCTGATGAAGCCACTCGACCACGGCGAGGAATCCGTTCGAAGCTGCTGCATCCATTGAGTTGACTGAAAGCCAGGTGCACTCGTCCTTTCGTTCGCGATGGTAAAGCCACTCAAGCAGCTCGAGGTGACCACCAGCCGCCGCCTTGTCCATCAGCCTCGCTTTTCCGACGAGTTCCGGGTGATTAGTTACAATCCACTTGATGACGTTGATACATCCGCGCTGTGCTGCCGACTCCAGGGAACTAGGGATTCTACCATGGATTGTGGTAGATTGATCTGTACCATCTCGATGCATGATCCGCTTCACAAGGTACACTTGGTCTTTAATGATACCTCTTTCTAGGGAACAAAGCGGAGACCAATCCACAAAGTCGCTGACTCGCATCGCCACGTCAATCGAGCACCACCAAGCAGTATTTTCTGCGCGTGCGACGACGTCCACACTCTTCACGAGCAGTCGCATACGCATGATTTTCCTTTCAACCCACTGACACGGATCCGACTCGTTGAAAGCGTCAACTAACCAGAAATAGCCCGCCTCAGGTCTCGTTCTGTGCGCAAATCTCCAGGAGCCCCTTCTTGCTGATCCACTCCACGACCTCCGGGGGACCCAATCTCACGCAAAGTTGCAATTCGGCCGGCTGAAAGAGCGATGGGTAATGTTCATACAGAAACTCGAGTACTTCGATCGATTGCTGAGCCGAGTGCGTGCGGACTCGGCTGCCTCTCGCTGCATTCCAGACCGCGCCGGACGAACAACGTTCGCGGCGGTGGTCGTGGAGAAACTTTAGCATCGCGAGGTCGCCGTTCATCGCCGCAATGTCCATCGCGCGAGTCGTACATCCTTCGACGCGATTATAATGGAGAAATTTGACAACATGGAGGTGGCCGTTAACCGCTGCGCTGTCCATGGCGTCCACCGTGCAGCCTTCGGTCCGGTTTGCATGCAGCCACGCGACGACATCGAGATGTCCGCAACAAGCAGCGCCGTCCATGGCCTTGGTCGTCGCGCCTTCGTCGCGATGTTCATGGAGCCACTGCACGACTTCGAGTCGGCCGTAGCACGCCGCGAGGTTCATCACGGCGACCGAGAACGGGCTGCATCTGCCGCTCGCGACGCGCGACAGTGTATGAACCCACTGGATGATGCTCAAGTGGCCGGTGCTCGCGGCGATCTGCACGGCGCACGCGAGCTCGTGGCGCGAGAGCTCGCGTTGGGCCTCCAAGTGGCGCAGGAGGAAGACGAAGCCGTGGCGCGCGGCGCGTGAGACGTCCCAGGACGCCGAAGCGTCGAGGAAGCGAGCGACGAGGTCCAAGAGGTGCTCGCAGCGCGCGAAGGCGTCAACGTGGCGCAGCGCGAGCGTCGCGCAGGCCACGCGAGCCATGAGGTGATCTTCTCGTGGAATGGCAAGTTGCCGAAGAGGGAGGAGTGTTACGAACCGGTTATTTGTGGGCCACGATCCGGAGCTCTTGAGAAAGTGCAGCCACACGGATGCAATGGAAGAGAAAGGCTTCGGGGCAAAGAACGTTGGAGATTGATGCAGGGCCGACAAGCACCAGCTTGTCAAGAGACAGGTCTTTCGTTGTCCCGCGCGCATGACAAAATGGATCGAGTTGGTGGAGCCCGAGCTTTGAACTTGTTTCTGAAAGGGTGGGCATGCCATCGCTGGGGCCCATGGGCATCCATACCGCTATCTTTCTTTGATTCACTAAGATTTCTTCCCCTCGCCTCATTTGCCGCCGCTACGACGGTGATCTGTGGCGCCCAGGCTGCCACGCGCCGGCGGAATCCTCTCCCTCTCCCTCTCCCTCGGCTCGAGAGCTCGAGGCGTGAGTATCCTTTCAATCGTGCAAGCGACTGCCGCGATCGCAGAGGCACGCGACAAATAGCATGTGGTGGGCCGACAACGTGGGCGTCGGATGTGAACGAACAAAGTGGTCGATTCCAACCAGGACAAAAGGGAAACATTGGAAAATGAAGCCATGTCATGTGCCTTACCCAGTGAGAAGAAGAAGTAAGAATCCTTCAAATTCTCTTAAATCCGATTCCCGGTGAATCGGCTTTAAGCGAATGCGGAGCTCCTCACTGGCGCCAATCTTCCCTTGCGAGCTCATGGCCTCGACCGAGTCGCCGCCGCCGACGCCCGCGGCGCCGGCCGACCGCGTGCCGCAGGCCGTGCGCGACGCCGTGAACAGCTTCCAGCCGCCGAGCGGCTTCGTGCTGCTGCCGCGCCAGCAGAATGAGCGCTCGCCCATCTTCTCGTGGGGCGTGCGGCTCGCGACGACCGACTCGGACCCGAGCGTCTTCTGGATCTGCCTCGCGTCCGCGAGCTGTCGCCAGGACCTGCAGCTGCTGCGGCTCTCGATGGGCAAGACCTCGAGGGCTGCACTCCACCTTAAGACGCGCCATGGCCACGAGCCGGCGTACCGCGTGCAGAACCCGCACGGCGCGAGTCGCAAGCGAGACCGACCCACGGTGCTCGCGACCGAGGACCTGCGCCAGTCCGAGCTCTTCTCTACGAACCCACAGCGGCTCTATGTGCTGCTCGAAGTGCTGCGCATCGCCAACAACTCGCTGCCGATCGCGCTCGGTGAGTTTGATGAGTCCACGATGATCCAGGACCTCATGCTCAAGTCCGAGGCCAAGGCGCCAGTCGACGAAAAGGCCGTGGCCCACGCCATCGTCGAGATACACGCCGCCACGCGTGGCGAGATCCGGAGCATTCTCCAAGAAAGCCGCATCGCTGACCGTGGGGTGTTCTCGGTCGTGCTCGACTTGCGTCGAGGCATCAACGGAACGACCTACGTCGCCATCCGGCTGTATTTTGTGGACGTCGACTTCGTGCTCCGCTCCGTTCTCCTTGGCGTGCGCCACATCGTCGGCCTTCGCCACGGCGACCTGCGTGAGCCGTTCCAACGCTGGATCGAAGATGTTCTGAAGGACTTCGGAGTCAAGGCGACGGATCTCTTCGTGGCGACCGGTGCGTCGGTCTCAGAAACTGCGCACATTGTGACCGACAGTCTCAAACTGCCGTGGGTCCCAACTATCCCTGACCAGACACTTGCTGTCACCAAGGCGGCTTGCGGAATGGTAGGCGACTCTAACAAGAGCGAGAACCGCGCGCTGACCGGTCTCATCCATCGTATCATCGAGACCGTGCATCAGACCAAAGAAGCTGCGATCTTCGGTACGCTCTATCTAGACTTGGAGCGGAGTGCACGCGCTGAAAGCACGATATCTGACACGTCGTCCGGACCCCAGCTAACGCTGACGAAGTTACTTGAGAAGGTTTTGGACAAGTGGGACGCGCTCGTGGCTTGGTATGGAGAAGCTTCTATCGCAGCGCGCCATGAAGGGCGGTCGGCCCCAGTCGCGTTTCCGCTCGCGTATGATAATCAAACGATTAAGCAGCTGCTCTCGCTGCTTCAGCCTATCATCAAGGTGATTCAACGAAGCGAGGGTGACCAGCCGAATCAAGTTGAAGTCTTCGTGACGATATTGGCTCTAAGGCGAAGTGTGCTCAACACGTCGGCAGCAATTAAAGATTATCAGTCGACTCGGACAAATCCTGTGTACATTCCGGCGGCGGATCTCACAGACATCGTAGCCTCGACGCGTGTGCTTTTGCGAAAACAATTCGATCGCACTTTCTTCAGCCAGTACACAGAGCCAGAATTGATTCACAAGTCGTCGATGATCCACGAGATGCAAATGCTTCTACACCCCAAGTTCAAACGCAGTCTCGAAACAGGCTTCAAAGAGGTCGTGCTCATGTGCAACATCGACGCCGGCTATCCTGTCGAGGTCGCAGTGCGCAACTTCAACACGATAAAGGAACGCATCCAAGACAAACTCGAGGAGCTCATGGGAGCTACGGCTCCGCCACAAGTTCCGTCATCTTCATTGTCCCAGTCAGTTCCCATCTATTCCGAAGATATCGACGACATGGTGTCTATGACTTCACTGTCGCATGCGGAGGACGACCATGTCGCTCGCGCTCTGCAAGACCTACACAACAACATGCCGCAAGGTCGATCGACTGAGCTTATCACATGGCTGAGTGACAGCTCTGAGCTGGAAGTAGAAGCCGATGGAACTCCCGAAAGTGTGCTCACGTACTGGCGTCGACAAAGCGCGGCGCGGCACAAATCCAAGCTGTGCCGAGCTGCTCGAATCTTGTTTGGTGTACCGTCATCAACGTTTCTTATCAATCAAGACTTTGGAGTCGCCGAGAAGACCGTGAATGTGCAGCCATACGGTGTGCCATCGTACAGCATCGACATGAGCATCTTCCTCAACGCAAATCGCAACTACGTGGATATATCGCAGTGCGGCAAGCTCAACACGGCGTCGCTCGCCAACTTCATCCCAACAAACTTGCGTAGACGGTTTGATCAGACCGACGATGCATCTGGTACGACTGAGTTGATCAAAGCCTATTTGTCACGGACCCAAGTTTGAGGTCCATGACAAAAACTCTTCGGTTAATAGCTAGTTCCGGCTACGGAGTTGGTTGAAATGTACACAGAGCCGTTGTGTGAAAAGAGTCTCCAAATGTGCAGCTTCTTGCAAAGACCCGAGAGCTCGCTGCATTCTTCTGTTGATGAGATCTCTCTTTTTGTTTCTCACTTCCATGAATCGTTAGCAACATCTAACCGTTACAAACCATGTCAGAGAGCTCTCGAAACTATGCTCCACAATTCGAACACGACTCGAGCTGAGACCATGGCCACCGCCTCCGTTCCGACCGCCGCCGCTGCTCTCTCGAGCCGCGAGCGCGAGCGTTTTGTCGTGAAGATCCGAGAGCTGCAGGCGCTGGTCGCCAGCATGCAACTGCAGCTCGTGGCGCTGTCGACGCACGTGCTGCAGCAGCTGAGCGGGCTCGAGCACTCGGCGGCGTTCCCGCCTGCGAATATTCAATCTGTGCCAAGTCACGATGGCGTCTCGTTGGAGCGACAGGCGAGGCAGCGAGAGGAAGCGGGAGGAACTGATGCCGTTGGAGAGGCCGCGAGGAGATTGTTTTTCGGAATCCCAGGTACCCGACCCGAGACCGCCGAACGAGTGAGTGTGTGGTGTGGGATTAGGCTCGCGGATAATGAGATACATGCTCATGGAGGTTGCAATGATGAAGGCAGAGAGCGTGAGCCAGGTCGTGGAGAGAGCGCGTGGCTTGTGCGACCGTTCTCAGTCGAATGAATCGACCACACGCGACGATGCAGACTCGTCGGGAGAGCGGCTCGTCGATAATAGCGCAGCTGACGGCCGCGTTCTTCGCCCTACTGCTCAGTCTCGTCCGGTGGTGATACCCTCGGCCCGACAACACGGCGACGGTAACGACGAACCTGGTGAAAGTTCTCGGCAATACCGGCATATCGTACCAAATGGAGCGCAAGTTCAAGTTGTCGTCGAGCCATTGCGCAGAGCTCACCGGGCTTCTCTCCAGAAGTGCAAAGAAGATGGCTGCACTGCCTTCCCAAGAGCCGGCGGCAGGTGCGTTCGGCATGGTGGTGGTCGGTGCTCCGTCGAGTCTTGCACAAAGAGCGCTCAACAAGGCGGCAAGTGCATTCGCCACGGAGGTGGCGTCCGCTGCTCCGTTGCCGAATGCACGAGAAGCGCCAGAAGCGACGGCAAGTGCGTTGGCCACGGTGGTGGCACGCGCTGCTCCGAGGATGGATGCCAGAGGAATGCTCTACGAAACGGGAAATGTACTCTCCACGGTGGTAGTAGCCGTGGATGAGGGATACAGTAAACCTACTGTACTACGAGTTGCTGATGTTTTGAAAGTGGTGATAAACACACCAGGACTATATCCACGCCACAATGTGAGGATCACATGCACCTTCCAGTGCCACCAAGAAGCTCTCGCCATGAATCCTAGCCTACGATTCATGGCGAGAGCTTCTTAGTGACCTAGTCAATACTGTTCATATCCCGAGTCTATCGGTTACGAACGCAATAGTGCTGCTCAAAATGTCGGAGATGTTGGAAGTTTTCACGAGATCATGGCCACTGCTGAGCTGCCTCGGCCGGCCCTCGGCGCGCTCTCGGCCTCGAATCCCTCGGAGCTCGTGGTGTTGGTGAGCGACGTCTCTGGCAACGAGCGCGAGTGCGCGGCCGCGACGATCCGCGAGCTGCAGGCGGCGGTCGTGAGCATGCAAATGCAGATCATGTCGCTGTCAGCGCATGTGCAGCAGCAGCTGGGCGTCCTGGAACGAATGGTGACGCGCACGTCGCAGAGATGCGAGGCGTCTGTTCAAACGGACGAGTGTGCTGTCGATGCGGGCGGACAGCGCAAGGGCGATGAGTCAGTGGAAGAGGCCGCTGAAAAGGTCGATCAAGTGGGTGAGGTCGAGCAGAAAGCAAATGCGGAATCGGATCGAGAGGAAGGTGTGATTGCCGACTCGACGTGGGAAATCGCGCGTCGGGTGCTTTTTGGATCGGCGGATATTTCGTCGCTCGGTCAATCGAATGGAGATGTGTCGGATGACGAGAGTGAGGACTGGGAAGAAGACTCGAGCGAGGAGCGAGGCCACAGTGGGTCGGAGACGGAGACAGACGACGAGGATGAAGTAGTCGCATGGAATGAGAGAGGTCGTGGAGAGTCCTTCGAAGAAGACTATAAGGGAGTTCAATCGGACGGGGCTGTTCAAGCTAGGCTAAAGGCGACTGAAGTTGACTCCAAAGATGGTAATGATTGTTCGATGCAGAATCTCAAGACGCCACACGAAAATTTACTCAACTATCTCGACTTGAACGAAAAGCGTCGACTTGGTCGGAGAAAGCACAACAGCGAGGACTCTTTGCGCGGACACGGTCGCCCCCGTCGACAATGCAGTGAAAATGGTTGCACGAATCTCCGCAAAATTGGAGGCAAGTGCATCCGGCATGGCGGTGGTGCTCGATGTTCGGTTGAGTCGTGCCCGAAGGGTGCCCAGCTAGGTGGCAAGTGTAAGAGTCACGGCGGTGGCGCACGGTGCTCAGTGGACGGTTGTGAAAAGTGGGCCCTTGTTGGTGGCAAGTGTGTCCGCCATGGCGGAGGTAAGCGTTGCTCGGCTGAAGGGTGCAAAAATTACGCTGTACGACTTGGCAAGTGCATCCGCCACGGCGGAGGGTTGCCCTGTTCTGTGGAGGCATGTCCAAATAACGCAAAGCAAGGTGGCAAGTGCAAAGAGCACGGAGGTGGCGTCAGATGTTCGGTGCCTGAGTGCAGCAACAATGCTCATAGAGGTGGCAAGTGCAAAAGCCATGGCGGCGCTTTACGTTGTCCGGTCGACGGGTGTACCAAGAATGCCGGAAAAGGAGGCAGATGTTTCGGCCATGGTGGAGGGGTGCGGTGCTCCGAGGAAGGGTGTACAAAGAGTGCACAAAGAGCGGGTAAACGCATACGCCATGGAGGTCGAGGCACTCGCTGCTTGGTCGACGGGTGTCTAAAGTATGCGAAAAAGGGTAGAATGTGTACCGAACACTACAAGGCGACAGTCTGACATCGCGCTCTTCGGCCAAGAACCCATAGGTACTTTTATCCTGAGCGAACCACCACAACCGTCCGCTGGATCAAAGCTCGACACGAACTGCTCCGTGTATCGTCTCAAACGGCGTCCTATTATGTGTTTTGACATCAGCTCGAGATCATCGCGTAAGGCTTGGGTTTCGACCTGCCGCTTCGGACTGTGTGCTGTTGATACATTGACCACTCGCAACCACGTAGTGGGCCTAACGACGTTTGCACTTGCGCTCCACGTGCAACAGTATGGACATATCTATTGTGAAACATAATTTTTACATACAGTTTTCATGTCAATATCCACCAAGCCTGGCGAAAGTTCTCCACTTGCCACCTCGCACGATGCACTTCGCTTGCGGAGCACCAATAAATGCCTGTCGGTGGTGAGAACACTTGCCATCTCACGAGCGCGTGGTCAAGATCGTGTCAAAATGAAAAAAAAAACTAAACTTGCCCCGATGTATTCTGGACCTCCATATGGACGTCCAGATCGGTTTGAAAACCGCGCTCGCTCGACATCTGTTACGAACGTCGGAACCAGCCAGCAACATTGACCGCCACGCGAAGCGAGACCATGGCCGTGGCCTCCGCGACCACGTCCAAGTCGCCGCTCGCGCTCGCGAACGCCGACAGCGCCTGTCTGACGCTCTCCGTCGCGATCGAGCGGCCGCTCGGCTCGCTGGGCGGCGCCTCGGAGCGCCAGCGCGTCGTCGCGACGATCCACGAGCTGCAGGCGGCGGTCGCGAGCATGCAGCAGCAGCTCGTGGCGCTCTCGGCGCGAGTGCTGCAGCAGCTCAGCGGGCTCGAGAAGAGCGTCTCGTCTCCGCCGCAGCGATACGAAGCGGCGATCCAGACCGAGCCAGTTGAGCGAGAGCAGGAAGGCTCGGTGAGCCGGAAAGAGAGTGAGCACGAGGTCGAACGCGAGAGCGAGAGAAATGGATCGGCTGGAGAGCCTGCGAGCATGGAGCTGGCTGAGACGGAGAGCACATCGCCGCGTGCGGATATCGATGGGGACGTGTCGGACGACCTGAGTGGTCTCGAGTTCGGCGACTCGGATACGGAGACCGAGGCCTCTGACGACGACAACGGCGAGGTCCCGGAGGATGGAGATGTCGGAACTCAGAGTGACGCAGCTATCAAGCAAGAGGGTTCGTTGGAAGCAGAGACTGAGCCAACGGAGACCGAGAGGAGTACGACGCCAGCCTCGCATGCTCTTGTCGAGAGTCTGCCTTCAACGAGCGAGAGTCCAGATTCGAGTGGCGCGCAGAACCCAGACCCCACGCCTGCTTCCTCGCATGTCGAAGCAACAGGCGATCCAAAACCACAGCCTGGACGACGAAAGCGTGGCACCAGGCGGCTATGCACTGAGGACGGCTGCAAGTGTATTGCTCGATACAAAGGCAAGTGTGCCCGCCATGGCGGAGTCAAGCCTTGCATCATCGACGGGTGTACCAAGAACGCGCATCGGTTTGGCAAATGTTCTTCCCATGCGAATAAGACTTGTTTGGTGACTGGGTGTAGGAAAAGCGCGTGGGGTGGGGGGAAGTGCATCAGCCACTCTGGCGAAAAGAACTGTTCAGTTGACGGGTGTACGAGGAGTGCGTTCGAAGGCTCTCTGTGCGTCGTTCATGGTAACAGCAAAGTGCCGTGTTCGGAGGAAGGATGCGCCAATATAGCCAGGAGTGAAGACAAGTGCATCAGTCATGCCGGACGCGTGCGCTCGTCTAGTCACCGCAAAAGCGACCATGCATCTCGATGCCCTGTGGAAGGCTGTGGCAATATTGCAAATAATGGCGGCAAGTGCGTCACCCACCGAAGAGGTGTGCAGTGCGAAGTAGACGGGTGCACCATGAAAATCTATCGAGGTGGTAGATGCTTTGGTCATTTCGGCACGAAGATTCGTTGTTCTATCGAGACCTGCACCAGGCCTGCTAGGAACAGTGGCAAGTGTATCGGCCATGGTGAAGGTCCGCCGTGCTCGGTCGATGGGTGCTCGAACAACGCATTCAAAAACGGTCAGTGTGTAGAGCATTGTGTCGATCAAACGATTTGCTCTGTGCCAGGGTGCGCCAGGACCGTTCGGAGGGGTGGTTTGCGTTGTCGGGCTCACTGCATCGAGCAAGAGGAGGACCATCGACCAATCACTAGCTATTTGCAAATAAGTCAACCCCGGAACAGCTCAGCTTGACCTTAGAGTGGTCTGCTTCGATACAACACAATCAACATCCCCGTGCCAACGGCGAGAAGACGGATGGTCCACTCATTGCAAGGCCACGTTTATTGTTGCCAATATCGGCAGGATCTGGTAGCATTTGCCTGGGTCAAGTGTGGTGGATTCGTGTGAAGATGACCGCCGCATGGTCGCAACATCTAGATTGATCACTAAGCTTCACGATGATCATCCAAGGAACGTCGAGACTTCAACGCCGTCCGGGTCATTCGAGTATTCGAAAGTGGTTTCGTGGAAGACGGACTGGAACTGCGGATGCGCACGCACGTATTCAAGATAGTCGGGTGCACCTGGCGTGATGACATTGTCGGCGATCACGACTGAGCCCTGCAGATCATCAACTCCGCGTCAGTACATTGGGGCGTCGACTGCAGTCATTCCATGTAGTCGCCATACCTTGTGGAGGAGTCCACTCGCTTCGATGAGCTTTAGGTCGGGCAAGTACTGATCCTTCCAGTGGTCGATGAAGAAGATCTTGAAAACAAAAAGAAATGGTCAAGGTCATCGACAACAGCCACGCCGCATCAACTCAGGCTACTTACGTCGACTGTTTCGATACCGAGCTCCTTGGCCTTCAAGTGCGTCTCGGCAAACGCCCCGACGACAATCGTAACGGTGTCGGCCAGACCAGCGATTTTCACAATCTGTACGTGCAAAAAGATCCGACATCATCAGGGCAAGCCATATGCTCCATGCAGAGTATTGCCGCTCTACCTCAGTCGCGATGGCAGCACAATCGGGCGCAAACTCGAATGAGAAGTACTTGGCGCCACGTTTCGCTAAGTGACGACCAAAGCGCACCGCACTGTAGCCGCAGTAGCCGCCTATCTCGGCCATGATCTTGGGCTGGTGTATCTCGATCTCGCGCTCGACGATGGCACCCTTGACGTCGCCGACGTTCATCATCCAGCTGGCGTATCCAAATGCGTCCATGGCGGCCACGACCGAGTCGGCGTCGCCGGGCACGGCGTCGCCGGGCACGGCGTGCTCGCGCACATACTCGAGGCAGTGCTTCTCACTGGATGAAGGCAGTGTAGAATAAGAGATTGGATTGAGAAGCATTAGTCATCGATGTTATCGTACGTGTCGAGGTTCTCTTCCTCTGCGGTCATTGCTTCGAAGAAGGCAAATTGGAGAATGCTAGGCAGCGTGTGATGACGAGGTGTTTGGTTTAATGGAGAGAGATACCGCAGCACGATCTGATCGTGGTCAACTTCTCGTGGTACTTCCGTCAGTTGGCTGCAGACGAAACATGAACGGGAAAGTCGAGTGAATGGTAAGAATTTTAAGTGGATCTAAGTGGAGCCACTCTCTGCTCTCTTGGCATGCGTGGGGTGGTCGTGGATTGAGCTGGCAGGTCTGATCTCCATGGCGGCAACAGCAACACCGCAATGTCGTGTGGAGGCCGCGCCTTGATTGCAAATACTCGGTGCAGACCAAAGGAGTGGTATGTGTCGAGCTCACTGTGTTCAACGAGACGAGGCGCGTGAACAAAAAACTACAGTATATCAACGGCTACTTGCAAATAAATCAAGTTTATTGTTGCCATCGTCGGGTAGCATCAGTTGATGTGGAACGACGTCGTATTTCCTTAGGTATGATGTAGTGGGGTTGGTTGAGTGTCCACAGCAAGGTCCCAATAAGTGGGTCGATCAGTACACTTGACAGCAATCATCCAAGGAACGTCGAGACTTCAACGCCGTCCGGGTCATTCGAGTATTCGACCGTGGTTTCGTGGAAGACGGACTGGAACTGCGGATGCGCACGCACGTATTCGAGATAGTCGGGTGCACCCGGCGTGATGACGTTGTCTGCGATCACGACTGAGCCCTGTACATCATTGACTCCGCGTCAGTACATTGGGGCGTCGACTGCAGTCATTCCATGTAGTCGCCATACCTTGTGGAGGAGTCCGCTTGCTTCGATGAGTTTGAAGTCCTGCAGGTACAGCTCCTTCAAGTGGTCAATGAAGAAGATCTTGAAAACGAAAAGAAATGGTCAGGGTCATCGACAACAGCCACGCCGCATCAACTCAGGCTACTTACGTCGACTGTTTCGATACCGAGCTCCTTGGCCTTCAAGTGCGTCTCGGCAAACGCCCCGACGACAATCGTAACGGTGTCGGCCAGACCAGCGATTTTCACAATCTGTACGTGCAAAAAGATCCGACATCATCAGGGCTAGCCATATGCTCCATGCAGAGTATTGCCGCTCTACCTCAGTCGCGATGGCAGCACAATCGGGCGCAAACTCGAATGAGAAGTACTTGGCGCCACGTTTCGCTAAGTGACGACCAAAGCGCACCGCACTGTAGCCGCAGTAGCCGCCTATCTCGGCCATGATCTTGGGCTGGTGTATCTCGATCTCGCGCTCGACGATGGCACCCTTGACGTCGCCGACATTCATCATCCAGTATGCATATCCAAATGCGTCCATGGCGGCCACGACCGAGTCGGCGTCGCCGGGCACGGCGTGCTCGCGCACATACTCGAGGCAGCGATTCTCTTTCTCACTAACACAAGCAAGCAGTAAGTAGGTGTGCGGTCGAAGTAAGTGGAGTCGATGACATCGTACACATCGCGGGGTGCTTCGTCCGTGGTCATTGCGTCGAAGAAGGCGAATTGAAGAATGTTAGACGGTGTTATGAATCATGGCACCGTCTAACATTCTCCAATTCATCCTCCTCACCCATTCTCACCTCATCTCGCACTGAGGTGGGGATGGATGAGAAGGGACCTTCGACCTGCGGACGAAACAGCGGGGAAAGAAATGATTGGCTGATCCGGACGTCATCAGCGAGAAGGATTGGAAGAAGTGTTTTGTTCAATCCGAACGAGGTGCTGGGAAGAGAACTTCAAGTGGATCAATCTGGTTACGATCATCATCAGGCGGATCGTGACCTGTTGCTTTCGAGGGAGCTGATCATCAGCTCCCTCGAAAGCAATCGGTGTCTTCTGGGTGGGTGACGCAATACAGTATGCGACGGCGCGGTACAGTATCGGGCACGACAGCGACGATCGACGATGAGGTAAAAGTCACCCGAGACATAGACTGAGCGAGTGTCTTCAATTGGAGACGCAGTAGGTAAACATCGGCAGAAGGGAGAAGACGCCTTCTAACGCGTCATGGCCGCTGACAAGAGTCCCGTTGAAGCTTGTTGGACATGGCGGCGCCCTGTTGACGCTCGAGACGCTTTGGAATAAGCTGCTTGAAGACCTTCTGGAACACAGGATCTGTGCCATTCACGTCCGTTTACCTTTATCTCCAGCGCTCTAGGGTCGGGTGGTTGCGGCAGCTACACTTAGACGCAACTTGTATGAACTGACAAACGCCGTTGCGACTGCAAACGACCCCCACTTGGATATGAGCTGCTTCATTAGGGCGAGATTTTTGCGCAGGAGAGACATTGTCGACTGCCACCTCAGTTTTCTCGATATGACGTACCCGAGTCGCTGCCACAACAAAACGCGGCCGCGAATAGCTGCACGCCATCTTTTTTTTTTTTTTTTAGCTCTATTATCGCATGCTTCGTAGTGAGCGCACCAGAGAATGATTCAACAGTCAGAGAGGCCGAACGCGGAGATTGCGATACAGCAATCTCCGCGTTCGGCCTCTCTGATTGTTGAATCGTTCTCTGGTGCTGGTGCTTGAACACCAACCGATTTCGTCACGAAGAAGTACGTCTCCAACAAGAGCACAGCTGAAGAAGTCTGTTCACCAGCTTCTTCACTCACAACGCAATTTCCCATCTCCACAAGCCGTTTCAAGCCACCATGAAGTCCACGACAGCTCTCGCTATTGCCGCGGCCAGCCTTCTCACCGGTCAAGCTGCTGCCCATGGTCATATGACGCAACCGAAGGGTCGTACAAGCAAGTCTTTCGGTGATCCACAGGATAAGAGCGCCTGTGACTCGAACAAGCGTGGCACAGTGACGAGCTATACGTCAGGCCAGGAAATTGAAGTGGTGTGGACGCGTAACAACCACATTGGCGGCTTCATCCGCTACTCGATCGAACCCCCAATGAGGTTCATCAGATTTTGGCATTGCAGAGGCGCTATGCAATGAGAGCGTGGTTGCTACCGGATTTTTTTTCGGACGACGACGCGTGGAGATGCTCTGAACCAACAACTTTCAACAGCTATTACTATAGGTCAAGTTTATTGTTGCCAATATCTTAGCGTGGTACAACGTCGTATTTCCCAAGGTCTCGTGAGGTGGGGTTGGTTCAGTGGCCCCAGCAGGGTCTCAACGACTGGGATGATCACTACTAATATTACACTTGACGTTGATCATCCAAGGAACGTTGAGACTTCGATACCATCCGGGTCATTCGAGTATTCGAGCGTAGCTTCGTGGAAGACGGACTGGAACTGCGGATGCGCACGCACGTATTCGAGATAGTCGGGTGCACCCGGCGTGATGACGTTGTCTGCGATCACGACTGAGCCCTGTACATCATTGACTCCGCGTCAGTACATTGGAGCGTCGACTGCAGTCATTCCATGTAGTCGCCATACCTTGTGGAGGAGTCCGCTTGCTTCGATGAGTTTGAAGTCCTGCAGGTACAGCTCCTTCCAGTGGTCGATGAAGAAGATCTTCACAACCCAAAACGATGGTCAGGATCATCGACAATACCTACACAGCACTCATGTCAAGCACTCACATCAACTGTTTCGATACCAAGCTCCTTGGCCTTCAAGTGCGAATCAGCAAACGCCCCGACGACAATCGTAACGGTGTCGGCCAGACCAGCGATTTTCACAATCTATTCGTTCGCGCAGAAAGATCCGACATCATCAGGTCCAGTCGCGTTGCCATCTAGAGTATCACCGCTTTACCTCGGTCGCGATGGCAGCAAACTCGGGTGAGAACTCAAATGTGAAATACTTGGCACCGCGTTTTGCCAATTGCCGACCAAAGCGCACCGCGCTGTAGCCGCAGTAGCCGCCGATCTCGGCCATGATCTTGGGCTGGTGGGTCTCGATCTCGCGCTCGACGATCGCGCCCTTGACGTCGCCGACGTTCATCATCCAGTTGGCGTACCCGAAGGCGTCCATGGCGGCCACGACCGAGTCGGCGTCACCGGGCACGGCGTGCTCGCGCACATACTCGAGGCAGCGCTTCTCTTTGCCACTAATACGAGGAAGTAGCAGTTAGTTGTGCGGTCGGAGCATGCAGGGTCCATGGCGTCATACGCATCGCGAGGTTCTTGCTCCGTGGTCATTGCGTCGAAGAAGGCGAATTGGAGAGTTGGAGAATGTTAGACGGCGCGTCATGATGAGGTGGCGATGGGTGAGGAGGGTGCGGACGAAACATCACGGAGAGAGTTGATTGGCTGATGCGATTGTCCTCGGCGAGGAGGATTGGAAGTAATTTGGGGAAGATGTTTAGATGAGCTGTCCGGAGCAGAAGTTCAAGTGGATCGATCTGGTTACGGTCACGATCAGCTCCCATCGGAAGCAACCGTTGTCATTCTGACTGGAGGGTGACGCAGCGTACTGTATGCGACGATGCGGTAAGTTTGAGCACCGATTGACGATGAGGAAGCGGTCACCCGAGACATGCAATGAGCGAGCGTGGTGTTCAATTGGCGGCGACGCAGTGGGGTAAACGTCGGCAAAAAGCCGGAGACGCCATCTAACGTTTCATGATCACTGAGAAAAGTCCTGTTAAAGATTCGTGGCCCTGACGGCGGCCTGTTGCCGCTCTCAAGGCGTTGCAGTGAGCTCGAGCTGCTTGACGACGTACTTGAACGCGGTGATTGTGTCATTCCAGTCCATTCACCATTTTTTTCACCCGCTCTTGGGTCTGCTCGTTGTGGCAGTTACACTTGGACAGGAGCTCCATGAGCTGGCAAATGTCGTTCCGACGTTACACGTTTCCCCCTTGGACCTGAAGCTGCTCCACAAGGGCGAGATTCTGACGCGGGAGAAACACAGTCCCAGCGCATTCTTCAGGTTCTCGATCTGACGCACCAAAATCACGACCACAACTAAGTGTGGTTGTGCCAAGCGCTACTCGTTCATGCTTCGCACAAGGCGCGCCGAAGAACGATGCAATAGCCGAAGCCAGAGATGGCGGAGGAGACGGCCGTCGAGATGAAAGATGGCAAGGTGACGGAGGGAGGAGAGTACAAGGAGAGAGGGAGAGAGAGAGCTGTCATGGAGCGAGGAAGCGGCGGGAGACCATGGTGGTCGTGGTGGTGGACAAGGAGAATGAGGAGGGGGGGGGGGGGGACAAGCTGGCCTGCTTCAACGGAAATCGGAGTGTTGGTCAATAAATCTCTACGAAATGCGATCAATGATCATTTATGGGAGAATGGGTGATTTTGAATGAGATCAGCTTGGGTTAGTTTATGCCGAAATGTTCTCATGGTGTGAGGAGGTTCTGTTGATCCACCACGTCACATGCGGTTCGAGTTGTGTTGAAGCATTGGCGGCACGTCGTGGTTTCGGCAAAACGCAGTGTCGTAATGGTTAGAGACGGCGTTACCTAGTGCCAACGGGTGGAGTCGTTCTTCTACAACACCTGATCCCGACGCATCGGAACTGATCAGACCCACATATCAATTATAGACATCTTCTTGAATCGGCAAAAGTGTCGAGTTAATGTATACAGATGTTTGAACAAAAGATAAAAATGAAGTTTGACAGGATGCGTTGAAGCTTTTCAAGTCCCAACAACTCCAACCGATCTCGTCACGATGAAGAACCGCTGGGATGGAGGTCATTGCACGTCTTCGACAAGAGCACAGCTGAAGAAGCGTTCTGTTTGAGGCCTGTTCACCAGCTTCTTCACTCACAACGCAATTTCCCATCTCCACAAGCCGTTTCAAGCCACCATGAAGTCCACGACAGCTCTCGCTATTGCCACGGTTAGCCTTCTCACCAGTCAAGCTGCTGCCCATGGTCATATGACGCAACCGAAGGGTCGTACAAGCAAGTCTTTCGGCGATCCACAGGATAAGAGCGCCTGTGACTCGAACAAGCGTGGCACAGTGACGAGCTATACGTCAGGCCAGGAAATTGAAGTCGTGTGGACGCGTAACAACCACATTGGTGGCTTCATCCGCTACTCGATCGCACCCGCGAACGACGTGTCCAAGGCAGCATTCGATGCCAACGCCTTCTTCTACACGTGTCGCGAGAGTGACTGCGATCTGAAACAGTGCAAGCACAAGTTCTGCGGCGACGATGCCGGCTCGAAGGCCGACTCAATCCATTGCAAAGCAAAGATCAAACTGCCTGACTATCTCGAGGAGGGTGACTACGTTCTTCAGTGGACATGGCATGCCGCTGGTTCAAGCTATGGTAACAAAGGCTGGAGCACAGGTAACTACAAGACCTGTGCCGACATCAAGCTCACGACGTCAGGCACGGGCAAGAAGCCCAAATGCCCAACATTTGTCGGCGGGGACCGCGTCACCTCCATGGAAAAAAGCCTTAGCGAGGCACAACGTACTGGCCAATGCTTCTATTTCGACGACAACGGGATCGGCAAAAATCTCGTCAAGTACAGTGAGAGCGAAGGTTTCAAGCGGTACATGTTCGGAGTCCCAAAGCAGGTCCAGGAATGTGGAGGAGGCGCTCAAACTTCGGGTGGCGGTAATTCGACGTCTCCTTCGGCGGGATCGTCCAAAACCCCGAAGTCAGCGTCGAAGCCAATTACACCATCGACAAATGACAACGACGGAGAGAGTGGCAGCGGAAACAAGTCAAAGGGTGCCAAAGGCAATGACAAGAAAGGCTCTGGCAACAACGGCAAGAAGGATGACAACGCGGCGCAGAACGATCAAGACGATGAGGATCCGGCGACAGTTTCTGCTTCGAAGCAATCCGGAGGAGGCAAGAAGCAGAAGCGTAACTAACTCGGTGGTGATAGTGGGTTTTGATCCATCGTGAGGTAACGTTGAAACTCCACGAGATGAATGTTGAAAATGCATGTGATGCTGCCCAACGTGACTTTGAAGTCCGCTTCGAGCTCGATGGAGTTGAATCAGCCAGCTGCCAGACATTAGTAAAATTCACTTGTTGTTGCTCAACGTTGCTGTGATTGGAGGCGACTTCATCTGTCCCCCAAGCTGATTCGACTTTTTGACACGGCGATAGGTCCCTTGATTTGACATTTAATTGTTCAGTTAAGCGAGCGTCATGCAAATCAGTATCCGTGTACGGTCTCCGACTCACTCTCTCTTGTCCCCCCCCCCCCCCCCCCTCTCTCTCTCTCTAATTGTATCGCGGTGTGTAGATGAGTTTCTCGAGCATCTCGAGGATGCGTGTCTGCGTGGCCTCGATGGTCGCGTTCTGCCGCTCGAGGGCGTCCAGTCGACGCAGCACTGTGGCCTCCAACCGGTCCACGCGCGCCTCCAGCGCTGCCGCCTGCGCGACCACAACACTAGCGACTGAATCGCCCGTCTCGCTATAGTTTGCGTCGTCTCCATGCTGTGCTTCGTTCTCGACCCCGCCGACGGCGTCACGCACTGTGCCGTAGTTGTCCAAGTAATGGCCAAACCCTTCTCGTAGCAGCTCGCGCTTGGTCTCGGGCGCGAGGTTCGGACAGTCGCGGATATGCGGCGCGAGGTGCTTGCCCGGCTCGGCGCTTTTGCGCGCAAAGTCGCAGAACTTGCAACGCACCGCCGGGTGGAACGTCTTGCCGCCGGGCAAGACCTCGAAAGCCTCCCACACGCGCGTGGCAGCACGCCCACGCTTCTTGCTGGCTGGCGTGGACGATGGCGGCGGAGGGGATGACCTGGATATCGTCACGTACAGGTTAGTGCTCCAGTCAGTCTAGGAGGAAGGACGACGCGAAGATCCATTGAGGAGCTCACATGGTCGTGGGGAGGGCCAAAAAGACGAGATGACCGGGAGAAACACAGAGAAATGCAGCGGCAAGAGTGATGGTAAACCCGAAAGGAGAGGGTCAAAGTCCTAATTGATAGGTTCTTTTCGGCATCGAAGTTTTATTTTCGGCAAGTGGCAGCGACCGAAGAAACGAACCGAGCTCACTTCAACACCAGGACCCTGGGAAAAATGGTTGATGATGCCGGGGGGGGGGGGGGCTTGAACCACCGACAAATGAGACGACCTTCCGAGAGTTTCAGGATCAACTCGAGTCTCCGGGTCAGCGTCTGGCGCTGCGACTCGACGATCTCATCGACGATGAATCCTTCGGCAAGATCACCGTCCTGATCGCTCCGAACTGACTGTAGATGGTCAAATTGATATGCTCACTTGTTCATGACGGGTCAACTCCCGCAGCCCCGACGCTGGATTACCGCGCCAGTGGTGAGCTCGATGAAAACTCAAGACTGACTATTTTGTATTATATTATAGCATCTCCTTGAACCACCGACAAATGAGACGACCTTCCGAGAGTTTCAGGATCAACTCGAGTCTCCGGGTCAGCGTCTGGCGCTGCGACTCGACGATCTCATCGACGATGAATCCTTCGGCAAGATCACCGTCCTGATCGCTCCGAACTGACTGTAGATGGTCAAATTGATATGCTCACTTGTTCATGACGGGTCAACTCCCGCAGCCCCGACGCTGGATTACCGCGCCAGTGGTGAGCTCGATGAAAACTCAAGACTGACTATTTTGTATTATATTATAGCATCTCCAAGTTTCAAAGTAGTTGTACTCTCCAATGATGTTTTCAGCTCGGCTCCAATGAACTAATGGATGTCTCCCAAGCCCGCCCCCATTGACAACAGATGGAACGGCTTTGCTGTCATCGGTGGCGCGCTCTGTTAGCGAGAAGGAAGGGATCCGTCGACTTTTACACTCGGGGTGATGCAGAGCAATGGTTCCTCGATTGGGATGTAGCCCATATTTCAAGAGATGTGGGTCAAAAGTCCATGGTGAGGTCTGTATGACGATTTCGTGCTGATGTAGAAATTGCTAATCCGTCACCCTGAGGATGGGGGATGGCTGCAGTGACGTCACTGCATAATCGTGTGTGGATTGACACTCAATGTTTATGGTGATTCGGTGGATGGACTTTGGGTGACAGGGTTGTATTCAACATCATGCTGACTGCAAGTGGTTGGGCGAAGAGTAGTCAATCGTGAACAAGGCGCTGTAGCGCATCACGACCCTATATGTAGACTCGAGCCTCGTCCTTGAGGTGGTCTCCATGCAGAGGCTTAGTGGTTGAGCGCCTCATCGCGGATCTTGCATGTGAGCGCGTAGGAGCCAACGCCGTTGGAGAATGAGCAGCGAATGTCGTTACCTTGCCCTGTGATCGCGTCAAGGAAGGCCTTGTTCTCGGTCAGATACATGTCATCGCCTGGGAACTCGAAGACCGTCTCGTTGTCGGTGCTGCCGATGAGACAGCGCAGTGTCGGCTTGTCCGAGTATGGCTCGACGACCGCGATGCGCAGGCCATCAGCCAAGATCTCGATAGACGCGTCGTAGGCTTCGCCTTGCAAAAGTGCACCGTGGACGAGGTTGCCCAGTGCACCGCTCTTGAAGTACCAGTTAGCTACGTGGGCACGAGGCACGCGGTTCTCTGGCGGAATGACGGTCTCATCCACAGGCACTTTGGCGAGGTAACCGAGATCGCCTGGTGTGAGGCTCGCCTTGACACTGCGCGCATAGACCGAGTCGAGGTCGACTTCGCCCACGACGAAGCGTGAGAAGTCAGCGAAGTGGGTCGCCTGCTCGACAATTGGGCCGCCGCAGTGGGCCGAGTTCCACCAGAACGGGCTCGGAATTGCAGCGTAGGTGCAGTTGTAGCGACTCGTGAGGCACACGACTTGCTTGCCTTGGAGCAACTCGCGGATCTTGTCGGCGAACTTGGAGTAACGAAACATGTAGCCGACGCTGACGACAAGCTTCTTCTCGGCCGCAAGGCGGTCCACCTCAGCTGCGTACTTGAGCACCTCGTCGGTGTCAACATTGGAGAGCGGCTTTTCTACAAACACGTGTGCGCCTGCGCGAAGGCACTGGAGTTCGAGAGGGTACTTAAAGCAGCCGTGGAATGACGGCGGTACACCGATCCACACTGCCGTCGGCTTGACCTCAGCCAGCATGGTCTCCAGATCGCCGAAGACCTTGGTGTGGGCCCACTTGTGGCCGGTCTGCGGGCGAGCCCGGCGCTCAGCGACGCGTGCCTCTGCCTTGTCCGTGAGCGGGTCCACGACCGCGACGATGTCAACGCCGAGCTTCTCGAGACGCGAGGCGTGGTCCCACGGACCTTCGGCCCCACCAAAGTTCACGGCTCCGGCGCCAACGAGCGCGATGCGGATGGATGCAAACGACTGGGACATGGTCGGAAGAGCTGGAGGAGTTGTGTGCGAGGTTGAAGCAAGTTTGCAAAGTGAGACTGCACGAATGCCGAGACGATTTGAAGTGACTCAGAGATTGAATATATAGAAATGTGGAGGTCGTGCCCATCTTCATTGGAGTTGGTGGGATCTTCCGTGTGGGTTGCTTGGACCACGCAACGCGGTACGCACGTACGTGTTGGGAGGTAGGGCAGCAGGAGGACTGCGTAGAGGACCCCAGGAAGGGCATCCGCGAGTAAATGCACATCTCGTGTTTGTGCATTCGTCTCTTTTGCCGTGGGAGCATGATCTGCCAGATTGCTTGGAGAGACTTTGTTCGATTGTGCTGCTGCTCGCGAATCCGCAAGATCATTTTGTCGCAGGCTGTTCGTGTTGAATATCGCTTCCTGAAGTTCAGCTTCAATTTTTACGGTCATGAGGCTCAGCTGCCTGGCCATCGTGGAAGCTAAACCTCATCAAGTGCATCGCGCTTAAGTTCAATTTTCACAACCATCACGCTCAGCTGGCTAGCCATCACGTGGGAACTAACGTCACCGACGTTGAATGCTATTAATACACCTGGCAAACTCGATCTTGCTGCTTGGTGCTTGGTTTCTGCCGGATGTTGCAGGACGGATCACCTTCGAATGTCTCATCTCTTACGACGGCTGCTAACTGTAAATAAATGACTCTGCCTGTTCAATCAAACTGTGTGACACAGTGCGAATTCCTTCATTTTAGATAGGAGGCGTGAGCCAGCAAGACCTCAAAAACAATACATTCATTTTTCGTAAAGCACAACAGATTTCTGGTCGTGCAAAGTTAGTGTGACATCCTCTTATCCATTACTGCAGAACACAGACACCTTACACGTGTAGTGGTGTCCCTGCAATCAGGCGAATCAAGCCGTTGGACAGACTCCTTGGACTGCTTTTTCAATCCACCAGTCGTTTCGTGGATCTTGACGGCGATGATATGGCAGAATAGGGGTCGGTGGAGATGCTCTACTTACGTTGCACCAAGCATTTAGTAATGACATTAGCGTAAATTTAGCTTGGAATATGAAGGGAGGAAAGTCGGGCACACTGCGGAGATGGGGCAATGTTCACAATGGAACACTTCCGCTAAAGATAGTCGCCATGAAGGAGCAAATACAGTTCGCCCAAATCGAGGCAATCTGGCAGATGCAAAATGAGAAGGTTTTGCTTGGAATCCATCACGACGTTGCAAATTAGCGCATCTCGTTGCACGTACGAAGGTAGTGACACCACTCAAGCGATCCGCTGCAAGCAAGGTAGATGACTAGAGCCTCCGGAGGATACTGCGAGACTTGGCGGAGACTAAGCTGGTTGCCTCAAGTGCTTAGAAGCACTTGAAGGTGAGGCTCCTCACTGCCCCAGTAGAAAAGAAACACCCGACGAAAACTGTGATGCACCAGAAATTCTGGTGCATGTGCAGCTTACAAAATCCTTGAGGTTGAACTTGAAAATACTGCCCGTTCTGAGGCCAAGCCGCGGCCCACGTTGAGATGATGACGATAGCGGCTTCGGTGCTTATACGGCTGGCCGAAACCAATGGGAGTTCTGGACGGCACTCCCACTTCACGGGACGGACCTGTCGCCCAAGCAGCCTCGTTGTCAGTCGCTAGCGACTCAACTTCAGTTTTCAATTCGCCTCGACCCCCACAACTCTGTAATCTCCTGGCCCTCCAAGCATGGCGTCCGATGCAGCCCAAGAGACCATCAACGTTCTCGCGACCATCGCCACGGTCTGCATCTTCCTCAGTATGATCCCGGCAATCTGGGAGCTCCACAAGAAACGCAGCACTCAAGGCACCAACTTCTATCCTCTGGCGGCAATGTTCGGTCAGTCCATGGGTTGGGTCTTGTACGGTTGGGCCGACCACTCGTTCTGGCCCGTTGGTGCTGTGAACCTCGTCGGCGCAGTGCTTGGACTCATCTTCTCGGGTGTCTACATCTTCCACGAGCAGGTTCACCGCAAGCGGTACACTGGGGTCTTCGCTGGTGTGGTAGCCATCGTGGTGGCTCTGCTGTTGTACCGCGTACTGAGCACACAAACCGATCATACGATCTCGCGCGTGCTAGGCTACTTTGCCAACGTTGGGGCCGTGATCATGTTCGGCTCACCTTTACTTCTCCTCGGTACGGTCGTCAAAACAAAGAGTACGGAGCTAATCTCGACGCCCATGGCGATCGCGGGCATGATCAACGGCTTCCTCTGGACCGCCTATGGTGGCATGAAGGATGATCTTTTTGTGCTGGTCCCCAACTGCATTAGTGGCATCTTCTGCGTCTGTCAGCTACTACTTGTTGCAATCTACGGATTCAAGCCCACCGACACGCAAGATAAGCAAGGAACGTACATGGAAAAGTCTTCCCCGACCAAGGTTGAGGTGGCGTAGACACCGCAAGTGGTGGCGTTTGGTCTGCGGAACCGATCACAGCTGCATACATATACTTAAGTGGTGAACATAGGACATCTGTATCATCATTGTGAAAATTCCATGTGTTGGAGACACCCGTGTTTACTACTTTCATGCGTAAAAGTAATACAACCCAACCTACAACGCAACTACTTGCAAAACCATTCCCCAGTTCTTAAAGTCGCGTGGCAGTCCCTGATTATCGTCCAGGTATGGTAAACCCGACGCACCGAAGAAGACAATATCTGGGATAGTCAAGATCGCAATGAAATCCCTAAGCCACCCACCCCACTTTCCGTGCCAACAACTCCTGCTTGTCGACTCG
The DNA here is from genome assembly GCA_023091665.1 of Pythium myriotylum. Classification (NCBI taxonomy): domain Eukaryota; phylum Oomycota; class Peronosporomycetes; order Pythiales; family Pythiaceae; genus Pythium; species Pythium myriotylum. The sequence goes on from JALJCQ010000014.1 coordinate 250,906, forward strand.
ACAAGCAGGCTCGACAAGTTTTCGAGTCTGCTTCTCACCGACCTGTGTCCGTAGTGGTCTCCCCAACTCAACCATGTCGAACTCTGGTAGGTCTGCATGTTTAAGGCCACCACGGCCATCGAGTGAGGTCAGTAGCTGCATTCTTGTCGTTGTGGGATCAGATCTCCGGCAGGCCTGGACTTTCGCCAAAAGTGGGGGCTTTTTCCATAATTTAGTCAAAAGAGGGAACTACTTGACAAAAGTGGGGGCTGTTGGAGTGGAAGTGGGGGCTCATCCGATTTCATGTTTAGAGCCCCCACATTTGACACATTTCGCTACTGCCGCGTTGCGATATCCGTGCCGGCCCAACCCGCAAATAAATCGGGTTTAGAAATTGTCCGCACCCATTGCACTTCGTACAGAGAGCGTGGCCCTGACTACGGCCGTCGCATCGGCCCTCCCCCGTGCCAATTCTGTCGGCGTCCATCCGAGGCTGTGGACACGCAACCGCACCCACAGGAGGCATCTGCGTAGAAATAGGAACGGAAAATAGAAGGGTTTCCGACCAGCCAGTTCCTTAGGTTGTATAATGTATACCACACAACATCAACACCACACCAGCGTCGTCCATGCTAGCAACTATACTCCCAGAAACCCTTAATTGAGACCTTCTTAGAACTCTATACGAGGATGTTCAAAAAGCGCACGTGGTGTGGTTGGTGCAGTGGCGTTCTCTCTCTCTCCTATCCACATGGTGTATGGTCGAACCAGGTTTCAGGTACACGGGCCCCCACTTTTGGAAAGAAGGGTGGGCCATGAGGATCTTTTGCCCCTCTTTTTAAAAAGCCCCCACTTTTGTCAAGTAGTTCCCTCTTTTGACTAAATTATGGAAAAAGCCCCCACTTTTGGCGAAAGTCTGGCAGGCCTTGAGGCTACAGTATGTCGATTGTCCCATCTGCCATGCGATCCGAGATGAGTCCCCAAACTTCACTCATACTGCTGTCCGGTTGTGAGTGTTGGTTGAAATATCACAATATTCGGTAGCACATCACAATTCAAAAAGTTCAAGAGATGACAGAGACTACGGCACCACTTCCAGATTGGCTCGCCTCATGTTCAGAACACCTCACTGGTCGCCTGAAGGTCCAAGTCGACGAGCGCGTGGCGATTGCTGCACCGTGGCTTGAAGTCGTCGTCGGGAGCAAGAAGTCTGTACCAGCAGTCACGATCGCCTCACGTATCGATGCTATCAGTGAACTCTACAGTGCCATCGAAAAAGAGAATCACACGGTTCACAAGCGAGAGCTACTGTGGACACAAGTACTAACGTCATCGTTGATGGAGACACCACTCCACGAGTACCATCCTCACATCTTCTGGTTCACGCGCGGTCTCCATACATTCAATGTTCGCATCCTGATCAACTTGCGAAACACACAGGCCAACACGGTGATCAATGCACTGCATCACTTGACCTCAAAGCAGCGACCACGAGGTGTCGCGCAAATGGCTTTCGGCATTGACATCTCGAACATCTCCGGACCGACACCGATCACAAAAAAGATTAAAGCGCTGGGAGCCGTGTTAGCACGTTCTTCGTCTCACTCGGCCCAGCTGGCTCAGCTCAATCCACTCATGCGATTCGACATTAGTGGGAAGAAACTTACTGCACCAGAGTTGTTCGCGTTGTGTGAAGTTTTCCAACGTGTCAACGTTGCTGATATCCGACTGTCGAAGATTCTGAATAACAAGGTTAACCAAACGATTGTGGATCCGTTCCGATCCTTGATCTACGCTGTACTTTGCCCTTCCGAAAGCGAACGATGCAAGACACCATTGAGTTTGTCACTCGAGAACCCGTTCACCGCCCAACATTGGGCCATCGTGGTCGATGCCATCAACCGGAGGACGAGGCCGCTGCGAACACTCTCGATATCATCCCATTCGCATCATTGGAGCTACGTTAGGTGGACGACGTCCGTCGCATTCTCGCTGGAGGAAGTCGATCATGACCAGCTGTTCGAACTCAGTCTCGACGACGGCTTCTACAACTTCAAGGGAGGTGCCAAGTCTATGGTCTTGGAGTCGTATGCGAAAGCCTTGCAGCAAGCACTCGATGGTGGAGTTGACGCCCAAGCTCGTTTCCGCGCTGGCTCACAAGCAGATACAGAAGCGTCACATTATTTGCCTCGCGGGGTGTTGCTTGATCCTAACACAAGCTACGTGATTGACGGAATTAGTGATGCAGAGCGGTGGGAGAGACGATGCATTCACTTGCGCGCCGTCTCGGGTGGACAATGGGTGCACATAAACGCGATAGCATCCCTCTTCATCGGTGGCAGGATGTGCCCGCGCGTCTTGCACCCGCGTTACCACTCGGTCACCGTGAGGAAATCCAAACGAGACCCCATGTGGTCTCCAGAAAATCTCTATCACCCTAGTTGGTCGCCGTGCACAAGCTCAAAACTCCAGCGGGTAGACATTTCGTCTACGAACGTGAGCGCAATGGAGCTGGGCTGCATTACCGCTCGATGCCCCAACCTAACGGAGCTGACCATCAAAAATGTTTTTCAGAAGGATAAATTCTGCTCCCTCGGTGGCCTCCAATCCCTAGAACTGCGAGGAGTCGACAGAGGTTGGTGATTTGCTTTGATCTTCTGTGATGTGATACTCTTAATTTTCGTGGCAGACGTGATTCCATACTTAGTCAAACACTCACGAGAAGACTCCATGCCCAAACTTGAGGTCCTGCGGGGGCCTACCATAAGTGGCGACGAGCAAGACGACCTGTTTGAACTCTTGCGGCTCAACCGAAGAATGAGAATGATTGAAGTTCGCATTGATCTCGGTTCTCAGCTCAGGAAGGCAATCGACGCACACAATCGTGCGTCAGCGTCTCATGAACTGCAGTCGCTGCGGTCAATACTTGCCTTCGTGTCGCTGCAGAGCCATCTCACCTACCTTCGAGGTCTCGATGCTCCAGTCCTATCTTCAATCATCGACTTTGCATCGAGCCACGGGCGCATCTATTATACCTCGAAGAGCTGAGTACACCCCAGAAGAGAAAGCGAGTGCGGTTCATGATGTCCAAAAAGGGGCCAAAGTCGCTCTGGTTGCTGTGAAACTTGGTGCGGGGGAGCGACTTGTAAGAAAGTGGCTGGAGGCTCCAAAGAGCAAGAAACAGGGAGTCCGCAGGTGATCACAGAAGACTCGAGATAACTTCTACAAATGCATATTTGATGTATATAAATACAATGTTTGATTTATCAATTCCTACATAAAAACTAGACTCTGTGAGACGAGTTACCGTATCTCGCCTTGTTCGCATCTGTCGCGAACATACTGAAACCGAGTCAAAACTGCGGCCTTCAACTGATCGAGGAGTCATCTTCATTCAGGACCCATTCTGCGAATTCTATGTCCAATCAGACGCGAAAGATATCCTAGAAATCGTCCTGATTGAGCAGAGTTCGACGATATTCTGTATTCGCCGTTTAGGTTCGTGGAACACGATGCTTTAGGCCTCACTAGAGAATGGGACTGGCAGTGCTTTTTTAAATGTAATTGGACGAAACTGAAAGATTAATTACCAATGAAAGAGCGCTCGTGAACTCGACTCACGAGGTGTCGTGAAGAGGTGTCAGAGGAGGGTCGCACAAGTTCGAACTCCGTGTCGTTCGCGTGGACGGTGTACCACGTCATGAGTCGTGATGCTAAGGCAGTTCTTGGATCAGAAGCGCAGCAATGATATATAGCGACTGGCGGATACCAACGACTATCACCGACATCACCAGAATCTGGGGAGGAAATAGACGACACACCGTCCGCACAGATCGTTACAATCACCCTTCCGAGGAGCGATGCCACCGTCGTCAAAGGCACATGCCCGGAGTACTGGAAAAATTGGTCCGGTTTAGCAATGAGACCCCGCAGTTTTCCAGTCATCACTGAGATTGTTTATCACACCGTCAGCAATGAGTGTCACAACATGCTCTGCCACGATGACGCGCAACGTGTATACGTGCGCACTCGCTCGCAAACCAAAAGGGTTTACGATTCCATGGCGTTGAACAGACAGCCACACGGCGTGGTAGAGGCAATTCCCGAACGCCGGCGTCCCGGTGTTCGGGAATTGCCTCTACTATGGCCGCCCATTAGCTGGCGGAGGTGGGAAAGGTACGAGAATTTCCGTGTCGTCATGAAGCGTCGTTCCAACTCGAAATCGGGGATTAAGCTTCGCCGCACGACCGCCTATCCCTTTCCACTGAACCAAAGCAACACGTACGTCCGCGCTCACACGCGAATCCTGCATGACTACAGTGAAAATGGCTTTCACAAGCGATGGAGATGGAAGATGGAAATCCAGTGTACTCACCACCTATTGGCTGAATCTCGAACCCACCCATTTTGGTACCTACATCGTCTAGAATGTGGACCACACACACAGTTACTGTTCTATTCACTCACGGACCGCCAAGTGACGAGTGACAGCTTGATCGTATTCGACTGTTCTCCATCAGAAATCGTTCATGAGTGATAGAGAAAGATGCAGAAAACGTTGCTGCTACTACGTTCTATTCACTCACGGACCGCCAAGTGGCGAGTGATAGCCTGGTCGTATTCGACTGTTCTCCATCACTCAACTGCATCTCTCTACTGTCACTCAACTGCATCTCTCCTATCACTCAACTGCATCTCTCCTATCACTCAACTGCCTTTCTCGCTTTGGGATGCTTCCAACAGGAAAGCTTGGTCGGAAGCTCACTTTGCATTTCCACGGATCCATCTTACGCCACCCAAGAACAAGCTGCCTTTGGAGTGCTGCACGTCGTACCCGCCGCTCGCCTTACTCAAGGGGAGTTTTACATTGTACGTCGTGGAGTACTCCAGTTGGCGGCCAAGGCTCGACTTTCACGCCATCCCCGGAAGTAGATATCCACCACTAGTATGGCACCGAAGGAGGGTTATACATCGCATCCACAAGTCACTATTCATCTTTCCAGCGTGAGATCGCGTTTCCCACGCGTCTTGCCACGTACCTCGAGCGAACGTTTCGCCTCTCTCCACGCATAGCCCACCTCTATGAGGCTACTCTGCATTATAGCTGTGCACTCCCTGTAGTGAGGACCAAACAGAGAGCAGGTTTTTTTTTTTTTTTTTAATCCTAGAACTGCTCTATCAATGACGAAGCGTTACGTTTCCTTCATCCGGGCCTTGCAGAAGCAGTTTTGGTTTGTTGTATGTCTACCTCATACGTTGTACAATCACTTTGTCGTAGCAACGTCTTATTCTCACGACGATAGTGCAGTTGTGCCAGCTTTGTTGTGTGCGAATGAGCAAAACAACGACCAAATTTGACCTGCAGCCGCCAAATTTTAACTTCATAACCTGATACCCCGCGGTTACCGAAAAAGTTATATCTCAAATCTCTCTTGAAACTAATCATAGTACCGTATCGTTCCATACAAAAAAATATATAGTGACCTACCTCTATGAATCGTATAATTATACGCTGAGATCGAATATTTTACCTCTTGAAGACCAATTTATCCTAAGAACAACATCAGGTTTATTGATTGGCACATACATTTTGTAAAAGGTTTGAGATGCGAATTATGATAAAATATCTGGGAAAGGAATTATCGGCAGGTAGCTTCTAGTACTCCTTACGGGGCACTGCCAGTATAAAAGTTCGTTTCGAAAAACAGCCCTAAATTGATCGCTGACCTTTTAAGTTCAATGCCTGAGTTTTGGGTTCGTCTTCTTTGAAGTTTCTGAGTTTGGGTGTGGGTTCGGAATCACCATTCTGTACCCAAAACATGATTCACAGCACAATGTGTGCAGATTACAATCTGCTCAGGCGCAAACGATTCCATTAAACGATCTGTAGTGGGTCACTCCTTGATTTTGTTCCTCATGGACCAAACGCTGCGTTATCCTCCGTACGACGTGATTCTCAACGGTCTGCTGCGAGTCCACGTGGAAGAGAAACTCGCACCGTCCGTGCCTCGAGTCGAACTCCTGCCAGGACACATCGCAAGCCACAATCCAGCGGCTTTCTCCGCGGTGGTGCAAACCTTCTGCCGATTGTATCAGACCATTGAAACAAATCTCAACTCGCTCACTGATCGAGAGGATTCATGGACGTCACTACTCACGTCTCGCGTGATGGAGCGTCCGCTTGCTTTAGACGACAGAAGGATCTGGTGGTTTAAACGCCATCTCGTTCATTCATCGGTTGGTCTCGTCGTTAATGGCGCAAACGTGCCATTCTCAACCCTTCTTCACGTACTGCAAACGCTAGCATCTGTTCAGCGCAACACCGGAGTGAAGGCCGTGCCTCTCAGCCTTGTAATAGTTCCGACGTACCAAGACACAGTGGATTTCGATGCACTCCGCGAGCTCCTTCAGCCTCCGGCATCTGCTGCACCATCATTTGTCCTTCTACGCTTTCTTCAGCGACTCGAATTTTCCGGTGGCAGGATGTATTCAGCTGATCTTGCGGCTTTAGAACTTTTGGTTGCTTCTGTCACGGTTAGCGAACTGTGTCTCGATCATGTTCTTCCCCGCAAAGCTGGTTCCTCTACACCACAAGCTTTCGGATCTTTAGTCCAAGCACTTATGTCAGGAACCCGCGGTGACTACAAGGAGACTCCAGTCAGTCTGTGCATCTCAGGCTCGCTCGAAACGGCTTATCTTCGATCTCTATCCAAGGCGCTCGACACAAGGGCAAGGCCGCTTCGTAAGCTGCAGCTGATAGTTCCTATGGAGACTAGGAGGTACGGCACGTGGCTGGCCAGGATCATGTTCACGACTCAGCTCCCAACATTGGATGAAGAGCGGGGCTCGCTTATTCTCCTTGGTGTGAATGATGAACTCTTCGAAGGCTTCAAGTCTGAACTTCGTGTCATGCTTCTACCGCTCGAAAAGGTCATTCTTCAAGCATTAAGAGATGGTGTCCCCGTGCGATGTGCGATACGAATGCCTTTTGCAACACCATCAGCTAATGATAATCCCACCACAGGACTGACAGCAACATCAACGATGTACTCAGTCACTGAGATCAGTTCGGCCGGAGCCCTTGCACTAGCGACCGATGATTTATCGCTCAAGCAGCACGCCCCGCTTACTTCCATCTCCAGTGTGCATATTGGCGACGCCGTTTATTATTGGTCACCTCGCTTCAACGCGTTATCTCTTCAAGGAGAGGTTGGTTCAACCGCATTCCTCACGGTCGTGGCGCCAACACTTTGGCGGCTTTCAATACCTCATGTGAGGGTGAGCGCAGCATCGCAGGCGACACTGTTAGCCTGCTACCCACACCTCACCAAACTAGTCGCCTACAATCTTGAAGCCCCCGAGCAACTTGGTGCACTGATTCAAGAGGGACGACTACCTTGCCTCCGTACGCTGGACTTGCTCCGATCTCGTCAATCGCGAGGGGTCATCAGACAATTTGCTGAATTCTTCCAAGCGAAGTTATTCACCACTCTCCGACACCTGCGCGTACCGGTGCCTGGTGCAGACGAAGACCAGCAAGGCTTGTTGGAAGTTTTGAAACAGAACGACTCGCTAGTCGTCATAGACGTGCGGGCGGCGAATGCTCTGAGAATACGCCATTTCATCGACCAGATCACTTCACAGCTGAACGAGACCAAGCCGCTGCCATTGCGAGCCAGGATGGCATTCTTGTCACTGGCCCGTGTATGGAAGAGTATGCGAGGTATGGACCCCCTGGTCCTTGGGCGAATCCTCGCGTTTGCGTCAAAACGAGTGGAGACACGCGTGAACTGGATTCACGACAACAACTAAGACATGGCATAGGTCAGCTTTGATGGTTTTGGCCAGACTACCAGTAAATCGGATGTAGCCACGATCTCCAGGGGAAATTCGGCATCTCGCCTAATCCACGGAACAGTCAGCACTCATCACAGAATCTTTGTCCCCAGTTTTGGAACAGCTCGGAGCTCGCTCGAACTTACACAAAACTTTGCACCAAGTCTAAGCGGACCCTGTGCGAAGATGAGCGACGGACCTAGGTGACATCACCTCAACAGGGATCAACCCACCAGCAGTTGCCAAACGAAAATTGGCAGCAAATTGGGTTGGGCAAGTGAATCTGATCGGGACTAATTTATTAGTCCACAGGAAACGCCAGAAAAAGAAACGGACTGGAGCTGGGTGGGTACACAGCGAGATTCATTCACTCCTCTCCGATCTTCACTCCCAATCAGGGTCGCTCAATAGAAACGTCAAGGGAAGAACGAGCGTCGGGTTGATCATTCCCAAAGTTGAGACGCAAAGAACAAGTGATGGCCGAGATAACAGCACCGCTTCCAGATTGGCTCGCGCCATATTCAGAACACCTGCTTGGTCGTCTGAAGGTCCAGAACGACGAGCGCGTGGCGATTGCTGCACCGTGGATTGAAGTCATCGTCGGGGGAAAAAAAAATTTATACCGGCAGACACGATCGCCTCACGCATCGACGCTCTATGTGAACTCTACAGTGCCATCGAAAAAGAAAACCACACGGTTCATAAACGAGAACTGATGTGGACGCAAGTGCTAACGTCACCGTTGATGGAATCACCGCTGCAAGAGAACCACCCGCATTTTTTCTGGTTCACACGCGTTTTCACCCGGAGCCACTGTACCTGAGGAACGACCATGATGTGAGAAGATGACACGCATTATCCACGATGTATGGGGGCAAAGCAAAATGAGATTGGAGGCTTACGGATTGAGGAAACGACGGCGCGTCAAGTTATTGGCGCGAACCCCATCGATGTTTTCTTCACTGAAGCCTTCATTCTCGTTGCGGTTGCCGGACATCATCGAGGCGAGGTGGTCTCCAATCGATGTGGTGTAACGAGTGTAGCGTTGGAATGCAGAGGAGAGCCAACGACCGTGCAACTTGATTGTTGTGGAGTCGGCACCCGCTGCCAGGAGTGCTGTTGCCCCACCACTGCGCAGTGAATGACACGAGTACACACTTGGATCGGCTCCGACCCCGGATGCGGCAGCTTTGATGACTTTGGACAGATCTTCCGCCTTCAGTGGCTTGGACGGACTCAATGAGCACAGTGGGTCTGTCGGCTGGAGTCGTGTTGCTTCCGCATGCTGTAGGAGTAACATCGCACCGAATACTGGGCACACTCGTGGATGCCCCGATCTCTTGAGTTGGCGAACCGTTATGTTGCCGAACTGGTCGTTCTTGCTTCCACGTAACGTGATTCTTACAATCTGCGCATCGACTGCGAACTTAGCTGGGGAGTTCGTGATCGTGAGGACTTCGACGTCGCGTACTTCGAGTGCATATGCATGGCGCCCACCTTTGACTCCAAGAAACTCAGAGCTCCTTAGTAGAAAGAAGAAGCCCACAAGCGCAGCCCCAAGAATGAGGCGCTGGTGTGGCTGGTGGAGATCGAGGTTGTTGCAGAGCCAGCTGAGCATTGAGGCTGTAAATGGTGCTCGTGGTCGTGACGAACCCGTGAGACGACGCATTCCAGTGAGTGCCGCTGCGTGTCCGGTTGTGAGCTCTGGTGCAAAGCCGGCGTAGACCCGATGATACCACTTGATATGGCTAAGCTTGGCGAGAATGGCATTAGCCGACCCGACCCGACCGGAACTGTTGACCGAAGACCAGTGATGAATCGCAAACAGGATAAGCTGAAATGACTGGGCGTGGGCATTGTGCTCTGGTAGCCACGGCGATCGACCGATGTGTCGGCAGAACGTACACCAATGGTTCCACGTTGAGCCGTACTGTCGTCGAGACGTGTCAGCGAGGGATCGCTGTTGAAGGGAGAGTAGTTGGCGCTGAAGAGCTTCCTGTAGCGAGTAGGAACTTGAACCTGCGTCCAAGAATTCGTCAGTGCGTGCCACGTCGTAAGGGACGGTTCGGACCAAGCACGCGAGCCGAGATCGGCGAGATAATTGTTTCCACCCGCCAGGTGCTCCGCAGAGACTCGGATGCCCCACACGGCTTCCGCTGCACCGAGAATGCGATTCAGTTCTTGGGCCATCGAGTTTCGGCTGGAGAACTTGTTGCACCACGAGACGGCGGTGGAGTTGTCAATCCAGAATCTGACGTGAACGAGTTCGTGCGGTACAGACGATCTCCATTGTTCGCCCCAACAAAGGACTGCGAGTGTGGCGCTCAGTTGTTCACGGACGTTGATGCTCAGTTGTCCCGACTGGATCTGACATTGCTCCTCCTCGTCAAACCGGATGCGGATGTACTGTTCGGCGGCCGGGTGAAGTACACAAAGACCTTCGTTGCTAGCGTCCATGTAGAGATGAACACTAGGATCTGGGAGCGAGTAAAACATTCGCAGCGGCACTCCGCGTAGTCTTCCGTGCGTGATGATGTGATCAAACCAGACGAGATCAAGCCGTACGTCTTGGTCGATCGTGACTTTGGCGGCTCGAGGCGTCCGGTGCCACAGGGACGCAAGGCGTTGGAAAAACGGTTTGGCGGGGCGAATGCATGAACACACGTGACGGAGACTGCCGAGAAGTTGGGAGAGGGCGACCCGCGTCGTCGAAGCTTTGTCGAGGAGGCACCGAACACGTCCAATGGCCTTGTCGATCTTGGACTCGGGCATTGATACCGTCATATTCACTGTGTCCCACTCGAGTCCCAGTGCAGTGAGACGCGTCGACCACGATGTGAACTTGTTCTCATTGATCGCTCTCGGGCCGAGTACTGCGGTCATCGCCAGCCGCAAGGCGACATCACAGGATGATAATCTGGTACCGGAATCGACTTCAATAAGAACGTGATCGTCCACCCAGTCGAAGCAGAAGAATGACTCGGCATCGAGATCGCTGGCGTTGAGACTGCGTGGACTTTCGCGCCGCACAAGGAAGGAGACCGCACCTCCGAACACCCCGTAATGAGCCGGCGAGCCGGTCCAGCCAAATGGCAATGCAAGGTCGATGACTGCGACGCCAGCTTCAGGGATGACCCCAGCGAACCACGGACTCACGCTCTCGTGAACACGAACGTGCCGGAAGGCCGACTTGACGTCACCTTTCATCAACTTGATGTCGAGGGACGGGTGTCGCTCCCGAAGTAGGATAATCCGGCGCGCGATACCGTCGACATGCTCATAAGTCAGCGGCGGGAGATCCTGTTGATTCGACCACGCATTGGTGGACGCACCGCTTGGAAAAGACAGGTCGTGGATTACGCGGGCCTCAACCGACGGGTCAACACCTGCTTTGGCCACACAGCCAAAGGGGCTGTAGCGGAGATTCAACCGTTCGCGCGCAACGTCAAGATCAAGGACGAAGTAGGCCCCTGCGCGCTGTCCCTCGGCGATGCTTCGGCGTAGAGCGACGTGCATCTCATGCGCAGATCGATGGTTGTCACGTGCGGGCAGGCTGCGTACTGGGGCTGGTAGTGTGAAACGGTGTGTAACACCGAATCGTGCCGCGTGGACAACGCGCTCTGCTGCTGGGTAGCCGTGCAGTAGCCATTCGAGCTGATCAGCGTCGAGCGCCTTGTTGGGTCGTGGATCGGCAACAGACTGACCCCTCCATGTGCGAATGATCTCTGTCAGGGACATGGTAGAGTCTGTGACGAGTGCCGTAGCCGCACGTAGGAGCCGGACATCAACCTCCGACGAGTCCGTGGTGACCAGTGAGGCTGCCTCGTGGAAATGTTGAGTCCGGGCTTGATCACACTTTGATTCTGCAACAGCCAACCGATCGTCGAGGATCTGGATGATGTGAGCGACAGCGCTTCGGTCGAGCCGTGGGTGCAGTTGGCGCAACGACGGCCGTGGGATTCATAACGACGCGAACTTCTCGCCGAGCCCACCGAAACGTTGGATGATGTACTGGCGGACACTTGGGTGCAGTGTTGGAGGGTCAAAGTGGGCAAGATACGGTTGCATACATTGGTCTGGAGATGTCGATTTGCAGCCAACCTTCGAAACGTACTTGAGGCACAATTGACGAGAGCCAGGAGGGTCTTCGAGCGGGATATGAGCAACGATCTCTTGTGGCATCTTGGATAGTCGGCGCTTGTTCTGATCGCGTGGTTGGATTTGCGGTCGCTCTTGTCCCCTCGCACCGGCGTGATGTCCAGTGGGTGGCCTGTCTGGCAGAGTGGATGGCAGGCGTTGGTGTCGAAGTTGACGACTCGCCTTCATAATCACACCCGTCAATTCGGCGTCCTGCATGCAAAGGCGATCACGTAAGGCCGTGCGAGTCAGTTCACCGGAAGCGATGTCATGGACAGTTGCTCGTCGGTACGCTCCGAACACTTTCCCAAACCAAAAGGCGATGCTCTTGACGTCGACAGTCGACCATGGACCAAAGTCGCTCAACGTAGAACAAAAGCGCTGGGCATGCGTGACGAATCGTCGTGTGTGTTCATCGAAGAACTCGTCCGCGTAAATTGAGAGGACCGTGAGTGCATCCTTGAGGCATTCGAATGATGGCGTGCTGGGGACCCGTGGCAGCGGCAACGACGCCGAGAAATTCGTCAGATTCGTCGATTGCTCTTCGGCTTCCGCGAGCTGACTGTCCAACGTAAATCGACCGAAGTGTAGCACCGAGAGTGCACATGTGCCGAACTGAAAATCGTAGAGTCGGCTCATCACTGCCGGGTGGGGCAGAAACTTCACCGCATCCGAGTCGCGTGCATCAGCCATAAATACATCAGGAGTCTTACCTGCATGTTCCAGCGAGGTGATGGCTTGGTGAACTGCCTGTTGCGGCCGAGTGGGACGAAAGCCGGATGTTCGCTCACTGGGTTCTTCGTATCGCACGAGGTCGGAGACACCGCCATTGGCGGGTACATGAAGTGACTGGGGGACTGGGGCACACACGTTGTGGATTTGTCGGACGTAACTGGCCAGCGCATGGGGGTAAGAAGCCAAGGCTTGAAGAATAGCTGGATCCAGCACGGCGGGCTTAGTCTGTGGACTTCCAGCTGCGGGTGTCGGTACACTCGGTGGCGTCGGGGCCGTTGTTGGTGCGTTGGCACGTTGGCGCTTGGACGGCCGCGTCCCTTCGCCAATCGAGGCCAAGAGGTCCACAAAACGGGCATCACGCTCATCGTCGATCGAATCATCATCATCCTCGGCCACGTCGCGCGGGTTGGAGGCACTACCACGAGCACTCAATGAACGCGTACGCTGCCGGGAGGTGGAAGCACGCTGAACAATTTGACAGTACCACTGCCCGAGTGTTGTACCTGGCGGTGGGGTGCGCTCCCCATCCATGTAAAAGGCAAAGTCAATGACCGTACCGACGGGAACGGGCTGGCGAAGACCAGTGCGAGGGCAGGTCCACTCCACCGTGTCACTCGCACGAGGGGTGCTTGGCTTAGTCGTTAGGTCGCGGAGGATTGTTGGAATCGATCGCGACGCTTGGTGGCCGTTTTGACCGAGGAGTCGGTCAAGGATGGTACTGTGGACGGTGTCCAGGTCGTCCACAGTGCGCACTTCTTGCAGCAGTGTTGCAGAATGCAGCAGAAAAACTATGGCCGGTGCCACCTCGGTCGCATCGCGGTGGGGAACTTGGACTTCGCCATGGTTTGACGAGATCGTGTAGGTCGTATTGTCGTACGCCGTGACTTGACCGTGGATCCATTCGCCATTGCGCTCAGCGACCACTGCTCGAAAGAGGAGCCAACCGGGGAGACCAGAGTCGACCTCGGCGGCTGGGACCAGACGGTTGTCAACCACCGTTGCTGGTACACGGATCGTGTCACCGCCGTTACCCTCCGAGTCCTCCAACGTACGGACACTGACTGTCGCGCCACGGCGGCGTGACGTGACCTCAGCGTACCAAGGCGCATCGAGTGGTGCGGTAGGGACATCTGAAGGATGGAGAAGGATGATTGAACGTGGCATGTTGGTGCGAAAGGTGGCAGGCTCGGGCTTTTGTGTTGTCGGCGGACGATCGCGAACTGATCGATCGCCCGGCAACCCTGGTAGAACGGGTGGCTCGTGCACCACTGAGGTCGTCTCTCTCAAACTTGATTGAGGAGAGGCAACCGTTGGATGTGACACGAGAATCACCGATGACAGGGACCTCCAGCTGCTCCTGTGAAAACCAGCTTTTCACTTGCAGCCAAAAGCTCCAGTCTGCAGAAATTCCACGTCCATATTTTCGTCAATTTGCGCAGTACACGGGCCAAAAATCTGATAAAGGCAGTAAAGCGTTTGACTTCAAAGCAGCGCTTACGAGGTGTCGCGCAAATGGCGTTTGGCATCAACATCTCAGACATCGACGGACGAGCACCAATCGTGAGTAAGATTGACGAACTTCGAGCTTTGCTCACGAGTTCTTTGGCTCAGCCAGCCAATCTCGTTCAGTTAGATCCCCTCATGAGACTCGACGTCGGTGGGAGGCGGTTCGTTGTATCTGAACTGGTCGCGTTGTGTAAGGTTTTCCAAGATGTCAACATTCGCCATATCGGGTTGTCGAGGATTATCAATGGCAGCCTCAACGTAACGACAATTGATCCTTTCCGGTCATTGATCAAGACCATTCTGTGCCCTTCTGGTGGACAAGATATGGCGCCACTTACTTTGTCACTTGAGAACCCATTCAAGGTCCAGCACTGGGCGATTGTAGTCGATGCCCTGAACCGGAGGACAAGACCATTGCAAGCGCTTTCGGTATCTCCGCATCCAAGTCGCATTAACTACATTAGGTGGATGGGTTCGATCGCATTCTCAACGGAGACGGCTGGCGACGACCAGCTATTCGAACTCACTCTCGATAGAAGCTACCATCGCTTCAGAGAAGGCGCCGCGTACGTCATATCTGATGCATATGAAAAAGCTGTACGCGAAGCTATTACCAACAGAGTCGACGTGCAAGCTCGTTTCCGCGCTGATGCAAGACGATACCCTGATCCGGACGGACACACTTCTCCAAAAACCATCCCAGAATTAGACAGGTTTTATGTGGTTGACAGGATTGGTGATCTGCCGCGGTGGTGGCGACATGAGGGTAGGCGCGTTCGCTTGCGCGGTATCTCAGGTGCACAATGGGTTCCGGTACTATCGATAGCAAGTCTCTTGATCGGTGGAGAGGAGTACGTGGTTGACTTGCAACCTCGATTTCACTCTATCTCTGTGAGAAAGACGTGATGGTATCCATGGTTTGATCTATTTGATCTCCTCATACCTTACCGGTCACTGCACAAGAATTTGCAACTTCGTCGGCTAGATGTTCCGGACACGATCGGGAGTGCAAGCACGGTGAACCGTATTATCACTAACTGTCCCAACTTGACAGAGCTGGCGGCCGAATTTGTAGCCAAATCGTACGGGCACGTTTCTTCTCATGGTCTGCAAGCAATCGAACTCACCTCGCTCGGAGGCCTCAGATCTCTTGATCTGCGCCGAGGCAATACAGGTACGAGGATTACTTCGCGCCCACCGTGACTCGTCGTTCTAATCTTTCCTGGCAGGCGTCGTTCGACAGTTGGTGGACTTCTTCTCGCGGAGCGTCTCACCATCGACGCTTGAGATCCTGCGATTGCCCAGTGTGAGCGACGACGCGCAAGACGACCTATTTGAACTTTTGCGGCTCAACCCAAAGATCCGCATGCTCGAAGTCCGAGTCTGCAAATACCTGAATGCCCCGCTCAGACAAGCAATTGACTTGTACAATCGCACGTCAACGTCGGAAGGTGCGAGGCTGCGCTCGATTCTCGCGTTGCTTTCGCTGCAGTCCCGTCTCCCTTGCGTCTGCAGTCTTGACAGCACAACTTTACGCCTGATCGTCAATTTCGCCTGGAGTCACCGGCGCATCTACTATACCACCGTGGATATCATTTCTCCTTCCTGGCGTTTTTTAAGGAGGGGAAAGTACTGGTAGTGGGCCTTCTCGTCTAATCTGGCAGCGGCTCTCTCTACTTATCTGTCCGGATGATATGTGTTACATACTACTAGCACACTAGGCATATGCATTGAAGAATCCGTTATGAGAATTGCTCGCCCGCCTTGTGGCGGGGAAGGCGTAGTTTCAAAGAACATAGTCTATGTTACATAGAGGTCAGCAGATAGAATTGTTAGGAGCAACTACTACAGTTGTGAGACAGTTCCTCCATGTTTACTCTATGTTTACATGTGATTCCTGGGAATCAGTTGCCGGCGCGTCACCAAGGATTGTGAGCGCCGGGCAATGATGGACGCCGCCACAAATGATGGCTGCCACCACGATTGATGGGTGAATAAATCCAGGCCATGTAGGACACAGAACTCTGCAGCGCTAGCTCCCTACACCCACCATTTTCATCCCAGGAAATATAGCTCATTCGGTCTTCTACCATCTACTACTCAAGTCAACTCGCCCCTCCTAAGTCAACCTCGGCCTCGCCTAAGTCCACCCTCGGTCCCGGCTAAGTCAACCCGTCTCACGTTATCAGCACTGAGACTCGCCGCCAAGCCGACCCGACCCGTCAGCCCGGACCTCTCGCCGACCCGACCCGCGCAGGCTGTTGGACCGCTCGCTGACGCGAACCTCTCGCCGTCCCTCTGCCCGCCGCGCAAGACCCGCTTGAACCCGACCCATGGACTGTCCCCCGGTCCCTGCGTTGGCCTGCCCGTTCAAGCCGAAGCCCCTGCTGTAATTGCCGTGGATCCGTGGCGTGGCCTCTAGCCGAGTTGCCTGCCCCCATTCCCGCTTGCATGGGTACGAGTGCCGCCAAGACAACGAAGACGAAGAAGGTGCTCAACCTCTCCGCCGCTGGGCCAGCAGTCAAGACCGTCAAAGTCCGGAGCCGCCGCCGTTCTCGCCACGTCCAGACGTTCGACTCGCGCTCCGACTTCAAGCGCATCCGCTCCCTGAAGGAGGACGACCAGAAGGCGCTCGACAAGCTCCGTGACGACCTCCAAGCCTCCAACGAGCGCACGGTCCGGCTCCAGCACCGCTTCGTCGAGGAGCTCAACAAGCACGCCGTCGGCTGCAACCGCACGAAGGCGATCGTCAAGGCTCTCGGCATTCTCCCGTTCCATTCGGACTGCCAGCGCAAAGTCGTCGACACCGCCATCTTCGACATCTTGCGGTCGGACGAAATCGCTGCCAAGCAAGCCGCCGACGAAGCTGCGAAGAAGAGGCGCGAAGCGCACGACAAGAACTGCTTCTCCTGCTACGCTTGTGTCAACTACTAGCTTGTAACTTGTTCTAAAAGACACTTAGTCCGTTTCCAAAATGTCTGACTTGGAAAAACTCAAGTTCCCAGCACTTGATGTTGCTGGAACGAACTACATCGTTTGGGCACTTGAGGCGTACAACTACCTCTGTGCCGATGGTCTTGGAGCAACGGTTGACCCCGCGTTTGTCGTACCTGTTACAAGCAATGCTCAAGCAGAAGAGAGACGTCGGAATGCTGCCCGTGCTGTGTGCCTGATCCTCAGGCACTTGCACAAGGACTTGAAGTTCAACTACTTGGAAGAACAGAACCCTGCCGTGATATGGCAGAGTCTGAAGCTTCGGTTTGACACTGACCGGAAGCAAGCAATGCTGCCTTTGCTGAACGACGAGTGGAATAAGTTGTGCTTTTACAACTTCAAGACGGTAACAGAGTACACGACAAAGCTTTATGGCATCACGAGCGAGCTGTCATGGTGTGATCGCAAGATCACTGAGTCTGAGAAGATTGAGGAGACTCTGGCGACTTTCCACCCGTCAGAACGTATCCTGGCGATGCAGTACAGACGCATGAACCATGACACCTTCGACAAGCTTGTTGCTGTGCTGTTGCTCGACGAGAAGCACGGCTTGCTGCTCCAACGCAATCATGATGAGCGCCGCTTGCCCCCAACACCTGGTTCCACACCCGAAGTGAACTATGGTGATGCTGGTGGACAGAACCAGCAGAAGCAAAAGCGCGGAGGCAAGAAGCAGTGGAAAGGACGGCACGGCAAGCGTGGTGGCTATCGGAACGCCAAGCCCCATGCGAGGAACGGACGCAAGGTGACATCACAGAAGGACGCATGCCACAAGTGCGGGCTGTTCGGACACTGGGCCAAACAGTGCAATACGCCTGCATTCCACTGTAAGTTGTATCAACAGTCTCAGCATGCAAAGTCCACTGACAGTACAAAAGGCAAGAAGACAGTCTCCGGCAAGAGAGTCTCGTTCATGTCCGACTTCTCCGATGACAGTGAAAGCGAATCGCACTGTGTTGAGAGCTTCGTTAGCGTAGTCGCTGAAGGGGGAGATGGGGCCTTGTGTCTCATCGACTCCGCTACGACGCATGTTATACTCAACGAAAAACAGTTCTTTGACAGTCTTGATCCCTCTCTAGCACCGAGTAGCGTTACGACTGTGGGTGGATCGAGTCCGATCGCGAAGGCAGCTGGACACGCCCGCATTGCTTTGCCGAATGGCACTGTGATTGACGTCCAAAGGGCTGTGTACGCGCCAGCATCCCCTCGTAACTTGCTCAGCTTCCATGATCTGCGGAAGAATGGCCTCCACATCCACACAGCGACCTCGTCGGATGGAGCAGAGTGTCTAAGGCTAGTGGGCAAGGACGGAAATGTGATGGAGGAGTGCTCACAGGCTGGCAATGGCCTATACTTCTCGCACATCAAACCCACGTCTTCGCTCAACGCCACCTACCTTGCAGAAGTGCCTTCACGCGCCGACAAGGATGCGTTGCTGTTATGGCATGATCGCATGGGCCATCCAGGACGAGGAATGTTGAAGAAGATTACCAAGGCCGTTCGGGGCATACCTTTGAGTGCTCTTAGTATCCCAAGGCGTCTCCCTCGGGTCTGCCCGCCTTGCACGATGGGGAAGCTTCCGAACAAGAAGAAGAATTCGTTCTCCAGCGAGAAGTTCAAGCCTCACAGCCACTTCGAGACCCTCGTGAGCGACGTGTGTGGGCCCATCTCGCCACCCTCAGGACCATTCAGCTACTATATGGTGGTGAAGGACACATCGGCGCGCTTCTCCAAGGTACAACTCCTCACTTCCAAGAACGAGGTGATGCCAAAGCTGCTTATCGCCATCATCCAGCTGAAGGCACAGTCCCCAAGCCACCCCATCAGGAACGTCCGCGTCGATAATGCCTCGGAGTATGTCTCGAAGTCATTTCAAGAGTTCTGCGCCTCGTCCGGCATAACCTTGGAGACCTCTGTACCCTACGCACACAACACGAACGCTGAGAATTTCGTGAAGCTTGTGCAGATGGTAGCTCGCCCCCTACTCCTTCGTTCAAATTTACCTCTGTCGTGTTGGGGACATGCTGTACTCCATGCTGGCGACCTTCTCCTGTACAGACCGTCAGCTGAGAATGTTCTGTCACCGTACGAACTTGCGCATGGCTTCTCGCCGTCTGTCGCACACCTGAGGATCTTTGGCTGCGCGGTGTATGTGCCCATACCGCCTCACCAAAAGTCTAAGTTCGGACCGAAACGACAACTTGGAATCTATGTTGGCTTTCAGTCGCCATCTATCATCCGGTATCTAAGTCCCGAGACTGGTGACTTGTTCGTCGCTCACATCACTATGTGTGAGTTTGATGAGTCTACATTCCCAAAGCTGGGAAGCACTGAGGATGATGACAGCCGCGATCAGTTCGACTTCGATCAGTCACGCACGAAGGAGTCCCACCGTGACCCATACACCAATCAGGGGGAGAAGGATGTGCGTCGAATCCTACATCTCCACCGTATTGCGCAGAACGCTCCAGATGCCTTCGCGGCTACTGAGCGCGTAACGAGATCGTCGGTCAACGAAGCAACCAACTACCCAGCACCAGTAGCTGTCGATCCAACCCCAGCTACTGTGGTGGCGCCACAAAACAATAAACGTGGTCGCCCCAAAGGTGCCAAAGACCTTGTGCCGCGGAAGCGTCGGACCAGAGCCGAGCTTCATGGTAGCGCAGTTGCTGTTGAGCCTCCTGCTGAGTCACACCCCGATGTCCATACTGGTGCGTCGGTGGATACGCTTGCAGAGGCCAACTTGAGTACGTTCCTTACTCTCAAGGATCAGGATGACGACCCAACGACAATTGAAGATTGTCGAGCATCGCCCGATTGGCCACAGTGGAAGGCTGCAATCAAGGTTGAGCTCCAATCGTTGCTGAATCGCAAAGTGTTTGGTAGTGTGCAAGAATGCCCTCCAAGTCATAAGCCGATTGGGTGCAGATGGGTCTTCAACCGGAAACGAGACCAAACAGGCAAAGTAGTTCGCTATAAGGCGCGCCTGGTTGCACAAGGATTCACGCAACGGTTCGGCATCGATTACTCAGACACGTATTCGCCAGTCATGACCATGACAACCCTTCGTTGGTTGTTAGCGTTCGCTGCCAGGAACGACATGAAAGTGAAGCAAGCAGACATTGAGACTGCCTACTTGTATGGAGTCATTGACGTCGAGCTCTACATGAGAGTGCCCGAGGGTTTACGTGTTGAGGGGGAGGAGTCGCTGAGGCTCCCATGTGTTCGGATACACAAGTCTCTCTATGGGTTGAAGCAAGCTGGCAGAATTTGGTACTTGCACTTTTCGCAGTACTTAGAGAAGTGTGGTTTTCAGACGCACGAGTGCTCCCCATGCTTGTTCGTCAAGCGAAGCGGCGCCGAGATCGCCATTATTGGGATCTATGTCGATGACATCGTCATGGTGGGCTCTGACGCGGCAGTAGAAGCTGTGATGACAGCATTGAAGGCCGAGTTCAAGGTGAAGGACCTTGGTCTACTCTCATTCTGTCTGGGGTTGCAGATCCACCAGAACCCGAAAGGGATTATGTTGCATCAAGCAACGCACATTGCGAAGCTGCTGGAGCGCTTCAGCATGGGGGAGGTCTCAAGAGCCGCTAAGACTCCCATGGTGGTGCGCAGCTTGAAGCCAGAGAGTGACGTATACGGCCCAAGACGCGGCAGTGAAGAAGTCCTTGGCGAGAAGTATCCGTACAGAGAGGCCATCGGCGCGCTCTTGTACCTTGCCAACTGCTCGCGCCTAGATATCGCTTTCGCAGTTAGCGTGCTTGCACGCTATTCATCTGAACCCACCAAGAGACATTGGTCTGGCGTAAAGCAACTGATGAGATATCTGGCTAAGACCAAGGACTACGGTTTGTTGTATCGCAGAGGAGAACTTGCTCGTGATGTTTCCCTGTTGACTACTGACGACATTTATGGTTATGCCGATGCTGGTTATATGTCAGATCCACACAAGGCTCGTTCTCAGTCTGGCTACGTGTTCGTGTCTGCCGGAGCCGCGATTTCATGGAAGTCGACGAAGCAAACAATCGCCGCAACATCGACAAACCAGTCTGAGATCATTGCACTCTACGAAGCATGCCGCGAATGTGTCTGGATCAGACTCTTTGTCAAGTTTATCCGCAAAGGACTTGGCATCACCAATGAGCTGCCACCCATCGCCAGGGTAAGACAACAATGCATGTATCGCCCAAGTCCAACAAGGGTATATCAAGAGCGATCGGACGAAGCATATCGACCCCAAGTTCTTCTTCATGCACGAGCTCCAAGGCAAGCAACTCGAGGTCAAGAGGATCCCATCGGACAAGAACATTGCAGACCTCTTCACCAAGTCTCTCGGAAGCACCAAGCATTGGGATCTCGTCCGCGGTCTTGGCATGGTGGAGCTTAAGTAGGAAGCTGGTTTTTACCCTCACCACATGCTCGCATGTCGGGGAGTTTTTCCCAGCATAGGATACATACGTAGGAAAGAGAGGGATGTAGGATCGCTGCGCTGAGGGGGAGTGAGACAGTTCCTCCATGTTTACTCTATGTTTACATGTGATTCCTGGGAATCAGTTGCCGGCGCGTCACCAAGGATTGTGAGCGCCGGGCAATGACGGACGCCGCCACAAATGATGGCTGCCACCACGATTGATGGGTGAATAAATCCAGGCCATGTAGGACACAGAACTCTGCAGCGCTAGCTCCCTACACCCACCATTTTCATCCCAGGAAATATAGCTCATTCGGTCTTCTACCATCTACTACTCAAGTCAACTCGCCCCTCCTAAGTCAACCTCGGCCTCGCCTAAGTCCACCCTCGGTCCCGGCTAAGTCAACCCGTCTCAAGTTGTAAATTGTATTGGAGGTGATGATTAATAGCAGTATACGGGAACTTGAAGGTAGGTAGCTGTCCATTCTCCCTAGGACTGGCGGCAACCTTCAAGTTCCTACAGCTTTGTGTTGTGCAAGATACACGTTGAAGGGAACGATGCTGCAAGCAGCACCTCCGCATGACCAAATTTTCTAGATTTCACGTTGGTAGTTTCCAATGGTTAGCCGAATAGTGAGGAGATCATAAGGAAGCTGTTTCTTTTCTTCTAGATTTTTGTCGTGTCTTCCAAGACACAGTTCTCTGTCGAGTGTATGCAGGGTGCGTAGATTTGAGGCTACATCGTGGGCGCCTTCCGCCCCGATGATGTTGGTCACGGTTTTGTTCTGCAGGTCAAGAACGACAACTTTTTGGTCCATGAGGATGGCATTGTTCAAGAAGTCGAAGAGTATGGGCAGTGGATAGATGAGATGCGATTCGTACGCCAGGTGACGTTCGTCTGACACCACCGACCCAGCACCAAACACCAGAGCAATACATATCTCGTAAAACTTCGTTTCAATGCATCGTCTTGACATTGTGCTCGTACGTACTCAATACAAACCGAACGTACCAGAAATAAATGGCAGCGATTCCAGCCGTTCCGGTCGCAAGAACGGGGAGGAACGCGCGGCTTGGACGCGCAGCGCCACACGGCACGAGGAGGTTGTAGATGTGGTGTGTCTATAGAAGCATGCAGAAAAGTCATTGGATCAGTTGATGTGTAAGTGTTGGGCATGTCTACTCGACCTTCACGTATCTGTTCTTGTGTCTGAGAATTCAAGTCTGAGTGAGAAGTGAGCAACCACTCAGCAGTTACGTTGCAGTAAGTATTGAAGTTGCAGGAGTCATTCAAGACGCATCAAACGCGTTCTTGCTGCCTATCGTAGTTCTTTGAACTACGAACATAAAACGAACGAGGCAAGACGACCGGAGGCGGCGGGGGCCCCTTCCCCGAAGGGGGTGATTGCGGAGGGCGCGCGTAGCGCCCCGGAGCAACACGGGGTCCGCGCCGCAGGTCGCTCTGCCGGAGTGGGTCCTAGCACGCCGACGACCAGTCGTTAGATTCTTTTTTCCGCGAGCGCAGCGAGCGTCACACGCTTTCGAACACAACGTAAGAATTCCGTACTTATGCTTCACCTGATGCCACTTTTCGAACCCAAAATTCGGCAAAACATGTTGACTTTTGTAAGAGCACGTTTTTTAACCTCCGGACAGATAAGTAGAGAGAGCCCTGGCAGCAATATCAATCCGAGATCTGTATGTGAGATCATATCACTGATAACGTTACGCGAAAACTTTCCGCATATCAGTGAACAGATCGCTCAATCAGTACAAGATCGTATATTTACGCTCTTATACCGAGCCTGAACCCAGTTGCGGAACGAGTACCCGCTTCTGCAACAATAGGGGAACTGTGTCTCGATCACGTTCTTTCCTGCAAAGCTGTGTGTGTGAAGGTGAAGTCTATTGAGCGCATTAAGTGTACTCTAATATCTGGGGCCCTGTGCCAACTCCTGTACTTTACCATGGGTCAACCTGGCTGGCAAGCCAGGGCTGTAAGTCGGAGAGCGTGAGCCGTGGTAAGTCTGCGTGGCAGGCTTGACCAGTGGGATGATGGGCGGTACTGGATTGTTCAGTGGCCATCGCGTGGGTTGCTAGAGCTCTCACCGTGGTGTTGTGAGCTCGGGGCTGGTGGCGCCAGTGTCGCACTCCGATGATGTCGGCTAGGCGGCGGGCTGTGTGATAGAGCCTGCGTAGAGCGTCATTTTTGGGCGGTTTGTAGTCTCGTAGTTGACGTAAGATGAGTGCACTGTCTCCAATGACGGTGAGTCCGTGCCATCCGTTCGTCTCCGCTGCCCTTAGGCCGTCGATAAGCCCTTCACCCACCACACGTTCATGTACACAGTGAGAGCTGACCGTGTAGCCACCGCACGACTCGATCGCTGGTATCTGTCCACGACTCATTACCGCAGGCTTCGTCGACTCGTCACGACGGCACCCTACTGCAGAACGGATCACGATGCGGTCATTGTTCAACTCACTGACGTCCCCTCGAGCGAGCGACGCGTCGGAAAGCAACCGCCGAGGTTGCGCTACCCACTCCCTGACTGCGCTCGCGAGGCGATCCATGACGTGGGTGAGAACATCTTAGAGACAGTCGGGTCGACGCTGACCAGGCTCCCGGCGGATCAGTCGGCACCAGGCTGGGACTCCATGAAAATCCAGCTGCGCCGAGATAGTTTAGTTGCGCTTCGAACTCAGCAAAAGCTCGCAACACGACGATATCGACAACAAAAGAAAAGACTCGCCGACGCGCTGCGTGATGCCAAGCGCGAAGCTAATGCTCGACTGCGAACGGTCACAGCCAGCGTGGACGACATCACTCAGGCGATGTCGGTCCTCTCGCTTGATCCAGCGGCACGATACCGAGCGCTCAGGAGGGACCTTATTCGACTCCAGACTACTCGATCGTTAAGAACTCGACGGGCACGCAATGCCTCACACGCAGGTCGTGCGCACGAATCAATGCGAGCCTTCTTCCGGTGTATCTCGGTCAAGCTCATCCGGCGACAAGGAGCCGCATTACCGAAGCGACCAGGCTCCATCCTGGGTACCGCAGATTTGGTTGGAGGTGACTGGCTCCCTATCGTCCAGAAACCCCCATGTGACCCGCGCGCTCAAGACAAGGTCTTTGGCATGCTCCCACCTAAGCAGACCTGCGTCGATCCCGCGCTGGATGACCACCTGTTCACCACGGAAGTGGTCGTCAAGGCGATCAGGGCGTGTCCACGCGGTAAAGCAAGCGGTCCGGACAGCCTCCCGAACGATTGGTACAAGGATCACATCGACACCGTGGCTCCCATTCTCGCGCAGTTGTTCGATCAATGGTACAAGGAGAACATCTTACCCAGTAGCTTTAAAGCCGCGTCTGTGTGCTGCTTGCCAAAAAAAAGCCAGCCGCAGACTGGGTTGGACTTCCGGCCGATCGCCCTCCTAAACACCGACTACAAGATCTACGCTAAGATTCTGCTCACTCGCATCCGAACTTATGTGCCGGCAATGGTCTCCTCCACCCAATACGGCTTCGTCAAAGGGCGACAAGTTCATGATGCCATTGACGTCTGGTCCGCGCTCCAACGGCGTGCGGTGGATCAGCAGCTTCCACGAGATGCGCTGGCGGTCTTGCTCGACTTTGCCAAAGCTTATGACTCACTCGACCGGGCCTTCCTGACGCGTGCTCTACGTCGGCATGGGCTGCCTGCACCCATGATACTCGCCATCGAACAAATGCACCTGGGTACAACTGCGGCCTTCGTTGTAGATGGCCAAGTCTCCACCACGCTCGATGTCACGACTGGCATACGACAGGGATGCCCTCTGGCACCAACGCTGTTTGTGCTCGCTGTCGATGTGTTTTATGATCTGGTCAACGCAACTACTGAGCTACCGGGTCTCCGCCTCTCGGATGATGTCTCGGTTCCGATTGTCGGCTTTGCGGACGATACCAGTGTTTACCTCCGGTCGTCGGCGGAGCTGCCTGCACTCCTAGCAGTGCTAGCTGACTTTGGGGACGCCTCGGGACTCCGAGTCAATGTTGATAAGAGCACCGCGGTTTTTCTCTCTCCGGCGGGCTGGGCAGCTCGTCGAGATGATCACGAATTCCCTGTGGCGTACCTGACTCAACACGTGCGTTATCTGGGGGCACAGATCTCTACGGAACCGAACGGGAATCATGTTTGGGACGTCACGCTCCAGCAGCTGCGCACACGGCTCCATCTGGCCGAAGTCAAGACAACAGATATACTCCAGCGGATACAGGTCTGTCAAGCAGTGATTTTGCCTAAAATCCTCTTCGTAGCGCGGCACACATGGCCGACGGCAGACCTGGTGGCGCGAATGCAAGACTTCATCAACACGTACGCATGGCATGGCTCATTACATCGCAGTGAACGTACAGGACGTGCCTGGCTGAATGAAGCGACGGCGGCCGCAGAGCGTCAACATGGAGGCCTTCAACTTCCATCAGTTCGGGATGCTCTACTCATCATGGGCGCCTCAACGCTCCAGCGCTGGTACTCGGCGAAAGATCCAGTCGCTAAGGCTGTCGGTGCAGTAATGGCGGCGACGACCGCACTCCCTGCGGCATCACACATCGCCGCGGGCCGCGGGCCGACACCAGATCCAAAGATGGCAGCTACCCTGGCGGCGACCGGGTATTCGGTGCTCAGATGTGCAACCGCCTACCCATGGGATGACGAGGAACGCGCCGCTGTACTCGCCCTACTTCCACAAGCCGGGCGGGCGCCCTTACGCGACGGCCGCTGGGTTAATGGGGGGTATCTCCGCGACTACGCCGCGGTCAAAAGCGCGCTAAATGCGATTCGAGCCATCCAGCGATCTCGCGCTGGCCGACTCAACCTTCATGCCCTCTTCCAGACTCGGGTGCTAGAGACCGACCTACTGCTGCATGTCACCGGACGCGCACTCAAGGCGTCCGATCTCCCTGGCCTCCACGTTGGGAATCATACGGTCCATGATCTTCTCGAAGTGACTTGGATGAACAACACTCAGCTGCAATTTCGATTGAAAGGCTGCGAGTACCCCTACGTAGCGGCGGACAGTTTCAGACTGCTCTGTGACTCGCTCGTGTTCTCCTACCCGGATTTATTGCTCCCACACGAACCTGGGCCCCACCTCATGGAGCGAGGATGGTCGCCTGATGTGTGGTACCTTCTGCAAGGGACTCGATTAGCTAGGCGCAGTGCAGACAACACAGTCACGGAACTCGGCGAGGTACACTCCCTACACCATGCGGAGACGATTGCGCGAAGCGCCTCGAAGCGACCTTCACTTCAGTTCGTACCTCACCCGCAGTTGAGCCCGGTGCTGCCGCTCTGGGGAACCTCGAAGCTCCATGATAAAGCTACGCTCAGGACCTTAGTCTCGAAGACGAAAGCCAGGCACGCGGAACAAGATGTCCAACGGCGTCGGGAGATCGCCTTAGAGTCTTCAGTTGATTTTGCCACAGCACTGGATATGGTCAGCTGGAAGGCAATCCATCGCCTTCCCCACAGCTCCAGTCGACAACGCCTCCTATACTTCAAGATTAAAGGCCTGAGGCTCTCTGGTTGGGATCGACTTCACGAACGTCGAGGGTGCCCCCACTGCCCGCACATCGGTGCCTCTGGAGGCTCCGTCTACCATATTGTCTCGGAATGCCCGGCAGCCCAGCTCCTCTGGTCACGGCTACGCAGTATATTCACAGCCCTGGGCCTGTGGAGAGCGACGGACACGACCACACACACCGAATTCCTCACTGCAGTCTTCAGCTTACGACTACCGAGTGTACCGCCTAAGGTTTGGGAACTACCCTCCCTCCGCAAGTGTCTCCCAGAAGAAGACGACACAGGAGCTGGCCCGTTCCCCGTCCTCCAGGCGGTATGGCAGCAGTTAACGCTTGAGACGTTCCTAGAGATCTCCGCCTGGCGGCATAGCTTGGCCGATCCGACCCGAGCATGGGACGAGCGCCAAGCAACCGCAGTGCATACGCACAGCTGCCACCGCGTGCTCGACACGTTACTTTTCCGGATCCAACACCAGCAAGACCCACCAGAGTTTACATCAGGTCTTCTTGCCAAACTTCATGGTCTGCTCGATGAGGCTCACGAACTTCACGACTGCCAGCTCCCCGTCCGATCTCCAGCACGCGTGCTCTTCTTTGCGGGCATCACCCGCAACAATCCAGGGCCTGGCGGAGCCGGAGCCGTCCTCGTCGACCTTGCAACGGAGGGCACCACTTCGACGATACTATGGAGCGTAGAAGTGTCCCTACCGGACCCCGCCATCACTCACAACCAAGCTGCGTACCACAGACTCCTCGCGGGCCTACAAGCGGCGGTTGATAATGACTGGCACGACCTCACTGTCATCGGAGACAACGCGCTCCTCCTCCAGCAGCTTCGTGCGTACAGGCCACCCCGGAACGCGCGTCTACGGCCGCTCTACCACAAGGCCCGGCGCCTAGCTGACCAAGTCGGCGTTCAACGGTGGCATCACCAGGTAACAGCACACAACGCCATGGCCAAAGCACTGGCCACTCATGCGACGACAGCTCACACAACGAGCCTTGTCCGCCACCCCACCGGCAGGGACTGCCACACAGACCTGCCCCAGCTCCTCGCCTCCGACTTACATCCCTGGCTAGCCAGCCAGGTTGACCCACGGTAATACCGGAACGCACCGAGCTCCAGCTATTAGGGTACATTTATTGCGCTCAATAGACTTCATCTTCATCGACATCGTCGATAAGCCCTCTGTAGTTCGCTTGATGTTGCGTGGTCGTGGGCTCAGCAATCCATGTAGCCGAGCTCCAGTGAACGGCAGGGAGGGGCTCCGCAGCCGAGGATGCGACGACGAAAGCGCCGACACCCCTCGGTCCTGGTTGGCCACCTGGGGATCCTCCGAAGAGGAGAGCACGTGCCGGCCCCGTAAGTTCGGCAATGTGGACGGTCGTGTCGTCCGGCGACTCGAGGAGCGTTTTGAAGCGGCTGATGATGCTCGCGGCATATGGCGGCGTGTCCATATCTCTGTCGAGTCGATACTGGAGTGTGTCTAGTACTCGTCTGCAGTTGATGTTGTGTACCGCCTCCGCTTGTTGAGTGGACCAGGTCCTCGGAGCGTAGTTCACGTTGGTGCGCCAGGCATGAATCACCACAAGTGTCTCCAGCACGAGCTGCTGCCAGATCGCTTGTAGAACGGGGTACGGTCCGTCTCCTGTGTCGTCGTCATCCGGTCGACACTTGCGGAGGGAGGGAAGTTCCCAGATCTTAGGCGGTATGCACGG
Organism: Pythium myriotylum; assembly: GCA_023091665.1. NCBI lineage: Eukaryota > Oomycota > Peronosporomycetes > Pythiales > Pythiaceae > Pythium > Pythium myriotylum. Next base: position 279,795 of record JALJCQ010000014.1, read on the forward strand.
TAGCTTGAGGCTGAAGACTGCAGTGAGGAAGTCGTCATTGGTTGTTGCGAGTCGCTCCTTCCAGAGGCCGAGGGAGGTAAACACGGTTCGGAGGATATTCCAGAGGTTTTGGGCGGAAGCACAGTGCCACACTGTGTGGAACACGGACCCACCCGCAGAGCCGATCCCCACACAGTGGGGGCAGCCGCGTCTGTCGTTTAAGCGATCCCACCCGGAGAGGCGATGCCCCTTGATTCTGTAATAGAGAAGGCGTTGTCGACTGGAGCTGTGCTGGAATCGATGGATAGCGTCCCAGCTGACGCAGTCTAGTGCCGTGCCGAACACAACGGAGGACGCATGGGCCAGATCCCGACGCTGCGCGAGGTCTTCGTCTGCCTTGGTGCGCTTCGTTCTCGCGACAAGGACTCTTAGAGCGGCTTTTTCATGTAGTCGTGGCGCGCCCCAGAGCGGGAGAACCGGGTGTAGCAACGGATGGGGAACGAACTTGAGAGAGCTTCGTCCTGACACACTGCGCGCTAAGTTCTCTGCATGATAGAGCGATGAGGTGCGCCCAATTTCGTGCGTGTCGTTGTTCTGGTCAAGTCATGCTGAGACGGGGATTCGTTTTGTTCTTCCAGAGCAATATACGAGGTACGGCCAACATCAGTTGCAGCAAGCATGACGACTTTGAAGACCGCCGATGATATTCGCGTCGCCATCGATGCGCTGGAGCTTGATGCGGTTGCGAGTTATTTCGACAACGATGACGATGAAATCGATCCGTACGTCGTGTGTGAGGGAGTCTCCATTGCTGCTTTCAATGAGTATGTTGGAGACGGCGAAGGGCTGCGGATTCCACTTCGATTTCTCGCCGTTGATGATGGGCGTCTCGTGATTGTTGAGCTTCCGACGACAGTGCATGAAAGCACTGCAGCATCTTTCGAGAAAATGTTCAATCGTGCATCAGGAAATGATCTCGAGGTTGCAAGTCGCCGCTCGATGACCGCGAGAAGAGCTGCCAACCCGAACAAGGAGGCTGATGCGACATTTGGCCCCAAGAGATCGACGCTGAACCGAACACCGCTTCCGCCACTTCGCACCGTTGCTAATTGGGTGACACTGGCTGTGGAGGTTGGAAGATCGCAGACGTGGGCAAGTCTCGTGGAAGCTGCCGAGTGGTGGTGCAATTACAGTGGAATCCAGTATATCCTGTCTTGAAAATCAGTCCTCAAGGTGTTCAAATGCGATACGCGCTTTATGATATTGCCGTACTTGGCATTCTACCAGCGCCAACTGCAAGTGGAACGGTTTATCGACGCACCAGAGATCAACCAGCTGTCAATGTCACCTTCGACATGCGCCGAATTTTATCGATCCCCGCGAACCAAGCTCTCCCAAATGGTGTAAATGCAATCGCCGTTGTCGATCTGCGTATCGTCATGAATCTTGTCATTGACAGTCTTTAATAGAAAAAGCACTGCCATGGATTTCATGTGATTCTGCTGCAATCGTGAATTCATGCGATTCTGATTTGTAAAACTACCATGAATTCATGATCTGATTGGACAAAAACAGTCATGAATCCATCAGCGAAACCACCGCCGTGGAAAACCGGTTTTACACCGGTATGGACCGGATTCTATTGTGACATTGCACAGTCACTCTAGATGCGAATACTGCGTGAGTATTTTGATTAAAACTCACAGATTTTTACCAAAAAAAACATACCACGAGAAGGGCCATCGTGTATGCCACATCTATTGAATTTGTGAGTATGTGAGTATTTTAAAATGGCCTTTTTTAGCCAGTCCATATATTTTGCTGTTTTTCGTACTACCCCCCCTAGTTCATACTTCATATAGTAAATTTATCTGAATACTCACATACTCACATACTCACAAATATTTACTATTGATATAAAGATACTATATCAGCTATTGACATGCTCTAAGTGAAAGCTTTGTGAGTATTTTGCTTTTACTCACACTTTCATCTAAAAACTATCTCCTATTGATATTAGATGAACCAGACCTTGTCTCGTTTATTGTTTTCGTGTGAGTCAAGACTTTTATGGACATCCGCGACACATCGAACATGAACCATCCGCTAATGCGACTTCCGGCGGGATTCCCACACGACGACATCATAAAAAAATTATGATCTTAAGCGAAGAATATATAGAATATATAAAAAACATAACCTTAGTAATATAACAAAGTAATATAGCAACAACGATGTGCAACTTTGTAAAAAGCAACGGAGAACAGTGCAAGCTTGCACGAAACAAAGATAGATGCGGCAAACACCAGATTATTGCGGATGAAATGCCTCCTCAAGTAAGTACTCCAGCTATTTCTGAAGTTGTTGATACACCAGCGTTATCGGAGGTCAAGCCCGTCGAGGTCTCGAATGTCGAAGAAAGCAAAGCTCCAGAATTGGATGAGTCGATTGTCGCACCGGTGGCCGCGGATAGTGTGGTATATAAGGAGGAACACAGTTCAAATTGGGAAGAATTAAATAATTGGATTGATGAGTATGAGAATGACTTTTTCTTTGATTATTACGTTGAACTGCAAAGATGCATTCAGTATGAGGTAAAAGATGAATTGAAGCAACACCCGCTCGGCATTTCCGCTACGATAGACGCCTTCAACGAATCCATGCTTGGTAATGATGATATCTACGCATCTACAAAACTAAATCACGATGCTTACGCGTGTGGATATCAATACTGCCTCTACGTCCAGCACCACGACAAAACATTGGTTCATTTGTATTGTAAAACGAGGCAAACAATGGAGAATATCCAAATCGATTTGTCTGAGATTGATGTTGTCAAACATTGTCTTGACAAAAAGAAATACGACAGGCGATTGTTTCGTCTTTGTTCAGTACTTCCACAGTCTTGGTTTCAAAATCCAACCAACCTGTGGATGCTGGCTGGTTATATGGCGACGAAAACGCATGTTGATATACATGAGATGGCAAGGACATATATCTGCGTATTGAAATCAAAATTAAAACATTTGGAGATGAACTCAGCAATCGCTGAGTTCCGGACCCACCACTTGAAGGGCGAACCATTTAAGGGGCTTAGCGAAACTAAACTGAAGCAAATCGTGAGCGGACAGAACCCTGAAGGATACAAGGAATGGAAAGCCAAGTACGAAGGACAAGAAGTAAAAGAAAAAAAAGACGACAAGGCCAAGGAAAAGAAAACGCCTTTGGATATTCTCAAAGAAAAGCTGATTGATCTCGTTAAAGACAAATATAAGCGTGAATTTCAATCTGGTGCCATTTATGAGAAGATGCTTCCATATTACTATGTTCGTAAATACGATGATCCGGCCACGTTTCTAAATGTTGTATTTGCAACTGAGCCTCTGTTTCATATGTGCAAATCACAAGATCATCAGCAACTACTTTACTTCATCAAGAACATCATCAATCCTAACTTTGAGTTCATCAAGCTTGACTACAACTACATTGGATTCAAGAATGGTATCTACGATCTGTCTAATGCCACGTTTATTCCGACCGCTGATATCGTAGAGAATATCCAGGTTCGAACATATATTGACTCGAAATTTGAGATTGACAATGACTATGCTCCTCTACTTGATCAGTACTTGAAATTTCAGTTCGATGCTGAGACTATCGAGTTTATCTATTTTATGATTGGTCGCCTGATGACCAAGCTAAATGATAAATTTGATTTCATGGTATTCCTATTTGGTGAAGGCGGATCAGGCAAATCACTTTTAATGAATCTAGTGAAGTATTCATTTGCTCACGATCAGGTTGGTATTTTATCCAATTCTCACCAAGAGCAGTTCGGATTGTCTGAATATGCTAAGAAACAAATTCTATGCTGTGATGATATGAATAATCTTGCTAAGACTCTACCAAAGGCTGATTTCTTGAGCATGGGTACGCGTGGTTCCGTTCAATGTCCCGTGAAAGGAAAAGGTTCGATTCCAGTCCATGACTGGGATATTCCAACTATTATCAATAGCAACAAACTCCCAAACTACAAAGATGAATCCGGCGAAGTAGTCCGTCGTTTCATGGTTGCTAACTTTGAGAAAATCATTCCTGAAGAAAGTAGGAACACCAATCTTGAGAATGAGATCAAAACCCAGGAATTTGGCGTCTTTCTACACCGCTGTCGATCAACCTATCTGAGGTTTTGTTCCAAATACAAGAACAAAGGAGTAGAGACGTTCTGCCCGGTATCGTTCATTGAGAACCGCAACCTTCTTCGTATGGCTACGAACAACACTTACCAATTCATCTCCGAGAAGTGCAAATACCAAGAGGGTGCTTCTATCTCTGTTCCTCTGTTGAACAAAGCTATGAAAGCGTATATCAAGGAAAAATATGAGATGAAACAAACTCCCAAGGATTCAATCAATATCTCAAATATCGTGCTTGTTGATAATAGATATGTAGAGAATAAATTAAACATCTGTAAGAGTTGTAGGAAGGAACACAAAAAAGGATGCTGCGATGAATACGACCGCCTTAACCGATCAAAATCTCATGTTATTCAAAATATCACGTTCTCATATGGGATTCCTGATGATGATTAGTCAGATGCGCAAAGGCAAAAAAAACCCGATTGAGTTAATGCCACACCTACTGGGTTGATTGAGCTTCCATCCATCTAATATGCTTTTAAGATTTGAAGTGATATGTTCTGCCTCTATATTGGTAATGACCACCGCATTCACAGGTAATCTTCGCGACAAGTCTCTCCTTGTTGAGTTCATTGTATGTCTTGTTTCTCTCATTAAGCACTTCTTTGTTGGCTTCCCAGTATTTCTTTGTATTTACTTTTTGCTTTTGCTTTTTCAGCAGTCCAAATGGAGGTACTTTATTCACACAAGTTTTCTTGAATTTGTTGATCCATAACGTTTCGTAGGCGCGCAGCTGATTTCTATCAGCGACCTCATACTGCTTGATCAACATAATCTTAAACTCATACGGCCCATACTTTCGGAAGTATGGATAAATTGCAATTTCACCGGATGGTTTCCCGTCATCCCAACGCTTAAAATGAGACCGATGCCCACTCATACGATGTTTGAGTTGATTAAACGTGCTACCAACGTAGCAAATGTCGCTTTGACTACAGACGATTTTATAAACTGAACCGATCATGACTGACTATTGTTATACTTATATTTTATAGCATTTATATTTCAAGATCAAACATAACTAAAGTTATCCAAGTCGAAAACTTCCACCTTTCATACGACGACGAGTCATAGGAGGTGCCATCCCTACTCCACTGACTGATTTGACTAAACCACGCAATGGCGTAGCTTCGGGTCCGGCCGCGGTTGCAATGCCATCCAGAAGTCCGCTTGTGATTGGCTTCCAATTATCTTTAAGAAAGCTACCAATTCCTTTCGCAGCAGATTTGATACCATTCCACAAGCTTCCCCAGAAACCAGAGCCACTAAGTCCTGATTGATGAGTTCGCAATACCTCGCCATGAGACATATGTAATGTTGTCCCTTTGCCCGCTTCGTATGCCTTTACCAACTTCTTGTAGTTTTCAGGATGGAAATAATGTGTGTGGCCTCTGTTCAATTGAGAATGACTCAAGCGAACGGGTTTGCCATGTAGGACTTTAACAGCCTGCGCGTGGCTCAAATCGACAGCAAATTCCTTGTACATCTAAATTGAATATCGGTGCTACTTGTATACAGAGCGAGAGACAAAAATGTCGAAGGTTAATAAATCTAAAACACTCAGTCTGGACGAAATTAAAAATAATATTACTCGTGATATCAGAATGGGAAGCGAGTATGATAATTTGTCAGACACTACGGTAAATCTATACACCAGACAACTGATCAAGCTTTACAAGGCCGGCGTTGCGAAACAGCAATGGTCCCCAAATGAGTTCATCTCCAATATCCAGTATCCAAACAAATACGACGATGCTTCGTTTCAAAAGACGTTTAAGGTTCAGAACTCGAGTATCATTGAGCTTCTGATGAGCATCTATACAAGTAAAGAGAGTCTCATACTAACACTGAACGCCATGTGTAAAATGGTCAAGAACAGATTTCGTGATGCATTCGGATATTACAATGCGATCCGAAAGGAACTGAGTAAGCAAAACAAGGCTGCAAAGCTGGACAACGAACTAACGCCAGAAGAAGAGAAGAAGTACATAAGCTATGAAGAGCTGATGTCCGTTCCTGGTAAAGCCCATAAGGTGCTCACCGAAACGTACGGCAAAGTATTTCTGTCTCAATCCGAGTTTGAGGAGCTGGCTAAAGCTAAGAGGACTGAGTACTTAAAGATTGCGTTTGATTACATCACACTATGGTTGAACGTGCATTATCCACTTCGTTTGGTATGGCCGAGCGTTCTTCTCACTCCAGAAGAAGGTGCAAACTATCTCGAAGGGAACATATTACACCTAAACGATTTTAAAAATGTTCGTCTGATGGGACCACAAACGATTAAATTGGATAGTACAACGATGAACTTGATTAAGTCATATCTCGAATTCTTGACTAATACAGTTGGAGAGCATCCTACTAAACTACTATGGCGGATTTTCAATCGACAGCCAGGTGAGTACGATTACACAAATTCAAGCAATAGCTTTAGTCAAGTGCTATCGAAGCTCTTCATGAAGTACAATGGAAAGCCAATGTCAATGAATATGATCCGGCACATTGCTGAGTCTCATTTGATCCAATCGCCAGCGTACGCTAAACTTACCAATCGCGAGAAGAACGATCTGCATTCCAAACTACTTCACAGCACTATGGCAGCTAATACGAGCTACAACAAGATTGCCAACCGAGCAAATGCCTCCGAAGTGTCATTTGAACCAGACAATTCATACGATCACGCACCCGAGCCTCCTGCAAAGCCCGCTGCAATGCCCGTAAGCAGACCTAAAGACCGTCGGGAGCGCATATTCCATGGTGCCTTCACACCTACTGGTAGCGACAAGACGCTTGAGATTGACATCTTTGAGAAATAATTTATTTGATATAACATACAAAGCGATCATGGAACAAAAACAGAAGAGAACATATCGCAAAGCTGGTCCATTCCATGTGGAATTCCATGGACTTCAATCTTGCTTAAGAAGCGACAAATCCAGAGTAAATATCAAAACAATGCTGGTATCTCATGCGTTTGTAGATCTATGGTGGCTGATTAGAGAAGATAGGCAATACGATAAGGCGTTGTTTGACCAACTCGACGAGCATGAGCGAGATTTCATGCGGTATTGCCTAAATAAATGTAAGATTACTTCAAGGCAGTTCGATAGTTCATACAATCAACTTCTCGATGGATTAGTAAAACGCTTGAAGATGCTTGAAGGAGCAAAAACATTGGCGATGATTCTCCACTGATAAAAACGGAAATGAAGTCAATCCTTGACAAATTATACGAAAAAAATGTATTTTCGGCATCATACTACAGCCAATTCAAGCGTCTGATGAAGCTTTAGATCTCTTAGACTCGCGTTTGAAGTTCAGCAACTTTGAGGTATCGATATAACGAGGTTTCTTCTTCTTTTTTTGTTCCTTAGCAAGATGACTAACACTGATCTTCTGAAGCTGATTGGACAATGTTTCAATATTTGTCGAACCGTAGTCGTTTCTGGATGGAGCTACAGGTTTCGAGTGATCTACCTCGCCCGATCCATCGATCTCCATTGCCTGAGGCATTAATTGTCGTCGAATTCTCTTTCGTCGATGCATTTTTCTTTCTTTTGGATAGTATATACAAGTAGATAAAATGAGCTTTCCAATTCTGTTAAATCTAAACAACCAAGTGGCTACTCACCAGTTCCGATATCGATTCTCGCAGCCTATCGACTTCAGTCAGTACGAAATTGCACTAGGATCAATATCCATCTACTACTCGTGGCGAGCAATTACTGCTCAGCGTCAAAATAATAGCTTACGAATCATTTGGCCAACTGCTTCTACGACCACGACATATTCGATCACTCTTCCAGATGGAACATACTCGGCGAGCGATATCAACAACTACCTTCAATATTGGTCAATTCAGAACAATCTCTACTTGACCAACAATACGACGGGAACAAACTACTATTTTATCTCATGCGCTGAGAACCCGTCGAGCTACGCCTTGCAATTCACAATGCAACCAGTCAAGAATATCACGGGTTACACTGCTGCTAGCGGATTTCCAACGATGCCAGCTACTGCATACACGCCTCAGCTCCAAGTAGATAACTCTGCGTTCGGTTCTATCATTGGATTCAGCCCAGCTACATATCCTGCCGCTCAAACAACTAGTGTTTATGCAGTTAATAGCAACTTGGTGCCTCAGATAGATCCGACAGCTGCTGTCGTGATCACTTGTTCAAATCTTTACAATCCAATCGCGAATAATAATCAAGTGCTACACACATTTACTTCTGCTGGGGTTGAGTATGGGGGACTCATAACCACCTCACAGGGACAAGGATTAGCCTACTGCCCAATGCAGGGTACTAATTCGGAATTGACTTTGTCATTTCTAGATCAGAACATGATCCCGCTTGGTATCATTGATAACAACGTATGTATTCGTTTGTTGATTCGACCAAAAAAAAGTAGTAGTGAATAATTTCACTAATGTACTAACTTCTTTTTTTTTACAAGTCGCAAACATACTCGATGACATTGCGATATATTTTTCTATCAGTGATATCCATTAGCATGGTAGTCATCTTCTCTGACGTAGTGCGTTTGTAGAGATCAATAAATGTTTTGATCGGAATATCAGTGGGGAAGTCGCGACAGATAATACCAAGGTCGCGGCTCGTTAAATTTCTCCCAAGAATTACGTACTGAGAGTTGATTCTAATGGTCTTTGGTATTCCAAAGTAGCTCTGGCTGATGTAGATCATGCTCCAAGCGGCCTTCCTTCCCCTTATGAAGTATTGTCCAATTTGAGCTTGAGTTTTCTTTGGTTCTAACACGAGGTCATCAAAGATAATCAATTTGCTCGTTTCAGAGTCGTATTCGCTCATTGCTGGGACCATTCCTTCTTCGATCACCTGGACATTGTCGATAGTATCTTTTAGGTGATCATACAGCGTCTCATTGGTCTTTGTACAAATGATTATTCGTGTGAAACATTTGCTTAGGAGGGCGATTATGTAGAGAACAGTGTTTGACTTCCCTGATCCACTGGGAGAGGCCACACACATTCTAAAGGGCAGCTCAAAGTGAGGATTCTTGGGGAATCGCTTGAGCTTGGTCTTTGGAATTGACTCGTAGAAGTTTTGCATCTTATAGTATAGTGATCAAAAATGTCTTCACTGCCTCCGATTATCAATTCTCCTTTATTCAATAGCTCTTACTTTAACTCATCCGATGGCTACCTTACTTTAACTACAGGCGATCAAAGATACTTGCGGCTTGGTGGGGTTGGAACGTTATCTGCGTTGAATGTGATCGGCAATCTTGATTGCGGTTCTCTGACGATTGGTGGAGCTGCGTTAGACTTGAGTGGATTATCATATGTTTCAGGTATAACTGCTGGAACCGCTCAAGCTTCAAAGGCTCTGGTATTAGATTCTGGTAAGACTATCACGGGTATCACCTCTATTTCATCTACAAGTATTACTGGAACACTCACTGCTGGGGACAACCAAATATTACATCGCTGGGGATCCTAACTAGTATCCTTTCTGTTTCGACAACTGCAACTAATGGAGTATCAATCTCGAATAGTTCTGCTGCTGCCCAAGCCAATATAAAATTTACAAGCAATCTTTATGCTGGGGAAATTGGAGTTCGAGGTAGTTCAGCAAGCAATCCTAATACGATGTATTTCTACCATAACGGAGCTTTTCGAATGTTCATCGATTCAACTGGAAACGTCGGCATTGGAACTCTACCATCTTATCAATTGGATTTAGGTGGGTCTGGAACTGGAATTAACACTGGATCGCTAAAATTCAATGGAACTACTTTTGATCAATCATTGTACTTGTCGATTACTCAAGGTGGTGCTGCGGCTTCAAAGGCGGTGGTGCTGAATTCAACTCTTGATTATAGTGGAATCAATAATTTAGGATGCTCCATCCTTACTGCTTCAACAAGTATGGCTTCACCTGCTATCACAGTCGATACGATCAATACCTCTGCTGGTCTAAATATTAACTACACGAATTTAAATCTCAACGGATCGGCAATGACATCTACTGCTGCTAAACTCAATTACAACGATATCACAACTCTTGGGGCGTTTCAGGTATCTAAAACAATGACATTGGATAGTTCTGGTGTAGGCTTGATGCCGTTGGGCACGTCGAGTACCAATTGTTTGCGTTTTTACGGAAATACAGCTAATCGTGAAACAATGAACATTTATCGAGTATCTGATATCAATGGATTGGTCATTGCATCGCGAACTACATCAGGATCAAACAACAAAACGTATCCGGTGTTGAATTTAATATCAACCGACAATCCGAGTTCATTTGTCGGGGGTGTTTCAGCTACAAGTGCAGATTTATTCAATATCAATTGGAATGACAAGCCATCCGTGGGTTTTACGTCTCAAACGCATAGATTTTGTTTCAATGTTGGAAATTCACAGCCGTACAAGAGTGGTTTCCCTCATACATACACTCTTGCTACCTCAGCGGATGCTTTTTGTATAAATCTTTCCGGTTCGTCGCCTACACCAACAAGTGGTTGTCTTTACCTTGTTTCTGATACTGTTAATAAAATGATATTTAACACCAATACGCCATACACTAGTTCATTTGGGACTGCTCCTCTCACACTAAACTCTGGTAATGTTTATATCAAAGCATCTAACGCACTCAATGATGGAACTGCTAACTATGATATGCCGATCTTCATGGAATCGTCTAACGCATCACCTATTGGGTTTGGATTACAGTTGAGCAATGCAACAAATGCAACTTCCACCAACTCGGCATATTTTGGAACTACTACTACCAACGATTTGGTTTTGATGACCGGCAATACACGAAGACTTACAATAACATCTGTTGGTAGAGTTGGTATCGGGACTGGATCACCAAACGCCCCTTTGCAAGTAGCTGGATCCAACTCATCTATCACAATTATACCAGTTAGCACAATTTCATATAGTTATGATGTAGCGTCTAACGCGTGGGCAAATCGTGGTGGCGGGCCTTTTACTCTGACAAACATCTCAGCTTCTTTTGGTGGTAATATTTACATTCAAGCTGGTATATGGGCTACGTCTGATCGTCGATTGAAAGAGAATATTAAAGAAATCGATTTACCATTTGATCGTTATAAGGATCTTAAACCGGTAAGTTATAGCTATAAGAACGAAGCTAAGAAAAGAGTTGGTTTGATAGCTCAAGATGTTATGCGTGTTTGCTCAGAAGCAATTACGATGATCGAAAATCAAAATTTGAAAGATGAAGAAGAAAACTCACCGGAAGGAGTTCAACTATGCTTAGATTACAATGCTATAACGATATTGAATGTTAATATAATTAAGAAGCTAATTGATCGTATCGAGAAACTGGAATCGACTATTAAAAAAAAATTGTAGCAATAACTTAAATAAAGATTCCATCGAGCCAGCCTTTCAATTCAGCTTTGTACTGATTCATAGCATCTCGTTTCATTTTATGTTTTTTTGGCGGTTTTGGAGCATTGTCTTCGAAATAGTCTTTGCCTTTGCGCTGCTCGACAGCTTCGCCAAATCTATGTCGGATACTTTCGTACAAGTTATTTGCAAATCAGCTTTTGTAGCTGCTGATATCGTCGGTATATACTTTTTTTATACCAGCATTCAACCCACGTAATCTCTTCTCTTCCTTTATTTCTTCGTCATCACTGCTCTCATCAGCATCCGAGTCTTGAAAGAGTTGTCGTGTAATCGAGGGTTCCTCCTCAGCTCGTTTAGCAGCCTTTTTTGTCGCTCGTTTGTCTGTGGGAGATTTATTTGGTGGAGTTGCGGTTCGTTTTCGTTTCAGAAGCTTCACGGATTCTTTCATGACTTCTTCAGCAAACTTACTAGCCATTTCTTGGCGTCTCCGGTTAGAATCCTCTCGTCGGAACTCTCTTTGTTTGTTAAGATAATTTCGAACATGGTCATCTACCACCTGTCTCAAAGTCTTTTTTCCCTTAATGTATGCTCGCGTATTGATAACCTTTTGGGCAACGTTATTTACTCCTCTGTAGAAATCGTCGGATGAATCTTCAGGTGCAGTGGGCTCGTCCATATTAATATCTGCGTCAGTTGATTGCGGAACGTACGTATGCTTCTTTGTACTCGCTTTTGGAGTTTCATGTGCTTCACCTTTGATGATTTCAGGAGGGCCTTTAGGACCTTTGAGTAGTTTCTTTGTGATTTGATCATAGTCGTACTCACGATTCTTCGCCATCACTTGCTGAAACAAATTCGCAAGTGAATCAGCACTTGCATCATCCAACGACTCGTTTTGAATTAGAGCTTTCAGCTTTTTGCCTTGAACAAAATCACTCTTCGCCATTGCATTGTAATAGCGGTCGTATGCTTTTTGCTTTGTCTGATTATCGGAGAAAAAACCACTCATGATTGATTTCGATTAGGTAGCGTATATTGAAGCTGTTTAAAAAAAATCGTTTAATAACATTTAGATTGAAGATATCATGGTATTTGCGATACCTAACCTTGAACTGGTCCTTGCGATACCGTACCCATAGCCGTATCGACTGTTGCAACAACTTCACGCAATACGTGGTAATAAATGGTGAGAGCGTAGTTGCAGTTGGAAGTACCAGACACGATAATACTCTTGCTCGCACCATCTTCACTTGGGAGACGACGACCAATATCTACAGCAACAAATCGATAAAGTGATTCCCATTGTCGCTGAGACAGCAAACCGGCCGAGATAACATCGTCGAGACCACCATCAACACCCGACTTTGACATCTCTTGTACAAACAAATCATATCCAAAACTCACGGGGTTGTTCCAGATAGGGACGTTTCCAACTGTGATTTGCAGATTTTTTCAATGCAGCAAATGGACTTGTCGTAGCTGGTACTGTCGAGAAGGGGCTACGGAACGGATTGATTGTATCCGACACAGTGGCGCCTGCGGTTGGATTGGTAATAACAGGTTGCATAATCAAACGCTTTGGATTAGCAATGCCATTGCTGACCGTCCAAGTGAAGGACGCGCCTGGAGCAACAGTGAATTTGTTCGTGATTCGTTCGAAGTAGCGAAACGTTTTCTTCTGAGCCAACGCATGATCGGCGCTTGGGTTAGGCGAGTACGTTGGAACGAGAAGACGCGAAAATGATTGCGATGGAGTGATACCAGTTCCTGCAGTTGGGGTTCCATTAACGTCGGCAGTAATTGTAAGCGTGGTCGCAGATGCAGGAAGCGCAAGGCCACCGGTCAAAGCAGTTGTCGTTGCACCACTACTTAAATTCCACAGCACTGGGCAAGTGTTGCCAAAATTCATATTGTTGCTCAAACTAGCAATAGTAGAAGGAGCCACAACGCCAGCAGTGCCAGTTGTAATCAAAGTAGTAGATGAGCTGTTGTAATTGAGGTAAATGAAGCCGCGCGTATTCTTCTGCATTGGGCATTTCTTGAAATAGTCAGAAATATCCCGCAACTTAATTCAAGCCAAGTAATGCGCGACGTAAAACGGCGAACCAGCCGCAACTGCGCCAGCAGGAGCCACATAGACTTGGGATTTTGATACGGCCTGAAGATTTGCACTGCCTCCCATCACATCGAATGCAAGCTTCGAGCTTTGTTGATCAAGTGCGGTAAAGAGCGATCGTTCAGCGGCTCCACGGTTCGAGTAGGTGTTAGCCAATCCAAACTCACCGATGCTATTTGTAGCTGTCATAAAGGACGAAGTGGCCAAGTTATCTAGCGATTGCGCTGCTCCGCTTGACCCTTGAATCGTTGGAGTAGAATATTCATCCAATACAAAGTTGCTTGTTGGACCATGTTTGACGTAAGTATTATAATCCGTTTCAGTGATAGCCTTGAACGTTGTATTCACATTCTCATGAACTTGATTCGTTTGTACAGTGGTTCCGTCAATAACAACTTGAACACTGTCAATGAACTGCCATGCTCCAGCCTTAGGTACCAATTGATCCACAGTACAGGCGGCAGTCGAGGTAATAGAACCGGCTCCGCCATTAAGAATTTGTAGCTTGACAGGCAACTCGATGACAGCTTCTTCCCAATTCACAAACGCGGCTTGAGACGAGATGGTAGAAAGATTGAATTGAATTTGTCCGGCATATTGACCGGTGTTAGATGTGGAATCCTGAATGTAGGTCCATTTTTTATCCTTGAAGAGCGTCTCAGCTGGAGCAGGTTCAACGGAATGCTCAAAAGCAGAAATATCTGAGGCGGAAGGCATAGTTTATGCGATTATATTGATGGCGATTATATTATACTTGCCGAAAAAATAAAGCACCATGAGCGAAAAAAGAATTATTAAATTGTCTAGAACGACAGATGATCAACTGATGAAACTTGCCAATTCACTTGGAGTCAAAGTAGATCAAATTGATTTCAAGCAAAACATGGATAAAAGCAAAGACTATTGCATATTGAACATGGGAACGCCTCAGATCGGCGGGACGCATTGGTTAGCAGTCTCAAACAAAGATATGGCCTATTTCGACCCTCTAGGATTACCAAGACCACGTGTGATACCAAAAGATTATGCCTACCGCGAAATCGACATCCAGAATCCTCGATTTGGGCATTGCGGGCAGTATAGCGTCTTGTGGCTGTATTATCTACAGCATAATCAATTAAATAAGTTCTACAAACTTTTTAAATCGCATTAATATACCAGCAAAACTACTACAAAATGAATACAATTGATTGGGAAACTACAACAATGTTGAACTGTCGAGCGTGTCGATCCAAGAATATTCATTTTGTGAAAGATTGGGTCCGTCGGATGTATTTTATTGGATGTAAAAGATGTAAGCACTTAGAGTCAGTCAATACACCACACATTCTGATTCTTGATGGTCGTAGAGAAGTAATATCAAAAGAAGATGCTTTGCAGTGGTTTGAAAAAAATGAATCGAACTACATTGTCTCGTAGATAATATACGACCATGGATGATATTGAGTATATTGACGAGCAAGAGCTAAACCCTGTTAATATTGATGATGGCTACTACTCATTGCCTGAAAAGCCAAAGCCTCAATTTATAGTTCAGTCGAGAATAACACTGCAGGACTATCAACGCATCACCAAGAATACTTCTCCGGCCAAGGCTCACTTGATTGAAGTACCAACACTCGCGCAGATACAAGCAAAGTATCAGTAAGATCATAATTTTTTTATGATGTCGTCGTGTGGGAATCCCGCCGGAAGTCGCATTAGCGGATGGTTCATGTTCGATGTGTCGCGGATGTCCATAAAAGTCTTGACTCACACGAAAACAATAAACGAGACAAGGTCTGGTTCATCTAATATCAATAGGAGATAGTTTTTAGATGAAAGTGTGAGTAAAAGCAAAATACTCACAAAGCTTTCACTTAGAGCATGTCAATAGCTGATATAGTATCTTTATATCAATAGTAAATATTTGTGAGTATGTGAGTATGTGAGTATTCAGATAAATTTACTATATGAAGTATGAACTAGGGGGGGTAGTACGAAAAACAGCAAAATATATGGACTGGCTAAAAAAGGCCATTTTAAAATACTCACATACTCACAAATTCAATAGATGTGGCATACACGATGGCCCTTCTCGTGGTATGTTTTTTTTGGTAAAAATCTGTGAGTTTTAATCAAAATACTCACGCAGTATTCGCATCTAGAGTGACTGTGCAATGTCACAATAGAATCCGGTCCATACCGGTGTAAAACCGGTTTTCCACGGCGGTGGTTTCGCTGATGGATTCATGACTGTTTTTGTCCAATCAGATCATGAATTCATGGTAGTTTTACAAATCAGAATCGCATGAATTCACGATTGCAGCAGAATCACATGAAATCCATGGCAGTGCTTTTTCTATTAAAGACTGTCAATGACAAGATTCATGACGATACGCAGATCGACAACGGCGATTGCATTTACACCATTTGGGAGAGCTTGGTTCGCGGGGATCGATAAAATTCGGCGCATGTCGAAGGTGACATTGACAGCTGGTTGATCTCTGGTGCGTCGATAAACCGTTCCACTTGCAGTTGGCGCTGGTAGAATGCCAAGTACGGCAATATCATAAAGCGCGTATCGCATTTGAACACCTTGAGGACTGATTTTCAAGACAGGATATACTGGATTCCACTGTAATTGCACCACCACTCGGCAGCTTCCACGAGACTTGCCCACGTCTGCGATCTTCCAACCTCCACAGCCAGTGTCACCCAATTAGCAACGGTGCGAAGTGGCGGAAGCGGTGTTCGGTTCAGCGTCGATCTCTTGGGGCCAAATGTCGCATCAGCCTCCTTGTTCGGGTTGGCAGCTCTTCTCGCGGTCATCGAGCGGCGACTTGCAACCTCGAGATCATTTCCTGATGCACGATTGAACATTTTCTCGAAAGATGCTGCAGTGCTTTCATGCACTGTCGTCGGAAGCTCAACAATCACGAGACGCCCATCATCAACGGCGAGAAATCGAAGTGGAATCCGCAGCCCTTCGCCGTCTCCAACATACTCATTGAAAGCAGCAATGGAGACTCACTCACACACGACGTACGGATCGATTTCATCGTCATCGTTGTCGAAATAACTCGCAACCGCATCAAGCTCCAGCGCATCGATGGCGACGCGAATATCATCGGCGGTCTTCAAAGTCGTCATGCTTGCTGCAACTGATGTTGGCCGTACCTCGTATATTGCTCTGGAAGAACAAAACGAATCCCCGTCTCAGCATGTGCTCATTTTCTCTTTCGAAATGAGAAAGGAAAGCGGGGAAGAGGTGGAGGGAAAAACCGGTTTTCATCGTCCGCTCATCCGCTCACTGTCCGCTCAAGCTATACATAAAAAGGCATCCAGAGTACCCCTAGACACCCTCAGAGACAGCGATGATGTACTATACAGTAGACGGAGAGAACTCTGAAGCCATTCGCTTCCCGCCTCTCTTTTCTCTTCCCAGATTTTCTCCCTCCACACGAAAGAGCGGTCACATTGTCGTCTCACACTCCGTTCAGCCCCCCCACTTCCAGTCGCAACGTCGCATACAGATCCCTCCCCACCACCACAAAAAGATCAACCCACCATCTTATTCCTCTTCAGCCGTCTCATTTCGCTCTCGTCCTCTCTCCAAACTCAGCCACGGTCTCTTCATGAGATACTACGGTATGAGTACAAATTAGAAAACGAAACTTCCCCCGGCGCCCCACCGTCTCAGAATAAGACCCCAATCTACTATTAATAGATCCCATTCCCATTGCCTCCTTCCTGCCGACCACCGCAAGAGCTTCTTCCTCTCTCTCTCTCTTTGGCGTCGCGCTTTTGTCTATTTCCGGCCTTTTTCTATTTACGTCTCGGCACGTCACACCACACCGGCTCCGGATCTCTCAACCAACCACGACACCATGGCGCATGGCGCCCGCACGCCAGGAGTAGTAATTCTATGATCGCAGTAGTCGTCGTACGCTCTCTACGCGCTTGCTTTTCACATGAGCTGGCTGATGTAAACGCTTCGACACCGCGCGTTCTCGAACGTCACGACGCGGAACGACGGGTTCGCCTCGGCGACCTTGAGCAGCCACTCCTTGCAGGCTCCACATGGAGCGAGCGGGTTGCGGTCCTGCTCCTGCAGCGCCGCGGCCTCCAGAGACGCGTCGTCGCACGAGAACGTGCGAGGCCGCTTGGGCTTGCGAGGAGACGACAAGTTGCTGTTCTCGAGCTTGCGTTTGCTCGGGCTCACGACGCGCGCCACGAGCGGCGGGGCGAGCAACGACGCGACCGAGTCGTCGCTTGTCGCGTGCGGGATGCCGGCAAAGGCCTCGGTCGACGACGACGAGGACGAAGATGACGACGACGAGGAGGTTGCCCCGCCGAGATTGATGCCGAGCACGCCGATCATCTTGAGCTGGTGGCGACGCAGCGTCGGGTCGCGAGCGAGCGCGCTGCCGATGGCGTTGCGCTCGGCGCAGAGCGAGCCCGTGGGCATGGAGACCTCGCAGTTCATGCCGCGGTGCGCCACGAGCGTCTTGCAGTACATGCGCTTCCCCGTCCACTGTACCGTACGGTAGAGTCCAGGTGTCTCAACACGTCATAAATGGATTACCGCGGGTTCTCCAGGTGGCGTGCTGAATCAAGTGAGCGAGAGAGACCAACTTAAAGTATCGAACTCTGGTCACCAGTTGGGCTCGACACCACGACAAGCCCACCCTCGATCTGTGTCTGCTCGCCGAGACGATCGGGCTACCTTATTCTAGGTAGCGACCGACCAACTGCGCCGTGGCGTCGTTGGCTCCGGCTAGAATGTTCCGCTCTTCCGCCGGCGAGCCCAGCTTCAACGTGAGCTCATCCATGTTCCTTTGCCAAAATTCAGAGGCGTCCACGAGGCTGCTGCCGAGCGCCCATCTGGGGCTTGGTGCTTGGGGCATCGCGAGTGAAGAAACCAAAGGAGGAGGGGCTCGTCCTCTCCATGGACCCCCACCCCCCACGCAGCTGCAGCCCTGGCCATCAAACGAGAAATCTGAACCCCCGAGTGAAGCTGGCTTCAAGCTCCGTGGTGACTCTTTTGCCTCGCCAGTTGAGGTTCCGGCCCCCGGGTTCTTCCGACGTGAGTCAGTTGACCAGGAACTAACTGCAACTTGTCAGGAGCTCTTCTCGCTCTTCGTTCTCAGAGAAAGAAAAAAAAAAAAAAAAACCAACCAAGCGAATAAACTCCCGATCACACGACGCGTGCAAAACACAACAACCAACACCAACAAGAAAACTCACACCCGAGAAAACGAAACGCCCTAGCCCTAACGACCGATCGTTTGGTGTGGCTCCGGGTGCGCCGATGACACGCCTGCGTCTGCACTTGCTCAAGCCCGCGCGGGCGGCAGACGAGCCACCCGGCGTAATTTCCTCCCAATAGAGCGCGGAAGGCTTTTGCCGCCGAAGTGAACGTTGGCGTGGCCACAACAGAACGCTCCGCCTCATCTTCCGAGTCCGCTGGGGCCCGCCTGTTAAAAAAGCTGCAGAGGCAGGCAGCCACCACGGTTCACGGCCGGCGCTCGCATAACCAGTTTTGATCTCTCCGGACGCCGGTCCAGCGTCCAGCGTCCAGCAATCCCATCCCATCCGATCTCATCCCATCCGGGCCCGTCCTAACCTGTCCGGAAGCCTTGGTGACACCATGGGCGTCGAGCTCGACACGCGCCCGTTCGGCGCGCCCGAGGAGCTCCTCGAGCTGACGCCGCGCGCCAAGACCAAGTCGCTGGGCAGCCCGCGCCGGCGCGCGGCGTCCGCGTCGCTGCGCAAGAGCCTCAGCGACAAGCCGCTGGGCGGCGCGTCGCTCGCGGCCAGCGCCTCGCTGCAGAGTGAGCTCGCGACCAACCAGCTCGGCCAGCTCGACGGCCCGCCGCCCTCGGGCCACCGCGAGCGCCTCATGGAGCGCGCCGACGAGATCCTGCGCGGCAAGCAGCAGGTCGGCGTGCAGCTCGGCGACACGTGCCCCGTCTGCCTCGCCGACGACGTGGACACGCAGCTCTCCAACTGCGGGCACCGCGTGCACGCCAAGTGCATCAAGCGCTGGATCCAGTCGGGCGCCAAGTGCCCCGTGTGCCGCGAGGTCGTCACGGGCGTCGAAGAGGCCTTTGCCGGCCCGCCCAGCGCGCTCTACCACCCGCTCGAGAAAGACCTCTCCTCGGACTACACGTCGGAAGACGCCTCGACCTCGACCGACAACCAGACCAACGAGTGGGGATGGTTTGAAGAGTTTGACGACTTTGAAGAGACCATGGACGAAGCCGAGCTCATGCAGCACCTCCACACGCGCCGCAAGCACTCGCTCCAGGGCGAGCTGCTCGGGGGCGAGCCGCACTCGATCTCGCCGCTCATGAACCGCGAGATGTCGACCACGTTCGAGGTCTGCCGCACGTTCGCGCCGCTGCGTCTCGAGTACGACGCGCCCTACTCGGAGAGCAAGCACGAGTTCATGCGAGGACTGCCGTCGCACCGCCACATCGCCGCCAAGATCCAGATCCGCAGCTTCCGCATCGTCGAGTCCACGACCAGCAAGAACCAGCACGCCGAGTACCTGCTCGAGCTCCAGCTCGACCGCAAGTACTTTAGCCGCTGGCGCCGCTTCTCGGAGCTCAGCAAGTTCGTGGGCACGCTCGGCTCGATCCAGTTTCGCCGCACGCTCGCGGCCTGGGCCGCGCTCGAGGCCTCGAGCCGCTGGTTCAACCGCCTCGAGCTCAGCTACCTGCACAAGCGCTGCCGCATGCTCGAGGAGTTTGCCCACGCGCTGCTGCAGGAGAGCTCCTCGGCGCATCCGCTGGCGGACCTGCTCGACGGCTGAAGACGGGTCTACTCCTCGAAATATTTAAACGCGGCGGCTCCATCTCCCTCCACCTCCCTCCCCCCCCTGTTCGTTTCTGCACGTCCTCCTCCTATTTATGAGATCGGCAGAGCTCAAGTCCCGCTCCCGCGCCGATCCGCCACATACACACACACTTTAGAAGCCCCCACATCCACTTAGTAGAAACTGAATAAGACGCAAGCTCGTGACGTTTTCTCGCCATCTCCTTTCTTCCCTTCTTCCGGTGTGGATGAGTTGACCGAGGTCACGCCATCGCTGACAGCTTTGCAGAGAAGCTCCCCCAAAAATTGGGCGGCTGGCGACATGGAAGCAAAGCCGTTCTGCACCAAAGCGAGACGCGTCCCGCGTGACAGCAGGCTCGGATCGCCCCGAGCAGACGGAAAATTTCGTGTTCACCGTGTCTGATGGGCGCGAGAGCTTCAGAAGCGACGCTTTTCCGTCTCATGGCGCTGGCGTATGAACTACACGCGCCACGCATGAGCCGAGTCGGATGGTACGTACGGTACAGTACAGATATAGATTGTGAGGTATCGCGACACTACATACTGTGGCATGTACATGTAGAACGAAGCGACGGAAAACCGCCATTGAAACCTTCGACGGAGCGCGTCGCCGCCACACGAGCGGCGCCACGTGCTCGACGTGGCGTGGCGTGGCGTGGGGAGCTGGGCTGCTTGGGGTGCCCAAGGCAGTGTTCCCAGGGTGTGCATAAACACACGAGCGTTGCATGACACTAGGAATTGTATTATTTTTTAACGTCAGCTGGCGGCAGAAATCCAGCACGAGGGTCCCACGCTGCGCCTTCAAGAGACACAAGGCGCGCATGCACATGTACGTTGAAGGCGCCGTCGCCAGTGCAAGCGCGAGCCGTGCCGAGGCACATCGGGGCCAGTCTCGCGGCGCCCACGAGAATGGAATGTTGAGGTGACAACCGCATGGCGAGCGAGCGGATCGGAGCCGCGCGGCTCGTGGGATCGTCCCACTGACGTCAGGAGCGAGGCGCGTCTGCCGCATCACCAGCCAGCACGGCGTTGCAGCGAGAGAGAGAGGAAGCATCGAGAGAGAGAAGAGCTCCTGAGCAGAGCGGCGCTGTTGACGCATCGAGAGGTCACTCGAGCGAGGGAGGTCTCAGTTCCAATAAGTCCAACTTCAACTTGAGTTTGGAAGCATTTGCGAGCGATGACGCTGTGGGCGTCACCGGTCGGCAGAAAGGACATTCAACGGAAAAATACATAAAATGCTAAACAAAATCGATAAAATAAATTACTTGCACACAGCACTCGGAATGAAAACAAAAACAACGCGAACGACGACCAAGACGACTTTCCGCTTGGAGAAAACTCCCACTCTAGACACCAAAGCGCTTTTCGATGGGGTCAGAGACAGGGCATTTCTCGAGCCGTGCCATCAACTTGGACGAGAGCAGGAGGGTCCTCGCTCCCCTTTGAAATTCATCGGGGAGACCTCGAGCCCTCTGGCAGCCACGATCGATCACCTGGGTGATGATCACGGCGACCTTCATCGTCGCCACTGGATTTCTCTTCCCTCGCTCGTCTCGCTCAGTTGCGGCCGTTCCAATCGCTCCCCCAGGCCTTCTCTGCGCGCGTCTTCTTTGTTCGACTCGTTCAGGAATTACTTGCTCTCGGTCCAACGGACCAAACAATTCCCACCCATGCCTCATTGCTTGACGATGAGAAGCTCATGGGAGGTTGAAGGTCCTCCGAGACTTTTGGGGGGATGCGGGAGAGGCCCAAGGGGAGCTTGGACCAAGCTCCCCGTGGGCTCTGGTGCTCCCAACTGCCCTGGCTTGATGGGGACTCGAGTGGAAGGATAAGGTCGCGGCGGGAGCCAGTCCCACGATCGCCTTGCGACAACCATGAAATGGGAGGAACGGTTCCTCCCATTTCATGGTTGTCGCGCACTCCGCCTGGTTCCTGGAACCAGGCGGAGTGTCGTGGCCTCATGGAGCGAGGACCTCTTGGTGGGTGATTCTTTGCCCCCGAGAGAGTACGAAACCTGAAGCGGTCGGCGAGCATCTCATACTCACGAATGCCGACCGCTCCACGAACTGCAACCAAGTTCGGCCCCAGATTTGGTCACGCAGGCCTGCCTCGACCAACAACTCCTGACCTACGCGTGCTCCGCAGATTTGTTGGGACACGGTGCGCTTTCGACGACTTGAGCTCCAGCGAAAAGTTTGCCGTGATGGAGCTAACGGACTTCGCATACTCCTTCGGCTCCTACGTTGAGCGCAATGGTCAGACAGTTGATATCTATCGTGAGTCCGAAAGGGAAAGGCTCACGATGATCCTGAGTCTTCTCTGAGCCCCATCCAGGTCGCAGGACATCGAGACAAAGCGATGGGTAAGGTAAAATGCACGGATTCATTCTAACCTGTCGTTATCAAAATGAGACTCTCCGAAGTTGTAACTCACAAACTGTCGGTCGTGTTGAATACTGACGGGACGAGTAGCTTGAAATGGTGTTGCAGCTGCTCAAAGACTTCGCGGTGGCCCTTGGTACTGTAGTGCAGTCCATCCTGAAGTAGAGTCGCCCGCTCGGTCGTATTCGGGTACGTGGTCATAAAGAATTCGTAGATATCTAGCATCGACACATTGATTCCTGCAGTGAGTGCAGCGATTTCCCGACATGCTGCAGCATACAAGCCCGCTTGTTCGTTGGTGCGATCAAGCGGGTCAAATACCAGGTGCCTTGAGATCATAAGAGCTCTTCGTGTGGCATTGTCGATCACGGACGGAGAGATAAGGACAAGCTTGGCTAGCGGTGCAAGCTGGCGCACGGTGACGAGGATCGTTACAAGGTTCTGCTTAAACTTGTCGATAGTCACATGCCTTACTTGATAGTTGCCTCCAATCAAAGCCGCGTCGTTGTTGCCGAGCCACACTGTGATGACTCTGGGTGCTGGATCTGCGAGGATGTCATTGGCAATATCCGGCAGCGTCGAGCTCAACGTCAGCTCCGTGTTGTAGCCTCATCGCCCACGATTCAAAACCTCAATAGTGTCGCCATAAGAAGCTTGAAGAAGACTCGTGAATCCACCCTCTGCCGCTGCGAGTTAAGTGATAGAGTCGCCAATCAGCATGATTCTTGGTGAGCGCGAAACTGTCGGCATCGGCGTAGTAGTTGTCATTGGCGTCGGCGTTGGCGTTGGCGCCGGCTCGTAGACTGGCGGTAATGTTGTATTTGAAGGTGTCGGCGACGGTGCAACTTCTGCTGACGGCGGAATTGTCGTCATAGGGTGTTGGTTTTTATGCAATGCCGAGTTCATGCTCCAGCCGACGCCGATTCCAGCGCCTAGACAAACGCACGAGATTGCCACTGAAGCGACGTTCGACCAAAAGCGCTTCTCGGGATGAGGCACTGATTTCTTTGAGCTCTTGACACGTGTGGCGTTCATACTGCAGGAAAATGAGGAATGCATCTCCTCCGGCCATCGTGAGCGGTTACCTTGGGCGGTCATGTCGCAAGATGAGGAGGAGATTTGCAGCCTCTAGACGCCGCTCGAAAACTCACGCACGGATTTGAGATCCTCCATAGCCAGAGCGGGACGCGAATAGTTGCTCGAAATTAGCTGGTATGGGCATTCATGTCACAATGATCGGAGGAGATGCTGGTCGCCTACAGAAGCCTCTTCAACATAACCTAAGCGGGTCGAATGAGATCGCCGATTGGACATTGATACCCCTGCATGGGATTAATTATGCGATTGGAGCTGCTATTTTCGATGCGGACCGTTCGATCAATTGGCTGGCTGGGAGCGGACAAGTATCGCTTCCTGGAAGCAAGTTTTGCCATATTATACCCAGAGTTATACGGCCCGGACTGTCCTAGACCACGGTGAGTATCCAGTGGAGGTTCCCGGTATTAGCTACTTTCAATGCCAATGCCGGTGAGAGTGATCACCACGGAGACCTCGCACATGCAAGATTGGGTCCTTGCAACAGGCGAGGTTATGTCCTTTTCGTCGGAAACCGACCCTCAGTTCAAAACGAATACAAACCGCAGTAACCCTGCAACTTATTGATCGAACCTAACCGGGAAAGGAGATTGGGCTGGGGCGGTGTTGCGAACGAAGCACTACTTGGTCGTTTGCCGTGCTATCCTGACTTGGGACGCACTTACCGGACGCACTTCTCGTTGACCAAAAATCGGACACGTATCTCTGGTTGTTGTTTCGGAGTTCTGAAGTGCTCGTGTTGACTAAGTAAGCACCAGCACTTCAGAACCCCTCGAAACGACAAGCTACTGAAGCCTTTCGGCGAAGACGTGGTGATTTCTCGTGAGATCGGATAGTTGGATTCATGTATTGACTTGCAGAAGAAGCGAACTTGGTAACGTCTGCGACGTGTGGTAGTTGGCGAAGTTTGTCAGGACAACGTCGGATCGAACGAACCGATTGAGCATCGTTTCAGAACCACTAGAAATCACACGCTCGGGACTCCGTGGAGACCGTGCTAGACCATACATTTGTTGAACACCTGGACGGACCGAGTTCGTCCGTCCAGGTGTCTTTAGTGGGCACGCGATCATGTCCATCGCTTCACGAAATTGTATCTCATGGCTATTTGCCCGAAACACTTCACATCGGGGGGCAACAAAAATTAGCCAAATTACACGCGTTTTTGAAGTGCTTTCACAGCCACTCCCAATATCGCTGGAAGTTGTGGATCCCCCAAACTTCTGAGAGATGTGAAGCTGTATAGTCTATCATCCACTGATCTGAGCTCTCGAGGTTTGTGTAATGAGCCATCTGTCGCGTCATCGTGTGGACGACAACCCACAAACTCGCCCAATTTTCGAAAAGTGAATCCAGCGTTAGTAGCACGAACGTTCATGGTGTTATCGCATCAGACCCCTCTCGCTCACATGCACCGGTTGCGTGCGTGATCGCGATAGCATTCGTGTTAGCTGGCGAATGTTGAATCGGCGTGCACCTCTGTTCCACCTGGCAAGCTCCACTTACCCTGTCTTTTTATGCACACAAGTTGATGTATTTGAGATTCACCGCCACAGGCACCTAAACGTGAAAAGGTGTTTCGAAAAGAGTTTGGTCTCGCTTGCTTCAAGTTGTTGGCTCAGTCGTGGGTGTTGATACTGCGTATTACTTATTGTCAACTGCGGGAAGATGGCAGAGGCACTCGAGTGTGCGTCTGTCGACGCTCGATTTCTTCCCACGAGGTATCGCCAACAAGGATGAGCAGGGCTCGAGGCCAGATACGCATGATAGGACGGGAACAGAATGGGTGTCCACTCCTGGGGCCCTACACCGAACGCTTCACATCCGTGTGCGGGACACCAAGGGCAACCTGTCGACCAGAGCTCATTCCCAAATCTTCTCAAGCGAGCAACACTCTTCTCCTCAGCCTTTGCTCGAAGTCTCGCATCTGTTCCTCGAACTCACCTCGCTCCGACACTAGCCACCTCGATCTTCTTCAATGGGCTCCTACATTTCCATCGTCAACGACACGCAAGATCCTTGGCAGTGCAAGGTCGGCCCAGATATGGCGGCACTCAAGATCGCAGGGATCATCGTAGGCAGCGTAGGAGCGCTTGCATCAGTCATCGCGACGGCAGGCTCGACAGCTCCGCTGTTCGCCGCTCTCTCTGCAAATGGTGTGGTCTCCGTCTTTGGTGTCTCCACTGCCGCACTCACAACTGTCACGGCTGGAGCGGCAAGTATCTCCACGGCGGCCGCAGTAGTCGGCGGTGTCTCGGGCTTTGGGATGGGTGTCGCCAAGGCCATGGCAGAGAAGCTAAACAACGACGGTTACAAGACGATCGCGCCTGGAAGCAGCCAACGCTGGGGAAAGAAAACGCTCTCACTGTGGCAGCAAGGCACTTGCGTCAAGACGGTCATCGTCGATGAGAGCAACGTGCGCGTCGAGACGCTGTACATGCGACCGATCTTCACGGGTGCGACTGCGAACTCGAACCGCGACTACATGATCAAAGAGTGGCTTGAGAAGAAAGGCACTGAGAAGCAAGACATCGTGGCCAAGACCGGTGAACAGCGAAGCATCGAGGACGTCGAGCTGCTGCGAGACCCGGGTACGCAGATCGTGTACTTTTACGCGAACGGCACCAACTCGTACCATGAGTGAGTAGATACAGTATGGCGAAGTCGCTTATTGTTTGTGTACTCGGGCAGACTGTACACAGACGTCCCGACGTAGTTTGTTGGATCTTGATACTGTACGATTCAATTTGAATGAGTGATTATAATGTTGACAATGACGGAGTCGTGATCGGTTGTGCCCAAGACGAGCTAATATAAGAGAAGGAGCTTGCGAATACCCGTGTACTGCGTACGAGTTGGGTGCGTTTGTCGTTTCCAACACAGATGATCCCTTGAGTCGTGTCTACGCTAGAAACCCTCAAAACTATCCTCGAATCCAGCACACCCGATTTAGAGCGAATTCCTCTTTTGCATTGCCAGAACTCGCTCGAGACGCGATTACAGTCAACACGAACTATTCAGTTTTGAAGCGAGGCAACCTTGATTACATTCAATACGAATTGCCCCAACAAGGGCAGACTGTCGTTGTAGACCTACCAAACTATGCTACCACGTGGTTCGCACTGCACACCCGATGCTATTGCACTCGATCCGATACCTTGCCTCACTTGCTGTGGCGGTCGAGCGAGAACTGGATGAGCTTGCCGATGACTTCGTCCGTGGGGAAGTCCATGGACACGATGCCCTTCTTCATGGCCTGATGGCTGATGATATCGTTGGTGCGCGGCATCATCCGGTTGGCCACATCGTCGATCGCGTAGGTGATCGGGAGGCGATGGCCTAAGAACTGGCGGTAGAGCAGACC
Source organism: Pythium myriotylum (assembly GCA_023091665.1). Lineage (NCBI taxonomy): Eukaryota > Oomycota > Peronosporomycetes > Pythiales > Pythiaceae > Pythium > Pythium myriotylum. The sequence continues at coordinate 307,120 of JALJCQ010000014.1, forward strand.
CGAGGTGGGGTTCTCGAACCAGCCGGTCTTGGAGGCGTCCCAGGACGCGACGGCGCGATCGCGGAATGTGCTGCCCATCTTGTCGAAGTCGTCGAACTCCCACCCGCTGCGCGTGTCGATGAGGTCGTAGTTGTATCCGTAGTTGCTGGTCTTGGCCCCGGAGTCCCAGAAGATGACGACCTTGCCCCGTGCGTCTGCGAGCGTCACGTCGGTGGCGGATTTGGCTCGACCGTCGTACCAGAGCGCCGGTCGCTTGTTGAGATGGTTGGCCTCGACGTAGTTCTGGAAGTCACTCAGTCCTTCGTCACGCTCGACCTTGAGTCGGATGAAGCACACCTCGCTTGGGTGGGTGGCGAGGAAGTCCTGGAGCATGGAGATGGCAGCTTCGAAGTTGAGTGCGAGGTAGTACTTGCCGTGGAACATGCAGAGCTGGTCGGGGACGCCTTCACAGACTCCGACGCGGTAGTCGAAGTAACGGATGCCGCGCTGAAGCTGCTTGGTGATGTCCGAATTTTGCGAGATGACCCATCCGCTGCCAGTTGGTTCCACGAGGTTGTAGGCAGTCGAGTCGTGGGTGCCTGGGATGACGAGGTCGTGGAGCGGCGCCGAGTCTTGGATGGAGGCCATCCAGGAGTCGGTGGGGACGTTGGCGCGAACGGTGACGGCGAGCGTTGCGAGGACGGTGGTGAGGAAAGCAGATGCGGTGAGCATGGTGGAGTGTTGGGTGGCGATGACCTGGTGGGAGGTTTTGGAGAGTGCGATGGAGTTGGAACTTGGCGTTGCGGGGCAAGTTGCGGAATGAGCTTGTGTGTGGAGGTGAATATCCGCGTCATGTGGGGGCTCTTCTCCCTGTGAGTGAGTTTCTCCTGGGCATGCTGTTGCGTCCCGCTGTCTGCATGCATGATTGTTAGCCTCTTACAGCATTTCACGCTGGCTGTAGCCACCCTGTGGTCGTAACGCCTTTCCGTGGGTTGCAGCGTTGCGTCAAAAGATTTGGGGTTTCGTGGGTCGTGAGTGAGATGATTCGACAAGAGCCCTGTTTCTACCTTATCTTTGCGTTTCATGACTTCACGAAGACCGGAACGGAATGCTTCCTGCAGTCTTCATCAGGTTCGATGGATAGATATGGTGACTCGTCGCCTGTTTAGAAGATCGTCCGGACAGAGTGGGATCAAGTTTGCGTGGCGGGAGCTTTTCCGCCACAAAACTGCAGCGAAGATATATTTGTAATGTGTGCTGCCTCCTGCTCAATGCATGTACTCCAGACCGTGCAATAGGCTGCGAGTTTGGAGCAGTAGCTAGTACCAAGGGCAATGATCTTGATCGTCAACCGAACTGAACATCTGTTGGAGATGATATTGCAGATAGATGGCGATAATTGACTTTTTGTCACGCACCACCACATTTTCGCGGTTGCCTTGGACTGGCGGCGCGTGACATCGATTGTACCGCACGTGCAGATGGGCAACGAGCCACATAGCATAGTACTCGCAGTCTATTGCACGGTCTGGCCTGATGCATCGTGGGTCGAATGAACACACGTCATCTTGTCACTCTGTGCAGCTTAGAAAGGTGGCGCTTTTATGTGCAACAAGCAATGGAGTCGTATGGATTGGACAGTCCACATCGTACAGAAACTTCAAGTTGGCGACTCAAGTGCGTGCCGCGCGGTCTGTGGTCCCAAGTCTCCACCAAATGAGCACGACCAGACTCTATCACCTGTTTCAGAAGAAGTTGAAGGTCGTCAACCTTCTTCCGCTGAATGCCTCTCCACTACAGTACATGCATTGAGCAGGAGGCAGCACACATTACAAATACTGTAAACTTTGTATTTTAGCCCCCTCCCTCCAATTCAACCCCCCTCTATTTTAACCCCCTCCCAAGGAGGGGGTTAACGACTTATGCCCCCTCCCCTTCCGTAATAGATTTAGTTAACTCCCTGAATTACCCACGACCTTCTGGATCTGGAACCTCGATTTCGTGGTGAAAGTGAAGGCTCACCTTCAGGCTAGGAAGATCCTCTACGTGGTTATTCCAGGTGGGATGACCGCCTTCCTGCAGCCGTGTGACTACGGCTTGTTCAAGCCGTTGAAGGAGCGACTTGCTGAGATCATTGACCAGTGGAAGGAGCATGGACCTCACTGTGTCACGGCAGGTGGGAACGTTCGCCCACCAGAGCGTTCGCTAATGATCTCGTGGATCAAGGATGCTTGGGGCGACATCTCGGGACCCAGCATCCACCGCAGCTTTCGTAGCTGCTTTCTCGGTGACGACTTCGAGTTGTCCATGTGGCACCACGAGACCTACGGCGAGGCTTTTCAGCGTGAGCTCTCTGGCGACAACGAGGCAGAGCAGCTCCTTGACGTTGTCACCCAGCTCACCCTTGAAGAGAGCAGCGGCGTGGAACTCGACGACGACGAGTCGCAAGTGATCGTTTTCGTGTAGCCCCACCCGCCGACTCAACGACTTCGTCCTGAGTCGAATACAAGCCAGAAGATAACACATCTTAATACATTTGCTGCTGGCACAAACTCTGTTTTTCGACCCCCCCCCCCCCCTGTTTTTGACCCCCCTCCCCAGGGGGGGGGGGGTTAACGGCTATAACCCCCGGGTACTAAAATACAAAGTTTACAAATATATCTTCGCTGCAGTTTTGTGGCGGAAAAGCTCCCGCCACGCAAACTTGATCCCACTCTGTCCGGACGATCTTCTAAACAGGCGACGAGTCACCATATCTATCCATCGAACCTGATGAAGACTGCAGGAAGCATTCCGTTCCGGTCTTCGTGAAGTCATGAAACGCAAAGATAAGGTAGAAACAGGGCTCTTGTCGAATCATCTCACTCACGACCCACGAAACCCCAAATCTTTTGACGCAACGCTGCAACCCACGGAAAGGCGTTACGACCACAGGGTGGCTACAGCCAGCGTGAAATGCTGTAAGAGGCTAACAATCATGCATGCAGACAGCGGGACGCAACAGCATGCCCAGGAGAAACTCACTCACAGGGAGAAGAGCCCCCACATGACGCGGATATTCACCTCCACACACAAGCTCATTCCGCAACTTGCCCCGCAACGCCAAGTTCCAACTCCATCGCACTCTCCAAAACCTCCCACCAGGTCATCGCCACCCAACACTCCACCATGCTCACCGCATCTGCTTTCCTCACCACCGTCCTCGCAACGCTCGCCGTCACCGTTCGCGCCAACGTCCCCACCGACTCCTGGATGGCCTCCATCCAAGACTCGGCGCCGCTCCACGACCTCGTCATCCCAGGCACCCACGACTCGACTGCCTACAACCTCGTGGAACCAACTGGCAGCGGATGGGTCATCTCGCAAAATTCGGACATCACCAAGCAGCTTCAGCGCGGCATCCGTTACTTCGACTACCGCGTCGGAGTCTGTGAAGGCGTCCCCGACCAGCTCTGCATGTTCCACGGCAAGTACTACCTCGCACTCAACTTCGAAGCTGCCATCTCCATGCTCCAGGACTTCCTCGCCACCCACCCAAGCGAGGTGTGCTTCATCCGACTCAAGGTCGAGCGTGACGAAGGACTGAGTGACTTCCAGAACTACGTCGAGGCCAACCATCTCAACAAGCGACCGGCGCTCTGGTACGACGGTCGAGCCAAATCCGCCACCGACGTGACGCTCGCAGACGCACGGGGCAAGGTCGTCATCTTCTGGGACTCCGGGGCCAAGACCAGCAACTACGGATACAACTACGACCTCATCGACACGCGCAGCGGGTGGGAGTTCGACGACTTCGACAAGATGGGCAGCACATTCCGCGATCGCGCCGTCGCGTCCTGGGACGCCTCCAAGACCGGCTGGTTCGAGAACCCCACCTCGGGTCTGCTCTACCGCCAGTTCTTAGGCCATCGCCTCCCGATCACCTACGCGATCGACGATGTGGCCAACCGGATGATGCCGCGCACCAACGATATCATCAGCCATCAGGCCATGAAGAAGGGCATCGTGTCCATGGACTTCCCCACGGACGAAGTCATCGGCAAGCTCATCCAGTTCTCGCTCGACCGCCACAGCAAGTGAGGCAAGGTATCGGATCGAGTGCAATAGCATCGGGTGTGCAGTGCGAACCACGTGGTAGCATAGTTTGGTAGGTCTACAACGACAGTCTGCCCTTGTTGGGGCAATTCGTATTGAATGTAATCAAGGTTGCCTCGCTTCAAAACTGAATAGTTCGTGTTGACTGTAATCGCGTCTCGAGCGAGTTCTGGCAATGCAAAAGAGGAATTCGCTCTAAATCGGGTGTGCTGGATTCGAGGATAGTTTTGAGGGTTTCTAGCGTAGACACGACTCAAGGGATCATCTGTGTTGGAAACGACAAACGCACCCAACTCGTACGCAGTACACGGGTATTCGCAAGCTCCTTCTCTTATATTAGCTCGTCTTGGGCACAACCGATCACGACTCCGTCATTGTCAACATTATAATCACTCATTCAAATTGAATCGTACAGTATCAAGATCCAACAAACTACGTCGGGACGTCTGTGTACAGTCTGCCCGAGTACACAAACAAAAAGCGACTTCGCCATACTGTATCTACTCACTCATGGTACGAGTTGGTGCCGTTCGCGTAAAAGTACACGATCTGCGTACCCGGGTCTCGCAGCAGCTCGACGTCCTCGATGCTTCGCTGTTCACCGGTCTTGGCCACGATGTCTTGCTTCTCAGTGCCTTTCTTCTCAAGCCACTCTTTGATCATGTAGTCGCGGTTCGAGTTCGCAGTCGCACCCGTGAAGATCGGTCGCATGTACAGCGTCTCGACGCGCACGTTGCTCTCATCGACGATGACCGTCTTGACGCAAGTGCCTTGCTGCCACAGTGAGAGCGTTTTCTTTCCCCAGCGTTGGCTGCTTCCAGGCGCGATCGTCTTGTAACCGTCGTTGTTTAGCTTCTCTGCCATGGCCTTGGCGACACCCATCCCAAAGCCCGAGACACCGCCGACTACTGCGGCCGCCGTGGAGATACTTGCCGCTCCAGCCGTGACAGTTGTGAGTGCGGCAGTGGAGACACCAAAGACGGAGACCACACCATTTGCAGAGAGAGCGGCGAACAGCGGAGCTGTCGAGCCTGCCGTCGCGATGACTGATGCAAGCGCTCCTACGCTGCCTACGATGATCCCTGCGATCTTGAGTGCCGCCATATCTGGGCCGACCTTGCACTGCCAAGGATCTTGCGTGTCGTTGACGATGGAAATGTAGGAGCCCATTGAAGAAGATCGAGGTGGCTAGTGTCGGAGCGAGGTGAGTTCGAGGAACAGATGCGAGACTTCGAGCAAAGGCTGAGGAGAAGAGTGTTGCTCGCTTGAGAAGATTTGGGAATGAGCTCTGGTCGACAGGTTGCCCTTGGTGTCCCGCACACGGATGTGAAGCGTTCGGTGTAGGGCCCCAGGAGTGGACACCCATTCTGTTCCCGTCCTATCATGCGTATCTGGCCTCGAGCCCTGCTCATCCTTGTTGGCGATACCTCGTGGGAAGAAATCGAGCGTCGACAGACGCACACTCGAGTGCCTCTGCCATCTTCCCGCAGTTGACAATAAGTAATACGCAGTATCAACACCCACGACTGAGCCAACAACTTGAAGCAAGCGAGACCAAACTCTTTTCGAAACACCTTTTCACGTTTAGGTGCCTGTGGCGGTGAATCTCAAATACATCAACTTGTGTGCAAAAAAGACAGGGTTAGTGGAGCTTGCCAGGTGGAACAGAGGTGCACGCCGATTCAACATTCGCCAGCTAACACGAATGCTATCGCGATCACGCACGCAACCGGTGCATGTGAGCGAGAGGGGTCCGATGCGATAACACCATAATTGTTTGTGCTACTAACGCTGGATTCACTTTTCGATAACTGGACGAGTTCGTGGGTTGTTGTCGAGCACACGATGGTGTTGACAGATGGCTCATTACACAAACCTCGAGAGCTCAGGTCAGTGGATGACAGAGTATACAGCTTCACATCTGCCAGAAGTTTGGGGGATCCACAACTTCCAACGATATTGGGAGTGGCCGCGAAAGCCCTTCTAGAAACGCACGTGTTTATTACGGCTTAGTTGAAGAACAGTGTTTTAGAGATTGTCGGGGTCGAGGATAATGACACAGTTAGATTCGGTCGACAAACATGGCTTGGTGATTCGACGCAGTCTGAGAGTAGAGATTGCCCTGCGACAAAGCACTCCTCTTGCTGCTTTTGTCGACCGTCATTGAACGAGTCTGCTTTGAGCTCTCACGACGCTCGCAACTCCTGGTACGGACAGCAGTATCGGTATCGCGTACGAAATATTTACAATCTACGTCATTAATATTAGTGTAATTTCAATACTAACGGATTCTTTCAGATAAAAGACCGGTCTTTTATTGATTTCTAGGCCGCAGGTTCCCAATTTTAGTGACATCGGTCTTGTATTCAAGCGGTCTTCTATTATTTTGGGCAGTCTCGTTCATGAGCACCGTGCACTCTGGGTTCATTAACGAACGCAGCGATGACAGATATCGCATGTAGGACACGGCACGTTCACACACATCGGTGTCCGCAAGTGTTGTCATGTTCGTGACCTTGCGAAGGGTCAAATCGTTGCGCCGCATGAAGCCTGCCAACCATCCGTCAGACGCGACAAAGTCTTTCAAACCGACAGTGATAGAGATAGCAATGGCGATGTCAGCGATCCATGCTTGTAACCTTCTCCTTGCGAAGCCGGCGCTCGGTGATGAGATCGAGCAACTCGTTCTCTAGCGCTCCAAGAGCGGGCTTACGACCACCGCCTGAGAGACGAAAAGAACGATCGAAGTCGCAACGGATGACGATACGATCGGACCACCACTTTCGACAATCACGCTCACGAATTTTCCAGCCCTTCGCCTTGAAGTGCGCTGCTGCACGAGAAGCGACCCCGCTGTTCTTCTCAATCCAGTCGATGACTTCGATCTTGGTAGCGATGCTGATGCTGGCACGAACTGGACCCATGGTGAACGTTGGAGGCGGTGTTCTTTGAGGGGTGTAGCGGTAGTTGTTGGATCTGAAACTGGAGGTTATGATGGGTGGCTCACTGCCAAGCCAGCAGGAGTGGTCCAGCAGTGCTGGCCCATGTCTGTGGGCCCTCAGGAATTCCGCCAGAATGTGTCACACGTCACACATTTAAAGCGGCCTTCTATTGTTACTGCCTTGCTTCCAACCAGTCACTAAATCGGGGAGGTCTTGTATTCCAGGGAGGTCTTTTATTCTAAAGAATACGTTACATTAATGATGATGCCGTTAACTGTAAATACTTTGTCTATGATACCGATACTACCGTATTCAACCGGTATGATCCTTGCGACACGCTGTCCTGAACCGAACACCAGAACCGACTAATCTGCTCGATTGGAGGTCCCTAGATTCTATTGTTTAGTCGAGTCCAGTTTGACCGCGACGATGGCTCGAAGCTCAGCACTGGGGACTGGGCCTTGAACCCCCATCAATCTACCGAGATTCAGTCGTCGGACCTGCAGCAGACGAAGGGATCGGTCTCAGAGTTTCCTTATGGTGGATAGTTAGTCTCAGGAATTACTCCGTGGTCGCAGATTGGATAGAGACGCCGTCCGGCAGCCTTCATCCATAAATTAATGCGACACGGGCGCTTTCAATCCGCACTCTGATGTGCCTGCAGACAAGAGGACACGAGTCACACGGCAGTTGCGGCAGCGTGAGCATCGAACGTGATCCTTCCCCGATTGGTGTTCTTTTTATTGCAAGCTCCGATGTCGCGCACATCCGCTTTCGACACCCGTCTATCACACTCTATTACCGGATTCTTCCATAATCTCATCAATCAATATACATACTACATACCGAAAAACTAACGATATTATAATATCAATGCATCCCCTTCTAAAGTACTCGTAAGCATAACGCGGTTGTGCCCTCGTGTTCATGGTGTTGTACCTTCAACGCGATCAGCCGCGACTCCTCCAAGTGTCGCAGCCCAAACACTAATCCATCCATATCGGAGACCGTTCCTCCGCCTTCGACAATCACACCACTACCACTACGAGGCCTGGAGGACATCGCGCATTCCACGCCATTCTCTCATTTGCCAAGTCTTGCGCAACGTCCACGATGGGACTTCCCGCCGACACCAGCGAACGCTCCACGTACCAACTCCACGGCGACGAGCCATCGCCTGCTCCTCGTGCCACACGACGCTGGCGACTCGTGGTCGGCGCTCTGCTTGTCGTGTGCGCGAGCCTCGGTGTCGGCTTCGCGATCGGATGGGAGGCCAAGCAGTCGTCCAATTCCTCATCCAACGAGTCGGCAGAGACGCTCAGCAAGGCTTCCACGCGCGCGAGCGAGTCTCCTTGTCCTTCGACGGTCACGAGCACGAACTCGTCCACGGGAGAGCGAACGAGATACGTCTTCATCGGCGATTCCATCACGGAGCTCGCGTGGGCCACGGACGGCTTCACGGATCTGCTGCAGACGACGTTCAACGACACGATTGAAGTTATCAACCACGGACGCTCGGGATACACGACGGTCTCGACGCTCGAGTACACGCTGCCCGACATCACCGAGCAACTCACGGCGTCTCCGGCGCCCAAGCTCATCGCCGTGTGGCTTGGCAACAACGACGCGGCGATTCTTGGCGGCAACTACGAGCACGCGCACGTGCCGCTAGACGAGTTCAAGACAAACATGGTGACGATCCTCACCAAACTGCGAAACCTCGTGCCGCAGGCCCGATTGCTGCTGATCACGCCGTCCGTTATCGACGACGCGACTCGGCGCGAGCTGCTTATTCAGCGTAACCAGACGTACGACCCGATCGATCGGTCGCTCGAACAAGCCGGGCTCTACGCAGACGTTTGCCGCGAAATCGCGGCCGATATGGCGAGTGACAATGTCTCGCTGCTGGATATTTACACGTACTTCACGGAGCGGTATCCTGATACCAGCAACTTCCCTCTCGTACTTGAGGACGGTCTCCACTACAATCGTCTCGGGCATCGAGAGGTCTTTGAGCAGATCACGCTGCACATGCTCAAGCAAGACCCTCTTGCATTCGCGTAAAACTTAATTATGATAACATTGTCGAAGTAAAAGTGCTTGCAAACACGAACCCATGTTACCGTCCTAGAGGAGTCGCTCGTCTTCGAAATTTGTGCGAGTGTTCTTCGTTTTGACTGGACTCAGTGCGAATTGTCCTCGCCGAGAATATGGTTACTGTACATTATTCATATCTCGTTGTTTTCCGAGCGAAGGGTACTCGAAGTGTAATGATGACTCTTGATAAACACCGAGATCACGTCCAGAGGAAATGCCTCGTAACTCTTTCAGCCGCAAAATCAAGCACGAGCGACAAAACTAGATCATCGATGCCCTGTAGACCACCAAAGCGGTCTCGCAGCTTTGTGACGGTCCACACAAATGCAAGTCGGGACGAAACAGGGAGCGATCTCGAACCGATGCATTTGTTGCCCAACTCGTCGCACATCTGCTTCCGCAGGTGGGCATATTCAGCACCGTCCCCTTCGGTCGTGCTGTCTAACTCCACGGTTTCGAGCGTTTTGTTGGTTTGAAGAAGTTCCGCAATTTTAGCCAGTCCATTGAGCCCGATCGAGGATTGTGACAGAACGAGGTGGCGAAGTTGAGACCCAGTCATGGTTCGTTGGTAGTCCGCCAGAATGTTTACACCGAGCGCCCCGATTAGCGTCGCGCCGAGATTCAGTGACTGAAGCTCCTTTAGCCACGTGAATTCTCTAGATCCTGACAGCGCAGCAACTGAAAGTAAACGACTTCCGTGGATGTCAAAGTGCTCGAGCCGAGGGCAGCAATGCGCAATCAGTCGACCGTGTTCGTTAATAGGTCCATATCGTTGCATCGATAATCTCTTGAGCCCTGGGCCAACAGACGCAAGGAAAAGAGGGACAGCATCACCGACAGCTTCGACGAGGCCTGTTGTCGTCCGCAGATCGTCGAGTTTGAGGCTATTGAAACGCTGCCAAATGCTTAGAAGTACCGTGTTATCAACACCAAGCTCCTTGATTGACTCCACGGGGACGAATCGATGGGTACCCGTAGTCGCAGTCTCTGGTGGTTGCGCGAGGACCACCCACCCATCATCGGTGACTCCTTCGACATCATATGTACGAGTCTCACTCAAAGGAACTGTGATATGAGCGCGACGGTCTGGCGCATACAGCGCTGTTGTAGTCGGGACAACTCGACACCACACTCGCAAATTATTCGAGCGTGCCTCACGAACTGCATCCTGGACACCAGTAAGAAACTGTGACAAGCCGTTATGAAAACTCGCGCGATCGCGATCAAAGAGTGCGTTGCCCGAAAGATCAAGTTCCGAATCTCCAATCAGAGCTGAGGAAGGCAATTGCGACTGCGAGAACATCACCGATGCGATACATCTCCAACAGTCTTCGCGATCGTAATCATTGATCATCGACATCATTGTCCTTCCAAGTGCCAGTCTTCGTACTGGTCGGGTTGCCGACTCGAGTGCAGTCGTCAAGGCCTGGTAGTAGCGCACGCCAAGCGAATTTGAAGCAAGCGAGATATCCAACGGGGAGCTGCCGTCACCACACGAGAAGGCACTTTCTAGGAGCGACTTGACGGCCGTGACGGATCTCGGGTCGGCTGCTCGATACAAAGCATTCTCTAGACGGAGCTCCTGGACTTCATGATGACGTAGCAGAACAGCCAGAGTTTCGATTGCCTCTGGTGTGAGTCCGTTGTCGCTCAGATCGAGGTGCGCGAGCTGTGTAGACACGACGCGAGACCTCGAGTCGGCTTTGCACTCGGTCAAGAGAGCGTCCAACGCCGCAATACTAGACGCCGACGCTCGAGACCTCGCCAGACAAAGTCCAACTACCATACTCTGTGTAGCTGTCTCTCGTTCCATATCGAAAAAAGTCCGTAAGCTCGCCAGCACCTTGTCGAGCCGCACGCCAGTCCAGTCGAGCAGCACGCGCACGCCGCCTCGTCGCTCGTACTGCCGTGCGAACCGCCACAACGGCGCGCCGTCCGCACGCAGCGGCAGCGCCATCATGCGCGACGTGAGCACGCGCGTCCAGCGCGCCAGCCGCGTGAGCGGAGACGCGCCGGAGCCGTCGACCGCCGAAACGAGCGACGCGACGCCACGCAGCGCGTGCTGCAGCTTGGCGTCGCCACGCACGGCGTGCAGATGCACGACGAGCCACGGCGGAGACGCGTCCTGTCTCTCGTCCACGCGCACGCTCAGCATGCGCTCGAGCGAAGCGTCCAGCGGCGCCCAATCGACGCCATCGTCGAGCTCGCATGCCATGGTTCTGACGTTGTGGACGATGGTAGTATCTGATAATGGAGGATGGATAGAGAGGAGTATCGTTGTGGGATTTCTGTTAAGAACTCGAACAATCGGATACGTATCGGTTTTGTACGTTATGTAACAGCAACTGACACGCAACTGACAAGCAACTCACGTCGCCACTTCAACCTCAGCAAGTGCCGGACGCTGAATTTTAGTGTCCTTGGTGCATGTTGATTCGAGGATGCCAAAGAACTACCTCCCAACCAACTCTGCGCTACGAATGGTAAAAGGACTTTCACACTGACGCTCATCCCGTTCACTTAACCCAGATCAGCATGAGCTCAGTACTGGTAAACTGTGTCGTAGAGCTTGGAGCGTCGGACCGGTTTCTCAAGCCACGGCAGTTCAAACTTGGCCATCGTCGAGCGTCCGACCGCCGTGCGGATCAGCTCGAACGCCTCTGCCGGTCGCGGTACATTCACCGACTTTATCGCGGACAACCCCTTCGCGTTCTTTTGGTCGACCCAATAGAACGTCCACTTGTCTTTCAAGTTGGTGCTTAGAACCAGCACCAGGTCCCAGACGGCATAATCCAATGCGACCAGCTGAGCAATTAACTGGTGATTTTCGGTGTTGCCATCGACTTGCTGGACCTGGATCGCCACTGGCGCGTACGGAACAAAGGCGAGTCCCCGCGGGCCTTTGTCCTGGGCTGCGCCGAGGATGAGCACGTTCGCTATGTTGCCGCGAAAGGCGATGCTAAATCCTGGCACGGCCGTCACAAAGTCGACTTGGTCAGGCTCAATTTCAACTACCCACAGACGCTCCTTCTGCAAGAAATTTTCACCAATGCCACGCATAATCGCGTCCCCGGCGCTGCCATCCGGCGTCCAGTCGTGTCCGTGTGGCACTGATTCGAACCGAGTCTGGGCGGTCTCGATCGAAATGTCAAGATCCGTAAGCGCCTCGTCAAGATCATGAAAGGTGAGATTTGAGACGGACAGATCCTGTTTGAATCTCTTCGTCGCAAGTTCAACAAGGATCGGGCTCGTGGCTGATAGCCCACTCGATCCAATTTTCTTCCAGCCGTCTGACTCCCATCCACTCGATGGATCCAGTTGGACCGTCCGCGTGTAGAGGGTTGATGGCAAGCGATTTAACACCACTTCATACAGATAGTCACCAAAGTGGTATCGGGAGACTACATGAACGTCCGCAACAGTAGTCTCGTCGTTCAAAGCCTCCGTGAACAGAGGACCCAATGGCTCATGCTCAGTATCCACAAACTAGAGCCAGCGGTCTTGTTTCACCGTCGGGTCTCGTGGTATCACGATAAGCACGGGGTTCGACTTGTCGAGGCCCGCTCGCCCGATCGGCTGCACTTCGCGGGACCATTCTCTCGGTACCGACTGGAACATCTCGCGGTCCTTGTATGCAGTGATGGCGAACGGAGATGCGTTCCCGACCATCTCACGTGTGATTCGCGGGAGCACTGACATCTTCAGTTCGACAAAGGTCTCGGTATCCAGTTGGGGCACGTGGCCAACATCGGCGAGCGGCTCGCCGGCCGCGTTCACGATTTGGTACCAACGTTCAACTGGATCGAATGTCGGGACAACGATAATCATCGGGTTTGACTTCTCCAGCCCAGCATGTTCGATTGGTCGTCCTTCACGGTACGGGTCAGGGGACTTATTCGTGAAAGATTCCCGGTCAATGTAACCGCCAAAGGCGAATGGAGACGCGTATCCCAGTAGATTCTGTGTGATCACCTTACGAAGACCAAGCTGCTTGAGATCATAAATATCATCGGTGTTCGATAACTGCACTTGGTCAACGGGTGCAAGTTTTCTGCCATCTCCGTTCACGATCTGTATCCACCGTGGAACCTTAACTGGCAGCTCGACAATTAGGGGCTCCTGAGGCTGGATCCCGTAGTGCGCGACGGCAGCTGTCCGAGTAATCTCAGTTCTCTTGTCGTGAAAAGACCTCATGTTTGGGAACAAGCGCAACTTAGACGGTTGGACGTCATGATACCTTCCTGGCGGTTGCTTTGCAAGGATGGAGAACTTGAGTTGATCGATAGTTGTCGTTGCACTCGCAAGAACATGCGATGGCCGATCGAGAGCCTTGCCATCTGGATCAACAAGCTTGAAGTGTCGCCGAAAGGAGGCGGTACCCCAACTCAGCCCACCGTCACGCGAGTTCTCGTCAATATTCCCCCCTTCAGACGGCGCGTACTCGCTCGAGACTCCATCAATAATCTCCACTTCATACTCGTCTGCTTGATTCCGCCTCGGCCGTTCGGTTGGATGTGTGGACTCGTTCCACATTACGGTTCCCACGATGTTCGAGATGTTCGAGATGTTCTCGCGTTAGAATTTAGCAGGAGTTACCATGGATACTTGTCTCAGACATGCCCATGGTTGATTGATTTGAGAGGTTACGAGAGATTGAGGGACGAGGTCGAATGCAGTTTTTGATCATTCTCATCAGAAGAACAACGGTGAACTGCGAACGACTTTGATGGACAGTACACTCGCGCTCAACTGGACGGCGGTCGATGGTGAGGTCAACCACGATCGAGTTGGCCTACGTCGACGTACGGGTCAGCTGGGCTGAGGTTCGCACGCTGATGGTTGTTATTGTCTTACCCCCCCCCCCCCCCCCCCCCCCCATCATAAACGTTTTGCTTGGTCTCGCGAAGCCCTCCTGCGATGAAAGTCCGTCATTTCCTGTTCGCGAACAATGACCTCCATTCATGCTTCCCATCGCTTGCTCTCCTATTTGCCTCCCACGAGTGCTAGGCGACGGTCGTCGAAGTCGTGAGAGCCATCCCAAGCAAGGCGGACTTCAGGTCTCAAGAGAGTGCTTGGTCGTGCATGCCAGCTGAGGTGAATCCATCAAGTTCACTGACCCTGAGCGAGGGTACAGTGTGTGCTTGTTTAGGAACAGACTGGGAAGCGATCTCTTGGGATTGTGAGACAGGACTGGCCGGTCCACTTGGAGTGCACTCAGCGAATCCTCTATTCTGACAGGGCTGACGATAGTCAAGCGATGGATTCAAGTGATCGGATCAGATAAACGACAACAGCTGCCCGAGGCGTTATTATTTGCCCGCAGACAACGCAACACTCGCAGATCTTGTATCGCAGTAGAAAGAGGTAGATTTTTGAGTGGTGGAGGGAAGAGTTGGTTGTCTATGCCTATATGAACGAGGCCTCGCACGCAGCACGCTATGGTCCATCGCGCCATACTTTTATGATTGGTCGCAATGCACCAGTCTTCGTGATCGGGAAGCATCGTCGACACGCTAGTCAAGCAGCACCATACGATTGGTAAAATCATGCTCTCTGCAGGCGGATGGACTTCAGTTGGTGATTGATTGTGCACCCACAAACCGTTTCACCCACAATCGGTTGTGGATGAAATCATGAGATTGTGGATAAAAGCTCCCCAATTCGTGACCCACAATCTTAGAACCAAACAATCGTCCCAGAATACTTTCAGCACACTCGAGCACCCAAAAAACTTAGCAGAATAAAATCGGTTGAGTAGGAAAAGATTGCTCAGCATGAGTCTTTCATTCATCAACTTCGAAGTACATTCTTGGAAATAAGGATTATGGATTCGTCTGATCCCTCCCGCTGACCTGTTTGTGGGTGTGGGACGGTGCACTCTACTGACACGATATGAGGCACTTGTCTCAAACACTACCAGACGTTAGTCGACCGATTATGTCGAGTAAAACGTATCGGCTCATGTCGTGGCGACAGAGATTAGATGTGGAACGTAGCCAGAGCAGGCCACTGATTGATTGCTCCTCGTTTGGATTGTGGATGAATTCAACACTATCCGACTAATTGCTCTTCGTTAGGATTGTGGATGGCACATACACGCCTCCAGCAAACGCTGTGCAGTCTCCAGGGCGTAAACGACGGCCTGGTTCGAGTGAGTGTCGAGTCCTAGATACTTCTGCTCATTCTCCAATCTGCATTCCAGCACTCAAGGCAACCCAGCCGCGGAAGCATCCAAGAGAAGACATGCCAACCCCTCGCCCGCACGTCGATGTGGCCGAGCGGCTGTCGTATCACTCGTCGACAGCCAACCCAAAGATTGTCGATGACAGCTATCTCGGGGCCAAGACTCCTGCTGAGGACCTCGAAGGCGGTGCTCTCCGAGCTGGCGGTCGTCCATCGCTCTGGACGCGCGACTACATCGGTGTTGCCATCCAGTACGTCGGCGTCGGTTGCATCTACGGAACGCTTCCGGCTACTGTCTACCCAGTGATGCAGCAGTACCTCAACATGGAGGGCACTCAAATTGTGTCCGCCGATGTGCTGCTCACGCTTCCCTGGTCCTTCAAGGTCTTCTACGGCATCCTCTCGGATTGTTTCCCAATCTTCGGCTACCGCCGTCGCCCCTTCATGGTCATCGGCTGGACACTATGTACGATTATGCTTCTCGTTATGGCTTGCTCCAAGATCGGGCGTCCGTACTACCTCGACCTCGAGTTGAGGGACAAGAAACCGTCCACCTTCACGGACGCGGACTGGCTAAACATCAACAAAGATGCCCCAGATCGCGGTGGCAAGTTCGTTGTGCTGATGATGCTCGCAGCTGTTGGCTACGTTGGGGCCGACGTCGCAGCCGACGGAATGGTCGTTGAGCTCGCCCAGCGCGAGCCTGAGGCTGTCCGAGGCACAACCCAGACCACGATCTACTTGGTGCGTGAGGTCTTCTTGATCCTCTCGCAGTGCTTGATCGGTTTCTTCATGAACGGCAAAGAGTACGGTGGTGACTTTGACTTCTCGCTCACGTTTCCACAAGTCATGATCATCCTTGTGGTTGTTTGCATCATGGTGATCCCGTGTACTTGGTTTTTCATCAAAGAAGACAAGCATCCTGGCGTCAACACCAGGGACTACCTCGCGGACTTCTGGGACCTCCTCCAGTCGCGCGCGATGTACCAAGTCACCGCGTACCGATTCTTTTCTGGTATCTTCGAGAAGCTCTCGACTGTCGCTGGTTCGCCGATCCAGCAGCGCTGGGCAAAGGCCGAGCCCATCAACGTCACAATCGCGTCCGTTCTCGGCTCAACCACCTTTGCGGTGGTGCTTTACCTTACGATGAAACGCGGCCTCCACTGGAACTGGAGGTGGATGCACGCTATTACGCTCGTCAGTAGCATCACGATCGACTCGATCATCGTGTTCTTGACAGTTTGGGACGTCGTGCGTAGCCAGTGGTTCTGGCTCGGTCCGCCAATCCTCGAAAACATTCCTGATGGTATCGGCTTCATTATCGCCACCTACGTTGTCGTTGAACTTGCTGGCGAAGGTAACGAAGGCGCGGTCTACGGACTGCTCACAACCGTGTCCAACTTGTCCGGCACGTTCTCGAGAACGATCACCAAGAACATCAACGCAAACTTTAAGGTCACGAACGTGGACATCGCCGAAGACACGAACGACGTGCGCTGGGATGTCACCTACGTGTACATTATCGCGTACTGCTCCAAGCTCGTCGGCCTCGCGTTCCTTCCGATGCTGCCGCCACAGAAGAAGGAGACACAGGAACTCAAGGCGAAGGGTGGTAAGAACAAGTGGATCGGAGCGTTCACGATCTTCTACCTCGTCTTCGCTCTTTCGTGGTCAGTCATGACCAACATCATGTCGATCTACCCGAGTACCAAATGTCTCAAGATGGTTGGTGGTAAAGGCTGCAAGAAGAAGACCAAGTAGGTTGTAGAATCGTGACAGGAGTGTTTCCGCATTCGAACTACTGGTAGTTTGGACAAAACCTTCAAAGCAGACTAGCCAACCTATGTTTCAGTTGTCGTGAATCCAATTCACACGTGTCTTCGTGCTTTTTTACGCAAATGCGAGGATTCGCCCAAGGACCAGTATATCCACTCCTCGCATGATCTTATAGAAACAAGTCAGTGACAAGAATGCCAACCCAGCTCGCTGAGGGAGCGGATTGGTTTCATTCATCTCCAAACTGATGTGGTGGTTAAAGAGGCGTATTCTTCGGGCATTCACTGCACACAAGTCAATTACGACTAGCGTGATAACCCTGGTTAACTTCAGGCGATCCTGCCGCACCCTTCAGTCTTCATTGAAACTATCAGATGCAGTTTATTAAGTGATCTCGCCTTCCCGTCTAGTGCCTTGGAAATGCCGAAATTAAGCCGTCTCGAGCGAGCTGGACAAGCGTAGGCTGATTGAAGTCTCCTTACAGACACCAAGTGTTTCTGAAACGACTTCTTGAACTAGTGCAGTAGCCAGCTTTGCAGGAACCAGGCCTTCCTGGCCTCTGTGTAGCTGAGGAGACCGCCGTGGCGATTGTGGGCTTCGCCGACGACACGAGCGTCTACCTTCGCACCCCGTCTGACCTACCGGTGCTCCAGCGCGTCCTCGACTTGTTCGGGGAGGCGTCCGGGCTCACGATCAACGCGGACAAAAGCACTGCAGTGTTCCTTGCGCCGGAGGGCTGGAATGCAGAGGTGGACACCCACGGCTTCCCGGTCGCGGATCGGGGTCAATTTGTACGATATCTGGGCGGGCAGATCTCGACTGAACCGGTCGGACACCACGTGTGGGACATCACGCTGCAACAGCTCCGCACACGACTACAGCTAGCCGCCATCAAAACGACGGACCTCCTGCAACGTATCCAAGTGTGTCAAGCCGTCATTCTCCCGAAGATACTGTTTGTTGCACGACACTCGTGGCCAACTGCGGACGTGGTCGACCGTCTACAAGCGTTTGTCCACACATACGCGTGGCACGGCCTTCTCACTCCGAGCGAGAGCGTGGGCAGAGCCTGGACGAGCACGGCAGTTGCTGCAGCCGAGAGGAAGCACGGAGGGCTGCAGCTTCCCTCCATACGAGACGAACTCCTGCTATTAAGCGCCACGACGGTCCAGCGGTGGTACTCTGCCCAAGACAACGTCGCGGCAGCGGTTAGAGCCGCCCTCGCGGCGACCTCTGCCTTTCCCACAGCAACCCACGTCGCGCCAGGTAGAGGGCCACACACCCCGTCGCGACTGGCGCCAACGATAGCGGCCACCGGACGGATGGTGCTCCGCGAAGCGGCCACTTACCCTTGGGAAGAATCCGAACGAGCTCTCGTTCTCTCCATCATGCCACAGGCTGGGCGGGCCCCACCACGAGATGGCCGATGGCTGAACGGCTGGTACCAACGCGACTACCACGCAGTGAAGACAACCCTCAACGAGATTCGGGCGCTGCAACGGTCCCGCGGGGGAAAGTTCAACCTTCAAGCGCTACTCCACACCGGGATTGTCGGGTCGGATCTCCTACTCCACACCTCCGGTCGTCCCCTCCGCGCCTCTGACATACCTGGCCTTCAAGCCGGAAATGCAACGGTTCAAGACATCCTGGAACTCCACTGGGTGAACGCGACCACGCTCAACTTTCGACTGAGATATTTGCCGTACCCTTATGACGCGGTTGACAGTTTCCGTCTCTTATGTGACTCCCTCGTGTTCAGCTATCCGGACTTGCTTCTCCCACACGATCCCGGGCATCATCTCATCGAGTACGGACGCTCCGACGACACGTGGTATCTCCAGCGGACAGCACAACACCTCTGTCTCTTCCGTGCTCATTTTCTCTTTCGAAATGAGAAAGGAAAGCGGGGAAGAGGTGGAGGGAAAAACCGGTTTTCATCGTCCGCTCATCCGCTCACTGTCCGCTCAAGCTATACATAAAAAGGCATCCAGAGTACCCCTAGACACCCTCAGAGACAGCGATGATGTACTATACAGTAGACGGAGAGAACTCTGAAGCCATTCGCTTCCCGCCTCTCTTTTCTCTTCCCAGATTTTCTCCCTCCACACGAAAGAGCGGTCACATTGTCGTCTCACACTCCGTTCAGCCCCCCCACTTCCAGTCGCAACGTCGCATACAGATCCCTCCCCACCACCACAAAAAGATCAACCCACCATCTTATTCCTCTTCAGCCGTCTCATTTCGCTCTCGTCCTCTCTCCAAACTCAGCCACGGTCTCTTCATGAGATACTACGGTATGAGTACAAATTAGAAAACGAAACTTCCCCCGGCGCCCCACCGTCTCAGAATAAGACCCCAATCTACTATTAATAGATCCCATTCCCATTGCCTCCTTCCTGCCGACCACCGCAAGAGCTTCTTCCTCTCTCTCTCTCTTTGGCGTCGCGCTTTTGTCTATTTCCGGCCTTTTTCTATTTACGTCTCGGCACGTCACACCACACCGGCTCCGGATCTCTCAACCAACCACGACACCATGGCGCATGGCGCCCGCACGCCAGGAGTAGTAATTCTATGATCGCAGTAGTCGTCGTACGCTCTCTACGCGCTTGCTTTTCACATGAGCTGGCTGATGTAAACGCTTCGACACCGCGCGTTCTCGAACGTCACGACGCGGAACGACGGGTTCGCCTCGGCGACCTTGAGCAGCCACTCCTTGCAGGCTCCACATGGAGCGAGCGGGTTGCGGTCCTGCTCCTGCAGCGCCGCGGCCTCCAGAGACGCGTCGTCGCACGAGAACGTGCGAGGCCGCTTGGGCTTGCGAGGAGACGACAAGTTGCTGTTCTCGAGCTTGCGTTTGCTCGGGCTCACGACGCGCGCCACGAGCGGCGGGGCGAGCAACGACGCGACCGAGTCGTCGCTTGTCGCGTGCGGGATGCCGGCAAAGGCCTCGGTCGACGACGACGAGGACGAAGATGACGACGACGAGGAGGTTGCCCCGCCGAGATTGATGCCGAGCACGCCGATCATCTTGAGCTGGTGGCGACGCAGCGTCGGGTCGCGAGCGAGCGCGCTGCCGATGGCGTTGCGCTCGGCGCAGAGCGAGCCCGTGGGCATGGAGACCTCGCAGTTCATGCCGCGGTGCGCCACGAGCGTCTTGCGTCCGTGCTCGTCCTCTTTCTCGATGAGCAGCACGGCGAGCACGGGCTTGCGCGACTTGCGCAGCCAGAAGCTGCCGACTTCGCCCGCGGCTTCGCCCTGCAGGAACTGGTCGCGGAAGACACGCATCTCTTTCACGAGCAGCTGCGTCATCTCGTCGGCGTTGCTGAACGGCACGCTCGGCGAGGCCTCGATGTTCTCGAACGCGTGGAAGTCGACGTCGTCCATCGAGAGCTTGCGCTCGTGCCAGTAGGTCTTGAGCTGCCAGACGTGGAGGTAGGACGGCCGGAAGATGCGCAGCGACGCGTTGAGCGCGCTCAGTCTCGCCGGCGGGCCGTCGGCGTAGGCGATCGTGACGTGGAAATGCGAGCGCCAGGCGTCGCCACTGCGCTCGACGATGGCCTCGCGGTGCTTCTCGAGCCGTGGTCGCAATTCTCGCGTCATGAACTGCACGTTGTCGTCAAAGCGGAAGATGTTGGACCCGGAGTGGACTTGGTGGACCTCCATTTGCGGGTAGTACTGGTCGACAAAGCTCGAGATGAGCCGCGCCGTGATCTCGGTCGAGTTGCCCTGGACGCTGTGCGCGACGTTGCGCGGGATGCCGGCGCCGCTGATAAAGTAGACGATCTGTTTGCTGTTTTCCGACTTGAATTCCTTGAGCACTTGCTGCCACTTTGGCAGCAGCAGCGCGATGAGCGGGAAGTAGACGGCCGTGATGGCCACGCGTGTCCAGTGCTTTTCGACGATCTCGACCGTGTCGAGTCCGCCGCGCAGCCGAAAGTCGTGGATGTCGCTGACGGGCACGGGGCTCTGGCTCAGGTTGAAGCCGATGGGCGACTGCGTGTCGGCGCACGTGGCCTTCCAGCGCACGCGGCGGCCTCTGGGCTCGGTCGCGATGTCCAGCATGCTCGCGTGGAGGTGCTTCTCGCCCTTGGTCGTCGTCGGGCTGTCGTGGCTGCTGGGCGAGTCCGTCTCGGCCTTGCGGAGCTCTTGGACGCGGTCCATGATGGCCTTGCTGATCTGCTGGAAGAGACTGAACTTGGGCCGAGCGAGCAGCGAGAGCGGCACGCGCGCGCCGTGCTCGGTGGTGACGGCATGGTCGGCGGCGGATGGCTCGTCGCGAAGCCACGAGAGCTCGACGATGAGGTCTGAGTGCGAGATGTTGTGGACGAGGAACTCCATGCTGGGCGACGCTAAGTGAGACTTGGCAACATTCAGAGAGAGAGAGAGAGAGATTCACATTCACTCCAACGGGCTTGAAGCCACCGCACTTTTTGGTGGAAGGTTGCTGCGAACGTACGAGCGGACCGCGGTTCGGAACCGCGGTTCTCGAAGGATGGAACCTTCGAATGAGCGGCGTATAAATTGATACAGTCCATGGGGTTTACCGCCAGGTCGGGGGCATGGGCAAGAGCGTCATACTGTATTTGGTTGATGTCGTCGATTGCGGCGATCACGGAAGCCGCATTAGCATTACGAAGATTCGTCAACGCTTCTACGGCGGAGTGATTCTTTGCTGCGAAAGCGAGTCGTCCATCCACGGTGGTCGCTTTCCGAGGATCAAAGGGGATTTAACAGCTCTGATCGCTCATCTTTTGCTGGAGATAGCGAATGATGACGCTTCGTTGCGATTGCGCGCTCGGAGGGCTCACCTTACATAGACACTTGGAGCTTGGTACCGTACCTCTCTCCGTGTCGCCGAAGAGGACTAGGTCATCGAGGGAATTGGGGTCTTTTCGACGAACACTGGTCAAGATCGAATGAGAGAACGAGCTGCACTGGTTTTGTAAGGATCAGTGCCTACTCTACAGAGATAGGACTGCGGTGATGAGATGAGAGAGAGGCTGTGCATTCAGTACAGCCTCTCTCTAAGACATCTCCAAACAGACCATCGGCACTTGTTACTAACAAGTGCCGATGGTCTGTTTGGAGATGTCGAGCGACTTCCGCATTCGCTATAAATTTTTTAGCATCCACAGGATTGAAGCTTCGTCCCGTGGGAAGTGTGACATGGGTTGCTATGTAATTCCTTTCAGATTCGTCCACGGATCGCTTCTTCAACGAGCCCGCAAGAGCCAGCGATAAGCGACACTTATCGGAAGCACAAATAAATACAGTTTGATCATTTATGCAAGACTGATATCATATCTTTTCATGATTTAGCTATAAATCGTAACACCATTTATAGTAGATCATTAGCTTTACAAGGTATCTGGTGGGATCGGAAACACAGATATCTCAGTTGATTGGCATGCAACTCTAATCCTCGTAGTTCCAGCAGATTATCGGAATCTCGCGGCCAAGCTGCGACTTGACGTCACAGCATTCGTATCAAATGCATGGAAACCGCGCGACTAATCGTATGGACACTTTCACTCTCATGCATTCACTTGATTTGATGGTGAAGTAGACAATAGAGAGTCTACCCACTCCATACAAAGCCACTCTGTCTTTCGTCCTACTACTGCTTCGCGATGGCAAACTCGTAGATCTCCGGGTCGAGAATCGCGAGCAGGTGCGTGCGCAGCTTCTTCTCGCTCACGTACAGTGGCAGCGTGAGCTTGTTGAGACAGGGCTGGCTCCTCACGAGCTCCGTGTCGACGAGCTCGGCCGAGTGGAGCGAGAAAGGCGCGAGTCGACCGTCGAATGACTTGAGCGCCGCGAAACCGCCGAGTGGCACACGCGTCGAGCCCGTAGCGTAGTGGAGCAAACGGCGCTTGTAGTCCTCGGGCAGCCCGCGCACGACGCGCCAGAAGAACTTGAGCGCCGGGTGGTCGAAGAGGTACTGGTTGTACTTGGACTCACGCTCCCACTCGTCCACGTCGATCTCGTCGGCGCCACAGAGCACGTAGTCGAGCTCCTCGGCGTCTTGCAGCAACATCAGCAACTCGTGCGGCACGACGTCGTAGAAGCCGCGACAGAGCGCGGCCAGCTGATCCGCGACGCTCTCGACGAGCACGCGCTGGGTCTTGCGCGTGAGGAAGTCGTGCTTCGTGGCGTCGGTGACACGCACGTTGCGGCCATTGGGAACGAGGTCGATGGTCTCGAGCGTATCGCCACGTCGCTCGTGCACCGAGAAGTCGAGTGCGAGGGCGTCGACGTCTGTGGCGGTGGCCGAGAGCAGCGAGCGCAGACTGCGGTAGGTCTCGGGGTCAAAGTGCTCGAGATCGTGGAAGCCGAGCGGACGGCCGAGCAGGATCTTGAGCAGCGGTGGCGCAAGGTGGAAGCCGAGGAGATCGCCCTGCACGAGCACATGGCCGAGCAGACGACCGACCGCGAAGAAGTAGTCGAGGTGGTCATCGCCCAGTACGGCGCGCGAGTCAGCGTTGAGGAAGTAGGTCTGGTCGACGCGGTTGACGCAGGTGAAGAGGCCCGTGGCCGGGTCGGCGAGCGTGTCGCTGAGCGAGGCGAGCCAGTCGCGGTGCCAGTCGACGGCCTCCGTGGATCCGGCGAGCGCGCTGCCGTTGTCGAGGCGGATGAGGATCTGGCCGCGGAGGTCCTCGGGCGAGAGCGCGAGCAGCTGGCGCACAGCCTGCTGGAAGACGGCGGGCTTGGTGGCGTCTCGGATGCGCAGTCGCACGCGACCGCTGGGCGACGCGAGCGCCGACGCACGTTGCACGAACTCGGCGTATCGGGTCGGGAAGGGCTGGTCGGCGAGAGCGAGCAGTGGTGTCGCAGCGCCGAGCAGTGCAGCTCCGACGGGGAAGGCAGCGGCATCGGCGTCGGCGGTCGTGGGGTCGACCCAGCGAACGCTGAGGCCTGGCACAGCGTCGAGCGTCTTGCCAGGGACGTAGTTGTTCGCACCGTCGAAGTGGACCGTGTGCGCCGCCTCGATGGGCTGGTGCGTTGGATCTGAGACGGGACCTCGGAACCAGTAGATCTTGCCCTGGACGTCGGTCTTGCGGACCCACTCGCCGCGGCGCTTGGCTCTCTCGGCGCGCACTGCATATGTCTCGGGTGGCGAGATCTTCTTGCGTCGCTTGATGGTTTTCTTGCGTGTGGCGTCGTCACCGACAGCGTCTCCGCAGACGACGCAGAGAGCGACGTGGGAGAAGTTGTCGAAGCCACAGGCTGTGCACTTGGAGGAACCGTGTTGGGCGACCGCGAGAGCTTCGTCGACTCGCGAAGGCGCGTCTTGGATGAGCGGTGCACGGAGATCGATGGTCTTCCAGTCCTTCTTGTTCCGGCAAGCCATGCAAATGAGAATGCCACACATGCCGACGACACCGAGGCCAATGATGAGGCCGAGTGTGGTGATACTTATCTCGCCCATGGTTGGCTTGGGACGTTGGAGGCGACTTTGGGAATGGCATTCGCGTGAAAACGCGACCGTGATTGTTTTTCGGGTTCACACTCGAATGCGGCGACGACGGGTATAGGATGTTGGGCTGAAGGACCTTGTACAATTTAAGACGTGAGGTCTCCGTTGTGATTCCTTACGACTTTCGCCCTGGCTTTGCCAGAGTCCAACGCCGCTCCTGGAAACGGGTGGCATAATGAGACTTAGTCAACCGCAAGATAGCAAGTTCGTGCACCACGACTACTTGCACATAAAAAGAGCAAAGTTTATTTCAACTTGAGCCCACTTCTGTTTCTGTTGATCTCCACAGCCCATGCTGTTTTGTTGGAAAGAGGTGGCCCGTGGTCCACTGATCGCCTCTTCGCCGACGCGTCTCGGCCATGCGCCGATGGGTTCGCGGCTTCAAGGTTGAGTTTCCTCTTGGGCAGACGTCCCACCCTTTGTGGCTGAGTGGGTGGCATATTGAGTTCAAGTCAAACGGAAGAAAGTCGAGTATGCCACGTGGTAAGAGAGATATCCGTTGGCTACAGGAGATGTGTCAGTCACTGCTTTTACCGGTATCCTCCTGTCATCGTTGGACACTTGCAACCGCCCCCACGAACAGTGCAATATTGGAGACTTATTTAATCTTTCACACCTCCATGGGCAACTCCTCTTCTTCCGATCAAGCAAAAAGAGAGGCGGGCGGAGAGCTCGTGCGCACTTGGAACGACTCGACATGCCGCGACGCCAAGGTCGTCGCTGCACTACCACCAAACCACTCGATCGGCATCATTAACAAGCGATTCGTCAAGGACCGCACCGTCACGCTGGCGCTGCAGCGCCAATTTTGGACGCAGCCGTCCACCCATGACTTTGTCATTCAGGACGTTCGCAGTAAGCAGACGATCTTTAAGGTCGGTCCCATCAGTGAAGAAGACTCGGCAGTGCAAAACTGTCGTCGGCTACTGCTGGATGCGTACGGCGTACCGGTCGTCGGCATGGAGCGGACCGATCGACCGCCAACTTCGGCCTCATACACGATCATTCCTGGTGGTTCGATGAGCAAAGAAGTCTTCAACACGATCGAGACATCGATGGTGAGCCAGTTCGAGCGGCAGTTGTCGCTAACGTTCACAGATTCTCGGACGGGCCAGCCGATGATTGTAGGCGTGCGCGGGCGTTGGCAAGCACGAGACGCCGTGGTAACGCTCACGTCGGACGAGCGGCGGAACGCACCGGTGTACTGCATTGCTCATATTTTCAGCGTGGGGAACCCTTTGGACGGAGAATATTGTATGGAAGTTGCGGCAGGTGTGGATTTATCGCTGATGGTGCTCGTGGCTGCGGCGATGGAGGAGCAGAGCAAGAAGCACGAGCGTGGATCGGACCGGTCGGCATTGAAACATGCCGTCAAGGCGTGGGAAAAGGAACACAAGAAGCGACAGAGAGCTATGAAGACGAAAGGTTCAGTTCAAACTTCAGTTTTAGTCTGAAGATTGATATCATGTGTAAATAATGGCGAAATTTTTTCGCGAATACAGAAACATCATCGTCATCAATGTGACGAGTATTGGTTTACTTGCCCCGTGGCC
Organism: Pythium myriotylum; assembly: GCA_023091665.1. NCBI lineage: Eukaryota > Oomycota > Peronosporomycetes > Pythiales > Pythiaceae > Pythium > Pythium myriotylum. Next base: position 333,222 of record JALJCQ010000014.1, read on the forward strand.
AGTGTCGTGAATTTTCGACGATGGCGATGATAAAGGCTACTGGGCTCAATAGTGACCGACCGATTCTCTATCGTTAGTGATCTGTCATGAGCAAGGATGCGATATTTGTGCTGCAATGAAATGGAAATCCATGTTGAGCTGTTAGGGTGCTCAAGTTATCAGACGACGACTCCACTTCGTGCTTTCGGTTCTTTCGCCAGCTTTTGCTCTCGCTCCCAGAGCTTGACAGCGTTTTGCACAGCAATTTTGTCCGACTTTTGCTCATGTTTTTTGCTCTGCTCCTCCATTGCCGCAGCTATCAGCACCATCAGCGACAAATCCACGCCCGCTGCAACCTCCATGCAGTACTCTCCATCCAACGGGTTCCCCACGTTGAAGATACGAGCAATGCAGTATAGAGTCGCGTTCCGACGCTCGTCCGACGTGAGAGTCACCACAGCATCACGCGTTTGCCAACGCCCGCTCACACCCACGATCATTTGCTGGCCCGATCGAGAGTCCGTGAATTCCAGCTTTAACTGCCGCTCCCACCGATTCAATATCGACGTCTCGATCGTGTTGAAGACTTTTTTGCTCAGCATACCGCCAGGAATGATCGTGTACGAGGCCAACGTCCCTGGTCGGTCCATGCGTTCCATGCCGACGACTGGCACGCCGTACCCATCCAATAGTAGCCGGCGACGATTCTGTGCCGTCGAGTCTTCTTCGCTGATGGGGCCAACCTTGAAGATCGTCTGGTTACTGCGGACGTCTCGGATAACGAAGTCATGGGTGCGAGGCTGCGTCCAGAATTGACTCTGTAGCGCGAGCGTGACGGGGCGGTCCTTGACGAATCGCTTGTTGACGACGCCGACCGAGTGGTCCGGTGGCAGCACCACCTTGACGTCGCGGTAGAGCCATCCATGTGAGTTGCCCATTGCCGAAGAATATCGATTTGGGATCCAAATGGAACAAAGTGGAATGAGTCGCGAGTTATGGTAAGCAAGAAGAGACCTCATAGTATTGACTTTGGCGAGTGATCCCGAGTGGTTGCAAGTGTCCAACGCAGAGCTCTGTACCGACTCATAACGTGAGAGACTGGGCGACTTCACGTGCACTGCCGATGGGTACATTCAACATGTGCCGCGCATCACAATGTTCGAAAGACGGGGCTCCGTATAATTCTTTGCGTGATATAGAATCCAAGCATGACGTGGACTCTTCGCAACTCCCTCCGGCCGCAGTCGCACTGCAGCAACTGCATCCAACTGAACTCGCTGCAACTGGACGACCACTCACTACGACGGTGCCGACTTTTAAGACGACGGTGCCGACTTTTAAGTCGGCACCGTCGTAGTGTCGTACTGACTGGATGGCACACATCCCTTTGGCTTTTAAGCCAAAGGGATGTGTGCCATCCAGTCAGTGTGCTCGTTTATGTGCAAGATGATTGTCCCACTTTGCCACCCATGTTCCTTTTCATCCCGTTCGACTCGACTCGAACAATTCAGTAAGACGTCTGCAATGACGGACGGAATCTGCTTACAATGGCCATTTTCGCATTCCACTCGTTCCGAACAATTGACGCATCATGGCAGACGACTTCAATTTCACATGGATCGGTGTGATCCTTGGCTTTTTCATCGTGTTCACCATCGGCATGATCTGGAGGTCCTTCATCGTCAACAGGAACAGCTGGAGAACTATTGATCTCCGTGCACCGCTCATCCAAGACGCGCCTTCGCGAGTCGACGAAGCTCTCGCGGTCGCCCAACACGGTTCCTCCAAGTGCACAGCCTGTGGCTTCGACAACTTCTCCCACGTCGCTCTCTGCGTCGTCTGCGGAGACGCTGTCGGTGACGACGCCACACGCAAGAAAACCATCAAGCGACGCAAGAAGATCTCGCCACCCGAGACATATGCAGTGCGCGCCGAGAGAGCCAAGCGCCGCGGCGAGTGGGTCCGCAAGACCGACGTCCAGGGCAAGATCTACTGGTTCCGAGGTCCCGTCTCAGATCCAACGCACCAGCCCATCGAGGCGGCGCACACGGTCCACTTCGACGGTGCGAACAACTACGTCCCTGGCAAGACGCTCGACGCTGTGCCAGGCCTCAGCGTTCGCTGGGTCGACCCCACGACCGCCGACGCCGATGCCGCTGCCTTCCCCGTCGGAGCTGCACTGCTCGGCGCTGCGACACCACTGCTCGCTCTCGCCGACCAGCCCTTCCCGACCCGATACGCCGAGTTCGTGCAACGTGCGTCGGCGCTCGCGTCGCCCAGCGGTCGCGTGCGACTGCGCATCCGAGACGCCACCAAGCCCGCCGTCTTCCAGCAGGCTGTGCGCCAGCTGCTCGCGCTCTCGCCCGAGGACCTCCGCGGCCAGATCCTCATCCGCCTCGACAACGGCAGCGCGCTCGCCGGATCCACGGAGGCCGTCGACTGGCACCGCGACTGGCTCGCCTCGCTCAGCGACACGCTCGCCGACCCGGCCACGGGCCTCTTCACCTGCGTCAACCGCGTCGACCAGACCTACTTCCTCAACGCTGACTCGCGCGCCGTACTGGGCGATGACCACCTCGACTACTTCTTCGCGGTCGGTCGTCTGCTCGGCCATGTGCTCGTGCAGGGCGATCTCCTCGGCTTCCACCTTGCGCCACCGCTGCTCAAGATCCTGCTCGGCCGTCCGCTCGGCTTCCACGATCTCGAGCACTTTGACCCCGAGACCTACCGCAGTCTGCGCTCGCTGCTCTCGGCCACCGCCACAGACGTCGACGCCCTCGCACTCGACTTCTCGGTGCACGAGCGACGTGGCGATACGCTCGAGACCATCGACCTCGTTCCCAATGGCCGCAACGTGCGTGTCACCGACGCCACGAAGCACGACTTCCTCACGCGCAAGACCCAGCGCGTGCTCGTCGAGAGCGTCGCGGATCAGCTGGCCGCGCTCTGTCGCGGCTTCTACGACGTCGTGCCGCACGAGTTGCTGATGTTGCTGCAAGACGCCGAGGAGCTCGACTACGTGCTCTGTGGCGCCGACGAGATCGACGTGGACGAGTGGGAGCGTGAGTCCAAGTACAACCAGTACCTCTTCGACCACCCGGCGCTCAAGTTCTTCTGGCGCGTCGTGCGCGGGCTGCCCGAGGACTACAAGCGCCGTTTGCTCCACTACGCTACGGGCTCGACGCGTGTGCCACTCGGCGGTTTCGCGGCGCTCAAGTCGTTCGACGGTCGACTCGCGCCTTTCTCGCTCCACTCGGCCGAGCTCGTCGACACGGAGCTCGTGAGGAGCCAGCCCTGTCTCAACAAGCTCACGCTGCCACTGTACGTGAGCGAGAAGAAGCTGCGCACGCACCTGCTCGCGATCCTCGACCCGGAGATCTACGAGTTTGCCATCGCGAAGCAGTAGTAGGACGAAAGACTGAGCGGTTTTTGTGTGGAGAGAGTATACTGTCTACTTCACCATCAAATTAAGCGAATGCGTGAGAGAGAAGAGACAAGTGGTTCGTACTGTAGGACCCGTGACAGACTTTGCCGTTCAGAGTTGGTCGTTCAGCAGTTGGCAGATGAGTATGGCGGCCACAGTGACGACAACCGTGACCCACGTCATGCTTGACTTGAACGCCGTCGACTCGCACTCGGAGCAACTCTGGGTCGTGCACCGCGTGCACACGTCGCCGATGCAGCGTGGGCAAAAGCACGCTGACGTCTCGTTCTCGAACAAGATGCAGTTGCCGATGCCGCAGGTTCGTGAGGTACACGAGTCCTCGACAGACCCGCAAGTCGGGCCCGAGAACCCGAGCGCGCACTCGCACACGCCTTTGTCCGTGTTGCACGTACCGCCGTTAGCGCAGGCGAGGTCGTTCGTACACCTCGTGCAACGTTGGCTCGTCTTGCCCTTCTTGCCTTTGTACGCCGCCCCATCGTAGCCTTTCTTGCATTTACACTTACCGTTGACGCAGTCGCCGCCCGGTCCGCAGTCGACGTCGCACTCGTTCGAGACCTCTTGCTGGCACTTGGTGCCCGCGTAGCCAGAGTAGCATTTGCAGAGCCGCTTGTCTGCGCTCTTGGCGCTGCCGTACGTGCACGTGCCTTGGTTTGAGCACTGCGACTTGGACCCTGGTGAGCCACACGTCGTCGGCTCGCACGTGCTCGGATCGTATGCGTAGTCCTCGCACTCGGACATATCAACGCACTTGCGGCCCGTCAGTGTCTCCTTGCCGATCTTGACCTTGGCGAGATCGTCCGACGACGAACCGGTCGACTGAGTGGTGTCCACGACGACCTCGTCACCGCTGCTGCTATCTCCGCTCTTGTTGGTGGCGTCGGCCATCAGCCACCGTCCTCGCAAGCGTTGATCGTCGACGACGAACACGCAGTGGGCGTTCAGGTAGCCAATGTCGGCGTTCTGGTAGGACGGACAGAGCCCAGGCTGAGCGCCTCGGCACGCCGGCCGTTTTGCCGTGTTGGGCGTGCATTTCTTGGTGACTTCACCGCTCACTTCGACCGAGATGCAGACCGTGTCGGCGAAGTTGGCCGTGCAGTCGGCGTCTGTCTCGCACGAATACTTTGGCTTGGAGGTCGCAGCCGACGCGAAGCCGCCCGTGAGGGCTGCGAACACGAGCAGACTGAGTCGCATGACAAAGAATTGGAAATTGACCATTTCAGTACGGCATCTGGGCTTCCGTCGAGCAGTCTTCCTGTGTCCCACGGGTCCCACGGCACCCACTCCATCGACTGCATCTCATTTTTCAAAAATTTTACGCCTTGAGGCACGAGCTGTATTTGATATGATTGGTAGCCGTACGTGTGGTTCTGGAAGAAGTTGCTCTTTGGTCAGCAGGTTCTTTGTACACATCACATACTTCGAAGTAGTACGTGGGCTTCGATCCAGAAAAGTGGAACCTGCAAACGAAGGGCGACAGTATGCTCATTGCCACAATAAAGCGCTCTTGTGACGTCTGGAAGCTTTCGATAAAGTCGTATTCGTGTGACAGTGTTGCAATTCACAGCGGCCGCGTCCGACAAACGTAGTACGATTTCCCCCAACTGACAATGAACGTCACTGAAATAGACTGGACAATGATGAAACGACCAACAATCAGCCTGTTGGGAGACTTTGTCTGACAATTCGCAGACGCCAAACGCTGTCCAGATCGCAGTAGGATGTCGAAGGTCAGTGCCGCCGAGGTCCGTGCCTCATGCATTAGTGCATCCACCGTACACGAAGGGCGTATGAGAGCAACTTGAATATCATCAGCAAGTGGATCAAAAAGTCACTACCCAACCCGGAGCTCTTCTTCGATACCAGCGGCAGCATCAACGTGAGTGTCTTCACACCCCAGCACTTCGAAGACTTCTTGCTAGACCGATTCAACGACCCTACAAATCAGGTCAGAACGACCACACTGAGCGGGTACCGCAGCGCGTTGAAGGATCTCTACGAGAGTGACAGTGCTAGACGAATCGTGGATGAAGCCAACCGGCATTCCACCGCACGTTGTCCTGTACAAGCAACAACAAAGGACTCGAGAGTCTGTTGAGCGTCTATCAAGCATCGTACTGGCGGGTATGTCCGAACTCATCGAGGAGAAGGGTGTGTGTGCTGGCAACATCACACATAGCCTCCTCAAAGAAACAATCAGAGACCTGATCAGGGACATCACCACAACATCGGACGCCAATTTACCTCCACAGTCATCGCCACCGGCTGACTATCTGCTACACTTCTGGGGCAACAAGCTCCACGCTCTCCCAGAGGACTTCGACTTCCCACGAGTCAACACGTTCGCTGCATCGCAGCTCTGGTGGTTTGGCAACAAGGCTCTCAAACAACCGCCCTACAAAGCGATCTGTACTGTGAATCTGTCCACGCGCAAGAAGCAACAAGCAAATCATCGATGCCCTTTACCAGCGCGCAAGGCCGCTGGCAGATGCACTCGGAATCGACAGCTGGATCCACCATTATCGAACGCACAACAAGATGGCCGATGCCATGGCCAACTTGGCAATGGACTCTCAAGCCAGCGCTCAAGTTCTCCACCCAACCTCACAGGACGGCCACTCCGACCTTCCCCATCTGCTTTCTAACGATCTACTTCCGTGGTGGACTTCCTCCCCACCGCGTTGAGCAACCGTAGGTCTTGCACGTACTGCATGTAGCTATTAGGAATCACACAGTTGATCTCAACAGACTTCACTTCGAAACGAAGCATATCATCGAGTGTGTGGAAGAAGCCACAGCGCGGCCAATGCCACAAAAGCCAACGGAGGAAGAGGCTGATGGGCTGTATGGCATTGCGAAGGGAATCCTCCCGATCGAGCCAGCAACAGAGAAGTCGTGCAAGCGACGCTCGACTCAACTGCGCATGGTGACGGCGCTCCGGCGTATAAGCCAAACGCCGCCAAGTGGCTGAATCATGCAAAGCGGCCTACTTTTAGCCAATAGTCATTCAGTACGGCAACTGTCAGACGAATGCTCAACACAATTGAGTGGTTCGTTCGGGGACCAGACAGAACCCACAGACGTCACAAGACTGCACGGCTTAAGTCCAAGAAGGACGCAAGTCACCCCAAGACAAGAAAAAACAGCACTTTAGTCCATTGTGGTTATAACTACTTAGTCATAGCCGAGAAGGTATAGGCGGTGATTTTAAGATACAATACACGCCCTTGAAACGGAGTTGAGAGTCATTGGCAAACTTTCCGTCGTGAAGAAACATAGTGTTTGTGAAGCTGTTCTGCGCGGTTGTCGGCCAGGAAAGCGTCGAAGGTGTCGATCGGCAAGCGGTTATTGGTTTGAAGGAGCACACTAAGAGGAAAGAGGGGTATGGTTTCCCGTCAAGCAGACTCACTCTGTATCTCGCGACGCAGCGATGCTGGTGTTGAAGCAATGTATTTGATGACGGATACGAGGGATGCGACAGGGAAGATAGTGACAAAAGGGACACCCATGGATCCGACGTGGGGGCTGCACAACTACTTTGATGCCAATACTCCGTCGAAAAAATGATTCATGTGTTTGTGAAACTCCTCGACGACAGATCGGCACGATCAACGTGCCTGAAGAGCTCTTCCAACCCATAAAAAATAATCGAGCGTACACTTAGAAACCCTTCGAGACAACGTTGATGTACTACACAGACATCATCGCTGTTCTAATAAGAGAACGCAAGAAGCCACGATGAGAGTTAGAACCTCCGAATCAATGCAAATGGCTCGTCAATCGCAAATCAGACTTCCATTGACAATATCAACGCCCCCTGTTGTTGCCCGCAACGCATAGTGTTCGCCGTTTCTGTCTGTAGTGCATCTGACGCCACCTAAACACTCCAGAAAGTGGTTGAAGTGAGCGATCACACGGTCTCGTTTATGTGCGGTCCGTCCTTCCACCGGCAGTGTACAGTGTACCCTCGGAGAAAGCACGAAGCCACGACGAGAGTCGGAGCCTCCGAATCAATGCAAATGGCTCGTCAATCGCAAATCAGACTTCCATTGACAATATCAACGCCTCCTGCTCCTGCCCGCAACGCATAGCATTCGCTCGCACCACCACTTTTTCTGTCTCACGCGCAGTGTTGACGATCGTGGAACTTCAGGAGCAGGTCAGCGACACCAATGTGTATCGAGAATATGCGGCCTAGAAGTGGCATGTTGGGTCTCACTCTTCCGCACGCTTGATGAAGAAGATATCGATCAAGCTCGAGATTGCAATGTAGCGTGGGTCTTGATCTCGGACCATGAGGGGGGAGTCGTCGACATGGCTTACTTAAATACACACTCTTCCTTCTCCACGTGAACGTAGTCGAACTCGTCGCTTCCACCCTGAAACACGATGCGCTTGCGCGCCTCGTCCCATGAGAGTAAGTCGGACACAAGCGAGACTACATCTTGGGCCACTTCAACACCGAACTGGATTCCAGCGCCTGCCGCGTAGCACGCAAGCGCGCCTTGGATGTCTGCCATTCGCCGGAGTCGAGAGAGGAGTTCGGAGCAAAGACTCACGGGTGATTCACAAGTGAAAATCGCACGGAACTCGGAGCTATCCCGAAGCAACGCTAAGTGACGCCCACCATATTGCGAGTCAGATCGACGAAAGGCCTGGAGAGAAGAGCGTACGTCCAACGCGACGCTGACCAAGATATCGTCGAGAATGCGGATACCGTGCTGCACAACCTTACTAGGCTGGAATGGCGCTTCATACTCGAGGTACTTCAGCTGACGATCCCAGACATTGCACATAGGCAAAAAGAGGGCGATATTCTGGAGCAAAGGTCGTGGCAGACGCATAGTGCGATCGAGGAGAACGTTGAGACGATGGCGCTCTTCAGATTTGAAAGAAGGAACCAGTGTGGCTCTGTTGAGAACGTAGAGATACGATACTCGCATGAGTTCAGCGTATCTCTCTCGTCGAAGACCTTCACGCATTAGCCGCAGTTGATTCTGTCAAAAACAAGCCCAATTAATTCTACAAACTCATCGGTCGACGACAAAAGAGATCCAACTCACCGAGACGGTAATCTTCAGGAACAAGTCAACATGACCTCGTCGGTGAGCAGTCTCTGCAGCAGTTTTGTGGCGATCATCTTTCAAGAAAATGTCTGCACCTGCAGTAAGAAGAGCTTCTACAGCTTCGGTGTGACCTCGTTTCGCGGCCAAGAGTAGCGCCGTGCTTCCTTGTCTCGTTTGAGTGTTCACATCAGACCCAGCCTTGATCAGGATTGTTGCAATGTTGGCGTGTCCACGTTGCGCTGCGAGCATGAGCGCGGTCATGCCTTCATTGTTCGCGGCATAAGCCATAGCACCTTTGTCGATCAAGAATTGTACGACCTCATCGCGCCCTTCTTGAGCAGCACGCATCAGCGGCGTCGTGCCTTTCTTATTCGAGTAATTTTGGTCAGCGCCGAACTCCAGGAGCACGTTAACAACACCCAAGTGTCCGAAGTGTGCTGCGGGAATCAGAGCCATGTTCTTGGACTCTTCGTTCGCACCGTGTTCCAATAGGAATCGTGTAGATGCCTCGTGGCCTTTCTGAGCTGCAAGCAGCAGCGCGTACGGACGCTTGTCCTGTACATCAACAATCACACACAAAACAATTAGCGACATTTCCTCGCCGTCATGAAGCACTGGACAGATAACGTACGTTCCACTGGTTCACGTCAGCGCCTTCATCGACGAGAAGCTGGCACAGCCCCACGAGCTCGTGACGGACGCAGATCATCAGCAACGTGAGCCCCGTCTCGTCTTCGGCCTTGACCAGCCGGGCAATCGTCTCTTCGCCAGTCGTGGTCTTTTTAATCAGTCGAAATAATTTCTCCACAAGCGGTTGCTTCTGCTCCTTGGCCGAGTGGAAAATCAAGTGCTGGACGTCCTCGTAACTCACTTCGCTGGGCAGATAGCATTGAGCCGACAGCAGCGAATCGTTGCCATGGAGTAGTCCGTCGCACATGACCATGCTTAGTTGCTGCAGGTCTTCATCGTCCGTATTCGACTCCTCGGTCGCGGCAGTCTCGCCGCCTTGGTCGTCATCCTCCACAGCGGGCGCAGGCTCAGCTCGCTCGTGGTCTTCTGGTGCGTTCATCGGCTCGTCATTCGCCTGGTTATCATGCGCAGCGAGCGGTCGGTCCAAGGTCTCGCCATGAGGGAGAGGCTCACGTGGGGGCACATCACCCTCCGCGACGGATGCAACGGCGCGCGCAATGTCCCGCAGACCTCCATGGGGGCCCTGTTCATTCGTATCTTGAGCCATCGGCGCCGGATTCGGCGCTGCAGTCGTGTACTGGAGGATCGGCGAGGCCATGCGCACGAGGAAGGTCCGGAAGAAGAGCGACGCGCGGTCGCGGTCGCTCAGCGGGAACGGCAGCATCGGGCCGGCCGCGGCGCCAGCGCCAACGGCTTCGTGGTTGCGTTGGACCTGCGCCTGCCGCTCGGCGGCGTCCGAATCGCTGCCGTCGTCCTCCCGGCGACGCCGGCGTGGGGGCGAGTTGGAATCGAGCCGCGCGCGTTTCCGAGGCGGGTTCTGACGCTCGTCGTCGGCCATTTTCGCAGTGGAAGGTCGCTATAGAAAGAGGAGATCGAGCGCTTTCGCGTGGTGCGTCGGGATTCGTGTGGCGCGGCGTGCGGAGGTCGCTAGAGCGCGCGGAAGAGAGCCGTCGCGACGGGGAGAGCGGCGGGGTGACGCATACACGCAGAACTGACTGCACGGTCCACGTGGGACGAAAGAAACCCAGAGTAGATATGAGGTTTCACAGGTTAACACCCGCACCCCTCTTGAATTTGATGTTACGTAATTTACATTTTACTCTGGAATTCCATTCCTACAGGACTATTGGAAATCAAGAGTACCCGATGCGTACTTTGCCTGACACCCGATATCGTCCATGTATGCTATTTCAAAGGTTTCACGACCATCACTCTGAATCGACCAATTCACACTACTAGATGCACCAATCAGAATCCGCTTCAAAACCAGGTTGACTCATTCCGCCTTCCATGAAGACAAACGGAAACCACCAAGGGAACCCATGGACCTCTCGGCCCTCTCTCTCTCTCTCTCTCTCTCTCGACCACGCCGCCCTCGTCAGCGCTCCGTCCGTGTGCGCAGTCTGCTTGTCTCTCTGCGCGTCGTCAGTTTGCGCGCGGAGCCTCGTTATCGCGAGCGCGGTGGAGCTGAACTGAAACGGAAACGACCTCGCGCGGCTATTCTTGTCGAAAGGCTTTGACGCGAGCTAAGAGACCAATGCGCTGACGTTCACGCCCCGCGCACTAAAGCCTTCCTTGTCGTTCGGTCCGACTGCGGCGGTCGTGTGGCTCCGTGTTGCGATCGAGCATGACTGCTGTCGCGCCAGCCGAAGCCGCGCGATCGGCACCGGCGCTCGCGCGCCACTCGCCGGTGCGCACGAGGATGTCGGCGCGCCTGAGCATCCGCGAGAGCTTCCGCGCGCGATCCAGCTCCATCGAGTTCCTGCTAACCGAGGTCCGAAGCGCGTTTGACCCGAATGCCACAGCGATCCAAACGTGGCACCAGCTCTTGCTCATCGCACTTATTTACGAGATCGTCATGCTGCCGTTCATTGCGACGTTCCGATCTTCGATGAGCCAGTGGCTCGCGCCTGAACTAATGGGCTTCTACGCGTGCGAGTTGCTGTTCTATGCCGACGTCTACATTGAACTCAACACAGGATACTACGAAGACGGCAATGTGATGATGGACGCCAAAAAATCGCGCGTCAAGTATTTCAAGTCACCGCGATTCGTGCTCGACGTGCTCGCGCTACCGCCGCTTTCGTTGGTCTACCCGGCAGTGAGAAACCGCCTCCGCTTCGCCCCGATCTTCCTCGAATTCCACAAATTTCTCCGAATATGGAGGTTACCGAAGTATGTTGCGATGCTCGACGACATATATGCCCGCCAGTATGTGCTGCTAAAGATGTTCAAAGTGTTGCTTGTGATTCTGATGCTGTCGCACTACGTTGCTTGTTTCCGGTTCCTCTTCGGCTACGACGAAGATCACAATGACCACTGGCTTCCACACAAGCCGCGAAGCGATGAGGAACTACAGCAACACTCTCCCTACTTGATGTCTCTCTTCTGGGCGTTCGGACTACTCACTGGTCTGTTCGAAGGCGAGCTCCCGACTACAATCTTCGAGTTTCTCTTCACGATCTTTGTCGGATTATGCGGGTTCTCAATGTTCACCTACGTTTGCGCAACATTTTTCATGATATCAAAGTGTGAAAGTGGCCATTCCGAGACGTCTGAGGCGCGAATAAACCAACTCAAGCATTTGCTATCCTTTCATCGAGTACCAGAGCAGCTCCAAGTGCAGGCGACAGAGTATCTCAAGAGGTATTACACGCAGAGCGAATCAAACGACCGCGAAGCAGTGCGACTTCTGTGCCCCTCGATCGTCAAGGATATTCAGGTTGAGTTGCTGAAGGATATGGTCGGTAGTATTCTATTTTTCAAGGATTGTAACCAGCAGTTTATCATCGCCGTTACTAGTCTTCTCGAGCTTATTTCACTTCCAGCAAGCGTGGTAGTGTTCAACATGGGCGACGAAGGCGATGCGATGTATTTTGTCAACTCTGGTGTGCTCCAAGTCATCGTCAACGGAATCAAGATTCGTGAAGTTCGAAAAGGGGCATTCTTTGGGGAAATGGCGCTCTTCTTGAATCGGCCACGGTATGCTACAGTCGTGACATCAACGTACTGCACGTTGTACAAGCTTGTTCGTTTTCACGTAGAGCGTTTGTTCGAAGGTTATCCGCAATATGCATCAGTGGTCCCGAAACGTGTTGCTGAAATGGCCCAGGCATTGTTTGGCCGAGTCTCGGGAGAGGCTCTAATAATCCCAGATCAGAGTGTGATTGACCAGTCCAGTGAGAAAAAGAAATCTGAAGGGAAAAAACTCTTTGCAAACATCATTCGTATGCACATGAAGAAAGACAAAAACAAAGTTACACCCACAGGCGAGACTCACACAGGCCCCGTTGGTACAGATAATGTTGACGGATCCATTTCATCGGTCTCTCTTTCACCAATGATGCTACTAGCTGCACAGGCTCTGAAGAAATCACGTACAACATCTGAACCTCCAGAACCAGCAAAAAGTGTTGGAGAAGATTTGGTATCAAGCCACGACACTGTGTCACAGAAACCAATTGCTGACTCCAATGGTGCCCGCCCGATATCCGAAGTTGCTACAACGATGCGGCGAAGCACAGTAACAAGGGTGTCAACAGCGATAACTGACATCTACGGTCACCTTGGGCTGAAAGCGTCACGGACGAAGACGAGCTACTGGTGGTCGCGATTTCTTCTATCAACTGCAATTGATAACGACTCGAAGAGGCGCTTGTGGTGGCTCATCATGCTTCAAGGAATCCTCATTTACAATTGGTTCCTGATTCCATTGCAGCTGGCATTCCTCGCGTTTCAGCATAATACGTGGTATGTCGTGGGTTTGAATGTGATCACAGATCTCCTATTGTGGGCGGATATTTTCGTAAACTTTAACTTATCGTTCGTCGAGGACTCGGAGAAGATTTGGGACACAACGAGAACAGCTATTCGTTACATCAAAGGCTGGTTCCTAGCTGATGTTGTTTGTGTGTTTCCCTTCTGGTTCTTCGCTCAAAAGTCCCACCATGCGCTCCCTCGACTGCCTCGGTTGCTTCGGATTGCGCGCTTGCGTGGTCATCTCCAAGAAATCGACGAGTTTGTCAAGCTCAATAGCAAACAGCGATTGATGTTGTTCGGTATTCTGCTGGTTGTGCTGTATCATATAGTGGCGTGTCTGCACTTCAGCATATCTTACGTCGAGGGGTTCAGTCGAGCATACCATGCGTGGATACCCTCTGATGACGTATCTTTAGTTGCTGTGAACTCAACCCACTGCAGAGACTTGAATGGCGACGTCTATCTGTGGGCTGACCCGCACGTCACAGCGATAGGTGTGATACAGTATTTTAGGTCACTCTACTACGCTACGAACGTTCTGGCGGCGTTGGGTCTTACGATCGAACCATCAAGTGATGTTCAGTACGGTCTCGCGCTGTTGTTCATGCTCAGCGGATTCTTCATCACTGCAATCGTTGTTGACAATGTACAGAAGCGATTTACGGCATCAGCTTTTGAGCAGAAAGAATTTTTCGCGACAAGGTCCCAGATACAGCTTTTCTTGCGAAGGCAAAACGCACCTCTCATTATTCACAAGCGCGTGAACGCTTTTCTTGACTATTGGTGGTCCTCACACCGTGGGGCAGTAATCAGCGAGTTGTTGGATGAACTTCCAGAGACAATCAAGCTTGAAATCCTACAGAATATTTGTCAGCCAGCTCTTCAAACACTCGCGCTACTTAACGGAGTACGCCCAGTTCTCTCTGATCTCGAAAATGTGTTCCTTGGAAACGCAAGATTTATTTTGTATGGCCAAGGAGAAATCGTGTACAGACAAGGAGATTACGCGAGTGGTTTGTTCTTCTTACTATCAGGTGAAGTATGCATAATCGCGAACGGAGGGGCACCACGGTCAGTTCACCAGGGAGGATTTTTCGGAACAGCGGCGCTACAACTTGAAGGAAGCGCAGTAAGTTACACTGAACGAGTGACGGCTACCAGCGGAAGTATGGTGTTGTTCGTGTCTCGGCAGCATATTCGCGCAATGAAATCTACTTACACCTCACTGGAAGACTCCTTGAAGGCACTTGAGCGGCGGTTCCTAGATCCGAAGCTTGCGAAGGCATCGCAGCTACAGTATGGAGTTGGGTTCAACGATAGTGACGAGCGTAGATCATGGCGCAAGTGGTTCTCTTGTTTTGGTGACGACGACCGGATATTCGATCCTGATTCGCTGCAGATGATGGCTTGGGAGACGTGGTTGTTTATCATCATGACTGTAGAATGGGTTCTTATCATGTTCCACATTTGTTTCGGTGTCTCGGATGACAAAGCTGCAGTGACTGATGCGATTCTCATGGTGATTGAGTTGCATTTTATGATTGACATTTACGTCCGCAGCCACCTTGGCTACTTGGAGTTTGGAAATAGGGTGATGGTACCGAAGCAAATTCGCAGGAGATACTTTCGCTCGCACGAGTTCGCGATCGACATCATTGCACTTGTTCCACTATTCATGGTGAACTGGGGACTACCTTCTGTTAAGCGAAACGAAGTGTTCAACTTGAACAAGTTGATCCGATTAACGAAGGTACCGATGCAGTTTACAGCCCTGGAAAACAAGTACATCAAGCGCACTTTCGAGCTTCGGCTGTTCAAGCTAGTTTACTACACCTTCCTACTCTCTCACATGTTCGGCTGTATTTGGTTTGACTTTGGGTCGAATGCCTCGGGTTTGCACACGCTTATCTCGGACGAAAGGGCAAACTCGACAGAAGACAGTGGCTTTGGCGCAAACCCATGGATGCCACCGTTATCTCTCAAGAATGCGGACGCAAGTCTACAATATTTTGCATCAATTTTTTGGTCGTTTGCACTGATGTCAGCTTCCAACACTGGTGAGTTACCTAAGACAGTGTCTCAGAGCTTTTTCAGTGTCATCACGATGACCTCAGGCTTCTTTCTGTTCGCATATGTTATCGGCAACTTCGCTGATACGATCGAACTGATGGATGCTGAGAACCGCGAATTCTACTCCAGACTCAACTCACTGAGGCATTTGATCACAC
Source organism: Pythium myriotylum (assembly GCA_023091665.1). Classification (NCBI taxonomy): domain Eukaryota; phylum Oomycota; class Peronosporomycetes; order Pythiales; family Pythiaceae; genus Pythium; species Pythium myriotylum. The sequence goes on from JALJCQ010000014.1 coordinate 348,386, forward strand.
ACTTCAAACTGCCTGCACCCATCGCAGTGAAATTCAAGAACTACTACTTCTTTAAACGCTTCCATTCAATCACTCAGGAGCACTTGCTCGAGCGGTGTCTACCCCCATCGCTACTCACAGATATTCGCATGGTTCACTTGCAGCCGATGATTGAGAAGGTCACGTTCTTGTCGGGTATGGACGCGAGTGTGACACGTATGCTTGTATCGCAATTCAATCAAGTTCTCATCGTAAAAGATGAGTTTGTTTACAAGTTCGGGGAGGAAGGAAGTGATATGTACTTCGTATTCACTGGGGTACTCTGCACGCTGCTTCCCCAGGAAGAATTTGCTAGAGAGTCATCCATAATTGAACGGAAAGCTCCAGTCAAGACACTCCCTCAACGCCATAGTGGAGGCCTCCCCTCACTGATTCATCAGCCGACTTTGCGGCCAACAAGTCAACTCACAAAATTCAATGAAGTCACTGCCGGCAATTATTTTGGGGAGAATGCACTCTTCGTCAACAGCATTCGTACTTCCTATGTTCAGGCGTCGACGTCGTGCATCCTATATAGCCTTTCGCGTAACTCGCTTGAACTTGTGTTTGAGCGTTACCCAGACTGGAAGGAGAAAGTACTCCGCATTGTGACAATCAACCAGGAGCAACGCCGACTGAATCGCATGGCTGAGGAAGAAGAGAAACAAGGGAACATCATCAACCTAGTTGCTAAAGTAGATCAGCTCAACGCGAAGGCAGAACGCACAGAGGTTGAAGTCCTAGCTTTCCGTCGAATGAAATCTGTTGCTGCGAAGCGAAACTCAAGTCAAGCTGCAAGTGCACTGCTAGCAAGCGGACTGGATAGAATACAAGAGTCGCGATTTGTTCCGACTCGTTGGATGCACATGCCGCATTGGCTAAACGAGCTCGTACAAGGAACGACAGCACAGAGCTGGTACCATCTCTGTTGGCTGAAGTTAGTCACTTTGGCCACAATCTATGTGGCAATTGTGGTGCCTTACCGTATTTCGTTTGACTCGTTGCTACGCCCACGCTTTATTCCGGTATTTTGTCGTGAACTGGAGTTGCTGTGTGAGTTTATCTTCATCTGGGATATGTGGTTCAACTGGCGCCTAAAAGGTAGCCACGATTCGATGGAGCTCTATGAACAAGATCACCGTCGATCATATAAGAAGGAGCGACTTAAGTGGGATCTGCTTGCCGCATTTCCGTTGGACTACTTGCTGTACAGCCTCTCGCCGAGTCCATGGTTTCGGATAAATCGGTGCTTCAAAGTGCGGAACTTGGTTCACTATATGCAGGAGATCAATCGAAGAAGTATCTCAAACGAAATGAAGCGGCTACGAATCACCTGCTTGACATACATTCTAGTCATCTATTGGAGTGCTTGCAGTTACTTCGTTATCGCGATATACGACCGCTACGGCCAGCAATGGAATGGATGGCTGCCTTCTGTTGACCTTGAAATCACGAGACCTCAAGATCCTCCGTCTGAGCAACTCACCCTTCGCTTGCTACGTGGTCTATTCTTCGCCACTACCGCTTTTGTGAAGAAGGGGAGAACATTCACACCCGAGTCGACGCCTCACTTTGTCTTCGCAATAATCACCTGCTTTGTCGGTTTGATGGTCATGGCTTACATGCTCGGTGAGATTGCCAGTTTGTTTATTTCTTTTATTGGGAACGAGGTTGAGTACCGAAAGAATCACATCGCCGTGGAACTGTACCTGGGTCGTTGGAAGATCCAAGGAGACCTGAGAACTCGAACACAAGCATTTCTCTCATCACTGTGGTCATCACATCGTGGCGTGGATTATCAATCGCTTCTGGAGGAAGTGCCAGTAAGCATTCGAACCGAGTCTGTTCTAAACATTGCTCGTTGGCCATTGAAACAGTTTACCAGTGCAATCTTTCGCCCGATCTGTGGTGGGAACCCGAATGACCCTCATATCCAATCATCAAACATCGATCTGTTGATGCGAGGATTGGCTCAGCGTCTCAAATTTGAAGGGTACCCGCGAGACGAAAGGGTTCTGGTTGAAGGCAGTATCGCGAAGTCGATGTTCTTTGTCGTTCGAGGTCACCTCAGATCTGCCAGTCGCTCACATACTGCGCAATTCGGGCAGCTATCATTTGTTAAAGGAGACTATTTTGGCGAGCATGGACTCCTCGGGTACTCAGTTAGCGCCTTCACAGTCAGCACGATGCGAGCGTGCGATTTATTGTCACTCAGTGCAGAAGACCTACTTGATGTTCTCCACAGTCATCCCACGTTCAGCCTTGCTCTCAAAGTCGCAGATCGTGCGTCGGAAAAGATGCGAGTGCTTCCTTTGGCGAGCAATATGCGCACGATGGAAATTCGGTGGGGCCAGATGCTGATCGACGCGGTGAACGAAGAGCGTATATTGTCAGAAGCGCCAACCACCGATGGCATGAGTCGGCGCGCTGCAAAGAAGACTCGAGCAACTCTGGATCGAGTCTTCGTTACTCGCACTTCAGACGAGTGTTACAGTTCGTTTCGTTCGTTCCTACAAATCATTGTGCCGAATGGTTTCGTGCACTTGCATGGGACACCAACCTTAACGAAGCAAACATCGTCGAATCGGGTTTCGAGTTCTTTCGACACGAGGCGGACGTCCGGATCACAAACTTTGATGGCACCGGTTCCAAAGTCTCGCGCCGCTTCCCCCAAAATTGATGGTGCTCTTCCCGCAGCCAAAGATGCTGAAACGAAACCAGTTGGTGATCAAAACCCTCTGGCGACTGCGCTAGAGTCCGTTCCCAGTGTCTCGCGACTCGACAGTGCGCACGTGAGCTCTGGCCGAACCCACAGTAGCCACCACCAGCAATCGATACACTCTGGTGTAGGCGATGCAGAGATGATGCAGACATTTCTCAATCAGAGCGACGATGCTCCTGCTGATGACAAAGCAGGACCTCCTTCTGCGATATGCGAAGACTCAGAAAACCTGGACGTTCCTAGGAATCTCTCAGGCCCTTCGCTACCTGTTCTTACAGCAAGGTCGTCAATTAGATCCATCAGATCTCCGTCACCAGGCCTGCAACCTCAGCGCCGCTCGCTCCTGTGACTCTACCAGTTGTTAAGTTATTGTGGAAAACTGACATTCGACGTTTTCTGTACTTTGTCATTCCCATGTCTGCTCCAGGTGGACACACGCTTGTGACCCAAGTTGACGTCTCACGCAAAGCGGGCGTTCCGAGAATAAATCAGTAGTGGGGGCAGATTTCCGCTAAATTAAGTTGAAGTGTGAAAGATCCACTACATGCTTGCCTCTGCCCCAGTGGGAATCTCCCTAGGCGGTGGCTGCTCCAAGCTCACTGAGGTAACTTCTGCTGCGCTGTTGACGCGCGAGTTAGAGAAATCTTCCGACGACTTCGATGCTTTTTTGCGCAGTCGACGCAGCTTCTTGGTCTCTGGCAGCCGCAGCGCCGTACCGCAGTGTCGACAGAAGTTTGCGTCGTCTTGGTGGAGTTTGCGGTAGCACCGGGGGCACTCGCAGTTGAGCTTTAAGGCCTCCTCCTCAGTCTGAGTATTAAGCACAAGTGGACAAGCGATCACTCCGTAACCTGAAAACATGACGATTGCAGCGAGGAGACGACCGGGCACAGTTGATGGGGCGATGTCACCGTATCCCACGGTCGTGAGCGTAACAACAGCCCAGTACAAGCTCACCGGAATGTTCGTGAAGCCGTGTTTCTCGCCTTCGATGAGGTACATGGCGCAGCCGATGACGATGATCATGGAGAACACGAAGAACATGAACACGGCCACACGAAGCTTGTTGGCGTCGATGTTATCCTTCAAGGCCCTCGCTGCATCCACGAATCGCACAAGTCGCAGAACGCGAAACACTCGAATTACACGGAAGATACGGAGCGTCGCAAGATCGGCTAACGGACGTGCCGGCGGAATGAAGAACGCTGTTGATGTTAATGACCACGCAGTTAGTGGTTGTGTGGCTGTAATTCAAACAGCAAGAACGCACTGATGAAGGTCGGAATGATAGAAGAAATGTCGACGATACCCATGGCGCTGCAAATGTAGTCGCGCGGGCGACGTAAACACCAAATGCGGAGCACGTACTCGATGGAGAAAAATATTGTGAAGAACACCTCGAAGCCATAGATAATGTCGCCGTACTCCGCCCGAATCTCATGAACGCTATCAATCACGGCTAGCAATTCGCGTGCGAAATCATCACCCAAGGATTGATACGATTGTTCAAGCAAAACGACGTACCTAGGAACACACTTGTTGTGATCATGAGAAGAAGGACAATTCCAGTGACTTGCCCTCGAGTCGTGCCGCTCCCGAAAAGTGTCTCGTAAACGTACTCGTAGTACTTGCCCTCGCGAGCTTCACCTACGGCTTCTTGCTCGATGTCGATCGCCATGATCTCCTTGAGATTGTCCTTCAGCTCGTCGGGCAGGTCTAGATCGAGTCTAGTCCATGTCTCTTTGATTGCTGAGTTTGGCATGCGCAAGATCTGCATTGCTCGCGCTTTCATCGATAGTGGTCCCTCAGCCTCATCGTCGGTATCGAACACCCCGGTTGGGCGTCCAGGGAAACGAAAGAAGCTGGTTGGCGTCTTCTTTCCGGGACTCTTTCCTGGACTTGATCGGCCTGGTGCCGGACTCGGCGGAATCTCCACCGGTGGCTGATCTTCTTGCGTAGGAGCTGGACCACGGATCTCAACCTCCACCTCTTCGTCATCGTCTTGGTCTCTGACTTTGCTCATATTGCTCTCTTCAAGCCTCGTTCGACTCACGCGGTAGAAACTCGAATAGCTGTATGAGAGCGGAAAAGGAGAAGGCTTGTCCAATAGACTCATTGGCGTGGCAAATCAAGAGAGGTATCGTGCGCCGTCCCATGCTCCCAAATATACCAGCGCCACGAGATGCAGTCCAGGCACGTTGAATTACTATTTTCGTGAGCAAAGCTCACGGGACGTGACAAATGCTGAGGATCTTTCGAAACCCAGTTGTTGAAGGATCGAATGCCAGAGGTTTCGAGCGAATCTTCGACTCTGTTCTTGGGAATAAAGCTGAGCCAGTCCATTCTCAAAGTTTGGATCGAAGAGGCAGAAAAAACAATGCTGGACAAAATACGGCGATCTCTCTCCTCGAATGAGATATCTTACATCAGATAGGGTTTCAAACTCCTTTCTCAGACCCCTTCACCAGTTTTGCCACGAAAATTCTCCACTCTTCATTGCTTCTCTCCGTGTGGACCCTTCTGACGCTGATGACCGTCTCCATCGGCGCGTCTCGGTCTGTTTCTCTCATTTGCGCAAGTTGCGGCCTCGGTGATGGTACGGAAACGGAGTCGTCGAGAGCTCATGGCCTCTCTAGTGATCTGCAACACCTTTCGCGCCAATCGTAATGTGTTCCAACCGCGACCTGCTATAAGGTGTTTATATGAGACAGCAGTACACGGCTTCTCGTACTACTACGTCATTCGACACTGCCTGCTGAACTTTGAGGCCGATGTTATTGCTCACTCGACTCTATGAAGTCGACTACGTATACATCCGTCGCAATGGCCGGACACGCTATCCAAAGCAATGGTGTGACTTCCGTGTTTATTGCGCTGAGCAGCATGGCTTTCAAAAAGAATAATGTGCGCCTGGGGAGAGAATTTGCCGGGGGCGACCCACGTAGTGGAAAGCAATCTGTCACGCAGACCTGGTGGATTTGGTCACACTAATTCTCGGCCCTAAACTCAACCGATCGAATTTCTGCGCTCGACTCGCGAAATTCACGGCGATCGAGCTCTCGGTATCCCTCCCCACATTGAACACTTAACCACCGTCGTTGTGTAAAAGCCGAAATGTGGAAGATAGCCCCTGGGTGCTCGAGTTGCACACGATAATTACGGTATTCAAAGCCGTAATTGTTGTATCTCCCACGTAAACTTACACAAGCGCGTGGAATTTTACCGACAAGTTGCCACGGTGGCAAGACGAAAATGCCACGCAACTCATGGCGGCCTCGCGCGGCCTCTGCTCTTCTCATGGCGATGTCGAGCATGTTGATCAATGCATCACCGTATGCTGCGTCACTCGTTCAAGTTCCAGCGTCGGTCGCCTCGTACAAGCCAAGTAATCGCGAGTTATCGATGGCAGCGACGCGAGTAATCAACTCCCAGGCCTTTGTCATGGGCAATTGCTCGTCGGCTGTGACGATATCTCGGTTTTGCACGGCTCCTGCTTACTCGCCACCCACTGTCTGCGTGGGCTCAACGGCCGCTGGCTCGTGTCCAATGTCGCCGTTGGTGCTGGAAGTTGACACGAGCAGCAACCTGGCTTACATGGTCGACGCCTCGGGACTCGGTATCGAACACGTGGGCGATTTGAACTCTCTCGAGGTTTTGTAAGTGTCGTGATGAGCCGGATGGTCGACAGGGACAATTACACGGACTTGTGATGTGTAGGAATCTCGCCGAGAACAAGCTTACTTCGTGGCCGACGACGTCGGGTGTTCTTCGATTGTACGTGTGGCCGTGGTGCTTCGGGTTGGAAAACGACAGGACCCTCATTAGTTTCATGCTAGAAACCTCGCGCGAAATCGACTCACTTCGTTCGATGTTGTGGGCATTAACGGCGGGCTTGAGGAACTGTGCGTTGGCTGCTGAGGTTGTTCGTGCGTTTTAGTCCTTTAACGACTCAATGTTGGGTATCGATTCAGCAACGTATCGTCCAACTTGCTTTCTTCGATTCGCCTCGGCGCAAATTCCGAGAGCCTCAAACTACTGTGCGTTTGAGACGACACGACGGATAATAGCCATATTATACGCTAACAAATGCTCGCTTGGCTATAGGGACGCAAGTAATGGGTCGCTGACAGATCTGAATCTAGCACCTGCCACAAGACTCGCATCCGTTCTTGCACCTTACAACAAGCTCACGGATATTGCAAATGTCTCATTACCTAACCAACTTCGTCTTCTGTACGTTGACCGTTTTTGTCTACGACAATACCCTAACTGTTTGCTGTTGATCGATGAAGGGATGTGTCACATAATAAGATCGACGACTGGGGCCTTTTCACACCACCGGAAGGCTTACGTACACTGTAAATTTGGGTTGGACTACTGCATCCCATAGCTCGACTCCACAGCTAACATGATGTTTTGCGTTTCTAGAAACGCCAGCAACAACCAAGCAAACTCGTTCCTGCGTGGCAATTGGTCCGTCATGGCCCCGAAACTCGAGACGGCGTAAGTTCTTTATGATTATGCATCATCAATATCGCTGGTTTATATTGCTTTGCGATCAGGATCTTCGCCGACAACAACATTACGCACGTTAGCAGTATCGCGTGGCCTTCAACACTCAAGAACCTGTGAGTTGATTTTGAATCCTGAGATCTTGGAGTCTAGAGGTCTAATTCGGTATTAAAGAGATCTGCGCGGTAATCCACTCCAGTGGATTGAGATCTTCCGGAGTGATCTCGCCATCTTCCAAAGCCTGCAGTCTTTTCTTGCCCCTAAAAGCGCGTTATCTATGGCTAGTGCGACGTGCGCAAAGCGCAACGCAACATCGGCCCGAGTTGCCGGGGGTGTGAGTGTGTGCGTGATCGAATCTGCTCTCGAACACTATGATCAAGGCTCCAAGCGTGCCGAGACGAACCCTCCCCGCATGATCAACAAGCCGCCGTCACCCCCTTCTGCATCATCTCATCTGATCGCTTGGATCATCGTTGGAACAACTGCTTGTGCGTTTGCTGTGTTGGTGATTTTCTGTATGAGACGTCGACAACGCCATCAGGCGTCGTCGTCTGTTTACAAGCTACAACAGTCGAGTTCGATCACGGCCTCGGGCTTACAAAGCGATGTAATCAAGCAAGCTCTGGCGTCTCTTTGGTTCAACGAGTCGCTCATGACCATGCACGTCGATGACTCGGATGTCGAGACGATTCGCAACTTACAGGACACGGAATCTACTATTGCATCTCTCGTCCGCATCGGGGATACCACTTTAGTATGCAAGCGACTCAAGCATCTTGAGGAACTTTCAGCGCTTCGACTGATCGAAGAGATTAAGACGTCCGCACCTCTCGAGCACGCGAGGATCGTGAGATATCGTGGCTTAACGGCGACATCATTGACGAATCTAGCCATTTACAGTGACTTCATGGTCAACGGAAGTCTGGAGTCGTTCCTTACATCCGCTCGCACGAATCCACTACCGTGGCTCAACTCCCCGCAATCGCGCGATTCAGTCTCAGTTACACTTTTGGGCCTCGCGATCGAGGTTGCTGAGGCTCTCACGTACCTCCACTCGTTCGATCCTCCAGTTGTCCACGGCTGCATCCGACCAAAGAATATTTTTCTCAACTCCAAGTGGCGAGCCAAACTCTCGGGCGTTGGCCGAAGATACGAACCTGACAGGAACGCGACGTCCTGGCTCGCCCCAGAAATTCTCACCGCCAACAACAAATTGAATGGCGGCGAACGAGAACGCGACACGGCCTACTCGGCAGCCTCGGACGTGTTCGCATTTGGGGCATTCCTCGTCGACCTGGACTCGTTCGGCGACGAGAGTCCAGCCGACGTGCTTTCTCTCGCTGCCGCATGTCTCGAGACAGATCCAATGAGTCGACCGAGCGCGATGACTATCTTCTACAGGCTCTCACAGGTGCGGAAGCGAGCCCATGCGCGTGCGGTGGTGGAAGAGACCCCGAAATACCTTAATCCATAGATTACCGTAATGGCTCGAAATTTACCCGCAGTGTCATTCTGACGAGCGCCAAGCCATGCGCACTCGATGGAGGCAGTCCCCGAGCGCCGTGTTCTCGGTCTGTGCGCTGCTTCTTGTCGCGTGTAGTGGCTCAGCCTACGCGCGAGTGGCCAATGAAGTCGCCTCTCGAGTTGCAGCGCAAGGCGTCTCGTCAGTCATGAGCGATTCCCGTGCATTGGGCCAGGTCGAGAACGTGTCGTCTGCCAAGCGCGAGACGATCGTTATGTCCAACTGCTCGACGTCGCTGACACTCACGCGCTATTGCTACAACACATCGTCGCTGACGACGTCGCCGTTCGATTTCGTCTGCCTTGGGTCGACGACCACCGGGACGTGTCCGCGGTCTCCGACCGTAATGAAGATCCTACGGTCGTACTCCGAGGGTGGCATCGACGCCTCAGGGCTCGGCGTCGAGCGCGTGGCCGACTTAAATAGCGCCAAGAACTTGCACGTGACGATTCGAAAAAACTGCGCGTGAATGATTGGAATGACTGAGGCTGTTTGTTGTGTAGAGACCTGTCTTTCAACAGACTCACAGAGTGGCCAATGACCTCGGGAGCAATTCGGTTGTAAGTTGGTGTATAGCTTCTCCCTGCTATTCCCACAGCTGCGCTGTATGGTATATACACTAATGGCTTTCGTGCTGTAATAGGAATCTCTCTCACAACCAGCTCACGTCGTTCGAGGCTGTAGGGGTGAACGACGGCCTCGTTCAGCTGTAGGTGGCTCATTTTGTCTATTCGCACAACCCACCATCCACGGACGGTTCCTCATGTCCGCTTGCCATTAGAAAGGTGTCGCACAATCGTCTTTCAAGAATCCAGCTCACGAAAGAAATGGCGTCGCTCAGTTTGCTGTGAGTATAGTTGTCCATGGCGCTCGCGCCGCAATTCTTAAAAGGATATTTTTTGTCAACCAGAGATGCGACGAATACCTCCCTCAGTGAGCTGGACACGGCAGCAGCCCCAATGTTGGTCTCACTGGTAGCGCCGTACAACCAGATCGCCTCTGTTGGCAAGCTCACGACTCCGAGCCTCCTCCGATATATGTGAGATCCGAGTCTTTTGCTTGGTACAATGTATGGGGTGGTGGACTGATGTTTTCTTGTTCATTTTATAGAGACCTATCGTATAATCTGATTGCTGATTGGAGCGCCTTCACGCCTCCCGTTGGAATCCGTACGCTGTCAGTGGCAATCTGATGATGTGTGGTGCGCGTGATGAAGTTTGACTTTCGTTTTCCTCGACGATGTAGGAATGCTACCAACAACCAAGCGTCGGTATTTCTCCAAGGCAACTGGTCCGCCATGGCACCCAAATTCGAGACAGCGTACGTTTGAAACTAGACAACTCATTTAGTTGCGCTGACCCTTCCTTTTCATCGACAAACAGGATCTTTACAAACAATAATCTCACAGATATCAGTGGGATCGTGTGGCCACCCACTCTCGCTTATCTGTGAGTCTAGTCATTCTCGTGATTGAGTCGCAACTATTCCTGATGAAGGATATGGCAATTTCAGAGATCTACGAGGGAATCCGCTGCAGTCAATTGAGATCTTCAAGTCAGACCTGAGCATATTCCAGAACCTCAAGACTTTTCTCGTTCCGGAGACTGCAGCCTCCCCGTCGAGCGCAAGGTGTGCAAAGCGGAACGCGACAGCAACTCCTGTTGCGAATGGTATCACTGTATGCGTCGTCAGTGCGGCCTTCGATGTCAGCGCTAAGCCCTCTCCAGGGATGAAAACGGATTCCCCGAGTAGCGCACAGAACCCGGTTCCCTCTAAGTCCTCTTCAAACTCGAAAATGTGGATTATCGTAGCTGCTGCTACTGGATGCGTTATCGCACTCGCGCTACTCATCGTAGTGATACGTCGGCGCCGCACTCAAAACGACCAGTCTGCCTATAAGCTCCGCCACTCATTTTCCATCACGACTTCGAGCTCTCACAAGGGCGAAATGATGGAGATCATAGCTTTGCTCCGGTCAGACGAGTTGCTCATGGCCATGCATATCGATGCCTCGGACGTGGAAAACATACGCGATCTCTCTAGCTCGGGCCCAACCATCACATCGCTCGTGCGTGTGGGGGAAAGGCGGCTCGTGTGCAAGAAAATAGTCGTACCAATCGCGTCAGGATGCGACAACGCCGTGATGCAGTTGGTCCAAGAAATCAAGGCCTCGGCTACGCTTGAGCACACGAGGATCGTCAAGTACCGAGGCTTCACAGCAGCGCCTGGGGGTGATCTCGCGATCTTCTTAGAGTTCATGGCCAATGGCAGCCTGGTATCTCTTCTGGACGCTTGCACAAATGGCGAATGTCAACTCCCTTGGCTCCCGTCCGCTAAACCAACCACAGATGGGCAACTCGGTGTCTCCCGTCTTGGTTTGGCTATTGACGTCGCCGAGGCTCTTGTTTACCTCCACTCGTTCGATCCGCCAGTCGTGCACGAGGAGATTTGTGCGAAGAATGTCTTTCTCGACTCCCGCTGGCGAGCCAAACTCCGTGTAGGGCGGAAACTGACTTCAAGCGTGATAAAACCAGGTCCCCAACCGTGGCTTGCACCTGAGATCGTAACCAGCTTTACGGTGATAGAGAATTCCTTCCAAACCAACTTCGACGATACCTCCATCTGCACGACAGCCTCTGATGTCTACGCCTTCGGTGTCTTTCTTCTCGAACTGGACTCGTGTGGAAATCCGGGACTCGGCCAGTTCCATGGTGACTGTCCCAGTGAGATTCGCGACATTGCGACATCGTGTCTGGAAATCGACCCCGCACGACGACCAAGCTCTATGGCTGTCTTCTACTCGATGTCGCAGCTGCGGAAACGTATCAAGCAGTCCAGCGACGCACTCCTGATCTGACCAGAGGTAATTACCGTAATTGGGAATCCCTTCCCGGTAATTTATTTTCCGGACGAGATCGTGGTGATGTCGCACCCACTCTTTGAATCTGATATATATCTCCCCACGAGATATGATTGGCTGGCTGACGAGGGCTGTTCGAGTCTCACGTGACTGCACTCACGTTCTGGTCCCCTGCACTCGCTCTTTTGGCATGAACTTCTCAGCACGCGGCTTTCGCTGCCCAGAGCAACCCGTGTTGGCCGCGAACGTCGTGGATGCCAACGGCACACGCTTTGCCGCGGCGGTCGTGCAACGCGACTACCGAAACACCAGCCTTTGCATCACCAATGACGACTGCAGCTACGAGACGGCCGCTGCATCCATCCAGTGCGACTCGATCAGCATCGCCCAGGTCGCGAGCGTGCCGCTCGACACGGTTTCGCTGTAAGACTCGCGTGGAGGGAGAAGATAGAGTGCGTGAGATAGTGTATAACGGAGACCGTGCTTGCGGTGGTGGCTCTTGTAGAAGCCTCGGATACAATAACCTCGCACGCCTGAACCTATCGTCGCTTCCAGACAGCGGCAATCTGCAAGAAGTGTGAGTTTGGTTAACGAGATGCCTTGAAGTATCCGATATTGCGTCTGCTAGGTTCTGACTCGGATGTCACAGCGATTTGAACACAAATCAAATCTCGAGCCTGGATGACATTCTACTCCCCGCGAGCGTGCAAACACTGTGAGTAGCTCAAAGTATTAGACTTCGTTCATCTCCTTCTCACGAACATCTTGTGCCAGGGTCGTAGATCACAATAACATCACGACGCTCCACTTTTCTCGAGCCTTTTCCAACCTCGTGACGCTGTACGGTCCTGATATCTCTCGCCGTTTCGTTGGCTGTCTGTTGACGTTCGATTGGTTGCTAGTAAAATCTCTTACAACCCTATTCTTCGGGTCCTCGTTGAGGCGAGTGGCGTGGCCACGCTTGAAATGACCGACAGTAACCTCACTCGCCTCAGCGATCTGTTTCTTCCTTCTACCATATCATCTCTGTCCGTCACTCACTGCTCAAGAGCGACTCGAGTTTATCGCTAACGACACTATTTTTGCATTCAAATCACCGTAGATCCATTGGGTGGAATCCGCAGATGAAGTTCGAAAATTTCACGGCTCCAAAGAGTCTACGCACGTTGTGAGTACCTGCTTGGCTCTGCTTATCACCGATAGCAAGGATCCCCACGGGTTTCGTGAAGTTCTGCGCAGCAGGCTGGGATCACGAAACTGCGAACAATTGACTTCTCGACGGCTCAAGACCTCTCTGTAATGTAAGCGGTTCTCACTGTCAATGTCAGAAGCGTGAATTGTCGCTGAATCAATTTCGTCACGCCTCAGCAATCTGCAGACAAACGCGATTCGTGAAGTCTCAGGAGTCATGTTCCCTCCACAACTCGAGAATCTGTGAGTCCTAAAACTTTTTTTGCCTTACATACTTTGAACACATTTACTGATCAAGTCATGTGTCTTCAGCGATATGACAGGCAGTAACATCAGTTGCTTTATTCTTCGCGAGAGTGATGTCGCCGTCTTCCAGGCTATGAAACAGTTTAATATCTCGTCGTTGAATCAGAAAAACTGCTCCAAAAGCGACGCGCAAGATACCTCACAACGCCAAGTCAAGGTCACTGGTTCCACTTACACCTTCTCCGTGCTTCCAGACATATCTTTCGAAGCCCGATATTTTGCTGCACGTGTCACAATCGCTCCTAGCCCCGTTCCCAGTCCAACCGACGAGCAACTCACGCCTGATGCTCCTCAAGGAGCGATCAGCACATCAGGGAAGTCCAGCAATACGGCCATTTATACCATCATAATTGGAGTTGTGGTCGTGCTCTTCCCAGCGATCGGATTCTTCCTGTTCTCGCGACGAAGACGTCGGCTGACCGACCACTACATGGCGATAGACACCGAGACCGACCCATCCACTCTCGGCGATGGCCACGCCTTCGACGATATCCGCAGCGAGACCATGTTTGCCCAAACCAGAATCCCTCAAGTTCACATCGTACGCTCCAAATTGCTCGGCAAAGGCGCCTATGGAATCGTCCATTTGGCCACACTCAAATCGTCAATGCAAGTCGTCGTGAAGCAGATCCTCCCAGACATAGCCAAGCAACCTGCCGTTATTCAGCAGTTCATGGACGAGATTCGTCTTTGCGCACAGCTCAACCACCCCAACATCGTCCGTTATATCGGCGTCTCCTGGTCCACACTCGCAGATCTCTCCGTAATCATGGAGTTCGTGCCTAATGGTGACCTCGCAAGTTTGCTCGAGATAGAGCGCACGCAACCACGCACACGAGAAACCTTCACATGGACAACAGCTGCTTACGAGGCCACAGCGACGCGCACAAAGTTGCAGCTCGCGATTGACATCGCAGAGGCCCTCGTGTACTTACACAGTCTCTCACCGCCCGTCATCCATCGTGATCTCAAGGCTAGTAACGTGCTTCTAAGTGAAGATTGGGCCGCCAAGCTCAGTGACTTCGGTATTAGTCGCACAGTTGGCAATCAGATGACCGCTGAGGTCGGCACGACCGCCTGGACCGCCCCGGAGATCTTGACTGGTGCAGCTTACGACGAGGCCGCCGACGTGTACTCTTTTGGCATCGTGCTGAGCGAGCTCGATACGTGCGAAAAGCCCTTCGCGAGCCGCATCAAGCTGCGAGATAATGATCGTGCGAGCCACACAAATAATTCCACGCGTGAGGTCATCGATGACCCGTCGAATGCACGTATCGCGTTAGCCGTGACCGAGAAAGGCGCGCGACCTGACTTCCACGTCGACTGCCCGCCGCCGATTTTCGCGCTTGCACTTCGCTGCCTCGCGAGAAATCCGACAGATCGGCCAACAGCGGTGGAGCTCCTTCTTGAGCTGAAGAGTATCGCGCAGGTCGAGCGCAAGTCGCTGCGAGTGGCGACGTTGGCCACACAATCGAGTCTTGACGGTATCGTCAGTTTGGAGTGAGAAATATTGTGATTTTGGGGTGGTGAAGTGATTGCTGCACAATGTTTGAACCCATCTGAAGCGTTCTTCAACATCAACTTGGAGAAGATCGCCACGTGGAGGCCGTCGTACTTAGACGAGGTTGTACCCAATTGACAAGCCGTGGGTTCAAAGTCTCGAGCTGTGGCAGTTTTCATTTTGCATCAAGCATAATGAAGCATTCGGTCGCGAAGAACTCACAGATATCCCTTGTAGTACTGGTGTTGCTACTGATCGCACCGGCGTTGACTGCTCCACTCAGCAATGCACCGATCGTTGGAATCGACTTCGGCTCGAGCGTCACAAGGGTCGGCATTTTCCGCAATAACTCCTTCGAAATCATTCCGAACGACCGAAGATCGATGGCAACACCTTCTTTCGTAGCGTGGGACGAAAGTGGGAAGGTCTTGGTGGGGGAAGAAGCAAAGGACCGACTTTGGTCACATCCGGAAAACACATTGTACGACTTCAAGTGGCTTATCGGCAGATCCTACCACGAGGCCGCCGCTGAAGCAGAGCGTCGGGGACTACCGTTTGAGATCCTCAACAGAGAAGGCAAGCCGAGCATTCGAGTCACAACGAACGGAGAAGCGCACGAGCATACGCCTGAAGGAATTACGGCCTTGTTGCTCGCTAAGATCAAGCAAGACGCCCAACACTATCTCGGAGACGACGTGAACCAAATCGTTATCACTGTACCCGCAAGTTTCAATGATGCACAGCGCCAAGCCATCAGAGAAGCCAGTGAGTTGGTTGGGATGACTGCTCTGCGTGTGATTAATGAGCCAGCGGCTGCGATAATCTCCTCTGGTGTTGACAAAAAGGCGCGAGGAGAAATGTACGTTCTCGTCATCGATCTCGGAGGGGGATCGTTCGACGTGACACTGCTCGCCATCGATAGTGGTGTCTTCGAGGTGCTTTATACTAGTTCAAGTGGTATCAACGGCGACGATATCAACACTCGTATAATGAAGTATGTGCTTGACAAATGGGAGACGGAGCATGGACTCAACTTGAGGGGTGATTGCACAGTGATGCAAAAACTTTGGACGCAAATAGAGCGAGCGAAGCGACATCTATCAGCTCAACAGAACTTGAGCATCTCAGTAAATGCTGTGTCGCTTGGGCTGGCCCTTCGTGAGGAGCTACCACAACAAACTGTAGAGCAATTCATTGCGACTCAAACGCACGATCTCTTGGCTTGTATCAGTCAAGTTCTCAAGGAAAGCGAGCTGAATGCCGATGAGGTCAATGAGGTCATTCTTATTGGAGGATATTCACAAGCCCCATCCATCCGAAGACCGATCACCCTCTTCTTCAATGGGAAGGAGCCTCTTGAAAGTACAATCGTACATGCGGAAAAGGCAGTCGTATCAGGAGCCGCTTTTCAGGCCTCGATTGCCTCCAGCGATCAAATGGATGCAAACGACATGTTCATCACGGAGGTGAATGTCCTTTCGCTCGGAGTGGAGACAGCTGGCGGACTCGTCGAGAAGATCGTGCATAGGAACACAATTGTGCCAACGAGGCACTCGAAATTATTGACGACTTTCTGTGACAATCAGACAGATGTGTCGATACGCATTTTTGAGGGAGAGCGAGCAATGGCCAAGAGCAACCGTTTTCTTGGTAGTCTGAAGCTCATCGGACTGAATCCATTACCAAAGGGGGAGCCGAGGATCAAACTCACGTTTGAGATTCCTTCTGGACTCGAAGTCTTGTTGGTGAGTGCAGTGGACACGGCCACGGGTGCGAAAGTTGAGGCCACTCTACCACTAGGCGGATATGCTAGAGATTGGCGCGAGATTGAGCGCTTGCTTCAGGAAGCCGAGGCGCAAGCGGATGAAGATGTACGCTTGAGAAGTAGCATCGGTGAGTTCCTCCAGCAAATTGCAGCAGCTGAGAAGGCTGCGTTCAAGAGCGAGCCGATATTCGCTGGTTCAAAGAAAGTACTGGAGGAATATGCGGATGGAGTTGTGGCTATACCTGAGGACCCCGTCAGCAGTCACGACGAACTATAAATCGATTTCGGAGTGTCTGTTCCT
The DNA here is from genome assembly GCA_023091665.1 of Pythium myriotylum. Taxonomy (NCBI): domain Eukaryota; phylum Oomycota; class Peronosporomycetes; order Pythiales; family Pythiaceae; genus Pythium; species Pythium myriotylum. The sequence continues at coordinate 365,081 of JALJCQ010000014.1, forward strand.
CTTGGATGGTGAACTCTTGCCATAGGCGTTGTAACCAGATCCACACTTCCCACGACGATTGTAGATTCCCCAGGCGGATACATGACGATTAGCTGCCTTGCAAGCACTCCTAATGCAAGCACTCTCTCTCTCTCTCTCTCTCTCTCTCTCTCTTCTGGGTCGAAGATTGCTCTCCTCATCATACCGGATACAGATTCCGTCACCCCCCCCCCCCCCCACACACACACACACACACACTCGTGAGAACTTCACACGCATCCTAGCCAAGCTTCGTCCACTGGATCACACTTGGCTCCATTGCGAATCATTTCTTTCCTCATGTCGATGATCATGGGGTCCTTCATACAAGTTGGTGAATCGAACCCAGGACTGTAGCAAATTCCTCCTCGGCATTGGCTGAAGAGACGGCAAGGAATGATGACACGCTGCTGTTCGCTACGGAAATCGACTTTGTAGCTTGGGTCACATACGGTCTTCAAGGCGACGAAAGGCTGTAGTGCTCTTAACTTGTCCGTCGAAGGAAGCGACCAGTTTGCTGTCTCATTATCTCCGAAGCAAAGACCGGGGCACAACATTGAGCACGGAAAAACGCTTATGCTGGCAGCTCCATTCGCAAGGAAGCCATTACAACATAATGCGGCCGCCTGGATGTACACCATATTCATTGGAGCCTTGTTCGACCAATCAGGGAGACGTACCAAGTTGCGTATCGAGAGAAGTACGAGATTCTGCAATTTCGTCGCTGCGGATAGACTTGGTAGTTCCACCAGTGACATTGACTTCTCTAGATAGAGAGTTTTCAGGCTGGCCAGATGCTCCATTGGTGGTAACGACAACAACTGGTCCTGATTCACGAGAACGAGCGTTCGAAGCGAGAACATGTGACGGAACAGATCGCTTGAAAGTGATGCTAGGTGTGGCCCGATTGAAGCGCTCTCAATATGAAGATATTCGAGTCTCGGAAAGGCTGTGTTCGCCCAGTCAGGTAGTGTCACTACCGCCGCGTTGATCAGAATTCTGTGGTAACAGAAGACGTTAAAAAAAATTTGCTAGGTAGAATGGTTCATGGCGAGACTTACAGATGGCGTAAATTTGAACACCCACCGACATTCTCGGGCAGCGGAAGCATGATTGCATTGTTCACGATTTGGATTGTTCGCAACGTACCAGCTTCTGCGAGAGCGGAAAGATTTGCGATAATGTCGGGGGACTCATCGTCGAATAGACTGCGCTGGAGGCCTTGTGAAATGAAGACGAGGCACGCACAAACCGAGCTCGATGCACCAGGGATCCAGCGGTGAGCGTTGAGGGGACAGTAAGCTGGGAACCCCACACAATCGGAGGCAGAAACGTGAATGGCTTCCTTGGTGTAGAGGACTATGGAAACTCCAAAAACAAGGAACAAGTATCCAACAAAAGATGGGATCGCACGAGTTGGCACTGCGACAACCCCTGGTTTCGGTTGAGTATTGTGACCTCGCTTGTTCTTCGTAGTGGACAGCCAACGGCGAACAATCCTGAACCATCTCGTGCACGCGAAAACGTTGAATGCTAAGCGTACAAAAACTTCGCGCACCGTCTCCATCCGAAGAGATGCGAGTGTTGTCGAGAAGATGGCGATCTGCACTGGGTCCACGAACAGACGTGCCTTGCGCTCGAACGGCTTGGGCGGGAAGTACTTTTGACGGATGGCGATACTTGTTAGGTCACCTCGAAAATTGCGTATAGCGTAGATTGTTTGCGCAGCGGGGAAACCCACAGCAAAGCAAAGGTCCAGGCTTACGGAGGGCACGCGTCAGGAAAAAGATTAAGGCTACGGACCCAGTCAGCTGGGAACTTACATTGCGTCGGCGACTACCTCGTGATGTAGATCTTGGCCTTTCCACGAGATTACGATGAAGTAGAAGCAGGTGCAAGAGTTGACTGCCATAAGTGTGACATATCCCGTGACAATCGGAACTTGATGGCCTTCCTCGAGAAGCTCGCGTAGAGTAACGAGCTGAAGGATAATCTCCACGATTTCGAGAAATAAGTTCTGCGAAATTGTACTATTAGCTACGAGCGTGATAGTGTCAAAACGATCCCAACCAGGCTTTTACCCAGCGCTTTCGCCTATTCGGATGTGCATTCAACCAAGAGACAATTGAGAAAGTCGGGGGCGCTTTTTGCAAAGCAACTCGACGATTTTGGGGGGAAATCGTCTTCCCCGCTAAAGCAAGGGATGCAAGTAGCTTGACGATGATCCACATGCCAAGTGCTATGTATGCTGCTGCGATGAAACCGAGGCTCACTACGCTCGTCGCGCGAATGATGGTTGTGGCTTCAGCTAATTGCCAGAAGTCACCATCGTCGAATTGGGTCGTGTTCATCAGATCGTTCACCACAGTGTTCGGAGCAGCGTTGAGAATTGCGAGAAATACACTCCAGGCTCCTGCAGCGATCATAACCATTGCAATGAGTAAACTCACCAGCGTGTTGCTGATGTAGCGATGCCTTCTGGGTGGATCACGTGCTGGGATGACAGCAGATACTACTGGTGACACACTATGCGCGCTAATGGTGTCTCCATTGCCAAGAGCCATTTTGCTTTCTAGGGTTGCTCCCACCGTACTCGTAGCGGACTCGCTGTTGCGCAGTTCCGATGTTTGGGGAGGGTGATCCTTCAGCACAAGCAGAAATAGAATGGTGAGTGCACCTCAACATACAACCCAAGCGAGAATCTCAATGCTGAGAATTGAAGCACACTCAGTTATGCGATGTTTGGCAGTAGTAGAAAGCGAAGGCGTCGTTATCTCTGTGTTGACGAAATTGAGCTCTCTAGAGGTCGTCCTTGACGAGTCGCTTCACTAGTGCTCCTGCGGGACCCATCGGATCCTGAGGATGAAGATGAGCGGCCATGGTGCGAAGAGCGGTGGACGCTCCGCTCAGACAAAGGCGACGGAAATGCTGAAGAGCCGTTCGAGCTTTTCAGTTCCTCAATCATCCTATCCCTCTTTAGCAATTCAAAACGTCAGCCCACATAGAGGTCGAAAGGAGTTCAGCGCCTACAGCTCACCGATTCAATTTCACGTTCATATTTTGCTGCAAAACGCTTGAATTTGCTCCGTGAGCGCTCCAATTGCTGCAAATAGAGAATATTAGTGACGCCATCCTAACCTAGCGGGCTCGACAGAACACACCTGTATAGTCTCGTCCTGCTGCGCTAACCGGTTTTCGAGTTCTTGGCATTTCATCTGTGCCATTTCGAGCGCTCGCATCGGTAGTATTGAGGATGATGAGCTACTTGCGTTTCTAGCACTGGCTTTATTCTCCCCATCGGAGTCAGACGGGCTTGCATCCTTGGATCGCACAGCCGAAGCATTTGTTGCACGATTAGGAGACACCCGTGATAACGGTGAGTGTGACAGCTCAGACATATCCATAGCGTTTGTAGCGAGGAGTCGCTGGTGGTTTGTTCTGATCTCATCTGCCATTGCTTCTCGCTGCTCCTGCAAATGCTCGATCGTAGTTTCGTTGGCAGCAATTTTCTGTCGCAGTGAAACCACTAGATCCTCGAGACTCCTTCGCTGCGACATCTCCGCATTGAGCTTGTCCTGGAGTGACTTCACCTCGTACTGGGCATTGCTTATCTTTGCCTCAAGATGGACAATACGCTGTGAGACTGCAGCGTTTTGTGCTTGGGCGCCATATCGCTGTGCAGAAATCTCTTGTGCAACTTGCTTTTGAGCGTTAAACTCATTCTGTAGTTTTCCGTACTTGTGGTCAGCTTCAGCAAGCATGTCTTCACTGTTGCGGAGCTTCTCGGTTAAGAAACTGATTTGGTCACGATACGCTGAGCACTCAGTCGACAAGGTTGCGTTCTTTTCTCGAAGCACTTCGATCTCATTGTTCAAAGATGAAAGTTGGCCACGAAGTGACTCGTTCACAGCCGTTAGTTCTTCACCTAAGGTGCCAGCCTGGGCGAGGGCTTTCTGGGTTCCTTCGCTCTCTTGGATCAACGCGCGGTAGGTCTGTTGTAGATCCTCCAACTCTACATTGAGGATATCACGCTCTTTCTCCACCTCCCGGAGCTTGCTCTTGATCGTTGACGCGGACTGGTCACCGCGCTGTGCTGCAAACTGGAGTCGCGTACACTCCTCACTCAGAGCTTGGTTTTCGATCGTCATATTCTCCAAATCTTGGGATAAAGCACGCAGCTCTGCATCAACCATTGCTTTTGCATGGCGAAGACTCTCGAGTTCGTGCTCCAATTGGCTGCTCCTCTGCTCAAGCTCTCTACCCCTGCTCTCTACGGCGCCAAGCTGCTCTACCATCTGAGCCATTCGCTCTTGGTGCGCTTTGACGGAGGAATCTCCTTCTTTTACCTCACGCTGGAGTCGTTCATTCTCTTGACTTAAGTCGTGAAACTTCTCGGTCAAGAGATCCAGTTGGTCATGAACTTGGTCTTTCTCAGAATCGAGAGACCGTGTCAGCTGTTTCAGTGAGTTGATCTCTCCCTGCAGGATTTGCGCCTGTTTCTCAGAATCCCGCAACCGACTATGCAGATCCTCGTTGTCAAGTTGCTGTCTTTGGACATGTTGCTGCTCTTGCTTAAGTTTGAACATTATCTGGTCCCGAGATGTTTCCATCTGCTCCATCAGGAGTTTGAGATTCTCAGCTGCTTCCGTCTTCTCTGTGAGCGTCTTGTCTTTCGCCTTGAGGTCGTCGCGAAGTTGCCTCAGGTTAATCTCCATTGATCGATTCAGCTCCTTCAGTTGCAGCACCTCGTCTTGAACGAGCATATACTGGCTCTGTATCATCTTGTGATTGACTTTCTCTTGCTCCAGTCTAGTCTCCACCTGGTGAAGAGAATTCTGTTTGAGTGAAAGCTCACTCTGCAGTTGGCGGATTTGAGTCTTCAAATCGCTCATATGGACCTGGCTGTTCTGCAGCGCGGACTGCTCCGAAGTAAGTGACTGTTGATTTGCCTGAAGTTCGTCCACGAGCTTCTCATACTCGCTTTGATAGTGTTGACACAGCTGTCGAACATTCCTGAGTTCGATTGTTGCTGTATCATAGCTTCGCTTCAGCTCCACCAACTCTTTCTCCATGGCATTCTTGGCCTTTTCGGACACTGCCACGTCTTGCTGCAACTGCTGGAACTGAGCCTGAAACCTCTTCACCTGGCGATCTGCATTTTCATAGCTGTTCTTCACACCTGCGTTCTCGTCGCGGAGCTCTTCCACACGACGACGCAGTTCAAGGAGCTCGTTCTGAATCCGAATTTTCTCGTTTTCAACTTGATCCGCCCGCTCCAACAGTATCTTTGATTGCGACAGTTCGTCTTCAACGCGATTTGCCCGCTCTTTCCACTCCATTAACTCACGGTGAAGGACATGGGCGTCCTGCTTCTTCGCCTCGAGAAGTTGTAGGATATTCTGTTCGCTCTGTGTTGCCGATGCAAGCTTCGAGGATAGCTCTTCGCGTTCCACACGTGTGGTTTGCAGCTCCATTTTAGTCGCCTGTACTTCTTCCTCGAGTCTCATGATCTTGGACATTAACTCTTCACGATTTTGACGCAACTCACGACGTTCATCTTCAAGCCATTTCATCTCTTGGGCGAGCAGCGCTTTCTTCTTATTACTGTCACCGGCTGGAGCTTTTGATTCATCGCTTTCAAGGGATCGCTTTAGTGCCTCCAGTCTTGATGTAACTTGATCTAGTTCTCGCTTTTGAATGGATAGCTCGTGATTGAGCATCCTGCACTCCTCATCGCGTTGGTGAAGCACCTTGTCCATCGCTCGCAATTCGCGGTGAAGAGCTGCATTCTTCTCGCTCTCCATGGTCCGGGTTTGGTCGGCTTGATGAAGTGTCTCGCGCAGCACTTCCAGTTCCCTGCTTTGGATCTCCAATCGAGAGTTCGCATCCGCTAGCATCTGCTGTGTCTTACTGTAACTTGAACTGACTTCTTTGGCCTTTGCCTCCGAACGTTCGAGATCCGTCGTTAGGACGCGGTTGTGGGAGTTAGCATTGGACAGAGCGTTTGTAAATGACACCTTGTCGTAGTGCGTTGCCCGTAGAGCATCTTCAAGGCGTTCATTCTGTTCCGTCAGCGTCTTGACTTGGTCCCTCAAAGCCTGTGTTTCCCCTCTTTCACTGATTCCGGAGGCCTCAAGTGCCTCGATCTCTGCCTGTTGTGATACATTATGATCCTGACGACGAGTAGAGCGTTCTAATCGAACATTATCCTCTTCGAGCACCAGGTACCGGGAGCGCAAAGTATTCAGCTCTTGCTGAATTTTCTCGTTCTCCGATTCTGCTTGACGCAACTTTTGCTCCAGGGTCATGTTTCTTCGCAGTTGGTCGTTGACACTCTTCAGTCGACTCTCATACTTTGCAACCTGGCTATTGAGCAGGTCCACTTGTGCACTCAGCTGCTCAATCTGGAGCTCTGTAGTCTCTTCATCGATACTCACGCCACTGCGCTGGAACGCGTTCGTCCCACTCCTCGTAGACGAGGACGCACCTTGCCCACTAGCGCGGTCCACCGTGAGTTTCGAGAGCCGCTCAATCTCTTGCTCTCGATTCTTCAGTTTCTCAGCGAGCGACTCGCGCGTCTGCTTGGTCGCCGCTAGCTCCTTCGTGACGGCGTCCAATTGGCTCTGCAGTTGCGTGATGATCGTCGCGTCCTCAATCGCCGACTTTTCCATGAGACTAGTGTTAAGCTGACCAGCGCGCGGTGTTGTGGCTGCCGATTGCGACTGCGAGAGCCGGTGTCCTCGCATCTCGATCGCTGGCTGCGGGCCGGTACCGACCGCCAAAAGTCGCTCCAGCTGCGCGTGAAGCTTCGCGACTTCGAGGTCCTTCTGGACCAGCGCTTGCGCCTTCTGCTTGCCGACGAACTGCAGCCTCGCGATCTCGTCTTTGAGCTGCTCGACCTCGAGCTCGCATTTCCTCTCGCGCTCGCTCACCGACTCTTCCTGGTGGATGATCTCCAAATGCAACTACCCAACCACAACAAAACGACCATCAGCACAAAAACCACCACACCTTGCTCAGCGAAACGCACGCTGTTGTTCTCGCGCGTGAGCTTGGCGTTCTCCTTGCGCAGCGGCAAAATGATCTGCGAGAGCTCGATGGCTTCACGCTGCGCGCGCTCGAGGTCGCGCTCGAGCGCCTCACTCTTCTCGCTCGCGCGCACGACGTCGCTGAGCAGCCGCTTGACGAGCGGCACGCTGTCGACGCCCACGGGGTCCGTGTACTGGAGAGCGCGCAGCCGCGCTTGGAGCTCGCCGTACGCGCGCATGTCGACCGCCGCCGTCACGTCTTCGCCGAAAGACGGCAGATTCGCCATCGCGCTGTCGATCGCAACGCCTCTCGCGCTGCGCTGCGCTCTCCAGAAGCCGAGATCTCGCGCACGCGCAGCGACCTCCAGGCGCGTTTAAGCTTGTGGTTTTGAATTGATGAAAAAAGCGCGGAAACATGCTCTCGCTTAAAACCGTCAACTTTGTGGATAGTGTTGTGCAAAAGTAAAAATGGGTGTGCAGTACAGTACTGTCACCGTAAAGTGCGTACTATACAGTATACGAACGTACTTAGTAGAGATTATGCGGTGCGTGCTGGGTTTGCTCGGTCCCCCCAAGCGTCACTTCGTGCCTGCCGACGGCAACATGAAGCGACAGAAGCAAGAGTCGATCCGCGCGACGTTCTCGCGGCCGCAAAAGCCGCTCGTGAAGCGAATTAAGGCGACGCACCGCGAGCGAGAGCCGTCTGCGACATGTGCGCGCGATCTCCGCGCGATCGGCGCGCTGGAAGCCGAGCATTCCGCGACGCAAGACGACCAGGACGCCGATCTGGACGCCGACGGTAGTGTGACCGATCGCGACCTCGCGTCGTCCCAGGAGGACGCTTTTGCGAGCTTGTCACGAGAGAGAACTGACCGCGTCGCGAACGCAGTGGTGCCAGTGGACCAAGTGTCGCAGGAGTCGACGGCGTCGCTCGTGGCGGCCGACATGCTGCTCCACAAGACCAAAGACGTACGCGACGGGGGTTTTGCTGCTTGGAGCGGATGTTGCGCTAGGTGAACTCACGTGGTGTCGACTGTGGTCGAGTAGGTCAAGGATAGCGTGCACGGAATCATCTCGTTCGAGTCGATTTGTTGGCGCATCATCGACACCCTCGAGGTAGGAGTTGCATGCCGTATGGAGAGAGAAATGCGGTGTTCATGTGGTGTGTGTGTGTGTGTGTGTCAGTTCCAACGCCTTCGCAACCTACATCAGCTTGGGACAGCAGCGAGTGTGTACATTGGAGCGACGCATACGAGGTTTGAACACTCTTTGGGCGTCGCGTACCTTGCCGAGAAGATGGTCAACAGCATTCGTGAGCACCAGCCGTATCTCCGAATCTCGGATCGAGATGTGCTGTGTATCAAGATTGCCGGTCTTTGCCATGACCTGGGCCATGGGCCGTTCAGCCACGTCTTCGATGGGATCTATATGAAGCAACTGCGTCGTCGCGGCCTAGTCGACGAGACGTTCAAGTGGACGCATGAACAAGGCTCGCTCGATATGTTTGACCACTTGCTGCAAGCCAACCAAATCGATGTATCGCAGTACGGACTGGAAAAAATTGACGTTGTCTTCATCAAGGAGCTGATATACGGCGGGCCGCTCCCCGGGTGCTCTGAACTACGGGGTCGTACGCGGCGAGACCAGAAGTTCTTGTACGACTTCGTCAACAACGCCAAGAGCGGGCTTGACGTTGACAAGCTGGATTACTTCATGCGCGACGCACGACAGACAGGGGCAAAGGCCTCATGTGATGTGGACATCCTCATCCGAAATGCGCGTGTCTTGGTAGATCGAGACGATCCGGCGGAGGGACTGTCGATCTGCTTCCCAGAGAAGCTGGCTGGCCAAGTGATGCAGGCCTTCCGCACACGTTTCGAGTTGCACCAGACAGTCTATCAGCATAAGCACATCCGTGCTGCAGAGTACATGCTGTGTGATGCCTTGCTGGCTGCGAACGATGCTATACTTCTCAAGAACCGTCGGATCTCGGAGATCGTACACTACGTGGACGCTTACCAGCACCTCGACGACCGCATTCTTGCACGAATCGAAGAGAGTGATAGCGAAGATCTCCGAGAAGCTCGCAATATTCGCATGCGCATGCTCACGCGCAAGAGCTACGACTTCGTCGGTACAACGTCGACAACGGCTTACTCGCAATCGCTCTCTGAAGATCGGTTGCTGAATGAGATCCTCAGTTCCTCGCCCGATCGCTCCCTTGTTCACCAAAGCGAAAACGTCATCGTCGAGTTTGTTCACGTTCATTTCGGTAAAGGCACCGACGATCCCGTTTCCCATGTCCGATTCTACGCGAAGTCGGCACAGGGGTCGGATACCTGCTATCAACTTCCAGCCGAATCCTATGCAATGCACCTCCCGCAGACGTTCCAGGACTCATCGATCCGAGTGTTCGTCAAGCACAAGAACCTTGTACGTGTCGATTGCAAGGCTTTCCACTGTTTGAAACCCTGACTGACGCTGCTCTTACTTGTTCAGATCAACTCGGTACGCGAGGCTTTTACGTTGTGGTGCCAGAAACGCAACAGATCGATAGTGCGACCTCGAAATGTGGACGAGGATTGAGCAACACACGCTACGCAATTTTGAACCGAGATTTTTTAGAAAGCAAGGCTGAGTTGACGAAGAACGCTTAATGGACGTCACCTAACACCTCTGGTATATCAGTTCAGTTTGCTTTACGGTTTCCCCAGTCCCCCGGATAGGACAGCAGACGCCACTTTGCTTTCGAGGGACGCCAAATCGTCCGCCTGGCATTGTGCAACCTGACAGAGCCAGTCAGTTTCAGGTAGAATTAGCACGGATGAACGATAACATACCTCAGCTGGGACCTCATACACAGTCGTACTACCGCTGGCGTCGCCAACAATGACGCTCTTGCCGTCGGATGTCCATCGGACTTTGTTAAGTGCTTTGTCTGTGATCTTCAGCTCAAGTGCCGGAACCTCAACGTCCTTGACGATGTTCCAGAAGCTGATTACACCGGCACCATCAACAACTGCGAACAGAGCTGGATGCGTTGGGGACCATCGCACATCACACACATATTCCGTCGATGGCTCAAACGAGAACACAGGCGCATGCGGGTGTTCAGTGCTCCAGAGCTTCACTGTCGAGTCGAGCGAGGCAGTCAACAGTAATCCGTCACGATGAACAGGGAGCAAAGGGTTCAGGTGCATCGAGGTCACAGGGCCGAAGTGCGTATTCTCTTTTGAGAAGGCCGTTACGACCACTTCTCTGGCCGCAATATTCGCCGGCGCGCCTCCAACCCGAGGGATGACAGCCTTATCAGCGGCGGTGCCATCGACGGCGACGTCCGCAGCCACACCAGTAGCCTTCGCCTTCTGTGAGTCAAGCGGAGTCGAGTAGAGCTTACCGGCTTCAGTGCCGATGTAGAGCTGCTTGTTCTCTTTCCTGTGGATGGCAAAAGTTGTCACGGACGCCTCCATCTTCTTATCCGTCGAGATATTTGCCGAAGTGTAGTTCGAAACGATCGACATCGAGATGCGCAGATCTAGCATCTCGAGTGGCTGCTGGAGCTGGTCGACGTCCCAGATGCACACGCGACCATCTGTACTCGCCGTCACGAGACTACACAGACATCAGCAGTCAGCACAGTCAGACAACATTCAAAGATCAGCGGTACCACATACTTGTAGGAGCTCTTCGTGCCAACGACCGACATTGAATAGATCGGGTGTGTGTGGCTTCCAGATGAGAGCGACGTCTTTTGCACGGGTGCACTCTTCGCACGAGTATCCCAAACGACGATCTGACCTGAGTAGGTGCCGCCAAAGATGATGTTGCGGTCGAACGGGTTGAAGCATGCACTGGTAACCTGCGAATGGCACGTGAATCGGTACTCCGGACGGGTGGGCAGCGCCGTCGACCACAGCATCACGACGCCTTCCGTCGTGCGCGACAAATCGGACAAGAGCGACGCGTTGCCCACAGTATCCCACTGCTTTGGTGCGGAAAGAAGATCCTTGGTTTCTTCTTCCAGGAAATCACGAGCGGTGTACGACACCAGCAGGAGCTCCGGGTAGAAAGGTGACACGTCCACATCCGTGACGGCACGGAATTTCGTCCACTGGTCGTCTTTGAAAGTGAACAACTGCTTGAGCGTTTCGATGGCCTCCTCCGTGACCAAATCCTCTTCCACGGTTGCGCCATAGTCCACCATGATGTCAAACTTGGTCGCACTGGTCATGGCGCGTTCAATGACGCGCGAGGCCTTGAGCAGGAAGGCCTCCATCGCGTCCGACTCCATGATCTTCTTCTTCTCTTCCTCCGAGAGCTCCATCGGGGCGTCGCCGTTCTCAGAATCAAGCGTGAGCGCTCGCAGCTTGCTCGGCGACGCCACCGTCGCAGCGTCGGTCCCACTACGCGGCTGCTTCTGCGGCGAGCGTGGGGTCCCATCGACCTCGTCCGTCATTGCCTCATACTACACGAGCAGTTACGAATCGATCCCACCAGCTCGCAGCTACAACGGTGCGCACCTCGCGGACGACGATCTCGTGCTCGAGCGTGATCTCCGTCTCCGTGTGCTTGTTGTACGTCTCCACGAGCGTCGGCTGGATGTGGATCTCGGCCACGCTCGTCACCTTTCCGACCCCACAGCCACAACGAGTCAGCCACCACTCTCCCCCCCAAACCCTCTCCTCTCCACGCACCGTCGAGAGCGCCGCGAGCTTCTCGGCGAGCGAGATCGTGGCACTCGCCGCGGACGCCGGCGCCGGTGGCGGCTCGCTCGCCTCGGGCTCGGCGGGCGCCGCCGTGCTCTTGAGAATGTTCTGAATGAAGTCGTCAAACTTGTTCTCCTGCTCGTCGATCGCGCGCGCGACGCTCTCGGGCGCCGCGGCGCTCGCGTCGCCCTCGCTACAGAAAATGCGAATGTTTAGCTTCGAGAGACGGATCTCGGCTCCCAGGAGGCCCCGGAAGCGCGGAAAGCCGCGGATCGGCGCGCACCGGATGTTCGCCTTGCGTCGGCGGATCTCCTCGAGCTTCTTGCGCTTGGCCTCGAGCTCGGCGGCGTGGCGCGCGCGCACGGACTCGCGCTGGTCCATCCTGGTATGTAACTTCGATCTCCCTCCTTGGGGCTGACACACCGATCCTGGATTGCACCGTGTTTTGGAATCGATCGGATGCAATTCAATGAATTGGACGTCAATTCAACGATTCCAAGTTTTCCCCCTTTGATTTTAGGTGATGATGTGATATTGTGTAAGAGAGGTGAGCGAGCAGCTCCGGGATCCCGGATCCCAAAGATCACCGACGACCACGTCGAATGAGATCGCCGTCCGAGCTGCCGTGGACGGCGCTGCTGCTCTACTGCACGGCCGCATCGGTGACCGCGACGCTGGCGCTGGCGCTCGCGCTGCAGCAGAGCCGCCAGGCGCAGCGCGCGCTGCAGGACGCGAAAGAACTGCTCGAAACGACCAAAGATTCGCTTCAGGAGCCGGTCGAAACGGCGCAGGACGAGTCGGTGATCACGCAAGATGCGACAGACAATGAAACGCTGCAACCGGACGACCTGCTCTGTGAGTCGCTTGAAGACGTAGAACACCTCATCCCCAGCGACTGTGACGTCTCTGGTCTCTCCGAGTCCAGATCGAGGAGGCCAAAGCCCGTCGTGGATGTGCGCACGCTTCCGGCCGAGGATGTACCACCGGAACTTCGCATCTCGAGCTACTTTGGCGCCGACCATATCCACAACTTTGAGCATAGCGCGATCTTCAATGGATGCAGTAACGTGTTTGCTGTGATTGACGCGATCCACCCGTACTTGGTCAAGTTCTTCGGCGAGATGGCCTGGGTCGCGACGACTCCACAGAGCGTGAACGTCACGATTCTCAAGACAAGTGGGAAGATTGGGCGAGACGGACGCTACGCTGGTGACTCAGACGATAATGACTCGGAAGACGATGATGAGAAGCATTCGGGGCGAAGTGATTCGATTTCGACGACGAGAAAATGGATTATGCCCAAGACCATCGACCCGGCGAAATCAACCGAGATCATGCTTTATCCAGGCGTCGATCCAAGAACATTCGCCCCCGAGAAGATCGTCAACCTCGATCCAAATGCCCCCAAGTTTGGCACGGCTGGGACGCCAACCGGAAAGAATGCATCTGGGTTCCAAAAAGCCATGTCGCCGTCTGCTAGAAGGTATTCCTACGGCCGAAGCTCAAGCTTTGAAGACAGCCACGATCACCCAAAGCCACCAGCCAAACACCTTGTTGTCCTGCCTGGCGCTTTGATTCTCGGTGGCGTGTTTGACGTGTCAGAAGGATCTATCTACATCGGTCGCCATGTCCGCATCGAGCCAAACACGTATATCAAAGGCCCGTGTATCATTGGAGACCACTCGACGATCCGCAGCGGCGCGTATCTGCGTGGGGACCTCATCATTGGCCGTCGGGTCGTTCTTCGAGGTGAGCTCAAGAACGCACTGATTATGGACCACGCCGAGTTGTGTCATCCTGGGTATTGTGGTGATTCGATTTGTGGATACAAGAGCCATTTTGGGAATCAAGTCACGACCGCAAACCTCAATCTCTTCTACAACACAGCTTTCAACGAGATTCTCGTCGAGACAGCGGATGCGAAATACAATACAGGGCGCAAGAAGATTGGCGTTGTACTTGGCGACTACAGCCAGCTTGGTTGTTCGACCGTGACAGATCCGTGCACACTACTACAGCCCAACACTATCGTGTATGCTCTTACGCGGCTGCGAAAAGGAATCTACGGGCCTAATGTGATTATCAAGAACAAACCGCTGGAGAAAGGAGTGCTTGAAGTCGCGCCCCTCGTGCTTCCGTCCACAGAAGTCACGACCGGAGCCGTAGTTGAGGAGGAAAAGCGAGAGGAGGCCGCTGCGGTGGAGGCTGTAACAACGACAAATTCGTAGCTTGATTGCTTTCCAACACTTGCGGAGCGCTCAAAATGAAGCTGACGCACCTGAGGGTGGTTTTTGTGATCACATGGCTACTTTCTTGACGCTGTCGCACTTAGTGGGGACAGATCTCGAAGAGACGCGATTGTGACCATGCTCCAAGCCCTGGATCTCTCGCGGCAGGGACTGACCACGATCGCCCAAATCCCACGGGATGCCATCCATCGCTTTGAGCAACTCAGGGAACCCTACGCGCTAAGTCTGGCGCAGAATCGACTCGTACAGCTCGTCGACGTCAATGTCTTCCAACACGTCGTGCAGGTGAGACCACCAAGCACCTCCTTTGAGCGAACCAGAGCGATAAATTTTTCCTAGCTGGACTTGTCAGGGAACCGGTTGCAGACACTCGACGGCATCCACGCACTGATACATCTCGAGAGTCTGAATGCCTCGCACAATGGGCTTGTGTCAATCGACGCGCTCGCAGCGTTACCAAAACTCCGCGTGCTCAACATCGCGGAAAACAAGCTCGTCCAGATCGACGCGCTCCGCCAACTGAAGGCTCTGACTGCTGTCGATGCGTCGTACAATAGCATCACCAAGTGGCCCCAGCTCAGTCACTTGCCTCATGTCGAGGTAAGACATGGAAATTGAATACTAGCGGAGCGCTTGATGAGATTACTGACGCAATCGACCAGACCATTGATCTCTCGAGCAATCTGCTCGAGAGTTTCCCCGTAAGTATGGCCGTTCGGCTCTTCCCTCCGAGTCTACGAAGGCTCTCGCTTGCGAAAAACGAAATTCAACATGTGAGTGTTCGCAAACTCTTCGTGTTGGGTCTTGCGTCGCTGACTTTCGCTCCTGCAGCTCTGTGGTATCGCAGCATTGGGGATGTTTCTCCCCAACGTCCACACGATCAAAGTCGACGCGAATCCCGCAACGCATCGGGTCCTGCGTGAAGGTGGCTGCTTGGACTTTATGTGGGTCAACTTGTTTGCAAGTGTCGAATTCGCAAAAGGCTCGGGCGTTCATCGGGACGACTTTGTCGTGTCTGCCGAGACCATTGACGCTGTCGAAGATGCCGTTGAGCGAGGGGATGAAGTTGTGTTGAGCCATTTCTTGCTCACAGGAACTGTAAGATTTCGTGTGTCGCCTTCGGAACCGTTTCATCCACAGCCTCACCTGACCAACGAAGCTCCCCACGAACCGATCTCAATTGGAAGCCCACGAGTTCGACCGGGAGAACGCTTCAAAATTGACTCCCCGAAGCAGGTGTCTACTTTCCGAATTCCATCTACTAATTCAAGTGACCCTGGAAGCAACGTTGGTTTGTCCAAGGAGAGCAAGATGGAGCTGTGGAAGCGGATGATGGAGGAACGCAAGACTCAAGATCAGCGCGAAAAGAGCCAACCAGTGCCGACCCCAATAGTTCAGCCAGCGGTAGCGCCACCGCTTTCTACATCTACTGTTCAGCAGAAAGCTCCACAATCCTCTCAGTCAGAGGTGAAAGTCCGAGCACCTGAGCCTGTTCTACCACCTCCACCTCCACCGTCACAAGTACCAGACAGAGTGGTGTCGACTCAGGCAATTGCCTTAGCCAAAGAAGCAAACTCAAAACCACAAGACAAAGCTCTCGAAGCACAGGTAAGGGCACTGAACGACCAAGTCTCGAGCATCCGCAAGTACGTCAAAGTCTGGATCAAGCGCGAGCAGCTCACGCGTGAGGCCGCGGCCAAGCGCATTCAGAGATCTATTCGGCGTCGTCGATGGTTACTGCGATTGAGTGCTTCGATCCGTCAGAGTCGAGAGAGGAGGCGAGCTGAGTACAGCGTGGACCCATGCTCATCAGCGCTCATCGGCTTCGTACCACCCAGTCACATGCACCTGCACCTCCACGCCGTCGCGATCCAGCGCCACATTCGCGGATGGCTCAGCCGTAACCGGATCTGCAGATGGATGTATTACTCGAATGCGGCTCGATGTATCCAACTCAATTGGCAACGACGGCGTGGCGAACGATTCAAGATCAAACGAGAGCTCGGGCTTCTTCGGCAGCCGTCGAAACGCGCCTATCAATCACTCACAAATGCCGTGGAGTCGCTGGCGACAGACGTGCGACAGCTGCAGCGCGTATTCGTGGTTCAAGAGGAGATGCTCGCTCATCAATGGCAAGAGCTAGCTCGATATAAATCGTTCGTCGGGCGGGTTCTAGAAGTACCCGTCGTCAAGTTCCAGGTGAGTGAAACCTAGTAAATGGTTAGCTCTCGAGGCTGTTTGTGTGACAAACCGATAAAAGCAGAGTCTTTGGAGAGGATACCTCGTGCGCAAACGACTAGCTGCTCCAAAGAGAATGCCTGCTCGTTCGACAGCACAAGAGAGCGAGATTGCGCGATTGCGAGCAGACTTAGACGCTCTGAAAGCCGTCGTCGAGAAACTCCTGGAGAAGAATTGACTGGTTTCAACGACTGCAACAACTACGATGGAATTCAATATGATGTTGAGAAGTCCATATTGCTCAGGTTAATCTACGGCACTCAGGAGGTCGTTTGGGGGAGGTTCTTGGGGGGAATACTAATACTTGATGGCACGTCTTGCACATAGAGTTTTTGTTGCGACCTACTCGTTGCCGGCGGCTGCCTCGAGCTTGTGGCGAGTGCAGACACCGCCACCGCGGTCGGCCTTACCGCAGCCTGGGATATTGCACCGGCGTGAGCCACCGTGGGCCGAGCACATGCCATGGCGCTGGACGCCTTTCTTGCATCCGGGGTAGTTGCAAAGCTTGCCGCCACCATGCGTGCGGCACAAATGTCCGCCTTGCGAGCTACGCGCACAGCCCGGCACCTTGCAGCGCACGCCACCGCCATGAGTCTTGCATTTGCCTCGCGCCTGGGCGCCGCGCGGACAGCCCGGGATCTCGCAGCGGCGGCCGCCGCCGTGACGAATGCAGAGACCAATGCTCTGAGCGTTCCTCGTGCACGCGGGATAGACGCACTTGCGGTTGTTGGCGTGGCGTTGGCACCGATTGCGCTCGACCGCAAACTCCGCACAGCCCGCGGTGCCGCACAGCATCACTCGAGGGTACGGCGCAGGAGCTACCGAGGGCGTCGTCTGTGATGACAGTTGTGATGTCGATGCATCGCGGACCACGGGAGCCGGAGGGCAAGTCATCTTTGGCGCTGGTGGTCGTGGTGTTGCAACGCGAGCCACCGGAGGCGCTGGCTGCGTGAGCCTGGCAGGCTTGACCTTGGGTGGATGCGGGTGGACTCGAAAAAATTCGCTTTTCACGACGGGGCTCGTCATCGGCGAAGGAAACACAGGCTCTTCGTCGCACAGCAGCGACTGGAGGATGAATGCGTCGACGGCGTCGTTCACAAAGCCTTGCGGATGGGTCGGCGACAGCAGCGGCGAGTCGAGCGGTGTGGTCGTGACCGCCGAATCGTTCACCAGGTCGACGAACGGTGCCTGGAAGTCGTCCGAGTAAAACTCGCGGATCCAGCCGCAGTCCTCCAGCAGATCAAAATGTCTCGACGCGCCTGTCGTCGGCTCGAGCTTGATCATGACTGCGCCGTCGAGCTGCGTGGTGCGGAGCATGGAGAGCGAGGCAGGCAGTGTGAGGCGGTGAGCTCCAATTGGGGAATGAGCTCTTCCGGGCCGAAAAGATCCGGCCGACGGCGCAGCGGGTCTGCGGATCTGAACCCAGAGCGGCTAGAAGACACGCTGCCTCAAAATTCACGCCACCAAGGTGCTACAGCGACGAGGCTCTGTCGCACCCGGCATCTTATCCAGAGGCTTGATAGCTCCTGATGCGTAGTAATACTAGACACGCCATGCGACTGGACTTTTATTCTCTTGGGTCCAGCGACGCGAGCCATCAACTCGCATTGTGCTGGCCGCGTTGGCGCCGACGCCGTTGGACTCGTGGTTGGAAAGAGACCGAGTCGATTTGATGGGTCAAAAAGCACGAACTCCAGCCAAAAGTGTTGGTCCGAGTTGGCGGGTATCCACAAGTTTTTCTGAGACGTGGGCGGTGCTTTGATGGCGTGAGTCCCATCATCTACAACATGCTCAGAGCAGCGGCGATGAGTCCACAGACTGCCTCCAACGCAAAAATACCCGTTGATTTGTCAATTCAACGGAGTGTTGTGTTGGGGGCGCTCTCTAGGGACTCCAACTGTTGTGGAGATGCAAATTCGGCATATCATAGGTCGATGTCACAACTTGCCAAAGTTGAAGCTACATGACATATCCGCACTTAGTGCGAACTGACAAATGCCACTTCAATGTAGCCATCGCACTTCGTGGTGTTACTGTAGCAGAAGCGTTCGCGCACAGACAGGTGTCGGTCGATAAAAAGGAGAACGGACGGGTCGCCATGCAGAACTGAGCGTCTTGCGCGCGATCGGATCGTGCCAAAAGCCTTTTCAACTCGTAAAATAGCTGATCGTGGGGTGCACTATGCTGTAATCGAGCGAGGTAAATGATGGTAGGCGATCCTCTGGGTCCGACTTGAGTTCGGAGCGCGTTCGCCATCAATAGCAGTGAGACTGTCGTAAAGCAATGTGGGCATCCAATCTCGAATGATCTTTCATGCGGAGAATTCAAAATGGAAATCGTACTAGGTATTGTCAACTTCGTTGTAATTTATCATACGGATGCGCGACCCTAAAACCAGCGCTTGTACCCCGAACGAATCTCGTACGTGCACGTGGTCTGCTTCGTGAGGTAATTCATGGCCTCAAATTTGGCGTACAGCTCACCAGCGGGCAGGTTCTCATAGTAGATACCACCGAACTGGATCCTTGCGGTTGCGCCGTCAGGTTCGGTCGCGTTCTTCTTCACGAAGCCGTTGAAGCATTCTTCTTTCGTGAAAAAAATAGCGGTCTTGACCATGTGGCACGCGCTGATCCCGCAGCCTGGTTGCGTGTACACGTCCAAGTTGAGTACGGCACTCAGATCTTTTGGTCGCGAGGCCTCTTGGAACACGACGTTCATGTCGGTAGAGATGTTCATCGGAACAACGTCGTAGCCGTACTTGACACTGTTAAAGCATCCGGGCTCAGAGGTGCACGGATCGGCAGCGTGCGGGTCTTCGATCCAAGAGAGACTTGTCTTGGCGAATGTGGCCGCTTGACTTGCACGGATCGCGGCGCGAGCTTCAACTGAGTGAACGGAGCCGGAGCCGATGAGAGCGAGGGCCATGGCGGTCGCGGCGGTGATACGAGCGATCGAAGCCATCGTCGGGACGGAGAACTGACGGGAATCGAGGCAGTTGGAGAATGAGAGACAAACGACGCGGGCGGAGACCTTGGGACGTGGCGTCACGATGCGACGACGACATGAGGCATCTTGGAGGATGAAGAAAGACACAGGTCACTACTCCCGACTGAGTTTTCATAAAGAGGTGATACTCAGATGCGGACGACGACAACAAGGTCGTTGCCGTGCGATGGAACCAATTACAGCAACACGTTCATGTCGTCTTTTGGAACAGCCACGTTCGGTGCATGTGAGACGATCAATTATCCTGTTGAGACGTTCTTTGTTGCGGGAAGCACTAATGACGCCGAGAAAGGCGGCGAGGGACACACTTTTGCTTACGTCAGACTGATCGCCAATGTAGTATCAGCCATTCGCTACCTGGCACACGCGTACGGCGTGAGGGTACGCCATCCTCGTACAGCGCAGTAGCCACTGCATACACTAGCGATCACACGTTGACGTGAAAAATCGTCGACGTGAAAAATCAGCTCGAGTGTGTTCACGCATCGTTTAATTCAAATCTTTATTATGTATCAAGGCCTAATACCATCGTTTGTAGCCGCTTCGGACTTCGAACGTGCACGTTGGTTTCTCTGTCAAGTAGTTTGTCTTCTCGAACTTGGCGTAGAGCTCACCAGCAGGTACGTTCTCGTAGTAGTTGCCGCCGAACTTAACGAGAGCCGTGACGTTGTCTGGCTGGTTGGGCAGTTTCTCGCCAAACGAATTGAAGCAGCTCTCCTTCGCAAAGAGCCCGAGCACCTTGGTCGTCGTGCAGCCACTGATCACACAGCCCGGCTGGGTGTAGATGTCAAAGTTGAGCACCGCCGCGAGCCCCTTCGGACGCGCAGCCTCTTGGAAGACGATCGTTGCGTCGGTCGTGACGTTCAGTGGGACGACGTTGTAACCATACTTGATATGGTTGACGCAGCCTGGCTCGGTGCACGGGTCGGCGGCGTGTGGGTCGGCGACCCATTCAAACGCTGGCTTCGAAGTCAGCGAGCGGATGCTTACACGACGAGCATTTACGTCTGAGGCGATGGCGATTGACAGCAACAACACCAGAGCGAAGCGGAGAGACGGCATTATTGTGGTCTTGTGGTCTTGTGATCGTCGTCGTTGTTAGTCGAGTCGAGATTATTGGGATGTGGTGTGGATCCGCGCTCGGCTTCAACGTTAGCTCAGGAGACAAAAGGAGAGCCCAGCCAGTCACGCGTGTCGCTTGGGCCTGCGACTGGTCGCTCCGAATTCACATTCGCTGCGAGCCAATCGAGCCACTTCGAATCAGAACGGCGACGCGTCACGTGGCGAGTTGACACGCATTGTCCGGCCTATGCACGATGAGCAAGTCAGGATTTGATTGAAAAATCAGTTGCAACTGTTACGATAATTGGTTGAATCTACCATTTTCTGTATAAAAGAAGGTTGTGTTTGAAGTATTTTGTATAAAGGCAGACACCATATTTTGGGATTAGTGGGTGACATGCTTGTCACAGAAGGCGTGCCGGCCACGTCACTTGCAACCAGTGCGCACTGCTTGGCTGGGAATGAAGCGCGGCAACTTTTGGAGGAACATGCGGACACTGAACGAAATCGAGGCGAACGAGAGAAAGAGTCTTGTAAACATTCACGGATAAAAGAGCAGTCATCGTTGATGCATATGGCGGCTGCATGCCCCACAAATTGGATTGGGATCGACGAGACAAGAAAACTTTAATTCGAATTCTGGACGAATTCGCTGCCACGAGCGACTTGAGTCCGGTATTTACTGGTGGTGGCTTTGTCCGCATGGGGCACCGTTCCGATGGGGACTCGTCTTGCGGATGTTGAAGTTGACATGGACGACTGAGACATTCGACTTTTCACTGCATTTTTATGGGTGTTGCGCCGCGTGTTTCTTCTCTGTTCCACGAGAAGATCGCGCCTGTTCTCGAACATTTACAACCTTCAAGAACCTGCCCGTCGACGCAACTATAATAAAGGGAAGCAGCCTTAGGAAGCAGGCTTCCCCACGTTTGAGATGAACAGGACGGTAACCCGAGGGTACAGTTACTCTCCAATGCGGACCTCCTCTTTTTTTCTTCTTCTTCCTGAGAGCAGCCGCTTTTCACACAGGAAAGGGGGAGCAGTCCATGAACTCCCTCTTTCTCTTCGTTGGGGCCTCGTCTGAGCCAAAACCCCACAAACGCGCAAACGCTGCTTTCTCTCTTTCCCCGAAATATCGTCTCTCTATTCTTTGCAAACAAAAAATCTGATATGTCATTCAAATGAGGTAGCATCCCAAACAGTATTCATACGGTTTTAATAGAAACTCCTGGACCCTCCTCTGCCAATGGCCGTCTTCTTCTTCTCACGCACACGCGCGTGTCACTGCCGCCGCCTCTCGCTTCAACATCCGGATATGGTTCGCTCGCATCGGCGCGCCCGTCCGTTCCATCGTCGACAGCGTCGAGGAGGAGCCCCATAGTAATACCCACGAATAGTATTATCGTCAGCACTTGAACCTGGGACCGTCGGAGGTGTTCCGATTCTCCCAACTTGTACGGTACAGCCGTTGCACAATCTTCGCATTCTCCAAAACGTGAGTAAAAACACTTTCCTTTCCCTGATATTTCTCGCCCACTTGTAGTCACATTCTGTCAGATCAGTGGCGGCAATCTGCCCGACCATGTTGAAGTTCGGCACGCGTCGGGCAAGTGCTTGCTTGTCCATCTCCTCGGTTTTAACCGTACACATTTCCTCTTAAACCTGCTTTTCCCATTCCGCACACTCGGCCCAAGCACCAGAATTCCATCATCTCGCCTCGACCATGGAGCTCGCCACGCGACCGGCCTCGCTGACGCCCGCGCTCGCGCGCTGGACGCGCTCGCTGCACGCGCGGCAGCTGCTGCGGCTCGGCGACGCGCGTCCCGACGGTTTCGCGTCGCTCCAGTGGCGCCGCGCGGCCTCCAGCGAGCGCTGGCTGCGGCTGCTTGTCGTCGAGCCCGAGCCGTCGGCGGCGCGCGACGCCGTCGAGTTCTTGCTGCTCGCGCAGCGGCTGCTCGCGGCGGACGCGGCGCAGTGCCAGGAGCAAGTCATGGCCTGGCTCAGCGACCCGGCGGCGCTGCGCGCGCCCGCGGGCTCGAGGCTCCACAAGTGCTGCATGGGCGGCTGCCACTTGCCCGGCGCCGACCCGGACCCGGCGCCGCTCTCGGCCGTGCTGCCGTGCTCGCGCCACGCGGCGAGCTGGCGTCGACCGACGACGACGACGAATACGACGAGTCAGATGAGCCAGATGAACTACGCAGTCGTGGGTGGCAAGAAGAACAAGAACAAGGAGAAGGTGGTGGTGACGCGTGAGACGCCATGGACGCTTGGCGTCGTGCTGGATTTCCCGCGCGAGTTCGACGGCGAGTTCCTCGCGCTGCTGCACCGCGCGAGCAGCGATCCGCTCGGCGACTCGGGGCTCAGCGAAGACTTCAAGACCGCTTACCGTCTCATGAGCCCGCAGGAGAGCGCGGTGACCGTGCGACTGCATCTTCGCTTGTCGCACAAGATCCCATCGACCGACTCGCTTCGTGCAGTCGCCAAGGCCATGTGCAAGTGGCAGCTCGTGAAGCGGGCGTCGTTCGCCATCAACGGCATTGACATCGCCGCCAACTCGCTGAACGAACTGCTCATGGTCCTGCCGGGGCTGCCGTACCACAAACTGCTCGTGTGTGCCTCGTCGTCCATTGCGAGCCGCATGGACCCTCTCGCGACGCCCACCAAGCCCGTCGACGACGCGGCCATTCGGCTTTTGCTCTCCAAGGCTCCATTCCATCTTGGTGAGCTCGAGGTCTGCAACGTTCGGATCACCAACTTTGACTGTGTGCTTCAACCCTTCGCATCTGGCAAGTGTCAGTTGCAGGCGCTCCGGCTGCGAGAGTTCGCCATGGGGGTCGTCTCGGACGGTGGCATTTTCGCTGCACTGCGCGACCCTTGCCATCCTATTTACCACTCACTCGAGGAGCTCGAGATCGACCAAGCGCTCAGCAGCGCCGGCGGGCTCAGCTTTTGGCTGGAACGCGAAGCCGGAGACATGCTGCTCAAGAACGACCGCCTCGTCAAGTGTTACATCCGCCAGGCCTGCAGCATATACCCAAGCACGACCCACCGAGGCTTCTGGCAGACGCGAAACTGCGAGATCGAAGTGCCCGTGCCTATGGCGTCCAAGCTCGCGTTCCTCAGCTCGAAGCCAATCCAATTGCCGCGCGATGTGAGTGAACGCATCCTCGAGTTTGCTGGGCGTAGCGAGATGCGCGACGCACAGATGCACTACCGTCCGATCATGGCCGACCAGTTGCATCACTTCATGCGCGACCTCGACGCGTGGAAGCCCAAGCGCGTCGCCCAGCTTGACTCGCTGCCCTACGGGTCGTACTACTGTTAAGTTAGGTTCGTGTGTATGCGTGCTGTAGCTCTATCTACCTGTGTACTTGCGTGATTTCAACAGTTGACACTTCATGAACCGTGAGAGGTCGTCTGCAGAAAGATCTCCTCGTTGGATATTCACTCTTCACACATGACTCGAAGCATTCGTTGGCTGTGTATCGTAGCTCTGGTGCTCCTCGGGAAGGCAGTAGCACAACGCGAGTGCGCCGCGCGAAAACCTCCAGTCACACTAAACGGCGAGTTTTCTCCCGATGAGCTCGCGTTCTTGCAGCAGATCCTTCCGAAACCAACGGTGTGTGCGAGTCTGAATCGCTCCAAGATACCGCTATGAATCACACTGAGTGGCGCAAATCGTGTAGAGCGATGGCGCCAACGCGGTGCGAGCTGAGCTACGGGCTCCATTCCACGTCCCGTGTCAAATGAGAGGATTTCCCCATTTGAAAGCGTTCCACGACCAAGATCTCGGGAGTAGCCTCGACCACCTGAAGGTCAGTGGGATTCTTGGACCTACTAGGATTGAACTCGTCGACTTTGAGTCATCGGACCGACACCGCAGATCTCGGCCGTGGCGCAACCCCCGCACATTCTGCTATTCGATGCAAGCGACCGAGTCGTCCAGGCTGTGCCAATAGCTCCGGCATGGACAGCCTTCCAACTACGTGACTTGATTAGCGACGCTATGAGAGCTTCAAAGTAGCTTGCCACATCGGCAAGTTAAAATGACAAAATACAGGAAAATACGAGCGGATGGGACGTGGGTGCTGTTGAAGAAACTCAGATTGAAAGATGCGAATTCGACTTCCCGACGGATCTGAAGTCCATGCACGCGCAGGAAAGTACCTTGTGCGTTTGCGACCGAACGTTCTTCCTTGAGTACGATTTTCCTTTCCTACTCGTGCGAGAGATCGCAGTCGGCGAAGGCTTCGAGTGCGAAAGCCTTGAGGCAAGGTGCCAAGCCGCTGACTGGAACATCAACAACCCAAATGTCGGCGGCTTCATCGAATTAGACCACAGTGGTTATCAGTTCAACCAGCCAGCATCACGTCGTTGTCCGCGTGACCAATTCACGCAGAACATTCCGTGCATCTTGCTAATGAACGAGCTGACGTGGAATCGCCTGTCACGAGAAAACAAAGAAAAGATTTACAAACCGTGCGTTCCAACTGTCATGGTCGAGCTCATGCCTGCAAGCGACACGATCGCAAGTCTTGCAGGCGAAAGTGACCGAGTTCGTTCGCGCGAAGCCATGGTCGTCTACACGCGACGCAACCGCGTTTGGGTCTACAACCACGACGAACAGCCTTTCTTCACTGAACTTTCTCTTGTTGAAATTGACTCGTGGCCAGGCTTCTCTCTCCATTGCGTCGCCATTCGCGATACTCGCGTACGCCACGACCTCTGATGAGGAAAAACTACCTTACTTCCTGGAAATCCACAGCTCCCCCGAGACCCATAATCGAAAGACCCCACGGAAATAATTGCATTAAAAAAATTTATCAGCCCGTCTGACAGATTCGTTCGCTACGTGTCCAGGACAAGCGAGCTCGCGTTTCGCGTCAAACATTGCATGCGAGTGTCCACTGCAACCCGTCCCTGCGTTATACAATACCTCTTTTCTGAGTTATCGCATCTAGAGAGGGATTTCCCAGCCCTCCCCCAAAATGACGACAACTCAGATCCCAAAGTAAAAGATCAGTAACCGCTTGACGAGAACGACAAATCAGGTGGTCGATCCTCCTGTACATGAGCTCTTGGTCCTTCGCTCTCTCTCTCTCTCTCTCGCTCGCTGCGCGTGGCTGCTCTCCGTTGCGATGGCCTTGAAGCAGCTTCTCCCCGTCGTCGGTACGTGGCGCGCGCTGCCTGTCTCGCCCTCTAGAGCGCCCGCAATGACCCGCAAAAACGCGTCCAGTCGTCGTGCTCTCGACAACGCTCGCGTTCCTCACGTGGTACGCGGTGCTCATGCCGTTCTGGGCCGTGCAGTCCGGGCAGAAAGACTCGCGCGTCTTCTACTCGCAAGGCATGGGGCTCTGGCTCAATTACACCGAGCACGTGGGCGACCCGGACTTTGATCCGGGCAACTCGCTCTGGATCCCACCGCAAGACACGGGCGTCGAGACGTACGCGTCGCAGTGGTTAGTGCCATCATCGGATAGGAATGGATGGTTGCATTGAAAGCTTAATGTGTGTGTGTGTGTCTCTTTTCCAGCGAGAACCACCGCTCGTTCTGCGCCAACGCGATCGGCGACCTCCATATCCAGTACTGCGAGGTCATGGACGTGTACTGCGGCGCCGGGCTCAAGATCATGCAGGTCGCAATGTCCATTCTCTCGGGCACGGCGCTGCTCGCCATTGTGTGGTCGGTCGTGCTTGTCGTCACGACGCGCCGCACGGTCGTGGACTACTGGCTCATGCAGCTCTGCATCTTCAACGGCGTCGGCTTCCTCCTCGTCGCGGCAGTTTGGTACTTTGCATTCTTTCGCGTCGTGCTCTCGACGACGTTCTACAAGGACCAGTATAATCGATGTAGCGAGAATCCGACGAATCGATCATGCTGGCATATCGGCACGTGCGTGTATTTGATGGTGGCCTGCGCCGTGCTGTACCCGTTCGAGTCGGTCGTCGTCGCAACTTTCGAGGCCCAGAAATTCAAAACTTACAAGCGGAAACTGCGAAAGCTGCTCGATATGACAACAGCCGTCGATTTGCCATTGGAGAACTCGCCGCTTGACACGCGAGGCGAGCGGATCCAAGGTGGTAACGCGACAGCGATGGAGAAGAAAGCGGCTCGAGGACCGAGCCGAGGCGGCACTGAGTTACAGACCACGGACACGAGCCGGTCACTGAAACCTCTGCAGCGAGTGCCATCGGCAGTCAAGGCGATCGATGTGCACCAAATCGAAGGAATCCAGGTTACAAGCGACGGCGAAGAAGAGAAAGAGCGCGAAGACGCTGTCAAGTACGGTCAGAGTCGCGAGTTCGTCGCGACGTCGCCGTCACAAGCCCGACGTAACTCGCTTGGCTCACCTACTTCGGCTTCCGCAGCTGAATCGAAGTCTCCGCGAAGAAGATCTTCGTCATCGGAAGGAGACCGCCGCGTGCTCAAGAACGTCAAGTCGATCGAGTTCTAACAGTAAATCAAGCAGTTCTCATTGACACCTACCCATGCGTACTTTTGAGTAGCTATGCTGTGACGAGAAATGAGAACTCGAAGCAACTGATCACCGGCACGAGAAAATAGATTCTAAGCGGAAGCACTGACGATGATTCTGGGTGTGAGAAACGCGGGCCACGAAGAGTCAAATCGCTCTTTCGACATTGCTGAGAACGAGTTCGTACTTTTCGGTACCCATACACGTTCGTTCAGTCTTCAGCATGTCAAATCGAGCCAAATGTTTAAAATTCCTCATCGTTTGCCGTCAGCAAGAGAGAAATGGGTACAACTGCATCGCTGGTGACGACAATACCAGCACAGTCTACTTCCGAGAGCTTTCTGTTTTGCAGGCAGAATTCAACTCGCTCCGCCTCTCTAGTATCATCTTCGATGTGGGCGTCAGCCTTTTTGATGAGCTGCACGACCACGTCCGCGTTATCAATGAACCGGTGCTTTGTGATCGGCAGCGTAGCTTCGTCTTGAATCCCGGTTGTATTCTCTGTTGCAGAAACAACCACAAAACTGTTGGTATCGTCGACGGAAAGCGTCAGCACGACGTTATGGAGGCCACTCGGAGTTGGAGCAAGCCCTCTGAGCGTCAACGCGCCAACCAGGCGGTTATACTTGACTAATGGACGCTCCCCAGCGAAGATTCGGATTGTAACTTCGGTCTGATTGTCGTGAAATGTTGTAAGTCTCATCGACCGAATGTGGGGAAGAGAAGTTTGACGAGAAATCAACTCGTGCATGAGCCCACCTGCGGTTTCAACGCCGAGCGACAGTGATACTCCGGTGTGCAAGCAGTCGAACCAGTATGAATCCTCCCTGTCTCTGCCCATGGCACCGCCGTGGACCGCGGCTCCGTCGGCGACTGCGCTGTCCGGTAGATATCTAGTATGAGCCCAGCTTTTTCCTTCAAAGAACTCGCTGACGAGCTGACGAACTCTGAGCAAATGGGATGATCCGCCGACGAAAACGATCTCGTCAATCTCCCCAGCTTGCACACTGGCCTCAATCAGCACGCGGGTCATTGTGGACTGCAGTTTTGCAAATGCGTGGATATTCAGTTCATTGAAGAGATCGCGCGTCACAATTTCATTCAACGAGAGATCGTCCCCAGTCTCCGAATCGAGAGGGGTCGCTGCCTTTGCGTCCTTTGATAGTTGGCGCTTGATTCGTTTGATCTCGTCCCACAGCCTGTGCAGCATTTGTCGTTGTGGTGGCTTCTGGCTCGGCAGTTGGTCCATAGAGCATAATCGCCACCACGATCAGCTCACCGACGGCTCCTTGGCGTTTCAACACGGAAGAATTTCTTATCTGCGGAGAGAAAACGAGAGAAAAAGTCGTTGTGGTTGGGGCCGCTTGGGTTCATTATACAAATCTATCCCAAGTCATCTCACTCTTACTAAGCATGAATCCACGTCCTAAGAGACCCCATGAGCAAATTCACGAGACAGATATTCTCATGGTGAGAGGATATCGGAAGTACAATCTTCGGTCTCCAGAACAATAAAGCTGGACAAAGTATCCTCTTCGGTCCCCAGAACAAAAGGTTGGACAGAGTATCCTTGGGTGTGGCCACCAAATAAGGAATATGCAACCGTCCCGTCAATCCCTGTGCAAGCCAACACGATGAGCAATATTTTCTCCATTAGTGCACGTGAAACAGCTTTCTCACCATGATGTAGTTGGGACGGATGAAGCTGGCGGAGGATGAACGCGCTCTGTGATTGTTGAGATCGAATCAGAAGCAGCCCAGGCTAGATATCGTTTGGACTGTCTGCATAGATGTCGTCAGCAAGGACAAAAAAAGTCTCATTCGAGACCGCCGCTACGCCGACTCTACACGCTCCGACGGTCGCGTGGTCATGGGATCGTGTTTGATCCGCTGTCCAGCCGGTCTCGCCACCAATGGCCTTTTCTTCTTGGCGGTTATTTCCCGACTCGACGAATGAGCCGGGAATCGACTGGACTGCGCAATAGAATTCTGATTACGGCCTGGCAAGAGACTCTGCAGCAGGTGAGTCATCTGCGCTTGTCGAAGTTTATGTACAATTGTCCTTTGTCCTTGAAAGACCTCCACATCATAAACGAGACAGGCACCCATTAAAATCTTGATCCCGCCTTCACGCTAATCAACCTTAAAAGGTTGACTAGTTCGACAAAGTATAATCCTACCATAACGGGGGCGTTCTTGCTAGGGGACGAATGATTAGCACAATGCTAAACATTTGTCTTCCCGCCCCATTCTGGTATTTTGGTGGAACCCATCAGTCGACTTGCATGATGAAAGTCGACTGAGTTTATCTATCCTGTGCATCCCAACAACTTTTTGTAGAGGGCTTCGACATGCAGGCCCGTCAGAGTTCAACGTTGTTGGGTCGGAAAGACTACGCTGGACACAGATCGGCTGGAATCCAGTCCGAATTGAATGTTGCAGTCGGTTGGACGTGCTTTATCCTCAATTCTTTCTTGTAACTGTAGTCGTACATAAATGGCCAGAGTGGTCCAAGCGGAATCTATCAAAGTTTGCGGATAGTACGTCCTTTCTGATACCACGTTGCGATGGCGTCGGTGGTCTGCTGCCAGAGGGAACAATCTCGAAACCACGGCAGTCGACGTCTTGCACATTCTTCATTTCTCTGGCCAGGCGTCCTGTCGACTCTGCTTGCGATGCGATGCGTTATTCTCCAGAGACTCACGACCCTCGGCTTTGCCCTGGTGGCTGGTATCACCAACAACGACTTTGTGGCAGCATCAACCGCTGCGCTGACTCGTAACCCTCGCTTTATCGCGAGCTTCCCTTCAACTGTACGCAACACGTCCGCTACGGGCCGTCTCATCGTCTGCATCGCCACTAAGGACGCGGTCTCAGATCCATTCGGCAATGACCAGCCAAGATATCTGATCGGCGACTCGCTGACCACGCAGCAAGCGTTTGCTGTCGACGTCTGGGACTTCCACCCTGACAGCGACACCCGCCAAGTGAACGCGAGCCACAGCGTCGGCTACCCGGTGCTCTCGCTGATCGATGTCCCGGCTGGCGAGTACTGGGTACAAGCCGTACTACAGCCGTACGTGTACTACAACCGCTCGGACGGTTACAAGCTATGGCTCCCTCGCATGGACACGTTTGAAGTCAGCGATGGTGTACTTTCTGGACCCGGCTCACTATTTAGCAAGCCCCAGCTGATCAAGTACACACCGACTGCCGATTTCTCGCTACAGGTATCACTGAACTACTCGGAACCGGAGCTACCACCACTCGATGCCGATAGTCCGAGCTACGACCCGAAGCAACTGCTGCGCCATGTTCGATTCCGCAGCAAGATGCTCTCAGACTTCTGGGGGACGGACGTTTACCTGAAGGCCTGGGTCTTGCTGCCCTACAAGTACTTTGACGCCTCGACTGCGAACACCAAGTACCCACTCTTCATCTACCATACTCATTTCTCAACCAACCTCGAGTTTCCGTTCAACCCAACGCCACCGACGGATCCCGAGGATCTCTGGGGTACCTACGGCTACTACTTGTACTCGAACTGGACATCTGGATCGCCCAACTCGGCCTTCTACAAGAAGCGAGGCATCATCGTGCAGCTGCAGCATGCCAACCCGTACTACGACGACTCGTACGCCGTCAACAGTGCCAACATCGGCCCGTACGGCGACGCCATCACGCACGAGTTCATCCCGTTCATCGAGGCCCAGTTTCGTACCATCGGCCAGGGCTGGGCTCGCACAATGTACGGCGGCTCCACGGGCGGCTGGGAATCTCTTGCTAACCAGGTCTTCTACCCCGACGAGTACAACGGCTGCTGGGCGCTGTGTCCGGACTCGCCCGACTTTCGCCGCTTCCAGCTCGTCGATCTGATCAATGATGATAACGCCTACTATAGGAAAGGCGTGTGGACGCAGATCACACGCAGCTCGTCGCGCGACTACCTGGGCAACGTGCTCGAGACCATGGAGCAAGAGAACCACCACGAGCGGCTGCTGGGCTCGCGTGGGCGCTCGGGTGGCCAGTGGGACGTCTGGCAGGCCGTGTACTCGCCAGTCAACACCAGCGATGGGT
The DNA here is from genome assembly GCA_023091665.1 of Pythium myriotylum. Classification (NCBI taxonomy): domain Eukaryota; phylum Oomycota; class Peronosporomycetes; order Pythiales; family Pythiaceae; genus Pythium; species Pythium myriotylum. The sequence continues at coordinate 395,941 of JALJCQ010000014.1, forward strand.
ACCCCGCTGAGATCTGGGACAAGCTCACGGGCGACATCAATAAAGACGTGGTCAAGTACTGGGAAGACAACTATGACCTCCGAGCCAAGCTCGAGCGTGAGTGGACAGCGAAAGGCCTCGGGAAAAAGCTCGTGAACAAACTCCACGTGTATGTCGGGGTTGCGGATACCTACTTCCTCAACGGTGGTGTGTACTTGCTGGAAGAGTTTCTGCAGACGACGTCGGCACCATACTACAATGGCACAGTCGAGTACGGCGTGCAGGACGGTCGCGGCTCTGAACACTGCTGGACGGGCAGCAACACCCTCTCGTTGACCGTGGCGTTCCTCACGGTTAACCAGCGTATCATTCCGCAGATGGTGGATCACATCGTGCGCTCAGCTCCGTCGGGTGCCTCGCTCGGCTTCACGAAGTACTGAGACTCAGTTTCTTCTCAACTGTTGCCGATTCAGATTTATTCAGGAATAGCGATTGGTTCTGACTGGAGCTTGCTTCCTGGCGTGTGCGTTCGTGCGGTGATCTATGGCAATTTAGAGGTCTGTTTGGTCACGATTAATGAGCCACTAAGGGCACTTCAAACAGGTCGTCCGCATCCCTAAGATCCTTTGTGGTGGTAGTATTCGGGTATTTGGGTCACACTGGTTAATTGTTCACTGCGAGTGAAACAAAACAGAAAGAGGCCAATCACAGGCACAAGCTAATCAAACCATCACTGGCAGTTTGCCAATGCTCCTCAGTCGCATTGAGTTATTTTAGGTCATTCTCCCGCAGCAAAGAGGGTCCACTTGTTGTACCGTATACTCAGTCGATTTTCATCATCGTCATCTGCTGCCTAGAACCGACTCCAATCACTGCTGGGTTCCTCGTCTCTCCACGCGTCAAATTCCTCGAGTTCATGCTCTGCGACGGCTGGGAAGTGTCGGCTGTCGAATTGACTGTCCAGTTTCGGGGTCCACGGCGCCTGCATTGTTTGCTTTCGCAGCTCCTGCCAATCGAAATCGGCATCTGTGAACCACGCGAGTGAGCGCACGTCAACAGCTGAGGGCGCTAAAACCGACGTCTGGGCAAGACTCGCTCGCTTGTCGGGCTGTTTGTGGAGCAGAGCGAGCACGATGGCCTTCCAGTTCGCGTCGCAGTCGTCGGGGAAGTGGATCTTCTCCTGGAGCACGTTGCGGCAGATTGAGAGGTGGTCGTCGTCTTTTGCGGCGAAGGGCGAGTCGCCCATGATCATCTCATACAGAAGGACACCGAGTCCCCAGCTGTCGACGGGCGTGCCGTGCCCCACGCCAAGGATGATCTCGGGCGCGAGATACTCTGGCGTGCCGCAGAGCGTGAACGTCTTGCCCGCGAGCTTTTTGGCGAAGCCAAAGTCGACGAGTTTGGCGTATCCGCGAGCATCCAGCAAAATGTTCTCGGGTTTCAAGTCGCGGTAGACGATGTTGCGTTCGTGGAGATAGCCCAGTGCCTCGACACAGCAGGCCGCGTAGAAGCGAGCGTCAGAGTGCGACAACTGCACAGGCGCGCCTTGTGGCGTCACGATTTGCTGGAAGAGCTCGCCGCCCAGCAACGGCTCGCTCACAAAGTAGATCTTCGTGGCGTCTTGCAACGTTCTATAGAGCGTCAGTGTGAAATCCGAGTCCACGACTCGCTCGAGCACTTGCTTCTCGCTCAAGATGTGGCTGCGCTGCTTGGCGTGCTCGAGGTGCGCTTTCCACAACTCCTTGACGGCCACCACGCGGCCTGATGGCATGTGCTTGGCCACGTACACGATGCCGTAGGAGCCAACACCTAGCACTTTCACTCGTTGCAGCGACTCGATCGTGAGCTGCTGCGCAAAGACGCGATCCTGCGTCGCTCGCTTTCGTCGCGACGCTTGCTGATCGAGCTGCTCCTTCAGATCGGCGAAGAGCTCATCAAACAGCGACTTGTCCACCACGAAACACTTGACAGCAGATGCCGCGACCACCGACGCTGCGCGCTTCGTGCTTTGAAGCAAAGCCATCTCGCCAAACGTATCACCCGCGCCGAGCCGGGCGATCTCAATCGGCTCGGAGGACGCTGGTGGCTTGGTCGGTGACGGCGGTCGAACGAGCGACTCGGTCGGCGACTTTGCAAGCCACGACTGCGAGCGCTTAGGTGACGGCGGCGGGGAAGGAGAGGGCGCCTTGCCCGATTGGACCACGCGCACTTCGCCGTCCTTGATGATGTAGAAGGCTGTGGCTTCGTCTCCTTCGTTCAAGATCACGTCTCCCTCGGCGAAACACTCCACCCGTGCAGACTCCAGCAGGCGCTTTTTGAACGCTGGTGGCGTCGCCTTTAGTAGTGCCACGCTCTCGAGCGCACGCCACATGCGGTTGTACGTCAGCAGGCTCTGTAGAGGGCCTAGCAGCGACTGGAACGTCGCCTGGTCGAGCGCGAGCACCTGGACGTCGCCTTTGGCGATCACGGTCGCCGCACGCGGCGCTGACTCGAGAAGCGCTCGCTCGCCAAAGTAGTCACCCTCATGCAGCTCAACAGCTTGTGACGCCCCCGTACCAATATCGGTGCACACGACGGTACCCCTCTGGATCATGTAGAGCACTGAGCCGGGCTCGCCCTTGTGGACGATGACGTCACCCGAGCGGTAGTGGAGCGCTTGCACGGAGTTGGCCACGACTTCGAGCTGCTCGGACGTGAGCGGCGCCAGCAGCGGGACGCCACGTAGGGCCTCCAGCGAGCTCTGGAACGTGCCGACGGCGTGCTGCGCCGCCACGTAGCGAAAGAACTTGCTCTGTAACGCGTACAGCGAGCCACGTATCTTGGCGTCGGCAAATACGTTGGCCGTGCGCTTGGCTGAGTAGAGCAGCCCGAGCTCGCCGAAGGTCGCGCCCGTGGCGAGGCGGTTGATCACGTGGCCGCTGGCGTTGACCACGTCGAACTTGCCCGAGCGCACGACGAAGAATTTGTCGCCGATCTCGCCCTGCGTGACAACTCGCTCGCCGGGCTCGACACTCTGAATAACCATGAGCTTGGCCAGCGCCTCGAGTTGCGTTCGTTGCATGCAGCTGAAGAGCACGTTCTGCTGCAGCGCCTGTACGATGCAGTCCTGCTCGGGCACCGAGATCTCTGGGTTCTCTTGGAGCAGTAAGGAGATCGACTCGACCGACACGGCTGCATCGGGAGCGAGCACTGTCGATGAAGTGTCCAAGTTGCGGATGCTGCGCCGCCGTGCGCGGATGATCTCGGTCAGCACGCCCTCGGTGATGTGGGCTGTGCTGGGTGTGTGGTGCTGCGAGGCTGTCGCCGCTCGACGGCCACTGCGTGTACGGAACCCGAAGCTGCCTCGTGCCGTGGGCGACGTCTTCTCAGACGAGCTATTGCCACTGTCTGCATGAGCATTGTCGTCGTTGCAGGAAAGGTTCTTCGAGAGCACACAGCCCATTGTACACTGTGGCGCAAACCACCCTCTTCAATCCAGTTGCCTAAGTGATACATGACATCTTGACATGGCTACGTGACGGGAATAGAGCGAAACCACACGCCGTTCGACGCTATTCTTGTCGTGACAATCTCGGGTATCCTCTCCGAGGCTGCGTCTCTTCGTGGGGATCTGACCATGCACCGCCTGGGTGTTCGGCACGCCGAGGTCGCTGTAATCAGCGACGAGCTCATCAGGCGTGCAGTGTGCAAGCCCAACTCCAACGATGACGAGATCGACCCGCTGAACGTGAACGCGATCCAGGAGGAGAGCGAGCCCTCTGGTGGCGCTGTCGACTTTGCACGACTACGCGTACTGTCGCTATCCTTCAAGAACATTTTCAAGATCGACAATCTCGAGACGCTGCGCCATCTTACCAAGCTCCAACTGGATAACAACGTGATCCAGGAGATCGAGGGCATCGCACACCTCGTGCAATTGGAGTGGCTCGATCTTTCGTTCAACAACATCACATCCATCAAAGGGCTCGAGACGCTGGTCAACCTCACAGACCTGAGCCTCTACAACAACTGCGTCGTCAAGCTCGAGAATCTCGAGACTCTGAAGAAGCTCCAAGTTCTTTCGATCGGCAATAACTCGATCGCGAGCACAGACGGTCTTCTTTACCTCAAGACGCTCGAGAGTCTACGCGTGCTCAATCTGAGCGGAAACCCTGTCTGCTCGGACCCGGAGTACCGCCCGTTTCTCTTGGCGCACCTCGACAAGCTTCAGTACTTGGATTATGCCCTCGTCGACGCCAACGAGGTGCTTCAGGCACGCGAGCAGTACCAAGACGAACTGGAGGAACTCAAAGAGGTCAAGGCGATCGAGGACGCGGCGCTTGCACGGGAGGTCGAGCAGCAAAAGTACTTGGCCATGCTTAAGGACGCCAACGTGATCACGCTTGAGACGCTGCTGACTGACATGTTCAAAGAAGACACGGAGATGAGCAAAATTGAGGCACTGCCCGGACTCCGCAACCTCATCGACGACTACTTGGAAAAGGCCAAGACAGCCACCGAGGACGTCAAGGCCGTGCTTCTCGACAAGTACAGCATCCTCACACGCGAGGTCGACAGCTTCCGCGCCAAGTATCAAAAGGTGCAGCACGAGGCCCAGGATGCAAGTATTCGTGGCATCGAGCAATACCGTCGCACGACCAAGCACTTGCTCAAGCAGGCAAGTGCGACCATCAGTAGTGCCGCTGCGGTCGGCAGTGCCTCTCCTGATGCGGAAGCTGTCGCGGCCGCATTGACGCAGCTGCAAGAAGCCGAGACGTCGAGCGACAAACTCCATCACGGGCTGATGAACATCGAGTCGGACCTTGCCGAAACTGCGCAAGAACTGATCGCAGCCGTCGAGGTCTCAGTCGAGGCAATTGGAGCCGAGGCGCGAGAGCTGGCGACTGAGCACTTTCGCACGGTCGAGGTGCTGGAGAACAACTTCTTCGAGAGCGTGAGCCAGTTGGCAGTCACACTGCTCGAGCGCATGGCCTCGGAGGATGGTGAGGACGACGATTTCCTCAGTGACGAGTGCCGCGCGATTCTGAACGACCGCGACGCGCTCAACAACGCCATCAACGGCTCGCATGATATCCACATCGGCAAGTTGCTCGCACAAGAAGACGTCATGCGCGAGCAGAGCGTGGCCAAGATTCAGGAGTTAGTCAAAAAGGCTAAAGACACCGAGTGGACACGGAACCGCACGCGCGTGGCCGAGATCATCGCGATCAAAGAGAAGCATGTGGCTGACATCAACCGCGTGCGTGACGAGCTTAACCGTGTCGACGAGGAGTTCTACTAGCGTAATGAATTGTAGAGCGGCTAATAGTTCCCTCAAGTAGCCCCTCGTTCTCGTGCTCAGTCATGGATTCATCCCCAACCTGACTTGGCAGCATGATAACATCATGCTAGCATCAATTGAGGCTCGCTGAAGACAAAGCGTGAGGACCCATGCAAATGTAATCGGATCGGTCTTGATTGGAGCAGGAGATTCCTCAACCCCACTATTGCTGAAGATTGGGTCCATTGAACTTTGCCAAAGAGAACTGAACTGATGAAAATTCATCTTGAAATACTTGTTGCACAGACTTCCACAAAAATGTCACCCATTGAGTTCGAAGTGAAGCGAAGACTGCCTCTCCTCGGCTGTGAACGCTGGAGCAGAAGGACCTGTCGTATCTACACTTCCAGAAGCGTCATCACCCGGAATCGGAGCCGACGCCAACGCCATGGGATTTTCTTTCGTCGGCGCCGAAAAGTCGTAATCATCGTCAAACTCTGGGGCGGACGGAATCCACACGTCTTTAAGGTCCATCGGGTATGCAACTGGAGATAAATTGTCTTCTCCTCGTAGCAATCGTCGTTCTTGATACTGAATTCGCCGCTGGAATAGCCTCCACCCAAAGAGATCGAGATCCAGGCCTCTCGGAATCACGTCGAGCATGTGACGGAAGATCCGGGCGGCCTGATCCTGCACTTGTTGTGATGCTAGTTCCAGCTCGACTGTGATGATTGCGTAACGTGAACACCCAAATACAAGGGCGATGAATGCAGTGAACCCGAGCACGATCGCTAGAGCCATATTGTCCTTTTGGTCGAGAAGCTGAATAACAGCTCTTGCGGAGCAACCTCCCCCAAACAGACCCGAGAGAGGATTATCATCCCTTATCTTGTCCAAGTACACGAGGTACCGATCGCAGACACAGCCCTCCATACCAATGCATCGCGCAGTGGCATTGAACGTCTGATTAACTTCGTATAACTTGATATCTGCATCGCAAAAAGAGCAGAAATCATCGGTGTCACCACAGACACCTGAAGAGTCGGAACCAATGGCCTGATAATAACCTGTTGTTCCCAATAGCAGCTTGCTCGTGTTCCGAAGATCCGCTACTGGGCTTTTTGCGGCAACACAGGCGTCCTTGGAAATCATGCAGTGCTGCAGCGATTTGTCAGTCTCAAGAAGTCGTTCGAAAACGAAAGGCATTGCGAGAACTCACCGGCTTCCGCAAGCAGTCACGAAGAGATCGCGGTAGCTGGCATCCAACCGCATCCATCTCGCCATAAAACTCGCAAGTCTCGTTCACCTTTCGCTGGAGCATTTGCGGTAACATTGGCGCACGCGGGTCACGTCGCGGCGACGAGCGAGAAGGCCACGATTCGACCGAGGGGTCTACGATAGTCTTGGCGAACTCCATAAATCTTCGCACGTTCACGCCAAAGGACTCGTCTTCGCATTGGGTGTCGTACACTTTTGTGGCTCGGTATGCGGGCACCTCGCACACGCCGGCGCAAACGCACTGGCCATCCGAGCCGAGGCAGAATGCCGTGTCGAGCGCCTCGCGCGTCGTCTCATTGCGCACCATGCGATCAAACTCTCGGCGACAGGCCGTGCACACAGCATCCGCCGGCGCGCAGTAGGTCGCGTTCTCGTAGAAGCTCAGCGTGGTGAGGTTCGAAGGCAGCTGCACGACCGGCGACGACGCGTTGAGTGCGCCGGTCTCAGCGGCGACCACGAGCGCGTCGCGCACAGTACTCGCGTACGATGCGTCGACGCAGAATCCGTCCGAGAGGAGCATACAGCCCTAGAGCCAAAGAACACACAGCGCCGTGAGTGGGAGGCCTTGCGTTGGCTGGTCCACGGTCGGAGACGAACCGGCTTGGCGAGGCAGTCGCTGCAGGACCGCGGGTAGCGACACTTGGTGAGCGAGTCGGCGATGCCGTAGAAGCCGCAGGACTCGGCGACGGTTTCGTTCCACGTGTGGTACGAAGGAAGGACGCGCGGCTCGCGGCGGCGCGTGCGCGTGAGCACGAAGGGCGGCGAGGACCGCGTCATGGGCTCGAGGGAAGCCTTGGTCAATAATGGGGCAAATGAAACGCCAGACTCATTCGGGTTTAGGAGGGAGCCAACCGAACGTAATGTGATATATATGTGACGTGTGCGCGTAGCTCCTCACAAGTTCGAATGAGTGAGTTTCATCACAGTTCGTCGTGGGTCGCTTGCGGAGGCACGACGACGGCGGCGTCCTCGGCGACGAGCACGTCGGCACAGTGATGCTTCAGGCAGAGAGCGACGCGCTCGAGCTCGTGGGCATCGTCCTCGAGATGGGTCTCGGCGTCCTTATACAACCATTCGATTCGCTCGGAAGTGTACCCACCTCCTATCAACGAGATCGTCTTCTCGTCCTGGAGACCTGAGAGCCTTTCCGTCACGACCACGTGCAGGGCCGTGTTTTCTGCGTTCACACGAAACGCTACATCTATCTTGTGGTAGCCGTGTGGAGCCGGGGCGAGTCCGCTGATCTTGAGGGAGCCGAGCAATCGATTGGCTCGCGTCATTGCACGTTCTTCTGTGAAAACTCGGACCGCTACCTCTGTTTGGTTGTCGTGAAATGTCGTGAGCACGATCGACTTGTGATTGGGGATGACACTGTTGCGGCGAATCACCTTATGCATCACACCACCGGCTGTCTCGACACCGAAAGACATCACGACCACGTCGAAGATTATCATGTTCGAAGAAGCGTCATCTCCGCCGCCGAAAACGTGGCCCAGGATAGCGGCCCCGCTAGCGATGGGAGCTGTACCATGGCTCGACAGATTGTCAGACTTCATACATTCTTGAATGAGCTCGTGAAGCTTCGGCATGTGGGATGATCCACCGATGAGAACAACTTCGTCAATCTCGCCGACGTCAAGACGAGCCTCGGCGAGCACCCGAGCGATCGCAGAAGGCAGCTTCGCATACGCATCTGCATTGAGCTGTTCGAAGAGATCGCGACTCACGGTCACCGATAGAGTACTGCCTTGTGCAGCCTCCGTGTTGACACGGATTGTCGACTCTCTGCTGATCGCAAGCTCGCTCTTTGCCCGCTCGACTTCGCCCCACAGCCCCTGGGTTATCTTTCTGTCTCCTGTCGAGCGTTTCCACTCGTCCAAAACATGCGTCATCACTCGCTCGCTAAGTTGTCGCCCGCCCAAATCTCGAACTTGGTCAACTGCCAGCACCTCAAACACACCACCATCGAGTACAATCACCGCCACGTCTACACTGCTGCCGCCGGCGTCAATGACCAAGTTGACATCGCGCCCTCGATTTTCCTTGTCGATGCCAAGACTTATTAGTGCGGCGATCGGCTCGCTAATGACCCGCGCAGCATTCATCCCGGAGAGAGCGACTGCATCTCTGATTGCCTGGCGCTGTGCGTCACGGAAATAAGCAGGTGCCGTCACGACAACGTCGACAATTTTAACTCCAAGATACCCCTCGGCGTCTCGTTTGATCTTGGAGAGCAGCAGCGAAGTCACTTCCTCCGGTGTCAATTCCATCAAATCTCCCACGACAACAACTTGTATCACAGGTTTCTCGCTCCGATTGACGATCTTGTACGGGAGACCTCGAGACTTCGCCTCTGCCACGGCCTCGTCGTACGACTTCCCGAGCAGCCATTTGAAGTCGAATAAAGTGGTCTCTGGATGGACCCACGCCTGATGCATCGCGTCCTCACCGATGAGAAGCTGCCCGCTCGGATCCCATCCAACGTAGGATGGTGTGGCGTCGGCGCCTTTATCATTCGGCACAATCTCAACAGAGCCATTCCGTTTCACGGCGACGCGAGTCATCGTGGAACCGATGTCGATGCCCAAGACTGGCAGACTCGTGGGAGCCTCTAGTTCGGCAGCTGATCCAAGTAAAGTTGTCGCCACGACCAACGCGACGATGACTAAGACCCTTCCTTGTACTTGGCAGTCTTTGACCCCATGGTTGAGTCGCTGCGAGTTGGGAACTGGCCTCCAGGCTCAACCTGTCACAACTCACTTTGTTGGGTTCATCTTCTCTGGACACGTGGGTACACTTTTGATCGCTTGCTCCATTAGGTACGACTCCACGTGGCATCCGGTGCGCGGGGAGAGAGGCGGCGTTCGGAGCGATTTCGTGATCTGTGGAAGTGTGTCTGTGGAAGTGTTTGCTGGGGGTGTTTCATGGTAAATATTCGTCTATTAGTCACGTTGACGTGCATTTTATCAGTATGCAGGCGCTATCAAGTCGCCACGATCGGTCTCCTCTGTGCAGCCCTTCCCATTACCATCTTTGCCGTATCGCTTCTCCATCAAAAACTTCGCCACACTCTTCTGGTTGTTCTCGTTAGCCACAAGCAGAGCTCTCTCTAGAGTGACCCGTCCACAGTGTTCCACGAGATACTGGACGATCTCCACGTGACCGCAGCGACAGGCTTCGTACATCGCGTCTTCACACAGATAGCTCGAGTCGTGGATACGCTCATGTAGGAACTGAAGGATCCTCACGGCGCCGATCGCGGCCATCTCGTCGATGCGTACGAGACTATCACGACGTGTGAAGAGCTCCCGCCGGTGGTCAAAGAGGTACTCGAGCACGTTTAGACGGCGATTGGAGGTTGCAAAGTACACGGCAAACATCGAACAGCCCTCGGTGCGGTTTTCGTGTAGGAAGCGAACCATCTCAAGATGGCCGTTCGCCGCGGCGTCGTCCATCGCGGAGGTCGTGCAGCCTTCGTGACGTTGGTCGTGGAGGAAGCGGACGACCTCGAGGTGGCCGTTGGCCGCCGCAAAATCCATCGCTTGCTCGGTGCAGCCTTCGTGTCTGTTCTCGTGCAGGAACTGCACGATATCGAGGCGTCCACAACGTGCAGCGTGGTCCATCGCGGCAGTCGAGCAGCCCTCCGATCGAGTCTCGTGGAGATATCGGACAATATCAAAGTAGCCTTGTGCTGCAGCGTAGTCCATCGCGTCACTAGTGAGCACCATGCGTGGGAACGACGATGCGAGTAAACGTGTCAGCTCCAAATCGCCATTGAACACGATCGCGTCGCACGGAGACATGGTCACGCTCGCACATGCGTCCTTTCGGTTCTCAACGAGCCACTTGACCACCTCCACGCGCCCCATCGTCGCGGTCATTTGCAGCAACGTCGGCTCACAGGCTATCCCGGTGTTGGCGCTCAGCCACCGGAGAGCCTCGAGATTTCCTCGCTCGGCGGTGTGGGTCATCACGCCATCGAACGCAAGTCGCTTGTCGGATCGTCTTTGACTCGACTGCTCTTGATGCAGTCGATAGAGACGCTGTAGCATCGCAAAGTCTCGCGCCTCGGCCGCTAGACACGGGTAGAGCCCCGTTTCGTACCAGTAGTTGGGCAGCAGACGACGATGCTGCGCCGCGAAGTCGACCACGACGCGCGGGAGCCCGGGGAGGAACGAGGCCGCGAGCAGGAAAAGCGATCGGTTCGTGAGCACGGCGCTCGCTGCGTCCGCCATGCTGGAAGCTTCGACTTGTGCCTCACGAGGATGTATGTGAAGCAGGTATGGCGTGCGATGAGACAATGCGACGTGGCGACTCTCCCGTGACTGAGCCAGTGGCAGTGCAGTCCTGCCACTGGCTCGACGAAGAGCTTCGAAAAATTTTGTCTGTAGCCATTTAGAAACCATAGATACTCATTTCACAGAAATTCGAAACCAAGAAATTTTTCGAGGCTGCAAATTGTGACAAGGTCATCAGGCGATGGGCAACGTGTTCCCAGCACGACTTCAAAAAAAAAGACGTGATTGACAAGGAACAAGGCAAAGTGTCGTGTCGAATCGATCACGAGCGACTCGTCGATTCGCCGCAATAACGAACCAACGAAACTATGATAGTACGTAGTCGGGGCGCGTTATCGTAGTTTCGTCGGCTCGGTAGCGAAATTGATCGGCCACAAGGGCCCACGAGACTTTCCAATCGATTTGTCCAACTTGTCTCATGTCCGGAAGCATCATTGGAATTCACCGCCCCACCCGACGAAGGGTGCGAGTCCGCTTTTCGGATCATCGACGTCTTGTGAGTCGGTTCGAGTACCTTTAACGTTTCAACTGCTAGACTTCGCCCCCGGTGCACATCTCAATGACGATTTTTCGGTCTGCGATTATATTGTTGGGAATCCAACTAGTTTCCGCTGTGAGCGTGGCTATCAGGAACTGGACACAGATGCAATTTAAAAAAGTAGCGTTTGCACGGATTGTTGTCACGGGTGAAAGCGTGGAATCCGTCATACATACCACGATCCCTCCGTTCTCGAAGTGCACCTCTTCAACAGCGCTGGCTGCTGTTAATTAAAAGTTCAAGCTAGTCAACACCTAACCCGTCAATTGCTCGTTCTTCTTCATCTTGTACCTAGCGAGCCACGCCAAGCTGGCCCTCTCTCCCGCCATTGATGAGGATTCGCACGCATCTCGCTATTCGTTGACTCCACGAAACTCGGACTCCTGGCTTTGTCGTGAGACCTCAGTCCAGTTTGTACTAAACCTCGACCACAAGCCACCTTGTCAGTTTGGTCGCGGGAGTTTGATACCCGAACTGCTCGACGACACCAACCACACGAACTTTTTGTAACTCTCTATCCATGCAGCTAAGCTCTTGCTGTTGACGCCTGGGACACTCGCTGTAGTATCCACAGCCGCCACGTAAACGAGAGCGTCGGCTGTCCACCGAAGTACTGTACTGTACTAACACTCGATACAAATCGTGCTGGCAGGCTGGCTACTCGCCAGATGGGTACCCAGCCAAGCTCACGGATGAAATCAACAGAGACGTCGTGAAGTACAGTACTGAGAAGACAACTACGGTCCCTGTGCCAAGCTCGAGCGTGGCTAGACAGCGAGAGGCCTTGGTCAAAAGCTCGTCAGCAACGGTTGCGACTAAAACAGGTCAATTTGACGGTCAGGTCAGCGTCTTTTCTATGTGCAGGGCGTGACCTGTGGGGCCTCGGTCACTTGGTGGTCAGGCGCAGAAACATACTAATTTATTGGGCGAGCGAAGGACAAATCGTTCACAAAGTGCGTTAGGTATTTAGTTAACATCATCTTGGTTGAGGAGTCCCCACTGCGATCTGAGTCATTCTCATCATTGTCGTGCATTTCGTGGGCGGAAAGCCCGCGCATGTCGTCAGGTGCAGATGGCTCATGAGACCCTTTCGATCGTTCTCCAGCGACGGGTGGGACGCATCAAAAGACTATTGGCGGCATGGTGTTAGAGATTGCGATCAGATCGATCTCGTTTTTTTATCGCGGTGATAGCATTTCCAGCGGCGTATGACGCCCCACCAATGCATCACGCGGACACGCGGAGTAAGTTGTGGGTAGGCTTACATCATCATCATCAATGTGAGGTCTATTGGTTTACTCGTCTAGAAACCTATAGCCGGCGTGAAGCGCCTGGTTAGGATTGAAGTCCTATTCTGTAATGCGCAATGTCTATGCTAAGTAGCGCAGCAATTTGCTTGTGCTCTGGTCGGTGAGTTGGGTGAAGAACTTGACTGCTACGTTCCTCGTCCATGGCGAGGTTGGCCGCTGCGTCTGCCATTCGGTTGGCTGCTCGCGGATGATGCTTCCAAGTGCGGACGCCGAGGATGTCCGCTAAGCGTCGAGCGACTGCATACGAGCGCTGAAGTCTCCGGTTCTGAGGTGCCTTGTACCTCTTCATTTGCTGGATAATGAGCATACTATCGCCGACCACCTCTAGTGGCGTCCATTGAAACTGGGTGGCTGCGGTCAAGCCGGTGACGAGGCCCCTGTACTCTGCTTGGTTATTTGTGGTCGTCCGCGCGGCGTGGGACATTGCTGCTGTGTACACAACCGTTGCGTGGGTAGCTTCATCGGTAATGCGTGCAATTACTGCTCCTGAGCCCCCAGGCCCAGGGTGGGTAGGCTTACGATCCCAGGCGCCAGAGGGCAAGCCTGGAGATCTTGGAGGCGGCAAGCCGACGGACTTGGCCGCCGGTATCCGACGTGAGGGGAGAGATCAAGTTCCGAGAAGGCGCTAGGGCAGAGATATAGCTGTGCTCCTCACACTGCTGCACAGTCGGGGTGCTGTTGCCCGATACCAGAGCCGGAGCCGGCGCTGGCTCTGGAGCAGGAGTGCCCAACGCCTATGGTGCCGGTCCGTCACTAAAGGCGCAGTCAAACCGGCGGTGAAGGCGCGCTCGGGATCTCGCCTCCACTCCGCTTGAAGCCGGATGTGGAGCAGGAGCGGAAGCAGAAGCTGAGGTCAAAACCGACGACCACGAGCCAGAGTCCCCGCTGCCCTGCCCTTGCTGCCCTTGTCCTTGTCGCACTTGGACGGACACGGTGTGTCAGCGAAGTCTCCTTCACCAAAAGTTACGCTCGACGAAGTTTTACGCAGCCTTTAGGTGAGCTCAACCCGGGTCGGCGGGGTTACTGTCAGGTCTGCCGCTGCTGTCATATGGTCCGTCACTAAGAATAGGTCTTCCGTATGCAGGGGCAACTGCACACAATGGCGGAGGGCGCTTTGGATAGCACGATTGACATGGGCTCGCTGACCTCAAGTTCGCATCCGTTCAATAGCGCCTGACCTGGCATGGTGACGCGACGCGAAGAGCGTGACTCCCACATCCAACCGACCACAACGGAGGAACGCTTGCTTGAGCGACGGCGCTGGCGCAGGCGAGAACGAACTTACGCAACTGAGGCCAGCATGATGATGATGGATTAAGTGGAGTCTGTTGAGTTTGTCTTAATGAATCCTAACAGGTTTCCTGCTGCGCTCCACATACTTCGTTTAGGACTCAATAGTGTCGCCAGCCAAACTGTGCAAACACATCTAACGCATTGCTGTCAACAACGAGTGTTGAGGCTCGCGCGCAGGCTCTACTTAGCGCGCCACTCCACACTCCACGAGCACAAAGCGCCCAGGCTCTGCCCCGAGGCCGATGAGGACACGAAGCGCCACGGCCGCCGACCACAGTTGGCGGACAAACCGCCCGAATAGCTCGCTGCTTCCAGACGCAGTGCCGGCGGCAGCAGTTGCGCACGGAGCTCTCTCGGGTGGCCAACGACGAGGCGCAACGCCTGGCGGTCTGCTGCCCGAGCTTGTGCGGCGGCGATGGCGCAAGGCTTCGCGCGAGCGCGACCACCCACGCGCCATCGCTACCCGCGGCAGGGGTGACGTTCGGCCACGCGCGAGCGCGACCTCGGGCGTTTCCTCGAGGCCGCGCTGTTGCCGTGACTCACAGCCGACCGCGTGCACTCGGGAGGGCGCGACCTCCTTGGCCGGCAGATCGAGCCCTGTTCTTGTTTGATTGGCTTGTTGGTTGTTCGACCTTGGAAAGTCTGTTTCGGCGTCAAAAGTCTGACCTCGGCAGTGACAGTGAGCATTGGTCACGTGGCTCGACGTGACCTGTTGCCTGACCAAGTGGATGCGTGCATAGAAAAGACGCTGACCTGACCCACAAATTGACCTGTATTAGACGCTTCCGTCAGCAACTCCTCGAGTACGACGGAGGTCCGGACACGCACTTCCTCAACGGTGGCGTGTATTTGCTTAAAGAGTTTCTTCAAACGACGTCGACATCGTACTATACTGACACAGTCGAGTAGGACGTGCTCGACCTTCCCGGCGAGCTGAAGGGCGACGTTTCTCGCAAATTAGTGGATCACTGCGCAGATGGTGAACCACATCTAGCGCTCAGTTCCAACTGATGACCTGCTTAGATTGGATGAGCACAAGAATCGTCAGCGCATGTCCACATACTATGTGGATATGAGGATCTACCATTTCTATGTGCCACATAGAAATGGTAGATCCTCATGATCGCGATCTTTGTCGTCGAAGTCACGATGCTTTCGCTACAGCGCCACTACAGTCCATGAGAGAAGCTGGGGTCAAAGTGACTGCCTCTGTCAACAGGATAGTGTCCAATCGATGGCTGCGTAGGTGCTCATGAATGAGAAAAGCTCACAATTTCTGAGATGAACCCACGGTCTCTTCATATCTCATTCCACATCACCCGCAACTTCCACTCTGAACGAGTCTTCAGCCGAACAACACCAAAAGACACCACTTTAGTCAGTAACGAGCTAGCAAATCGGTCACGACATGGATGAAGCGGATCGCGAGCAGCCCGCTGCAGCGGAAACCACCCTCGCCGAGCAACTGGTGGATCTCCTGGCGCCGTGGACGGATCGGCTGGTGAGTTCTCGACCAACGCGATTGCTACAGGACACGCTCGGCACCGCGCAGTCCCCAAACAGGAAGTGGGTGCGCGTCGTCGTTGGTGCTGACAGCGATGACAAACAGCAGACGACTGGTGCGCTGTTCGGTGGAGGTAGCGATGACGACTCCGATACTGAGTGCGAGTACTTTGACCTGGACGAACCAAAACCCACACAGCAAATCGCGACGTCGCGACAAGATACGAACCGCTTGGTCGTCGAGTGGTTGCTCTTGATCGAGGCGCTTGCCTTTGGAGGGGCCGATTACATCGACATGGCCCTCGCTAGACCTATCGTGCGAGAAGACTGCAAAGGCACCAAGAGACGAGCTCTAGGAAAAGGCTGCGAAGAGCTTGGCAAAACCTCACTGGGATTGAAGCTCGAAGGCGGTGTGAGTGAGCTGTGCGACGTGCTACGGGAACTCGCCGGTGACAAAAGTATGCTCAGCCAAGACTTTCAAAGAGCGTGTACATCGATCCACCAAGCTTTGAATGACGGAGCGACGAAGCCACCGATTCCAATCGCACTTCGATTGGTAGTCACCAACGCGTCAGCCGAGACACCTCGAGGAACTGCGAGACTGGACGCTCTGGCGGTTGCTCTTCGCAGTTTTACTCAGTGGCTTTACGAGTCTTGTCAGAGCGGATCCCGCCAGATTGTCCTGGACGCGGTAGACGTACCCGTGACTAACCACAAGACTCTTAGATGGTTGGCGAGCAGCTTCCCGAGCGACATTCGCTTGGGAGAAGTGGTATGGACGGGAGATAGTGCGAGTTTCGACGACTTGCAGACTGCAATCCGCCACTTGCTACACGGCAACGCCACAAAGAAGACCGTTCCGACGATTGAGACACTGAAGCCGAGGTGTTGCGATACGAACGTCCTCATCGCTTTCTTAGAAGCGACGCGTTCGTCGCAGTCGCTGCGATCGATCGAGTTGTGCGAGGTCCTTCAAGCATACGGTCGAGATCCAGAAGAAAGGGCCAAACGCTGGCGGTGGTTCGCCTATTCACTGTTTGGCAAGAGAGCGACTCATCAGCTCCGACATGTAGCTGTCAATGAATGGGCGCTTCTCCCAGAAGACGTCTCAGCTGCAGAGCAGATTCTGACATCAGTCGTCCCGGAGCGATTGCTCGCATTGCCAGCTTCTTGGGATGTAGACACGATCGAGACACTGAAGATCTCGTCACTGGACCTCCGGTTTGGTGGAGTCCAACACCCCACATCAGCTCCACTAACACAACTGATTCGGTCTCTCTCGACTCGAATCCACCGGCCCACGAGACTGAGCCTCTCGGTCTCAGACGACCCAGCGATCTCAGACGATTGTGGGGCCACGATTGTAGACAGCTTTGGCTCAACGTTGCAAGAGCTGAGTCTGTTCAACGTCGAACTTGATTCGCTTGGCTCACTGTTTACATCTCCCAGTGGCAGTTTCTTGAGTCTGCGGTCGCTCCAGCTCCGAAAGCTTTTTGTGGGGGACACGGAGACGTACAAACCAGTGTTAGTGGATCTGCTCGGAGACACGAGGAACGCTGCGGCAAAGCATCTTGAGACGATCATACTGCACGTGAGTGGACGGCATTCAGTCGAGGATGTGCGCCAAATCGTCTCTCACGTCAATCAAATGCTCGAGAGGAACAAGCGGATCACGCGCTGCGAGGTGGGTCTGGAGCGAGACTACGGTATCGCTCAAAAGCTGTTTGCGACTGAGCTCGACGCGATCGACGGTGAGGAGGTGACGTCGCCAGTGCGTCTCTCGAGTCGATTGGCTCTTCTGAGCGTGTTTGAGTGTTGTGAGCGGGCCTACAAGCACTCGCGTCCAGCTCGTCCGAGACTATCAGCGCCGCACACGGATTCGTTCGGTTTGATATTCGAGTTTGCGGCAACCAAAGTGAAACGGACTGCTCGATTTCGCACCAAGCCAGTTAGTGCGAGTCCGCTTACGAGATTCTCGTTCGAGACATAGAGCTAAAATCCATCGCGTCCAATAAGGTGCTGGTGACTGCAAGTTTACCACTTTTGTACCTTTGAAGATCAGAATGGTGATATCCGATAGTTCTTAGTTAGCTGACTAGTAGTTGCAACGAATGCCTTGTCGGATGCACCTAGCCTGCATGTGAATCACATTGGAGCACAAATGATTCTACCTCGCACAGACCACTTATATTCTTGTCACGATCTCAGCGACCTGTAAACTCTCCTTCGATCGCCCACAGCAGCTTGGCCGTCGATGTCATGACCTAGGAGCCTGATTCAATTTGGCTCTTTGGTTCACGATAGTTATTCGATAGCCCCTCAATACTCACGGCGACTGCCCATTGCTTGGTGGATTTTGGAACACGCACCGCATCGCACTGATTTCGCTACATCCACCACAGTCACCAACTTGATGTACACTACATGATTTCGTGCACCATGTCCTTGTGTTCTGTACTCCACGCTAAAATGGGTCGTCATGTTCGACTCGGTTCGGCTGCGGATGGCCGCCGTGGTGCTGCTGGACGCCTCGCTCTTCTCGCTCGTGGTCTCCTTCCAGTCGGGGCTCCCAGGCCGCTTCTACTCGTACTGGCAGCGCCACCGCCTCTTCGACGACCACGACGGTCTCACGTATGACTCCGACGGTCTCACTTATGACACGGGCGAGCTGGTCGCGATCGCGATCCGGCGCGGCGACCTGCCCATGCTGCGTGCGCTCCACGCGCTCTCCGTGAGCTCTGCGTACTATGCGTCGATGCCGCTGCTGCAGTTCCGCGACGCTGTGTACCTCGCGGCGCAAAGCGGTCGCGTTGAGGTGCTCGGGTGGATCCACGAAGCCGAGGACCAAACTGGCTTGGCTTGCGACGCGCACGCGGCCCGTGTGAGCGCGACCTCGGGGCGGCTCGAAGCTCTACGGTGGCTGTTGCAGCACTGCGAGCGCTGCGCGCAAGGCCTGACGGAGCAGACGGCGGCCGACGCGGCTCGCCGAGGTCACGTTGACGTGGTCAAATGTTTATACGAAGAGAGACCCGAGTTATTCTCGTCGAATGCCGCGTTGTCGGCGGCAGCTGAGCACGGACACATCGAGATCGTCAAGTTTCTGCATGAGAATGCTACGCGCGGTGCTGCAAGTCGGTACTGCAAGGGTCTACTGGACAAGGCCGCGGGCGGTGGCCATCTGGAAGTAGTCGAGTATCTTCACGCGGCGTGCTCGGAAGGCTGCACAACTGATGCAATGGACCGCGCGGCAGCGAACGGCCATCTCGAGGTCGTGCGGTTTCTCCATCACCAAAGATCTGAAGGATGCACGGTATATGCTATGGACCAAGCGGCGGCGCAAGGTCATCTGGACGTCGTGCGCTTTCTCCACGAGAACCGTAGTGAAGGCTGCACGGTGTACGCAATGGGCGGGGCCAGTCGCCGCGGCCACTTGGAGGTCGTCAAGTTTCTCCATGAGAATCGTTCAGAAGGTTGTTCGTCGTGGGCACTCGCGGAAGCTTCGGAGAAAGGTCACTTGACGGTCGTGGAGTTTCTCCACACCCATCGCCTCGGAGTGGAGTGGGAAGACTCGGCTCTGTTTCGGGCGGCGCGCAACGGCCATTTGGAGGTCGTTCAGTATCTCTGTGAGCACACGCGAGTAGGAGACCGTGTTTTCGACGCGTGGCGTGCTGCCAAGACAGCAGGGAAGCATGAGATTGTCAAGCTACTGGATAAACAGATCAAAAAGCTGCTCGAAGAGAAAGACCTCGAAGAAAGAGAGAAGTTGCGCCGACGAAAGCACGCAAAGTCGAAGAAAAAAAGGAAATGAACTCGGCTTGCCTGTGCTCTTTACGCTATTTTGGTTCGAAAGCAGTCTGTCTTGAGCACAGCATGGTAAAGTCTGAAACAGTTTGCAGTGTCAACTGGAAAACGACTGTTTCCCTTGCTCTCAGTTGATCAACTGACAGGTCGTGGTCGTGGGCAACCCCACTCTAGTACCTTGACGTACATTATTGTCCAGGGGAGTGTGCACTGCGCGAGATGAATGGAATCCCCCGTGTAGAGTGTGAATAAGTTCACAACTGCACTAATATTTTGCTGCGACCAGGAAATCCTGCACTCAAGCGAAATCCGACTGATATTACTTTTATGTGTCAAACGAGAATCTCGTAAGCGGACTCGCACTAACTGGCTTGGTGCGAAATCGAGCAGTCCGTTTCACTTTGGTTGCCGCAAACTCGAATATCAAACCGAACGAATCCGTGTGCGGCGCTGATAGTCTCGGACGAGCTGGACGCGAGTGCTTGTAGGCCCGCTCACAACACTCAAACACGCTCAGAAGAGCCAATCGACTCGAGAGACGCACTGGCGACGTCACCTCCTCACCGTCGATCGCGTCGAGCTCAGTCGCAAACAGCTTTTGAGCGATACCGTAGTCTCGCTCCAGACCCACCTCGCAGCGCGTGATCCGCTTGTTCCTCTCGAGCATTTGATTGACGTGAGAGACGATTTGGCGCACATCCTCGACTGAATGCCGTCCACTCACGTGCAGTATGATCGTCTCAAGATGCTTTGCCGCAGCGTTCCTCGTGTCTCCGAGCAGATCCACTAACACTGGTTTGTACGTCTCCGTGTCCCCCACAAAAAGCTTTCGGAGCTGGAGCGACCGCAGACTCAAGAAACTGCCACTGGGAGATGTAAACAGTGAGCCAAGCGAATCAAGTTCGACGTTGAACAGACTCAGCTCTTGCAACGTTGAGCCAAAGCTGTCTACAATCGTGGCCCCACAATCGTCTGAGATCGCTGGGTCGTCTGAGACCGAGAGGCTCAGTCTCGTGGGCCGGTGGATTCGAGTCGAGAGAGACCGAATCAGTTGTGTTAGTGGAGCTGATGTGGGGTGTTGGACTCCACCAAACCGGAGGTCCAGTGACGAGATCTTCAGTGTCTCGATCGTGTCTACATCCCAAGAAGCTGGCAATGCGAGCAATCGCTCCGGGACGACTGATGTCAGAATCTGCTCTGCAGCTGAGACGTCTTCTGGGAGAAGCGCCCATTCATTGACAGCTACATGTCGGAGCTGATGAGTCGCTCTCTTGCCAAACAGTGAATAGGCGAACCACCGCCAGCGTTTGGCCCTTTCTTCTGGATCTCGACCGTATGCTTGAAGGACCTCGCACAACTCGATCGATCGCAGCGACTGCGACGAACGCGTCGCTTCTAAGAAAGCGATGAGGACGTTCGTATCGCAACACCTCGGCTTCAGTGTCTCAATCGTCGGAACGGTCTTCTTTGTGGCGTTGCCGTGTAGCAAGTGGCGGATTGCAGTCTGCAAGTCGTCGAAACTCGCACTATCTCCCGTCCATACCACTTCTCCCAAGCGAATGTCGCTCGGGAAGCTGCTCGCCAACCATCTAAGAGTCTTGTGGTTAGTCACGGGTACGTCTACCGCGTCCAGGACAATCTGGCGGGATCCGCTCTGACAAGACTCGTAAAGCCACTGAGTAAAACTGCGAAGAGCAACCGCCAGAGCGTCCAGTCTCGCAGTTCCTCGAGGTGTCTCGGCTGACGCGTTGGTGACTACCAATCGAAGTGCGATTGGAATCGGTGGCTTCGTCGCTCCGTCATTCAAAGCTTGGTGGATCGATGTACACGCTCTTTGAAAGTCTTGGCTGAGCATACTTTTGTCACCGGCGAGTTCCCGTAGCACGTCGCACAGCTCACTCACACCGCCTTCGAGCTTCAATCCCAGTGAGGTTTTGCCAAGCTCTTCGCAGCCTTTTCCTAGAGCTCGTCTCTTGGTGCCTTTGCAGTCTTCTCGCACGATAGGTCTAGCGAGGGCCATGTCGATGTAATCGGCCCCTCCAAAGGCAAGCGCCTCGATCAAGAGCAACCACTCGACGACCAAGCGGTTCGTATCTTGTCGCGACGTCGCGATTTGCTGTGTGGGTTTTGGTTCGTCCAGGTCAAAGTACTCGCACTCAGTATCGGAGTCGTCATCGCTACCTCCACCGAACAGCGCACCAGTCGTCTGCTGTTTGTCATCGCTGTCAGCACCAACGACGACGCGCACCCACTTCCTGTTTGGGGACTGCGCGGTGCCGAGCGTGTCCTGTAGCAATCGCGTTGGTCGAGAACTCACCAGCCGATCCGTCCACGGCGCCAGGAGATCCACCAGTTGCTCGGCGAGGGTGGTTTCCGCTGCAGCGGGCTGCTCGCGATTCGCTTCATCCATGTCGTGGCCGATTGACGAGCTCGTTACTGACTAAAGTGGCGTCTTTTGGTGTTGCTTGGCTGAAGAATCGTTCAGATTGGACGTTGCGGGTGATGTGGAATGAGATTTGAAGAGGCCGTGGGTTCATCTCAGAAATTGTGAGTTTTTCTCATTCATGAGCAGCTACGCAGCCATCGATTGGACACTAGTGTATTGTTGACAAAGGCAGCCACTTTGATCCCCAGCTTCTCTCATGGACTGTAGTGGCGCTGCACCGAGAGCATGATGAGCTTGTTGATGATCTCGTCTGTGGGGAAATCCATCGACACGATGCCTTTCTGCATGGGCGTTTCGTCCAGGATCTCGCTCACGACTGGTAACACTTTGGCAGCCGTGGCGTCGATCTCGTCCGGGAACGGCAGCCGCTGACCAAAGAGCGTCGAGTACACGAGCCCCGACGACGGGTTCTCGAACCATCCGTCGAGCGTCTCCTCTGCCTTCGCGCGGTCCTGGAAGCCGCTTGTGATGTCGCTGACGCTGGTGAACTCAAACTTGATCCTCGTGTCCACGGTGTTGTAGTCAAATCCGTAGCGACTGGTCTTGCTCCCCGAGTCCCAGAAGAGCAGCACCGATCCACGAGCATCGCCGAGCGTGACTTCTGTCGCTTTGGTGCCGTTCGCTTGGAACCACAACTCGGCGTTTCGAGAAAGGTAGTTGTCCTCGACGAACGACTGGAAGTCGCTGAGTCCCTTGTCGACCTCGCGTCGCAGTCGCAGCACGGCACACTCGGTCGGGTGGTCTACGAGGAACTGCTGAATCATCCCCACAGCTCCGCCAAACACCAAGTTCAAGTAAAAGTTGCCGTGGTACATGCAGAGCTTGTCGGTCGTGTCGGCGCAGATGCCCACGCGCAGGTCGAAGTACCGAATGCCGCGCTCAAGCTGTTCTGTGATGTTTGACGTTTGCGTGAGCACGAAGCTGCGCGTGAAGAATTCGTCCACGTTGTAGGCCGCCGAGTCGTGGGTCCCGGGGAGCACGAGCTCGTACAAAGGCGTGGAGCTGTTGATGCTCGCCATCCATGACTCGGTCGGGACGCTAGAAGGCACCGATAACTCCACAGCCGACGCCAGCGAGAGAGCAACAGTCAACAGGAGGAACGACTTCATTGGGAGCTGGAGCAAGCAGATTGGCGAGTGAGACGAGAGTGGCTAGATGTAGCCGTTAGCCAGTTCACGATGGACTCACGAAGGGTGGGCTCTCTGAACCAATCCCATCTCGCCATCATCTTCAAACGCGACAGGGAACCCGAATACAGGTCCAAACTCACTTCGACGACAAAGATCGCGGATCATGAGGATCTACCATTTCTATATGGATACGGGTAGTGCTTGTTCAATCTGAGCGAGGCAACAGTCGGAGCTGAACACAAGATATGGTCCCCCATCCGCGGAATGATTCCCCGAATCACATGCCTCTGGCCTGATGCTCGAGGGCGTAACAGATGCCTTGCCGCATGGATCCAGTCCGTGAAATCGTGCGGGGAGGTGCGGTGTTCGAACTTCTTGAAGAAACAATCGGCTCGATAGGGATGAGCGCACGTATTCCTGATCGCTAGGACCCTCCAATGCGCTTGTCTTTTGGATACAGATAGACACCAAAGCTGTCTCCCGGAACGACAAACTCGTGAGCAGTACTATCGGCAATGTCGTCTTGATGTCCTTTTCATCTTTCCACCCCGAGATTTATAGGTCTTCATTGTGGCGACTTGATCCCAGAACGTCTTAGTCGATGACATGATCTGAAAAGCCGGTGGAGCGCATCTGTCGACTCCTCCACCTTTTTCATTTCTCGTGTGTGGGCCTGAATAGAAATGGCTCTGATCGCCGTGAACGAGCGAAGAGTCTTTAGCTGGAGTCTTTCAAGGATCCGCGAGACGCTCACACCTGGTTAGCGCAGAGAAACGGCACGATGTCCTGGAGCACGACGAACGACGTGAACGCCCGGTCTTCGTCTCCGGACCACGTGTTGAGACACTCGTCGGCCGTGGAAATCATTTCCGGGTCGTATCCGATCGCCTCGTTGAAAGTTGAGAAAGCCTGCAGCAGTCGTGCGACGCTGGCTCGCTCGTCAGGCGTTCGCCAGGTGACTCTCCGAGCCACGTCTGCCTCGATGGTCTCGTACTGGATGCACTTTCCGCACTTGCAAAGATACTTGTCAAGAACCAGTAGACGTTCTTCTGGACAGTACGCTGCCACACGTGATGCCCGCGTCTCCATCGCCATAGCGTCTGGGTGGACGCCGTCGTCCAGCCCCTCGTGGTGATCATCGCTGGCTGAGTCTGAGCACGAGTCAGTCTCGCATGAGCCTTCGTCGTCGTCCGATCGCCACCTGCTGCGCTTCGCATGAGTCCAGAGCTCTGGGATCTTAGTCGAATCGTCTCGCCAGTAGAACACCTGGTTCGATGGCGTGAATGGCCGAGGGAGCACGATCCGCCAGAGCTTGTCGTAGATCTCACTGGCACTCGCGAGCAGCGTCTCGACAAGTGTCGTAGTTCCACGACTAGCAAGTGTCACGTGGGACTTGGTCGGTTTCACAGCCGGAGCAAGCACCACTGCAGCCCCGGCCACGGGCACCACTCGCCCACTGCGACGCCTTCGCCCTAGCTCGCTGTCGCGTCTCCGATCGTCGACGTCGTGGACACGCATGGCGAGCGTCGCGTCGTTCTGGAAAATGTCGAGAAATTCCACAACCCAAAAGCGAAACCTCCCCACCCAACGACCGCCGTTTGGGACACGACGCTTCGGGCAACACAGACATAGTCGATCCGCGCCCAATCGGCGCAAGCCAAGAGCAAGCACATCCTTCAAAAGGAGCTCTCCACCTCATATCACTTGGTCCGGAATCCATGTAGACCTCCACCTCCACATCCACCTCCACATTGACCTCTCTTTCTCGGGTCCATGTACTGAAAGAAGCTCCACCCATTCCTCTTAAAGCCGGTGCTGCGGTTCAACCAAACCTACTGAAATAAGCTTCGGCACTCGCCCCCGGCGTCGTTTGGGCCGTAAACGACCGCGAGAGTTGAACCCTCGCGCCACCCACGTCCTCGCGGCGCTGGCATGTCACTGGCGCGAAGGAAGCCAGCGCCTCGCTCCTCCGCTTCTTCTCCCGGCGTCTCCACCCGCCGGTCCTGAAAAGCGGCGCTCTTTCTCTCTCTCGCCCTCGATCCGCCATCTCGATTCCCCCCTTGGAGACCTCGCGGGCCGGTTAGACCCCCCTCCTCCTCGTGCATTGCGGTTAGACGCCTCTGTGTCGTCGCCCCGCCTCGATAGACCCGCGTGTCGTGTCGTCGTGTCGTGGCGCTGGGTCTCCTGTCCAGCCGGTTTCCGCGCACGCGAGGTCATCCCTCCTCGCTGCCTCCTCCTCTTCCGGGGTTGGGGAAAAGTCGACGCCAGCCTCCGTTCCATGCACGCCGGAGTCTATCTCGACGGCGGCACCCCCAAGTCCTCTCGCGGCGACATGGATCCGACGCTCGACGCTACGGGCCTCTCGACGCGCTCGGCCGCCGCGCCGTCGTCGTCGCCGCCGCTCACGACCTGCTTCCAGTCGTCCACGCGCTGGTTCCAGCTCGTCATGTTCGCGGGCTTTGTCGTCTCGCTCATCTTCGCGATGACGGCCAAGTACGACAACCTCTCGCCGGGGCTCATCTGGGGCGCCGTGCTCTCGGCGTTCTCGGTCATCTTCGTCATCATGAGCTACGTGAGCGTGCCCAGCTACCGCCAGCACCCGAACCCGCTCATGTTCTGGCGCACGATCGCCGACATGGTCTTTGTGATCCAGCTTCTCGCGCAGCAGTTCACGAGGTGCCTCTGGTTCGGCTGTCAGTCGCTCTGCAACGCCAAGAACACGCAGTGCGGCTGCTCGTTCGACAGCTCGGCCGGCTCGACGTGCGACGTGTTTGCCGGGCTCTTTGAGTTCTCGCTCATCGCCGCCGAGGCCTGGTTCTTCTGCATGACGCTCAACTTGCTGCTCTCGCTCACGAACCCGTTCACCGACTTTAAGCGCAACACGCGCCTCTTCCACGTCTTTTGCTGGGGCATCGGCCTGCTGCTCGGGCTCATGCTCATGAACACGGACGACTGGGCCGGCTTCTCGGACCTCGGCGTCTGCTGGACCAACGCGCTGCGCAAGCTGCCGCCAGATAACCGAGACAAGTGCGTCAAGGGACAGTCCGTCTACAGCAACTTTTCCGAGGACTACAGCCCCGTCAACGCCAACCTCGTGAGCTGGGCGTTTTTCTACGTCTGGATGGGGCTCATCATCGTCTTTGGCATCGCCGTCTGGCTCTGGGCCTGGAAGCGCCTGAGCGAGGGCATGCCCGAGACCTACGCCATCCGCGTGCAGTCGATCAACCGCGCGCGCTTTAACGTGTTTGCTGTGACATTCTACTGGATCCTCGTCGGGATCGTTTACATTAAATTCTTGTCGGGCGACCGCTCCAACCCCGGTAAAACGAACGAGCTGCTCAATTTCATGATCGCCGGCAAGGGCTATGTGGACCTCGTGATCTGGTTCTCGCTCAACGACTTCCGCCTCGCCCATTTTACGCGCTGGCTTCGCACGCCAGAAGAAGAGGCTGAAGTCGATCTCGGCCCACAGGTGAACGCGGCGCTGCGACGCGAGGTGCTTTTCTACACGACGTCGGGCATCGTCCAGGCCGTGAACGCGGCCGAGCGGCTCCCGGCGTCGCAGCGTATCCAGCATCTCGCGTTGCTGCCGCAGTCCAAGACCACAGCCAGCATTCGCAACGTGCAGACTACCAATGGAATTACCTTCCCCGGAGACTCGTACTCACGCCAGCAGTCTGAGAATGATGGCGCCGTTTTCGATGAGAACATGCGTGTGTCGAAAAACGCCGAACGATCGAAGACTTTCCACGATTACGAGCCTCATGCGTTCAAGAAAATTCGCGAACGCTTTGGTGTCACGAACGATGCATACATTCGCTCCCTGGCGGCGACCGCTAAGGAGCGAATCAGTGAAGGCGCGAGTGGTGCCTTTATGTTTTTCTCTGCTGATGGAGCGCTGATTGTCAAGAGTACAAGCAAAGAAGAGACTACGTTCCTGCGCAGCATCGCCCAGCAGTATGCCGACTACTTGTGCGACAACCCCAACTCCCTCCTCACTCGCTTCTACGGCTGCCACTGTCTCGAGCTCTACGGCAAGCAGTTCTCATTTGTTGTGATGGCGAACTTGTTCGATACCGACCAGATCATCCATTCGCGATATGATATCAAGGGTTCATGGGTGAACCGCCATGGCGATCTGCCCAAGCGTGGAAAGAAAGTCACGTGCCGCCACTGCAACCGCAAGTACATCTACCAGAATTCTCTGCCTGAGAACGCTAATTGTCCATCTCGTCTCGGTGGCCACGAGCCAAACGTTGTGCTGAAGGACTCGGACTTGACGCAGAAACTGAAGCTCGACCGTGACGTCGCGCTCGACTTGTACCGCCAACTGTGCGCGGACAGTGATTTGCTGTGCTCGTTTGGTATCATGGATTACTCTCTCCTGATGGGCGTGAACGAAGTCGAGTATGTTGTGGATGAAGGCACCGACGAGAACTTGGTCTCACCAGCGAACATTAATGGCCCGAACCCTACTGAGTCGCCGTACAATCCATTCCTGGAACGCTCGATGCTTGACGCCCGTGGCACAGGACTCGCCAATACAGGACTTGGCGCACCAGCTTCAGGAGTTATACCAGCGAGTCGATCACAGCGCCACCATTTTAGTGTGTCATCCAACCAGGGCTTCCCAGGGCGTGAGCGGAAAGCGTCCCGACATCGGGATGCCATGCGTGATAACAGGTCCGCAAGTAACGCGTCAGTGTCCTCATCAGGTCGGCGACTCCCGAGGTCTGGCATGCGTCTCGCCAATACTGTCGTCGGTCCTGCGTATTACCATTTAGGCGTGATCGATATTTTGCAGACGTGGACATTCCAGAAACGTCTCGAGCGCTCATTCAAAATCATCTTCAAGGGCGTGGACGGCGACGGTCTGTCAGCTATCCAGCCTGATTTGTACAAGAAGCGGTTCCAGCTCAAGATGGCAGACATTCTCGGTGTAGAAGATGTTATCGGCCTGGAGGGGCAGGAGATCGTCACACAACAGAACTCGCACATGGATCTGGACACGGCCCGCGTTTCTCAACTCAATGTTCAGTCTCTCCGCGAGCTCAGCACCAACGACCACCTCGTCATGGCCGATGCCCACTACGTCGACGGCCGATATGGGAAGAACCTCCGCCAGCGCAGCTTCGACCGCGCCGGCTCGTCGCAGTCGGTTGGCCAAGAGACCGAAGAGTACATGGATATTGATTATCACCTGTGAAGGTGGCCTGAACATACCACAGGGAACGTATGGTAATAACGCTAATGCACATCGTTTTTGACTTTGACAAAGCCGAGTGACGTCGTCTGAGTGAAGTGACCTGCTGAAACAGTGGAGCGAGTGCTCTCTCTGTCCGAGGAACTTGATGTTTTCGGTGGGCACAAGAAGATCCGGATGCTGAAGAAAATAGAAAAGGAGTAGAAGTCACCGGCCATTGATTGCCATGCGGATGAATTTACACTGTACATCTCAGACAGACGTGATAAATGGCGCTCCATGGATAGAGAGATGTTGGAGAACGGTGAAGAAGCAAAAGAAGCTATTGTGAAGAATGAAACGAACAGCGAGATTAAATTCAAGTTTAACTATATTTGACAACACCAATGACCACAACGACAAACAGAGATCCTCCTCTCACTGCAAGAAGCCTGATCGCTGCACCACTCAATTGCTTCCGCGTCACCAGTGGTGCGACTAGGAAAGTAGTCAGATCTCCTGGTGACATCTATCCGGCGACAGGATCTGTTCACGTAAAGAGTAGTTCAGTTCAACTCGTTACGAACCTTCCCGTGGCCCGGCTGCCTGTTCCCAGTGTTCGTAACAACGCACTCGTACTTAGTCGAGTATTCGCACTTAGTCGAATCAATGGGCTCTTTGGTTTTGGCGGGAAGGCGGGGCAAAATTGGCATTTCGCCGAGTCGGCCGCGTCGTCGAGCGCGCCGCCCGCGAGGTCCATTGCGCCGCCCACGCGCACGCCAGAGAAGCGCCGAGCGGCTCATCGGAAAGAGCGGATCGCGAAGTATACCGCCATGCCGATTTCCAGCGCCGGATACGGCGCGAGTGGCGCGCGGCAGTTCTCCAACGAATCGCTCGAGCGGCTCGCGCGCCACGATCTCTTCGACTTCCAGATCCAGCACGCGGCCGTGAGCACGCGCGTGGCCGAGCTCCAGGAGATGATCCACTGCGGGCGCAGCGAGAACGACCTCCCGGAGCTGCTGGGCGAGCTCATCCACGAGCTCGAGGACCTGATCTTTGACGCCGGCGAGAACGTGACGTTCTTGTTGGCGTCGCTTCAGCACTTCCGACAGCAAATGGAGCTCTACTTGGAGCTCGACCAGGAGGCGCGGTTGACGGCGAGTGGCATGACCAAGAACATCTTCTCGGCGCCCAAGAGTGGGAGCAAGAAGAACGCCGTCGCGAGTCCCGTGAGAAAGGCGGCGGTTTCGTCGGCGAGCCGCTCTCCTGCGCGCAAGCACGCCAAGCCAGAGCAGCAGCCGCAGCAGGCGAGTCGGTCAGCCGACGACGACATCGTCTGCGGCGTGTGTCTTCAGGCCGACTCGCTCGAGCACGACCCGATCGTGATCTGCGACTTGTGTAGTGTCGCCGTCCACCAGTCTTGCTATCGCATCGAAGATCTCCCGGAAGACGACTGGTTCTGTAGGCCTTGCCAGCGGTATCTCCACGCAAAAGACGTCGGCAGCAATGTCACGCCGACGTACGAGTTGCAGTGCGAAGCCTGCCACGAGAAAGGCGGCGCGTTCATCGCGACAGTCGATGATAAGTGGGTTCATATGGCCTGCTCTATGTTTCTGCCAGAGCTCTACGTGCAGACTTCCCACAAGCACAATGGCGAGGAGGTTATCGGCGGCATCGTACGTTTGCAGGCTCTTTGGGATCACGAAGGAACTTACTGACGCGACGTGGGATCATTATGCAGGAACAACTGGGTGAGCGACGGAAACTACGGTGTAACTACTGCAAAAAGAAGTACGTGCCCAACTGTTTTTTCTCAACGTGGCGATCAGGGAACTTACGGGAGGCTGTGCGCAGGAATCGAGGGGCATGTGCCCAGTGTGTAGTGGGCAAGTGCACAACGTCTTACCACGTGTTGTGTGCACTCAAACACAACCTCAAGTTTGTGTTCATGGAAGACAAGGTACGTCTCAATCATTTTTCCTTGTGGGGTACGGCGAACTAACGGTCAATACTGCATCTCAATGGATCTCCAGGGCCAATTCGGAAGTGGTTGCGCTCGTCACCAGAAGCAATTCTGCGGTGAAGAGTATCATGGAGTTACAACCGACGAGGAGGTCGCAACACGAGCAATTCAGGCTCCAAAGCAGCGACATACACCACCGACATCCCCACACCCTCGAACTGGCGCCAAGGGAAAGAAGAAACTGCCACGAAGACGGAATAGCGTAAGCAGCGAGTCGAGCGATGGCGGCGATGGAGTTGTTTTGGATGAGGAATCGGACAACAGCAGTATGTTTTCTTCTGATGTCGACTCAGAGCATCATTCGACGCCACGGCGAAAGTCACCGGGGCGAGTAGTAAAGCGTGATCGCTCTCCCCAGGCTCAACGCGCGTCTCCTGGCAAGCAAAAAAGCCCCAGTCGAGCTGGACGCCCTGCCAAGAAGCAGCAGACGCTGATGGTGCCTTCATATGGTATTGTCAAGCAATTGACGAAGCCGATGCTTCCATCGACTTCTTCCCAGCTTCAGAAGCAACCACTTTTGCCAATTCCAACTCCCTCGACAGCGAAGCCAACTAACAAGCCTGCACCAATGCACACGGCGACCCAGCTCTTCATCCCTGTTAGCGGGAATGTACTAAAGACAGGTTTCTTTGAGGACCTTCTCCTCATCATTCCTACCATGCCACTTGGGATAAGCGTTCGAACGGAAGAACGTGGATCCGGAAAAGTTATGCTCCTGCAAGGCCAGCTCGCCCAACAGAACGCTGTCGTCATTGATGCACTTCGTTCTGGTATTCTCCATGATGGAGATGAGATGCTTGCAGTGAACGACATCTCGTTGCGGAAGCGAGAGACGGGTACGCTGAAGGCATTCCTGGGGGAACTCACACCACCCTACCGATTCTGGATAAAGCTCAACGTCAAGCGAAGTATTACTTCTCTCGGATTGGCTCCGGTACCCACTCTTGGGGTACAACCAGTCCAGCCGACGCTGGTGTCAAAACCCCCTCCTCCAACAAAGCCTGCAGCTCCAGTCAAACTGGCCATCCAGACAACAATCGATGCAAAAGCCCAACAAGAGAAGTCTAACGGATCGTCGACCGATTCCGCTACGGACGACCCGAAACCAGCCAGAGGAAGCGACAAAGGAAGCGATAAATCTGCTGATCGGACCCCTATGGAAGAAGCTCTGAGCGTCGACTGGCCGTGGTTCTATCTTCGCTCGGATGGAAAGATTGCGATGAACCTCATGTGGAAGTCGCTCGAGGCGGGCTTCTTTGTGCAAAAATTCAATTCCTCAACTTGGAACAAATTGTTTGGCAAGGTCGAGGCGCTTGTGGGGCTAAGGCTATCGCGTACGCACCCCGAGTACCCAAGTACCACCCAAGATCTATTGCGATTCCCATCCAGAGAATGCCCGGTTCCGGTGTACATCCAAGAGTACCGTCAGAACCAAAAGCAGAAGAAGAGACACCTGGCCAACGACTCGGTATTCCTGGGATCCGATCTAGAGCAGGTTGCTCAGGACGAAGAATGGGACAATTTACCACCGCTTGCGATCGGTGCAACCGTTCAAGTTGCCAAGCGCACGTGGCCAGGTATCAACAAACTCGGCGGAGCTGGTCGAGTGCGCAAAGTCCACGAGGAAACCTCTGAAGATGGTGAGAAGAAGCGGTACCTCTACGACATTGCGTACATTCTTGGTGGCTCGGAGAAGAAAGTTGAGCGAAAGTGGATCCAAGTGGTTACATCATTGACCGGGGACGGCGAAGACGCGTCGAATAAATCTCAACCAGAGGCTCCAGCTTCGAAAAAGCCCGATGCTACTGAGGTAGCGGAACCGGAAAATGAAGACGTGCAACTTCGTTTCGGACTTCAACTGGAGGTTTCTGACAAGGAAGCACAACTGCCAGATGTAGTTCGTAGCACAGAACCAAATGTCCACCTCCAAGTCAGCGTCATGAAGAATAGTATCTCGCTACAGAGAGATATCCAAGATTCTGATGGTAACGGGGATGCAGTGAAGCGTGAGATGCTGTGGCATGTTCATTTCCCAGTAAAGCAGTCTGGCGCGGATGCGCTTCTTTCCGAGTCTCTGGCAGGAAACCTGGAATACTTCGTGGAAAGAGGTGAGGACGAGGACGAGGATGCCGAAGATGATGCTAGCGAGGTCTCAAAGCAACTACTAGAGGCGCAAGCTCAGTTTAAGCTCGTCATGGCGAGGAACGAGGCCCTATTTGCTTCGTTGAAGGAGGCCGTTGATCAAGAGTATGCGAGCAAGCAGTACCGTAAACGCAAACTGGATGAGATCCAGGCCAAACATTACAACGAAATGTATCGCGAGATGGCTGCGGCACGCAAGGCATTCGATGAAAGTGATGATGACAGTGGAGACGAGGCTACAGTGGGAGTTGGGGACTCCCAGTCCCGAAGTGGTGGACGCGCTCGCGCTCAAAGCAACGAGAGCTCGGACTCGGAGTCAGACCAGGACGAATCTTGTGGCGGCATGTTTATCAACAAGATCAAACAGGAAGGTAACGAGGTGTGTGTTCTGTGCGAACTCACTGGAGGCGATTTCGCTGCGACGTCGAGTGGTGGTGTCGTGCACCCGCAGTGCGCGATGTACACCCCCGAGACGTTTTTCAAGAACGGCGTGGCGCATGGACTGGACAAGATTCCAGCAGACGAGCGGCGTGCCCTCAGCTGCCAGATTTGTGGTGGCAAGAAAGGCATCAGCAAGATCCAGTGCGCCAACCAGCGATGCCTCACGGCATATCACGTAGCTTGTGCCTACGTGAACGGGCTGCTGACGCGAGACCCTCACTATCAGGCGTGGTGTCCGAAACACTTGAAGTCGTCGGGGATGCAAGGAGAGATCGAGTGGCCGCCGCACTTGCGGCCTCGCAAAGTCGAAACGTCGAGCAACAACACACCGGCGAAGAGTCCTCCGCGTGGCTCAAAGCGAGGCGGTGCGATATCCTCATCCAAGTCCAACTCGCAGCGAAAGCGGCGTCGCTCTAATACTTCGGACAGCACGGACGTTCTTGTGGTCGACGTCGACGCGGATGGTGAGGACTCTTCGGATCGCAACTTGGCGCGTCGTCTCGTGATCGATGACGATTCAGACGAGGGATTCGATGTGTCAGTGGTTTTCAAGAAGGGCGACGTCGTGCAAGTCCGTGCCCGTGATGGCCCCGGTATCAATAAGCCCGGCGGCGTAGCGCGTGTGACGCAAGTGACCGAGTTGAGCGAGGGGACTTTTGTCTATGACGTGTCCTACATCCTCGACAACGCCAAAGAGAAGCAGGTCGAAGCCAAGTACCTGCGCGCGTATTCACCGGATCAACCTGGCGGCGACGGCAACGAGCAGCCGAAGAAGCGGCGGTCAGCAGCGTAAGTCGTGCGGGGGGTTTAGATACAGATAAGCATAGATTCTCAAAATGGTTAAAAAATGTACGAGTACAGACGCGGTGATGCATCGTGTGAAAGTGTCAGTATACAGACGGCCGACGCGAGTTCTCTATCTCCGCAGCGTCTCCTTCAGGTGACAGCAAGTCGCGCATCTTGAGCCCTCGCGAGGGTGAGTAAGCATCCTCAGGCTCGGCTGGCTTTAAGGTCGGTGTCGTCATCGGTGTTATGGGTGTCGAGGCCGACGGTCTTGGAGACGGCGTCATGGTGCTCGCAGTGTCTTCGTCGTCTTCGTCATCCACGTAGACAACCGAGGGCGAGCTGGGCGGCGTGCGCGTTGAATCGAACTCGTCGAGCTCGCCGATGAACATTTCCTCGGAGATCTTGGCCTGGCTGAAGAGAAAGGCGAGCACGGTCGGGTCCGGGATGAGGTTCATGAAGGCTGGGAGGAAGTTCATGTCGGCATCGAAGCGCACGATACGGTGCGTGGCGCAGTCAAAGACAAAGTCGAACGTGGACGAACCTTGCAGTGGCCGCGACTGGAGCGTGTGGACGAGCTTTGCGTGGTCGAGCACGTGCGGGAAGATCTGGCGGATGGCGTGCTCGGTGATCCACGCGCTGTAGTCTCCGGTCGTGCGCACGATGACTTGATTCTCTCCTTCCATGGGCAGCACGGTAGCGCTCGTGAGTCGGAGGTTGTTGCCGGCGAAATACGTCGAGTACCGCTTCATCATGGGCAGAAAGTTCTGGCGGCCACAAAAGCGTCCGATCATGACGTCGTCGGCCATGGCCGTTTGCAAGTAGGCCTTGGTGTCGATGCGTCGCCGCGCGTCGTCGAGCACGACAACGTCGCGGTAGCCGCGGCCCATGCAGGCGTAGTAGACGCTCGCAATCTGCACGAACGAGCCGTCGCCGGCGTCGCTGCGGTTGAGCGTGCGCGCCGCGAGCATCTGCCGCAGCTGCGCGAGCTCGGCGATCTGGCGCTTGAGGTCGATCGTGTCGAGCTGCAAATTGTACTGGCGGCTTTGCTCGAGCTCGCGGAGCCGCACGTAGGCGCCGTGGCGGCGCGAGGCTCGCCGGCGCTTGCGGTGCGGGTCGCTGCGGCTCGCGGCGATCGTGTGCTCGACCACGCTCTCCATGAGCTGCGACGGCGACGTGGTCGGCACGATGGCACGCAGCGCACGCTCGATCTCGGCAGCATCCATGGACGACGACGACGACGAGCGAGAGAGAGGGAGAGAGAGAGAGAGAGAGAGAATGACCACGGTGGCGTCGGCGATGTGAGACCGTCACGTCCTCACCAGGTGGAGAGCTCAGAGACCTACACTCTGGAGTCGAGCCTTCCTCGGGACCACGGACAGCAGGAGCATGGTGGTCGGTGGGAAAGTCTGGCGGGAGATCTTGGATAGATAGATAGATAGAGAGAGGCGGACAGTGCATTGGAAGCAGCGAGGGGTGAGAAAAGGGAGCGAGGTTGCCGTGAAAGTTGGGGGCCGGGGGTGACGGGGCGGGTAGGACGTTCAGAATTGTCGCTCGGAGCTGCTTGTCGTTTGGAGATTTGTTGTGAGAGGTGGATGTCGTGAAGGAAAGAATGGATCTGGGATGTCATTTAGGTTCTATTTGGAGAAGTAAATAGATTTTGTGAGGTTGTATGCGACGTGCGCAAAGTGAAGGACGATTGTTGATGAGTATTGGTGCTGCTCACTTGCTAAAAACTGTGCAGAGGGTTGTTCGCTGTGGACGCCAGAAGCTCGCGAGTCCACCAGCACGAAGAGGACCCAGACAAACACGTGGACTCGCGATCGCAGACGAGGGTGAAGACTGCATTCACCACCGAGCATCCCCGTCAGCAAGCGAAAAGAGGCAAGCGATCAGTGTCTCGCCCCGTCTAAAGTGTGCTGACCATCGATTTCCAGAACGCTGATATGGATAGAACCAAGAGGGTTCGTCAGTAGGAGTTGATATGCCTTTATCCATATCATGAAATCGTAGGTACGACGAGGGGAAGGTCCACATAGACCTGGTGTTGTTGCCTAAACTCTTACAACGGCCTCGATGCAACAGCAAAGCATTGCGTCATCGGTTCGAATCAGAGCCTTACCTTGAAGATCTGCAGTGGCTTCCTGTTGTCGCAATGTGCACAGTTTACACATGGCCGATCTCCTCCCCAAGCGTATCACCTCGGGACTGGAAGCCTAATCGAAGGAGAATGTAAAAGAGAGTCCTGTGAAAGCAGCCAAGGTTCTGTCCGCAGTGTAGACTGATATGCAGAGCGCATCATGAACCGGAGTCGATCAATGCGATTGTTCATGTACATCAACCAGATAATGGTCTCGTCGTGCGTGAAGCCTCGTCCAGGTCATCTCACCACACGGCTTTCGTTACTGAACAGAGTCAAGGAACAGCGAAGTAAGTTCTGGACCGAGTACTGTACTTCAAATGTTTATTGAAATGAGCCACTAGTTGAACAGTGAGCACTTCGGTTCAGAGGAGTCTTTGGATTCAGAAGGATCTATCATTACGAACTACATGCCGGATGGCAAACTGACAAACATAGGGCCATGGAGCCCTCACTACTGAAGTTCTAGTTCTGACTACTTTCTATCGGTTGTAACTACTAGACCGTGGTCGTTCGCTGGAGTGCTGATTGCAGGGACAGTGCTAAAAAGACCTACCGTACTCAAGCGATGCCGGAGAATTTCCTCGCCGAGGAAGACTCACAGGACACGTAAGCGCGAGCATCAAGCCGCAATGATGGCGATGCTGCAAGCGCTAACGAGTCCTGCTCACGGAGATGTGGTGAACTTTCATCTGTGATGAGAGATGTAGATCACCCTAGGCTCCGCTCGTGTTCACATGGCATTGTTGCAGAGGAATGGCACGTCGTCATAGAGCACGACAAAGCTTGAGAACGCCTGGTCTTCGTCGCCGCACCAAACGCGGAGACACTCATCGGCGGTCGTGATCATGTCGGGATGGTAACCGATGGTTTCATTGTACGTTGAGAAGGCCTGGAGGATGCGAGTGAGGCTGATCAGCTCCTCAGGACCGTGCGAGGTCGCCACGCGCGATACGTCGTCTTCGATCACCTCGTACAACGGACACTTGCCACACTTGCAGAGATAGTCGTCCACAAACAGCAACGTCTCCTCCTGAACACTCGATGCAAGTCGTAGCAAACGCATTGCCTTGGTCTCCACATCGTCGTTTTCGTCATAATAGTCGAGCTCGTCGAGTTCACTCGAAGCTGGAGAGGCCGGACTCTCACTATTGTAATCATTGAGCTCGCTGAGCCAATCGGAGGACTCGGTCGTGGCTGATCGGCTGTCGTCGAAGTTTTCATTTGCCTTCAAGGTTGTCCACTTGTCAGGACGTGCAAGGTTTATGGTGTCAAAGTCGCACGGGGTGTATTGAAACCACGGCGCATTCTTGAACAGGTCATCGTCGCTCTCTTCTTCGAGCTCAAAGGTCGATGCCGTGGATCCTGGAGCGTAGTTATCTTCGTAAACGATCTGGAACTCGCCAAGGATATCGTCGAATTGATATTCATCGTCCTCAGTCTCCATCTCACTGTCAATGTCTGCGCTGCAGTTGAACTTGTCGAAGGCACTCGAGAGAACGCGCTGAATCGAGTGCTTGCAGGTTGAAATTGCTTTAGCCACGAGCATGCTCAAGATGTCTTCTGTTTCTTTCTTCGCGGCTGGTTTAGTAGCAGTGATCGGTAGAGGGGTGATGGTCGAGCGCCCTGAAGGTACGGCTTCGTAGGCGTGGACCCATTCGGAACTGGAGGCAAAGTTGCCCATTGTGCTTTGGTGTCGGTTGGTTGTGTTTGCTGATGGTGGTAAAATGCTGAATGAGTGAGCAAGTGAGAGATGTCAGCGATCCAAAGTATGCATGTCAATCAGGTACCGCACGGGATGGTACAAATCAAACCCAGGTGCATTTTCCGTATTTGTGTAGCCATTTTTGCGTGCCTTTTCGAATATTCGACGCGATCTAGTAAACCATTGGCTCAAAATTGTTAGCTACTGGACTTCCAACCAATCATGGGCCACCAAAAGCTGAACATGAGCATGAAGATACGATTCTCCCTCCACTGGGCATGCGACTGATCGACAGGGCTAACATGGAACCCGATCCATGTCGTAAGTTCACCTCATGCTAGAATCTTCCCTTGTTTAGAGCAAGCCCTGGCGAGCGAGATCTTCGAAAGTCTTGCGGCTGAGCACGTTTCCTTCCGAGTCTTCAAACTCTTCCTCGTTTGAGGCGTTCCACACCTCCGCGTCGATTTGGTCCTTCAGTTTCTCGTACACTGTAGAAAAATCAACGTCATATGTCAGAACTTCAGTACATGGGTGGTGATTCCACGCTGTTTGCACGTACATGCGATGGCGTCGTTGATATTGGTGATGTCGTGGAAGTGTTTGGTGTTAGGGATCCCCAAACACCGCATGCCGTGTGCGTGCCGCCACTGCTGGAAGTGGCGATCGAAATCACGACGACCCCAATAGCTGTGGTTTCCGCAAATCTCGCACTTGAACTCGACACCCAGACCGTGGAGCTTGTATAGCCAGTACGGGATGGGCTTGCCATCCCAGCCAAGCGGCAGGTTGAGCGGGTTGTAGATTGGCTGGTCTTCGTCGTCGTTGTCCTCGATTGCATTATCCACATCGACATCAGAGAACGCACCCTCCTCTTCTTCAGCAATCTCGGCTTGCAGCTCCTCGTGGGTTCGAGTTTGCTTGACTTCCAAGTATGAAATCGTGCCGTGGATGACTTCAGTGAGCAACTCGTAGAGGCGGCGAATGAGCACTTCGTCGAACGCGATCTCGCGGCGGAATTTCTTGCTCTCCGTAGCGCCGTTTGCAGAGCCATTTACTGCCGACCCATTTGCGGCGGCAGCCAAAGCCTCCGCAGCTTTCTTGTGTTTCTTGCCATTGAGATGGCTGTTGTACACACCTTCCGATGTGAACTGCTTGTCGCAAGCTTTGCAGAATAGTGGAGGGGTGCTATCTGCACCCTTGCCATTCGACGAGCTGTTTCCAGCAGCAGCAGCAGCAGCTCGCTGGTCCCAGCCTTTGACTTCATTCAGCGCCCACTTTTTATCGAATCTTGCCTGGGTCTCGGCAATCACGTCGTCGAGGTCCACAAGCGGC
This sequence comes from Pythium myriotylum, assembly GCA_023091665.1. Taxonomy (NCBI): domain Eukaryota; phylum Oomycota; class Peronosporomycetes; order Pythiales; family Pythiaceae; genus Pythium; species Pythium myriotylum. The sequence continues at coordinate 434,525 of JALJCQ010000014.1, forward strand.
TGTGTCTTGCGGTAAAAGTCCAGCAAGTAGCCCTTGAGATCGGCGAGGTACTGCTGGTACTCATTTGACTTGCGCTTCTCGTTCTCCGGGATGTCGGCAAAATCGTGGAAGCAGCTCAGATACGTGAGATAATCCACTTTCACGGTCGAATCCTCGCTGTTTCCGGCCGCACGACGCGCTCGGCGGCTTCCCGAGCTAGATCTCGCTGACGATTTGGCTGCGTACTTCTCAATCGACCTGTCCAACACATCACACTACACGTGACCATCCCGTTCTAATACCTCCTCCCAACTCCACCACGCACCATTTAAACGCCGACAAATTGAGGTATCGCGAGTAGAACTCGTGCAAATCGACGTACTTGCCAAAGCGCTCCTCTCCCGAGAACTACCACCACCGCAAAAAAAAAAAAGCTCACGTAAGAACTCCACCGTCCATGCATCCCTCGTTCACGCTCGTACCTGGAGCTGTGGATTGAGCACGTCGTCGAGCGGCGGGTCGTGGACCACGGGCGTGTTCGGGTACTTGGCGTGGAACGCGCGGATGGACTTGAGCTGCTCGTAGAACGACGTGAACACGGCGCGGCCGCGCATGCTCTCGATCTCGTCCTCAAAGGTCCTAGCCATCCATCCATGGTGAGTTAACTTTCTCGTTTCTCTGGACCATACACCTCGCAACGCACTTGTCCTTGTCCTCGTAGAGCTCGTGCACGTGGCGACTCTGCTCCACGACCTTGTCCAGCAGCCCGCTCACCTTGTGGCCGTGGAGCACGCGCTCGCGGTGCTGGAAGACACACACGACGGTCAGAACTTTGGTTCCGCCAGAACTTTGGTTCCCGCGCACGCCCGACGGCGCGAGCGGGCGCGTTCGAACGCCACGCGCAGCGCACGTACGTTGCGAGGCTTCTCGTTGAGGATCGACACGATCGCGCGCTCGTACGACTCGACGGCTTCCTGCCCCGCGCGGAGCTGCTCGAGCACGGTCGACGCCATGGTCGGCTCGGCTGGGCCACGGGAACAACAGGATGGGGCGCCCGCGCAAGGGTACGGTGTAACCACGTAACCCGGGTTTAACGAGGAAATACGGGTTGAGGATCCGGATTTAAGAGGAAGGTAATGTAGCCATGTCACCAAATGTATCGAGGATTTTTGGTTGGTTGCTTGCACGCAAGCACGGAGAGCGAGAGGCTGATGGCTCACGAAGCAATCACAACTGGGATGCCTCGCGCGAATCTCGTTCGATCCGCTGGTTTTTCTCGTTGCCTTCAGAAATCCGAGCTCATCCTTCAACAGCATTTTCAGATCGGGAAGGATTGGGTTGAGTATCGGAAGATCTACCACGTCGTGTCACAGAACACGGGAAGATTTTTTGTTAAAATGGGACTCGGCTTCCAGGTTGACAACTGGCAGGCCTCTGCGTTTTGCAGACTCTGAATCTCTAAAACTGTGCTTCAATCTGTTGACGCTTGTCTGATCCCATGACGAGAACGCAGTGGACATTCAGAACAGGAACTTGACCTGCTCGAGGCCGCCCCTTGACGGGATTACCAAACCGCTCGTGCCAGAATTGAGACCTTTCAATGCATGAATGAATGCGACGAAAGCTTCACGGACAATCGGTGGTCGAAATTTCGGAGCTTCGGTGACCCACGAGCGGCGTGTTTTTCGAGCTGCGACTGGCAGAGATTGCCGGCAGTTTCCGTGATAGTTTTGATCTACTGGTGTCGTCATAGCCCCAGCCTCTGACCGTTCGACAGTTTTTGTACGCATGGGTTCATTTATCACAAGCCCAAGAATGCGTGAAAGGGCGTGAACAAGTTCACCGCTTTACGCTCGTGTTTTCGTGATTTCTTGTTCTCACCGTGTTGTTACTCGTCGACGAATAGGAGGATCCACACATGCCCTGTAGTATCAATCACCCTGTCTGCATAATCGTTAATCTGCGGTAGAAATTAACGGAAAGGCACTTCCACTTCGTCCACCTCGAATGCGTGAACGACATCATAGAGGTGGTTTTGGACAAACCAAACCCGAATCTTTCACCCCGTGCTTTGTGGTTTCGCCGATATTTCATTGCAAGTGCAAACGATACAAAAACACTGTTATTTTAATCTGTAATCATTAATCCGTACACGTATCTCCTTCACACGCATCCCCTACGACCTCTCGGCTCGCTGCTGAATTCTCCGGGCGTACCGCCGAGCCTCGAACTCGACGTTCTGCTTATCTAGCGAACTCTGGTGCCTGTGGTTGGTCTCGTCCATTGCAGCAGCGAACAACACAACCAGCGACAGGTCCACGCCTGGCGCCACGACGATGCGGTACTTGCCGTTCCTCACATCGCCGACAGGATACTGTCGCGCGATGGTCTGCATCTTGCTGCTGCGTCCGCCTCGCTGGATTGCGATCTCGGCTCGGCGTGCGAGCCACTGGTTCTTGCCAACGACGACAACTCGCACACGGTCTCTCGAGTCGTAGTCGCCCTTGAGCATGAGTGTGAGGTGATGGAAGAACGGATTGAACCGTGTCTCGAAGCGGAAGATCTCCTTACTGTTGATATCGCCACCAGAGAAGACGACGAACTCCGTACACTTGGTGTCTGCGGGGGACACGACGTGCTGCTCCATGCCCACGACGGGCACGCCGTACGCATCCACCAACAATCGCCGTAGGGTCGAGTCCCCAGGCTTTAGCGGCGGCACTTTAAACAGCAGTTTGCCCATCGTGACGTCACGGATCTCGATCTCGTGCTCGTGCGCTTTGTTCCAGAACTGGTCCTCGAACTCGAGTGTCGTGAGCGTCGAGGCGACAAAGCGCCGGTGGATCGTGCCTTCGAAGCCGCGCTGGCGCACGAGCGGCGACGCCGAGAGGTTACGGCCCGTGGGGATCGACTCGCGGTTGCCCATGGCGGCGTCTTCTTGTGTTGTGGAGCTGCCTCCTTGCTCGCTCGACACGGCCCACGCACAGGCTGTCAACTCCCATAGTTTCTGAGTCTTTTATCCACTTTCAGACCGTGTGGAGATTGTGGATGAAAGAAGGGAGATGGGCAAGGAAAGAACAGTCACGTGGAGACTTGACGACATGGCTACATTCGATCTACAGTACTATGCACGTATCTCCCTCTCCTCCAGTCTTATTGCATGCTTTCGTTTCCCGACGGACTCATCTTAGGCAAACTCGGGGCGTTTGAGCAGCTGCGTGGCCGTAGCGATGCCGGCACGGTAAGCGCCGTGCACGTAGCCAAAGTACTCAGCCGACGTGTGCTCGCCTGAGAAGTAGACACGGCCCACGGGCTCGGCGAGCTTGGCAAAGTCCTCGGCCGTGAAGTCTGGCGGCGGGTTGGCCCACGAGCCGCTGAAGAGTGGGTCCCGACCCCAGCGGTTGAACGTCACGGAGACAGTCTTGCTGTTAATGCGGCTCGCGGCCTTGGGGAACATGGTCTGCATGACCTGGACCACCTCGTCGCGGACCTCGGCGTCCGAGAGGTACTCGACACGCTTGGCGAAGTCGCCACCGAGCATGACGAGCGACAAGTAGCTCGGCGTCTTGGGGCTCGAGAAGGCAGGGCCGAGCTTGGGCAGCGACAAGTCGAGCCACGACGTGTAGTTGCCTGTGACAGCATCGGCGAAGATCCAGGTCTCGGCGTTGTTGGTGTAGTCGGCCCAGAACCGTTCCTTGGTCTCGACAAAGACCTTGAGGAAGAGCGTCATGTCGACGCGCTGGATCGCGTCCATCTTATCCTCAGGCAGCCGTGGGTTGAAGAGCGTGCGCGCGCGGTAGCTCATGACGCCAGCGCTGAACGTCGTGACCACAAAGTCGCCCGTGAACGTTGTGAGCTCGCCCGTCTCGGTGTGAGTCGCGTCGACAGACACGCCCTTGTCATCGTAGCGGATCTTACCGACGCGGTTCTTGAGCACGACGTTTTTGTTGGAGAGTGGGCTCGGGAAGACCGAGTCGAGCAACTTGTACGCAAGGCTGTTGTACCCCTTCTGATCGATCACAAAGGCGTCGTTGTCGTCGTCCGCGTAGGTGGCAGTGTTGAGCGCAAGCTCGAACGAAGTGTCGTCAGCTGGTCCCATATCGAGATCCATCTCGTTGTAGAGCAGAGCCTTCTCGAGGGGCGTGTGCGGCACCCAGCCTTCGTAGCGTAGCGCATCGTCCACCGAGAGGTCCTTCTTGCGGAGAGCCTTGTAGCGCTTTGCTCGCTCCTCCACCTTCTCGTACGCTTCCTCGAAGCGTTCGACTTCCTCTGCTTCCTCCGGATCTGGAGGCAAGTAGGTCACCGACGACCAGTTGGTCGTGACGGTCTGAAGTCCAGACTTCTTGGCGACGTCCAAGATCGGGTTGTTCACGAGTCCGTGAATCCAGTTCGCGCCGAGCTCAATGTTGCGACCGGCGAACGTGCCCTGCTTCATGCGGCCACCGATGTAGTCGTTGGCCTCGATGATCGTAATGTTGGTGAAGCCTTTGTCGAAGAGCGTCTTGGCCGTCATCACACCCGACATACCAGCACCGAGCACAAGGACGCGGGGCTTGGTCTTGGCGGCAGCCTGATCCGTTGCGCTAGCTCCACCGAGCAGTACGACCGCGATCGAGAGCCACGCGAGTCCACTGGTTTTCATCTTTGGAATTCGACGCTTGCGTTAACGGAGACCGTCGAATTGGATTATGGGCGCTCGAAGGAGGGAGGCACCCACTGAACCCGCCAATTTCGTTTGTCGTCCACTGGCCGAAGTCCTTGGATGCTTTCGCCTGCGAGTAACGGGTCCTCGACTGGCCATCTCGGAGATCAATTGGTCGAGTGGAGCATCCAGTCGGCAAATCTCATCGCCAGATCCCTATCCCCGAGGACAGAGACACCGGACAGCATCAGCAGATTCCTCTCGCGACGTCGCGTCGTGAGGAGATCGCACTAAAAACCACAACGTGACCTGACTCTGTCGCGACACGCCACAGTGTGAATCACATGTACCGTGCCCCATCGTGCTGTGATGGGCGCTCGGGAGACTGGACAATCCCACTCAGTCGCCACCGAAGTCCGAAAAGTCGGAGCGCGTACAGTAGGAGAGATGCAGAGTTCCGGAGCAAGACGTCGTGAGAATTCGCTGGACGACCGCGAGAAACCAGATCAGGAAGACTGACGAGACTTCTCGCGTTCGTTCGAGATGATCATGACGCTGATGCAAGTACCGCTGTACCGTAAAGTGTACAGTACTTGGGGGTCGGAAAGATAAGCGAGGAAAGAACTGTCCGAGTGAGGAGCTACGCACCGGCTATGCATCACGAGTTGGACAGTGCGCGACATCTTGGGTGAAGCCTGGTCTGAGGCATGTCGTCCACGCGAAAGGCCATTTTCGAGCGCATCCTATTCATGAGACCAGCTTGGATACAGTTTGCTCGCGCTCGAACAAACTGTACGAGTGGAGAAAGTTCCAACTGGCTCCCATCGGATTTCGCGAACAGAGCTCCAGCATGAACGAGGTGAGTCACTCTTTCGAGTCCTCAACCTCCTCAAGTCCGTGGAGCGTGGGAGTTGCCAAACACGAGAAATTCTTATGTATGTTGGTGACAACCCCCTTGGATGCTGATATCACTCGGGACGCAGCGATTTGGTACTCGAATCCGGTAACAAGGAACAACGGCATTTGCCAGCTCCGGCTTTATCATCGACCGAAAGACGCCACGCTCCTTCATCTTTACGCAGGTCCGCGAAGACTAGGATGACAGTCTGTGCGTCCGGGCATTGCACCACAACCTACACGCCTTTAGCAAGATAGACGACCACGCAGAAAACACGCCGATGGATTCGAGGAGAAACATCCAGGGTCTGTACATCCACAGGTGGCCCCCACCACGTGCAACCGCGTCAGTTGCTCGCGACCGACTTCCTCGAATGACAACCGAGATCTCTTCTCCTCAGCCGTCAGTGGTAGAGAGCAGGATTGTCAGACCTGGCTTTAGATTGATAACAGAGCGATCCAATACCAAGCCTCACCTTTGAAGTAGAATACGTATTATAGTTTATTTTTCGTAAGCTTGTCAAATCCGTCGTCAAACCCGAGGAGCCACTGGATAGCACCAGCACTCATTGGTCCCCTCTGTTAGGTTGTTTTCGAAACTCTCGAGCCCATGCACTTCTTGCCATCCAGGGCTGCTTCTGGGAGGTGAAGCGCAATAAACTCAAACTCGATTTCGCCCCAGCTGACAATCTTGCTGAGTATCACGGACGAATCGTAGTCATGAACAGTTGGGATGAGTCAGATATTCAATGCAGACAACCTCTCAACGATTGGATCATCGGAGTTCTGGGATATCCGAGAGAATCCATGACTGATGTAGCAAGCTTGTCGTCAGCGGAGTGAGTCGAGTCGCAAGCGCAACGAGCTGTGCTCCTAGTTTTGAGATTAAACGAGTGACCACGGCAAGCCCATCGGTGCTTTGTTCCGAGCGAACATCGAATGTAACGTGCATTTTGTACTTTAAGTAGCTGGGCATGGAACATTTTTTAATGTGGTGATACGGGCTCCGGGGGATAACTTCGATGTGGGATTTGGTCGGTAGAGGCCTTCCGCTAACCATTGCTGGACAGTCAGACAAATCCCAGTCAAGAGTCGAGTTGCAGTGTCGGCTGATTGCTGAGAGGGGAAACTTTGAACTAGTTCAGGTTTCTGCGATGTCCTTACGCAGCCAAAGTAAGTTCGGCTCTCTGGCATAGTGCACATGGACCTAGATTCCATCAATAGGCCAATCACAATTGACTCGTTCTGGCTCACCCACTCTGGCAGAGAAGATCTGCTCGACCACATGTTATCTCTTTCCCGTGTAGGTTGCATGTCACACCCGTTGGCGATCCCGTCTCCACGCTGCCGCCCCGCTCACATTCGAATCCGAACGGAGCTCCTCAGCCGATACTTCCACCACGATGCTCGCATCTCTACGGACGCTCACGGTCGCGGCCCTACTTGTCGCCTCGGCTCATGCTGCCACCACCGAGCAAGCCGCCGCCAAGCCCAAGCCCAAGATCCTCGTGCTCGGCGCTGGCATGTCCGGTGTTATGGCCGCATCAACGCTCTTCGAGAAGGGCTTCACCGACATCACGATCATTGAGGCGAACGACTACATCGGCGGTCGGATGCGCTCGGGTTCATTTGCTGGTCGTCATATCGAGTACGGCGCGAACTGGGTCCACGGCATCAGCGACAACCCGATCTACAACTACTCAAAGAGCAGCGGACTCACTCTGATTGAGACCAACTTCTCGTCTGTGACGTACCTGCCTGTCGGTGCCGATCCCAACGTCGCCGAAGAAGTCGAGGAATACGAGGAAGCCACCGACAAAGTCGACGAGCGAGCCAAGAAGTACTTGGCTGCAGGGAAGAAAGATCTCGCGGTCGATGATGCATACCGCTACGAAGGCTGGGTCGCACATACACCTCTTGAGCAGGCCCTCTTGTACAGCGATATGGATTTGGATATGGGGCCGGCCCATGAAACATCGTTCGAGCTGGGCTTGAACACGGCGACCTATGCGTACGACGACCACGACATGCTGGTTGTGGACAGTAAAGGATACAACAGCCTCGCGTACAGCCTCCTTGATAAGCACTTCCCCAATCCATTGACCAACAAGAACGTCATCCTCAACACAAATGTCACCAAGATCGCGTATGACAAGAATGGCGTCACAGTCACAGCACAGAACATCAAAACTGGTGCCATTTCAACGTACAAGGCCGACTTTGTCGTCTCAACTTTCAGCGCCGGTGTGCTTCGAAACAAAGCGCTCACGCTCTTCAGCCCCACGCTCCCAGAAGACAAAATGGACGCAATCTTCCGTGTCGATATGACGCTCTTCATCAAGGTCTTCGTCGAGACCACCGAGCGATTCTGGGCCGACGTCACCGCTGGCACTGACACATGGATCTACGCCGACAAGCTCGTGGGAAATTATACGGCCTGGCTCGATCTGTCGATTCCCAAGCTTGCGTCTGGATTTTCCAGCACGAAGAATGCGACGACGAGTAGCTTTCTCGCTATGTGCACGCTTGGAAGCGACTTTGCCCGCCGCACCGAGACCCTCACAGACGATCAGATCCGTGACGAGGTCATTCATGTCATGCGCGCCATGTTCCCCAAGGCTGCGGGTCGCATCAGCCGAACGACTGTAACGGGCGTCACAGTCCACCGTTGGGGCCAGGATGAGTTCTTCGGAGGCTCATGGAGCAACCCTCGTCCCGACTTCACGAGGGCCGACTTTGCCAAGCTCGGCAAACCCGTAGGACGCGTGTACTTCTCGGGTGAACATACGTCTGCTGAGTACTTCGGCTACGTGCACGGCGCGTACCGCGCTGGTATCGCAACGGCTCAGCAGCTCCTGGCACGAGCTGAATTTCAGAAATAAAAAATCGATCAATCGTATGTGTGAGAATCGTCACCAAGTTTTAATCATGGCCCTGGAGCAACTTCATGCGAGATCTCTGTGGTCCCTACCATCGTGGTTTGCACGCTGCTTGTGAGGTGAATATCCAGTACCCTCGAATACGTGTATTTGGTGTGTCTGATAGCCAGCTAGAGCCTTGGTGTGACACCAAGGCTCTTAAGGATACCTGCTGTCTAGGTCCACGCGTGCTTGGCGTCTTCGAGCGGAAGTGGGAAGTGCGCGACTGGAATTGGCGACGAGCACTCGATAGCTCGCATTATAAACGCTAGCTTTGCTGGTGTCGAGGCGTCCATCAAGATGCTGTGGTCTGTCTTGGGGCTCGCCGAGAATGCAGTCCGTTTGCCGTTGGCGATCTCGAGAAGCTCGCGACAGTACGGTGTGCCGAAAGCATTAAACGGTCTTCCGGGAAAACTCTGGAGGAAATATGCGTAGTGGTCCATCCACGACCAGAATTCTGTAACGTTCGTGTATTGCATCATGATGACTCGGATCACGGGGTTGATGGAGCTGACGTTTCGAGGCAACTCTTGCACCCGCGTACGACCGAACATAATCCCATTCACACGCGGCATCTCGAAGACCTCTGTCGAGACAGTCGAGATGGCGGTGCCGGCAAAGGAAACCGACAGGGGATCCAGACGAACGACGACGTCCGGTATTGAAGTAACCGGAGAAAATTCCATAGCTAGCGTCAGTCGTTTTGGCCATCGAGTGTCCAGGTCGTTAGGAAGTGTTGGGAAATTCGTCACCGACATGTAGATGTTTCGAACTCCTGGCGGGAAGTCAGGCGACAACATTCCACGCGGCAATTGGCGTGTCGGCGTGAAGGTACGAATGAGGAAGATCGTTCGGAGGTTCGGGTTCTTGGTGCTAGTCAGTGCCGCATTGTCATCCCAGCCGACAACTGTCGAGTTGTAGACTTTAAGACTGGTAATGTGGTGGTACTCTTGGATCTTGGATGGAACTACCAGCTCTGCACAGTGCCGGATCACAATTCCAGCGGCGCGATCCGGGTCGAAAGCATCCCACACAGAACCGATTGCTTCGTCATGGCCTGAAGAATGCAGAGATCTACAGTTAAGTTCGACGAGAGAACAGCCTGGTTTGCTGGAAAACCAAGGTTTTAGACGTAGTGAACACTGTGCCTTGTTGTGGTTGGACTCGGCAGTGATGTGGACGGCAATGAGCACAACTCCCCACGAGACAAAGAGCGCTGGGCCTCCGATGTGAACGATAAAATGGATTGCGTGATGGAACCAACTCATTTTGTTTCTTGCCTTGTCCGACTGATTTGTCTCAAGATGTAGCCGATGGAGACTGGGCTTGGTTGACTTGTCAGTAACACTATCGACGGGCTTATCGTCTATCGCTCCAGCCACCTCGTCCAGTTTTGGTCCCAGCTTCGCGTCAATCTCCGTACCTTTTGGTATGACAGCTTTGTTGCTCATGGTGTCTGTTTGGCCACGAACAGGCATGGTCCATGTAGTCAGGAGATCCTTGATGGCTTCCATACACTGAAGCAGACCCACCGCAAATACTAGACGAGAGAGCATGTCGGCCCAGGAGGCGACCAGCATGATCTGGAACTCCTGCAACATGTTAGAAAACCACTCATCGTCATACCACAAGGCCATTGGAAAACCGAACAATTTGGGGTCGGTATACTGCGGGACGTAGGTTGCGAAGATAATGATTGAGACACCAATCGAGGAGAGCATGTCAAGCACAGCATCACACAACAGGCACAGTAGTCGCCGAAGATTTTCTTTGTTCCGGTAATATCGACGGAGTAACGGCACAGCCCAGCAATTGACGACCAGCAGAGCGAGGTAGAAACGGATCAGCCACAACCGAGGCAGTACCTGAGTCATACGGAAGACTTGGTAAGTCTGCAGCGATGTCTCAACTAACTCGCGGATGAGGAGGATATGGTCGAAGTACGGGCTCTCCACGCCTAATAGACCGTCGCGCGCAAGAAGGAAGCTGCCACTTCGACTGGCAGTCGAGGACAGCCTCTTTAAAACCCTCGTCGTCGATAAATTTCGGGAAAATGTCGATTCTCTCTGAGATACCGTCTTGGACTTGCCTGGAAAATGACGACGGATCAAGTAATTGCGTATCGAGCAAGCTCAGGTTGAAAAACGAATCCCCGAGCCGAGATGGACCCCACGACCATGAGCAGCATGAAAAGCACGTGGATCGCTGCAATAACTGCGTGGATCTTCGAGATTTTCGGGTGCTCGGTCACATGTATGCCAATCGAGTTCGTCTCTAGCGACGTTTCCAAGTAAGTCCAAGCGAAGTGACGGTACTACCAGGCCGCGCCGGCGTAGTAGATGACGTTGGCAGCGTGGAGCAAGAGGAGAACGATCCACCACACCACAAATCCCCATGATCGGCCTGGACGCGGCTCTAAACCGACTGGGGGGCCCTTGGCTTGGGTAGCTTGAGCTTCCATACGCGTCTGCGAGCGGTTGGTTTTTCCTTGTTCTTGGGCCTTCAAAAGCAGGAATGCAACCGAGAAAAGGTTCCCAAGAACCACTTGGCGGCCTTCGATCACCTAACGACCGAGTAGCTATGCGACGGTACATCTTGGCCGCAAAAATAATCCACCATGGATACCGTGAAGAACATTTCCGGCCGGTGGAGAGCTGACATCAGATATCGAGGCTGATCTCTTCATCAAGATCCAAGATCTCCGCCAACTCGCCAGCTACTTTTGTACCAGACTCATCCAGCGTCAATTCCTGTTTCTTCATGTAGGAACAGAAGTTTCGCCAAGCTGCGCTGAGATCAAACGAATGGGATCCACCACCAGACTCAGTCGCACTCGACAACCTCCTCGATCAAATGCGATCTCGCGTATGAGCGTCATCGACTGCATTAGCCAATCAGTGGATTGATTAGTACAAGCAACTATGTACCGACTTGGGATTGGGTCGGAACACGACTCACCGTTCCGATCGATCCCAGCTCGACACTTGCGGAACAGGTCTCGACACAAGCTCGCAAGCACCGTCTCATACCAACAACTGCGGCAAAGGTGTCGTGGGCGTCATTGTTTGTATGTAGAGATCTGTGTGCCCAATCCCAAATTTATCCAGTTGCCGTGACTATTTACGTGACTCCACACTGACCAGAAACCCGGAAGAATACCGTCAAGAATCGTCACGCTGGTCCGAAGCACAACGTGTTGACCGGTGGCTCTGTCTATGAGCGATGGATCCCCTCGCGTACGCGGTTTTAATGGCACATCGCTCGGCTCGTGCTTCCCGATCGGCAGCAGCGGATTGAGCAGCCGCGGCGCGAGCATGGGAATTGAAAAGTGAACCACTCGCATCATTATTCAACGTAACGACAAGCTTCGTTGCAAGGTGACTCTACAGTGTGACTCTACGCTCGACCCATCACGACCCCACATGCTTGATCTACTGGAATTCGGGGCGCTTCATGAGCTGCTGCGCAGTGGCGATTCCAGCGCGGTACGCGCCGTGCACGTAGCCAAAGTACTCAGGAGACGTGTGCTCGCCCGAAAAGTACAAGCGGCCCACGGGCTCGGCGAGCTTGGCAAAGTCAGCCTTCGTGAAGTCTGGGCGAGGGTTGCTCCACGAGCCGACGAAGAGGTCGTCTTGGCCCCAGCGGTGGACCGTAATGCTCGTGACGGTCTTGGTGTCGATTCGGCTGGCCGCCTTGGGGAACATGGCGCGCATGACGTGGATGACCTCGTCGCGGATTTGGTCGTTCGACAGCTGCTGTGTTCGCTCGGCAATGTCGCTTCCAAGCATGCACATGGCCATGAAGCTGCCCGTGGTCGAGTTCTTGGTGTTGGAGAAACCTGAGGCGAGCTTTGGCACGGACAAATCCATCCACGAGGTGTAGTTGCCCACAAGCTTGTCGGCATAGATCCATGTTTCAGAGCCGCCCGTGACGTCGGCCCAGAACTTCTCCGTTGTCTCAACAAAGACCTTGAGGAACAGCGTCATGTCAACACGGAAGATCGCGTCGAGCTTGTCCTCAGGCAGCGTCGGCGAGAACAGCGTGAGCGCCTTCTTCTTGAGCACGCCGGCGCTAAACGTCGTGACGACAAAGTCGGCTGAGTATGTAGTCGTTACGTCAGTCTTGGAGTTCTTGGCCGTGACCGTCACACCCTTGTCGGTGTACACGATGCTCTTGACCTTGGAGTTGAGGATCACGTTCTTGTTGGTGAGCGGGTTGGGAAAGTACTTGTCCAGCAAGGTGTAAGCGAGGTTGTTGTAGCCTTTGCTGTCCACGACAAGCATATCGTGGTCGTCGCCGGCGTAAGTGGCGATGTTCAGACCGAGCTCGAACGACGTCTCGTGTGCTGGGCCCATATCCAAGTCCATGTCGTTGTACAAGAGGGCCTGCTCAAGCGGCGTGTGGGCAGTCCAGCCTTCATATCGATAGGCGTCGTCGACTGCGAGGTCCTTCTTACCAGCAGCCAAGTACTTCTTGGCTCGCTCGTCGACCTTTTCCTGCACTTCGTCAAACTCTTCCGCCTCCTGCTCGGCGTTCGGGTCGGCGCCGACAGGCAGGTAAGTCACTGAGGACCAGTTCGTTTCAACTAGGTTGACGCCCTTGCTCTTGGCGTAGTTGTAGATCGGGTTGTCGCTGATGCCGTGGACCCAGTTCGCGCCGTACTCGATGTGGCGACCAGCGAACGAGCCAGACCGCATGCGACCGCCAATGTAGTCGTTCGCCTCGATGATCGTGATGTCCGTGAAGCCCTTCTGGTATAGTGTCGTGGCCGTCATGACACCGGACATTCCGGCACCGAGCACGAGAATCTTTGGCTTGGGCTTGGCGTTCTGGGCAGCCGGGTTGGTTTGGGCATTAATAGCACTGGCGACAAGTAGGGCCGCGACCGTGAGCGTGCGTAGCGATGTGAGCATCGTAGCGAAGGTATCGACTGAGGAGGTTCGAGTCCGATTGGGGAATGAGCGAGACGCTGAGGAGGGACAGGATGCTGAGAGAGGGACAATTGTCGATGCCTTCCAAGTCTTGCAGATCCGCTCGGTGGTTGTGAGCCGGGGCAACCAGCTCGCACGTGAGGGACAGGCCGTGACTGACCCGGATGGCGAGTCCCAGCTGATTGGCTCGGTCATTGAAGTAGTCAGAAAAAATCATCCATACTGTGGGAATGGGTGGATCGGCTCTGTTCATGCAAGACTTCGAGTTTCACACTCGGTGAGAAACGGGCCACGGGCGCGGTCACACCGACGTCCACGTGTGGATGGGACAGATCTACGATGGTCTCACTCGAGCGAACTGCCTTCTCGGTCCTTCAGCACATTGCTGGAAGAAACATACAGGCCGAAACGGTCGCATACTTGTGAGCTGCTGTATGTACTACGGTGCGCCTTCTCTCGTCTGTCCACATCCATGAGCCTGGGGGTCTATGAGATTCCTTGTGGCTTTCCTGCCGAGTAAGCGGTGATGAGCTATGGCTGCATCTTCACCCTGGTAGGCTCATAAGACTCTCTCGCTGATCCAGTCGAGAGACCGGAGGAAGAGAAGCTTGCCTCAACGAGATCAAGTCTACATCGAAGACTGGAGGACATTGACCTCCAGTTTTGTGTGCCTTCCTGTTGAAAAATGCGCGATCGATGTTCGGTTCCGCGACCGACGACTCTGTGACTTACACAGTCCGCACTGTAATCGACACGCGACGTCAACACCTGTCTGATTTCTGGCGCCGGCTGAGAAAAAGATCAAAGGCGTGCTGGTACCGCGTTACGTACGACCGGTGTTGTGCAGCGCCGATCTCTGGGATACTCACAGAGATGGGGAGTGCAACGGTGGACCCAACCGAGTCTGCGACAAATCAAGCGGCGCGACGCATAGGGCTCGCTTGCGCGACAGAGCTAGCGTGAACTACACAGCCAGTGGTCAGATCGTAACCTGGTGCCCACCAAAAGATTACTTGGGTCTGTCAGTCGCCGGAATTTTTTAGACGAGTCAGACACCCTGACGATCGGGGAGGAATGTCACTAGAAACTCGCTCGAAATGTATATCGTGCATCGAGAAAGAGGGAGATAGAGGGAGAGGCTCCAGCCGAGATTGACGATGATCCCCAAGGAAAATCAGAGCAATGCAAAGGGCTGATGATAGCCTGCTAAGGGCGGGGATGAGCGAGCCTCACGTTGACCCACAAATCTCACAGTGGGTGGGAGAACCGGACATACCGGCTGGTCGTGATGAGAACGCGTCATTTAAGGGGATCGGGGTCGGAATCACAACCTTCCGGGTCAACCCTCCACCGATATAACAACGCAACGCTCAACGTGAAGCAGTCACGAGGCTGACAGTGGTTCATGGAAGGATTTACGCATCGCGCACTCTGCGATCTCGAGGCAGCGGTGTTTCGGCGCACTCCGAGCGGAGACTCGGCACGATTTCATAGCAAGCCTGTTGACGTCAGCGAGTGCGGGAATTGAAGCCTTCGGTGCGAGGTGCGGGCCATCCATCCTGCTGGATGGCTTGTCCGACGTGTACATTCGCCCATCGACCGCTGGGTGAGCTCAACTCCGAGTCGCAGTCAAGGTTGCGTGCCCAACTCGCCCGCCATCACGGAGACTCGTATTGCGTAGAAACGCCTCCTCTGGGATATTTGTGTGCTTTCGAGCCTGAGGAGAGCTCCACTGGAAACAGAACCGTGTGGACTCCACGCGAATCTCTTTCCAGCTGGAATAGACTGCGGTGGAGATCCACAGCAGCCAGGATTTATTTGCAAGTTGTTTTCGACTCGAGGATCATACACAAACAAACACCAGCCGGGATTTCACTGGATACCATCTCCATCCCATCTCAATACCTTCCACGAGCTTTGCTCTCCCACGACAAACAACCCAAAACTGAAATAAGAGCACATATCCACCCACTTGACTAAGATGCAGGTGCGGTCCGATCTTTGGCAGCACCTAATCGGCCTCGAGTAGTCAGTCCAGCTGCCGTCGTGGCAGTTTCCCACAAGTGATTGGTCTCGTAGGCTTATCTGACAAGACCAGACAGGCATCCCCACGGCGAAGGCTCTTATCATTCGTTCTCAGATCTGCCAATTCGCGATTCACCACGCCCGACGCAGTTCGACTGAAGATGCCGTCCAAGACCAGTCGCTCGTGGCTGCGTACTACCCTCACCACCGGCCTCGTGGCCTCCGCGCTGCTCGTCGGTACCAATGCTCAAACCAGCCCGGCCGCCCAGAATGCCAAGCCCAAGCCCAAGATCCTCGTGCTCGGCGCCGGCATGTCTGGTGTGATGGCCGCCAATACGCTGTACGAGAAGGGCTTCACGGACATCACGATCATCGAGGCGAGCGATTACATCGGCGGTCGCATGAAGCAGGACACTTTTGCTGGGCGTAAGATCGAGCTCGGTGCCAACTGGATCCATGGTACGGTCAACAACCCGATTATGGACATTGCGAAGAAGGCCGGACTTCAAACCGTCATCACCAACTACTCCTCGGTCTCTTACCTGCCTCTGGACCCGGATGAGGAAGAAGAGGTCGAGCAGTTCGAGGCTGTGTACAAGAAAGTCGAGGAGAGAGCCAAGCGCTACAAGGCGCTCCGCAAGAAGGACCTGGCGGTGGATGACGCACTGCGGTACGAAGGATGGGTACCGCACACACCTCTCGAGAAGGCGTTGCTTTACAACGAGATGGACCTCGACATGGGTCCAGCCGACGAAACATCCTTCGAGCTCGCACTGAACATTGCGACTTACGAGGATGATGACAAGGACGCGTTCGTGATCGACCAGAAGGGCTACAACAGCCTTGCGTACAACCTGCTGGACAAGAACTTCCCCAGCCCACTCAAGAACAAAAATGTCATCCTTAACACCAAGGTCACCAAGATTCAACACAGCAACAGTAGTGTCACGGTCACTACCAAGAACATCAAGACCGGCGCTGCGTCGACGTACAAGGCCGACTTCGTGGTCACGACCTTTAGCGCCGGCGTACTCAAGGTCAAGTCTCGTGAGCTGTTCGAGCCGGCACTACCGGAGGACAAGCTCGACGCCATCCACCGCGTGGACATGACGCTGTTCCTTAAGGTGTTTGTCGAGACGACCGAGAAGTTTTGGGCCAACTACACCAACAACGCTGAGACGTGGATCTACGCGGACAAGCTGACGGGCAACTTCACATCGTGGGTGGATTTGTCTCTGCCGAAGCTTGGGAAGGCATTCTCGGAGCCGAAGAACGCTAGCTACGTGTCGCTGTGTATGTTGGGAAGCGACTTTGCCGCTCGCGTGGAGACGATCAGCGAGTCGGCGTTGAAGAAGGAGGTGATCCAGGTGATGCGTGCGATGTTTCCTAAGGCGGCTGGTCGTATCAACGAGAAGACGGTGCCAAGTGTGGTGATGAACAAGTGGGGATCGGACGAGCTCTTCTACGGCTCGTGGGCCAACCCTCGACCAGACTTTACGGTGGACGATTTCGCGAAACTGGGCGAACCGGTGGGGCGTGTGTACTTTTCTGGTGAGCACACGTCGGCGGAGTACTTTGGTTACGTGCACGGTGCTTTGAACTCAGGGCGCTTGAGTAGCTGTTCTGCAGTTGCGATACCTGCTCGGTACGCACCGTGCACGTAACCAAAGTACTCCGCCGACGTGTGCTCACCAGAAAAGTACACACGCCCCACCGGTTCGCCGAGCTTGGCGAAGTCGGCCTTCGTGAAGTCTGGTCGAGGGTTGGCCCACGAGCCGTAGAAGAGCTCGTCCGATCCCCACTTGTTCATCACCACACTTGGCACCGTCTTCTCGTTGATACGACCAGCCGCCTTAGGAAACATCGCACGCATCACCTGGATCACCTCCTTCTTCAACGCCGACTCGCTGATCGTCTCCACGCGAGCGGCAAAGTCGCTTCCCAACATACACAGCGACACGTAGCTAGCGTTTTTCGGCTCCGAGAACGCCTTCCCAAGCTTCGGCAGAGACAAATCCACCCACGATGTGAAGTTGCCCGTCAGCTTGTCCGCGTAGATCCACGTCTCAGCGCTGTTGGTGTAGTCGGCCCAGAAGCGCTCGGTTGTCTCGACAAATACCTTAAGGAATAGCGTCATGTCCACGCGGTGGATGGCGTCGAGCTTGTCCTCCGGTAGTGCCGGCTCGAACAGCTCACGAGACTTGACCTTGAGTACGCCGGCGCTAAAGGTCGTGACCACAAAGTCGGCCTTGAAAGTCGACGCAGCACCGGTCTTGACGTTCTTCGCCGAGACCGTGACGCCATTCTTGTTGTAGGTGATTTTGGTGACCTTGGTGTTGAGCACGACCTTCTTGTTGGTGAGGGGGTTGGGGAAGTTCTTGTCAAGAAGGTTGTAGACAAGGCTACCGTAGCCCTTTTGATCAATCACGAAGGCATCCTTGTCGTCCTTGGCGTATGTCGGGGTGTTGAGTGCCAGCTCAAACGACGTCGTATCGGCCGGACCCATATCCAGGTCCATCTCGTTGTAGAGAAGGGCGTTCTCCAATGGCGTGTGCGGCACCCAGCCTTCATAGCGCATCGCGTCGTCCACCGCAAGATCTTTCTTGCCGCGGTTGAGGTAACGAGCGGCTCGTTCCTCCATCTTCTCAAACGCAGCCTCGAAGCGTTCGACCTCTTCTTCCTCGTTCGGGTCGAATGGAAGCATCGACACCGACGACCAGTTGGTCTCGACCGTCTGCAGGCCCGTCTTCTTGGCGAGATCGTAGATCGGGTTCTCAACCGTACCATGGATCCAGTTGGCACCAAGCTCGATCTTACGCCCAGCAAAGTTACCTTGCTTCATGCGACCGCCAATGTAGTCGTTCGCCTCGATGATCGTGATGTCCGTGAAGCCCTTCTCGTACAGCGTATTGGCGGCCATCACACCAGACATGCCGGCGCCGAGCACGAGGATCTTGGGCTTGGGCTTGGCGTTCTGGGCAGCCGGGTTGCCTTGGGCATTGGCACCGACGAGCAGCGCGGAGGCCACGAGGCCGGTGGTGAGGGTAGTACGCAGCCACGAGCGACTGGTCTTGGACGGCATCCTTGCTTGGGCTCCGTTAGTCGAATTGGATTGTGAGGAGCTCGTCGACGAAGGAGGAGCAAGGGGAGGGATGGAGTGGTCGCACGTGACATGGCTCCGACATGTGGTCGGGTTGTGGTCTGGAAGTGATGCGGAGACCAGTCACGAGCGGCCCGTGGCTGTGACATCACTGCTGACTACTTGAACTCGACTGGCTGTCAAGGACGAGAAGAGCCTGGTCAAATCTCACACGAGGTTGTCTCTGCCGCTGACAACTTGACGGTATCTCTGTTGCCAGCTCTTCAACGAGAGTACGCTGACCAGACCTTCGCGTTGGAATGGTAGTGGGCGTGTACTAACTCAGTTGTTGTTGTTTTATGGAAGAGACGGTAGGTCTCACAGATCGACTGACACGCCGATGATGACCAGCTGGAAGCATCCGCTGGGTTCGACATCCGATCCGGACGTCTGGTGGAGCCTGTCGGACAGCCATCAAAGGAGTACCGAGATTTATAGAGAGTCGAGATACCCTCAGACGGGTCTCCTTTGGGTACAGCCGTTTGCTTATCGATCCTTTGATCATACAACAAGAAGCAACGATGGCGGCATGTAATAATCGCTTGCTTCTGCGTTGTTCACGACTCGTTCGATGGTTCGCTTGCAATCGTTGGAAAGGTCCATTGTTTGGGCGGGAAAGGGACGCGAACGCCGGTCGATGGAAAGGCAGGGGTCCCCTTCGCACGCACCTTCGACACGGCGACGATCCTTCGCATTCCCTCGAGGGTAGACATTGCGTCCCACACTGTCTACCCATAACTGCATTACACTGTACGCGATTACGGGCATCGTGGTTTCTCCAGGATTTGTCCTTGGAGACCCCATGGACGAATCGTGCTGCCAACTGTACTGGTCATATTGTGCTTTGCAGACTTTCTGTCGCTCCGATCTAAGCCTTACTTCGGGCTTGCAGATCGAAGATGTGAATATATATCGGAGCAATAGATCTGAGCACCAATTTAAATCGGAGGCCAGATCGGATCTGTCAGGCAACTATGTCACTAGATTTATCTAACCGATTCGGAGTCAATACTCGACCCAGTTTGAATACATCTTGTACCTCTGCATTGGAGAGGACTGTTGGGTTGTTCGGAAGGAGTGCCTACCCGTTACATACGACAATGGGAGCCAAACGTTGAAGTCGCGAAAACACAATCGATTATGGTCTGCGTTGTTTACACTAACGATTCCGGCCCGGATTAATTCTGTTGAAGTGGCTGAGACAATGAGACATCGTCGTGGATCTTGAACCGTTCTCCACGAACTCACTCGATTCGGACAACCTGTTCCTTGATGGTTATACATATATTCGTTCGCGAACCGCCCTTGGCTCCAAAGGCGAGATTCATAGCATCTTCACGTTGGCACGAATCCTGAGCTGACGAAGACACCAATGACTAGGCAGGCTGACTGGTGTGCTGAGCTCGCTGGGCTTTGGCCTGTACTTTAAGCTTTTTCTTCTCGGCGCGCTCGAAGTTCCTTGCTTGGATCTTGACGTTGCGGCGGTCCCGAGACGTTTCGTGCTTGTGGCTCATCTCGTCCATGGCCCCAGCGATCAAGACCATCAGCGACAAGTCGACGCCCGGCGCGACGTCGAGCACGTATTTGCCGTCGCGGATGTCGCCTACGGGGCGCTGGCGCGCGATCATATAGATGTCGCCTTCCGCATTGCGGCGCTGGATCGCGATGGCCGAGGCACGCGCGAGCCACTGCCGACTTCCTGTGACGATGACCCGCACGCGGTCGGGCGAGTCGTTGTCGCCGCGAAGGATGAGGCTCAGCGGGAAGTCAAACAGGTTGAACCGCGTGTGGAACCGAAAGAGCTCGTCCGTCGCTGCGAAGCCACCGGGGATCACAGCGAACTCGGTGCAGTTGGCCGCGGCCGGCTCGACAGGGTGCTGCTCCATGCCGACAACCGGCACGCCGTACGCGTCACACAGCACGCGGCGCTTGGCTGACTCATCCTTCGGTGGCGGTACTTTGAAGAGCAGTTTGTTTGTCTTGGCGTCGTGGATCTCAATGTCGTACTCGTGTGGTTTGCTCCAGAACTGGTCCTCGAGCTCGAGTGTCGTGACGACGTCCTTGACGAAGCGCC
The DNA here is from genome assembly GCA_023091665.1 of Pythium myriotylum. Taxonomy (NCBI): domain Eukaryota; phylum Oomycota; class Peronosporomycetes; order Pythiales; family Pythiaceae; genus Pythium; species Pythium myriotylum. The sequence continues at coordinate 455,130 of JALJCQ010000014.1, forward strand.
GGTGGATCGTGCCTTCGAAGTTGCGCTGTGCGATGAGCGGCTTGCCCTCGGTCACGATGCCATACGCGGACGCAGTGGAAGAGCTGGCGCCCATCACTATCGAATCGAATGAAGAAGTGAGACCGTGGGCATGGAATGCAGGCAAGGAAGTGTGATATCTCCAGTCTGTTTCCTCCAGTTTGCGTATTGTCATTATGAATGTATGCTTGAAATTGTTGTATCTGTTGATATTTTTACAAGTAGTTTGATATAAAAAAATTAATACCCTTTTGAAAGCGTACATATCAATGAGAGCATATTGGCTGAGGTCGAATTGGTGGGTGGGTGTCACACGCCCTTCCTGTCTTCAAGAAGAGCGGCAGTGTGGAATGTCGGACAGCACTCGACTCTCGAGTTCTCGCACTGAGCAGTTTCAACTTCGGGAATCAGAATTGACGGTAAGAAGTGTCGACGGCGTCTTCCAAATCCACTACGGTCTGGGTTTCTCACATAATTTTTTTTTTGGAATGCTACGCTGGATTTTCCACTTCACACGGACCGTTGAACGCCATCCCCGTGGAGCCATTTGCGAATTCGATCGAGCATGGGCAACGCGTCGTCCTCTACGTACGAGACGGGCAACGGGCTCATTCCACGAGACCAACCGCTCGTGCCGCAGCGACGTTTCGAAGGCACGATCCACAAGAGGTTTGTCAAGGACAGCGTCACGACGCTCGAGTTCGAGGATAAGTTCTGGCAGAACGCGGTCGACGGACCCGTGGAGATCCGCGAGACCACGCAGAACAAAGTGTTGTTCAAAGTGCCTCCCCCAAAGGACGAATCAAACGAGCGCCGGATCCTGTGCGACGCCTACGGCGTGCCCGTCGTGGGCTTGGAGCACCGCATCGTGGAGCCCGAGGCAGCGAAATGCATCGAGTTCTCGATCATCCCGGGCGGCTACGCTGGCAAAGACGTGAAGTTCCGCTTCGAGACGCGCGACAATGCATTTGACTACCCACTCATGATGATCCTCGCCGCTGACGAGCTCGCGAACGACCGCGTCTGGATCGTCGGCGTGGGTAGGCACCAGTGGCTCGCGCGGCGCTTTGAGTTGGCGATCCAACGCAACGGCCGCACGGGCAAGTTATGGACCATCGCGCGACAGGAGCCAGTCGGCGACCTCGCCGACGGCAAGTTTCGTATCCACGTGGCGCCTGGAGTGGATTTGTCGCTGATCGTGCTGCTGGCGGCCGCGATGGAGATCAGCACAAGCAAATACACCGGCAGGTTCGACCGACATAACCTCAAGCTCGAGGCCAAACGCCAGGCCAAGGCCGAGAAGCGAGCGCTGAAGGCTGCGGCCAAGCACAAGAAAAAGGATGAACAGGAAGCAGCAGAGCCTGCGTAGTCATGGGCGCGATCGGTGTTTTCAAACGAATGAATTTGGAGTGACATGGATTATAATTTCGTCACTTTTTCGATCTAGCTTCCTCTATCACGAGAACTCTGGACGCTTCAGCAGCTGCTCGGCCGTGGCGATACCGGCGCGGTAGGCACCGTGCACGTAGCCAAAGTACTCGGCCGACGTGTGTTCGCCCGAGAAGTAGACGCGGCCCACGGGCTCGCCGAGCTTGGCGAAGTCGTCGACCGTGAAGTCCGGGCGTGGGTTGGCCCACGAGCCGTAGAAGAGCTCGTCCGTGCCCCAGTTGTTGACGATCACGTTCGTGACGGTCTTGGAGTTGATGCGGGCTGCAGCCTTGGGGAACATGGCGCGCATGGCTACGATGACCTCGTTGCGGAGCTGCTCATTGGTCAAGTGCTGCGTGCGCTCGGCGAAGTCGCTGCCGAGCATGCAAAGCGAGAGGTACGTGTTGTTGTTGGAGTTTGAGAACGCACCGCCGAGCTTCGGGATTGAGAGATCCAGCCACGATGTGTAGTTGCCAAGCACCTCGTCGGCGAAGATCCAGGTCTCGGCATTTTTTGTGTAATCGGCCCAGAATCGCTCGGTGGTCTCGACAAACACCTTGAGGAAGAGCGTCATATCCACGCGGAAAATCGCGTCGAGCTTATCCTCTGGCAGCGTCGGCACGAAGAGGTCGAGCGCCTTGGCCTTGAGTACGCCAGCGCTGAAGGTCGTGACCACGAAGTCGGCCTTGTACGTCGACGCAGCGCCGGTCTTGACGTTCTTCGCTGAGACCGTCACGCCGTTCTTATCGTACGCGATTTTGGTGACCTTGGTGTTGAGTACGACCTTCTTGTTAGCGAGTGGGTTGGGGAAGTTCTTGTCGAGCAGCGTGTACGCGAGGCTGTTGTAGCCCTTGCTGTCTACGACCAGCGCGTCGTTGTCGTCCTCATCGTACGTCGCAATGTTGAGCGCGAGTTCAAAGGACGTGTCGTCGGCTGGACCCATATCCAGGTCCATCTCGTTGAAGAGAAGCGCTTTCTCCAGTGGCGTATGCGGTACCCAGCCTTCATATTGCAGCGCGTCGTCGACTGCGAGGTCTTTCTTGCGCAGAGCCTTGTAGCGCTTGGCTCGTTCCTCGACCTTTTCGTACGCAGCCTCAAACGCCTCGACTTCTTCCTCCTCTTCCGGGTCCGGTGGTACGTAGGCCACCGAGGACCAGTTGGTGGTCACGAGTTGGAGGCCCGTGGACTTGGCAAGACTCAAGATCGGATTGTCGTCGCCGAGGCCGTGGACCCAGTTCGCGCCGAGCTCGATCTTGCGACCGGCGAACGAGGCCTGCTTCATACGACCGCCGATGTAGTTGTTGGCCTCGATGATCGTGATATCCGTGAAGCCCTTCTCGTACAGCGTATTGGCGGCCATGACGCCCGACATGCCGGCGCCGAGCACGAGGATCTTGGGCTTGGCCTTGGCAGCTGAGGCGGACTCCGTCGTGGCTTGGGCATGGGCTCCGCTTAGCAGCGCTACAACGAGTAGCCCACTCGTGAGAATCTTCTGCAGCATCGTGGGGGATCGGATCGCTGGGTCTCGGGAAGGGCGCGATTTGGAGAATGGGGGAGCCAGACGAAGGCGCCTGAGGCGGGGGAGAGAGATTCACGGTGTGGAGACGCAATCAATCAAGCACGACTGACGCGGACTGACTCTTGGATCAGTTTCCACGTGAGCGATCCATATGGGATGGCGGGAAATGACAGGAGGAGGTTGGAAGCGAGCAAGGTCTCCTCAATCAAACACGACTTCGATTGGGAGATTTGGTCACATCCAGTCGCGATTGATTAGCAACTTCCCGTTGCTTCCCGCGAGAGGGTCAGACGGGGTGTCACTCGTCTTGACCAGCGTCCACAGTCTCGGTTCAGCAAGAAACGTCCACCCCAATGGTCTCTCCTGGGCCCTTCGAGTAGCTCTCACATTGGGTCTTTGACAGATACATGTTAGGATTCGCCAGAGGCTCAGTGGGCCGATTTGGCATGGAGCATGCCCAGTCGGCTCAGATCTCTCCTCCGACGGTGGTCAACCAGCACAGTGTTCAGTCATGACTTGATTCGTGATGGACGCCGATCATAAACGCGACATTTCGGGACAGCCTACGCGCATCAAATACTGTACTGCCCCATCTGCGGTTCGGTCTTGAAGGTGGATCTGTGACGTGAATCCACCTCCAATCGCGGATTCTCTTGTGTTCCAAGCTCGGTTTCCCTTCAAAAAATTGTCGGCGCGAGAGGAGACAACGATAGAATGGCATCACTCAAGTGCTCACTGCGTGTAGAATTTGAGGGCAATGTGTCAGAAGCATGGGAGAAAATGCAATTGTTGTGAGGTGGAGACTGTAAAACCGAGACTCGAGTTGGTTCGCGCCTCGCCCACTCGCAACAAATCTTTCTTTGGCTTCAATTATTCGTGGGAGCGATCAGGTCCAGATATAGATGCTGTTGGAATTCGTCTAGGAGTTCTACTTTGTGTGGTGTTCCCTGTACTGTATGTACCTCGTTGAAGCCCATGTAATTTGCGATCCACTTTCGCAACTTGTTGCGGGGGAGGCAAAGAGACTGATTCGCACGCGTGGGAGATGGAAGGCAGACCAGAGATCAGTCCTGAGATGAACAATCAGCACAAGATTGGTTGCGTAATGGTGGTTGGGAAGACCACTTCAACGAGAAGTATCCCGCTCAGTAACCTCGGACGAACGCATGAAGCCGCGAACGGTGGACACGAGTCCAACGGACGCAATGGCGATCCTTCTCTATCGCATTTGTGATTGCTGTTCGCTCAGTTTCCGAATTCTCGCGAATTCACGAATCTGTCAGAGATAATTGGTGCGTGTTGTACATCGTAAAATACTTCAAGAATCGGAGAATTTGATAACGAAGCAACGTGCTATCGTGTCGACTGAGCTCGTCTGCCCACAGTTTGACTGACTCTGTGTCCGAGGTTGCGATGTCGGTCTGTCACAGCGAGGCCGGAACGAATACCGAGGTTGTGGGCGTTGAGGTTCGTTTTGTAACGGGTTTGAACTATTACTGCAGGCATGTAGCAGGTGAACAGGAGCAGCTTTTGTGTGGGAGAGAGTCCTCTAGCACGAATTGGGGGATGGTGTGTCTCCACTGGAAGACTCACTAACCACAGCAAGTGACGTTGTAATTTAGTCAAACAGACGCTATAAGACCTGGCTAACTATCTTACGCGAGTTCCGGGAGCGAGAGCAACTGCTCGGCCGTCGCGATACCAGCACGGTAGGCGCCGTGCACGTAACCAAAGTACTCGGCCGAAGTGTGTTCGCCCGAGAAGTATACGCGACCCACAGGCTCGCCGAGTTTCGCAAAGTCTTCTTTGGTGAAATCCGGACGCGGGTTGGCCCACGAGCCACTGAAGAGCTCGTCCGTGCCCCACTTGTGCATCGCCACACTGGCCACGGTCGTGCTATCGATACGGTCAGCCGCCTTGGGGAACATGGCGCGCATTACGTGGATCACTTCATCCTTGAGCTCTTCGTCCGAGACCGTCTCGATGCGAGCAGCAAAATCACTGCCAAGCATGCACATGGACAGGTACGTGCCGTTGGACGGGTTCGCGAACGCGTCGCCAAGTCGCGGCGCGGACAGGTCGACCCAGGACGTGAAGTTGCCCGTGAGCGCATCGGCGAAGAGCCAGGTCTCGGTCTCATCCGTCGAGTCGGCCCAGAACTTCTCGGTCGTCTCAACGAACACCTTCAGGAACAGCGTCATGTCCACGCGGTGGATCGCGTCGAGCTTGTCCTCAGGCAGTGCGGGCTCGAACATGTCGAACGACTTGTTCTTGAGCACACCAGCACTGAATGTCGTCACCACATAGTCAGCCACAAAAGTCGTCGCTTCGCCCGAGGTAAGGTTGGTAGCCTCAACTGTGACGCTGTTGTTGTCGTACTTGATCTTGGTGACCATGGTGTTGAGCACGACGTTCTCGTTTGAGAGCGGGCTCGGAAAGTGCTTTTCCAACAGGTCGTAGGCGAGGCTGTTGTAGCCTCGGCTGTCGACGACCAGCGCGTCGTTGTCGTCGTCCGCGTAGGTGGCAATGTTGAGACCGAGCTCGAACGAGGTCTCGTCAGCGGGACCCATGTCAAGATCCATCTCGTTGTAGAGCAGGGCCTTCTCCAGAGGCGTGTGCGGCACCCAGCCTTCGTACCGGAGGGCATCGTCGACCGCCAGGTCTTTCTTGCGGAGATCGAGGTATCGCTTCGCGCGTGCCTCGGCCTTCTCGTACGCGGCCTCGAAGCGTTCAACTTCCTCCTCCTCTTCCGGGTCAGGAGGCAAGTACGAGACCGAGGACCAGTTGGTCGTGACGGTCTGGAGCCCCTTGCTCTTGGCCAAGTCAAGAATCGGGTTGTCCACGAGACCATGGATCCAGTTCGCGCCGAGCTCGATGTGGCGCCCGCCGATCCAACCCGACTTCATGCGTCCGCCGATGTAGTCGCCAGCCTCGATGATCTTGATGTCGGTGATGCCTTTCTCGTACAGCGTGTTGGCCACCATGACACCCGACATGCCGGCGCCGAGAACGAGCACCTTGGGCTTGGGCTTGGTGGGCTGCTGCACGGTCGAGTCATCGGCTCGTGAGCCGCCGAAGAGCGCGACGGCGATGAGGCCGCTGGCAAAGATCTTCTGGAGCATCTTGGTGCTGGGAGTCGGATCGCTGGGTCAAGGCGATTTGGGAAATGGAGAGGACTGGCAAGGTCGGCCAGCACACCGGATGTCGATGAATCTACATACATCACACATACTGTACCCCGTAGGCCTTCCCTCTCTTGCAGTGGCCGTAATCAGCAAGTGGGTGAATCCTTTCGCTGTTGATGACCGCTTCCGCCACGGTCTCTTGAAGGTTGGATGATGGGTGATGTCAAAGGAACCCTATGGAATGACAGAAAGAGAGTAGGTAACTGCAACGCTCTCGAGCAAATCGACTCGACTGTGTGAATGCGAACAGTCTCGTTTTGGCGATTCGACTCGGTAGTTAGTTGATGGACGTGTGGTGAGAGGGTCTCCGCTGAATCAGAGTCGGTTTCCCGCATCAACCCACCTGGCCGAACTCGAGGCTGAGGAAGGTGGCAGGTTTTCCTTCTGGTGAGTGGAACACGTCATGAGGTTCTCTTTGCCTGTCGTCGAGTTCCCTCGTCGAGTCGCCCTCGGACTCGGACTTGGCTATAAGTCTCGCGATTCCCGGGACTCTCAACATGGAGGATTGGTCACCTGGCTCGTCTCTGCAAAGTTGGGCAGATGATGGGCACCGCTCACGAGTTAGGCGAGCTTTTACCAAGATGCGACAAGAACCCTGTCTCTCGCCAGCTTCTTTCTCTATGCGGATCCTTTTGTGGCTGTCTCATAGCTCATGGAGATTGCTTGCATCTTGGCGAGATAAAACAAGCCCCAAGGTAGAGAGCATGACTTATCTTTTCTTGTGGATATGACTGACTCGACGTCGCTTCATCAAAGAATACAAATGTATGGAGACAGTACTTCGTGTCAGGACGCACACGAGGCTGTCTCTGACCGGCGCCAACTGGATCATCGAACGTCGTTTTGATGCCACTTCTGGGGGAGAAAGGCCACGGTACTCTATGGTTGGAGACGATCCGGAACGGCGCCGTGGCTTGCTTGATTCTACTGTAGTGTTGCCTCTTGTTGCTTGCGTTCGCTTGCCACTCGTAACTCACGCGCCGACTGGTGATGCAATTCGATCCGGTTGTCAGCCTTTCGGAACTTATTGCGTTTGCTTCGCGATTACCTTCGCTCGCTGCAGTCGCTCGTTGTGTCCTACCCTTGTGGAACAACCAGTGTCAGGCAGACTTGGCGGTGTGGAAGCACCACAATTGTCCTCTTGGATGGCCTTGGAAGCTGATCGGGGGACTTGCATTCAAGGTCTCTGAGAGGATAACCTTCCAGCAGCGCCGTCGAATTGTTTCTTCATAGAGCAATTCTCGGCGGTGCCTTCAAGACACAAACAGTAGCGGCAGAGTAGCCGCGCCATTCGCCATGGTCCTCGGTGTAGCCACCAACATTCCGCGATGACGATTTTGGAGTCTGCGAGATCATGCGAACGGATTGGCTCGCGAAAGCCAAGTGATTTTGTGCGAGTGGCTTGAACTCGGAAATGGACCATATTCCAACTTACGTCTCATGAAGCATTCACGATCGACTGGTCCATCCGCCCCAGCGCATTGGAATTCGCATGCCTTGCAGTATGAGCGACTTTGGGACCGCGTTACCGCTCAGTGGGGGCTCGATGCGGTTGTCCTCGGTCATCTTGGCGCTGAAAGGTTTCCACGGGTGCTGGATGTCGCATGCGGCACGGGCGGACTGTCGTTGGCGATCGCGTCGATGGGTTTCGACGTCACGGCAGTAGACTTTTCGTCAGGAATGGTCCAAGTGCTCGAGTCCAAGATAGCGCTCGCTAAAAAGCTGAAGCCACATCTCCGCATTGTTGCTCGAGTCGCAGACGGGCAGACGCTGGATGGTTTTCCGGATGAGTCGTTCGACGCTGTTGTGTCCAACTTTGGCGTGTTCATGTTCCCGGACCGAGCGGCAGCGTGGCGATCTGCCATGCGCGTGCTCAAGCCTGGAGGGCGGTTGCTCACGACGAGCTGGGACCACGAGAGTGTTAATTTGCGCTTGGGACGCTACGTCCAAGAGCGGACGGGGAGTGTTCAGGGAAAACCCGGCTCAGCGAGTCTTCTCGATCCTTCGATGAACCGCACTGTAAACGCCGCAACCTTTGAGCAAGAACTCGAGGAGTTTGGCTTCGTGGATGTCCACGTCCATACACTAAGCCATCCAATGTGCTTCTCGAGTGGCGCGGAGTTCGTCGCTGGCAAGAGTAGCGACCACCAGCGAGCGATCTTGGATTTCATTCAGCAGGAGATCTCAGTTGCTGATGCGAGCCTCGCCTCACATGTCAGCAAACAGACAAGAGGACTCCATCCATTGTGGGCAGAGTCCTTCTCGCTACAGGCCATCGGACATGTCGCCATTGCGACCAAGCCCATTTAACGACCGCGAGACAGTACACGCACCACACGAGTGTCAATCCAAAGGGGAAAACTTGAGGCAAGTTCGTAATAGATTGGCTCAAGCAGTGCTTCAGCATTGCTTCGCATCAAGCACACCCCTACTCCGAGTTTCGTATCGAGTTTTGTTTGTGTGGCCATGCCATTCTGTACGCGATTCTTCATCTTGGCGTTGGCATATTGAAAGGAAAAGGACGCACACTTACCTGAAGAAGACTCCCGCGGGTAGCGAAGAATGAAGACGGTACCTTGATCTTGATCGGCTCGTGGAAACATTCACCCGACAAGTCGCTTAGCATCCGTAGCTCGATCGAGTTCGCGTCGGCGTCGTACTTGAGCGTCGTACTTGACTGTCCACAAAGCAGGGTACTTGCGCCTTGTGTCGTCAGTAACAACAATATTCTTCAGCACGTCGATTTTGCTTACTGTTTCGCGTGTAAGCTCTCGCGTGCGGAGTTGCTGCAACGCCCCAGGATGTCGCCAGGCCTTTTCCACACACCAATCCATGTTCAAGGGTAGCCAAGGCATCTTATCGCGCACGTGGCCTTCGTCTTTTCCCATCCATTGCGCATCTTCCAGCATCTGGATCGCATAGCCTAGTCGATAGCGGTTGGTCTTGGCGTCTGTATCGCTCGTGTCGAGAATATAACGGGACACGACAAGCGACAAGCCCGGGGTAGTCGTCCAGCACCGTCTCGATCGCCATAATGTAGTACCGCAGGTACTGCCATCTGATCGCGCTACTGGGCACTGCAACCTCGATGCGGATCACGTGTCTTTGAAGACCTCTGAGGCTTCATGTTGGTACCAGAGAAGTCTCCAAGGTCATGCAGAGTTTCCAGAATCGCACGACACTCGTCGCCATCCAGGCCATCGACATCTCGCATCAGGTCTGTACAAAACGCTCGCACGGGGACAATACTATTGGCGATGCGATCTACACCAGACATTCGCGCCGCAGCAGACCGTCTTGCACGAATCACCTCCATCTCACGCGTGTACGTTACGGGCATAAGGAAGCTGCGTCCACTCGTGACAATGCGAGCCTCGAGGTCGTGCACGGCACTCTTGATTGAGTTTGCGTCAGAACTGGCAACTTCGAGCTATCGCACGCTCCGCCTCCCGAGCAGTTTCGGCTGCATCAGCTTCCCTCAACGCTGTCCTATACTTTTCATATCCACACAAAGGATGTCGAGCGTGCGCTTGGAAAAGAACATGGCATGACCTGTCTTATACTCATCCTGGCCGGCAAAACCCCAGAACGTTATCTCGTTGCGCTTCTTCGTGCCCTCGGCTCGACGCGCGAATCGTGCAAATCCGCAAGATAAGTACGCACCGATTCTTCGCCTCGAAGAACGACCTCGACCGGGATATCTGCGAGCTGCGTTGACGCGTTGGCTAGTTACCGTTCCCAGTGCAGGGCACACGGACGTATTCCAGTTTGCCGCCGCAATTTTTTTTTGCAAGTACGAGCCATCCGAATCAGCCTCTTAGTAGCGATTTCGTCTAGAATCAAGCTTGCCCTCGTAACTTTATCCCACGCAGCACCATACGAGATGAGAAGCTTAGCCATAGCAAGCGCTTTCGCACAGCGCTTCTTTCAACCCCAGATCGACCGATGGAGAGCGGAGAGCCCTCGCTGTGCGTTCGAGATTGTCAGCAGTTGAGTGTCACCAGTCTGCTTGGAGACCACAATACCTCGTCAACTGCTCTACAGTCCGCTCCTTGTTCTAAAACATACTCTGCAATTTCAACGTCGTCGCGGCTAGCCGCGTCATGCATGGCTGTGACTCCCTCGTGTCGATATCATCACCTCAGCCCACTGCTCTCACGTTCCCACCGCGAGTTGAGCGATTGTGCCTTGCGTACCTCGGTTGCCAGATTGACATCAACACCTTTCTCGAAGATATTGCGCTACATCGACGTGGCCTCCGTGCGCCGCCTGATGGAGGGCTGAAACTCCGCGTTACGTTTTCAACGACACCAACGACTCTTGAGTACTCATCTCAGTGGCCAATACCCGTGAGTCTACACCACACCCTCATCGGCACTTGCAAGTCGCCTCCGTTCAACATCGTCAATTCAAGAACTTCCACGCCACCAGCTTCTAGAGGTCTGCGGTAAACATTGGGGAGCTCTTCTCACACGTCGCAGGCGTACTCTGTTGAAACCGAAGCCAGATGCGAGTCCAAGCCAGGCAACAAGCCTCGAAGAACGCCCATCGGCGGATTGATGCAGCCAGTGGCTCTCCTCACCGACACTTCGATTGCAATATACGGTCTCGGGATCATAGCACCTCATATTCACCGAGGGCCACCTCAACACGCACTATAAGATCCATCCAATCCACCCAGGCTGAAAACCAGCATGTCAACGCGAGACCAAATGAGCCAAAAAGTGTTCATTTTCTTTTGTTACCGCTGCGATTCGTCTATTGTGATTCAAAAGACCTCACCTTCATGCCAAGTCGTTACGACTTGGGGCGAGAAAGTCGGTCATCGGACGAACGCGCAATTGACTCGACCTCGATACACTCGATTAGGTGCGGCAACCTCGCAGGCACTGCACGTACGTGTACTCGTCCTTGAGGTTGGCGCAGCGTCTTCGGACGCAGTTGGGGTCCGGCTGTGCGTCGACTGCGGTCGACTGTGCTGCGATGACGATGAGAGCTAAGACCGAGAGGATGGCGAGCTTCATGGTCAGATGCGTGGCGAGTTGAGTTGTCTGGGTGGACTTGAGGCGTCGCTTGTGCTTGAGCTGGCAGGTTGTGGAGTGAGAGAAGCCACGCGGCTGGTCTGGTGTTGGGGGTGTTGCGAGGTCTTCAAGACACCAATCCACTGGAGGTTCCCAGTTTCAAGCGATGCTCAGTTGCGTTAGTCGTTGGACGACCATAACAATACAGCATCGCGTTTAACGGATGCGATCGTTTGCTCGGTTGGGTGTTTCTTGCATGTCTCTACGTTCTCACCCACAAGACCGATGTATCCACGGCACTGCTATCCAAAAGTCTTGGCCAGAAGTCTAGATACGAAATTTTTCCTTTCGAAACGTTGCTTCACCGGAATTCTAATGTGGAAGGACGCTCAAAATTGTGTATCCAGAAAGACACTGCACAGACTTATGATTTGTCTTTATGGTTGAGGAACTCGTGACGACATCCCACAACATTCGGTTGCGACTAAAACAGGTCAATTTGATGGTCAGGTCAGCGTCTTTTCTATGTGCAGGGCGTGACCTGTGCGGCCCCGGCCACTTGGTGGTCAGGCGCAGAAACATACTAATTTATTGGGCGAGCGAAGGACAAATCATTTACAAAGTGCGTTAGGTATTTAGTTAACATCATCTTGGTTGAGGAGTCCCCACTGCGATCTGAGTCATTCTCATCATTGTCGTGCATTTCGTGGGCGGAAAGCCCGCGCATGTCGTCAGGTGCAGATGGCTCATGAGACCCTTTCGATCGTTCTCCAGCGACGGGTGGGACGCATCAAAAGACTATCGGCGGCATGGTGTTAGAGATTGCGATCAGATCGATCTCGTTTTCTTATCGCGGTGATAGCATTTCCAGCGGCGTATGACGCCCCACCAATGCATCACGCGGACACGCGGAGTAAGTTGTGGGTAGGCTTACGATCCCAGGCGCCAGAGGACAAGCCTGGAGATCTTGGAGGCGGCAAGCCGACGGACTTGGCTGCCGGTATCCGACGTGAGGGGAGAGATCAAGTTCCGAGAAGGCGCTAGGGCAGAGGTATAGCTGTGCTCCTCACACTGCTGCACGGTCGGGGTGCTGTTGCCCGATACCAGAGCCGGAGCCGGCGGTGGCTCTGGAGCAGGAGTGCCCAACGCCCATGGTGCCGGTCCGTCACTAAAGGCGCAGTCAATCCGGCGGTGAAGGCGCGCTCGGGATCTCGCCTCCACTCCGCTTGAAGCCGGATGTGGAGCGGGAGCGGAAGCAGAAGCTGAGGTCAAAACCGACGACCACGAGCCAGAGTCCCCGCTGCCCTGCCCTTGCTGGCCTTGTCCATGTCGCGCTTGGACGGACACGGTGTGTCAGCGAAGTCTCCTTCACCAAAAGTTACGCTCGACGAAGTTTTACGCAGCTTTTAGGTGAGCTCAACCCGGGTCGGCGGGGTTACTGTTAGGTCTGCTGCTGCTGTCATGTGGTCCGTCACTAAGAATAGGTCTTCCGTATGCAGGGGCAACTGCACACAATGGCGGAGGGCGCTTTGGATAGCACGATTGACGTGGGCTCGCTGTCCTCAAGTTCGCATCCATTCAATAGCGCCTGACCTAGCATGGTGACGCGACGCGAAGACCGTGACTTCCACATCCAACCGACCGCAACGGAGAAACGCTTGCTTGAGCGACGGCGCTGGCGCAGGCGAGAACGACCTTACGCAACTGAGGCCAGCATGATGATGATGAATCAAGTGGAGTCTGTTGAGTTTGTCTTAATGAATCCTAACAGGTTTCCTGCTGCGCTCCACATACTTCGTTTAGGATTCAATAGTGTCGCCAGCCAAATTGTGCAAACACATCTAACGCATTGCTATCAACAACGAGTGTTGAGGCTCGCGCGCAGGCTCTACTTAGCGCGCCACTCCACACTCCAAGAGCACAAAGCGCCCAGGCTCTGCCCCGAGGCCGATGAGGACACGAAGCGCCACGGCCGCCGACCACAGTTGGCGGACAAACCGCCCGAATGGCTCGCTGCTTCCAGACGCAGTGCCGGCGGCAGCAGTTGCGCACAGAGCTCTCCCGGGTGGCCAACGACGAGGCGCAACGCCTGGCGGTCTGCTGCCCGAGCTTGTGCGGCGGCGATGGCGCAAGGCCTCGCGCGAGCGCGACCACCCACAAAGGCGTTAGACAGAGGTCGCGCCATCGCTACCCGCGGCCGGGGTGACGTTCGGCCACGCGCGAGCGCGACCTCGGGCGTTTCCTCGAGGCCGCGCTGTTGCCGTGACTCACAGCCGAACACGTGCACTCGGGAGGGCGCGACCTCCTTGGCCGGCAGGTCGACCCCTGTTCTTGTTTGATTGGTTTGTTGGTTATTCGACTGTGGAAAGTCTGTTTCGGCGTCAAAAGTCTGACCTCGGCAGTGACAGTGAGCATTGGTCACGTGGCTCGACGTGACCTGTTGCCTGACCAAGTGGATGCGTGCATAGAAAAGACGCTGACCTGACCCACAAATTGACCTGTTTTAGACGCTTCCCAACATTCTACCGAGCTATAGATTTCGTAGACTTCTGGCCAAGACTTTTGGATAGCAGTGCCGTGGATACATCGGTCTTGTGGGTGAGAACGTAGAGACATGCAAGAAACACCCAACCGAGCAAACGATCGCATCCGTTAAACGCGATGCTGTATTGTTATGGTCGTCCAACGACTAACGCAACTGAGCATCGCTTGAAACTGGGAACCTCCAGTGGATTGGTGTCTTGAAGACCTCGCAACACCCCCAACACCAGACCAGCCGCGTGGCTTCTCTCACTCCACAACCTGCCAGCTCAAGCACAAGCGACGCCTCAAGTCCACCCAGACAACTCAACTCGCCACGCATCTGACCATGAAGCTCGCCATCCTCTCGGTCTTAGCTCTCATCGTCATCGCAGCACAGTCGACCGCAGTCGACGCACAGCCGGACCCCAACTGCGTCCGAAGACGCTGCGCCAACCTCAAGGACGAGTACACGTACGTGCAGTGCCTGCGAGGTTGCCGCACCTAATCGAGTGTATCGAGGTCGAGTCAATTGCGCGTTCGTCCGATGACCGACTTTCTCGCCCCAAGTCGTAACGACTTGGCATGAAGGTGAGGTCTTTTGAATCACAATAGACGAATCGCAGCGGTAACAAAAGAAAATGAACACTTTTTGGCTCATTTGGTCTCGCGTTGGCATGCTGGTTTTGCGTGGGCGGCTGAGCAGCCTGGGTGGATTGGATGGATCTTATAGTGGGTGTTGAGGTGGATGATGTACAGTAAGTACAGCAGTGATGATTGTGGTTATATAACACAGAAAATGCTCTAATATACTCTGGGACTCGAGGGATTCTGCCCATGCCTTGCATGACTTCCACATCTCGACGAGTTCGCACATAGCGAATGGTTAGCGAGAAGAACATCGTCTCGAACCGGCCGTTTCGTGCACGAATGACTAAACGCCATCGGTCGGCGCGAGTGGAGTACTAGAATGGAATATCTGCGACGTGTGTGGTGAGCCTGTTTCCGATGAACGCTCAAGACGCAGGTACGTTCCCTATAAATGTAGCTTCAGACGACTTTAGGAGTTCATCAATTCTTTCCCCCCACGCCCTCACCTAGCTTCGAGGAGAACAAGGTCTCGCCACCACAACGACTTCAATGCTATTGGGTTCTTCTACCTGCCAGCTCAAAATTCTGTAGCTGTAAATCCGCTAAAATAAAAGAGATCACTTGATCTTATCTTCATCATTGCCTCCTCTCCACACGACTGCCCAACCATCGCCATTGACTCTCTATGGCGCGTTTGCATCGTCTCCCGTCAAACCACACGTGGATTACTGGTGGGACACTGAGATCACGGGCGGACGCACGAAGAGACCCAAACCAAACCAACGTCGCAGAGCTTCCGCTAGCGCTGGAGACGTTCCACTCCCCACGCAGGTCACATTGCCGTAACGCTCAACTTTCGATTGCGGATGCGACACCGACGTAGTGACTGGATAGATTGCGATTCAGATCGGTATCCAAACTTTTACTTCAGAAATTAAGAACATAATCTGGAGTCGAAACGGGCTTACAGTCGATGGGGAGCCAGGTGGATACTTAGTAGCATAATGTTTTGTGTGAGAAGCTGAAACTGGTGGGAGTCTTTCATGAGCAGCATAGACTCTGCATTGTCCCGATAGAAAGTGTCATATCTCTCCAAGAGGATGGTCATGAAGGCGTGGGGATTCGATTGTATGGCTTTGATGGTATGCACTAATGTCCGACCAAAACCGACCAGTTCCAGATCTTTTACTTAAGTTGGGTTGCTATCGGTCTGGTCGGAGACTGCGATTCTTGGGAATCCAAGGGGTAAGTCTTTTGAGGGAGTTGACTAATCAGTTGAAGTTCCCGTTATGGATGGACTACGTGGCGGATCTCACTCTTGTTTGCCTCCTCTATTTGTGGCGATGTCAGGATAGCCAAGTATGCTGACAAGAGAAACTAGTTTGAGTCCTGTGTGGAAGGTATGGACCAAATCGGCGAATACATTCAGCAGTCTTGCGGACTGGAGATGACGCTGGACTCTGATGCACGCGTACAACACCTTGCCGTGCACTACAACAGTCCCGTGTTGGTCGAACTTTCCAGGGCTCTCCAAAAAAGTATTGTTATTGAAATATTGTGAATATTGTCCGAGACAATAATTGATTGTTCGCCCCTGGCAATATACCTATGGTATTGAATGGGTCACTCAGTAACCAGTTTTAGAGCCAAATCTCGTCTCTGAAGCGGATGTTGCAGAGAACCTGGTCGAAAAGGGAGCGGGGCAATAAGCTGTGAAACGCCTCGTGTGGCTTGTATGTGCCACGAAGCATGTGTACTCGAAGTTCTGGCCTCTGCATTGATCTGGAGTCGTCGGTAGTGGCATCTCCCGATGGCATGTTCGGCTTCTTTCGGTGTCACTAAACTAAGGTGAGCCATTTTCACTTCAAGGCCACTAAAGCAGCTCTCGACGAGGCCAGCATGACCGCCGCCGAGCACATCACGTTCTTAGACATGATCTTGACGCAGTACGCCCTCAAGCTAGAGGACTTGGTCGCTATCGCTTGTGACAACATGGAAACGAACCGCGCCAACTCCAAGCGCATTGGAGTCCCCATGATCGGATGCGCTGCGCACCGATTTAACCTCGCCGTGAAGGACCACGTGAAGGACAAGCGAGATGTGATCAACAAGGTATCCGCCATGATGAAGAAACTAAGGACTGTGAAGCGACGGGCCGTGCTGAAGAAACACGGTTGCAAATACCGCCCAGTTCCCATACACGAGCTCCGCTGGAGCGGACTCCACCGAATGCTGAAGCTGCGCCGTATCACAAATGTACCAGCGGCAGCAAGCGCTGCCGCAACGAGAACACGCGTGTCTGCTGCGAAGAAGCCAGCGAACAGGAGCGCCGTAAAGAAGAGCACCACGAAGAAGCGTGCTGCGACAGTGGCCTTGCCGTCACCTGCACAGAATAGACGCCGTAGCCCTGAGCTAAAGTTCGGAACTTTCGATCCAACAATATCTCGACGGACACTTGTTCAACGCGAAAAAACATGAAAATCGCCGATTACGGCGATCTAGTGAAAGCATCCGCAACCCATCAGTTGAAGTACTTCTTGGTGCGACTGGGTACTGTACTCTTCGTCTCCAATTTTTACTCAAGCTCGAAGATCTCACCACGTGTCTCATTGATGATGCCCGAAAACCAATATGCACTCGACCAATCGCTCAGCGCGCACCCAGAACCCCGGACAAACAAATGGATCCTCGACTCATTCGTGGATTCATTTGTCGGGAAATCCTGAGTTCGTTCAACGAATATTGGGAAAACGGTTTGCAGCCTGCCATCTTGAAGCATTGGTTTCAACACAGTCGTTTACACCTCGACATGGCATAAAAAGGCGAGCCGAGCCGAAGGCTGCGCTTACGGGGAGCAGAGCGATGTTTGCTACATCGAGAAGCGATCTCGTTTGGTAGCTGTGCTCCTCGATCCACTTACTACTTCCGTGGGCATGGGCTCAAGCTCGATTCTTGGTGATACCGGTAATGCCGAATACTTCGACAAAGGCAGCATCGCTGTTGGCGTGTTATTTTCTCGACAACGATGCAGACATGGCACTGCGCTACCATCCACCCATCGTGCGCGGCTGCGTTTCCGCCCGCTGCGCCTTCCGATTATTGAAGTCGCCTGCGAGCTTCCTACAAATGTCCAAAATGGTCTTCCTGGCCAACGGCTTGCTGCACGTAACGACGGGGCTCTCGTGTCGCTGACGTCGCGAGGCTGAGTTTTTATTAATCGGTCCCACGCTCAAGTCGCTGGGTTGTCGTGCACGATCACGAAAACTTGGGTGAGAAACCAAGTCGTTTTTGTGTGCTTTTTGGATACCGCACCAAACCAATTCAACATCCACAATGCTCTTGTACGTACATGAACAAATTCAACACCCACAATCGTCCTGGGCACTTGACTTCGAAATCCACGTACACACCGAGAGAAAGAGAGAGGGAGGGAGTTGATTGACGTCAGGATCGAACGGGCGACTCAACCAAGAGCTTTGTGTACAAAGGGGGCGGTTGTGGATGGCGAATTTTGGGGGTTTTCCGAGTTTTGTTTTTTTTTTTTCCTGCAACGAGCGACTCGCGTGGAGATTGTACCAGAATGGAATTTCGAGAATTCCAAAGATTCGCGGCGATTTTTTTGTGGATGATGAAACGGAGTGGCCAAGCGACGGGCCATCGCCCTGTTTCTGGACACCGTTTTCATCATCCACAATCGAGGCGCTCGTATCGACTGCACCTTGTTTTGGCAAAAGAACCCATAATCTGCGCCGAGATTGCGAATCGAGAGCACGTGGTATGCTTTCTCAGTACCCTTCTTACTCATTTTGATTGGTGTAAATAACGTCAACAAATTATTTTATTGGTTGAAAATGTCAAATGTTCCATGTTTTCCGCGCGCAATCAGCGCCAACTTGCTCGGGCGTTCTTTCTCTGCACCATCTGACTTGATTGGGGGCTCGGAGGGGGTCTCGCACTCGCTGCCCATTTCCGAATCCGACGCGCCATGGGCCAGAGCGTCTCTGCCGACGACAAGCACAAGCCGCTGATCATCCAGCGCGTCTTCGAGCCGACGATCCACCGGCGCTTCATCAAAGATCGCGTCGTGTCGATCGAGCTCGAAGACAATTTCTGGACCAAGCCGCGCGCCGAGGAAATGGAGATCAAGGACCAGCGCTCGGGGCAAGTGCTCTTCCGGCTGCCGCCGCAGGACGGGAACCCGGCGACCAAGCACGAGCGCCACGTGATGCTGGACGCGTTCCGCGTGCCGGTCGTCGGGCTCTCGTGGACGAACCAAAAGCCGTCGCTCGCCGAGTACGTCGTCACGCCCGGCGGCGCCAACCCGAACGGCGACGAGATCTTCCGCTTCGGCACGCAGTTCAACCCGTTCTTCTACCCGCTCGAGCTCGCGATCAACAAGGAGTCCCCCGAGAGCGTCGTGAAGCTCTACGTGATCGGCCGCTGGCTCGCGCGCCGCGCAGTCGTGGGCATTCGCCGCGGCGAAGAAGGCCACATCTACAAGATCGCCGAGTTTAACTCGGTCGGCAGCGTCACGGACCCCAAGTACCGCATCGACATTGCGCCGGGCGTGGACGTGGCGCTCATGATCCTCTTCGCCGCGGCCATGGACGAGCAGGCGCGCCTCCACGAGAGCGGCTCCGACCGCTCGGCGCTGCGGACCGAGATTAAGCGCGAGCAGCGCCTCGAGCAGCAGCGACGGCGAGACGCTGAGACGCAGGCGGCCGCCGTACCCAACGTCGTCTCGCTCAACGACGGCGCGCAGCCAAAGTCGACCGCAACAACCATCACGTCCGTGCCAATCTCGTCCGCCGCAGGCGCTTCGTCGTCGTGAAATGGAGCCAAGCCAGAGTGAGCTTTGCAGTATGTTATAAGAGTGCAGCCCGTGGGGGGGGGGGGGGGGGGGGGGGGGGGCACAGAGAGAACAAGTAGGTGTCGCGCATGAATATATTGTATCTATTGGACGGATGAACGCCTTGTTGAAAAGTTGCGGTCGCTGTACGAATACATCAAGCACGAGCTCCAAGTTTGCTGATTTATGGTTGAACTTGATCTACTCTAACTTGCCAACCGGGTTTGCATTCCGACGTCTTTGCCCAGTGTGATTAAGTTAGATGGATCTGCGTCTCGAATTCTGATACAGTATACCTCAGTGGCCCCCGCGGTGTATCACGTTTCGCACAGCAACCTCTCCCCCGTTTGCTTTGGCCATGACAACTCGGAGTGCTGATCTTTCGAATGCGCTGCATTCGAAAGATCAGCATTAGAGTCATTTAGTAGTATCTTCAATGCGATGATGTTGTACATACTCTCAGATGCACTCCCCACGTCAGCTGTGGCCAAGGCACTGCGCTCTGCACTTCGAACGCCACGGAAAGTTGCATTCAACGCACGTCGCAAAGGATGTTTAAGGAGCTGGGAGAGCGGTGGTGTTCCAGTTGGGTTCGATTGAATCCCACATCCCCCTCGCTCATCCAGTCGGATGGCATCACGCTTGACCTGGATCGAGAGTTCTGCCGGGGAAAACTTCACGGTGCATCTTAGAGCGTCAATGGCTTTGAACGAGCAGGCGCATGGAAGGAAGACAATGATGACGATGACATCAAGTTTCTTCGATACCAACGGATTGACAGCTAAACAATCTCGAGTTGAGAAACCAGCAGCAGTGAAGTCGTCGTCGTCGTGGCAAGACCCTGTTCTCCTCGAAGCTGTTGGGGTCTCCCTTGACTAGGTGAGGACTTGGAGTTGGCGAAGCAACTTTCATAGGGAACGCACTTCGCTGATTTTCATTCTAAAACTGGGATCAGTCGCGCCAACCGACGACGTGTAATAGTAATCCGTGCACGAAACGGGAAGTTCGAGACGATATTCGTCTCGCCCACCTTTGCTGAGAGTCAGGACTCTGCGAGTTTTGCAGGCTATACAGTACAAGGCAAGGACAGATCGGACCGAGCTCCAGTGTCTATTACAGCGCGTTTCATTTGTTGATTTAGTTTCCATCTCACCACCACCATCACTGCTTACGCCACCCACAGCAACATTTACTGCAAGCCCCCTCCACCCCGCCAACCCATCCAAAAGTCGCACGCAGCATGACAACACGAGTCCAAGTGAGCCAAAAGAAAAAAAAAATTATTCGCGTTGTTTCGTTACCGTAGCGACTTATCCGTTGCGGTTCAATAGACATCACCTTCGCTACATACGACTTGGGGCGAGAAAAGTCGGTCATCGGACGAACGCGTGACCAGCTCGACTTCGACACAGTCGATTGATTAGGTACGGCAACCTCGCAGGCACTGCACGTATGTGTACTCGTCCTTGAGGTTGGCGCAGCGTCGTCGGACACAGTTGGGGTCCGGCTGCGCGTCGACGACAGTCGACTGTGCCGCCACGACGATGAGAGCGACGACCGAGAGGATGGCAAGCTTCATGGCTGGATATGTGGCGAGTTGAGTTCTCCGGGTTGCTTTTGGTCGAGGTGGTATGTTTTGGAATGAGAAACTGATCTGGTGTTGGGGGTTGCGAGGGTCTTGAAGACCCCGATCCGCCCATTGTTAGACGCGATGCTCTGTTGTGTTGGTCGTTCCAAGACGAACACATCAGAGTGATCGTTTGCTCGGTTGGGTGGTTCTTGCATGTCTCTACGTTCTCATCCACACGGCCAATAATACGTGGTCTTCAGCGCGGTTATCTTGTTGAGTCTTCGAATCGTTTATGCTCAATGGCAGGAAATTCAAGTGTCCTGGTTTAGACAGAAAGATAGTATTATTGTCGTGGTCAAAAGTCCGACAAGACTTTTCAGCGGGATACATCAGTGACAAACGACTCCAGAATAGGATTCTACCGGACGCAAATATACCAAATTGTGTGGTTTCTGCGTCATGAATGATGGAAGAGTCGTGGAGCACTCATGGCTCCACGGCAGCTATCGCATTCTTGAAACTAGAGTCGGAAAGAGGAAGCGCTGGGCATTCTTTTACGGCCACGCACGAGCCGAACCGAGTCGAGTTCGATCCAGTGTTTGAGAAAATTCGAGCATGTTAGAATTTTTGATTCATGACTTTTGGACACGTCGATACTGGACAGCACACAGAGTGTACACGAACACTCCACTCGAGACTAACGATTTGTCTGTTCGGATCTGACCCACCGCTGTGCATCCTCGCTGGACTCATGATTTGTCTTTGGGAGGTACGGTGATTGGCGACGAATTCAAGACAACACTCCAGACGACACTCCGGAACATTCTGGCGTGCTTCAAATCTCCCAACTAGACCCTTGGCCAGGACGATAGATAAAAATGGTTACTATGCGCGTACATGTATTGGTCGTGTGGATGAGAACGTAGAGACATGCAAGAACCACCCAACCGAGCAAACGATCACTCTGATGTGTTCGTCTTGGAACGACCAACACAACAGAGCATCGCGTCTAACAATGGGCGGATCGGGGTCTTCAAGACCCTCGCAACCCCCAACACCAGATCAGTTTCTCATTCCAAAACATACCACCTCGACCAAAAGCAACCCGGAGAACTCAACTCGCCACATATCCAGCCATGAAGCTTGCCATCCTCTCGGTCGTCGCTCTCATCGTCGTGGCGGCACAGTCGACTGTCGTCGACGCACAGCCGGACCCCAACTGTGTCCGACGACGCTGCGCCAATCTCAAGGATGAGTACACGTACGTGCAGTGCCTGCGAGGTTGCCGTACCTAATCAATCGACTGTGTCGAAGTCGAGCTGGTCACGCGTTCGTCGATGACCGACTTTCTCGCCCCAAGTCGTATGTAGCGAAGGTGATGTCTATTGAATCGCAACGGATGAGTCGCTACGGTAACGACACAACACGAGCATCTCTGTCCTTCTCTACTTTTGGCCCTCTTGGACTTGTTATGGCATGTAACGAGCTGGTTCTGCACTGCGTGGTGGACTAGATCGGTCGTCCAGTAAGTGTTGCTGTGGGTTTCGCAAGCATTATTACTGTAAACTTTGTATTTTTGTACCCGGGGGTTATAGCCGTTAA
Organism: Pythium myriotylum; assembly: GCA_023091665.1. Taxonomy (NCBI): domain Eukaryota; phylum Oomycota; class Peronosporomycetes; order Pythiales; family Pythiaceae; genus Pythium; species Pythium myriotylum. Next base: position 477,433 of record JALJCQ010000014.1, read on the forward strand.
CCCCCCCTTGGGGAGGGGGTTCAAAAACAGGGGGGGTTGAAAAACAAAGTTTGTGCCAGCATCAAATGTATTATGATGTGTTATCTTATGGCTTGCATTCGACCCATGACGATGTCGTTGAGTCGGCGGGTGGGGCTACACGAAAGCGATCTCGTGTCCCGAGATGTCGCCCCAAGCATCTTCAGTTCACGAGATCATCCGCGAATGCTTTGTCATCTTCCTCTGCACGAGGTTGTGGTAGTGGAGAAAACAATCGAGCCCACCATCAGACAACTTCAGGTCGGGAGGGTTCTCCATAGTCTCGAGGAGCAGAGCTCCCGCCTCAAGCGGCGAGTCACACGGTGATGATTGAGTCTTTCATTTCTGTTCGCTTCGACGAGGAACGTTTCAAGCAATTCCGACATGAGGTCTCATTGTTTGCATCCAAGTTGGAAGATAAGGCGAAGCTCGACGAGAGACGCTGGGAAGCGGAGTCAGACCCCAGAGACGCTGAGGAATTCTAGAACGATCCAACCGAGTCAACCGAGCCAAAAGCCCACGATAGCAAGGTTCTAGAAGGTCCTGGCCTACGATGTGAATAATTCAATGAGTTAACAAAATCTTTTACAAAGGGGGAGGGGGCATAAGTCGTTAACCCCCTCCTTGGGAGGGGTTAAAATAGAGGGAGGTTGAATTGGAGGGAGGGGGCTGAAATACAAAGTTTACAGTAGTTAGACTCTTCTGGTTCCTTCGATTTGGCTTTTTCTTATCATGTCGGATCGTTCAAGAATGGGCACACTCAACAACTCCAACGCACAGCCAACCGGAGCTCTGAGTTGGCGTTGCTTTTGGCACTAATATGGTCTCTTGTGATCGCGAGCACCGTCCATACGCCTGGATGTCTCTGTAAGGGGAGCCAGTGGTCGCATCAAGCCACCGATCGGCGTTCTTCGAGACTGGTTGCCTGGCTCGGATTTCGCATCTGGCGTCGGTTTTGACCGAGTACGTCTGCGACGTGTGAGAAGAGCTCCTCGATGTCTTCTCCAAGTCGACGCGGACCTCTCCAAGGCTCTTGCGGACAGCGGCGACGCTGGATGGGCAAGCACTCGTCACGCTGAGGATCCCAGAGGCTCTCTCTGCCTGCCCCTTGCTGAGCTCCCCATGTGCACCCACCGTGGAGTGGTACAGATCCTGCCTCGCCCATTGGCTGATGCCTGCTCACTTCTTCCACCCACACACGCGAATCGCTGGGTTCATCGTCGAAGGGGAAGATGGCGGCGACCTCGGCCTTCGCGTCGCTCCACGAGGCGTGCGTAGCTGCCGACGGCGCCTCGCTGGTCCGAGAGGTCGAGGCGCTTCTCGCCCAGGGTCCGCAACCCCGAACCCACTACGAGACTTCAATCTCGCTATGCGGTCTATAACATCCAGCCAAGCGAGATTTTTATTTCCAGGAGTTAGATTCTCAGTACAGCTAAGGCGACTGCCTGTCCAAGCGACATAGCAGTCCACTAGAACAACTCCTCTTGCCCATCCAGCCATTTACCCTAAAGCTCGCCATTCCCTCCGCCATCGCTCTCATTGCCGTGGCCGTGCAATCCACTCCCGTCGACGCGCAGCCGGATCCCACTTGTTTCCAGTGGTCCAACAAGTTCCGGGTATTAGCCCCAGGCGTGCACATGGGGCTACCGAGCCGAACCCGAAGCGAATTATGACGGCTGACTCGCTTGCGAGATAAAGAGCATTGGGGTGTCGGTGGTCCTGAGCTCGAGGACGAAGCCGTTGATGCAAATGATAGAGATCGCTTCATGTACGCCACATCCTCAAGATCGCACGGTGTCAACTTGTCACCCAACTCCACAATCTCCTTGCGGTTAGCCCACACAAAATGACCTTCTGCGGTGGCCGCACACTGGAGTTGTGCAAGGTCGGAGATCGTGCGTTCATCGAAAGAGCTGTTGTGTAGCTTGAGCAAATCTCGAAGAAGTGCCACAGTGGCTCGAGGAGAAAGTTTCCCACTCTTGGAAGGCTCAACCACGTGGTCTTCTGACAACTTGAGTTGGTGGTCAATAAGATTGTACATGGATAGTCTGGGCTCGCTCCGTCATGGACACGATTCCTACAAATGCAAAATTCAGCAGAAACATTACGATGCAACACGAAAAGAAAATCGTACCAGGAAAAATCAAGCCGATCACTTCCTCCAATATCCATATGCCTGCCTAATGACACAACCTCAGGCACGACATTTGACAGGATTCAAATGTCCCACATGTGTATCCCGTTGGAGCACTGAAATTGGCGATTGCCGGAAGTTGCAAGCTGTGCAAGATGGTACAGTAGTCGAAAACAGAACGCCCCGAGGCAGGGTGTTTATTGCAGAGCGTTTTCGTGCTCTCTGTGCTGAACAGCTTCACTTTCGTCACCACCATCACCTCGATCACCACGATCATCGTCATCACCGTCATCACCATAATCACGACTTGACTCCTGTACTATTTACGTGAGTCACCCAGACCCACCAAGTTGAGCTCTTACAGGTGCACCAGTTTAACCCCGCCGAGTTATTAGGACTCACACAGACGAACTCATCCTCACTTGCATCACCATCATCACCATCATCATCATCATCATCATCATCATCGTCAGACATTGCTGAGGTCACCCACACCAACATCACCCATCAACCAAGCCCACCCAGGTTATGGAGAACCAGCAAGCCAAAGCGGAACCCAAAAGAGCTAACATAAAATGGAGAACGGAAGAAAAACAATAAGCAAAAAAAGAAGAAGAAAAAAAGAACACAAAAAACAATTGTATTGCTTCCTTATCGTCGCGACTCATCCGTTGCGATTCAGTAGACCTCACCTTCACCCAAACTGCGAGCGAGAAAGTCGGTCATCGAACAAGCACGCGAGATCGGCTCGACCACGACGCAGTCGATTGATTAGGTGCGGCAACCTCGCACGCACTGCTCGTACGAGAACTGGTCCCTCGAGTTGGCGCAGCGTCGTCGGACGCACTCGGGGTCTGGCCCTGCGTTGATAGAAGTCGCCTGCGCCGCCACGACGATGAGAGCGAAGACCGAGAGGATGGCGAGCTTCATGGCTGTATAATATGTGGTGAGTTGAGTTGTCTGGGTCGCTGGTGCTTGAGGTGGTAGGTTGTGGAGTGAGAAAACCGAGAAAACTGGTTTGGTGTCGGAGGGCTATGCAAGACAGTTCTGTACACCGGAACGGCGAGGAGTCTCTCGTCCACGTCGCAGATGTAGTCGCTTCGAGACCCCGACCAACGTGAGGTTCACCGATGGACGCGATAATGGGAATGTGTGTTGGTTGCTGGACGCCAAACGCATCCGAGCATCGCATCTAACACAGGCGCCATAACACAGACAACCGTTTGCTCTCTTGCATATCTTTATGTTCTCACCCATTGCGCGAGTCGCACCACCACATCTGCGCCTATAACAAGAAGACGGACCATGCAGCCAATGTCTCGATGGACTCCAATTGTAGCCCGCAGGCAGACACTCCATCCGATCCCGTCCTCTCCTCTCAGAGGAGAAGACGTGATCGGATGAAGTTCTCTGGCGTCTGCATGTCGAGGAGTCGCCGCGCCGTCTATCACACATCGCACAGGCTCCCTCTGCATGCACGTTGCTGAGGTCCGTTACCAACCAGATTGCTTCCATACATGTATATCACGTTGGAGCTCTGCGATTGGCGATTCGGCGATTGCCATAAGTTGCAAGCTATGGTAGCCAAGAACACAAATCGCGCCGGGCCCTAGCGTTTACTGCATTAGAGCGCGTTGGTCGCGTTTCCTGTGTTGAATAGACTTCAGTTTCACCTTCGTCACTACCATCACCACGATCACCTCGATCACTTCGATCACCACGATCACCACGATCCGTCATCACCATGATCACGACTTGACTCCTGCACTTATGTGATACCACACAAGGATCCAGCACAAAAGCACCATGGACCGTGGGTGAAAACATAGAGCAGAACAAGATGCGAGAGACACAGAGCGCCAGTATGCCAGTATTCTCCCTCCCCCGTGTTTCCCAGAACGATCATCGACGGGCATCGGGCGAGGGCGCTCTCAACGCCGCCAAACACGAGAGTAAATCAACGACGACATTCGTGTCACTCTACAATCTGCCAGCTCAAGCACAAGTCCACCCAGCCAACGCGACTCGACACCAACCCTTGAAGCTCCCGCTCTTCTCGGTATCCGCAATCGTTGCCATGGCGGCGCAAGCAACCGTCGTCAACGCGACAGCCACGGAGTGCATTCGAATCCGCTGCGCCGGCTTGACGGGGTACGGATACATTCAGTGCACGTGGAGTTGCCGCGGTTGATGCACTGAAGTGGAGTCGACCATGCATGACGATGCTGGTGATGACGCAATTGAGGTCTATTGGTCGCAATAAAATCTGCCCGAACATTTACCACATATTCGTCCGCTGCTCGTCCGTCTCGTATTGTAGCGATAACGAAATAGCGCGGTCATTCTTTTCCGCACTCTACTTTCGGCGTCGGTGTGTGATGGTTTTGCCTCGGCACTTACGTGAGTCACCCAGACCCACCAAGTTGAGCTCTTGCAGGTCCATGGGACCGCTCGAGAAAGGGCGCACTCAACAACTACAGCGCACAACTCGAAATTGGCGTTACTTTTGGCACTACTATGGTCTCTTGTGGTCGCGAGACCGTCTATACGCCTGGAGAGGCTGGTTGCCTGGCTCGGATTTCGCATCTGGCGTCGGTTTTGACCGAGTACGTCTGCGACGTGTGAGAAGAGCTCCTCGATGTCTTCTCCAAGTCGACGCGGACCTCTCCAAGGCTCTTGCGGACAGCGGCGACGCTGGATGGGCAAGCACTCGTCACGCTGAGGATCCCAGAGGCTCTCTCTGCCTGCCCCTTGCTGAGCTCCCCATGTGCACCCACCGTGGAGTGGTACAGATCCTGCCTCGCCCATTGGCTGATGCCTGCTCACTTCTTCCACCCACACACGCGAATCGCTGGGTTCATCGTCGAAGGGGAAGATGGCGGCGACCTCGGCCTTCGCGTCGCTCCACGAGGCGTGCGTAGCTGCCGACGGCGCCTCGCTGGTCCGAGAGGTCGAGGCGCTTCTCGCCCAGGGTCATGACGTGAACGAACACGACAAAGTGGGGCTTCGTCATATACATCACGAGGAAGAGGACGGTTCGCCTGACGAACGGTGTTTCGTACTCGCAGGAAGAGCGCACACCACTCCATGTGGCTGCGCGTAGCGACAAGCTCGAGAGTGTGCGGCTGTTGATCGAGAAGGGCGCCGATGTCAACGCGAAGCTGCCGGTGGGAAATGAGAGCACGCGACGTGCACTGGACGGCGAGAGCGCTCACAAACTCGGTGTTTCTTTTTTTCTTTTGCAGCGCGGCTTCACGGCGCTGCACTTCGCAGCGCGCCATGCGCGTCTAGAAGTGGTCGAGTTACTGGTGAAGAATGGCGCGGACGTGAACGCCACCATGGAGGTACGCAGCGTCGATGCCTCCTCGTCTCCCAAGCAGGAAATCTGATGTGTGGGTTTTGAGACCAGCATGGTCTGTCGGCGGTCCATATCGCAGCAGAGACTGGTCGCGTGGAAGTTCTTGATTTGCTGATGTTGAACGGAGGCGACTTGCAAGTGCCGATGAGGGTGTGGTGTAGACTGATGGGTATTGGCCACTGATATGAGTACTCAAGAGTCGTTGGTGTCGTTGAAAACGTAGCGCGGAGTTTCAGCCCTCCATTTGGCGGCGCGCGGAGGCCACGTCGATGTGGCGCAATATCTTATCGAGAAAGGTGTTGATGTCAATCTGGCAACCGAGGTACGCAAAGCACAATCGCTCAACTCGCGGTGGGAACGCGAGAGTAGTGGGCTGAGGTGATGATATGGACAGGAGGGAGTCACAGCCTTGCATGAAGCGGCTAGCCGCGATGACATTGCAATTGTCGAGTATCTTCTAGAGCAGGGAGCGGACTGTAGAGCAGTTGACGAGGTATTGTTGCCCCCAACTGGAAAGGTGAGACCCAACCACTGACGATCTCGAACGCATAGAGAGGACTCTCTGCGCTCCATCGATCAATTTGGGGTTGGAAGAAGCGCTGTGCTAAAGCGTTCGCCATAGCAAAGCTTTTGGTCTCGTATGGGGCGCCGTGGGATGAAAGTTGCGAGCATGAGCTTGATTCCAGGCTACAACGCTACCAAGAGGCTGATTCGGATGGCTCGAATTTGCACAAAACATTGCGGTGGCAAACGGGCATACGTCCGTGCGTCCTGCACTGGGGACAACAACTAGCCAACGGGTCGACATAGCTCACAGATATCCCGGTCGAGGTCGTTCTTCGAGGGGAGGAATCGGTGCGAACGTATCTTGCAGACTTGCACGATTCCCGCGTGGACGAGTTAGTTCTCCGTCGCAAGGTATGCGTCGTTGGCCCAAGTCAGTGGGGAAAGACTTCCCTGGTGAAGTCGCTGACGTCTCTTTCGCCAATGCTGGTTGCTGAGGCCGACCGCACGATCGGGATTGACTTATTTGCTCACGACTTCGCACAAAACGACGAAGCTGCGGGCACGACGAAGCGCTACGAGATAACGTTCTGGGATTTTGCCGGCCAGGACGAGTATCAGGCGGCTCATGCCATGTTCTTTTCCAAGCGCACGCTCTACATTCTTTGTGTGGACATGGAAAGGTACAGAACTGCATTGCGAGAAGCCGATGCAGCCGAAACTGCTCGTGAAGCGGAGCATGCAATGGCCCGGTTCTTGCGAGCGAATGTGTTTCGGTGGGTACGCGCGATCATCTCTCGCCAGGCGGACGCCGAGTTCGTCGTGGTTGGGACCAAGATCGACATGATCTCGAGCGAGCGAGAGGCTGAGATGCTGTGGCGTGATCTGAGCGATCGCCTCAACGAGTGGATGCGATCGTTTGTGAACGAGATTGATCGTGAGCTTGCATCGAGTATGGCTAACGATGCGAGCGAGGACAACTCCCAAATCCAGTCACTCAAGGCCACTCTAAAACATTTGTTTGCCAGCGAGTGGCTCAAAGTTGCCAGTTCTGACGCAAACTCAATCAAGCGTGCCGTGCACGACCTCGAGGCTCGCATTGTCACGAGTGGACGCAGCTTCCTTATGCCCGTAACGTACACGCGTGTGCTGGAGGCGATTCGTGCAAGACGGTCTGCTGCGGCGCGAATGTCTGGTGTAGATCGCATCGCCAATAGTATTGTCCCCGTGCGAGCGTTATGCACAGACCTGATGCAAGATGTCGATGGCCTGGATGGCGACGAGTGTCGTGCGATTCTGGAATCTCTGCATGACCTTGGAGACCTTCTCTGGTACCAACATGAAGCCTCAGGGGTCTTCAAAGACACGGTAATCATCGATCCGACGCTCGTGCTCGACTTTGTACGTGAGGTGATTACCCATGATCACACAGCGCGGCTTGCAAACCAGCCTCAATCTGCGCTTGAGGAAGGGCGTTTACTAAATAGGTATCTTCAGACATTGCCGATGTGGAAGGATCTGGACGAGGAGCTTTTGTTTGCATTCAAGCAGCTGCTTCAGTTCTTCCAACTCGCGTACCCAGCCGATAATGCCGAGATGGACTGGGACTCGGACCTCATAGTTCCGACTTATTGGACGGTCCACCAGCCAAGCGACTCGAGGCAGCGACTCATCCAGCAAGCGTCTATGTCTCAACGCCATGGAATTCCGCCAGGTGCCTCACAGTATTGCTGGGAGTATGAACTCGCAGCCGAAGTATCAGAGACCGTCTTCGAGCAATTTGCCGTCCAGAGCTATAGTTCACTGCTCAGGCGACGCGTTTGCCGCAACGTCATTGAAGCTTTCGTCCACGGTGACTGTGCTGTTCTCATCACACTGTCTCCTGGTTCTTCATCTCGTGACATGATCCGCATTGAGGTTGCAGTGGCCAATAGCGCGATCGGATGGCAGTACCTGCGGTACTACATCATGGCGATCGAGACGGTGCTGGACGACTACCCCGGGCTTGTCGTGTCCCGTTACATTGTCGACATGAGCGATACAGACGCCAAGACCAACCGCCATCGACTAGGCTATGCGATCCAGATGCTGGAAGATGCGCAGTGGATGGGAAAAGACGAAAGCGAAGTGCGCGATAAGATGCCTTGGCTACCCTTGAACATGGATTGGTGTGTGGAAAAGGCCTGGCGACATCCTGGGGCGTTGCAGCAACTCCGCACGCGAGAGCTTACACGGGAAACAGTAAGCAAAATCGACGTGCTAAAGAAGATTGTCGTTGCCGACGACACAAGGCGCCAGTACCCTGCTTTGTGGACAGTCAAGTACGATGCCGACGCGAACTCGATCGAGCTACGGATGCTAAGCGACTTGTCGGGTGAATGTTTCCACGAGCCGATCAAGATCAACGTACCGTCTTCATTCTTCGCTACCCGCGGGAGTCTTCTTCAGGTAAGTGGACTATGTATGTGCCTTTTTTTTGTGAATATACCTAGGCTAAGATATCGACTCCCGAGCAGAATGGTTTGGCTATCCTATCCAACGTCGTTCCCGAGGTAATCTCACTCGGCATTTTCCAGAAGGCTGTCGAGAACATTATACCAGGTCCGTGTCAACATCACAGATGTCCTCCCTACATGAGCTCTAACAAAGTGCACAGCGATTGATAGCCACGTCGACCGCGCCAAGAAGTTGTACAACCTGATTGAGAAGCTTGATCTCGCTTCGACCGGTGCTGTCGAGTTTTCTTCGGGTCGAAAAATCTCTCCACGCGCCGCGGTTGCGCTGCTTCGCGATCTTTTGATTATTTATGACAGTTCATTCGACGAGCTGAGACTACCTGATCTAGCTAAGCTACAGTGTGCAGCAACCGAGGACGGTCACTTCGTATGGGCTAGCCGCCAAGAAATCATGGCGCTAAGTGACACACTCACACCTTGTGACCCAGAGGACGCGAAGCCACTCCAGCGCACGCTATCTACTACTTCGACAGCATCGACAAACCCTTCGGTCGGGAACACTTCGATCCAGCTACGTCTCGTCATTTGTCGAATCGACGGGTTGACGTCGTGGGACTGGCGCCGCGTGTATTGCACGTGGGAATTGCTCGATGCCGCTTCTGTTCCTCTGGCTTCTGGGTCGACCCCGCCGCATTTGGATACATCTTCGGCGCCATCGTGGTCATCAATCGAGTTCGCGATAACAGATGTCAAGTCAATCTCATCGCTGCAAGCTTGTTTACTTGTCGTGCGTGTGAAGCGACCGAGTCGCTGTCTTGGAGTCGTCAAGTAAGCTGTTTGTGGGCCGCTTCGAGATTCTTCAAGGCTGACGATGCGATTGGTGGTTTTTTTTATAGGAGTCTCGGAAAGGGTCAATTTGTTTTCGGTGACCAGGTCCCCAACGCGTTTGGCCAACAAGTCAATCTTGAGGTCCCGGTCAAAGGAGACAGGTCACCTTCAACAGTGCATTTCCTGCTGTCCGTCTGCCCGTGAACGAAGTCCAGTCGCGAAGCCAACACCACCGCCATTCAGACAAGCTTACTAAACACGCCACCGAAGTGAAACTGTACTTAATTGTTTTTGTTTCTTTGCTTCGTTACCGTAACGAATGATAGTGTCGAGAGCGGAGGTACAACTCCCGCGAACGAGTACGAGTACTGGTTAGCAAGGCTCAGACACAGCATGCAGGACGCAAGATGCAGGGCGCAGAGCGCAATACGCATCATCCGCGGCAGCGCCACACGCACTGCTGGTGCTGGAAACCTGATGTTGAATTGTTGCAACGCTGGATGCAAGCCGAGTCCCCCTGCGCGCCCACGACGGTGAACTGCGACGCGACGGCGAGGAGTGCGAAGACCGACAGAATGGCGAGCTTCATGGTTGAGTGGGTTAAGCGATTTGAGCGAGTTAAGCGAGTTGAGCAGGTCGGGTGGTGAAATGGAGACGTGTTGAGGCGGAGGAGGGGTGATGAGGTGCTTGGGTGTCTTGAGCTTTAGCGTGAGCTGGAGCTGGGGTTGGAGCTGGAGCTGGAGCTGGAGCTCGCAGATGGCAAAGTGGGTGAGTGAAGGCTCGGCTCGTTGCGAAGCCAGTACGGCGAGTCGATTGTGCAGTCCACTTTTCCGTCCGGTGGGATCCGGCGAGTGGAATCACGACCTTGGGTGTTTGATACACGAACTCGAGTGCATTGTTTCCATGGGAGCTGTCGTTTGCTCGGATGGACGATGTGTCGTACTCCGTACGAGTCAGTGTTTCCACATCAGGTCCGACGGGGTCCATGAGGTGGGTCCATCCACGGCTCCACGGACGGATGATAGGAGTGTGTAGTGTCTCTAGCGTCATGATGGATGATAATGCGCTGAGTGTTGTATTGCACGGTATCTCTTGCTCGGTGGGCCATACTTGAAGTTTCGTAGCATCAACTGCCCAAGGACCAGTCATCGGGTGCGCAGCACCTGACGTTGGAACGGAGCATCGGACGGCGTAGAAAGGGCCTTCTGGCAGAGGCCCAATTAGCGGTAGCCCCCAGTCAGAGACAGCAATCACAAACACGTGCTGCCAGCTACGAGTTATTGTCTCATCTGTTGATTGAACAGTACTACTGACTCCGACATGTATGACGCCTCGAGCGTCAGCTATCCTCTGTAGGTAATACGTACGCACTGTGCGTCTTAGTCAGCGATCCAAACGAGGACCATTCCCACTAGATAGCCCGACCGAGTCTACGAAATTCAGTGCACTCCAGCACAAGGCAACACGGCCAAATAGCCAACAGACACGAACTGTGATTAAGAAAATGTCAGCATGACTCACGATTCGTCTTGAATCCAGTGATAGAAGGGTCCATATGTTGGTCCATTTCCACGCCCAAACCCACGGCGTGGGCCTGGGCGTAGGCTTGAAGAAGCTCGTGGCAGTGGTCTGATGATGCCGATGGCAGCTTGTCATGAGGAAGTTTCCTCGTGCAAGATCATTGGGAGCAACACAGTACTGCCGAATGCTGGTTTTTGACTCGACGTCGTCCAGACGAGTTTTGCCTCTATCATCGCTATCTCCTCGTGCTGCGTCTTCCTGGTTGCTCTCCTCGGCGAAAGCCTGACCGGCCATTATACTTGCTTCTCACTCTGCAATTTGCCGGCCTACCCACAAACGACGCTTCCGATACACTCTACACAGTCAACACTCAGCCATGAAGCTCACTATCCTGTCCGTCTTCGCTATCTTCGTCATCGCCACCCATACCACGGTCGCCCAGGCTCCCGCTCCACCGCCAGCCAAGATTCCGGTCCCGGGCAGCGTTGAAGCTTGCATTCAAAGGCGCTGCGCGGGGCTGGTGGGGCCTGCATTCCAGCAGTGCACGTGGGGTTGCCGTAGCTGATGGGGCCTTTGATGTATTTTACGTTGCCCGTCCATCTTGCCTACATTGGTAACGAAGTAAACGCATTTCGTTCAGTCCCACGTCGATAGCTGGTTTGGGTGGTTTGGGTGGCTGTTGTCGGAGCCGAGGAAGCGCAGCGTAGCGGAGATCCGCGTCCGGGGTGATAGGGTACATTTTACACCCCAAGTCGAGTCTACGCTTTTAAAAGCAAATAGATATTTCTTTTTGTGGTCCCATGAAAGGGCCACACAGTATGGCCCTGTTTTCGGGTGAGAGAATGCAGAGTAAAGTGACTCGTTTCGTTTCGTAGTGAAGGCTTGATGAAGGTCAACAGAGTGACTCCTACTACATGGCGACCTACGTGCAGAAACGAAGTGTACAAAAAGATTGACCAAGAGCTTCGATCTCGCTTGCCATCTCATCAATGAGTTCCAGGAGGCAGTACAAGCCCGAAGTTCTGTTGGGAGGGGAGGGGGGGGGGGGGGGGGGGCGTTCATGCTGTACCGTTCAGATTCTGCTCTCTGACCAGTTCTAGAGAAGTCTAACAAAGGAGCGGCAAACCTGCGAGAATAGTCTCTAGCTCGGCTGGCCAATGTTTGGATGAATGCCTAGTACTTTCTTACCCATAAAAGGATCCCATAATATGGCTTGGTTTCCGTTGCCAGGAGACAGGTTGTCGAAAACTCCATCGGCTATAATATCAACTGTGCTACGCTTACAACGTCACGGTGCGGTAAAGACTCATGGATTGTATGCGATTTCCACCCACAATCCACGAGAGCGGTAGCATCATGTGAAAGACTCATAGTTTGTCTCCGAGTCTGGACTCAGAATCGCGGATCCTCCCACGTGGTGCAACTAACTTCCAGTACAATCTCATCCGTGATCGTATAGAACGTCGTAACATGCATATGTCGGGTCGTGGATGACATGCATTTTGTGAATAACAGCGCATTTTGAAGACGAAACCTGAGTCTTCGGCTCCTTGAAGCCACGAAAATATCTAAAGCATCACATCGCTGGTCGTGGGTGAGAACGTAGATGCGTGCAAGAACAATCCAACGAGTGCAAACGACATCTCCACCCAGAAGCAATGCACCGGTAAGGATCCTGTCTATCCGGCTCTCTCGACGGATTGGAGCCTCCATGGGGATACGCGCAACTCTTAACACCGGCTCAACTGTCAGACTTTGCTCACTTGCCAACCAACTAGCTCCAGCTAACGCGAAGCAGCAGCCCACCCAAGCAAGTTCTCTCGCTACCCAAACATGAAGCTTGCCATCCTCTCCGTCCTCGCTCTCATTGCTACTGCTGCGCAATCCACTGCCGTCAATGCGCAGCCATTCGCGAACAGGAGGCGGTTTCAATCACACCCAAGCGCAAACGCACACGGTCGCACTAGATACCGACGAGGAGTCGATATGACGGGCAGTCACCTTAGCTGTACTGACAATCTAACTCCTGGAAATAAAAAAAAAAAAAAAAAAAAGGATTTCAAAGGCGAGTGTTGTGGCTACGGTCGTTCTCGTTGAAGAGGACAGGCATTTCCGGACACATCCAATATTCGTGGCCTTGGGAGGTTTGTCACCTGTAACAATGGATATCACACGGCTTAGCCGACATTGAGCACTTTGGTCTAAACTCGCCCACTTCTTTCAACTCAATGGAGTCCATGACTGTTCGACCGGTCCAGGATTGCACTTGAGACTAGTGCTTGAATACCTCAATCCAACAAATTCTTGTCCTACCAGCAGCGACTACTTTGATCTTGTATGAAAAAATAAAGGTCCCTGGATGTTAAGAGGAGATACGCACAACGACTTCGCAAGCGGCCGAGTTTTCGTCGCCATCCAAAGGAACAAAAACCCGAGCAACGTCGCTTCCCTCGTCTGTCTCTCGTGGCACGAAAGTCGTCAATGTAACTGCTCCTACGCCAACACACCTACGAGAGACAGTTAAATTTCCCGTCCTACACCTTGACGAAACACAAAACATAGTACTCAAGTACTCACTTGACAATACCAAGGCAGCGACTCGGTCGCTTGACCCGAACTGACAGTCGACTTTGGCGCAACATATCTAGTGATGCTACTCGTGAGAGGGCAAAATCGACTGTGTCCCAGGAAGGGGCGCTTGCGTAGTCCGAGTGAATTGGTGTCGAACCGGACGCTATTGGGGTCGAAGAGTTGGGATGGATGAGCTGCCACTTACAATACACCTTGCGCCAATCCCACGCCGTGAGCCCTTTGATGCCTATCACACTGAGCCGAAACCGAAGCGAATTATGACGGCTGACTCGCTTGCGAGATAAAGAGCATGGGGGTGTCGGGGGTCCAGAGCTCGAGGACGAAGCCGTTGATGCAGAAGATAGAGACCGCTTCATGTGCGCCACATCCTCAAGATCGCATGGTGTCAACTTGTCACCCAACTCCATAATCTCCTTGCGGTTAGCCCACACAAAATGACCTTCTGCGGTGGCCGCACACTGGAGTTGTGCAAGGTCGGAGATCGTGAGTTCATCGAAAGAGCTGTTGTGTAGCTTGAGCAAATCTCGAAGAAGTGCCACAGTGGCTCGAGGAGAAAGTTTCCCACTCTTGGAAGGCTCAGCCACATAGTCTTCTGACAACTTGAGCTGGTCAATAAGATTGTACATTGTCTGGGCTCGCTCCGTCATTGACACGATCCCTACAGATGCAAAAGTCAGCAGAAATACTACGACGCAACTGGACAAAAAAATTATGTACCAGGAGAAACCAAGCCGATCACTTTTTGCAATATGCCGAATGACACAACCTCAGGCACGACATTTGACAGGATTGAAATGCCGCTCTACCACATACACACAAATACAATTAGTATGAGGTGAAGAGTCTGTGCGAGCTCGAGCTTTACCTTGATCAAGCTGCTGTGTTTGGCGAGGAATGCAGGGGGGACATTGATCTCAATGGGGTCGTGGAAACAATCTCCGGATAGATCGCTCAACATCCTTAGCTCAACTCGCTTTTGTATAGCCTCGTACTTCAATGTCCACAGCGCTGGGTACATGCGACGCGTGTCGTCCGCGATCACGAGCTTCTTTAACACCTCAACTTTGTTCACAGCCTCGCGTACGAGTTCTTCTGTACGAAGCTTTTGAAGAGCACTTGGGTGAAGCCATGATTTCTCCATGTACCAGCCCATATCCCGCGGTAGCCAAGGCATCTTCTCCCGCACAGTGGACTCATCTCTGCCCATCCACGTCGCATCTTGAAGAGCCTGGACAGCCTCGCTCAGCTTGTGCCGACGAGCCTTCGGCGTTTTGGTATCGACTACGTAGCGCGAGACGATGAGGCCAGGGAAGCTATCAAGCACTGTCTCGAGAGCCATAGCATAGTATCGCAGGTACTGCCAGCCGATTGCACTGTTGGTTACAGCGACTTCAATGCGGATAACGTCGCGGATCGACTCGCGAGATGTCAGTGTTATGAGCGCTGTGCAGTCTCCATGGACAAATGCTTCAATGAATTTTGGTCCAACTCGTCGTTTAAGCAGCGAGCTGTAGCTTTGAACGGCAAATTGCTCGAAGATCGTATCGGCAACCTCCGCTGAGAATTCATACTCCCAGCAATAATGACTGGCACCGGGCAAGACTCCGTGCCGCGCCATCATCGTGTTCTGCTTGGTCAGCCGTCGCTGCGGGGTACTTGCTTTGTTCACCTTCCAGTAGGTCGGAACGATCAAGTCCGAATCCCAATCCATCTCAGCGTTATCTGCCGGATAGGCCAACTGGAAATACTGGAGTAACTGCTTGAAAGCGAAAGTGAGTTCCTCGTCGACGTCTTTCCATAATGTAAGCTGTCGCATGAACTCGTGGGTGAGTCGCCCTTCTTCGACGTATGGCGGCGGAAGATGTGTGGCACGCTTGGCATGTTCATGGGTGATGACCTCGCGCACAAAGTCGAGTACGAGCGTTGGGTCAATAATAACTGTGTCCTTCATCACACCAGAGGCTTCGTGCTGGTACCACAGCAGATCGCCAACATCGTGGAGGGTTTCTAAAATGGTTCGGCACTCATCGTCATTGAGGTCTGCTATCTCGTCCATCAGTTCTTTACACAGTGCTCGAACCGGAAGGATCAGGTTCGCAATACGCGAAGCGTTGCTTAAACGAGCGGTCTTCTCACGTCTCGCTCGCAAGGCCTCCAGCACTCGCGTGTACTTCAACGGCATGACAAAGCTTCGATCACTGCTGGCGATTATAAATTCAAGTGCGGTGCGCGCGCGCAGAACTGAATCTGCGTCTTTGCTGCTCACCTTTATCCATTCCTTGTCGAAAAGATGCGATAATGTGTTCTTAAGAGTTTGATAATGAACGTGTTCCTCTGAACCCTCCCGAATACCGCTTGCTGCAAACTCGTGGTCGATTTCCTCAGCGTACATCCGAACCCAGTCCTGTAGACGGCCACGAAGATCGCCCCAGATAAGGTCGGCTTGCTTGTCGCTCTTCATCGTGTCCATCTTCGTGCCAACAACGACAAACTCAGCATCAGCCTGACGAGATACAATCGCGCGCACCCAACGGAAGACGTTAGTGCGGAGGAACCGCGCCATAAAGTGTTCGGCCTCGCGGGGGCTGCGCTGGTGGTCGGCTTGTTTCAATGCGCGCTGATATCTCTCCAGATCGATACACAATACGTAGAGCGTACGTTTGGAGAAGAACATTGCGTGAGCGACCTGATACTCGTCCTGGCCGGCAAAGTCCCAGAATGAGATTTCGTGCCGTTTGCGTGGCTTGCCATTACCAGAGCCCTGCGTGAACGCGTGAGCGAATAGATCGATGCCGATCGTGCGATCATCTATATCGACAAGCGTTGGTTGTAGCGATGTGAGCGACTTGACAAAGCTCGTCTTGCCCCATTGAGTTGGCCCTACGACGCAGAGCTTACGACGGAGAATGAGTTGGTCGTGCCCAGACTTGGTCACTTCGGCCAAGTAGGTGAAGACGGAATCTTCACCTCGCTCGATGACTTCTACCGGAACTTCCAACAGCGTTGATTTGTTTGCTTTTCGCTCTTCTTCCCAATGTTTCACACAGGCTCGAAGCCCGTTTTGCCAGCGAATTGTCCGTGTCACAATCGAGTCGCCTTCGGAGCTTGCGGTCTCAAGCTCCTTGTGGTGCCTTTTCGTTAGCGTTGCGAGTTCTTCCTCACATGAGATGTCCCACTGAGCACCAGACGTGGTCAACAGGAACACAGTCGGGTAGACGCGGCCGCATTTCTTGTTTGGACTGAAGAGGGCATAGTACATGGCCGTTCGTCCATCCTAAAACACCATCGAGCTCAGCTCCACGAGTGAACAGCCTTCGACTGATGAAAAAATGAGCGCACCTTGTCCTTCGCGTTTACGCTGGCTCCGTTCTCGA
This sequence comes from Pythium myriotylum, assembly GCA_023091665.1. Lineage (NCBI taxonomy): Eukaryota > Oomycota > Peronosporomycetes > Pythiales > Pythiaceae > Pythium > Pythium myriotylum. The sequence goes on from JALJCQ010000014.1 coordinate 494,218, forward strand.
GGAGATACTCGAGCACACTGAGCTGGTCTCGACTAGCCGCGTCATGCAGTAAGGTCACCCCACCCTTCTCCAATCCAGTCCAGTGAGCTCTCCGATCAGGTCTTTTCGTCTCACTACCGCCCGCACCTTTGCAGCAGAGTTCACGTCAGCGCCGTTTTCGATGAAATACTTGACAATCTCGAGCTTCCCGTCTCGCGCCGCCGGCTGAAGCATCGACACGCCCCGCTACAAAAAGGGCCACAGTATTTAACCATCTCCCCTCTTCCGAGTCCCCCTCGACGACCCAGCCACGTACCCACATGAGCGCCTTCAAGCCGGCGCCCTTGCTCACGAGGTAGTCGACGACATCGATCCGCTCTTTCTCCAGCGCGAGGTGCACGACTGAGAGTCCCTCCTACACCGAACCAGCCCTCAGAACCTCCCCTCAGCTTCACGCGGTCGCTACCGAACCGATTCCTTCTCCTACCTCGTCCGTCGTAGCGTTCACGTCGGCGCCGTGCTCGACGAGGCATTGCACAAGCGCGAGCCGCGCGTGGCGCGCCGCAAAGTGGAGCGGCGTGAACCCTCGCTATCCACGCCATCTCCGTTAACCGTTCGCGCAACGAAGAAACCAGACAAGCAAGACGCACCGGCATCGTGGCGTTGATCGGCGCGCCCTTCCGGAGCAAGAACTGCACGATGTCGAGCTTGTCGTTGCGCGCCGCCACGTGGAGCGGCGTACGTCCTTCCTGTCATCCGGCAGTCAGCGAATCGTCCGGTTGATCCACGGGCATTGTCTGAATACACGCACCGCGTCGGTCGCGTCGATCCGGTGGCCCTGTACCACGAGCTGCTGCACATCGGCGCGCGACTTGGTGGCGCACGCGTCGTGGAGCGGCGTCGCGGCGCGCGAGGGCGCTCTCGTCCGCTTGCCGCCCTTGCCCCGGCCCATGAGGTTGCACTCCCACGGAGCGAGATATGAAATGCACGGCTGGGCCAATCGCGTGCCCGAGAGGATTTGGAACGTGGGCTGAAAGCGTGGAAGCCTGTCTTCGTCGTCGAGTGGCTCAAGTGTCCAGAACGACAGACAGGGAGGTCTCACTGGAGAGAGAGTTGAGATGTTGATGGCGTGTTGGGGGCGAGCATGGGAATTCGTGGGGAGCGGGAGCGAAGTGAGGGCCGGCATGAATGATGATGCAAATGAAGTCGATTGAGTTCAACAGTGTGAATCCAAATAGCTGGGACCTGCTGAATGGGTTCTGCCTTTGAAAAGACTCGGAGCGTCCTGATAATCGTTCTCGGTCCCTTTCTTCGAGTCAGTTTAGGTTCGTGGATGGATGGTGAGGAAGAAGGCCCTGGCGTGACGCCTAGGACACGAGCGCTGCAAAATTCTGTGGGAGTGGTGACTTTCGGATCGAGAGAGCCACGACGGAGCAGGAATGGAACTCTGGTGTGACCGGAGGTTGTCCCACTGCCTCCACCCGTATGTCCCTTGACTGACCAAAGAAAGCATCACCTTCCACCAGCCCTTGCCACTCGCACTGGTAATTAGTCGCGTTCGTTTCCATCGTCATCTGGTGAGGAAGTGACTCGGCCACGGTGGCGTTGGCTCGCGTGGTCTTATTCTCGTTGATATCAGCGCCCAGTGATTTACACGTCTCTGGTAGGGCAGACAGCCACACACGGCGTGGATCGGTATGAGCTTAGGCAGAGCACGTGATAGCAATTCGTGTTAAGGTATACTTAGTGTACGTATGTCGAGTTTCAAGTTGGTGTCGTCACTAGGCTGCACGCAAAGAGCAAGAGACGAAGGCCTTCGAGCCCCGGCTCGAGTTCCCACTCGAGGTTAAGGCGATTTTAATGGGCTTGCACTCGAGCGGTTGCTGGGAGTCGTCATCTGGCATGAAGTCACGCAGCCACACCGAGCCTTCTCCAATGAACCTGCACAGACAAACCCAGTGAGCGGAACTCAATCTAGACTCGACAAAAGAGGTGGCAGGTGTCTTACTTGGTTGTGAAGATCAGGTGGCTCGGGCGCTTCACTCGAACAGCAAGGCGGCACTCGCGCAGCATATCAGCTGAGATAACGCACGACAAAGTAAACGACGGAGACGAGTTCTTCCAGTTTGGAGGAGACGAACTGTCCTCATGCTCGCCCGTCCTGCCAATCGCGAGCGGGGTCCTGGATTCGCCGTAGAGAAGCTGCCACTTGCAGTACGTTTTGCGCCAGTTCAATTCGTTCAGACCAGTCGCGCTTTCGATGGATAACAGTAACGGAAATTTGGACGAGGACACGCTTTTCAACGATGAAGACGACGACTTCGGTGATCCCATAGTTTTCTTATGGGAGCTGGTTGGGGAGCTAGACTGGATCGATGAGCTCGTCGGAGACGAGTGACCGTTGTTGTTCTTCGATGATTCCGCAGATGGTGTCGCCGCAAGTACATCACTCACAGTGAAATCGTCGCGGTCGCATGGTGTGAGCTGGTCTCCCAAGGTCATGATTTCATGGCGGCTCGCCCAGATGTAATGGCCATCCGCCGTCGCTGCGCATTCAAGATTGCACAAGTCGCAGATCGTGAGCTCGTCGAAATTCGCGTCATACATTTTGAGAATGTCGCGCAGCAACGCCATTGTGCCTCGAGGGGATAATTTTTGGGCCGATTCTCTTGAGTTGAATGGCCCAGCTTGAGAGAGATCAAGATTGTCGATGAGGTTGTGGACTGTTTGGGCTCTTGTCACTTTACCCTGAATAGCTACAACACGAAAGAGACACAATGAGAAATAGTTCCTATCAAGTCATCAACGAACAACGTACTTGGTGACGTCCAACCAATAATCTTCTGTATAATACCGAGCGAAACGACTTCGGGCACGACGTTCGAGCAAACCCACAGACCATTCTACAGCGCCACAACCGTTTGATCAGAAAATTGTAAGGAAAAAGTATGAAACAAATCGATCGTAAGTACCTGGATCCACGAGCCGTACTTGGAAAAAAACTGTGGCAGCACTTGAATCTCGATTGGAACATGGAAACACATGCCCGACAAATCACTTAGCATTTGCAGCACGATAGTCTTGGATTCTTCATTGTACTCTAGCGTCCACAGTGCCGGGTACTTGCGGTATGTATCGCCAGTGACAATAAGCTTCTGAAGTACGTCGAGACGGTTCACCGTCTGCTTGACCAACTCCCGCATGCGGAGCTGCTGCAGTTTTCCGGGATGTCGCCAGGCCTTCTCGATGAACCAGTTGAGGTCTGGAGGCAGCCATCTCATCTGACGCCGCACTTTATCCTCATCTGTACCTACTGAGACAGCGCTATTCAGGGCGCTTGTTGCCTCCGACAGCCGTTGACGACCTCCCCTGTCGTCGAGAATATACCGCGAGACAGTTAACCCAGGGTAGCCATCGAGTACGTTCTCAAGCGTCATCACCCAGTATCGTAAGTACTGCCATCCGACTTCAGCGTTCTCTACAGCTACCTCAATGATGATGACATCCCGATTCATATCCCCGGAAATAAGCGATACTCGCGAAGCAAAGTCTCCCTCGACAAACGACTCAATGCAGTTCGGCCAAACTGCCCGATTGAAGAGAGAGGTATAGCTCTGCACGGCAAACTGCTCGAAAATTGTTCCGGAGACTTCGGACGATAGTTCGTACTCCCAGCACATCGTGGCAATGGGTACAACACCCCTTCTCGCCATCTGCGATCGTTCCTGGAGGAGCCGCTTGGTGACCGCTGGCTTGCGCACTTTCCAGTAGCTTGGAACGATGAGGTCCGAGTCAAACGCTGCTTCCACTTCGTTTGCCGGGTACGCGAGCTGGAAATGCTGCAGCAAGAGCTTGAAAGCATGCATCAGTTCGTCGTCAAGATTTCGCCAGATTGGGAATGTCTTGAGCATTTCATGCGAGACTCGCCCTTCTTCAAAGTGCGTGATTGACATATCACCTGAAGTGTTGCAGGACTCATGGTTGAGAGCCTCTCGTACCAACCCGATAACAAGAGCAGGGTCTAGGACCACATAGTCCTTGAGTAAAGATGTTGCGTTTTCCTGCTCAAACCAAGCGACCTCGCCGAGGTGGTGGAGAGTCTGAAGAATCTCGGGGCAGTCTTCATAAGCAACGCCGTCCACACTTTGAATGAGGCGGAAAAGTGCGCGAAGAGGCACGATGCTGCTCTCAATGCGGTCACTCAAGTCGAGCTCCGCTGACTCTTGGCGGCGCTTTGCAATGAGCTCGAGTACTTGCGCATTCTGTCCCGACATATCCACATTTCTGTCGCTTGCGGCAATCTTGGTCTCGAGGGCTTGACGCGCGTTCTCGACCGAAGCTTGGTCTATGCAGCTCACTGGCACCCACTCATCGAAGGAGATCGCGTTCACTTGCTCGCGGAGCTGCTCGAAGGAGCTCGCATGGTGGGCGCTGCCACTATACGCATGGTGGACACCAAGTGGAGAGAGGCGCTTGTTGTTTCCTTGTTCGGGACCTCCACTTGCTTCAATGAGACGTAGCTGCTCCTCGACACCCTCGATGAAATCGCGCTTCCACTCGTTCAGTTGCAACCGTAGATCCGTCGAGACACGGTCGAGAGCTTCTTCACCCTCCAGCAGATCGGTCTTCGTGCCGATGACGATCACTTCCGCTCGCGGGTCTCGAGAGTAAATAAGCCGCAGCCAGTTAAAGACGTGGTCTTTCATGAACCGCGCCTGCGCGGCCTCGCGCGCGCGCGGGTTCATCGTCGCGACGGCGTTGAGCACTTTCTCATACTCGTGGGTGTCCACACACACGAGGTAGAGCCCTTCTTTCGAGAAAAACACCCAGTGCGCCGCCTGGTAGACGTCTTGCCCGGCAAAGTCCCAGATCGAGAGATCGTACCGCGTCGTGCTGGTCGCGGTCTCTTCGAGCGCAAAGCCCACTTTGTGGAGCTCGATCGCGAGCGTGCGCTCGTCCTGGTCCGCGAGGATCGGCGCGAGCGCCTCGAGCGACAGCACGAGCGACGTCTTGCCCCAGCCGCTGGGCCCCACGACGCACACTTTGCGGCGGTAGGCGAGCCGCTCCGGCCCGACCGCCGGCGCCTCGAGGCGCGAACTCTCGCCCATGATATCTTACGACAACAACCCCGCGGGCGAGTTCTCGAATGCCGCGGCTAGCGAGCCAACCAGCGGCGCGCAGCGGCACCCACTTCGCCTCGAGGCGCATCTCCCATCTCCATTATTGGACCTCCTGGCTGAGTCAAGTGCTCTCTGAGTCTGAGAATATCTCGGTTCAAAATGATATATGTATTTTTATAAAACAAAATCTAGATATTTTGCTTAAGTTCGCCTCGACGATCGAGTGCGTATCTATCAACGTCCCCCTTTCCTTTCTCGTGTGTGCCACCACGACCACGAAGGGAGCCGACCACGGACCGGACCCGAGCTTCTCGAAGCCTGCTCTTCGCCGCGCGCTCTCGCTTCAACGGCTCCGTGTGCGGCAGCGAACGAGGCTCCATCGCACGCGCGCGCGTCTGCTCTTTCCAACGGTGTGCCGCTCGCGTCGTCGATCCATCCACAAGCCGAGATCTTGCCGGTTGACCAGCCATGTCCTCGTCCGACTCGGTCGAAGCCACGGTGCTCGCGGCCTTGCAGGTGCTCTACCAGCAGCAGCTCCAGCCCGAGCAGGTGCAGGCCGCCGACGCCTACTTGCGCGGCTTCCAGGTCACGCCCGAGGCCTTCACGGTCGCTGTGTCACTGCTCGATCGCTTCTTCCAGCAGACCCGGCAGCACCCCGAACAGCTCTCGGCCGCGATCCCCGTGCTCTTCTTCGCATCGCAGACGCTGGCCAACAAGCTGCGCCGACAGCACGCGCTGCCACCGGAAGTGCAGCGCTCGTTCGCGGCGTGGTGCCAGAAAATCGTCCAGTGGCTCGCCGCCATGCCCGCGGCCACGCCCAAGATGGTGCCCACACAGCTCGTGCTCGCGCTCATGGCCTGCGTGCCGCGCGTGTCGAGCGGCGAGATCCAGGCCAGCTATCAGTCCGGACAGGTGCAGCAGGTCGTGGCGAATTCCGCGGCCAACCCGACCAGCGCGATCGGGTTCCTACTTAACTTGCTCTCGGTCGCGCGCGTGTCACCGACCATTCTCGCGGAGGTGCTCATCGTCATGGCTGAGGAGCTCAGTGATGCACAAGAGCGATCAGTGCGCGAGCGCATGACCAGAGATCTCGACGACTGGGCTGCGACAGTGCTCGACGTGCTACTGCCGCAGCTCATGCAGGACGCAGGTGCCCAGGAACTCGTGCTGCAGGCCACACGCGCGTGGATCCGGTACGCTCGAGTCAGCTCGTCCGTGGCGGCGAACAACGCACTCGTGCAGTCTCTGCTCGCGTTCTTGAGGCATGATGAGCTTTTTGACGTGGCCGTAGACCTTGCGGTCGAGCTTGTTCGGTGCTACACAGATCTCCAGCGCGATCTGCCGCTTATTCAATGGCTCATCTCGCAGCTGATGCAGCTGAGGGCCGATTTTGCTGAGGCTGCGGGTGATGAAGATACAGATAAGTGCTTCGGACTCTGTCGTATCTTTACGGAATTAGGCGAGTCGTACATGGAACTCCTGATCGGCGACCAGCAAATGGGACAGACCATGATTGTTGATTTGTTGCTCGACTGCATGAGCTATCCAGATGCAGAGATTGCTGATGTCACGACTTCGTTTTGGTTTAGCTTCCTCGGTAAGCTCGACACCGGAGACGCGCGACGCAATTCGAAGTCGGCTCTTGCTATGCAATTTCAACGGCAAATTATCCGGCTTGCTAGTATTTGCATGCACAACCTCCAGTTCCACGAAGATTTCCCGAAACTTCCAACTGACAAGAGACTTGATTTCAAGTCGTTCCGACAGACACTCGGAGATATTCTACGTGATTGCTGCGATGCACTCGGAGTCGAGTCCATTTTGGCACACTGTGTCCATGGTCTCCAGACTATTTTCCAGCTACCTGAAGATCAACGGCGTTGGCAAGCGATCGAAGCCCACTTGTATTGCATTCGATCGATCGGCCGCAATGTCGAGCGTGCAGATCCTCGCTTTACTGCTCCTTCGCTCGAGACGATTTTTCGCCATCTACCTCAGTTTGCAACCCACCCTTCAATCAAGTACACGGCATGCCTCATTATCGCTCGCTATGGGCTTTGGCTACGCGACAACCCCGACTATTTGTCCCCGCTTGTCGTCTTCCTGCACTCTTGCATCGTCAATAGTGCGCAAGATGCTTCTGCAGAAGATTGGCAGGTTACCAGCGCAGCTGCGACGGCGCTACGCTCTGTAGCAATTGATTGCTGGAGAACACTGGGGAGTGAAGTGCTGCGATTTTATTTGTACGTGGAAGAGAACGAAGCGATGGCAATTGAAGATCAGGTGCTCATATTGGAAGGTATCTGTACGGGTGTCATTAAGAGTGGTGATATCGGTGCTGCGTATGCGGTGATGGAGCAGGTCGTTGAACCAATTGTGCAACGCTTATCAGCAGTTTTTGCTGCATCAGCGAACGGACAAAAAGTGAATTCTACATCAACGATGCAAGAGATGCTTCGACTCATCTGTCTGTACGACTACCTGGTCATCGACAAACGAGACGCTCGATCGCATGAGACGGGAAAGATCCCACTTTTACTTCTCACTGAGAAGATTTGGGTGGCGTTCGACCAGATGCTCATGCTCTTTCGAGCAAGTGACGAGCTCGTTGAGCGCGTGTGTCGTTGCTACAAGCGCATGCTTCGTATCTGTGGCAAGGAGTTTAGGCCATTCCTTCCCAGCATGGTGAAGAACCTTATCTCATTCTACCAGTCAGAACCCAAGTCATCTTACCTGTACGCTGGAAGCATGGTCCTGAAGCATTTCCATCACGATAGTGCTACAGAGATCCAAGAACTCCTTGGCCAGATGCTGCACAGCTTTGCCAACTCAACCCTCCCCTTATTCAAGAACGTTGAAACAATGCAATCCCATCCAGATATCATCGAAGAGTTCTTCTATTTGATGGAGCGTGGTGTACGGACATTGCCACAGCTACTATTGGTAGCTCCAGGCGGAGACAACGTAGCTCCCGGTGATGAACTCTTGGCGCAGCTCCTTGTGTCTTCGGTCATTGCGTTACAAGTTTCGCACAATGATGCCAACAGAGGTACACTCAGCTTTCTCGAACAGGCTGTTGAGCGTTCAGTGCATACTGGCACGCCTGACCTCGTCGGAAGCCATCTGCAGCGCGTTGTTCGAGATGGGTTCCTGACTGGTGGAGGCAGTAATCTCATTGACAGTCTTCTCCGGGGCGTGGTATTGGGCACGGTCCCGCGTTATCGCATCGACGACGACTTGGGCTCGATCGCTGGTGTGCTTGTCCAACTCGCCAAGCTTAATGGCCCACTTTTGCAGCAGGGAGTCAAAGACTGGTTCGCACACGCCCAGAGTGTCCAAATTGTGGCGTTCTTGACCCCAGAGGAGATTCAAAGTTTCCAGGACGATCTTTTCACCGCCCAGAGCGAGCGCGAGTTCCGTCGTGTAGTGCGCCATTTCGCGAGAACTTGTTCGTCTAGGACAGAAGCTAGTCTCCTGAACGCCGAATGATTGATAGAACAACAAAGAATGAATGAAGGCATCGAAACCAACAGAGCATCGTGTTTGGGCGTTGAAGGTATGTCTGGAATGAATAGTAGCGACGGTATCATGGGGATTGAATGCTATTGCACAGTGGCTGGAGTCGTGTGATCAGAATTACAACGATTCGGACGGCAAGAGCGTGGACGTGGCCAAAGTCTCTTCGTCCCGTCCACGCTTGCTACTGTCACCTCCAGACTCGGGTGATGACGTATATGCTTCTGGAATGTCGATCGCATAAGACGAGTCTGTGGAAATAAGTGGTACTGGCTCAAACACCACATCCTCTTGTTTCCGCCGTGTCTTAGATCCGCTTTCAGGTCGGCTACAGCCATGTGAACCCGAAGGCCCAGGAATCCGTTGCTCTCCCTGGCCCAAGCTCTCTATCAGCTTCTGTTCTAGGCGGGTGTTTGCCCGTACATGCTTGGCCATTGCTTCAGCCTCAGCTTCAGCCTCCTCCTGCTCTCTCAAATACTCATTCTCCAGAAGATCGAGTTGATCTGTCAAGTACGAAAGTCGTGCTTCTTGAACTTCGCGAGGACAGATCTCGTGGAGCTGGAGCGCGGTTGCGTGGTGCAACAAACTCGCAAACTCCTGACAGAAAAGGGCTATCAGCTCCATCGTAAGTTCATCTTCGACCTCCTGAGCCCGCATTCTTTCTTTCTTCGTCGCAGTTGATATCGGCCTCGAATCAAGAGACGCATGGCCTAGGGCCGCCCCGCTTCGAGCAACTTGAATCATGCCAAGCGGCGCCTCCCGCCACGGTGAGTGGATCGCAGCGAGATATAGGCCGTTCGCCCCGCCCTTAAGATCAACAGTGTCATTAAATGTTGGCTCACCCGTCGGATCAAGTATTATGCGACAACCTGTTGCCGAGGTAGGAGGGACCTCTACCTGCGAATCTGCTGTGAAGTCAGAAAGAAGTAGTCCGCAAAGTGTTGAGTGGACGCTCGCGTATTTTCGGGTGGGGATCACTTGGACATCAGTTGAGTTGGAGGCACCAACTTCAAGCTTGGCCGCTCCGACATGCCACACCCGCATAAGGTCGCTGTCGAACACAAATATTCGCAGTTTCGTTATGCCAACGATTTCGGCAAACTTGCGCTGTGCCGCTCGTACAAGGTGCACAATCGAGATTCCCGAGTCCTCACCATCGGTTTGAGAGTTCCGGTGCGTTACAGCCTTGGGAGCAAGCTCGCTACTCATTTGAACGATCTGTAGCACTCGGTTGTGTACACGTTGAAGGTTATCGATGAGCTTGGTCTGTGAGAGCACAATGCCTGCGTGAATGCCAAGCAGTCCACCAAGGATCTGGTCATTTTGCGTGAAAGGTTTCTGGGTAGAGGTGTTCCAGCACTGGAGCACAGCAAATACGCTCGAGCTCGACACGTTTGCCGACGGATCCGACTGGAATGCATCAAGTTCGCGAGTCAATGGAATGCACAACACCTCTCGGGACTTGGTTCCAGTGATCGTGTCGCTCGAGCTGAAGAATCGTGGGTCATCGTATGCCTTACGAACGTTGCAAATCACGTTGTGTTTCGCGGAATGACCGAGAATTCCCTTGTCTAGAGGCAGTTCCCAGCGCACGTGACCTCGCTCAGACGAGACTCCGATCAGTTTCTTTGCGTTGTGGTTGACGTGGAAGACAGCGGCGTGGTTACAGTGTAAAAGCTCGCATACACGCTTCATCAGAACATGCATCACTCCGTGAAGATCGACCGACGCGACAATGTGGAGACAGCTGTGGAGCCATTTCTTGAGCACAGCTGAGAGAGCGATTGCGTTCGTGATGCTGAATTGCGAATCCACTTTTTCGAGTACTTTGAGAATGTTTGGATCAATGTACGCCGCTTCTTCGCTTTGCGACTGTGGTGATATGTCTGGGGCAGACCCCGTGCGAGAAGTTGTTGTGGATGCATTCGAGGACTCAAACCGTGACACGGACAAGTTTTTGTTTATGCTCAAGTCACTGACTTGCTGGGGCTTTGGGGCCGAACTCGTGGCAACCTCTTCCTTGGATCCTGCTATATGCTGCAGAGCTTCCATTTCGGCGCGCAGTCGCTTGAGTTGCTTCTCCTGATTCCCGATGATGACTTTATCTTCAGCATGGCACGTCTCGAGTACTCGGACTTTGCGATGGAGCTCTTGATTCTCCCGTGCCATCGTCTGAATCACGACCTGGAGCGCCGCAATGTGATTTGGCTGGTCACCACTGCTCCCTCCAACGTCGCTCATCCTGGCCAAACTGCTGTAGACAGTCGAGTACTTTTCCGAGAGTTTATCGAAAGCATTCCGCTGGTGCATATTGGCGGTCTCCAGATCACTCAACTTCTTCGTGAGCTGCGACCTTTCCCCGTGAAACGCGTGCTGCTCTTTCGTCATCACCTCGATCTGTCTCTCCAGTGCCTGGCGCTGTTTAAGAGCCTTTACGGCCTCTTTCTCCATCCTTGATAGGCGCTGTTTTAACGACGCGATTGAGATCTCATAGTTCATCTTCTCCTCCTCCACGTCCGGGTTTCGATTGTCTTGCTGTTGGGTTGGTTCACGAAGCAAGCCGAGCGAGCTGCTACCTCCGACTGCAATCATCGAACAACCTGTTTCAGAGTCGACTCTTTTCAAAGTTCCTGTCCGAATATTGATGGGTAAAGGGATCAAGCGACTGCGCTGCATTGCGGTGAAGTGTGGGCTCGCGCCGTTTCCATTCGTTGGTTTGAGAAGCTGTCGCTTTCTGGATGACGTGAAGACTGCTGAGCTCCACGAGTTGTGTAGAGGCAGCTCCGGGGACGAACCACACCGGTTAAGAATTGAGAGTACGCGTGGTTTGCTCGCCACCTGCCAATCGCGTCTGCTCTCGTCTTCTTCGTCCACGAGAAGATCATCCTCTGTCTCCTCGTGGAGAATCCTCGACGGATCCTCAATCCGTTTACGGGGGCGACGAGATCCTGGGGATCCCGAGTCGAGGGAGTTGTTTTGCTGTAGCGACTGCCGTGACGCGAGGCCATAACGTTGCTTGTCGAGTTCTCTACGCGCTGCTACTACTGGTGACCCTGTCGATCCCTCTTCAAGTGCAGTGATAGGTACTGGCGGCCGAGCGACTGTCGGTTCTTGAATGATAAAGAACGAAGGCGTTGTGGGTTCACTCCGACGAATCGTCGGCGAGCCACTGCGGTTCTTGGGACTCGAAGGCGACATCATCATGGCACCCGCAGTCTGAGGTCCTGGCATCTTCGAGCTAATTTTGAGCTCTCTTTTTAGTGTGTTAATAGCTTGTGCCGATCCAATCCGCCACATTCCGAACAGACATGTCAGCAACAATTTATGGCTCCGAGTTCATCTCATCGTCATCTTCATATACCCTCCAGCCGGCTCTTCAGTTAGCGCGATTTTTCCGGAACGCTAGCGGGAGACTTTTGGGATATCGTTATCTTGCTCGCATACAAGACGATATTCGTGTAACAATCAGTTGAGGTGGGAAAGTACTTCGGGTACCAAGTGAAGAACGAACTGGTCGCCAGGATTATGGGATATAAGGCGTTTCATGCGGAAGGATCAAGCCATCGTGTGGGCAGTATAAACCTCTCCCAGGTCAGTCATCTCCCCTGGAATACTATATTTTTTTCTGTTCACTTCGACTCAACCGAAAGGGCTATATCCATCCGATGCTTTTTTGTAGGCTTTGGCATGATACTCGACGTGAAAGAGTGCCGTTTCTTGGACTTGGGACGTTTCGCCGCAGAGATCCCCATCAGTTTTTGGCCTAGTGCGATGTCTCCGTTTATGGAGGCGATGCCAGCAAGCCGTAGGCGAACTGCCATCTCCCACTGCAGATTAGAGCGAGCCTCCAGCAACATTGTCACGAGGCTAAAATGGAGTCGCTCGGTCGCCACCGTGATTGCCTCCACTACTTCGTCGTCTGAGGCTATCGCAGCGATCCTCGCTGCTACATTGGTGTGGCCCTCCTTAGCGACGAGCACGAGTTTCAGTTGCTTCACATCATCTGCCCCAAGCAACTGTAATCTCGCAATACCAAGCGGATCTGAAGTGTTGATTGCGTCCTCGTACGCTAGGCGGATTCCGAGTCGAAGTTCGTGGATAGAACTGGTGAGGTCATGGTGGACTAGGATTTTGAGCGCCTCGAAATGTGTCGATTGTGAGGCAGCTTCGCGTACAGAAGATGTTTCTATGGTCTGGTGTACAAGGTTGGTAGAGGCAAGCAGCCACTGGACTTCATCAGTTCGACCTCGCGTGATAGCGGCTTGCAGGGTTGTTGGAGGGAAGTCGATTCCGAGTGAGTGGAGATATTTGTGGATTTCGAGCCATAGTGGAGACGAAGGCGTTGAGGCTGTGGTCAGCGGGGACGCGAGCATTTGGTAGTATTGCTTGATAAATGCGTCCAGTTCTGGGTCTTGTCTGATGCGGATCGCGTTGACCTCGCCCAGTGATAGCGGCGAGTTGGTTTCTTCTAATACTGAAGCGAATGACTGTGGCTGGTGCTTGTCGTCTTGTCGTCCGTGGTTGAGTATGTAACGGGCAAAACAGGGGCTCACACAAGCTGAAATGTTTTCAAGAAGAGCAGCTTCGGTGTAGAACTGAGTCTCAGCTGCCAGTAAGAAAGAGGCGATCTCTCTGTTCTCTGCTTGCTGGATTGCCGCAATAGCACTAGCCTGCGAGCGAAAAGGAAATGCCATTTGCACGTAGTCAACTCGCCCAAACGAAGCCGTAAGAGGCAGCGCATCCTCGCAGAACGTGTAGACTTGACGGCTTATGAGAGTTGCCAGTGTGTTGCTTGCTCGCTCTGTTGCAGCTAGGCGGAATCCGTGTGTGAGCAAGTGAGGAGTGATTGAGTCTCCCTCCAGAACTGCCGCGAGCAAGACGTCGTCGTCGTGTCGAATGGCAACGTCAATCATCGCATCGATGCACGTCGGGTACGCTGCGATCAGCGCTCTCCACATTGCCTGCTTCGCATCGTTGTCTTCCATTTGTGCAATCCTTTCGACGACTTGATTGGCGCCTGTGAAGCTAAGTAGCTGATGAGTGACAGCGTACTCGACCAATGCACTAAGCGCTTGCTTGGAAGCTGCGCGAGAAGTGCCAACGTCGACACCCTTTGTGTTGAGTGCGTTGCGTTTGTGGAGAGCTCTGAGCATGTCGATGTTGCCGTCCATAATTGTTTCTTCGATGGATGAAGGTGAAGCGCAAAGCACGAACTGCCCTAACAGCCAGCGAACGATGTCTACGTGATTTCTGATGACCGCCGTATCCAGCACCTTCTGAGCCCACTGCGTGTCGTCGACGATGCGGAGCTCGTGGGCCACGCGTAGAACATCGAGAAACCCCCAGTACGATGCGTCCACCAGTGGGGCATACGACATGGAGGCCTTGCTCTCTGGGGCGTTCTCATGGAGCCACCGAACGATATCTACCCACCCTGCACGAACAGCTGACGCCATTGTATGCGGGCGGCAGCGAAGTTTTGTGTGTGCATGGAGCCACTGAAGCATGTCGAGGCGGCCTTCTACCGCTGCGTCATGCATCGCACTCGACAGTGACCACTTCGGTGTTGAAGCGAATCTTTTCAGGCCTCCAGCAAAACTCACGAGTTTCAGTCCATCCCAATCTCCTTGGATGATGGCGATCCGCATCAGCAAGCCCTCAACTTGGTTCTCATCTTTGATCCCACGGTAGCTTCTTTGTAAACCGTTCACTATCTCCCGAGTAAGTTGGGACTGGAACGAGTAGATGTGAGAGAGCAAAGTCGGAGACAAGAACACCTGCTCAACTGCATCCGAGGCCGTAGGCGTTTGTTCTGTTTCGGAGTTCTGTGAACACGGACACGGAAATATAGAAGCCGGCGTCGGTGCATAAGGTCGGAGTAGCTTCACCACTTCGTCAAAACCAAGAGCAGCGACTTGCTTGACAAGCTCAGGCGTGATTTCAGCCAGCACCTTGTCGCTCGTGCCACCGCTGAGAAACCACTGGACAACATGGGCATGGCCGTTCAGAGCGGCTGTTGCAAATGAGTCCGGCTTGAAAGTCGGCCAAAGTACGGGTGGGATATGCACGGGTCTTGACCAGTTTTGCAGTAGTTCGAGCTCGCCGTTTGCCGCCAGTTCGTGCAGGAGCAGCTCCACTGAACGCGTGGGGGCGTCGCGTGGATTGGATCTAGAGACGAGTCGGTCGAGCAACTTAAGCGGCCACAGGTGCAGAATTCGGCGCGCGAGAAGTCCAGGCACATGGGTCAAGCGTGCGTCTGCGGCCGGTAGTATGAGCGTCATCGTCGAGAAAAAAAGAATGAGGGAGCTGAGATTTTGGATTTGAGGACGGACGACCATCACTCACTAGATGATACTGCACTTTCTACCCACTGTCTCGGTGAGTGATGGCAGATTCACTAGTCGTGTGAACCCACCGCTGTTTGCTAACCCAACAACCCGTTGCACTTTGCGCATTGCTGAGCTTCTTTGCGGTGGCTGTTCATGGCATATTATTCGCTTACGAATTGCGCATGGCTCCATGTGGCCCACGGGAGCATCGGTCGAAGTTAGCTGTCCATCCGATCCAATCCATCCTTGTCGCTCTTCCGTTTGCATGCTTTATCGTGTTGCATCAATTCAAGATCTTGGTATGCACGCACGATGCGAAGGATATGGTCGATGCGAAAATTGGTCGGGAAATCCGATAAGCTGTGTTGTATCAGCAATGAAGTCGAAGTCCTGTCGTTCTTCAAGAGGGTACGTTTGTCGAGTGATATCACTATCCATAGCGCGGTTTAGAGCCTCCCAGGAACACGATTTGGTGTTGAAATCATTCGCTTGAAGCAGCCATCGCTTAATGTCGGCGCAGTCGTACCAAGGAAGAATGTCAATTTCTCCTCGTGGGATCACCTCTGCTGTCTTGTGGAATACTCGGATTTCGTCGAGAGTTTTATATCCACCAAATTCGCGGTTAGCACTGGGGGCCTTCAGGTGGCATCCTCGCTCACAGTTCCACCCTCGATTTAGCACGATGTGCATCCCCCCAACCAAGTACTGCTCTCCAACCTGGATCAAGGACCTCGCCCATAACATCCTGTTGCTTTCAATGAATTGGCAAGACTCTTTCGGAAAAGGGAACCTCTCCTGCTCGAAGAGCCAAGTCGGTATCCCCGGCAGAAACGAGGCTATCAAAGGAAAAAGCTCGTCGCTTGCAATGACCGCCAACGCTGCCTCCTCGCTGTCTCGCATTGTCGGGCTTGTCTCCGTTTTTCGCGACTGTGATCTCGTTGATACGAAAATCGGGCTGACCATCACTCAAAGATGATACATCACCTTTCACCATCATTCACATCGCCTTGTTGATGAGAACCACAAGCAATTTCTCGATGGGTTTGTTGTCGCAACAAGAACAGAAAGCTGTCTGTGAGCGGGTTTCAGGTGCTTAAATCCTTTAAACTTGGGTAAGTTAGGTATCCGTCTAGATAGCCTTCTTGCACTGAATTTTATAAGCTCGTCATGTCAGACTCAATGTTGTTCTGAGTGGAAGTTCAAAAACGAAACCGTGATAAGATTAAATGCAAGGGGGTATGCTTCATCACTTGGATGTAAAGAATAGATATCATGCAACCCTAGTAACTTGTTAAAGATGCTTGGTGAGTGTGTTTCTCGCGTAGAGATTGGAAACACATGAGAATTGTGTCGTCTTTGAGCGACTCTGCGGTCTTGATGGCTTGAACCACGTCCACTTCTGGACGGCCCAAGGAATACAAGACTGGTACCAGCAGCATATCTCCGTCGATGACGGCTTGTGTTAACGCATACCTCGGAAAAGCATGCGGGACTTTGTTATGGACGAATTTGATCATCTCAACGTTGCCAACCCGCAAACAGTTCAAGGCTGCCAAACGCATTCCAGCTTCTAGGTCGGCCTCTCTGCACCATGGAGGGCCACGACTATCCCATAAGAGCTGAAGCACGTTCAAATGACCGTTCGTGACCGCGCCGTACACCCCATAGTTGGTCACAGAGCTCTTGTGTAACAGGTACTCGAGCACTTCCACGTGTCCATTCAGCGCCGCCTGGTCGACAGCAGCAGTCGTGCATCCTTCTCGGCGCATGGTGCCCAGGAACTTGACGATCTCCAAATGACCGTTTGCAGCCGCACCGTCGAGCGCTTTGGTCGTGCACGAAGCTCCCGACTCGTGAAGAGCTTGGACGACTTCGAAGTGGCCGTTTGTCGCTGCCTGGTCCATGGCCCGAATCGACGGTGAGTGGTGTTTCTCAAGAAGCCAGCGGACAACGTCGACATGTCCGTTTGAAGCCGCCAAGTCAATAGCGCCAGCTGGAATCTCCATGTTGGCGGTGTTTCGTAGCCATTCGAGCGCCTCCAGAAATCCGTTCGCACAGGCGTCTCGTACGGCTGTAGAAAACCAGAACTTGCCCTGGTACTGGAACTGCGGCTGGCTGTGGAGCGCGAAGAGACGCACGAGCGTGGCAAAATCTCGGTTTTGGATCGCCAAGCGCGGTAGCAGGCCCGGTGTGCCCATCGTGCGCTTGACACATTCGCTGAGCGTGAGGGTCTCTCCGTTCGATGTGTACTTGCGCTCGTACTCGACCGTCCAAAGCGGATACCCGGGCAGAAAGGCGCCGATCCCCGCCAATAATGAGTCGTTCGTGAGCACTTGCAGCGCCGGACGCGAGTCGCGTTCTGGTTGTTGCATGATAGTCAATTGAGAACTGGGGGCGCTTCTTCCGGAGATATCCATTTAGTACTGAAACAAGTTATTTTTCGGTTAGCTATGAGTGATGGTCAGCGAAGTTTTGGGAACGTTCTCAACAATGATGACCAGCACTCACACAGGTATGGCTGAGAGATAATGTATTAGGTTAGTTCAAGGCAGTGCCTCCAGCTCCGCAGTCGGGGATAGCGGTTTTTCTCTTCCCGGCGCCAGGCTTGCAGGGAGGTGGCTGGCGCCTTCATTTGGAGCTGCTTGGGAGATTAGTTGACGTAGACGAGACTGCAGTGCCGACAGGTCCGACTCCGACTCGGACTCGGCGTCGGTATCGGCATCGGCATCGGCATCGGCATCGGCCTCGGCATCGGCATCGGCATCGGACTCAGATTCGCTAGAATTTTCGGCCTCGGGTGCCGGTAGTTGGTCCAGAGCCTCTTGGAGTACGTCCGCGCTGAATGTCCTTCGATCAAGCAAATCATTTGCAACACCGTACTGGAGTTGTCGTGCAGCCGATAGAAGCGATGCGTCCGCGCCTTCGCGGAAAGAGCCGACTTGGCGAAGGTAGCCAGCGACCTCGTGGTGTCCGGCCGATTCAGCCAACACAATGGCGTCCGGAGGAAATGTATCTGGCGCGAGCTCGAACAACAGAGCGATCGTAGTGAAATCGCCCACCAGCAGCACTTCAGGAGCTGCATGGCGTATCCCTGATCGGAGGATCTCCTTGTTGCTGACGTTGGAGTTCTCCCACAGGCACTGGAGGACCTCATGATGGCCATTAATGGCCGCGCCATAGCTCGCGTTGGTGCTAAATCCTTCTTCTCGCAGCAAGAGCAACCACTCGAGAACATGGAGGTGTCCATTTTCCGCGGCCCTGTCAATGGCAACTGTCGTGCAGCCCTCCAATCTGTTCTCGTGAAGAAACGCGACCACGTCCAAATGGCCGTTCGCAGCAGCATCATCCATCGCTCGGGGAGAGCATCCCTCAATGGACCACTCGTGCAGAATTTGAACAACCTCGAGGTGACCGTTTGCTGCCGCCGAATCCATCATTGACCTCGTAATTTCACCATGGCTCTCTGGCAGATTTGCCAACAGCCACATCATAATGTCCGCATGACCATTCGTACCGACGGTAACAATCGTAGACGGTTCACACCCTTCTTCCGTATGATCGTGGAGCCACTGCAGCGCCTCCAAGTTGCCACCTTTCGCTGCGTCGTCCATCGCGCACCTGAAGCTGAACTTTGGCTTCTCGCTTGCATATTCGTGCTTGCTCAGCTCGTACAATCGCGCGAGGGTTCCCAAATCAAAGTTTTGGATCGCAAGCCGCGCCATGAAGCCGTGCGTTTCCATCGATTCTTTCGCGAGCTCGTCCATCGACAGCTGCTCCGGGTTCGGCGCGAAGGTGAGCTCGTAGCAGACGGCCCACAACGGGACTCCACGCTGAAACGACGCGATGGTCTGGAAGAGCATTGGATCCGAGAGCGTCTCCATCGCCGCGCGCGCGAGCCCACTGAAGGCGTCCATGCTTGGCCACTGTGAGCGTTGGCGAGGGATTCGGATTCTGGGACTCGCCAGTTCTCTGGTCGGGATCCGATGGGTCAACTCACATCTCGCACCATCACTCACTCAAGTGACGTGCGTTGACGAATAGCAACCTATATAGATATAGAAACGTTACATACCCAAATGCCAATCAAAACCTAATATCATCCAATCAAACGCGTTTAGCAAATTGATTGGTTGAAATCGTCGTGGACTTTTTTTCAAATCTCTCGGGGTTTGGTCTCCATTTTGGCGCGCAGTTTGAAGCAGGCGCCCCAAAGGGAAACGCCGCTACGCTTTCGCGCGACGCCATGGCCGTGCGCGCCGATCTGAGCATGATGGTGGGTTCTATCGTGTAGCGCGCGTCGCGCTCGTTCTTTTGAGGTCTCATTCGTTCATTTCCGCGCCGAATCAGACCTTCCGCGGCAAGACCAACGCCGTGGTCGAGATCGGCAAGCGCATGTGCGTCTCGGACGACTACTGGAAGGACAAGTGCGACGCCATGAAGGAGCTCAAGGCCATGCTGAGCGACTATGCGGTCGTCCAGCAGAAGAAAGCGACGAGCGACGCCGCGCCGGACCGGCTCGAGGCGCTCTTCGCTGCGGAGAACGTGCAGATGCTCACGCAGCCTTTCCGCACCATTGTGAGTTCTGCCGCAGATATGTAGAAGAGAGCAGGCGACTGAGCGGCACTTATATGCACGATGTGTAGCTACTGGATCTCCGGTCGACGGTCGTCAAAGAAGGCTGCGAGACGTTCGCAAAACTCGTGGAGATCGTCGGCGCGGCCAAGTGCAAGATTCTCGTGCGCGACGTGTTCCCATCGTTGCTAGAAGCGCGCGGTGGATCCAACAAGGTAAGGAGATGAAGTGCGTCTATGGTCTGTTGTGGTATTCATCACGTCGATTGTGATAGATCAACACGGCTGCGATCAGCGATTGTATCGAAAACATCATCAGAACCACACCAAGCCGCCATATTTTGGCGCCAATCCTGAAGGAGTACAGCTTCAGCAAGTACGTGTGCCCGAATGAAATCAGAAGCGGTGAGTATTGCTAACCTGATACGGCTCGTAGGAATCGTGAAGTTCGCGAGGGCTGTTTAGCGTACACGCTTCTCGCTCTATCAACCTGGCCTACAACCCATTTGGACGGTTTCAGGCCTGAACTCCAGACTTCGATATCGACGGGATTACGCGAGGCATCCCAGAAAGGTCGAGAAATCGCGAGGGACTGTTACTGGTGAGAACGGGTGTGGCGTGAATTAGTTCATCGATCTGAGTGTGTTAACTCAAATCCCTTGGCAGGAAGTACAAAGACACATGGCCAGGTGATATCGACAAGTAAGTCTATCGAGCATGGCAAAAGCCTCGCTTCCACGCAAGTTAACGCCATTTTTTTTGACAGCCTCGACAAGTTGCTCGACGTTGCCGTGAAGAAGCATTTGAAGCGCCCACGAAAGGATGACGATTCAGGAACTCCCTCACAGGTTCAGTCTGGGCGCACTGCTGAGTCGCATCGGGGATGTTCTAACCATTCCGTATCTGAATCAGGCTGCAAAGCGGCGACATTTGGCAAACATTACGAACAACCTTCCTTCTAGCACACCCACTGCAAAGTCCCTCGAATTTGGAGAAACTACTTCTGAGCGCAAAAGCGGTATTCCTGCTCCCCGCATGAAACCAGATAGTGATCGTGTCAGTGATTCTGCGTCTAGTCTGCTCAAGACACCAGTCCCAGCAAGCGCGGCAAAGACGCCAGCTGCCTCTCAAAGTCGAGTAAGCCGGCTTCAAGTTCCGTCAACTGCTCGCCGGAGCCTTATCCCAGCTACTCCAGCTTCAACCCGAAGCGTTTCGTCAACCTCCTCGAATGGTCCTGGGATGAGCAAAGGCACATCTGCTGCTGCAAATGCCAAGGCAGCTCGGAGTCTCATGCCATCGACCCCACTCACCGCAACGCGAACATCACGTCGAGAAAGCATTATGGGGAGTAGGCTCTCAACGCCGTCGACAGCCCTGAAACGCGGAACTGCGACCCCAGGATTTGCTGGAAGTGACACACAACGACGAGTGAAGCAACAGTCCGACGATTTACGAGAGAAACTTCTCAAGCTACAAGAGACGTACAGCCTCTTAAAAGCAGAGAACGCGACACTGATCGAGAGGATCAAACACGATAGTTCACATGAACTTCGATTGATGGAGAAAGAGGATCGTTTATCCGCGCTCGCTCGGTATGAAAATCGTATCCAGGATCACAAAGCCACGATCTCTGGAATCGTAACAGCTCACCAGTCCCTCAAAGATGAACTCGCTAAGAAGGGTGATGAAGTCGATTCACTGAAAATGCAACTCCTGGAGGCCAAAGAGCAACTGAAGTCAACCAACGCAGATACCGAGGTGGGTGAGGCTGTTGCTCTTCGAAGCCGACTTCAACAGCTTCAGGATCAATACGCCACACAGGAGAAGACGTTACAAGACACGCAAGAACAACTTAAGCAATCCGAGAACGCAGTCCGTCAACTCCACCAGGATCTGGATAACGCCAACCAGAAGGTTAACGAACAAGAACAGCTAATCGACTCATTACAGAAACAGACTCAAGAAATCCAACAACAAGTGGATCAGCTTCAACACGAAAAGAATTCTCTAGCAAAGACGAAGGCTGCGCTGTCGGCGCAGGTATCGGAGCTGTTGTCGATCAAGGCTGCTGCGGAAGAGCGTGTTGGCGAGCAGTCGAGCCGTGTGTCGGAGCTGGAGACGGAGCTGGTGGCCGTGCGCGAGAAGCTGTCGGATGTGGAGTCGAAGCTGGAGTCTGCGACGGCTGCTGCGGGTGACCAGGTGAGCAGTCTGCTGAGTGAGAAGGCGTCGCTGGAGGAGCGCGTGTCGGAGCAGGAGCAGGAGCTGTCGTCGCTGCGATGTGCTCGCGAGAGCCAGGACGCTGCGGTGCTGGCACTGGAAGAGACGAAGGCTGCGCTGTCGGCGCAGGTATCGGAGCTGTTGTCGATCAAGGCTGCTGCGGAAGAGCGTGTTGGCGAGCAGTCGAGCCGTGTGTCGGAGCTGGAGACGGAGCTGGTGGCCGTGCGCGAGAAGCTGTCGGATGTGGAGTCGAAGCTGGAGTCTGCGACGGCTGCTGCGGGTGACCAGGTGAGCAGTCTGCTGAGTGAGAAGGCGTCGCTGGAGGAGCGCGTGTCGGAGCAGGAGCAGGAGCTGTCGTCGCTGCGATGTGCTCGCGAGAGCCAGGACGCTGCGGTGCTGGCACTGGAAGAGACGAAGGCTGCGCTGTCGGCGCAGGTATCGGAGCTGTTGTCGATCAAGGCTGCTGCGGAAGAGCGTGTTGGCGAGCAGTCGAGCCGTGTGTCGGAGCTGGAGACGGAGCTGGTGGCCGTGCGCGAGAAGCTGTCGGATGTGGAGTCGAAGCTGGAGTCTGCGACGGCTGCTGCGGGTGACCAGGTGAGCAGTCTGCTGAGTGAGAAGGCGTCGCTGGAGGAGCGCGTGTCGGAGCAGGAGCAGGAGCTGTCGTCGCTGCGATGTGCTCGCGAGAGCCAGGACGCTGCGGTGCTGGCACTGGAAGAGACGAAGGCTGCGCTGTCGGCGCAGGTATCGGAGCTGTTGTCGATCAAGGCTGCTGCGGAAGAGCGTGTTGGCGAGCAGTCGAGCCGTGTGTCGGAGCTGGAGACGGAGCTGGTGGCCGTGCGCGAGAAGCTGTCGGATGTGGAGTCGAAGCTGGAGTCTGCGACGGCTGCTGCGGGTGACCAGGTGAGCAGTCTGCTGAGTGAGAAGGCGTCGCTGGAGGAGCGCGTGTCGGAGCAGGAGCAGGAGCTGTCGTCGCTGCGATGTGCTCGCGAGAGCCAGGACGCTGCGGTGCTGGCACTGGAAGAGGCGAAGGCTGCGCTGTCGGCGCAGGTATCGGAGCTGTTGTCGATCAAGGCTGCTGCGGAAGAGCGTGTTGGCGAGCAGTCGAGCCGTGTGTCGGAGCTGGAGACGGAGCTGGTGGCCGTGCGCGAGAAGCTGTCGGATGTGGAGTCGAAGCTGGAGTCTGCGACGGCTGCTGCGGGTGACCAGGTGAGCAGTCTGCTGAGTGAGAAGGCGTCGCTGGAGGAGCGCGTGTCGGAGCAGGAGCAGGAGCTGTCGTCGCTGCGATGTGCTCGCGAGAGCCAGGACGCTGCGGTGCTGGCACTGGAAGAGACGAAGGCTGCGCTGTCGGCGCAGGTATCGGAGCTGTTGTCGATCAAGGCTGCTGCGGAAGAGCGTGTTGGCGAGCAGTCGAGCCGTGTGTCGGAGCTGGAGACGGAGCTGGTGGCCGTGCGCGAGAAGCTGTCGGATGTGGAGTCGAAGCTGGAGTCTGCGACGGCTGCTGCGGGTGACCAGGTGAGCAGTCTGCTGAGTGAGAAGGCGTCGCTGGAGGAGCGCGTGTCGGAGCAGGAGCAGGAGCTGTCGTCGCTGCGATGTGCTCGCGAGAGCCAGGACGCTGCGGTGCTGGCACTGGAAGAGACGAAGGCTGCGCTGTCGGCGCAGGTATCGGAGCTGTTGTCGATCAAGGCTGCTGCGGAAGAGCGTGTTGGCGAGCAGTCGAGCCGTGTGTCGGAGCTGGAGACGGAGCTGGTGGCCGTGCGCGAGAAGCTGTCGGATGTGGAGTCGAAGCTGGAGTCTGCGACGGCTGCTGCGGGTGACCAGGTGAGCAGTCTGCTGAGTGAGAAGGCGTCGCTGGAGGAGCGCGTGTCGGAGCAGGAGCAGGAGCTGTCGTCGCTGCGATGTGCTCGCGAGAGCCAGGACGCTGCGGTGCTGGCACTGGAAGAGACGAAGGCTGCGCTGTCGGCGCAGGTATCGGAGCTGTTGTCGATCAAGGCTGCTGCGGAAGAGCGTGTTGGCGAGCAGTCGAGCCGTGTGTCGGAGCTGGAGACGGAGCTGGTGGCCGTGCGCGAGAAGCTGTCGGATGTGGAGTCGAAGCTGGAGTCTGCGACGGCTGCTGCGGGTGACCAGGTGAGCAGTCTGCTGAGTGAGAAGGCGTCGCTGGAGGAGCGCGTGTCGGAGCAGGAGCAGGAGCTGTCGTCGCTGCGATGTGCTCGCGAGAGCCAGGACGCTGCGGTGCTGGCACTGGAAGAGGCGAAGGCTGCGCTGTCGGCGCAGGTATCGGAGCTGTTGTCGATCAAGGCTGCTGCGGAAGAGCGTGTTGGCGAGCAGTCGAGCCGTGTGTCGGAGCTGGAGACGGAGCTGGTGGCCGTGCGCGAGAAGCTGTCGGATGTGGAGTCGAAGCTGGAGTCTGCGACGGCTGCTGCGGGTGACCAGGTGAGCAGTCTGCTGAGTGAGAAGGCGTCGCTGGAGGAGCGCGTGTCGGAGCAGGAGCAGGAGCTGTCGTCGCTGCGATGTGCTCGCGAGAGCCAGGACGCTGCGGTGCTGGCACTGGAAGAGACGAAGGCTGCGCTGTCGGCGCAGGTATCGGAGCTGTTGTCGATCAAGGCTGCTGCGGAAGAGCGTGTTGGCGAGCAGTCGAGCCGTGTGTCGGAGCTGGAGACGGAGCTGGTGGCCGTGCGCGAGAAGCTGTCGGATGTGGAGTCGAAGCTGGAGTCTGCGACGGCTGCTGCGGGTGACCAGGTGAGCAGTCTGCTGAGTGAGAAGGCGTCGCTGGAGGAGCGCGTGTCGGAGCAGGAGCAGGAGCTGTCGTCGCTGCGATGTGCTCGCGAGAGCCAGGACGCTGCGGTGCTGGCACTGGAAGAGACGAAGGCTGCGCTGTCGGCGCAGGTATCGGAGCTGTTGTCGATCAAGGCTGCTGCGGAAGAGCGTGTTGGCGAGCAGTCGAGCCGTGTGTCGGAGCTGGAGACGGAGCTGGTGGCCGTGCGCGAGAAGCTGTCGGATGTGGAGTCGAAGCTGGAGTCTGCGACGGCTGCTGCGGGTGACCAGGTGAGCAGTCTGCTGAGTGAGAAGGCGTCGCTGGAGGAGCGCGTGTCGGAGCAGGAGCAGGAGCTGTCGTCGCTGCGATGTGCTCGCGAGAGCCAGGACGCTGCGGTGCTGGCACTGGAAGAGACGAAGGCTGCGCTGTCGGCGCAGGTATCGGAGCTGTTGTCGATCAAGGCTGCTGCGGAAGAGCGTGTTGGCGAGCAGTCGAGCCGTGTGTCGGAGCTGGAGACGGAGCTGGTGGCCGTGCGCGAGAAGCTGTCGGATGTGGAGTCGAAGCTGGAGTCTGCGACGGCTGCTGCGGGTGACCAGGTGAGCAGTCTGCTGAGTGAGAAGGCGTCGCTGGAGGAGCGCGTGTCGGAGCAGGAGCAGGAGCTGTCGTCGCTGCGATGTGCTCGCGAGAGCCAGGACGCTGCGGTGCTGGCACTGGAAGAGACGAAGGCTGCGCTGTCGGCGCAGGTATCGGAGCTGTTGTCGATCAAGGCTGCTGCGGAAGAGCGTGTTGGCGAGCAGTCGAGCCGTGTGTCGGAGCTGGAGACGGAGCTGGTGGCCGTGCGCGAGAAGCTGTCGGATGTGGAGTCGAAGCTGGAGTCTGCGACGGCTGCTGCGGGTGACCAGGTGAGCAGTCTGCTGAGTGAGAAGGCGTCGCTGGAGGAGCGCGTGTCGGAGCAGGAGCAGGAGCTGTCGTCGCTGCGATGTGCTCGCGAGAGCCAGGACGCTGCGGTGCTGGCACTGGAAGAGGCGAAGGCTGCGCTGTCGGCGCAGGTATCGGAGCTGTTGTCGATCAAGGCTGCTGCGGAAGAGCGTGTTGGCGAGCAGTCGAGCCGTGTGTCGGAGCTGGAGACGGAGCTGGTGGCCGTGCGCGAGAAGCTGTCGGATGTGGAGTCGAAGCTGGAGTCTGCGACGGCTGCTGCGGGTGACCAGGTGAGCAGTCTGCTGAGTGAGAAGGCGTCGCTGGAGGAGCGCGTGTCGGAGCAGGAGCAGGAGCTGTCGTCGCTGCGATGTGCTCGCGAGAGCCAGGACGCTGCGGTGCTGGCACTGGAAGAGACGAAGGCTGCGCTGTCGGCGCAGGTATCGGAGCTGTTGTCGATCAAGGCTGCTGCGGAAGAGCGTGTTGGCGAGCAGTCGAGCCGTGTGTCGGAGCTGGAGACGGAGCTGGTGGCCGTGCGCGAGAAGCTGTCGGATGTGGAGTCGAAGCTGGAGTCTGCGACGGCTGCTGCGGGTGACCAGGTGAGCAGTCTGCTGAGTGAGAAGGCGTCGCTGGAGGAGCGCGTGTCGGAGCAGGAGCAGGAGCTGTCGTCGCTGCGATGTGCTCGCGAGAGCCAGGACGCTGCGGTGCTGGCACTGGAAGAGACGAAGGCTGCGCTGTCGGCGCAGGTATCGGAGCTGTTGTCGATCAAGGCTGCTGCGGAAGAGCGTGTTGGCGAGCAGTCGAGCCGTGTGTCGGAGCTGGAGACGGAGCTGGTGGCCGTGCGCGAGAAGCTGTCGGATGTGGAGTCGAAGCTGGAGTCTGCGACGGCTGCTGCGGGTGACCAGGTGAGCAGTCTGCTGAGTGAGAAGGCGTCGCTGGAGGAGCGCGTGTCGGAGCAGGAGCAGGAGCTGTCGTCGCTGCGATGTGCTCGCGAGAGCCAGGACGCTGCGGTGCTGGCACTGGAAGAGGCGAAGGCTGCGCTGTCGGCGCAGGTATCGGAGCTGTTGTCGATCAAGGCTGCTGCGGAAGAGCGTGTTGGCGAGCAGTCGAGCCGTGTGTCGGAGCTGGAGACGGAGCTGGTGGCCGTGCGCGAGAAGCTGTCGGATGTGGAGTCGAAGCTGGAGTCTGCGACGGCTGCTGCGGGTGACCAGGTGAGCAGTCTGCTGAGTGAGAAGGCGTCGCTGGAGGAGCGCGTGTCGGAGCAGGAGCAGGAGCTGTCGTCGCTGCGATGTGCTCGCGAGAGCCAGGACGCTGCGGTGCTGGCACTGGAAGAGACGAAGGCTGCGCTGTCGGCGCAGGTATCGGAGCTGTTGTCGATCAAGGCTGCTGCGGAAGAGCGTGTTGGCGAGCAGTCGAGCCGTGTGTCGGAGCTGGAGACGGAGCTGGTGGCCGTGCGCGAGAAGCTGTCGGATGTGGAGTCGAAGCTGGAGTCTGCGACGGCTGCTGCGGGTGACCAGGTGAGCAGTCTGCTGAGTGAGAAGGCGTCGCTGGAGGAGCGCGTGTCGGAGCAGGAGCAGGAGCTGTCGTCGCTGCGATGTGCTCGCGAGAGCCAGGACGCTGCGGTGCTGGCACTGGAAGAGACGAAGGCTGCGCTGTCGGCGCAGGTATCGGAGCTGTTGTCGATCAAGGCTGCTGCGGAAGAGCGTGTTGGCGAGCAGTCGAGCCGTGTGTCGGAGCTGGAGACGGAGCTGGTGGCCGTGCGCGAGAAGCTGTCGGATGTGGAGTCGAAGCTGGAGTCTGCGACGGCTGCTGCGGGTGACCAGGTGAGCAGTCTGCTGAGTGAGAAGGCGTCGCTGGAGGAGCGCGTGTCGGAGCAGGAGCAGGAGCTGTCGTCGCTGCGATGTGCTCGCGAGAGCCAGGACGCTGCGGTGCTGGCACTGGAAGAGACGAAGGCTGCGCTGTCGGCGCAGGTATCGGAGCTGTTGTCGATCAAGGCTGCTGCGGAAGAGCGTGTTGGCGAGCAGTCGAGCCGTGTGTCGGAGCTGGAGACGGAGCTGGTGGCCGTGCGCGAGAAGCTGTCGGATGTGGAGTCGAAGCTGGAGTCTGCGACGGCTGCTGCGGGTGACCAGGTGAGCAGTCTGCTGAGTGAGAAGGCGTCGCTGGAGGAGCGCGTGTCGGAGCAGGAGCAGGAGCTGTCGTCGCTGCGATGTGCTCGCGAGAGCCAGGACGCTGCGGTGCTGGCACTGGAAGAGGCGAAGGCTGCGCTGTCGGCGCAGGTATCGGAGCTGTTGTCGATCAAGGCTGCTGCGGAAGAGCGTGTTGGCGAGCAGTCGAGCCGTGTGTCGGAGCTGGAGACGGAGCTGGTGGCCGTGCGCGAGAAGCTGTCGGATGTGGAGTCGAAGCTGGAGTCTGCGACGGCTGCTGCGGGTGACCAGGTGAGCAGTCTGCTGAGTGAGAAGGCGTCGCTGGAGGAGCGCGTGTCGGAGCAGGAGCAGGAGCTGTCGTCGCTGCGATGTGCTCGCGAGAGCCAGGACGCTGCGGTGCTGGCACTGGAAGAGACGAAGGCTGCGCTGTCGGCGCAGGTATCGGAGCTGTTGTCGATCAAGGCTGCTGCGGAAGAGCGTGTTGGCGAGCAGTCGAGCCGTGTGTCGGAGCTGGAGACGGAGCTGGTGGCCGTGCGCGAGAAGCTGTCGGATGTGGAGTCGAAGCTGGAGTCTGCGACGGCTGCTGCGGGTGACCAGGTGAGCAGTCTGCTGAGTGAGAAGGCGTCGCTGGAGGAGCGCGTGTCGGAGCAGGAGCAGGAGCTGTCGTCGCTGCGATGTGCTCGCGAGAGCCAGGACGCTGCGGTGCTGGCACTGGAAGAGACGAAGGCTGCGCTGTCGGCGCAGGTATCGGAGCTGTTGTCGATCAAGGCTGCTGCGGAAGAGCGTGTTGGCGAGCAGTCGAGCCGTGTGTCGGAGCTGGAGACGGAGCTGGTGGCCGTGCGCGAGAAGCTGTCGGATGTGGAGTCGAAGCTGGAGTCTGCGACGGCTGCTGCGGGTGACCAGGTGAGCAGTCTGCTGAGTGAGAAGGCGTCGCTGGAGGAGCGCGTGTCGGAGCAGGAGCAGGAGCTGTCGTCGCTGCGATGTGCTCGCGAGAGCCAGGACGCTGCGGTGCTGGCACTGGAAGAGGCGAAGGCTGCGCTGTCGGCGCAGGTATCGGAGCTGTTGTCGATCAAGGCTGCTGCGGAAGAGCGTGTTGGCGAGCAGTCGAGCCGTGTGTCGGAGCTGGAGACGGAGCTGGTGGCCGTGCGCGAGAAGCTGTCGGATGTGGAGTCGAAGCTGGAGTCTGCGACGGCTGCTGCGGGTGACCAGGTGAGCAGTCTGCTGAGTGAGAAGGCGTCGCTGGAGGAGCGCGTGTCGGAGCAGGAGCAGGAGCTGTCGTCGCTGCGATGTGCTCGCGAGAGCCAGGACGCTGCGGTGCTGGCACTGGAAGAGACGAAGGCTGCGCTGTCGGCGCAGGTATCGGAGCTGTTGTCGATCAAGGCTGCTGCGGAAGAGCGTGTTGGCGAGCAGTCGAGCCGTGTGTCGGAGCTGGAGACGGAGCTGGTGGCCGTGCGCGAGAAGCTGTCGGATGTGGAGTCGAAGCTGGAGTCTGCGACGGCTGCTGCGGGTGACCAGGTGAGCAGTCTGCTGAGTGAGAAGGCGTCGCTGGAGGAGCGCGTGTCGGAGCAGGAGCAGGAGCTGTCGTCGCTGCGATGTGCTCGCGAGAGCCAGGACGCTGCGGTGCTGGCACTGGAAGAGACGAAGGCTGCGCTGTCGGCGCAGGTATCGGAGCTGTTGTCGATCAAGGCTGCTGCGGAAGAGCGTGTTGGCGAGCAGTCGAGCCGTGTGTCGGAGCTGGAGACGGAGCTGGTGGCCGTGCGCGAGAAGCTGTCGGATGTGGAGTCGAAGCTGGAGTCTGCGACGGCTGCTGCGGGTGACCAGGTGAGCAGTCTGCTGAGTGAGAAGGCGTCGCTGGAGGAGCGCGTGTCGGAGCAGGAGCAGGAGCTGTCGTCGCTGCGATGTGCTCGCGAGAGCCAGGACGCTGCGGTGCTGGCACTGGAAGAGACGAAGGCTGCGCTGTCGGCGCAGGTATCGGAGCTGTTGTCGATCAAGGCTGCTGCGGAAGAGCGTGTTGGCGAGCAGTCGAGCCGTGTGTCGGAGCTGGAGACGGAGCTGGTGGTTGCTCGTGAGAAGTTAGAAAAAATGGAAGGTGATGTTGCGGCTGGGACTTCAGATATTCGGATGAAGCTGGTTCAAGTTGAGGCTGAATGTGGGATGCACATGAAACGTGTTCGTGATCTTGAAGAAGTGAATGGGACTCTGAAGGTGAAGTTGCGTCGTATGGAAGGTTTGTTGAGTATGCTAGTCAACGTTGTGATCGATACTTGTACTAATACGTTGTGTGTATTTAGCTTTGGCCGACCGTCCATTGCCTGAAGCTTCACCGGCACCGTCATTAATGCGCACTGATATGGTGGCGACAACTGGTCTCGGCTCCCTGTCGCTTATGTTTGGAAGAGATCGAGACGAAATTGAAGCGGAAGAACGACGGGCTAATGGTAAGACACTGCTGAACCCTCAGCTTCCCGGATTCGTTGTTAACATGCCCGCGTTGGTTCTGCAGAGGCGAACTTGTTGAAGCGTCGTCAGCGGCGAATGAATCGCAACGGTGCATGATGGTTGGTTGTATGAGTAAGTTGCATTTAATTAAGAATTATATTGTCACTTTCATTCGAATTTGTGAGACCACCCGGAGGTCGCAGGGATCACACCCCAAGATGCCGACATCGATGATCCAACCCTGACTCCGTGGGAACTTGAGTGTACACTTGGAGACTCATTGAACCGTAAGCATTTGGATTGCGACCCAGGCATCCATCGGTTTCGCGATCTGCGTCGAATTCCACGGTCTCTGACATTGGGCCAGATGGATTGAAGGGGTCATAAACATTTGCCTCATTGCGTAGCTGTGTCCAACGCGACGCAATCGTGACTTCAAGTTGCGGCACTGCACTGACTCGCCACGCGTTGCTTCCTTGGCGTTCGGTCAGCGGCGTCTGAGGTACCAGCTTCAAGGCGACAAGTGGTGAGACCGAACATGACCGAACACGAGCGAAGACCTTTCCAAGATTTGCTCAATACTGAAACCAAATCTTCACCCGCTCAGCTTTAATCGGCGCATCCTCTGCCGGTGGCGGAACCGCAACGAAGCATGCGCATGTCGCATTGTCGAGTCTGCCGAGATTTGAGCTCATCTCCCTGGTCGCGAGGTTCGGGGCTGTGATTGGATCTTTTCAAGGGAACAAATGGCTTCAACCACGGGACCCAAGGATCCGCTTTTGGCTCGGCTTTACGACAACTGGTGGCATCAACATCGAGACGCTTTACGTAGAGTACCAGGGCTTGCGCCAACTTGTGTCGTGTGTACAGTACCTCAACTATGCGACTGGAGCCGTATCCTCTGCCCAGGTTCAGTCGAGCTCATCGGATTAGTATATCAAGGTAAGTGAAGGACCCTCTCGCTGGCACGCCTCCGAACTTGGTGGCCGACCTTCTACTTCACCAAATAAGCTCACTTTCAAATTTGCCAAGCA
This sequence comes from Pythium myriotylum, assembly GCA_023091665.1. Classification (NCBI taxonomy): domain Eukaryota; phylum Oomycota; class Peronosporomycetes; order Pythiales; family Pythiaceae; genus Pythium; species Pythium myriotylum. The sequence continues at coordinate 525,234 of JALJCQ010000014.1, forward strand.
CCAGCTAAGCGTCCGATCTCCTCAAGCCAGTCCATCATGAAGTTCTCGACTGTTGCTGCTGCCTTCGCCACCGCTGCTCCACTCGCAGCCGCCGCCGGATACCAGGCTGCATGGACCATCACGGGCTCGGCCTGCGATGGGCAGATCAAGCTTGGGGAGTACACCGCGACCCCGGGCACGTGCAGCCCCGTGGACTGCAAGCCGATCGCCGGCGGGACTAATGTGTCGACTAAGTCGACCTGTGTCGAGAGCCACATCACCGGTGCGAACGAGGTGCTCAAGGCCAACCCGTACGTGCTTGTGGAAGTCTTCAACCAGACTACCAATGCCAACTGCACGGGCGACTTCACGATTGCGATCGCCGTCACGGCCGATGGCACGTGCATTCCTGGCACAAGCGGCAAGGCCTCGTACAACGTGACTTGGTCTGCTGAGACTGGCGCCGTTTGGCTCCAGTACGCGACAGGCGACTGCACGGGTGAAGAGACCCGCGTGCCATTCCCACCGGCGGCTACGGACGGCAAGACCTGTACGGCTGGCTTCCTCAAGGCGCTCGCGGTTGCTCCGACCAGCAGCGCGGGCAGCACTGGTGGTTCCGGCAGCGTCACGACGGCGCCAGTCACCACGACGACTCCTGTGACCTCGAGCAGCGCCCCGACGACCACGACGCCAGCGCCTACGACTTCGCCTGCCTCGACCTCACTGCTCAGCGTCGGTGCGGCTGCTGTCTTTGCTGTTGCCACGGCTGCGCTCGTCTAAACCGACAGGTTTTGTCTCTCTCGCATGTAAGAAGCTGTGTTTCTCTCTAATCCATTTTCTTCCCTATCCATCCATGTCGCAACTACAAATATTTCGTACATATCGCTTCCACTCACACGTAAGCAGAACAAGATCTTCTAGCCCACATCGACGACGCATCATACGATATCCGTCCGTACCATGGCCTGGAACACCATGTCTTCCCAGTCAGTGTTCCAAATCTTGAAGAATGACACGATGACGCAACACACATAACCGACAACGAGTCCGAGCCAAAAGCCTTCGACGCCAAGACCGAGCGGGAATGCAAAGGTGAATCTACACGGAAAGCCGATCACGAAGAGACCCACGAGGTTCACGACGGCCGCGAAACCCTGGCGACCTGTGCTACGGAAGATCCCTTGCATCACGCAGTTGACGGAGTCGAAGATCTCGAAGGGAATGAGGAAGAGCATGGCTGCGGCGGCCACGTCGGTGGCGTCTTCATCACTGATGAAAAGCTCGGACAACGCTCGGCGGCCAGCGAGAATGATCACGCACACGGCGATGGCCACGGCGAGTACGATGATCTGGCCTAGGTCCGAAGCCATCTTGGCGTGGCGCTTGAGCCCGGCGCCGACGTAGTTGCCGACGAGCACGTTGGTGGCGACGGCGATACCCATATAGAAGCGGAAGGCGATGTTGGCGACGTTCCACAGGACGGAGTGTACGCTGATGGCTGTGACGCTGTTGGGGAGGTATGCGACGAGTATGGCGACGATATTATACGAGAATGACTCGAGAACGACCATGACCATCCCTGGGATGCCGAGACCGAGAAAGACGCGCACGTTTTGGAGCGCGCTACGAAATTGCCATCCTGGCCACCACGAAGAAAAGGCCTCACGCTGGGCGAGGAAGTATAAACCAAGCAAGAATGGGAGTAGGAGCTGTGAGATGGAGCGAGCGAGTGCGGCACCGAGGAAGCCGAGTGACGTGTGCCACGCGAGATACATGCCAAGTCCGAGGTTGACGCTGTTGCTGACCACAGCGACTGCCACGAGCGGGGCGACAGCATTCTGAGCCTGCAGCACTTTCTTCAGAAGCTCGTAGAGGTACATGAACGGGAGACCGGGGAGCAGCAGACGGCTGAACTGGCCAGCGAAGTGAGCGACTTGTTCGGGTTGGTCCACGAGAGTGAGCAGGTCTTCAGTGAACCAGTTGATGCAGAATACTGGGAGGTAGGCGGCGCCAAGCACCAGTAATCCAGTCTGGAAGAAGACGCCGATAGTTTTGGGTCGTCCAGCACCGTGAGCCTGTGAGCATAGCGTGTCGAGTGCTGTGGCGAGACCAACGCCGACGGCCTCTCCCGAGAGCAGAACGATCATGGAGGAAATCGAAGCGCCGTCGAGGTATTCAGTTGCCAGTGGCGAGTCGATGCGTCCGACGAGCATGATGCTGATCACGGCCGGTAGGAAATCGCAAACACAGATAGCGACGATTGGGACTGCGAGTCGCGCGAGTTTTGTGGCCTCCGCAGCGACTCGTGGGCCATCATCCTCATCAAACTTGACAACATCGTACGTTGTAGACGACTCGCTCTCGGATGGACTCGAAATCGACAGTGACGCTTCTATCTCAGGTGGCGAAGTTTTGAGCCAACTCATCGTGCGGTGTGTAGTGGAGGAGGAGAAGCGGATTCTGAGGGGGAGATTCTGGAAGCCACCATTCTCCACGACGCCCCCGCCACCGGAATCTGAGGGTGATGACGAGAGACCGTGGGCCCTGTCTCTCGCCGAGATTCGCACCCTGGAAGGTCACCATGCACCTATGAAAGCAGATGGCGAGGGAGGCAATGACTGGTACTCGCTCGACGGCGAGACAACTTGCATGGGTTTGCGACAGCGTCCCAATCGCTAGGTCAGCGGGTTGGGGCCAGCTGGCTCTCGACAGACAGACTCAGTGAGTCGTTCTATCTGCGAAACCAGATTACATGGCCAAGACCGAAGCAACAATTGTAACCGACCGATAAGAAGCGGAGTCAGTTGCCTCGAGCAGGTTGCGAAGCCGTCGTTGTACTGTACTTGCCAGCCTCTCAGCGACAAAAACGCTGGGTGCTATTTGTGTCGGATGCTTTGGGTGACCGAAGCGTCGATCACCTCTGACGTCTTCGAAGTTATCAGAGACGAGAGCTGTACCGGTTCTTGGCATTCTATTTTTTGAAAAAATGTTTTCCCAAAAAGTGCGAGTCTGTTTTGTAAGATTATCAATACTACGACGTAGTAAGGAAGTACCGGTAATTCTGATTTAGAAACAAAATGGTGAAAAGTGGGAATTTCGCCCAGTTCTGAAAAAGTAGAACGTGCAGCCAACAACAACACGGCACGGCACGGCGATCCCATCACGTAAGACCAAGAAACGCCAGTAATTGCATGAAAGGGTCCTCACTACCTCTACCGGCCCCAGATTCGCCGCCTTGCCTGCTCCGCCATGCTGCTCCAATCGGTCAACCATACCATCGTAAAGGATAAGACCACACAGCACATATAGCCTTCGGCGAGCCCCAACCAAAAGCCCTCGACACCGAGATCCAACGGAAACGCAAACAAATACCGACACGGAAGACCGACCACAAACAGACAAACCAAGTTCACCACAGCCGCGAACGTCTGGCGACCCGTGCCGCGGAAGATCCCTTGCATCACACAGTTGACGGAGTCGAAGAGCTCGAAGGGAATCAAGTAGACGATGGCTTTCGAAGCCATGTTGATGGCGTCTTCTTCACTGACGAAGATCTTGGGGATCGAGCTGTGTCCGATGGCGATGGTCACGACGACGATCGCGGAGACGGCGAGCGCGACGAGCATGCCGAGGTTGGATGCCGATTTGGCGTGGTTCTTGAGTCCGGCGCCGACGTAGTTGCCGACGAGCACGTTGGTGGCGACGGCGATGCCCATATAGAAGCGGAAGGCGATGTTGGCGACGTTCCACAGGACGGAGTGTACACTGATGGCTGTGACGCTGTTGGGGAGGTATGCGACGAGTATGGCGACGATGTCGTAGGAGAGGTATTCTAGGACGACCATGATCATTCCTGGTACACCGAGGCTGAGAAATTTACGGATATTTTGCACCGCTCGGCGTGGTTTCCAGCCTGGCCACCACGAAGATAACACGTCGCGTTGAATGACAAAGTACAACAATGCTGTGAGTGGCTGCACTATTTGTGATATCGACCGAGCGAGCGCAGCTCCGTGGAAACCAAGTGACGTATACCACGTGAGGTAGATGCCCACAGCGATGTTGAGAGAGTTGCTCAGTAAGGAGGCCCATACAAGTGGTGCGACGACGTTCTGGGCCTGCAACACTTTCTTCAGCAGCTCGTACGGGAACATAAACGGGAGACCAGGAAGCAACAGACGACTGAACTGACCAGCCAAAGCCGACACCTCCTTGGGCTGGTCGATGAGATTCAGCAGGTCCTCCGTAAACCAGTTGATACAGAAGACAGGGATGTAGGCAACTCCGAGCACGAGAATACCGGTCTGGAAGAAGACGCCTATGGACTTGGGTCGTCCAGCACCATGAGCTTGTGAGCAGAGTGTGTCGAGTGCCGTCGCGAGACCGACGCCGATGGCCTCTCCCGAGAGCGAGATGACCATGGAGGATAGCGTGGCACCGTCAACGTACTCGGTGGTGAGTGGCGAGTCGATGCGTCCGACGAGCATGACGCTGACGACGACGGGTAGTATCTCTAGTACGCATATGAAGATGATGGGTATGGCGAGTTTGGCGAGTTTGGTGATCTCGTTGGGCCGGTGTGGGGTATCGTGTTGTGTGGGGAGTGCGGCTTCGTCGGAGGTGGCGGTAGAGTCACTTGTGTTGTCTGGTCTGATGAGAGGGATATCCATCAATTTAGCCGTGAGCACAGTACGTCGAATGGCTGAGTTCAGTTAGTGAATTTTCATGGATGCAAGTTGCTGAATGAGCCGACGCTGGTAGAGTCCTGTGTCGGGCTGTATTCCACGTCCTCGCTCGTCCTGTGAGCATCATCAGGCTGTTCAGTTTGTATCCTTTCGACCAATCAGACCCAGCTCAGTTCCCTCGTCTCAGGAACGCACAGCTACTGAGGCAACGATGTCTCTCACAGCACCTCCATCTGGTGGCGATAACTTTAGTCTTCGCCATATCAAGTTTATACTGGATCTCGTGAAGAAAGTAGTCGTCCCCTCAAACATCTCTTGCCTCAAATACCCGGTCTCTTGCTTGAAGAAGATAGCTCGATAAGATCAAGACAGTCTTGATGAAGTTAGCAACTAATGCACCATTATAGCTGAAGCTCTGTGCCTTCTGTCCTTACCGTGGTTCGACTTGGCTTGAAAGCCAGGGTCGTAAGCCGCAGGCGAGCGAGCTGAAGCATATCTGAGAGCCACTTGCGAGCCACTATCTCTGGAGACGTGGCCTAGTACTAGTAGGATGTTGGACTTGGCCGGAGTATCAAGTGTCCATTCTGTGGCTGGCCAAGCTGTCGGCTATTTCGTTGTGCTCTCGCACATGGGTGTCGTCAGTCTCGCACACTTTTTTTTTTTTTTTTTTTTTTTTGCATTACCAATAGTGTCCGACAGCCTAATAGGGCAGTCTCGCACACCTACTTGATCGGCTTGCCTCCGAGCACGGTGTTAAAGCACCGAAGCTTGTCGTTCTCGGGAGGGCGATATTAGTTGGCGCAGATGACCGCCAATGACGGTGATGTCCGTCCAGCTCCCCTCGAGAGCGGCTTAAAGAGTGGTCAGGAGACTAAGATGCTCGAATGGGTCAAAGTCTGTGGCTTCATCGAGTCGCTCGTAGATTGTGGCAATGAAGCGAGGAACAAACTCCGGTGTCTTTGGCTGTTGACAAAGTCGAAGCAGTAACCTGACGAACACTCGTTGGCAACTGACTGTGTAGATGCGGCCGCCCTACGCGCTGACCAGGCTAGAAACGAGTCATTCGGATCAAGATAGTCTATTGAATCGCAATGCGTTCAATCCAAAGCACCATAACGACCAGGAACTAGCCTTCGGGGAGTAGTTTCTGTACCTAATCACAAACCTCAGTTCGACGCTTGGCCTGCTCGGCCATATCATCCCAATCAGTGCGCCAGATCTTAAAGAGTGACACGGCGACGCAGAATACGTATCCCACAGCCAGTCCCAACCAAAAGCCCTCGACACCGAGATCCAACGGAAACGCAAACAAATACCGACACGGAAGACCGACCACAAACAGACAAACCAAGTTCACCACAGCCGCGAACGTCTGGCGACCCGTGCCGCGGAAGATCCCTTGCATCACACAGTTGACGGAGTCGAAGAGCTCGAAGGGAATCAAGTAGACGATGGCTTTCGAAGCCATGTTGATGGCGTCTTCTTCACTGACGAAGATCTTGGGGATCGAGCTGTGTCCGATGGCGATGGTCACGACGACGATCGCGGAGACGGCGAGCGCGACGAGCATGCCGAGGTTGGATGCCGATTTGGCGTGGTTCTTGAGTCCGGCGCCGACGTAGTTGCCGACGAGCACGTTGGTGGCGACGGCGATGCCCATATAGAAGCGGAAGGCGATGTTGGCGACGTTCCACAGGACGGAGTGTACACTGATGGCTGTGACGCTGTTGGGGAGGTATGCGACGAGTATGGCGACGATGTCGTAGGAGAGGTATTCTAGGACGACCATGATCATTCCTGGTACACCGAGGCTGAGAAATTTACGGATATTTTGCACCGCTCGGCGTGGTTTCCAGCCTGGCCACCACGAAGATAACACGTCGCGTTGAATGACAAAGTACAACAATGCTGTGAGTGGCTGCACTATTTGTGATATCGACCGAGCGAGCGCAGCTCCGTGGAAACCAAGTGACGTATACCACGTGAGGTAGATGCCCACAGCGATGTTGAGAGAGTTGCTCAGTAAGGAGGCCCATACAAGTGGTGCGACGACGTTCTGGGCCTGCAACACTTTCTTCAGCAGCTCGTACGGGAACATAAACGGGAGACCAGGAAGCAACAGACGACTGAACTGACCAGCCAAAGCCGACACCTCCTTGGGCTGGTCGATGAGATTCAGCAGGTCCTCCGTAAACCAGTTGATACAGAAGACAGGGATGTAGGCAACTCCGAGCACGAGAATACCGGTCTGGAAGAAGACGCCTATGGACTTGGGTCGTCCAGCACCATGAGCTTGTGAGCAGAGTGTGTCGAGTGCCGTCGCGAGACCGACGCCGATGGCCTCTCCCGAGAGCGAGATGACCATGGAGGATAGCGTGGCACCGTCAACGTACTCGGTGGTGAGTGGCGAGTCGATGCGTCCGACGAGCATGACGCTGACGACGACGGGTAGTATCTCTAGTACGCATATGAAGATGATGGGTATGGCGAGTTTGGCGAGTTTGGTGATCTCGTTGGGCCGGTGTGGGGTATCGTGTTGTGTGGGGAGTGCGGCTTCGTCGGAGGTGGCGGTAGAGTCACTTGTGTTGTCTGGTCTGATGAGAGGGATATCCATCAATTTAGCCGTGAGCACAGTACGTCGAATGGCTGAGTTCAGTTAGTGAATTTTCATGGATGCAAGTTGCTGAATGAGCCGACGCTGGTAGAGTCCTGTGTCGGGCTGTATTCCACGTCCTCGCTCGTCCTGTGAGCATCATCAGGCTGTTCAGTTTGTATCCTTTCGACCAATCAGACCCAGCTCAGTTCCCTCGTCTCAGGAACGCACAGCTACTGAGGCAACGATGTCTCTCACAGCACCTCCATCTGGTGGCGATAACTTTAGTCTTCGCCATATCAAGTTTATACTGGATCTCGTGAAGAAAGTAGTCGTCCCCTCAAACATCTCTTGCCTCAAATACCCGGTCTCTTGCTTGAAGAAGATAGCTCGATAAGATCAAGACAGTCTTGATGAAGTTAGCAACTAATGCACCATTATAGCTGAAGCTCTGTGCCTTCTGTCCTTACCGTGGTTCGACTTGGCTTGAAAGCCAGGGTCGTAAGCCGCAGGCGAGCGAGCTGAAGCATATCTGAGAGCCACTTGCGAGCCACTATCTCTGGAGACGTGGCCTAGTACTAGTAGGATGTTGGACTTGGCCGGAGTATCAAGTGTCCATTCTGTGGCTGGCCAAGCTGTCGGCTATTTCGTTGTGCTCTCGCACATGGGTGTCGTCAGTCTCGCACACTTTTTTTTTTTTTTTTTTTTTTTTGCATTACCAATAGTGTCCGACAGCCTAATAGGGCAGTCTCGCACACCTACTTGATCGGCTTGCCTCCGAGCACGGTGTTAAAGCACCGAAGCTTGTCGTTCTCGGGAGGGCGATATTAGTTGGCGCAGATGACCGCCAATGACGGTGATGTCCGTCCAGCTCCCCTCGAGAGCGGCTTAAAGAGTGGTCAGGAGACTAAGATGCTCGAATGGGTCAAAGTCTGTGGCTTCATCGAGTCGCTCGTAGATTGTGGCAATGAAGCGAGGAACAAACTCCGGTGTCTTTGGCTGTTGACAAAGTCGAAGCAGTAACCTGACGAACACTCGTTGGCAACTGACTGTGTAGATGCGGCCGCCCTACGCGCTGACCAGGCTAGAAACGAGTCATTCGGATCAAGATAGTCTATTGAATCGCAATGCGTTCAATCCAAAGCACCATAACGACCAGGAACTAGCCTTCGGGGAGTAGTTTCTGTACCTAATCACAAACCTCAGTTCGACGCTTGGCCTGCTCGGCCATATCATCCCAATCAGTGCGCCAGATCTTAAAGAGTGACACGGCGACGCAGAATACGTATCCCACAGCCAGTCCCAACCAAAAGCCCTCGACACCGAGATCCAACGGAAACGCAAACAAATACCGACACGGAAGACCGACCACAAACAGACAAACCAAGTTCACCACAGCCGCGAACGTCTGGCGACCCGTGCCGCGGAAGATCCCTTGCATCACACAGTTGACGGAGTCGAAGAGCTCGAAGGGAATCAAGTAGACGATGGCTCTCGAGGCCACGCTGATGGCGTCTTCTTCACTGACGAAGATCTTGGGGATCGAGCTGTGTCCGATGGCGATGGTCACGACGACGATCGCGGAGACGGCGAGCGCGACGAGCATGCCGAGGTTGGATGCCGATTTGGCGTGGTTCTTGAGTCCGGCGCCGACGTAGTTGCCGACGAGCACGTTGGTGGCGACGGCGATGCCCATATAGAAGCGGAAGGCGATGTTGGCGACGTTCCACAGGACGGAGTGTACACTGATGGCTGTGACGCTGTTGGGGAGGTATGCGACGAGTATGGCGACGATGTCGTAGGAGAGGTATTCTAGGACGACCATGATCATTCCTGGTACACCGAGGCTGAGAAACACGCGCACGTGGTTGAGCGCGTCACGAGGTCTCCATCCAGGCCACCAGACGTCCAGATTCTCGGGCTTCCACAAAAAGTAGGGCACAGTCGCGAGCGGCATGACCGTTTGCGAGATCATACGAGCAAATGCTGCGCCCTGAAATCCCTGGGTCGTGTACCATGTAAGGTAGACGCCGAGTCCGAGGTTGACACAGTTACTGATGACGGCGATCCAGACCAGCGGTGCGACGACGTTCTGAGCCTGCAACACTTTCTTCAGCAGCTCGTACAGGAACATAAACGGGAGACCAGGAAGCAACAGACGACTGAACTGACCAGCCAAAGCCGACACCTCCTTGGGCTGGTCGATGAGATTCAGCAGGTCCTCCGTAAACCAGTTGATACAGAAGACAGGGATGTAGGCAACTCCGAGCACGAGAATACCGGTCTGGAAGAAGACGCCTATGGACTTGGGTCGTCCAGCACCATGAGCTTGTGAGCAGAGTGTGTCGAGTGCCGTCGCGAGACCGACGCCGATGGCCTCTCCCGAGAGCGAGATGACCATGGAGGATAGCGTGGCACCGTCAACGTACTCGGTGGTGAGTGGCGAGTCGATGCGTCCGACGAGCATGACGCTGACGACGACGGGTAGTATCTCTAGTACGCATATGAAGATGATGGGTATGGCGAGTTTGGCGAGTTTGGTGATCTCGTTGGGCCGGTGTGGGGTATCGTGTTGTGTGGGCAGTGCAGTTTGCTCAACACTTGTAAAGTCGATCCCTTGCTCGACGCTGATGGGATCGTGTGCAGTGGTCGCCATGTAATAGTCATCATCATACGGCCAGTGGAAGCGCGTGCGGCTTAGATAAAACGACGAGACGCTGGACATGGAGGAGACGAACTTCTCGAGATCGCTGTCGTCGTCGAAACTCATGGACGGCAGCAGCGCGATCGTGCGCTCCGACCGCGTTGTGGTCAGGACCGGCGCCATGGTGGACAACTCTGATAATCGGGAATGAAGCGAGCCGGCCTGATGGGTCCTTTTGAGCGAAAGAGAGTGGTTTCAGTCGTGTGATATGTATCTCACGCAACTCTCTCGTGAAAGTTCTGGGTTGATATGTCCAGTGAAAGCAGACTGACTGCAGACGATTAGAAATCAAGTGCGAACGAGTACTGTACTCGTTCGTGGGTAGCAGGAGTCCACAGGGAGTTGGAGAGAGAGAGAGCAAGTGAAACCAAGCCAGGAGGACAGGAAGTCCTGTGCACCTTTTCTGTCCTGTTTGCGGATTTAACAGGAGCTGATTTTGCGATTGTTCAATACGACAGAAAAAAGCCATTTGAGTTGATTTTTCAGAATGATGGTGGTTTTGAATCTTCCACACGTCGCAGATTTAGCAGATTTCTAGTTGCACTATTCACTTGCTTTGTAGACTTCTTCTCCCGAAACTTTGGCTCAATCGTCACCAAGGCCCAGCAGCTGCGAGCGAAGGTCCGCCGGGGCCTCCACCAATGGCTTCAGATAGTCAACGATGTCGCTTGCAGAAGGGCGTCTAGACGGATCTCCCTGTAAGCAGTCTCCTGCCAACTCGCGGATAAATGGCGGACACTCGCGAGAAAACTGCGGTCGCATCTCGCCAGCCACAACTTTGCGCAAGATCATGTTTTCTTCTTCGTCACCGCGTAGTCCATTCGGGTCTTCCGCTTGGTTGTTGCAGTACGGGTAGTCGTCCGTGTCGATCTCGCTCAGCACGACCCCGAAGGAGAAAATGTCGGCGCGCTCGTCATACCTAAGCCCCGCGAGAACCTCAGGCGCGATCCAAAAACTTGTACCGATGTTAGCCGTCATAACAGTCTGTTCGAAGCGGCCTTCACGTGAGATGCCGAAGTCAGTGAGCTTGGCGTCTAGATCCTGGTTGATCAGGACATTTTTGGACTTGAGATCGCGGTGGATGACCTTGGGAGTCAAGGTGTGGAGATAATGGAGTGCTTCAGCGATATGAAGCGCGATGCACAGCTTGCGGTCGGTCCATTTCAACGGTGTGTTCGTTTGTTTGAAGTACTGCAGCACTTCACGCAAATCGCCGCGCACCATCAGCTCGGTGACCATGGCCAAATGCTCGATTGTGCTCCAAGCACAGCCAATGTACTCAACAATGCGAGGATGCGACAAAGACGCCATGAGTGCGATCTCCTTGAGAAACGACTCAATGAGTTTGACGTCACAGCTGTGCTCGCGGTGCAGTTTCTTGATCGCCACTCGACGACGCTTGTAGAAGCCTGAGTAGACGGTACCATAGCCACCACGCTTGAGTACTCGTCCGATGTGGAGATCCTTTCGGTCGATGCGGTTCTTCGTGATGAGAAAATCGTCCAGAAGCTTGGACTTTTCAATCGTGCGGTGCGCAGCTTGCGTCAGTGTCGGGGAAAGAGGGATATCTTCCTCGTCGGAACCAACTGACGCGTAAATCCGAGGTGGTGATGCCAGTTCTTGCGTATGACTGAGCTTTTCCAGCGACTCGCGCCGCCGCTTTTTCTGAAGAATAATCACAGCTGCCGCGAGGACTAGAATCACTAATGTTCCGCCGATCGCGACGATGATCAAGGCTTTTGTGGAGACGGTATGCGAATTGGACGGCCTTGTAACGCAGAACGTGACATTGTGTGCCGTTTCAGCTGAGCTTCCATCCCCGCAGCGTGCTTTACTAGCCGACGATGTGTTGATTCCATCGATTGTGAACTCTTCTAACCTCCGGATTTTGTCGAAGAGAGTACCACTGATAGATAAGCTCGAAACTGGATTGTTCGAGAAGTTCCTGACCACACAAGACTTGATCCGATTAAAAAAACCCGCGCCTTCAATGATCTCATTTCGTCATGTACGTACAACTTGGTTAAGCGATCCATCATCCCGAGAGCGAGTGGGATCGACGTGAACAAATTATTTGCGAGGTTTCTGTTCAGTGAGACGGCGAATCAGGATTAGACGGAGCGACCACTACAACCTGGTGCCACTCACAGCGATTCCATTGTCAAGTTTCTGGCGTTGATCGGCTGGTCGTCATACCAACCGGTAAGCTTGTTTCCACTCACATCACTAGTTCGCGTGGGCTGTTATTAGCCTCGGTCTCCACACGTTGACAAGAGCAATCGACACTTACAGCGAGGTCAAGTTGGTCCATCTGTTGGAAAAGAGCGACACCGACGGCGCCATCGAGATGTTGCAGTTGCGCGTGGTCAAGTGCTTGACCGACGCTGGCACAAAACTGCCCGTGATGATGATCCTGGACAAGTCGATGTTGGCGATCTCTCTATGTCACAGACGAAGTGCGAAGTGTAATCTCAGAAATTACGCCATCCAAATGATAATTCGCAAAAAGCTCCCGTACACGTCCGTGATGACGTCCTCGGTTTCCGACTGCACGAGCGAGAGCTGGCCGTCGTTGACAATCGATGAGTCGAGATCGAACGACAGTCGCAGCGGCTCGCCCGTCTCCGATTCCCCCAACAACCGCCTGTACAAAAACACAAGAGCGCCTGCGCGTGAGCCTTTGCTCCTCTTCCCCAAATCCATTGCTCCCGACGCACAATGTCTTGACTTGGGATGGCACCATGAAGCGCCCGAGTGAGGTCACGTTGAACACTGTCGCCGACGCATTCACGGTCGCGGGCACGACTTCTGCTACCGGCACCATGGGGCGCTCGCGCAGTCGGAAGACCCACTCGTCGGCGCGCGCCGGGGCGACGCACGTGCACGAAAGCGTGGGCAGGTCACTGAGCGAGCAGCCGCCGTTGGGCGTCGCGAGCGACGACTTGGTGATCACGAGCGCCTGGCCTTCGCAGAGCGGGAAGGGCAGGTGCGACCGCGCGCGCTGCAGCGCGAGCAGCTCGACGGCGCCGTCCATGTAGGTCACGAGGTACTGCTCGAGCTCGGACGAGTTGGAGCGGCCGCTGCTGGCGGACGACGCCATGGCGCTTGGATCGCCGACGCGGCAGCCTCGAGAGAGAGATGGCGACTGCGAGACTGGGCGCCGGCAGGCAGGCAGCGCCCCTCGAAGAGACCCATCCGCCGACTCACGGGAAGATTACTCTCGGAATCCGTGGTAATCACGACAGTCAACACGCGAGAAAGTGCGGCGTCTGGCGCACATGGATCGATAGCGATTCAAAGGGGTATAGGTATAGAAAGGTTTTCAGGAAAGTAGATGTGTCGGACGAGGAGCCTCACGAGCAGTCTCATATTCATTTTGAAAGGCTGGACAACGTTGAAGTGACACGTCCAGTAGGTCACCTCATCGCCTGAGATGGCTGGCTCGCCAAGAAGGAAGAGAGAAAGGAGCCAAAAGAAGTCTTTTCTCACGTGTTGCATGCTTTTTCCCTATCGTCTATCGCTTAGTCGCTTTAGATACTCGACGATCTCGCCCGCAGACGGACGCCGCGTCGGATCTCCGTCCATACAACTGTCCGCAAGCTCCAATATCGCCTGAGGACACTCGGCTGAGAACCCTGGCCGCATCTCACCAGTTAACACCTTACGCAAGATCACTGCTTGCTGGGTCTCGCCGTAGTTCACATGCCCCTGCTCCTTCGCAGACCGGTCGTTCCAGTATGGGTAGTCGTCCGTGTCGATCTCACTCAACACGACGCCGAACGAGAAGATGTCGGCTCGTTCGTCGTATCGAAGTCCCGCTAACACCTCGGGTGCGATCCAGAAACTCGTACCGATCCCTGCTGTCATGTGGGTCTGCTCGAAACGACCTTCTCGAGAGATACCAAAATCGGTCAGCTTGGCGTCCAGGTCGTTATTGACGAGGACGTTCTTGGACTTGAGATCGCGGTGGATCACTTTCGGACTCAGTGTGTGCAGGTACTCGAGTGCCTCGGCCACATGAAGAGCGATCCGCAGTTTGTGTTCGGTCCACGTGAGCGACGCATTGCGTTCTTTGAAGGATGCCAAGACCTCGTGGAGGTCTCCTCGTTGCATGAGCTCGGTCACCATGGACAGCGTCTTCATGTCTTCCCACGCACACCCGATATACTCGACGATGCGAGGGTGTTTGAGCGAGGCCATGAGCGCGATCTCTTTGAGGAAGGACTCGACGAGCTTGGTGTCGTTGGTGTACTCTGGTCGTATCATTTTGATGGCGACGCGTCGTCGCTTGTAGACTCCGGAGTAGACGGAACCGAAGCCTCCTTGCTTGATGAGCTCGCCGAAGATCAATTCCTTGTGGTTGAGCCGACTCGTGATAATGAGCGGATCGTTCAGAAGCGACGAGTCAATCGCTCGAGTCTTTGATCCAAGCGAGATGCCACCGCTGGGAAGAGATGGGATCGACTCAAAGCCGCCGCGTCGCGAGTGTGGACTGTCCACGTCGAACGTGCGAGTGAAAGCCTTCGTCTGTTCATCGCGAAAAGTGCGATGGCGAGTACGAGGACAACGATGCCACCACCGATTGCGACATACATCAATGGGGACGTCGAACTCGAGTTACTGATATTCGTCGTCGTAGTCGTGCTACCAGAGCTAATTCCTGACATTGCAACGCAAAAACTGACATTGTGGGCAGTCTTTAACGTTGATCCTTCACTGCAGTTCTGGACGGCGGCGACTCCGTCAAGCGAGAAGGTTTGGAGGTTGGCGATTTTGTTGAAGAGCGTCTCGTCCAGTGTGAAATTGATCACGGGGTTGTTGGAAAAGTTGCTGGGATCCACGAATCTCAGTAAATATCATAAAGCTCATCCTGGGTTGGGGTGATGACTTACACATTTTCCAGACTCGGAAGCGCGGCAAGAAACGATGGAATGGCTTCGAAGGCGTTGCTGCTCAGGTTGCTGGGGAGAAAATAGTAAATATCAAGTCAAAATAGCCGCCACAAAGACAGAGACTCACAGCGTCGCGATAGAGGATCGACCAGCATCGGGACCACTCAATGCTGCGTTCTGCTTGAGCGTGAGTTTGTTACCACTCAAATCCCTACAGCAGACGCAATCCCAGTCAAAAAGAATGCCAATGATTTTTGGTCTCCGCGGCGACTTACACAGTGGTCAGCGAGTCCCATTTTTGAGTGAGGTAGGGCGTGGGGAACGCGTTGAGGTTGCAGTTCCGCATCGTGAGCGTCGCTACTGACGAGGGTAGGAAGTCCGTCATGAAGTCGACATGCGAGAAGTCGATATTTGCGACCTCTCTGAGGAGAGCCGTCAGCTATTTGAATAAATCAAGAAGCATACATCAAACTTACACTGTGGTAATGTGGTTCTCGCTCCCAGTCTTTACTAGCGAGACGGCATTATCTGTCCCTTCAGGTGAGGTCAGGTCGAAGGATAACGAGATCGGGTCGCTCGAGGTCACACCCAGCAGACGCCTGCCGAGTCCACAATATTAGCACTGTCCATCGAATGTGAGCAACACAAGCACCAACGTACAACGTAGTGACCTTCTTAGGCAGTGTGAAGCGCCCAATAGTCGTGATCTCGAGGGCTGTTGTCGCCGGGTTGGTCGTGACTGGGAGAGCCGTGGTGGCGGTCCGCTTCTTGAGCTGGAAGGCCCACTCACTCCCCGTGTCTGTGATGCACGAACACGAGACATTGACCCAGTCCGTGGGGCACGCGCCGTTCGCCGCACCCGAGTCGACACGGGCGATCACGACGCCTTTTCCCTCGCAAGGAGCGGTCGACGGGCCAGCTTGAGACTGCTGCAGCGCGGTCACCTCGACCACGCCGGCCTTGTACCTGGCGGCCAGCGGTGCAGCGCCAGGAGGGGGCAAAACCAGACCCGACGAGCCCACTCCGCTCATGGAGCCGAAGCTCCCGGTCGTCGGAGTCGACGTGGCGGCCATGTTCGCTGACTCTCTACTGTCTGGTTGATCGCAGACTGTGGCGAGTTCACAGAGTCTCCCCTACGATAAACAAAACACCCACCCCTCAAATCGACGAATTGATGAAAGAAAGCGACTGTTGTGTGTGTGTTGAGGCTCAACTGCTTCCTTGGCTTTGCACGCAAGTCACCCATCGGTTGTGGGCTGGGGTGGATGGGGTAGGAAACACTAGCAGCCGGCGCGCGAATATCAATCGCCTGCTCATCATAATACACTTGGTATTATAAATAATACCATGCCGATCCTGGCACAGACGGCGTGGGCAGCCAATACCCTTCTTTCAATATCGCATACCCTTGCATTCTGCGATGCGAGACAACCAGCGACAAATCCCAGAGCCCAGCCCCATCGTCAGCAATTGCGACACACGAGACAGGCCGGGAGCTTGACTTGTACTGTCCACAGCAGTGCAACCAGGTGGGCACGAGACAGGCCACTTACACTCTGTTGTCTACTGGATTCTAGGCCCAGTTTGTGGCGGATTTGTTCAACACGACTGGCTATCCAGGTGCAACTTCAGTCGCCGACTGACGGACAGATCGTCTGACATGACGCGGTCACACTCTGGATATTTGTATATACAGGACCCGTCTGGGCTCTCGACTCGCTTGCTCGCGCAGGAGGCCGTCTCCAAAACTGACGATGGACGAGACAGACAACGCCTTAGACCATCATGCTGTTCCGCCAGAACTGCAGGCGACTCTGGTGTCGTGGTCACGTGAGGATCGCCGTGTCGGTTCTGACGATGATGAAAGCGGGATCCATTCGTCTCCCATTCACAAGGTCTTCCAGTCGCCGCGAGACTTGTGGGCACATGGAGAGCGGCTGGCGTTCTACCCTTTCTGCGTTCCCAAATGGAGTTTACGGTGTAAACGTGCGGCAACTCTGCTGCTTTCCAGCTAGCATTTGCTGTGTCTGGTGCTCACAATACTGATCGAATATGGCGAACACGTTACCGCTAATGAGAACAGGGAAACGCTGGTGAAAAGCAGCCAGCCCACGGAGATTGTTGGAACCTACACCTCTCAGATGTAAACTCCGCAACTTCCAGAGGCACTTCTGTTTTGTATCGATGATATGTCAGGAGACCGCAGCGGAGCAATCCACAGTCTTGGCATGGGGTCGCGCTGCTTCATTTAACGGCAACAAAATCTGCGCAGTTCGACGTCTGCTCCATTCTTCTGTGCGTAGCTGATCCTTCTCCGAATTATAGGGGCTGATTCGGTCTGCGGGAAGTATCGAAGCGCTGATAGCGTCCTCGTTGCTTGGCAACTTTTCTCATACTCCGGTGAGCAAGACATGAAAATTGACAAAGAGATATTTCTGGCGTAAGTCCTGGACATGAAGATCTTTTTCTGCTCGCGGGGAATTTCCAGAAGTAAGTTCATGCTTCCTCAGTCCAAGAATAATTGCTAGAAAGTTATGACAGCAAAAGTTTTACCCAATCATATCCAGTATCCAATGGACCAATCAATTCCACAGAGTCAGACGGCAGCAGTCTGGCGGGTCAGTCGACGGGCACGTCGGACACACCACTTGATCGTGGTGACGTGGGTTCAATTCCCACTGCTGTCAAAAGGCAAGTTAAAGGAGCAATGCTTCATGTGGGTGCCGGGGTTCCCACACAGCAGCCGCGGATGCTGACGTCCCCCGCCTTTATGGACACGCGGGGGGCCCGCCGTGACGGAGCTTAGCTCGTCGGCCAAGGCCAGCGTGCGAAGTCTCCTCCTGAATGGCCCCATCACGCCGACGTCCAGCGGCTGCAACACGGACGTCGTGTTCGTTGGGAGAGGGACGACTTCCGTGCCGAGCTGGGACAGACCTTCCATGGACTCTGCCGACACGTGCGACTTGAAGTTGTCGACGTAGAGCGCGAGCGGGCCGCGCTCCTCGCTGTAGACGAAGTCCTCCCAGAGCGTGCCGATGAAGACGTCCTTCCAAACCGCACCGTCCATCCAACCATTTGTCTGGACGGCGTAGACAGCGCCCTCCGGATAGTCAACGAACGACTCCTCGACACTGCCGCCTGGCTGGGCCCGAAAGATGATGATGAGCGGCATCAATTTGGTGCCGTCCGCCGCAATGGTTAGCAGCACAGTCGCTCGGTAGGATTGCTTCTTCCCCTTGATCTTGCTCGAGTCGCCTCGCGCGGCTATGATGAGGCCGGGGTTGTCGCTGTAGTAGACGGCCGTCTCGTCGGTGCTGAGTATAGCGCCCGCTGGATACGTGGCGTTCACGCCCGCTGCGACATTCTCCGTGAAGGCAACTTGCTCTTCGAGAAGGTTCTCAAGCGAGAGGATCGTCCGCGTTGGCTGGCGGAAGGAGAACCCGTTGCGGTAGATCAGTCGGCGCACGAGCCGATGCAGACTGTCCTCTCGCTTGAGAGCCAAGTACAGCGACGTCCAAGCAGTGTATTCCTCCTTGAAAAGCTGCACGACGTGAGCCGTCTTGAGCGGGTAGTCGTCGCGGCGCATGTCCTTGATCCACTGAACGATTTTGCCCTCATGCTGGAATAGCTGGGGGCGGCCCTGTCCTCCCAACGACACCTTGCTCTTCATCTTCGCGTTACAGGCGGCGATCAGCTTGCCTTCCATCTTTGCCCACGCGTGGATGCTGCTGTGGCAGTGGACGTTGTACACCTCCGCCAGCCTCGTCGAGCTAGCCCCGGCCTTCCAAAGGCGCG
Source organism: Pythium myriotylum (assembly GCA_023091665.1). Classification (NCBI taxonomy): domain Eukaryota; phylum Oomycota; class Peronosporomycetes; order Pythiales; family Pythiaceae; genus Pythium; species Pythium myriotylum. The sequence goes on from JALJCQ010000014.1 coordinate 543,882, forward strand.
CCATCTTGAGCTTGAACTCGTTCGTGTACATGCGTCGCCGAGTACCCGACCGCTTAGATTTCGTTGAGTTATTGTCGAATTTAAGATAAATGGCCAAATAGAATGCAAAAACTCGTTTTGTAGTTGCAAATAACAAAGGGGAAATTGCTAATCGGTACCCTAGAATGGTTAACCATTGCTAATCAGTACCCTTCAAAATTTGTAATTACAATTTGGTACCTTAGACATTCTTGGCGGGTTTGATGGCGACACCCGGATCTAATAATGGGTACGTTGGGTAGGAAGAACTCCAACGACGTGTTGGTCGCACACACCATAACACAGGAGACTCTATCAGCACCAGGGAAGTCTCCAGCGAAGAACTAGCTGAGGGAAAGGCGTTCGACTCCATGTATCTTCTCCGCGTGACCGTTAACAGACACTTCGCTTCAATTGGGTGTGGGAACGTGAAGCTGAAGTTGAAGTTAATGACGATCGAGGCGACGAAGTCCAAGCTGATGAGGTGGAAGACGTCTCTTGCTCGATGTGGTCACTGGATCGCATAGTGGACCCAGAACGAATTCTATGACTCAGTAAGTGCGCAAAGAATGATCAGAGTGACTGACTTCACTGACGTACTGGTCTGCAAGATTTGAACCCCCATTGAGATTCAAAAACTTTCGTTAGCATCCGATAGTCTTGTGGCAGAGCGCGCAAGGCGCTGGGCCTTTCGAAATCAACACAAGGGCCAAGGGCCTGCGAGCGAACCGTCGTTCACGAAACCTCCTTCCTGTCTGTGGATGAAAACGTAAGGACCGCGCCTTATCACAGCATCCACGTTTTTATTGGTCAATAATGGGAGTCATGTCCTTGGTAATATGGACCAACGCGACGCAGCACTTCCTTTTAAAGTTGGAGTCTATTGTGATACAACTGTGTGAACAACGATGGCTTTACATGCAAATGCAAGGGAATGGTCCTGGGCCTATTGAAGAGTGGAGGCCTGTCACTGGAAGAAGAAGTTGTGGAAGTCCGCGCCACTCAGCGCGGTCGGACGGATGAAACGTGTGGAGGCTGCGCTTGGAGTCCATCGCAACGTTTGCCGCGTAGTCAGCCATCTTGTTGAACTCACGGAGATCATGACGTCATCTAATTACGTGTAGACGGTCGGTAATGAGGCGAAAAGGGTTGTAAAGCGCACGGAGGCGCTCATTTTGAGGTTGGAGATACTGGGAAACTTGCCGAAGGATGAGTTGGCTGCCGCCGATGACCGCCGCCAGCGAAAGGAGTCGTGTGTGACGTGGATGTCGGGGACGCGAAGCCGATCGCTCAAGCCGCGGGACGAGTGCCGCCGCACCTGCTGGGGAGATTGTATGAGTTACTGCGCGGCCTTCTCCGACAGGGGTTGATACGATATTCGAACTCACCGTGGGCATCACCGATAGTTATTGTGCTGAAGAAGAACGGGAAAGACATCCGCCTTTGCATCGACTATCGCCTTGTGAACGGTCTAACGAAGCTGATGGTATACGCGATGCCACTGATAGATGATCTGCTCGACAACTTTGAAGGGATCATGTGGTTTTGCTCCTTGGATAATGCGAGCGGATTCTGGGCTGTACCTTTAACGGTCCGCGCGCGACTTGTGACTGCTTTTATCTGCCCGCTCGGACACTTCGAATGGACGAGGATGCCTCAAGGGTTGAAGAATGCTCCACAGATCTACCAGCGCATGATTGATAACGCGCTGTGGAGCATGGTGAGACGACTCAGCAACCGTGATGTGAGATTCAAGGCTGTCGGGTGGACGGAGGACGAGTTAGATGATATGGAGGCCCAACGAGAGAAAGAGCGCATCGACATTGACGTACCGCTGAAGCGAGATGTATTTCATCGAGGTGAGTCACAGGAGTCGGATGTGCTGCCGGTGATCAAGCGTCGATCATACATTGATGATATCACCTTTGGGGCAACGACGTGGTCGGAAATGAACGTGATGCTGCAGTGTCTGCTCGACGCATTTCAATACTGGGGAGTGACCGTGAGTTTGCGGAAGAGTTCGTTTGGGAAGAAGTCAGTTGAGTTCCTCAGTCACGTGGTCTCGCGAGAAGGGTTGATGAGCGCCCCAAGAAACCTCGAGTCGATCAGGCAGATGCCGTTTCCGTCGACGCAGAAAGGGTTGCAACGATTCATCGGCAGCCTGATCTATTACCACAAGTTCATCAGCAACTTCGCGACTTATGCGGCAGTTCTGTATGAAGTCACTGACCTAAGACTGAGAGATGGGAGCCAACTTGATCATGCAAAGAGAGCCGTCGAAGAACTGAAGATAAAGCTATGCGACGCGCCTCTTCTGCGCCATGTTGAACGCGGACGAGAGCTTGTTGTAGTGCTGTACACGAACAAGTGGGCTTTCGGAGCATCAGTTTGCCAAGAGCACGACGGGATTCTACATCCAGTCCGATTTGTGAGTAAAGTTTTCAAAGATGCAGAGACTCGATATACGCCTGCAGAACAAGAAGTGTTAGCTCTGCTGAAGACGCTCCACGTCGCGAGTCACTACTTGCTCGGCCAACCGATTGTAGTGTACGTGAGATATTCTAACATGAAATGGGTCTTCACGTCGAAGAGTTTGACCGGCCGTACCATCGAGTGGGCCGCCATGTTATCGCCATGGAACTTGACAATTATACGAAGCGATGAGACTCCCGCCGGCTTGATGGCAGTGTTGGCAGCATCGATAACACCTGCAGAACAAATGGATGCAATACTCGAAGACATCGCGCCGATGAAGACCATTAAAGATGTACCGGTCATTCGACCCTTCCCTGATCTACGAAGAAATGCAGACGGATACGTGCTCACGTTCGATGGGGCAGTCAAGTTGAAGGATACCCGGTCTGGCACGTTTGGTATGATCCTATGGAAACTGCCTGAGTGGAAGGTGGTTGCCGCGGAATATGATGTGAAGGAAGGGCTTACCGTGAACGACAGTGAATATCACGGCCTGCTCGGCGCACTCGAACTGGCAACGACGCGGGGTATCAAGGAGGCGCTCGTGTGTGGCGACTCCCGCCTGGTGATCGGGCAGATAAACGGTGATCTTCGGTGCAATCAAGCGTCGCTACAAGTCTGGCTGAATCGGGCGAAAGAGCAGCTCACCTTGTTCGACAGCGTGAGTTTCATTCATATCGCGCGTAAGTACAACCAGGCGGCAGACTTCCTCACCAGAGAGGCCATGCGATCCCAGTCGAGAGGCTCAGTCACTGATGATGCGCGCTTGCACGACTTGGAGCTTTTGAACACTCTCCCGGAGCTGTTGTACCGCGTAGACGATGAACACGTGTGCGAGGGAAAGCCGGAGGCGGAACCGGGGGCCACTATAATGGTAAGGCGAGTTGATCAGTCTGGCCACAAGGTCGAGCCAAATTCAGATCAACTGATCAGTCTGGAGTCGACTACCACCCGTGCAGAGCCAAGTGAACGGTCTGGTGAAGAATCGCAGTCAGTGTTGGACGGGATGAGTGGATTCGCGCCAGTCAGAGTGGTGAACGGGCGCCAGGTGGCGGGATTGCATGACGGTCCAAGCTACGAAGTGTTTGTTGTCGGCACGAGAAAGCGGACGAGGTCGAAGAAGGAGAGCCACACGAAGAAGCAAAAAGAAGGGTCGAACGCAGCTGACATTGGGACTTTCGAGGATGATGGATCGAAGCCGGCCAGAGAATGGACACCATTGCATGTGAGTGGGGAGATGCTAAGTCAAGCTCAGGTGGAGAGGTTCCGACGAGTGGCGGCAGCACAACGCCGAGATGAATGGTGCAAGCAGGTAATCGCGTATCTCGAGGGCAATGAGGAGGAGTTCTCTTCGTCGACCGCGCTCAAGCGGGTAGCGCGGATCGCTGTCCTATATGTGCTCGACTCAGATGGGGTGCTGTACTACTCCCCTCAAGGAGGGAAATCGGAGGCTTTGAAGATGCGATTGGTAGTGCCGGACATTCTGCAGAAAGATTTATTATGCGCCTATCATGAAGAACTCGGGGCTGGTGCGCACCAAGGTGTGGGGCGTGTGTTCGAGCGAATGCGCCGTCTATACTACTGGAGAGGCATGTATGCGGATGTAGAATGGTATGTTGCCTCGTGTGAAGACTGCGCCACCGCGAAGGGCAAGCCCCGATACAAAGGTCGGTCCAGTGGCAATATTGTCGCGACCAGACCATTTCAAGTGCTCGCTATGGATTTCGCGATTCCCCTCCCCAAGACGTACAACGGAAATGAAGCCATGCTCTGTTGCATTTGCCTCTTCTCAGGTTTTGTGATTCGCATTCCGATGGCCGACACGACAGCGCAATCCGTTGCTGAGGCGTATTTGAGTGGGGTGTTCAAGCGATTTGGGGCCCAAGAAATGATTCGACACGACCGCGACCCGCGCTTCATGAGTTCTGTGTTCAAGCGATTCAACCGCATGATGAATCAGAAGCAGCGCCCGACACTAGCTTATCGACCGCAAGCGAATGGAAAACAGGAACGTTCTGTGCAGACTGTGGTGAGGGCGATCAAGTGCTATATTGCTGATGCAGAGCAGAAGGACTGGGATGAATATGTTCAGCAGCTTGAGTTGGCCCTCAACACGTCAGTGAGTCTACAGCACAAGCAGACTAGTTTCTATCTGGTGCATGGCTGGGATGCACGAACGCAACTGGAAGCAGCGATTCCCCCCAAGGATGGTACGCTCAAGGAACGAAATGCACTTGAATGGCGGCAGAAAATAGCAAAGCAGCATGAACAAGCTCAAGCGCACGCCGAATTTATTCAGCAGAAATTAATGGAAGAACGTGCGAGGAAGAACAACGAGCAGGCTGACGAGAATCTGCAGTCGACGGTGAGGACGGAGTATCAGCCAGGTGAGCTTGTGTGGCTGTATCACGTTTTGGTCAAGGAAGGACTCGTGAGGAAGCTATCGCACCTGTGGCATGGTCCATATCAGATAGAAGAGCGTGTCAGTGAGTCGGTGTACAAGCTAAAGTTCAATCGGAGCGAGCGTCAAGTCATGCCGATGATCCACATCTCCCGGCTCAAGCCATTCGTCTCAAGGATGCGGAGGCCACGTGAAAAGATTGAGAGCATTCAAGACCTCGAGTTAGACGAAGCTCTATTGCCTGAGGATTCGTGGTATGAAGAAGGTGTTGATGACGAATATGAGGTGGAGAAGGTTGTCGACTGCCGATATAAGAAGCGGACGAGGAACGGTAGACGAATGCGCGAGTACTTGATCAAATGGGTCGGCACGAGGAGCCTACATGGGAGCCGGAAGAGAATCTACACTGCAACGCTCTGCTGTACGAGTTCGACGCAAGACGGGCATGGGATAATCGCAAGGAAGCTGCCCAAACTACTCATGAGGAAGAGATCGATGAGAGTGATTCGAGTGACGAGTAGAGAGTGACCTGGTGAAGTGATCAGTCTGGTGTGAGAAGGTGCTCAGCGAAGGGACCAAGCGAACAGTCTGATCGGAGCGAGGTCACAAGAATGAGGGAACGAGACTGAAGGTGCGCGGCGAGGTGATGCGGAGCGCCGCGACTGAAGGAGAGACGTTGAGGAAGGGAAGACGGTGAGGAGGAGGAGAAGAATGAAGAGCTGAATCGAAGTACAGCTCTATAGCGACCTGACGCGGATCGAATACGTAGTAAGGTCAAGTTCTGGGGTCGAAAGGTGGATCGAACCCACTTTACGGCCCTGCGATGGAATCCGGCGCCGGGGGCCCAAGTTGGCTGCGGAATGCTGAGGTGCGGACCCGAGTTGGTTGCACAAGAAATCGCGAAGTTGACATGTGATGAACAAGTTTCAAAGAGCTACGTTTTGTGGTGACCGCATTCTGCCGTGGGTATGCGTCGAATGCACCAAGATTGAATATTGTATTGTTGACATGGAAGCTACAAGCCTTAGGCGGTGCCAGTGCACTGGGTTGACTGAAAGGGGCTACGTCTTGACACGGAGACTGTCCGGCGAGACGACAATTGAGGTGATGTGGCGGGCGAGGTGGCGAGTGAAGCGCATGTTTGGAATCTGGCTGTCTGATCAACTACCGGACGAAGAACAGAAGCGAGCGCACGCACGTGTCAGCGAAAGTGGTGATCTGCTGTTGAGCCTGATCAGCGAAGCAGTATGGGAAGCGCGGACGTTGACCACCCCTGTCGTAGAAGCCTTAGAAGGAAATGAGAAAGTTAGGCGGACTCGGAGCGGATCGAACCCGCCGAGAGAAACAAGCGAGTTGAGATGGCTTGACGCGGACCGAACCCGCTAAGAAGCCGCGGCGTTGCCGAACTGAAGGGCTCGTTCGAGTAGATCAGTCTTGACACGCCGGTTGAGAAGGATGAGGTGACGCAGCAGAGAGAAGAAAGAGGAAGCGTGTGTGTATGTGAGAAGAAAATGATGAAAATGAGGTGACTGATGACAAGCGAGATGTGATCGACGAGGAAGCCTGTACGCCAGAGAGGAACGAAGCGGTATGGGTGCCAGAGAGGAAGAGCGCACCTTTGTAGTGAGGCGCGGCCTGCGTTGATGACGTGAAGATGACTGGGGACGACTCGAGTCCGTAGGGCGACGCGCGGTGACGACTGGTGCCGGCAGTAAGAGACCTGCCTGATTGATTGTTGGCGCGACTTGATTTTAAATACTGGCCCCAAGGAAGGTGAAGTGATCAGTCTGGCCAGGCTTGTTAGCGGTCGGTCTGGTCGGTTTTGGTGAAGTGATCAGTCTGGTTACCGTGAGGGGAAGGATCAGTCGAAATCGGTGTCTATGACGGTGAACGCAAGTGAAGGAGCAGAAACGGTCTGTGAACATGGCTATTCGTCTTATCCGAATGATGACAGCGCCTATGAGTACGTGTCTGCTGCGGTCGACAACGGCTTGACAGAGCGCGGGCATGGAGGGTGAGAAAAAAGCGTTAGCAGCCGTCAACAAATCGAATTCTTCGCCGACGATAATTACCTTGGACGACGTTGAGGGACGGTGTGAACTTGGAGCAGCAAGCGGGAGTGATCATGGAAGGAGATGGCAGCGCGGGTGGAGGCCGAGAACGAGCGGCGGGCTTGGCGCATCAAGGCGCGTCGGGGAACTCCATGACCGATCAAGAAATGATGAGAGGCCGGCCTTCCAATCATCCCAGCCAGAGGAACAAGTACGCACCGGAGGGTTTACGCGAACCTAACGGTCCCAGGTGAAGTGATCAGTCTGGCGGACGAGGTGGAGGTCCCTAGAACGGAAGTGAACAGTCTGGTTGGTGAAGACCCAGGCCCGACGTCTAAGAACGTATAAGAACGTGTAAGAAGAGGAGAGCTCAATTGGAGCGTCAAAAAACTTCCACTGCGAGCGAGGAAATCGAGTGAGCTGAACAGTCTGGCGGAGATACCCTATCGAGGCCGGCGCGAAGTGATCAGGTCTGGCGGACGGAACAATGGCAGCTGGCATGAAGCGCAAGCGCGGGACTGACAAGGGCCAGGTGGAGGGGGCAGACGAAGGGCGACAAGACGCAATCGAGACGCCGCCAGGAATTGAAGGAGAAGCTACGCGGCAAGGTACGCACCAAAAAACGCCACTGCCCTCGACTTCCGCTCGACACACGGCTCACGATGAAGGAGATACTTCTGTCAACTCGTCAAGAAAGCTCGCTCGTGCCGGAAGCCAAGCTGAAGCCCCTGCTCGTTCGGCCTCGAAGAAGAGTGCTGGTTCACACTGGTCGGAAGGGCAGCTCAAGACGTTACGCGTCCTGTACGAGCTGAAGGACCGCAACAAGTGGACGTGGGACCGGTTCGCTGAGGAATTCAACAAGATCAACGAAGTTACCGGACACCCATTGCGTGATGCTAATGCCTGCCGAGCTCGCTGCCAACGAGATCCAGAGTTGAGGAAGAATACAGAGCCCAAGCTCACCAAGTGGACGCCTGAGCAGGAAGCGTTTCTGACTGCAGAGAAGAGGGCGAAGACCTCGAATCGAGACATATATGCGAAGTATCTTGATAAGGTTCAGGCTCACGGGTGGACATCTCGAGAGTACAAGACAGTGATGACCAAGCTCTCCAGCATCTCAGAGCGAGATTCGAGTCGCAAGAGCAACCGTTCAAGCGACCAGGGGACGGCCACTGACCACCAAATGCTGACAATGGCGCGCCGAGTATGGCATCCCGACGAAGACGCCGTGTTGGTGAAGGCTCTGCACGCGCATAAGGACGAGGGCGCAGCTATATGTCACGAAGCGATACAGAGCGAACTCCTTGCCCTCGGAGAACGAGACGGAGTACCCATTGGTGACCGCACCATTGTGGCCATCAATAAACGACTGAACACCTTACGTGATGGGAGGCCCGAGGCGACGAAGCTGCCCAGGCGGTGGACGGACAAGGACGACCAACAGATTCGTCAGGCTATGAAGCAAGAGAAACGGAAGCGCGGACAAGCGATTAAAGAACTCTCGGCAGCGTTGGAAGTCTCCGAGTTTGCTGTGCGTCGTCGTTGGAAGGAGCTGAAAGTTATCGATGGGGAAGTCGGTGGCTCGACAGAAGAGAAGGAAGCCAGTCCAGGCCAAGGAATTCTCATCGAGCCGTTTGTGTGCGAATCCAACCAAGGTGGTGCCACTCAGCCGGGGAAGACCGTCGCCCACGCGGAGTACACGATGCCAAGCGCCGTATTGGCTGAGACGCTACTAGCCCTGCGATCTGACAGTGCGGAGGTCGAGAGCGTCGTCGAGAGCGGAGACGAGATCTCGTTCGAGGGCGTGAATGAAGAGTCAGATGATGACGCACCAACGAATGACACAGCCGGACCTGATGAAGAAGACGTCGACCTTGCCGTGGCACAAGCTCTTGGTGAGGTGACGGCCATCGTAGAATATTGCAGCCAGCAAGCAAGTGAAGGGTCGAAGCGAGACACGGACCAAGGGATGAGCGGCCAAGCAGAGAATCTGTCGACGGACTTGGAGCAAGAAGACGGTGTCAGAGCGACGGACGCGGGCGAGAGCCTTGAGGACAGCGCCAGTGTGATCGCGGGAACTACTGGAGAAACTCCAGCGCCCAGAGAGACTGAGACCCACGAACTGCAGGCTCCCGGAGGAAGCGTGAGCGAAGGTGCTACGGACGGAACACCTCCAACTCTAGTGCATGAAGGCGTGCCAGCAGATACAGGGGCCGACGTTCCGACTGCTCAAGCTTCGTCCAAGGCTGACGAAGTTTCGGACCACGCACCCGAAGTGATCAGCCTGGCTACCCCATTAGTGGACGGTGAAGACGAAGTGAACAGTCTGGAAGGTTTGCCAGAGGCCGCACAAGCTGGAGTGAACAGTCTGGCGGAGGTTGCGAAGGCAACTAACTTGGTCGACCTTTTAGTGGACCCTCCATCTGAAGTGATCAGTCTGGCCAAGGAACCAGTCGCCAGTCGAAGCGTAGTGAACAGTCTGGTCCCTTCCGGGGGGCACGCTCCCTCCAGCTTGGAAGACCATGCCGCAGAGAGCAGCAAAGGCGGATCCCACGAGATCCAAGGGCCTCAAGACCCACCACACGCTGCGCCGATGGTAGAGGAGGACGAAGTGGTGTGGCGAAATGCACACGATGGTGCACCACAATACATCACCGTCCGAGTAGCTCCAGACCAATCAAGGAAAGTTCTCTCAGCCGACACATGCGATCGTTTGAAAGCGAGTGATCTCGCACCAGACTCCAAGTTGAGGACGTTTTACAAGGATAGTGAGCAGCGTGTGGAAAATATGATTGAAGGTGGCCTGGACAAGATGCGCCTTCCTGACGGTCCGGCACCCCCGTCGACAGGAGTTTGCTGAGGGAATTGATGCTGGCCGGAACAATCCTCTCGCGCGGCGAAGAATCGCGCGCAATATTCTTGAGGGAGATGTGGACAGATAAGTACGGAGAGTGTCGGGACAAAGACTGCTGCTTAGCGTACGATGTGAACCGCCCGCATTTCCAGTACGAAGGCGAGTGTAGACACTGGCGATATTTCAAGATGCGACGGGTCAACTTCGACTACTTCACGAGCGTGAAAGACTACCTGCTAGCGGGCGCGCTTGCGACGCATCTCGAGATGCTCTACGCCACTGAAGGCCCCGACTTGCCACCCATCAAGCGAGACGGGAAATGTGTCCGGCTGAGGCTCTCAGGGGGATCGATGACTAATCAGATGTCAGAAGAGTGGCCTGGCGGTGGAAGCGAAGGTGACGAACAAGGGAGCGATGGTGCGAGATCGGTGACCCATCTTCAGCCGTTATTGTGCTCGATGACCACGTTATATCTCTCTCTAGATATGACTACAGATCAGCAGGTCTGCGAAGCGCAGCTCTCACCATGGGATTACGGGGCGGTGGTGGCGGGCGAGAGATATTTACACGAGCGTCAGGTATTGGGCCGCGGGGTGTTGATGAGATCTGGACCCCGGTGGTTTATAGTCACGAACGCGAGTATCACGTCAGCCCAACCAAGCAGACTCGATTTAATGTGGGTCCCGAGGACAAGTTTACTGAACTACGTGCGACGTTTCCTGGCGATAGACCAAGCGGCGTCGCGACCTGCGCCGCTCGTCACGGCGCTTGCCATGCGGGACATGCATCAGAAGGAACGCCCGCGACCTCAACAGACCCGAGCGAAGAAAGTGAGGATGTGGACGAAGTCGCTCTTCCTGAGACCAAGCCAAATGAGAGTGGTCGAGGAATTTGTTACGAAGACTGGCATCATGTTAGTGCGCGGCCCGTTTGGCTGCGGCAAGACGACGACACTGACGCGCGCGATATCCGTCCACCGTGAGGCGTACCCCAAGGAAGTGATTGCAGTCGTGTCTGAAACGAACGCCGCGATTGATGAGGACCTCCGACGACTCCGGCAGAAGAACCTAGTGCCCGAAGACGAAATATTGAGGCTTGGGAAGTGTGATGCTCACATGCAGGAGTTTGCAGGGATCTACCTCGATGAACTCATGAAGAAAAGACGGGTGTTAATAGAACGGATATACCCTGACCGGCCCGACACGATGGCACCCGAAATGAAGAAGTACGAAGACCATTTGTTAGCTCGAGCGAAGGTCCTTGTTGCCACATTAGCGACGATGGGGAGTGCGAAATATCAGCATCTAGCGAATCACGTGGTGATCATCGACGAAGGCGCGCAGGTTGCGGAGGCCGCGGTGATCCAAGCTCTTCGCGAAGGTACGCACACGCTGCTACTAGCAGGGGACCCCAACCAGCTGCGGGGGTACTGCTCGCTGCCGACAAATTTCGCTGAGAGGTTCCCCGGCGATGAGAGACGGCACAAGCTCAATTGGTCGGTGTTCCACACGTTCGAGCATTGCTATGCATCTTATGGCATGAAGTTCCCGGGGCTAACGACGGAGGACATTTTCCGGTGTGGACCAGATTTGGTGACACTATTGCAACCCTTTTACGACTACCCTTTGCGCTCCGCTATCAGCAACACTCCAGGACATCTAGTTGGGATGCTGCTACCGCCTCTGCAGGATGACGCAAGTTGGTCTAGGGATGGAGTCGAGAACGTACCGCCCCTGCCTCGAGGACCGTCCGCAATATGGCTCGACTCGGGCAACGAAGGTTTTCACCCCGACGGGCGACGAAAATCTGCGAGCGAGGAGAAGTTTGTGAACGTGATCGAACAAGCGCTGGTGATGGAACTGATCATGCTGATCAAGGCGCAACTCAAACTGCAATCCAAGATGACGCACAGGGTGTGGCGCAAGAGTGTCCTAGTCATCTCCCCCTACGCGGAACAGGTCAAGAGACTAAAGGAAGACGCTCTACAATGGAAAAATCTCTGCGAGAATTTTCTAGACGTGGAAGTGAAGACTGTGGACTCGAGCCAGGGGTGCGAAGCTGACATTACGATCACCTCGATGGTGCGTCATGTGAAAATGGGATTCTTGAAGAATAACCCCTCGCGATTGCTGGTGTCCCTGAGTCGTGTCAAGGAGTACATGTTCGTTCTCGCGGATGACCAGACTCTCGCTCAAGATAGCACGTGGGCGAAGTTCCGCCAACAAGCGATCGACATGAGGATCACGTACGGGAGGTCGAGATGGACGCCAGAGGAAGCTGGCGCTGTGTTGAAAGACAAGGACCACATGAGGAAGCTGGGCAGCGCTAACGACTCGAGAGTCATTGGCGACGCCCAGGACGCAGTGTTGTTGTAAAGAAGGGTGATCCAAGTGTGCTCGCTCTTCTTCGCGGTGCTGGAGCTTCGCAGGGGACGGCTGTGGTATAGCGCCCCGACTCCGCGGGCATGAGTTTCTGCGAGCATGAGGTGACCAGTCAGGTGGAGGGGTGCACGGCCAAGTCCCAAGTAAGTGGTCAGTCTGGCGTACCCTTGGTACCCAAATCAAGACGAAATGAACAGTCTGGCGCCCAAGTCAAGATCCCGTATTCCAGATTCGGCCGCGCAAGTTATCGTATTTCTCTTTATTTAGAAACCTCACATAAAAACAGTAGGAGTAGGAACCTTATATTTGACAGATTTCAGTAGGTAGGAACGGGTGCTTGCCACCCAATAACCCACGGAAAAGGGGCGATTCTCCGCCGCTAATTCCGTGGGAGTCAGTCCACAATTTTTCCTCCTTCTCGCAGAAGCCCCCTGATTCTTACCTTAACAGTAGCCCGTCAGTATCTCGAGGAAGTCACCAAAAGTTTCGAAGTGATCAGTCTGGTCGACCGGCCGCCTGTTTTGGGTACCGTCGCGATCCGAAGTGATCAGTCTGGCCGAGGGCCTGGTGGTTTTGCCTGTGTTTCCTGCCAAGTCCCCGTAGGAGTTCTCCAAGAGCTCCATCGTCTCCAAGCCGTTCCTTCTCGCTGCCTCTAGACTTGTGAGGGTCTAGTTGTAGTGTCGTGTCAGAGTTCCGGGTCTCCGCTTCAAAGAAGTTGTGATATCCGGGTCTGAAGCGAGTGTTCGAAGCACGCAAGATCCACCCTTTTCCTGAGAATATTGTTGCCGTCGGTGACTCAAGAGCGAGCCTACGTACGCCAGGTGCCCGTTTTTGATTCTGCCACACGACACTCTAATCTAATATCGCTCAACGTTTTGCTCCCATCTTGCGTCTCGTCCTTTCGTCCTTCCAATTAGCAAGTACTGAGCTCAACAGTTGGATTCCATGCGAAGGTTTCCAGACTCAATCTGCCGTGTGTTCCATGGACAATGCAGGCTTTCACGGCTTTCATAAAGGGTTCTTGGTTTCATCAGGGGGTTAGGCTGACACTCGTAATCGATTCTGGTTCGAGTTTAGTCGTCGTCTTCGGGGATGATAGTCTCTGACAGTGGAAGTACCAAATCACGGACGAATCGATGATAGTAGCCGTTTAGCCTGAGGAAGCACTGAAGATCTTTGAGGGTCTGAGGCTGGGACCGGTTTGCAGCGACTGCAGTCTTGTCCGGGTCAACTCGCACTCCAGAACTACCTAAGAGGTGACCAAGGAACCTGACTTCGGGTTGCGCAAAGTGACACTTGGTCGAGCGTGGAGTCCTTCGTCTTGTAAAACCTGGAACACGTGATGGCGATGCTGCAGGTGCTCAGCTCGATCCTTAGATAATACACGAATGTCGTCGAGATAGACCGCCGCAAAGCACGACGGCTCTTTAGTCTCAAAGCCGTGACGAAAAAGGCGTGGCCACGTGCTTGGCATGCCCCCCACGCGCCATCCGTATCTCGGATTCAGCTCGGAAGGCCGTGTACGGATATGACGGAACGGCCATGCGCACCTGATGGTGTTGAAACGAGAGATAAATGATGGTGAATGTGTGTGCATCTCTCATTCACTCAAAACTCTCGTCGATGCGTGGGGTGGGGATGTTTGGATGTCGGTGGCTGAGTTAATGTACCGATAATCAATATCCCACTGCACTGGCAATAACCCCCCCCCCCCCCCGAATCCACTGGAGTTTTGACGGCAACTCACCTGAGACTGGGTCATACTTGGGCACGGTAGAATTATTCGACACCCACGGCGACGAGCTCTTCCTAATCCACTGTTTCTTCAATAGGTTCTCCACAAATGATCGCATCGCTTCTTTTTCGACTAGTAAATGTCGGCGGGGGGGGGGGGGGGGGCATAAAAAATTTCTTTCCGCAGGCAATCGGCACACTCATGCACCAACAATTCGATATTGGAGTCAGGGTTTGCTGGTCCATCGAGTTCGACCAAATCAATGTGCAAACTCTTCATATAGGAAATCGATTGTCGGGGCAGTAATTTGCTCTCACTAGTTCAAATTTCTAACATCCTCATGATAGAGATAGGTGGTTGTCAGCTCGTCTTGTAGATCTCGATGCGTCTGTGAATATTCGTGGAACGCCGTTTTTCCTCATCACACGAACTAGGAAGTTCGACGCTCAATGTGAAATTATTATCGCCGTCGCTACCCTTCAGCTTCTAGCACTAGGATTCTGGTTTTGGTTGCCTCTGCTTTTTGAACTTCGATTTTGGGTTCGCCAAGATGCGGTCGTGTTTGATTGGTGCAAAATAACTGGACCTGGTGCAGAATCAATGGACTTCTTTGGCTTACTCACCAACTTCGCATTTCCTTCTTTTTGTTTCTTTCTAAGCCGTGCATAGACTTTAGCATCACCTACCGCAGTACCTCTGTTCCCAAGACTATTGACACATGGGTACCGAAGTTCTTGTCACACCTTGCAGCTGCATTCTTGCTTTTCGAGGTTGACGACCCGAAATGTACCGTTCTTAAGTTGCAACTCAAAGAGGTTGCCGTTTCCCGGAATGACTAATCGCCCCCTTGCAGATGGCGGAATCTTCTTGAGCTCCGATTACAAAGCCTGTAATAAGAATGTCAAAGTTCCTAGTGACGACCGAAGCCACATACAACATCCCTTTAGCTTTCGTCTTCAGATGACACGCGTTGAGAGCAAGTACAGGGAGAGTATATTGGATGACCGTGTCGAAGGCTCTGTGAACAACACAGGCGCGGCTGAAGTGGTTCTGTTCGTCACGTTCGAACCTGGTCGCCGTACCGCTGTTGCACGCCTTTAGACGATCCAACCAGTCACTGATGCGCATATAGCTGTCCTTTCCGTGCAGCGTCGCAGCTTCAAGAACCGCTCTTCGGGCTCTCCATACCATGTGACCGGAGACGCAGTAGATGTCGCTTTTGCTCAGATGCAGATGCTCTGTTCTCGGTCAGCTCCATGTGTTTCTTTACGATCGGAAAGATGACAAACCATAGAGTGTTTGTCGATCAGCTTGGTGATGTACACCTCATTATCGTCCTTTTTCTTGTTCGCGAAGAGGAGGAACGGGCAGTCAACGTGTTCAGAGCAGAGAGCCTTCAGTCACCGCTTGGAATTTATTGACTTCACGTTCCCACATCCAATTGAAGCGAAGTGTCTGTTAACGGCCACGCGGACGTCTGCGTCACACAAGACGGTATTGTACTGAGGATATTTTGCACCAGTGCACTACGTATTGTATCTTTTCAGGCTCGAAGTATCGTCTGGAGTGGTGTCGACAACGTGACCAGCCAACAGCAACGCGCGTGCGATATCTTTCAATGAGCGTGTCAAACTCATGTCTACTATGAAGTGGCCGAATAAAGATACCGGATCCAAACATGCACATTCCTTGACTAGTGGTAACCCTTTCAAAGCGCGATTCATATACGGATGCATTTTCATCATTGCCAAATCAACCATGCCAACGTTCGACGCAACCCCGAGCAGATGTCGATTTTGAACTTGAGGTGCTGTGGATCAAGCTACTTTGTTGGCAGATCTCCTCGCATGCCCCCGGTGGGTAAGTAAACTGCAGCTCGCGAAGCATCGCCTTCGCAGCCTTATACCGCACGTCCACGATCTTCTGATTGTCTCTAGGGGTGGGGTGTTTCAAGTAAGCGATCGCCGATTGGCTATCTGTGGCACCAAGGGGGGGGGGGGGAGTGCTTCACAGCGAGGAGCTGTTATACGAGTAAGTGGGCGAGCTCGCCATCTTCACTCGAGTCATCCGTCGACATGTTCTCGGGGGTTGTTCTTGACTTCGCCACAATCGTCTCTTTCTTACTCGCTCACGTGACTGGACACCCGAAGAGGAAGACTACTCTGTCGGAAATGGACTTCCAGTCGGACTTCTCGTTCACCCAACCCGCGCCCGAGGCCACCAGTATCTCGTCAAGTGACGGTGCGAGTTTGATCTTGAGCATGAAGATGGGATGTATATGCGCGTGTGTGCCGTCAATCGCGCGAGCAAAATGGGACGCCGTGTGGCGAGTGGTTGAGGAAAGTTAAACCCCGAGGGGTACCTTAACAGCGGAGAGTTGCGTCGCTGGCCGTACTTAGGGCAATCCGGGTCTTGCGCCAAGTGCCCATGGTCATGGCACCCATTGCACTTCGTCTTTTCTGTGACCCATTCTGGCTTGAGGTACTCGCCTGGTGATGGCCTCTCCTCCTTGAATCGCACAGCCTTCTTGGCTGGCTTGCGCTTGCGTCCCGTGACCACTGCGGCCACCACCCCTTTTGCCACTGGCTTGCCGCTCTTGCCTTTCGCCTTCTTGGTCGTCGGTGGCTTCGCCTGGCTCACGTTGGGCTTCACGGCGACTCCGTTTGATCGGTTGAGGAGCGACACAAACTCCACCATCTCGCGCAGCGCCGTGCGTACAGGTACTTTGCGCCGCTGCGCTTGCGCCCATTCCACCTTCAGTTGTCCGGCTTGAGCTGGGCAAGCCAAGCGCACGAAGGCCGCCAGCGCAGCGGCCGCGTTCGTCTCTTTCTCGACGCCCCCTAGGAGCGCGTTCGCCATGCTCTCCAGGCGCTGGGCGTACGCCTCGTATGTCTTGCTGGGTCTGCGCACGGCCTGCTGGATTAGGTCGCGGATCGCGTCTTCCCCGATCTTCTTCGCATACTTCTCCTGGAGCTGTGCGCACGCGGACTTCACTGTCAGGTCCCTGGTCTTTGCCCAGAGTCGGTAGAACCATACCGCTGGTTCCTCTGCGAGGAAGTTCTGCGTGATGCTTAGTTTGGCTTGTTCGGTCCAGCGGTGCCCCACCCTCATCTGCGCCCCGATCAGCTGACTGTCCAGCTCGATGCACCAGAGACCTACCCCACTGTCGAAGTCGCCCGGCTTCACCTTGCCGGTGAACTGTCGCAGCATGAGACTCTTCGGGTTCGGTTTTCCTCCGAGCGGTAGAAGGGACAGGATCTGGAGGCGGTGGCCCATCTCACTGGACTCGTCTGGCTCGCCATCTGGTTCGCCGCTCGCGAGTCCCTCATCGTCACTGTCACCGCCGTCGTCGTCTCCTCCGTCGGGACCTCCTTCCGCTCCTCCGCCTCCCGTCCTGCCAGCGTCGCTATCTTCCCCGTCGCCCGTGCCCTCATTCGCGTCGCTGGGGTCGTCATCAGGTGGCGCGGGGTCGTCGCGCCGCCCACGTGGCCCGAAGAGTGGTCGAGTAGGAGCCGACTTGGTCTTCGTGGCGTTTCTGGAGACTCTGGCCGCGGCGCGCCTTCTTCCTACTGCCCTGCGAGCTGGCGCGGCCGTCTCAGTCGTCGGTGGCGCCGCGGTCGCTCGCGTGGTGGTTCGTTTTGGTCGCACTTGTGGAGGCTGAGCCACGACTGGATGCGGCGTGCGGTGATGCTGGGGCTACTAGTGTTGCGTTGTGGGGTCATGGGCGCTGGTCCGATTGCCGGCGTTACCGTGGTCTTCGACCTGAGCGACTGCCGTGGCGAGCTGCGTCGGGTGGTCATGCTCATTGTTCTCGAGGTTGCGTGTGGCTGTTAACCTGTCGGTACACTGCTTGATCGCTCGGGGTCAATTTCAGTTCTGTTCCATTCCATATATATCGGTCTAGCCCTTTTGCTCATTGCTCTGATCGGTCTTTTTCGTGACAGTCAGTCGAGGTGCTCCTCGTACGCACGAAGTGCGCGAGGTACCTGGCGCATCACGGCGGATCGGCCCAGAGAGCTCATTCTCCGGGACGAACGGAGAACCCCTGGCTGGCTCCTCTGCTGGGAGCGGCCGATTTGACCACGGTCTGGGCGCTAGTCCAACAATCCCTACAGCGGCTTCCTGACATGCCACTTTCCTGTTTGATGAATGTGACGAGAGAGACTTCGTCAAACGGCACGTGGATTCAGTGAGCGACGACACTGAGGTCGACGAATCATTTGTATTGAGCACACTACGGAAAACGAACGAGAAGATGATCTTATCCTTGCCACTCTTGAAGGACACATCCCAGACGCCAATGCTGCGTACCAAGTGGGCAAGCTCGATCGTCCTCGACGACACACATACTCACTCGCAGATACTTGCGAACACCAAAATTCTTCATTTTTCCCGCTGGAGCTCAAGTGACCAACACTCTTCGGACCAAGACCGGCCCCTCGCCGCCATCTGCGCCCGCGTGTCCCAAAAGAGTCGCCCACACTTTCTTCAAGTGTGGGCGGACACGTGGCAGCATGGCGGCGGGCCCAACATGAGAAGAAGAAGGCACGAGCACCAAGCAAACTACGCGCGACCGGTTCTCCGATGGCGCCACCGCCGTAAGGCTCAACGCTGTCCCGAAGCGCACCAGACGCATCTCCACCGTCGTGGTTGTGCGACCGCCGCCAGGCTCACGGCCTCCAGCTCGCTGAAGACCGACCACCCGCGTGCTCCCAAGTGCGCGTAGGCCGAAAGGCCACTCGTTGCTGCTGAAACCCTCGCGTGAGCGCAAGCTTTGACCAGCTTCTGTAGAAAGACCTCTACCTACGCCAGCAAACGTTCGACGACCGCAAGGCCACCGCACCTCCCCCAGCCCTCGCGTGAGCGAATGCCGTGTCAGGCTGCTTGAGATCGACCCCCCCCCCCCCCCCCCCCCCCCCCCCCCCCCCCACGCACGCCTCCGAGCGTGTGCTGTCCGACAGGTTGACCCTCGCTTCCACAACATTCGCGTGGGCGCATGCCGCGTTTGTTGTACCAGCGAGAACTCCACCATCGCCGTGCCGACAGAGTCTCGTGACCTTGTCGACCTCCGATGGAAACGGCCTTACGGCCATCCTTGCCGCCCCCAGCGGCGACCTCCCCTAGTACTCTCGTGTCGTCAGCGTCTGGTGATGTCGACGGCATCCAGTACGAAGGCCTCAAGGCCACCCCCTCCCCCCTCCCCCCCTCGTGAGGGCCCGAAATCCAGACACTTACTTTTTGGGCTCCCAAGATCCAGTCCGAGGTTCCAAGGTGCGATTTCGAGTTCCAGTCGCCGTGTTGTTCAACGCTCAAGCAGCCAGCCAAGTAAGACGTCCGAAGGAGTTAAGCAGTCCCAGTACAGACCGGAGCTCAAGTCGTAAGAATGGGGTGACGGGTTCAGGCTATTAGGACACATTTATTGCGACCAATAGACCTCACATGGCACACTTGCGGACACTTCATACTGTGGTATGACCGGCGTTTTGTGCTACTTCCTCACCATCATCCAGCGTAACCAGGTGGACAGACTGTTCACTAAGATCCACCGCACGAGGCTATCGGTGACGAAAGCTCAGGTCCAACAGTTGACGACGAGGAAGGGCGTTGTGTTCGTCAATACCTGGACGACTTCAAGCCGTATTTCCATTCAGTACGGGGGGGGGTCACGATTGTACCGGTCGAACGTCAGACAAGATGTAATGGTAATGATCGGTAGCTCTGCGCTAGAGACACCATGGCCAACTTTCTTGGTGACTCTGAGCGCGACCGACACGATTTAGCCCGACTTCTATGTGGTTTGTGATCCAAGATTGACATTTCAAGAAGCATCTTGCCTCACCCCAGCGCAAAAACGCAGATATCTTAACAATCACCCTGACCTTGCTGCACGACATTTCCACCGGCGGTTTCACGCTTTCTTTCGTTATATTCTGTGTGGAGAATCCAAACCGATCCAAACCGCTCGGGGAAATCATGGAATTCATTTGGAGAATCGAGTTTCAACAACGTGGCTCACCTCGTGTCCGCGCACTGCTTTGGGTCAAGGGCGCCCCAGACATTCTGCAGTTATCGAAGACCGAAGAGGGACGGAACAACTTCGATCGTTTGCTGATCGCTTCGACCACCTCCACCCAGTGCTTTGTGCGAGCCGAAACGTGACCTGGGAGAGATGATTCGCCGTGCCCAACAGCACGTACGTTCTTCGCGCTCTTCATGCCAACGAGATGGACGTTGTCAATTCGGCTTCCCAAAGCGATTGAGAGAGGCCACTGAGGTGTCTCGAACGGAAACACACCGATGTGTGAAGGTTACATTTGAGCATGCACGAGACAACGACGTAACAAACAATTACAACCCGCAAATGCTTGTGACGTGGCGCGCGAACATGGATATTAAGGTGATCAGGAACGCGTACGGAGCTGCGGAGTACCGCAGCCTGTATAAGCAAGGCCGAACCAGACACTATTCGTTTCAGGAAAACCATCCAAGCAGCGCTCATGAAGCTGCTGCTCGACGCGTCCGGCGTACAGCCACTGCACTTCTCGCATTTCGGGAGATAAGCTCTCAGGAGGCTGTTTACGTCTTACCACATGAACTGCAGTAGTATGGCAAGTCCCGCAATGTGCTCTGTGTGAAAGTGACGAGACCAGACTGTAGATATTATCGTTTACCACTCGACAAAGACGATCGCGTCGTGTCCGCCGATCGTGCTACAGCGGAAACTCGTATCGAACCGTTGGAGAGCGCATACATGCAACGACCAGCAGTTTGATACGCTCCCATATCCCGAGTGTTGTGAATGTTTTGACATCTCCGAGCCGACAAATAATGATCAGCAGCGACTGGAACGATGGCAGTGTCTAGATGGTCAAACTTACGTCAAGAGCCGCCAGAAGAAACAAGTGGTGTGTTTAAGTTTTGAGCGGACGAACAAGATCCTAATTTCCGTTACGCCCAGTTGCTGCTCCACAAACCCTGGCGATCGCTTGGCGAAATCCCCACGGATGATGATCAGGTTGTCGCGATGTACAGTGCGTGGAAAGAGACCAATGCGCCGACTTGAATCCACAACGTGCAAGAGATGGTCGAGCAACAGTCCAATCTGGACAGAAACAACACAACTTCCGGAATCACGCTTCCTCAACCAAGCTGGGCCTCTCAGAATATTATGATACAGTTTATCTCGCGTCACCCCTTGTCCAGCCAACAGAGGTTCCACGTGAGCCATCCTTTTCGAGCGTTCGAAGCTACTCAAATGAGGAAATCGATCGTGCGAACCACTTTTTGCACGACACTGTTCAGCCATATTTGGATGAGAAACACTGTTCAACAACGACAACTCAGGACCAAAAGCCGTTCCTATATCCCACGAATGATCAACGCGCACGAATGTCAGACGACCAATGGAGGCCATTTGCACTGTGGATGCTCCAAACAAGAAAACGAGCTGCCGCGAGAACCACAGGCTCGCTGCACACCACTGCGAATGATAGTGACCGGCAAAGGTGGAACCGGCAAGACGTGGTTGATTCGGCAAATTTTGGGAGTTATTCAAGTCGTATTCAGCCCCGGTGAAGTACGGAGGCGAACGCTCCTCATGGCCTATCAAGGATCGGCTGCCTGTCTTATTGGTGTTCAGACACTTTCGTCTGCATTAGCCTTGCCATCGCATCCTGGCGCTACTTTTCGAAAAGACTACGTGCGATTGGCGACACCAGCCGGTAGCTTGACGTTACGCCGGCTCCAGAACGAGTTTGATCAAGTCGACATAATCGTGATTGACGAGTTTGGCGTTGTTTCGTGTGGGATGCTTTTTTGGATCGACCGACGATTAAGAGAGAGATTTCACAGCCACCAACATGAGTCGTTCGGTGGTAGGGACATTTTGTTCACCGGCGACCCTGGTCAGCTTGGTCCCGTGAAGCCAAGTCCACTATCGACACCAAGAGAAGATTTGCACATTACAGCGGAGGCCGAAGGAAGACAGCTGTGGCAAGATATCCCAGTCTATTTTGTCCTGCGGCAATAAAACCGACCCAAATTGGTACGAGACGATCCGTCGCGTTCGTGCAGGAAGCTGCACTGCTGCTGATTTGAACATCATCAATAGTCGGGTCAACGATCCCTCGTTCAGGCGCACACCTCGAACTATCCGTCTCGCCTATCGAAATGCTGACGTCGACGCTTCAAACGACCTCGAAGTTCAGCAACTTGGACAACCAATGTGCGTCATACATGCGTACCACGCAGTCCGTATAAGAGATCCCTCGCTAGCCGCATCACTAGGTGAACCTGACTCATTCCGAGTCCTCCTCACATAGGCTGAAGAACTCTCCCCACCGGCAGTGAAGTACCTGCCACGGATTTTGCATCTATCCGTTGGATCGCCATCGTATTGACATTCAACGTCGAACAACGTGCCGGACTTTGTAATGGCTCCCGAGGCGAGAAATACAACATCATGACGACGGTACCGAACCGCACCATCCAATTTTGCTCGCAATGATGTTCGACTTCGTAGGGCCCTCCTTCTTCCCCAATGCGAGCAACATCGTTCCTATTAAAACCCGAACAGTTACATTGAATTCTAGCTCGACAATACCGTTTCACAAGAACAGCTCTCTCAAATCGTTTAGGATTCGCAACGACCATCCACAGGATACAAAGGAAAACATGCGAATCAGTTGTTCTCAACCCGCAGCAACTGAAAGGGAGCGCGCTTTGCTCTTACCGTATCTTTCACTTTCTTGTAGAGGCTGCCTCAGCACTGGCTGGCTCTTTCACCAACTGGACAGAGTTTGAGCCCGTCTCTGCTGACTCTGTCGCAACCATAGCCACGGCAGCCTTGATTTGGTCTGGCTCTTCCAATGCAACGTCATCATTGGCAGTCAATTCTTCCATGACTGTATCCCCATCCGCCCCCACAACTCCAACCTCAGTCGCGGGAGGAGGCGGTGAGTTGGGAGGAACTGGACTTTCCACTTCAGAGCAATCCGACTCTGAGTCCAGTTGGATGGGGCGCACAACCTTGCGCTTCTGCTGATTGGGGCGTTTTCCTTTGGTTGCCCTAGCCGCAGCCGCTGAGATACCACCCCTTGAGCAGCTTCACGGTGGAACTCATCAAGGTCACTACGTTGAGAGCGATTGTCATCCGACTCACCGTTATCCGAGTCGAGACAGTCGGACTCATCAGTGCTTTTTCCCACTGGACTGTCCACATAAGCTGATCGTTCAGGATACTCTGGTCGTGGCCGCCCAGCTGGCTTTCTAGCCAGTCTTTTGACCTTGACCGCATCAACCACAACTTCCTTACGAGCAGACGGAACTGGGCCCTTGTTCGGTCTCTTGTGCTCTGAAGTGGTTTTGGGTTGGCTGAAAATGTTGCGGCGGTAGATACCGCGACCAACATCTTCTAGCCTCTTCGGGCAACCAGCCTTGCAGCGGTTCTCTCCGAGTACATTGTACTTTCCCGCACAGCAAAAGCACTCATCACTGTCGGGTGCAGCAGCGGCTTTCCGCTTCTGACCGGTCAAAAGGTGGCTCTTGACACCGTTTGCCACCTTTTTGATCTTCTTGCTGGCCTGAACAGGGTTTGCCGCAACCCTATCCGTTGCCAGGATGTGCGCCTTGGATTTGTTCCCAATATGATTGCGCAGCCTTTCCACAGTCTTCTCAACCGTGAACTTTTCGGCGGCAACCACGACAGTGGATCTCCAGTACTCGCTCAGGAGCAAAGACAGGACCCTGAGCAGCATCGTCTGAGATGGGATCAGACGCAGCCGCTCTGTGGGTTGACGACTTAGAGTTCGGGCCCCAAGACGGTTGATCCGGTTCCTCACGGAGTTCAGCCTCAAACTCTTGGAGCAAATCCACCATGCCGCGTCCTGCGCTCTGGCCGTAATAGCTCTCGAGCTGTGTCCATAGAATGGGCAGTTTCTCTACCTTCACTGACACTGACAGTTGACTTCGGTAGGTTTCGGGCAGCGTTTGGTTCAGCATGTCCCGAAGGTACCACTCTTGCTCCTTCGTCATCAACTTGAGCAGCTCTACCTTGTTCTTGTCTTCCTCAGTGGCATTCTCAACCACTTTTGGAAAAGTGGGGTCCTTGACTACCAGCTCCCCGTACACCATTTCCCGTTCAATTTCGTCAAATTGACGTTCAAAACAATTTTCTGACAATCAAAACAGTTGAACCTTTCTAACCCGATGGAGCCACGTGATCGAATTAGACAAGGTATGATGGCATGTTGAAGGAGGAAAATAGCGCGCGAATACCAATCTGGAGCGCGGCAGAAATCGAATTCATGGCGAGCGAGCGATCGTTCGAGAACGTTAACCCCTTTTGCGGGATCGCAGGAGAACATGTTCGAATCGGGTTTCTGGCGTCTGTCTTGCTTTCAGCCATTGTTTCAGGCGCTCATTGTGCAATTTGCTACGACCATGGCACGCCTAACCATGTCACGCCGACGCTATTGACACCACACGCCTGAAACGATTCAGCGAGTCCTCGACGCTGTTAGTGCTGGACAAAGGTGGGAGACGACGTCCCATGCACCACGGGAGCCACGCGGGTGGCAAAAGCTCAGGAAACGGGAGTCTGGGTTGTTCAAAGACGCTCGAAAGGCGGGGCGATCAATGTCAAGATCCACCCCGAGCACGTTAACCATCTGACCTCAAAGCTGGAAGATATCTGTTTGCTCACGTTGCAGGACATGGTGGACGAATTGAGGGTGAAGTTCAATGTGGTCGAAGTGCCGGAGACTGTACGGAGAGCCCCAGAGGGTGTGAATATCACGATCAAGAAGACTCATGCGGAGCCGTCTGAGATGAATACCGAGCGAGTCGAACTTTTGCGGTGCTTGTATGTGCAGAAAATGATGCTTGCACAGGCTAAGCGGAAGCGTATCATCTACTTCGACGAGACCAACTTCAACATCTTTTGTTCCCGACACTTTCGATGGAGCAAGAAGGGCAAGCGTTCGTCGCCCGGAAACCCGCGGATAGAACTTGCAAGTCATGTATCTCTGCGTTTGGTGTAGAACACGCCGAGTACCGTTGGGGTTCGAACGACATTGACGTCATTGACGCGTTCGTTCCCACACTGCTGGACAAGTTGATGCTTCAGGGCGTTTCTCTCTTCGATTTTGTCGTTGTATGTGACAACGCTTTGATCCACAACGGCGTCAAACACGTCCTTCAGTCGCACGAATATGTGGGGGTGGGGTTTATTCCGCTGCCACATACTCGCTGATGTTGAATCCGATCGAGAACGTCTTCTCCGCGTTCAAGTCCGAAGTAAAAGCGTACCTAACCACCAACCGCGACAATATTCTCAACGTACCATCCGATGTGAGCAAGGAAACTCATCGCCACAACTACCTCCTACGCGCTGGCTAGCGGGCTATGTCGCTGAAGGTCACACTAGATCTCTGCGCCAGCGAGGCTGCGCACACGTTGTGTTTCCATGCTGATGCTCTCGATCTCCGCGATATTCGCGTCGGAGCATAGCCAAATATAATTTTCCACGGTAAAATGTTTCTCATAGGTATTTGGTATTAGAGTCCTTACTGTTTTACGGGAAATGGTGTAAGAAAAGGCAGGCTTCTGGATTTTGTTCTTCAAGGCTGCTGTGCTGACCCTTTCAAGGTGAGAAAGGACGGACCCCTTCATGAAGCGAACTGACCCTTCTCGCCACTGAAGGCAAGGCCGGCGAGCTCTGCCATCTTGCTCGACTCTTTGACCATACTTGAAATGTTGGAATGAACACAGCAAGACTCTATTGAATAAAAGTTTCCTTTTTTATCGCTCCCTTATTCCTAGTTGCTACCTCTAGACGTGCTCAGTCTGAAGCAAAAAGGAAAGTGATCTCCACTTTCCTTGCTTCTTATTCCTTATCACCACGTCGCTTCAGCTGTATCACGCCGCATAAATGACGTGGTCTTGGCAACTTCGCGACTAAATCGATGTTGTCGTTCCAAAAATTGATAGCATTTCCACGGGTCGCCGACTGGCCCAAAGCCCCCAATGTGTAGCATGTAGTAAAGCAAATGCCGAGCCCCACCATGCGGACTTCCATAGGGTAGAGAAGCATCAGACATTGTGGCACGAAGCCGCCCTGGACCGCTCTATAGCAACGTGCACAGAAACCCACATATTCGACGGTGCCGACAGACCATACGCCTGGTGCAATCAGGCCTCGATCTCGATGACCATCCACTTTCGCCTCCAGCAAGTGAAAACAAATGTCTGAGGCAGAGTATGGAATCGCTCTGGCTGACTTATTGTGCGGAATGAGTTCGCCGCAGACATCCCACACCATTGAGAGCGGGGCATCAATCTCGGAAAAGAATGATGCCTCGTCGGTCTCGAGCTGTTTGGTGTTCCGAGTCATTTGCTGATTAGCGATATTTCTCGCAGCCGTTTGGTTGACCTCCGCGGTACGTGCTTTTGAAGCAGACCACTCAATTTGACTTACTGAACTGGATCTAGTTCCCGCTTTCTTGTGTTTTTTGTCCCGCGTGTGCAACTGTGGGTCTGGAATATGTGTTTCGAGTTGTTCAGCTCTTGTCTTTCTCTGGGCTTCAGGAGTATGCAACTGGACTTGACGCGTTCGTCCACTCAGATCCCGTCCCATGGTGGCTGTGGCAAACGTTGATCAGGCTGCGTTCGAATTGGTTTTGGTCCAGAAACAGATCTTAGAACCGATCACACACAAACACACAAAAAATCATGTGGCGACGAGAAACGGATTTGGGTGCCGTGTGATCATTCAACAACTTGGTATCAGTATTCGTGCGCTTCTCTCAGACTTGCGATTCCATTTTGGCTGCGACGTGGGTATTTATTTGTTGGCTTATGTTTCAGAACGGTTTACTATGCAGGACACAATATACACGGGTGTTTGTTTCAAGTGAATGTGTGTCGAGAGTATATGCACAATGCAGAGGTCAGTCGGTGCTCTGACTGGAAGACACTCAATTAAGCCCTCCCATCCTTCGCTTGGCGGCTTGAGTTTGAGCGCGAGTGGTCGGGCGTCTTCAAACGAGGGTTTGGCTTCGTGTCCGTCGTAGAATCTTCCTCCGCCGTGTTTGAGGTCTCTGCGCTCTCCTCGCGGTGCTTCCATCTTCCCTCAATCTATTTCGACAGGTTCCTCTGGGTCTTTAGACTGCGATTCTTCATCGGTTGTCTCCGACTTCACTACAAAGCGCGCCTGAACGGATCCTTGCAAGAGCCCGGTGTATTCGTACAGTTGCAGACTGGGCACATTGGACACAACGTACGTGTGCTCAGGAAGGAACTCATCCCCCGTCATGTTGCTTTTGTCAATAATGAAAACATACCAAAATTGATCGAGCTCCTCGCCATTGAGTACGGTCGTCTCCATTACCACACGCTTTCGTTTGGGCAGAGGGCTGGGGCCTGTCACATACGCAAGGACGCCGCGTGGACGGTGAAAACGCTTTGTCGGAAGCGTCGCCTGGTTGGCAACCGCGTCTTGTAGCTCTTGTAACCTAATTGCAAGTTTCGAACTCAGAGTAGCATCGCGGGATGGAACTGCCTATCCTTCACAACTGGAGTCTCCACTGACGGCACCAGGAAGCCTGAACGCAAAACACCACCACCCATTGGCTGGTTCCTAGCCACACGTGGTGCCGTACTGATACCGTCGATTCGACAAAATTGCAAACAATATTTCAAAACTAGAGAGCACCAGGCTAGCGCGAGGGTGCTTGGTGGGCGAAGCCCTATGCTGCTATTGTGATGATGAGTAGTTTTCTAAAGAGTTATACCCTTTCAATCGATTTTCGTATCTCTTCGTGTCCGGAACGGTCAAAATAAAATGGAGGTAACATATCGAGTGGTCACTCGTTGTTCCGCAATAGACTTCATCATCATCATCATCATCATCATCATCATCATCATCATCATCGAGTATTCTAAAAAAAAAAAAGTGTAATTTCAGATTTTTGTTTTCAGGATTTACCGATTCTCAGTGATGAAATGATTTGGAAATTTGACATCATGCTGTGGCTCCAAACTTCTACTCCACTACTCGAGTAATGGTGAACGATTTCATATTTGCCTTACTATTCATCCAGTGAAAGTGTCATGTGGAGGTTGTGTTGCTATGCAATATGCTTCATATTCTGGACTAATTGCAATGTCTCGTCAATACTGCGCCTTTCACGCTCATCAACTCGCGCATTCTCGACGCTATCAATCTTTTTCGCTCGCTCTGACTTTGTGAGTTGTGCGAGAGTAACTGGTGCTGTAAGATACAAACGACAGCGTTCGCGTACTCGAGAAAGAGCAACATACACCAAACAACAGCTTCTGGATGCTGTGGGATTGAGGACCACAGAGTTGCATGTTTGTCCTTGTACCTTGTGAATCGTAGTAGTATAGCCCAATCGTATGGGAAGCGCTGTTCGAGTTAGCTTGTACGGGCCGTCGAGCTTGGAGTTGAGGATTGCAGTCTTGCATGTAATTGGCACTAGTCCTTCGATATGAGAATGGTATGATGGCCCCTTATAATCTGGAATTTGAATGAGTGCAGGGAAAACGATCACCCACACACCACGAGTTCTCCAGCGTCAACGAAACCGAAACGAGGCTTCTCCTCTTTGTCATGCGGTGGTCAAACTACGACACCAAACGCTTTGCTTTCGCGTGACAGATTTGTTCGTGCACAATGGCCATTCAACGTAGTCCAGCTCCAAACCAACTTTAACCCAGACGGCATTATGCTTCCACGGTCTCAAACTTTTGGGAGCTGTGGGTGCGACTCCATTTGCCGCCACCACACATGCCGCAACGCTCGGCTTGGTATCTTCTGCTCTGCTAACTGCTGCCCATATCGCGGCGACTGCGGAGACGGGCTGCTTGTATCGAGTAGTGTCGACCTTGCCAAAGCCATGGAGTTTCAAATCTACACAGTTCTGGCGACAAAATCGATACCACGAGGCACTGTGATAGGCGAGTATCTCGGAAGGATCACGCTTGACCGACCGAGCAAAGATCGCCTTCGCAACTGCGGCTACAAACTAATGATGCGCGAAGGTCCAAAAGGTTGTGGTATCTGGCGTGTCTGCATAGACGCTGAGACGTTTGGTGGTCTCATGAGATTTGTGAATCACTCCTGTCAGCTATCAGCGGCGTTTCAAGAAGTTGCAAACGGTTCAATACACGTGATCGCAGTCGTCACCCTGCGCGACATCCAGGCTGGCGAAGAGATCACTGCCGACTATGGACGTAACCTCTGGTTTGTGTGTCGCTGCGGAGAAGATATCTGCTGTCATCGTCATCTCCAGCATCTTGACCTCAGCGTGCCAACTCGATTCGCTTTGCCTAATGATACTATGAAACGTTTCGCTTTAGCTAACCGTTTGCTTTTGATTGGGAATGTATAGGGTCCCTTCTGCACTGGACCTAGCTTTTAATGGACACTTGGAAGATGTATCAAGTTCTTTGTCAACCTGCGTAGCATACTCTGATGATACAGTCAAGATATCCAGGTCGTTCTGAGTTGCTCATTCTCAGGACACTTCGTCCAATATCTTCTCGTCTGCACACAAACCGCCGTTCCTAAGATACTCTATTATGCTGCAGAGATTCTCCATTTCAGATCGTTACGAGTTTTATTATTTGTTTTGGACGTTGGCGTCTTCTCATGTGCACACAACCGCCGAGTGTGACTGCTGTTCGAACTGAATTATAGTACCGGTACATTTACGCCGAGTGTGACTACTGTTCGAACTGTAGTACATTTACTAAGTACGACTATGGGAACTGTAGTATATTATACTAAGTACGATAGTTCTTATCGGTGGCCGGTTACTTTGCGTAACGCCTCAGTGTATGAGACACTGCGCACATAAAAGATCCGTTTTACTTGAAGAAAAGAACTTTCGTATTTAATCGAAATTATCTTGAAGACTGTATTGCTGTTACACCTGCTTTCGAACAAAGAACAAAATTCACGTCAGAACGTGTCATTTTAAGAATACCGAAATTACGAAAAGCTCTCATTTTCACCTGCTGTGATCAGCTCGAGGGATTAAAGACGCCTCGTCCCAACAGGAAGAACACAGAAGAATTTTTTTATTCTACAAAGTACGGCTTTTATAGGGAGGTAAATTTGTGAGTGACATCCGAGGTTACGATCCGTTTTCATTATTAAGGGCTTCGCCCAATAAATGCAATCAGGAAACAAAAAGTTCCATGTCAAAATAATGAGCAGGCTTCCCTAGCCCCATTGCATTATTTTGACATGGAACTTTATGTTTCCCGATTGCATTTATTTTGAAATATTGTGTGCAATTTTGTCGACTCGACGGTACCAAGAAGCGCCTGAGCATAAACACCAAGGGCACATCTCTTCCTACACGTTCTAGCACACTAACCGATACATCCACGATTGTAGTGCTCGTCCGTCGTATTGCACGGTGCGTACTCTTTGCGCCGCTACGTTTTGAAACGCACCGCCATATCTCAGAAACGATTTGTTTTGCACCGTCGAGCTTCGTAACTCAGGTTTTGTTTCTGGGACACTCGTAGAAGAGCCGCTGCGCGGCTCCCAAAATACATATTCTGTCAGAACATCTGACCATATCTAGCACGGGAACACACTTCTCTCTCGCTGCGTGTTCTACAGTCAACAGTACCTATGAAAATCTCCAAGTGGACGCATTTCTGTCACTCCGTGTTCTTTCACGCACACGGATTGTACTAGGTTAACGATCGTCGTACGAACCGTACACAGCCTGTATCAAGACGCTCGTTGGCTGCACTGTCACGTTTCAGAACCCAGATCTTGGATTCATCGAACCACCACCCCTCTATGGTACTTCACGGTCGCACAGTATGTCAGCAGTATGGACATGCTGCTAGTTTTGTGCCCAACCCGTGTCTCACATCACGTACGATTTGCACAGTCGCATTATTCTGCCAGTGTGCATAGAATCAACTCATGACTTCACTCTCAACTGGAATACTCGCTCAGCTAATGGAGATGGGAATCAATCCTATTCCTATGGCATTTTAGGCTGAACGCAAAGGCGGCTCCCGTGGGAATACTGGCATGTCGCGCGCGTCGCGGCCACGCTCTCAACTTCAACTACACACCCGCGATGCCCAACCCATGCAACGCAACTCGCCTCCTTGCCGCAACAACACTTTCAAATACTATGAACGAAGCACATTCAATTGTCGTCTACTCTGACTATGAGCCCGAACTGCGGCCAAACCAGTCGTCTGATTCACACACTGCTATACGGCACTCGACAATTTCTCCTTTACGCACACCTCCTCCTCGGCCGACTGCCTCTGTCGGCCCTGCTGCAGCATCGCAACCTTCACGGAGAAGTGTGCATTCGACACGTACTGATCATGCGATGTCTCGCCCATCGACTTATTTGAGCACGCAGACAACGGACAGAATTCAAATGGAAGCTGGCATGTCCACGAGACGTGAAACCAAGTCGTCAAAGAAAAAAATGCCCGAAGACTAGAGTCACCAGAAGAAGTGTCTTGCGGCTCCATGTCGTATGCGTGTTCGCCCAGCCGCCATGCTACAGCTCTCGCTCCACCAGATGACGTCACGTTATCTACCAGGGGAATGGCCCCGACGGAATTGTCATGCCTTTTCCACCGCTTTTCGGGAAATGCTGCTGCTCAACACCGTGCCACCAAGACACTTGCCGGAATACCGCTCTTGATGTCTACTGTGTACCCAATTGCTTTCCGTTCAACGGTCGCTGTGGCAATGGACTCAGCTTGTGCGAAGAGATCATGCTCGCTACCGACTCTGCTACCGAGCAACTCGCTGTCGATGCAACGCAGCACATCGACGAAGGTGTCATTCTCGGCAAATATTTAGGCTTTTTGACTCTCGAGTAGCCCCGCCAGCAACGAACTCGCCAGCGTGAGTACCGACTTGTTATGCACGATGCTACGAAGGACTGCGGCCGTTGGAAGTCTTGTATTGATGCTGAAGCTTTCGGTAGCCTGATGAGGTTTGCCAATCACTCGTGCACCCCAGATTGTCAGTTCACAGAACTCGGAAACCGACTCGAGCTTACTGTTGCTGTGTCTACAATTCGTGCCATCGAAGCCGGTGAAGAGGTGACAGTGGGCTATGGAACAGAACTTTGGTTTATTTGTCGATGTGGCTCGCGATCGTGCACACATCGCCATATTCAGCATCGCGAAGACCCCTCGGTTATGTGATGAGTATACTTGGCTTCGTGTTTACCGATATCTGCATTGATGGACAGGAAAATTGCCAACGAGTTCTCCAAAGTGCCAAACGTGTAACTCGAGGCGCTTTTATGATAGAGACATGAGAAGACACCAACACTGGCTTTACAAAGTAAGAAACCTGAATCAGCTCTCACGCGCGCGGATTAGAAAAAGAAGACTGGCCTCGTATATGTTCGTAATCTGAGGATATATGTCACCACTTACAGATGCAGACTAATTCAACCCCAAAACAATAAAACATATTTTTGAAAATTAGAAAAACCTCCTGTATCCGCCTCTGTTGAAGGTCTGCATACATTTATGCCCTCGTAAACGAACCCAGAAAAGAGGATATTAATTATTATCAATTCCAGTGAAATAAGACACATTGTTTTTCTGATGCCTGTTTCTCAAAAATGACACGCTGGTGCTCAAAAGTGTCTCAAAAGAAAGC
Source organism: Pythium myriotylum (assembly GCA_023091665.1). Classification (NCBI taxonomy): domain Eukaryota; phylum Oomycota; class Peronosporomycetes; order Pythiales; family Pythiaceae; genus Pythium; species Pythium myriotylum. Next base: position 576,491 of record JALJCQ010000014.1, read on the forward strand.
TTATTTAATTCGTGATCTGAGCGTTTTTGTTTCAGTTCAAACGAACACCTACAGCCGCCGGAGGGCATGCTCGATTCATTCACCCAAATCTCGGGCGATGTCATCAGCAGCCTTGAGATATTCATCTTCAACTTATATGCAGTGGGCGACGTATTTGCTCCATTCCTTCTCGTCAAACGTGTCCAGCGCAGCGTGGGCAAGCCGCACGACTTTAGCGAGAGAGAAATTGACGTTATGCTTCGCCACATATTGCTTCATGTACGCCCACACCAGCTCGATGGGGTTCAGCTCAGGGTGTCCCCAAATTGATCTTGTGTTCGGCCGCAGCTCGAGATGACGCAGGATCACGTCCACCATCACGCGTTGTTTGTTCGCCTGGATGGCATTGATGGCAGAGCGAACAACACCGGCAAACGAGAGGACGCGTCACCTTCGCGCGACTGTTGGAGCGCGCTTCCCCTTCGAAGTACACCCTGACCTTCTCGATTGCCTCTGCCGTGTCGCGCGTGATGATCCAGTACTCGCGTTTTCGCAGCGGCGCGGTCGCCGCCCCCATCGCTCCTTTTCAACGGACCGTATTGTGGGAACCAAAAACAATGGCGGTGTTGTGGGGAGAAAATGTTTGTGTCACAGAAAGAATTCTGTGACAAAAAAGAAAGGTACGTTCCAGCAAAGAAAAACCCTACCCACACCAGAAAAGATACAAATAACTGGCACGTGCTCCTCTCCGTCGAGCTGGGTGGTGGCTCCGAGAAATTGGTGGCTGCCCACTCGTTTCTCGGATAATTCAGCTCTCACAAAGAAAAATGCGCCGTCGGCGCCTCTTAACCACCCCACCGGCGCCTCCCAGCCCACCTCGTCAGCGCCGCGTCGCGTCGGCGCCTCACTACCACGCTATTCGCGCATCGCGCCGCCACCTCGCACCATGGAGCCCCTTGAGCTTGCCCACAAGCTATTGTTTGCGGACCAATTCTGGAACAAGGGCTACGCAGTTGTAGCAAATTGCCTCGAGCCCAATGATGTAAGTGAACTAAGGGCTGCAGTGGCTGATTATAATTACACTTCTATTTTCAATCGAATATATGAGCCAGAAACAAACTACAATAAGCGACTGATGGCGGTGCTTGATCTTAAGGAAGGGTCGGCGATAAAGCGACTTGATGGAAAATTGAAGAATTTTGTTTCATCTATTCACGCAAAATGGCGAGTCAAGAAGTGGTGTGCTCTGAAATCGCTTCCAGGGGGTCTTGTACAAGACGTGCACCGCGATTACCCAACGTTTGAAACGGCCAATGCTCTAACTACTATAAATTGGATTCAAGCCTCAGTATTATTGCTCTGCAAGACAACACTTCTTTGCGCATTTACGAGAAATCTTTTGGGTGCTCTGTGATGTCAGCACAGAGTGACGTGCTTGAAATCCAGTCAGGTGACATGACCATTTTCCGTGGAGACATGGTGCATGCCGGAGTGTCCTACGAGGAGGAGAACATCCGATTATTTTGCTACCTTGAGATGGAGGGAATTTCCCACCAGGACGACACCACGGAAGCTGTTGCAATCCATGTTCCAAGATGCAACTTTTGCGTGACCGCATTTGAGAGCAAGAAATCCCGCGACAACCACGCGCGCTATTGCGAAAACAACCCTGACAATGGAAAGATCGCTGCTAAGCGCAAGAGAAACAACGACAAGGGCCCTTACTGCTCAGTTTGTGATCGACATTTCGGTACAAAGGACACCTATAGGAAGCATGCATGCAAGAAGCAAAAGCCAACAAACAAGGAATTGTTTGGCTCTGATGACTCAGACTCTTAAGTACTGATAATACACTTCCTTTGCCCGTGAAAATTCGGCTAAAGCTTGGTTCACCGTTGAACGTGTTCAGACTTGACACGCTCTCAGTCTAATATAACAGAGATCGGCGTGACTATTCCGAGACCTATATGAACGTTCCGAGATCCACGAGAAAAATCCGAGATTCGCGTGACAATTCCGAAATCTTTACGAAAGTTCCGCGATCCGGATGACAATTCCGAGATCCAACAGAAAAGTGATAGATCCAAGTGGATAGTCCGAGATCTTTTTTAACGTTCAGAGATCCGCATGGACATTGCGAGATTGAGATGGGTATTTCGAGATCCAGATGGGTATTCCGAGATCTGATTGGTCATGCCTAGATCCGATTGGGCATGCCTAGATCGGGATGAGTAGTCCGAGATCCAGGTCAGGAGCAAGACCTGTGACTGGCGTATGCGGACTCCCTATCATAGAAGCCGTTAAGTACAGTGTTGGCAATAAGTATCACGTCAAACGATTGGCGCACACGAGGGTGGCTTTTGGTATCAGCGCGTGCAGCGTGTGTTGGCATTTGGTGTCAGACGCACGTTGTGAGATATGGAACACTCACCACAAATGCCAAGTAACTAGCTATGCGCCCCGGCTTGCGTGACAAGGTGATGGAATTACTGTTCGGTGATCAATGTGCAGATTGCCTCGTCGGCAAGGTCGTACAGCTGGAAATGTTCATTGTCAACTACGAGCGGATGACATTCGGTGAAAGGAAAATATGCATCTTGACAGCACTGGCAATTCTTCACTCCGCTGATGATGCCCAACTTACACGCACCCGGGGAAGAGGTCAGCGACGTCGGTTCCACTACTATGTTCCGTTTGTTGGCAAAGTATGTAGACCAGCTTTCTCAACTGCTTTAGCGTCAGCGCGCCGACGGTTGCCCGATACAAGAAATTTCTCCTGGAAGGATGGCGATTGAACGAAGCTTAACATCAATCACGGAAATGTTTCAAGGTGGAGAAAGGAAGAATATCCGAATCGAGCTAGTGCTTATTTTTTGTTTTAATCAAAGGATAATGCAAAACCAACTTGTGGCGGTCTTCCTGGCCTAGGCCCGTCTTCGCAGTCGTCTTAGCGATAGCGTTTTCGGACGCTCCTATTGACTAGACGTTTAGTCGCTCTCCCAAGGCATCGACAGTCGCTTCGAATGTAACGCGAAGAGGTAGTTAACACAGCACGCGAGCTTGTAGAGGTAGTGGCATGGGCACACGCCGTTTTCGATGTCGACCCGCCATACCTCTATCGGCATACCAGCGAATTCCATACGAGCGTTGTTAACACTCATCGTGCCGTTCAACTTCTGTTTCTCGCTCTTCGAAAGCATGTTGTGCTGAGCTTTGGTAATGAACTCGGCTGAGATAACTGTGACGCACATGCTCCTTGGGAGACCATCGACTAACTCAGCGAGATGAACGCGCTGGGAAGTAGAAAGCACGCGTTTTTGGCATTTTGCCATCAGCTTCATTTTTCTCTCAAGCTTCTTCAGCTCACGGCTTACTTTTGGAATTTCACGTACGACGGAATGCTTGTGGCAACAACTGGCAAGCTTGTCTAGTGGACTCCCGACTTTGAGCCGAACGCGAATAGTATAATCCCGTTTGATGACTTTGTTGTATTGCTCAATGGGGTTGCTCGCCTTCGCGAATCCTGGAGGAGTGTGGTAGCACTGCCATCGCAAAAATTCGGACTGTCTCCACCGACGTTGCCCACTGGGTCCAAGCTCTCTCGAACGCAGATTCTAATTCGTGTTGGTTTCTTGCGAAGTGCATATCGTACACACAATCGAAGATCTCTTTCCGAATGGAACGGGGCAGGCTCTTAGTTCGTTCTACCACTTTTGCAACCACATGATAGAAGCACATGATATACTTGGTGTCGGAGTATTGTCCAAAAATTGCTTTCACAGCGTTGAACTGTGCGTCGTCGCCGTCGCCCATCACGTATTTAATTTGCGGCAGTGTCCCTGTCTGATCATGGAACAATCTCATCAGGCTTTGGAACACACGAGTATAGATGGCCTCAGTTCGCTGGGAAACAACTGCGAACACCACTGGCTTGAATGATCTGTCTCTTCCAGACAAACCGCAGACAATAACCGGATACGAGGACTGGTTGAGCTTGAATGCTGCATCGATGTGAAATATGTACTCGTTGGGATCCTCACTGAGCTGACGCAGTAGCCTAATGGTAGTAAGGTCGAATACAAATGGATCCTTATCATCACCATCGCCAATTTTTGGCGTTCCGTGCATATCAATATCGAATCCGAAAGCGAGTGGATCTCCTTCTCCTGAAGTTGAGGACACTTGATACTTCTTCAATCATTGTAGACACGAGATCGTTATTGCTCATGTGGTCACGTCGACGCAATTCTGGACTTTAGAAAGATCAGGAATAGCATCACCTTCCAACTTCAGCGCTTCTATCAAGTCATTCCGAATTCGTGCTGGCTTCATGTCTTTGTCCGCCATTGCCCGCACAGCTACTCACATAGACCTTGTCAATTTATTCTTCTTCGGAGATGATGCGGACGAGAAGTGGGCCTCCAGCTCGTAAATGCTTCCGGTCATAGAGCGCTCACACACGAGTATCTTGGCCCTGCACTTGCATTTCGACACATGGGAGAATTCAGCACACGCTGAAGAAGCGCACCAAGCAAGGCGGTACGACATAGAGTGTACTTCCCCTGCCGCAATCGTATCGCAAACTGTACATGCCGACATGTTGCTTGTTTTAAACTTAAACGTCTTCTGCGCATCAATCCGCTCGTGAATTTGCTGCGCTGATCTGTCCGTCAGCACAAGTCACTAGGGGAGTTCACGGGGCATTGTAGTCGAGAGCGGTTTCTCCTCTTCACTCGTTTGCCAATCCAATTTGACACAGTCCACCCAAATAAGATCGATATTACGCCCCCCCCCCCCCCCCCCCCATCAGGATCTCGAGCTACCGACTCGATCTCGGACCACCCACCAGAATCTCGGACTGCCCACCCACCAGAACCTCGGACTGCCCACCCACGAGGATCTCGGACTGCCCACCCACGAGGATCTCGGACTACCTACCCACCAGGATCTCTCTCCAGATCGATGGTTGCATCTGGATAGGTACCAAAACTACCCAATCGTTGGGATACTCTATACATGGTACTAACGGGTTCTGCCAAATAGTGAAAGGTATACTATTCAATAATATACCCAACGACCCTGAACGGGTATACAATTTGGGAGGGTACTATATTAGAGCTCAACTACCAGCTCGTCAAACTCATCGACAAGCTCTTCAAGATCCGCATCGACGTTGTCGATCTGCTCCTGTCCATCGACATTCTGCTCTCGTGCAAGCCACACTTGACGGAAGCGCTCACCGTAGACGTCGTGACGACTAATGTGCCAGTCTTCAAAGTTGTCGGAGAACCCAGCACCGAGAATGGAGTTCTCAACAACAGCTTGTGGGACCGCTTTCCAGGCGCTGTCCACCCAGCGTGCAACCGTCTCAACGGCGGGAGGCTTTGGGTTTCCGTGGCGCGTGTACTCGACCTGGTCTGATGTTTTCCAGGCGTCGATGACAGGAGAAATGTGGTCTTTAAACGACTTGTAAATGCCAATATCGCCGGCTTGGAGATACGGTGTCATGCCACCGGGCACCACAACAGACTGAATTTGCTTCTCCTGGCAACGAGCCTTGACCGCCTTCGCAACGTGTGCGCGCATTGAGTCCCAGACGAGTGTTTTGCCTGGGTTTGCGTCAAAGACGCAAGGAAACACCACGTCCAACCACTTCAACAGAAGGCTCGTGTTTACCCACGCCTTCTCTTGAAGTGCTACGTACACGTTGCCAATGCGTCGGAAGTTTCCACCGCCTTTCCCTTTCCAAATCAGCAGTGGGATGAGTTTCTTGCCGGCGGCAGTCACCGCAAGTACGACAGTGATTCGCATTGAAGCGAATTCTGTCGACTTCAACACAACATGCCGAGCACCAAGGATGTCGACGGTATCGTGGCGCGGGTCTTCAAAATACACAGCCGTCTCGTCCATGAGAACGGTACGCATGGGCTCCAGAGTATTGCGTCGACCAGCAAGAAAGATCATATAGCTGATCGCTCGTGAGATGAGCTGGTCATCTGACAGTACGGTGAGATTGGTAGTTCGGCGGAGCGAGAGTCCATAGCGTTTCACGAAGAGACTTAGCCACTTGTCCGATGCCATGAAACCCTCGTAGCCTTCTGCATGCGCAAGCTCGCGTGCCTTCGCCTGGATCCAATCACGAGACACCTTAAGTTTGTGCACACGGCGCTGAATAATGAGATCAAAGAGTGTGTCTTCGATCGCGTCAAGTTGTGGCTTTGCGCCAGCGCCGCTGAGACGGAACTGGGTTGGGCTGGCCTGGCGAATCTCGTCGCGTTTCTTCCACCAGTAGCGAACCTGAGCAGGCGACACAATCCAACCCCTCTTGTTCTTGAAGTAGTTGGCAGCTCGGGTCGGGGCTTGGGGGCAGTTGGCCTCGATCCAGTCAATGACCTCGAGCTTCTCGATCATGGACTTGGGGATATGACGTGATGGCATTGTGGTAGTGGTGGTTCTTGGTCCTCGGTGATTGAAGATTTGAAAAGTGGCGGTGAGTTTGAGCCATGGCGGCCAATGGTATACTAATTGGAACGGTTTACAATTTCTCCGGAGATTCTAGAATGCCCAGAAAAGCTCACTAAAATCAGTAGGGTATACAATCCAGACAGGGACATCAATTTGGCAGAACCCGTTAGCTGCACGTACGCGAATTATTATGGGCCAGATTTGAAGCCGTCATTTGTGAAATGGAAAGTTGATGACTGACTGAAAGTGCACACCACGTTTTTCGTCCAATCAGAAAGAGTGGTTCTGTGATGGAGATGGAACCTGACATCTGTGTGCGCGTGCGTTTTGGTTATGTGCGATCCTCTAGGTATTATGTTCTAGAGCACTCCCATTCTGCAAACGAATGGGAGTCACACGATAACCTTTAAACAGGTTATCGTGTGATGGTAAATTTCTTTGTGCACTTCCAACGTGTTCTCAACTCGGTTCGTCTCGAATCACGCTTTTTATCCGATCCTTTCGATTCTCACGAAAAACAGTCCATTTTCGACCAGTCGATCACAAAGAAAAATCCTCGGTACTCTCCAAAATCCGGTTGTCTTATTATCTGGAATAGGATCGTGTCTCCCCTTACGTTTCGCAAAGCAGGTGAAATCGTGATATCGCATGTTACACGGGGAATCAGATTTCCTATCTAGTATTTTCGGTGCCAGTTCCACAAATTTTGGTGAAAACGACAATAATTCAGACGGAATTGATGATAGCATTCTAGTGTGAAAATATTTTCATGGGGCCCGTCTTGTATCACCCAGTCGCTTCAAGTACTCGACGATCTCGCCCGCCGACGGACGCCGCGTCGGATCTCCGTCCATACAACTATCCGCAAGCTCCAATATCGCCCGAGGACACTCGGCTGAGAACCCTGGCCGCATCTCACCAGCTAGCACCTTACGTAAGATCACTCCTTGCTGGGTCTCGCCGTAGTTCACATTGCCCTGCTCCTTTGCAGACCGGTCGTTCCAGTATGGGTAGTCGTCTGTGTCGACCTCACTCAACACCACGCCGAACGAGAAGATATCGGCTCGCTCGTCGTATCGAAGTCCCGCTAACACCTCGGGTGCGATCCAGAAACTCGTACCGATCCCTGCTGTCATGTGTGTCTGCTCGAAACGACCTTCTCGAGAGATACCAAAATCGGTCAGCTTGGCGTCCAGGTCGTTATTGACGAGGACGTTCTTGGACTTGAGATCGCGGTGGATCACTTTCGGACTCAGAGTGTGCAGATACTCGAGTGCCTCGGCCACGTGGAGAGCGATTCGCAGTTTGTGGTCGGTCCACGTGAGCGACGCATTGCGTTCTTTGAAGGATGCCAAGACCTCGTGGAGGTCTCCTCGTTGCATGAGCTCGGTCACCATGGACAGCGTCTTCATGTTTTCCCATGCACACCCGATGTACTCGACGATGCGAGGATGTTGGAGCGAGGCCATGAGCGCGATCTCTTTGAGGAAGGACTCGACGAGCTTGGTGTCGTTGGTGTACTCAGGTCGTATCATTTTGATGGCGACGCGTCGTCGCTTGTAGACTCCCGAGTAGACGGAACCGAAGCCTCCTTGCTTGATGAGCTCACTGAAGATCAATTCCTTGTGGTTGAGCCGACTAGTGATAATGAGAGGATCGTTTAGAAGCGACGAGTCAATCGTCCGAGTCTTTGATCCAAGTGAGATGCCGCCGCTGGAAAGAGACGGAATCAACTCGAAGCCGCCGCGTCGCGAGTGTGGGCTATCGATGTCGAACGTGCGAGTAAAGGCCTTGTCGCGTTCGCGGCGTCGATTTTGTTTGTTCATTGCGAAAAGTGCGATGGCGAGTACGAGCACAACGATGCCACCACCGATTGCGATATACACCAGTGGAGACGTCGAGCTCGAGCTGCTGACGTTGGTTATCGTCGTGTTACCAGAGCTTATTACTGACTTTGCGACGCAGAAACTGACATTGTGGGCCGTCTTTAGCGTCGACCCCTCACTGCAGTTCTGGAGTGCGGCGACTCCGTCGAGCGAGAAGGTTTGGAGGTTGGCGATTTTATTGAAAAGCGTCTCGTCCAGTGTGAAATTGGTCACGGGGTTGTTAGAGAAGTTGCTGCGATCCATGAATTTCAGTAAGAAACACAAATTTCATCCTGGGTTGGGGGCTTACACATTTTGCAGACTCGGAAGCGCGGCAAGAAACGATGGGATTGCTTCGAAGGCGTTGCTGCTCAGGTTGCTAGGGAGAAAATAGTAAATACTACGACAATGTAGCCGCCACACACACACAGAGACTCACAGCGTCGCGATAGAGGATCGACCAGCATCGGGGCCACTCAGTGCTGTGTTCTGCTTGAGCGTGAGTTTGTTACCACTCAAATCCCTACAGCAGACGCAACCCCAGCCAAAAAGAATGCCAATAAATTTTGGTCTCCGAGGCGACTTACACAGTGGTCAGCGAGTCCCATTTTTCAGTGAGATAGGACGTGGGGAACGCGTTCAGGTTGCAGTTCCGCATCGTCAGTGTCGCTACCGATGAGGGCAGGAAGTCCGTCGTGAAGTCGACATGCGAGAAGTCGATATTCGCGACCTCTCTGAGGAAAGCCATCAGCTACTTGAATAAATCAAGAAGCGTAAATCAAACTTACACTGTGGTAATGTGGTTCTCGCTCCCAGTCTTGACCAGCGAGATGGCATTATCTGTCCCGTCAGGGGATGTCAGGTCGAAGGATAACGAGATCGGGTCGCTCGAGGTCACACCGAGTAGACGCCTGCCGAGTCGACGATATTAGCGTTGTCCATCCAATGCGAGCAACACAAGCACCAACGTACAACGTGGTCACCTTTGTGGGCAGTGTGAAGCGCCCAATAGTTGTGATCTCGAGGGCTGTTGTTGCCGGGTTGGTCGTGACTGGGAGAGCCGTGGTGGCCGTCCGCTTCATGAGCTGGAAGGCCCACTCACTCCCCGTGTCTGTGATGCACGAACACGAGACATTGACCCATTCCGTAGGGCACGCGCCGTTTGCTGCACCCGAGTCGACACGGGCGATCACGACGCCTTTTCCTTCGCAAGGAGGGGCCGACGAGCCGGCTTGAGATTGCTGTAGTGCCGTCACCTCAACCACGCCGACCTTGTACCTGTTGGCCAGCGGTGCGGCACGAGGAGGGGGCGAAGAGCCCTCTCCGCCCATGGAGCCGGGCCCTCTAGCCGTCGGAGTCGACGTGGGGGCCATGTTCGCTGACTCTCTATTGTGGTTGATCGCAGACTGTGGCGAGTCCTCTTAGTCTCCCCGAGGACAAACGAAATACCCAGCCCTCAAACTGACGAATTGATGACAGAAGGCGACCACTGTGTATACATACGTTGAGGCTCAACTGCTTCCTTGGCTATGCACGCGAGTCATCCATCCTTTGGCGCTGGGGTGGCTGGTAAGAAACCCTAGCAAGCGGTACGTGAGTATCGATTACCTGCGTATTATAATATAAATGATATCATAAATAATACCATCCCAATCCCGGCGCAGACGGCGTTAGCAGCCATTACCCCTTCTTTCGATATCGCATACCCTTGCATTCTGCAATGCAAGTCAATCAGTGACAAATCCCAGAGCCCAGCCCCATTCTCAGCAATTGCGACACACGGAACGGGCGGGAGCGTGACTTGCACCGTCTACAGTAGTGCAATCAGGTGAGCAAGCGACAGGCCACTTGTGCTGCAGAGGGTCAAATCTGACCCCAAATTATTTTCAATTTTCAAGTATAAAGGACATAGAAGATACATTTCCCTGGCCAGCTCAGCGTGGACGGTGGAGTGTTGAGTACAGTATGATGTAGTAGGTGGTGGCGAGTCGGTCATTTGACGCCGCGGCAGCCACGACCAGACTCGGCAAATCTCGGGCTGGTGTCCTCAGCTTCCAATTCTGGTCGAGCAGGAGACGCGACATATTCAGAGATTCCACATCCACGTATCAGAGAGCTCTACGGTGGGCAGTTTGGTCCTGCGAGGATTTAATGGCGGTTCTTGGGAACTGAGGCTCCGTTTGTGGTGGAAATTGGACTGTCAGAAAGCTTGCGTTATCAATATAACGCGGTGATCTATCGTTCTCTCATCGGACAAGTGAGCTATGATCAAAACCCCACAAAAACCCAATCAAAAACGCCACATTTGACCGTTTCGGACACGAAGAGATACTGGATTCTAGGTCCAGTTCATGGTGGATTAAATCCAACGGACTGGCTAGTACGGTACAGTACATACAGTACTGTACTGTTCTCTTTCCAGGTGCAGTCTCAGTTGCCAACTGATGGACAGACTGTCTGACATGGCGAGTCCAATGTTTGTTTCCACACGACCCGTCTGGACTCTTGGCTCTCGGTGCAGACGGCCGTATCCAAAACTGACGATGGAAAAGACAGACAACGCCTGAGAACATCATGCTGTTCTGCCAGAACTGCAAGTGACTCTGGTGACGATCGCCGTGTTTGTTCGGATGATGATGAAAGCGAGATCCAATCGTCTCCGATTCACGAAGGCTTCCAGCCGACGCGAGATTCTTGGGCTCATGCGGCGTGGCTGGCGCGCTACCGATTCTGTGTTACCTCATGGAGTTTACACCTCTTGGCAACGTGCTGCAACATCGCTGCATACCAGCTAGTAGCCCGCTGTGTCTGTTGTAGATGATGTTGATCGCATATGGCAAGCATGTTATCACCAACGAGAACAGATAACGCCGGTGGAAAGTGACCAAACCATGAGGCTTGTTTGAACTCTACACCTCACAGACGTAAACTCCGCGATTTTTCTGTTTTGTGTCGATGATATGTCAGAAGTTCACAGCGGAATAATTCACGGTCTCGGCACGCGATCGCGCTGCTTCATTTCAGTTGATTCAGTTGCAACGAAGACTATATGCTTTCCACTCGTAAATTCTCCTACTGTACGAAGCTGGTCTTCCTACGCATCTGGGCTGATTCGATCTGCGAGGGCTGATAGCATCTGACTCGTTCTCACATACCCCGGCAAGGCGAACATGTACGGTTGACAAAGTTTCTCCTGGCGCAAGTCCTTGACATGCTGATCTACTTCTGCTTAAACCACCATTCCCCGTCTTGTACCACCCAGTCGCTTCAAGTACTCGACGATCTCGCCCGCCGACGGACGCCGCGTCGGATCTCCGTCCATACAACTATCCGCAAGCTCCAATATCGCCCGAGGACACTCGGCTGAGAACCCTGGCCGCATCTCACCAGCTAGCACCTTACGTAAGATCACTCCTTGCTGGGTCTCGCCGTAGTTCACATTGCCCTGCTCCTTTGCAGACCGGTCGTTCCAGTATGGGTAGTCGTCTGTGTCGACCTCACTCAACACCACGCCGAACGAGAAGATATCGGCTCGCTCGTCGTATCGAAGTCCCGCTAACACCTCGGGTGCGATCCAGAAACTCGTACCGATCCCTGCTGTCATGTGTGTCTGCTCGAAACGACCTTCTCGAGAGATACCAAAATCGGTCAGCTTGGCGTCCAGGTCGTTATTGACGAGGACGTTCTTGGACTTGAGATCGCGGTGGATCACTTTCGGACTCAGAGTGTGCAGATACTCGAGTGCCTCGGCCACGTGGAGAGCGATTCGCAGTTTGTGGTCGGTCCACGTGAGCGACGCATTGCGTTCTTTGAAGGATGCCAAGACCTCGTGGAGGTCTCCTCGTTGCATGAGCTCGGTCACCATGGACAGCGTCTTCATGTTTTCCCATGCACACCCGATGTACTCGACGATGCGAGGATGTTGGAGCGAGGCCATGAGCGCGATCTCTTTGAGGAAGGACTCGACGAGCTTGGTGTCGTTGGTGTACTCAGGTCGTATCATTTTGATGGCGACGCGTCGTCGCTTGTAGACTCCGGAGTAGACGGAACCGAAGCCTCCTTGCTTGATGAGCTCGCCAAATACCAGATCTGTGTCGTTAAGCGTGCTCGTGATGATCAGCGGGTCACTGAGCAGGGTTGAGTCGATGCCTTTCGTTTTGGATATAAGGGACAAGCTGTTGCCGCTCGGAATAGAGTCAAAGCCGACAGGTTGCTGGTGTGCACTGTCCAGATCGAATGTCCGACTGAAAGCTTTATCACGTTCGTGGCCTCGACGACGTTTGTTCATCACGAAAAGCGTGATGGCCAGTACGAGAACAACTATACCACCAGCGATCGCAGCGTAGACCAACGGTGATGTCGAGTTGGAGTGGCTACCCGTCGTCGTCGTCGTCGTGTTACCCGAGCTGAGCCCGGAGGTAGCCACGCAGAAACTAACGTTGTGAGTGGTCTTGAGCGTTGATCCGTCGCTGCAGTTCTGGACGGCGGTGACTCCGTTTAGAGCGAACGTGTTGAGGTTGGCGATTTTATTGAAGAGAGACTGGTCCAGCGTGAAGTTATTCACTGGATTGTTGGAGAAATCTCTGGAGATACAATACAGGTTCCATGAATACGATAAACTGAAAGTATTGGAGCTCAGGTGAGTCTTACAAGTTTTGTAGACTTGGTAGCAACCCAAGGAACGAAGGAAGGGCTGTGTAGGCGTTGCTGCTTAGGTTGCTGGGAAAACAAGTTATTAGTCTTCGTATGATTAATTAATAACGATTAGGACTTCGGCAAAACTCACAGTGTCGCGATGGCCGCGCGAGCTACTTCCGGGCCGCTTAGTGCTGCGTTCTGTTTGAGCGTGAGTTTGTTGCCACTAAGATCACTGCAACCAACAAAATTAGACAACAGGATTCAACATACTTTCAAACATCAATGATACTGTACACTGTTGTGATCGTATCCCACTTGAGCACGATATACGGGGTTGGGAACGCATTCAGATTACAGTTTCGCATAGCGAGCGACGTTACAGACGAAGGCAGGAAGTCTTGCATGAAATCAACGTGCTCGAGGTCGATGTTGGAGATTTCTCTGCGGAGAAAAGGTCAGCTAGTGATCGACCCCAGGCGTTCGGTTTCAAGTTTATGACGTACATTGTTGCGATGTGGTTCTCGCTTGCCGACGGAACGAGGGAGACAGTGCTATCGGAGCCGTCCGGATTCATCAAATCGAATGAGAGATCGACTGGATCGCTATTGGTCACACCAAATAATCGCCTGCACATAGGCCAAGCGAATCAGTACAGCGACAGGATGGCCAAAGTCGATTGAATCATACAGCGTCGTGACCGACGTCGGCAGTGTGAAACGTCCAATGGTCGTGACTTCTAGCGTGGTCTTCGTGGCGTCAGACGCCAAGGGGAGAGAAGTCGCAGTGGATCCGTGCTTCTTGAGTCGGAAAGCCCACTCGCTGGTACTGGTCGTGATGCACGAGCACGAAATGTTGGCACAGTCAGAAGGGCAGGCCCCATTGCCTGCCACCGCCGCTTCCTTCGCGACGATGACAGCGTTACCGCTACACGGCATCTGTGATGGGTCTGCTTGTGACGGCTGCAATGCCGCGATCTCGACCACTCCTTCTTTGAACCTCGACATAACGCGGACGCCTGTGCTCAGCGCCTGCGCCGAGGTCGGTGAGTCTGCTCTGCTCGAGCTCATCGGTCCTCTCGCGGCCTGGGGTCTGCTTCCTGTCTACCAAATACTCGACTGTTTTGTGAGGTGAGTGTGTACCGTGGCCACGCGCCAAATGAGGACAGTATCCGGTGGGTAATCGCGGTTGGGAAAGTGTTGTAAAAGGCCGAGGCAGCTCAGCCGCTTTTGGTGGGTGGCGTTCGGATTCTGGGTTGTGACTTCGTCTCGAGATCGTCCAATTTCCCGCGGAGAGATGGAAGTTGAGGGAATTCCACCTCAACTGGGTAAAATGCAGCGCTGACTTCATTATTTCTTGCCAAAAAACAGGCGCTTGAGGGAGATGTACCCACATGCGATATCACTGTAAACTGTACTGTACCAAATTCACCCCGTCGGACCTGGGCAGCTTCGACTGCGGAAGGAACCGAAGCGGTTGAACATGCACGTGCTGTGGCGCACACATATCGACAACGTCAAAGTCAGGAAGGGTTGATGATGCTCAATCACCCAACGTACACTCACTCCAGTATGGCAATGATCGAGAAGCACGAGCCCAGTCCAAACACCATCTCCGAATCAGACCATCGTACCGTTGTGATCGTGGACGCGTTGAGATCTGTGAATCAGCTACGGTACAATAGCTTGCAAAACGCGCGGAAACTCCCGCGAAACTCGAGGCAGTTCCATCAGCTTCAACAACTCTCGATGCTCTGTTTACTGCGATTCCCAGATTCCTCGCGACGATGAAGTTCGACGCTGCCCTGTCAGGCACGCACGAGCGATCCTCGACACGCTTATACCCCTTAGCCTCTTTGTCGGAGAACAGTCAACTCGCAGCGCACTCTCTTGTCAAATCGACTGAATGCAGACGAAAGAAAACAATGTATGAGCATGAGTCCCGCGACGAGCTCGCCACATCACAACTCGGACCAATCGCTTCGACCCTTCATCCAAGGGCAAACGTAAGCGACGAAGTCGCCACTGAACAAACAATCTCACGGCGAAGCCCCATGAAAAGCAGATTGTGGCAAAAACGAGAATTCAGACGCACTATGCGTCTCTTCTTCAGCTCTTCCTTGAGCTGTGGACCGTCATCTCTGTGTAGAGTCATTGTTGATTGAAGTGAGACCTTCAACCGATCACACCTCCTCGGTGCAAAGCCTTACATGCACTAAGGACGATCTTCTCTCTGGCAGTCCCACTCACTCAAGGTCTTGGTGGTCTGGCTCTGTGTGGTCGGAACTGGTGCGATGCTGCAAGAGGGCGGATGTGGACCCAACATGTCACAAGTGAAGCCAAGCTGAACTCAAAAGTCTCACCTACAAATCAGGGAACCTAAAAATCAACCTACAAACCTGCATCTTCGGACCTCGGTTTCTTGCGCATGCAGTTCAGTCGGCGACGACAGGCGTGGGATTCCCTCCCGCGACATCGCCGTTAGTTTCGACGTAGGGACGACGCGACTTTTCGAGCCGTCAACGCAACGAAATACAACAAACAGCTCTCTCTCTCTCTCTCTCTCCCTCCCTCTCTCTCTCTCTCTCTCTCTCCTGGGCTCAGACAATTGCTCGATCTCCAACTGGTGGGTCCAGGCGTTTCTTCGTCCCCCACCATCAGCTCAACGGTCGCTGCGCTCTTGGTGATCGTTCGAGGTCCCTCCAGGTACCTCGTTCGAGTAACATCTGATCTCGAGCTCACTTGCCTTTTCAACAACCAATCAGAACACGTAAATCATGATTTTGGCCAATCCAAAGTCCATGCGACGAAACTTGAACGGCTCATCTGGCTCCTGCACCTTCGCGTCGGCCAATTGACGTGGCCGTGTAACAGTCGAGCGTTGCGTTCGCTTCCTGAATTCCGCCCCAAAAATTCAGGTCCCGCCGGCAGTAAATATCACGCGGCCGGCGATGGCGGCCAATGAGAGTGAGAGCGCTTCTTCTCCGGAAAGAGCTAAAGATCCCATGGGAGCTACGTCGGTGCCGCTCACGGTGCTGCCGCCGCTCTCGACGGCGAGCGAGGCGAGCGTGCGCGACCTCGAACAGCAGGAGCTCGTGACAACACACTCGCCGGCGACGTGCGCCAAGCCCAAGCGACTCAAAGAAGATCTCGTCACGGAGACCGAGAAACCCGCAGGTGGAAAGAGTGAAGCAAATGCGACCAAGAAAAGACAGTACGAGAAGCTGGAGCAGCCCGCCGAGCCGCTGACGACATCAGTTGAGCTCAAGAAACTGTGGACTTTGTCGCTGCCCATCGTGTTCACGTACGTACTCGAGTTTCTGCCTGGTGTCGTCAGCATCATGCTCGTGGGAAAGATGGACTCGCCCAAGACCAAGGAATACGTAGACGGCGCGACGCTCTCGTCAATGTTCATCTACCTTTCAGGCGAGGCGCCCGGCTTTGGCCTCGCGACTGCGCTCGACACGCTCTGCTCGCAAGCTTTCGGTGCGGGCAAGCCGAAAAAGATTGGTATATCCTTCCAGACGGGCATCCTCGTGCTCGCGGTCGTGCTAGCACCCGTGTTTTGGCTCAATTGGCACTCGGCATACTTTCTCACCGGCATGCACCAACCGGAGGAAGTTGCAGAGCTTGCCGGTGAGTTCAGCCACCTGCTATTACTTGGACTTCCGTTTCTTTTCCTCTACGAGCTGCTCAAGAAAGTGCTCCAAGCCCAAAATATTGTGGCGCCGATGGTGTGGATCGCCATCTTCAGCAACATCGTGAATATCGGCCTCGGTGTCTATTTTACGTGGTATACTCCGCTCGGGTACCATGGTGCAGCGCTCGCGCGGTCAATCTCCAACATCGTGCTCCCGCTGGCGACGATTCCTTACTTTATGTGGAAGCCAGAAAACTTTTTTGCATGGTGGCCTGGCTGGCAACCTCGGGCTGCGCTTCAACATGTCCGCGTGTTTCTCACGCTAGGTATCCCCGGTATGTTCATGCTCGTGCTTGAGTGGCTCTCGTACGAGATCATGGCCGTGTTCGTTGGGCTGCTGCCCAACAGCGTCGTCGCGATCAGCGTACACTCGGTTCTCTCTACAGTCGCGAATATCGCGTTCCACTTCTTCATCGGCGTCGGCGTCGCCACCAACGTGCTCGTGGGTAACTACGTTGGCAGCGGCCAGCGCGACCACGCGAAGACAGCGTCCAACCTCGGAATGCTCGTTTCGCTCGCCATCGCAGTGGGACTTGTCGTAACTATCGCGGTGGCTCATCGGTCACTCCCAGAGATGTTCATCAACGACGAAGAATCGGTTGAGATGGCATCGGTGGCAATCCTGTGCCTCATTCCGTTCGAAATTTTGGACGCCGCCAATTGCGTCATGCAAGGAGTATTCCGAGGCACGGGGCGTCAAACGTTCGCAGCCGCGGTGAACCTGCTCTGCTATTTCGTGATCGGCCTGCCTTGTGGCTTCGTACTCGCTTTCCAGTTCCGACTAGGTGTGCAAGGCTTCTGGCTCGGTCTCACTATCGGCTACCTCTGTAGCGTGGGCTTGTCCTTCTACAAGATTTGGCACACCAATTGGGACACCATGGTTGAAGATGCCAAGGAACGGACCGAATTATAACCGCTAGACTCTCTTGCTATACTATCTACTAGTACTCACGAACCAAAAAAGTCATCCAACAACGTAATTTACTCTCCCAAAGCGGAGCACTTTATTTTCAAGACTGGTTTAGTCTCGATTTTTTCATGTAGAGTCGCCAAATCAGTGTCGCTTCGGACTACCATTTGGCTTCCTGGCGCATTCCTACAACGATCCGCCGAACCGTCTCAGATTAAAACGACGGAAGACCTCCTCACATGTACTGCTGAGCTCTCATGGGATATACGTAGCAGCGTCGATTCCAGTTCCATCCGTCCAGAGTGGATCTTCCTGCATCTGCACTGGTGTGACTGATGCAAATCCAAGTCATGTCGCCTTTTTGACAAGAAATACCTCTTGGAACTGGGCCCAATATAGCGTGACTGGACTCAAAGAGCCATATCAATACACCACTCTTTCTCCTGGTCCGAATGGGATCGAGTTGCTGCGAAATTTGAGCCCATGAGTGGTTTCACCTTTGCCCACAGATGATGGCGTGAAACGTCCCATGGATTATTTCTCACGCGCCTGCTCCGTCAGTATGGCTACGAGTGAGAAGTGCTCTCGAGTGGCCACTCCCCGACATCTCCCGACATGGGAGCCTCTGCGGTCATGTCTGTGTCCACAGACGTAGCGACCGTTGCTCCACTGTCCACGTCCAGCATCGCGAGCCTGCGCGACCTCGAGAAGCAAGATCTTGTCTCACACTCGCCGGGAGCGTCATCTTCTTACATCCATAAAGCAAGCGACAAAGCTCTCGACGATGAGGACGATAGATCAGGACACACGTCTATAGAGCTCACAAAGGCCAAGTACCTCAAGCTGCCGACAGCTAAGGTGGTCGAGCTGCCCAACGCTTCGACCGAGTTGGGAAAGTTATGCTCGCTGTCGGTGCCTATTGTGATCACATACGTGCTCGAGATCCTGCCTGAGGTTGTGAGCATCATGCTCGTGGGCCGCATCGACTCGCCGCTTACAAAGGAGTACGTGGACGCTGCGACACTGTCATCGATGTTCCTCTCCATCACGGGCGAGGCCCCCGGGCTGGGGCTGGCCACAGCACTCGACACGCTCTGCTCCCAGTCATACGGCGCTGGCAAGTTGCGCCGCATCGGCGTGTCCTTCCAGACAGGAGTGTTCGTGCTAGCTGTGGCCTACGTCCCGATCTTCTGGCTCAATTACCACACGGCCCACTTCTTGACTGCCATGGACCAGCCCGACGACGTTGCCAAGCTCGCGGGGCAGTTTACGCGACTGTTGCTTCCTGGGCTACCGTTTCTTTTCCTCTACGAGCTGCTCAAGAAGACGCTACAGACGCAGAACATCGTCGCGCCCATGGTCTGGATCGCAGTCATCAGCAATGCCGTCAACATCCTGCTGGGAGTATATTTTGCGTGGTACACGTCGCTGGGCTTCGCCGGTGCCGCAATCGCTCGGTCCATCTCGAACATGGTTCTCCCGCTAGCAGCAATCCCCTACTTCCTTTGGAGACCTGAGAGCTTCAACACATGGTGGCCCGGCTGGCAGCCTCGTGAAGTGTTGTGTCATGTGAGGACATTTCTGGGACTGGGCATCCCGGGCATGTTCATGATTGTGCTCGAGTGGTTCTCGTACGACATCATGTCCGTGCTCGTCGCTTTCTTGCCCAACAGCGTCGTGGCTATCAGCGTGCACTCGGTTTTGTCCAACATCGCCAACATCGCCTTCCGCTTTTACATGGGCGTCGGCATCGCAACCAACGTACTCGTGGGCAACTACGTGGGCTGCGGACAGCGAGAGCATGCCAAGATGGCGTGTAACCTCGGCATGTTATTGGCCGCAAGCATTGCATTCCTGCTCGTCGTGGCCATCGCATTGGGCCACCAGGTTCTGCCAACCGTATTCATCAACGACGAGGAGTCGGTCAAGATGGCCTCCGTGGCCATCCTCTACCTCATTCCGTTCGAGATGTTGGACGCGGTCAACTGCATCATGCAGGGCGTCTTCCGAGGCACAGGCCGCCAGACGTTTGCAGCGCTCGTAAACCTCCTGTGCTATTTCGTGATTGGCCTGCCATGCGGCTTCTTCCTGGCGTACCACTTGCAAATGGGCGTTCAAGGCTTCTGGCTGGGACTCACGGTCGGGTACTTTGGCAGCGCGACTGTGTCGGCCTTCAAGATCTGGCACACGAGCTGGGAGGCGCTGCCTGACGACAGCAGTGGCGAGGAAGATGGCGATACCTTCGCGTCGCTGTAATCGGCTCACGCCACTAATTTAATTCTCGATCGCGCGAGCAAAAATATTTGAAGCATGAGCATGTCGCTGCATTGCGTGGTAAACGTCCATAATACCGTATGCAGCTCTTGCACCTTGTGCAGATCCTTCGTCTGGTTGGATTGATGGCTGCTGCAAGTCCGTGGAAACTCACGCTGTCTTTTGCCAGGAGCGACACAGATTTGCCCGCCTAACTCAATCACGGAACTGCGGGACGTCTCTCGATCTTTGTGGGTCGCGGTTCGGGCTCTTGATGGCTGCCAAGCCCTGTCCACCCGCATCAGGTGCTGGTCGTGTGTCCGTAAACCGGATGAGGCGGCGTTGCCAGCAGCTGAGAACGGGATCCAAGATCTTCACCCACGCTAGGAACAGGACAGGCAGCGAGCGAGGAAAATGGAGTAAACTTTCAAGCAGCGGCTTTCGGAGAGGATCCTCTCCTTTCGTCGCTTTTACGAAGGTTCCTATCCCCGAACTAGACCACTTTGTCTGGCCATCTACCTAGTCGACAGAGGGAGGAGGAGCTCGGTTGACCCACCGAGAGCCTGTCACGCCTGGATAATCCCGAGACTCCCATACTGTCATAGACCTCGCCACGCCTTGCCATGGGACATGGGGAGACACATAACCTCGCAGAGAGCTGGAGAGATCGACAGGAAGCAGCGTCGCACGGAATCAATCGTAATCACGCCCAGATTGCTCCTCACTCTAATATCGACCAACGATGACTTGACGTCTCGTCAATCTTCATGTACCATGTTATCAAAATATGGTATGATATCTAAACACTACCTATTATAGCTATATATTTTATATACCTTCTTTTGATATATTACGTAAAATCTACAATTACCTTATTTGGATATTTTACCATCTGGGGATGGTATCGGAGACCGTAGCTCGTTGGTCTGAGTCGCCTGTCTTGCAAAGCGGAGGAGCGCACGGCGGCTGATGTGTCCCAGCCATGGGAAAGGCTGCAAGTGGACGTCGTTGTCGGTTGATTGATGTACACCGATACGGCGGCAGCTGCCGATACCCAGGAAGCTTGATCTGGCCCGGCTTCTTCCCCGCCTTACTCTGTGATGACGGCTTCCAATCCTCACGACCGAACAAGCTGTCCCCGTGTTCAAGACCACTCGCCATTTAACTGACTCGAGGGATGGCCACGCCTCAGCCGAGTGCGAACACCACGCCGGGCTCCGGCTCAGGGTTCCACGGCTCGAACAGCGCCTCTGTGGACGGCGCGTTCTTCCTCACGTCGGCTTACAAGGACGGCGTGAGCGAGCTCGCGTCGCTGCAGTACAGTGCGTTCGATGCTTCGGTCGTGCCGTGCTCTGGGGACGCAGTCGTGATTACGAGGTCCTCAGCATTCAGCGGCAATGGCGCGTGCCCGATCAATTGGCCCGGCATCTCGTGTACGTGTCTCTCCAACTCGGCTGCCACGTCGGACAGCGAGTGGGTCTTCCGTGTAAAGTCCAAGCAGAGGATACCTGCGACCACGGCCCCGCCATCCAAGCTGGATGTCAGCGCTGGTACGCTCGAGGTGAGCACCCTCGGACAGTTCGCGCTGCCCAAGAAAGTAAAGACTCTGTGCGTACTCTCGCGCGTAAACAACTCGCAGCATCGTCATCCGGAGACTCATAGACGAGTCCCTCTCTTCGTAGGCGGCTTCTGGGTGACACGACGGACAAGCCACTCGACTTTGAGTTCGATCTCACGGCACCATATTCGCTCGACGGAACAGTCTCACTTGTCCTCTCCGAGAGTGAGAACTTCATCAGTGAAGTGTGCGTCGAAACTAACGCCTTTTCTCTCATCGATAGCACTGACATTGTCTGTGAATGTAGGGAGGTCGCAAACATTGGATTGGAGAACGTCTACATCTCCGATCAATTTCTCCCGCCATCAGTCTCACGTCTCACACTACGAAATTGCGGGATTTCGACATTGCCGTCGCCCTATCTATTTGCTCGATGGGCCAAGCTGCTCACGATGTGAGTAATTCTCTATCACACTGTGAGGTTTGCTCACCGATCGATGTGACTCAAGTGCGACTCGGTATGTGTTCTAGTGATTTTAGTGGAAACAACTTGACCGATTGGTACAGCTCGGACGATACCGATCTCTCGAAAACTCCCACGGACCCGTGCACTGTCACTTCGCTGTGAGTGAAAGAAATTGTTCACCATTTCCATCGGTTGTACCTGACCTCATGCATGTATAACGTAGAAACCTAGCACACAACAAACTCACGTCCATCCCAACATCACTAGCGTGGATGCAGAGCCTCCAGAATGTGTACGTTGCTATGCTAAGTGGCTGTTACAGTTTTTAGTGGACGCTAAAGGTTCGCTGCTTTCAGAAACATGTCCGGCAACCCTATCACCAATTTCACTGTTGGGGAGGAACTCTACAACCGGATTTCGGGGCTTAAATCCTTCGCGTTCGATGGCATCGACACCTCTTCTGTCACGCCTAAAACTTGCCCAGACGGCTCGACAAGGAAACTAAGTGACAAGGTCACTCTATGTGTGATTTCTACAAACTCGTCCTCTAATACGTCGATGACGCTCGTCTGGGTTGCCATCTTTGGTGGAGTGGTCATCGTGGCCCTCGTCATCGCACTTATTGCACTGCACAAGAAGAACCGAAAGAACAATCGAGACAAGGCCGTGAGTCGGACTTTAAATGATGACAGCTCGTTGCGGAGTGGATTCGAGTCAATTCCCGCCGTGCACAGCAACAACAGCTTGTCAATGGCGATGTCTGGTGGTTATAACACGTTGATAGACACGGCAGTTCTAAATGACCCACTAATCATCACATCTCGACTCGACCACCACGAACTACGATTCGGAGAGCTCATCAAGCAAGGAGGTTTCGGCACCGTCTACTCCGGAGTCTACAAGCGACGACGCGTCGCCATCAAGATGATCCGCAGCGAGTACTGGAACGACGTCAAGCTCGCCGAGTCCTTCCTCAAAGAGATCGCGCTCATGGCCTCGCTCCAGCACCCTCGCATCGTTGAGTACATCGGCTGTGCGTGGGAGAACGTGAAGACGCTGTCCATGGTGACCGAGCTGATGACCCGTGGTGATCTTCGCGAGGTACTGCAGCAGTACAAACGAAGCAACATGAGTCTCACGTGGACCGACCACAAAGGCCGCATCGCTCTCCACGTGGCCGAGGCACTCCAGTACCTGCACACTCTGAGTCCGAAAGTGATCCATCGAGATCTCAAGTCCAAGAACATCCTCATCAACAACGACCTGGATGCCAAGCTGACCGACTTTGGTATCTCTCGAGAAGGTCGTTTTGAGCAGACCCACATGACAGCAGGGATCGGTACGAGTTTCTGGATCGCACCCGAGGTGTTGGCGGGTCTACGATACGACGAGCGAGCCGACATCTACTCGTTCGGCGTCGTGCTGAGTGAGATCGACACAGACGACTATCCATACTGGAACGAGGAGAGCGAGCGTGAGGATCGGCAACAGCAGCAGGGCGCGACACAGGAAGGTCTGATCCTTCGCAAGGTGTTATCAGGGGAGATGCGTCCAGGGTTTTCTCGCGAGTGTCCCCAGGCGATTCGTATATTGGCGGAGAGGTGTTTGGAGGGCGAGCCGTCTCGTCGTCCGTCGTCCCGTGAGGTGGTGGAGTACTTGTCACCGCTCGTGGAGGCTCCCCGCGAGCTGCGCGAGCGACTGTGGGGTCTGCGTGCGTACTAAGTCGGTTGGACTGTAGTACTGATAGAACTAGATATGTGTAAGTGAAGCGTAGTTTGGAGGCGATCGTCGCCAAAGGCCGTCAATCGATGTGCTGATGCCAGAAATACTGGCTCCACTTGGAGGACTGTTCAACTTTGTGCTTAGTCTCTGTCTGGCGGGCAAAGAGACAGGGAGGATCAACCAGACCCGCGCCCTTCATCATCGGATCGGGATCTGGCACCCATTGTTGCGAGGGTGGCATCGACGGATCGGCATGACCCACGAAATTACTTCTGCCATGAAATCCAACATATCGGAACAATTAGTCAGTTCGCAAAACCGATAACAACGAGTTCCATTCGCGTTTGTCTTGGGCTGTTCACTCATCGAGCAGCCAAGAAGTAGAAACACGATGAACACCTCTTCGGTGCCCCCTGGCGCACGCGGTTTTGGTCGAAACAGCACTGGCGACCTTGGCAGCGATATCGCGTACTATCTCGCATCCGCCTATGAGGACGGCGTGACCGAACTAGCCTCGTTCCACCTCTCGGAATTCCCACCTGCGGTTATTCCATGCTCAGGAAACGCTGTGGTGGTCACGAAGTCCTCGGCAGTCGAGCCAAATGGCGTGTGCTCGTTTCCGCTGCCCGGTATGTCATGCACCTGTCTCACCAACACGACCGAGAACGAGTGGGTCTTCCGCGTCAAGCTCAAGGAGCGAAAGCCTGCAATCAAGACAGTGCCCACAATGCTGGATGCCACCAAGCCTATATCGGTCAGTGCCATCGGCGAGTTCGCTCTTCCAATTCACGTCAAGACCCTGTGCGTGGTGAAGAGATATTACTTCGAGAAGCCATAGCACTATTGACGTGGTATCCGTGTGTTGCTATGAACAGACGCCTGCTAGGTGACTCAGCCGTCCAGCCTTTGAACTTCGAGTTTATTCAGTGCCCTACCGATCAGCCAACAGGGTCCGTCACGCTCGTGGTCCCGCAAACCGAGAATTACATCAACACAGTGTGCGTACTGCATGTCTTGCCGTCGGCGTTATCTCCCTAACTGACTGATAGTGCTATGAAATGAAGCGAGGTCGACAGCATCGACTTGTGCGACGTCGATATCACAGAACGCTTTCTCCCGCCATCGGTCGAGCATCTTACGCTCCGCAACTGCGGTATCTCGGTTCTTCCGGCATTGTATATTGTCGCTCGATGGACGAAGCTGCTGTCCGTGTACGTACAGATGCCACTCGTTCCTGACACATAGAATAATCGTTTTGCATGGCTGTATCTTTCTTTCAGCGACTTCAGTTCGAACAACCTGAGCGTGTGGATCGATCACGACACCGACTGTCCAGGCAGACCGCCGATTCCAAGCTCCATTTTGTCCTTGTGAGGGTCAATTTCCGAGAGCTGGTTGGCTGACCATTTTCTTACATGTGATTTGCGGTGCATACAGAAATCTAGCCTACAATCGGCTGACGGCTATTCCAGGATCCATCGTGAACATGAAGAGCCTCCAGGAACTGTACGTCCCATTGCAATTGCGGCGACAAACCCATTCCAACGCTTACGATCTCGCTGTCCACAGGAACCTGTCAGGCAACCCCTTGACCAACTTCACTGTCAGCGAAGATGTCTACAACCGCATCGCCGGACTTAATTTGCTCGCGTTAGACGGTATCAACACGCCGTCAGCCACAGTGGGGGATTGTTTCTCTGGCGTCCTCAGAAAGGTGGCGAGTAACATCACGTTGTGTGTTATCCAAGAGAACAGCCACGTCTCAACGACCGCTCTTTGGCTTTCCTTCGTGGCGGGCTGCGTCATTATTGCGCTCCTGTTGGCGCTTCTTGCTCTAAACATGAAGAATCGAAGTCGCATCAGCCACAAAGCTATCAGTCGCACAGCCCACGTCGACAGTGACTACCGTGGGAACGATAGTATTCGCAGCCTCTCCCTCACCAGTCCAACTGATGAATTCAAACCAAACGCATTCGACATGACTCTTTTCAACGACCCACTGATCGTCACATCTCGACTCGACCACCACGAACTACGATTCGGAGAGCTCATCAAGCAAGGAGGTTTCGGCACCGTCTACTCCGGAGTCTACAAGCGACGACGCGTCGCCATCAAGATGATCCGCAGCGAGTACTGGAACGACGTCAAGCTCGCCGAGTCCTTCCTCAAAGAGATCGCGCTCATGGCCTCGCTCCAGCACCCTCGCATCGTTGAGTACATCGGCTGTGCGTGGGAGAACGTGAAGACGCTGTCCATGGTGACCGAGCTGATGACCCGTGGTGATCTTCGCGAGGTACTGCAGCAGTACAAACGAAGCAACATGAGTCTCACGTGGACCGACCACAAAGGCCGCATCGCTCTCCACGTGGCCGAGGCACTCCAGTACCTGCACACTCTGAGTCCGAAAGTGATCCATCGAGATCTCAAGTCCAAGAACATCCTCATCAACAACGACCTGGATGCCAAGCTGACCGACTTTGGTATCTCTCGAGAAGGTCGTTTTGAGCAGACCCACATGACAGCAGGGATCGGTACGAGTTTCTGGATCGCACCCGAGGTGTTGGCGGGTCTACGATACGACGAGCGAGCCGACATCTACTCGTTCGGCGTCGTGCTGAGTGAGATCGACACAGACGACTATCCATACTGGAACGAGGAGAGCGAGCGTGAGGATCGGCAACAGCAGCAGGGCGCGACACAGGAAGGTCTGATCCTTCGCAAGGTGTTATCAGGGGAGATGCGTCCAGGGTTTTCTCGCGAGTGTCCCCAGGCGATTCGTATATTGGCGGAGAGGTGTTTGGAGGGCGAGCCGTCTCGTCGTCCGTCGTCCCGTGAGGTGGTGGAGTACTTGTCACCGCTCGTGGAGGCTCCACGCGAGCTAAGGCACTTGATGTTGACGTGAAGAGCCGTGTCTATGCGTAAAATATACTACCTGTCGTGCGGTCGAATCCCACAACTTTTTGATCAGCAAGAGCCTGCTCGCACCCACAATCCGACCGCCACAACTCCGTCATCACAGCCTCGCTGGCGGACGTAGAAGATGCGGAAACAAGCCAACAGAACCCTCCACGCCTGTCTCTGCGATCCAGCGTCTCTGAACGTTCTCCGGCGAGTGCATCGCATCTCGCGCCTGCACGCACTCGGTAGGATCTGATACTCCGTACCCATATCAACTCCTCGGTGATCTTGTCACGCGTCGCAGAAAGGGGCGGGCTCCTCTCCTCCGTGGCCCATCTCTCTCGCTCTCTTCCCTTCTCTTCTTCCCTTCGCTCCCATGTTCAAGTCCCCACGGGCTCACCTCTGCTGAGCTCATAGCCATGGACGACTGCGTCATCTGCCTCGAGCCGCTGGCCGCCGCCTCGCGCGCGCTGCGCTGCGGCCACCGCTTCCACGCGCCCTGCATCGACAGCGCGCTCGCCGTGACCAACGCCACGTGTCCGCTCTGCCGCCGCGCTGCCCACGAGAACGCGACGCCGAGGCTTCTCCACGTGCGCCGTCCGCTCGACCTTGACCGTTCGAGTCTGCTGCGTCGTCTCGACCGCATCGACCGGCTCATCGGCGTGCTCTCGGGACGCATCCAACAGACCGCGGCCATGCTGCCGCGCGGCGTGCTCGACGGCACGCTCCGCGAGATCCGTGAGATCCGCGCCATGCTGCCGCCTCGAAGCAGTGACAGTGCGACGACGGCGACGGCCGTGGCGACGAGACCCGTGCGCACGAGACGACGCCGACGTCAGCGGTCCTTGCAGATGCCTCTTCGGCGTAGTGCACGTCTTGCTCGCGCGCAAAGCAGCTCAACGGCTCCCACTGCCGCTGTTGTGGTCGAAGATAGGACGCCTGACCGAGCACGGCGCCCGCAAATTCTTCTTGAAGAGGCCTCTACTCGGTAGAACCAGCGGAGCCACGTCTGAATGGGTACGGTGTGATGCTTGTCAGCTAAATACAAGTGGCGTCCTCGCCTCAGCCGCGTTCGGTTGATAAAGCATGGCATACGTACGATAGGTGAGATCAACGGATAATGCTACGGAGCGTGAAGCCTGATGAGATGTATTGGTATTATTAGTGCAGAAGCATGCAAGTCTTCCCCCATGGAAGGGGTCTGGGACGGCGTCACACCAGCTGAAGCCTGCCTCTCATCAGCAACAATGGGATTGTGCAGCTAGACAAAGAGTGGAGGCTTGAGACAGGCGGGCGGAAGCGCATCAAGCACAAATGGCAAGAAACCACGGTAGAGAAATAGACTCGCCTGGCCAAGATATCGAGTCGCTGTGGCTGCGCTTCTGCCTCGTCCCGTGAGCCGGTGGGACACGATCTTCTCCATGTCCCAAGTCTACTCGTGTGGGCCAAGGATCAGTCTTTACCAGAGTTCAATACTTCTACCATGGATCACGGTGACCTTGACCCCAGCTTTGCGTTCTCGCCGGCCAACACACCGCGCGCCAACGGCGGTCCGGCTGCCCAGGAACCAGTCAAGAACGAAGCCATCAAGTGGAAGCAGCTACCGTTGAACACTGCGCTCGACAAGCTCAAGACATCTCGTAGTGGTATCACGTCGATAGAGGCACAAAAACGCCTCCGTGAGTATGGACCCAACAAACTCCCCGAGGAGAAGGTGAGCAAGCTTGAAGTGTTCTTGAGTTTCTTGTGGAACCCGCTCTCGTGGGCCATGGAAGTCGCGGCCATCCTCTCGATTGTTCTGCTGGACTACTCGGACTTCGCGTTGATCGTTTTCCTGCTCCTGCTCAACGCGTTCATCGGCTACTTCGAAGAGATCCAGGCCGGTGACGCCGTCTCGGCGCTCATGGGCCAGCTCGCGCCCGAGGCCAAGGCGCTGCGTGACGGCGAGATGGTCAACGTTGACGCCGACCTGCTCGTGCCGGGTGATATCATCCGCGTGCGTCTCGGCGACGTGATCCCGGCGGATATCAAGTTCCTCGAGGGCGACCCGATCAAGGTGGACCAGTCGTCGCTGACGGGCGAGTCGCTGCCGGTGACCAAGAGCGAGGGCGACGAAGGCTACTCTGGCTCGGTGGTGAAGCAGGGCGAGATCGAGGCCATGGTGACGAGTACGGGCGTGAACACGTTCCTGGGCCGCGCGGCCGAGAAGATCGCGACGGCCGACTCGCACGGCCGCCTGCAGCAGGTGCTCACGACCGTGGGCAACTTCTGTCTCGTGTCGATCGTGATCTGGTGCGTGATCGAGCTGCTGGCGCAGATGGCGGGCCGCTCGAACGAGAACCCGTGCTACCTGAAGACGGACGGCTGCCTGGGTGTTGCCAACATCCTCGTGCTGATCGTCGGTGGTATCCCTGTGGCCATGCCGACCGTGCTGTCGGTGACGCTGGCGATCGGTTCGTCGGCTCTCGCCAAGGAGAACGCTATCGTGACGCGTCTGACGTGTATCGAGGAGATGGCGAGTATGGAGGTGTTGTGCTCGGACAAGACGGGTACGCTCACGCTGAACCAGCTCTCGGTGGACCTGGACAACCTGGTGCCGTGCAACGGCTTCACGGGCGACGACATCATCAAGTTCGGCGCTCTGGCGGCTCGTATCGAGAACAACGAGGCCATCGACGTGGTGTGCTACAACACGTACCCGGGCAAGGACACGATCAAGGACGAGTACACGCTGCTCCACTACACGCCGTTCGACCCCACGACCAAGTACACGATCGCGAAGCTGCGCGACAACAGGACGGGCGAGGTGTTCCGTGCGATCAAGGGTGCGCCGCAGGTGGTGCTGAACATGGATGTGAACGCGGCTGCGCTGCGCGACGAGGTGGAGGGCCGCATCGACGAGTTCGCGTCGCGTGGCTACCGTGGCCTTGGTGTCGGTATCGACCGCAGCGGCGACGTGCCGGTGGAGCAGTGCAAGTGGCAGTTGATCGGTCTTCTTCCGCTCTTCGATCCTCCACGTCACGACACGGCCGACACGATCAAGCGCGCTATTGAGTTGGGCATTGCGGTGAAGATGGTGACGGGTGACCAGCGTGCGATCGCTGTGGAGACGTGCCGTCAGTTGGGAATGCCGACGAACATCTTGGACACTTCGTTCTTCAACCAGGCGCCGCCTCCGGGTCTCAACCTGGCTCAGATGATCTACGACACGGACGGTTTCGCGCAGGTGTTCCCGGAGCACAAGTTCGAGATCGTGAAGCTCATCCAGTCGCTCGGCAAGGTTGTGGGCATGACTGGTGATGGTGTGAACGACGCGCCGGCGCTCGCGCAGGCTGATATCGGTATTGCTGTGGACGATGCGACGGACGCTGCTCGTGCGGCCGCCGATATCGTGCTTGTGTCGCCTGGTCTGAGCGTGATCATCACGGCTATTCGCATGTCGCGCGAGATTTTCCTGCGCATGAAGAACTACGCGATGTACTCGATCGCGATGACGGTCCGTATCGTGTTCACGTTCGGTATCTTGACGGTTGCCTGGAACTGGTACTTCCCGACGCTGTTGGTTGTGATCTTGGCCATCTTGAACGATGGTACGATCTTGACGATCTCGAAGGATAACGTGAAGCCGTCGCTGACGCCGGACTCGTGGAAGCTGAAGCAGGTGTTCGTGTCATCGATCTCGTTCGGTCTCTGGCTCACGCTTTCAACAGTCGTGCTGTTCGCCGTGCTGCACAACTCGACGGGGTTTGCACGCACTGGGGTCGAGAATCTTTGTGTCGACTGCATGGATAATCACTGCGAGGATTTTCTCCGATTCGAGTTCCAGTCTTGCGTCAAGCTGTACAATGCAACAGGCTGTGGGGAGATCAACGGTAATGTCCACAAGCAAGCTGACCTTGGCCGCGTAGGCGCCTCGCGGAAGGCTATCGTTGACCGCTATTGGGCAGCCTTTGACGATACCTTTTCTCATTA
The DNA here is from genome assembly GCA_023091665.1 of Pythium myriotylum. Taxonomy (NCBI): domain Eukaryota; phylum Oomycota; class Peronosporomycetes; order Pythiales; family Pythiaceae; genus Pythium; species Pythium myriotylum. The sequence continues at coordinate 606,913 of JALJCQ010000014.1, forward strand.
CGACCGGCAGCTCCTGTTTGAACACTTGGATGGCAAACGAATCTCAAGACTCATTGGAGGTGACTCACTCTCAGCGCAGGGCGCCTACGACCAGTTCCTGTACCAATACACGGTCGGTCAGGGTGGCCACCCATACCAGGGCACCACGTACGACGTGTTTGCCGCGAGTGAAGACGGCCAGGGTGTAAGCTTCATCGGTCAGGACCTCGTGCCGCTCACCAACCAAGTGAGTCTCTGCTCGTATCTTTGGGCGACCAGCGACTTCAACGCCACGTGGACACGCGGCTTTAAGGAAATCGGCCCAGGAAAGCAGCGCAAGGAGGCCGTGCTGCGAGCGATCGTGTACATGCACGTCTCAATCTCAGGGCAGGCACTCATCTTCGTCACACGCACGCCGTACAACTGGTTCTTTCTCGACTGTCCGTCGCGGTGGCTGATCGGAGCCTTCTTTGTAGCCCAAATCATAGCCTCAGTTATCGGCTGGATCGGATTTGGAGGATACCCGAGCGCGCGCGTGGCTGTGCTAGGCTGTGGCGGTGGATACACGCTCATCGTGTGGCTCTGGGTGTTGTTGTGGCACTTTCCGCTCGATCTTATCAAGTTTGGCGTCCGGTACTTGATCGCTAGGGGCGCCGAGACCTACAACAAGAGCGCCTTCACGTCGCGGATTAATGCTGGTCATCCGACGCTAACGCACTCGGCCGTGACGCAGCACCAGAGGTCAGTCCGAGCGACCCGTATCCACGTGCAGAGTCGGGAGTAGAGGACGTAATAGGAGTAGTCGTTTTTAGTTTATAACCAAGAATCCATAGGTGCAAGTGCTTGGTCTGAGTGAGTATTGTTTCGACCTTCGCCAGTCGAGACTCTTGACGAAGCATGAAGAGAATTTCCGTTACGCGCAAACACGACCTTGAATCCTTTCTACTCCGCAACAATCTTCCACTTCCACGTATCCCCCTCCTCGCAATTGTTCTTTGTCCACACATGGCGACGCTCGTCGTTATCCCAAGTCTCGCTCGACGCGTAGAGGAACTCCTCTCGGTAGCAATTGTAGAGCGCAAACTCTCCATGAGGTAGAGGGAGAAGCTGCCAGAAGGACTTTTCGTCGTAGGTCTTTGGGCGCCACAAAAACACCCGCGATCGCCGTCGGCCCTCAGCATCATCTGGGATGCTTGCATACTCAGTAGCATACATGTACTCTCGCGTGTTCGCGCTTTGGATCACGAAGCGGTCTTCGTCGACGTTGGGCTGGAGGATACGCCACTTCTCCTTGTCTTCGTCGGGTGTCCAGTTGGATTTCCACGTGAACACGCGGCGTCGGTCGTCGTCATACATGTAATAATCGATTGGTGCGTACAAATACTCGTGCTTGTACTTCACAACCACCTCACTTTCATTGATGATCGCACGAACAACGGGAGTCGCCCACTGGTCCCAGTAGCGCTCTGCTCGTAGTCGTTCCTCGCCATCAAGATCTTCCTTGAATCTCTGGAGAAATCGCACAATCGGTAGCTTTGGACAATTGATCTGCAGTCGGCGTACATCGTGGGGGCCTCGTGCAAGCGACCACGTCGTGATATGCGTGTGGAGAATTTCCAAACCATCCAGAGCCACTTGAGCAGGTAGGCGCTCAAAGAAGCCCAAGAGTGTCAGCGTGCCGACGTTTTCGATCACTGCCTGGTCTAAGATCGTCCGGAGCGACTCGCCTTGCTCGGCCGACGATGGTATGAGTCCCAGCAGCGTTCTCGCCGCCATGTCGACGTTGTTCGCTACGAGGTACGTGCGCACATCACGGTGGACAGAGTCCATGGCTTGTCGAGTAGCGGAGACTGTTCTTCCACGAGGAAATTCGGAGACTGCGTGAAGCAGATTAGCACCACACACTTCACTGACTGCCGAAGTGCGCCCGACTCTCGTATGCGGTGGTTTCATATCTTTTTCCTTCGACGCGTTTCTGCTCGTTTCCCACTGACGTTCACATGGGACCGCGAAGGCGAAGCATTCGCTGTCGCAAGAGATTCGACAGAAAATGCATTCGTACTAATAATCGGCTTCTGTTCGGCATTGGCTTTGAGGATCACCTGCTTTAGGGGCATTCGCCTGCTCAATCACAAGGAGGCAAAGATCTTTTGCCCCGGAGTTTAGACATTCAAATAAGGATACGCTCCATCGCTGTTGTGATTTCCTTATTCAGATAGCGAGGTGTTCATCGGGCTGAGGAGCGAGCACTCGCGTTGTATGACTGACCTGGTTCGCTGCTCGCTGCGACAAGCGACGATTCGTTTTAGATCATGCACATCCTGCAGCCAGCGCATTGCTTTTCGAATAGAGTCATGGTATCCTCGCTTGAGAACCAAAGCAAGTGAGCTGCTCGCTTTAGCCGTCCATCTCGCTAATGATCTCGCGTACAGCAGCAGCTCGCACTCGCAAAACTCTCGCGACTGACGCAGCGACTCGCATTGATGCGTTTACTAGTACTGCGACATGAGCACGAAGCACTTCGCAACGACGTCGTCGATCGCCGCAAACCTAACGAAATGTGACATAACTGAATCTGATCTGGATCGCGAAAGCTGTTGAGTTTCAGATGCCAACGACGTGTCGACGTCGTACGGTTCTACAGTCTCAAACTGAAACTCAAACTGCTACTGTAGTGGGTGGCAAAAGTTAATTGGAGAAAGAGGAGTTCCGTTTTGTTTTTCTATTGTTTTTTGGGGATTTTTCTAAGTTATGTCTACAAGCAGATGCATCCTTTTTCTACTGATATGCAGTGCCCGTGTACACCTCCGTCTTCGTTGGGAAGCGCAGAGCGAGCTATGTGCTTGGGTCCTCGCGCCTTCCACTCACCATCGATGCAAGCCGCCGCGGCGACAATCGGAGGAGAGGAAAGCCGTGGAGACTTCAACACTCATGGGTCACAGATACCACTTAGACCGTGCGGCTCGCGCGGATCGAGCGCTGCTGGTTCGTGACGACGCTGTGGCTCATCGTCGGGTGGCCGGCGTTGATGCGCGAGGTGAAGGCCTTCTGGTTGTACACGTTCGAGTTCAGCAAGTAGTTGACACCGAACTTGATGAAGTCGAGCGGGATGTGCCAGACGATAGCCCAGAGCCAGGCGACAAGCGTGTAACCACCGCCGCAGCCAATGACCGCGACACGATCAACCGGGTAGCCGCCGAAACCGATCCAGCCGATGGCCGAGGCCACGACCTGGGCGAACACGAAGGCAATGAGGAGCAGCGTGCTCGGGCGGTCAGCGAAGAACCAAATGTTGGCACCAGCCGTACGCGTGACGAAGATCAGAGCCTGACCGGAGATCGACACCTGGGTGTAGATGACCGAACGAAGGACACCCTCCTTGCGCTGGACACCAGGGCCAATCATCTGGTAGTTACGGGTCCACGTCTTGTTGAAGTTGCTGAAGTCCCAGACGTAGTCGCAGAAAGCAACCTCGTTGGTCACCGGGATGTGGTCGTTACCGATGAACTCGACACCCTTGCCCGACTGAGCAGCGTCGAAGACGTTGTAGCTACCACCGTAAGGGGTACCGGCAACACCAACAGTGTACTGGTACACGAACTGCTCGTAAGCCGCATCAGCGCTCGGCTCAACATCGCCCTCAAGGTCGTTGAGGTGAATGTCCGAAAGGTCCTTGAAGAGCTTGTCCTTCGAGTGCTCGTACTTGCGCTCGTACTCAACCCAGTAGGCATCGATGGCGTCCTTGCGGAACTTGCCAACAGCAGCCGAGTTGTTGATGGCCGAGCGAGGCACGCTGCCGTCGATCTCACCACAGCCGACCGAGCCCGAAGCCTTAGCACACGTCTGGTACTGGTCCTGCATGAAGTCGTGGCAGTTGTCACGCATGCAGCCAACGCACAGGTTCTCAACACCAGCGCCCGCGAAACCATCCGAGTTGTTGATAACAGCGAAGAGGACAATGGTCGAGAGCGTGAGCCAGAGACCGAACGAGATCGATGACACGAACACCTGCTTCAGCTTCCACGAGTCCGGCGTCGGCGACGGCTTCACGTTATCCTTCGAGATCGTCAGGATCGTACCATCGTTCAAGATGGCCAAGATCACAACCAACAGCGTCGGGAAGTACCAGTTCCAGGCAACCGTCAAGATACCGAACGTGAACACGATACGGACCGTCATCGCGATCGAGTACATCGCGTAGTTCTTCATGCGCAGGAAAATCTCGCGCGACATGCGAATAGCCGTGATGATCACGCTCAGACCAGGCGACACAAGCACGATATCGGCGGCCGCACGAGCAGCGTCCGTCGCATCGTCCACAGCAATACCGATATCAGCCTGCGCGAGCGCCGGCGCGTCGTTCACACCATCACCAGTCATGCCCACAACCTTGCCGAGCGACTGGATGAGCTTCACGATCTCGAACTTGTGCTCCGGGAACACCTGCGCGAAACCGTCCGTGTCGTAGATCATCTGAGCCAGGTTGAGACCCGGAGGCGGCGCCTGGTTGAAGAACGAAGTGTCCAAGATGTTCGTCGGCATTCCCAACTGACGGCACGTCTCCACAGCGATCGCACGCTGGTCACCCGTCACCATCTTCACCGCAATGCCCAACTCAATAGCGCGCTTGATCGTGTCGGCCGTGTCGTGACGTGGAGGATCGAAGAGCGGAAGAAGACCGATCAACTGCCATGCACTGCTCCACCGGCACGTCGCCGCTGCGGTCGATACCGACACCAAGGCCACGGTAGCCACGCGACGCGAACTCGTCGATGCGGCCCTCCACCTCGTCGCGCAGCGCAGCCGCGTTCACATCCATGTTCAGCACCACCTGCGGCGCACCCTTGATCGCACGGAACACCTCGCCCGTCCTGTTGTCGCGCAGCTTCGCGATCGTGTACTTGGTCGTGGGGTCGAACGGCGTGTAGTGGAGCAGCGTGTACTCGTCCTTGATCGTGTCCTTGCCCGGGTACGTGTTGTAGCACACCACGTCGATGGCCTCGTTGTTCTCGATACGAGCCGCCAGAGCGCCGAACTTGATGATGTCGTCGCCCGTGAAGCCGTTGCACGGCACCAGGTTGTCCAGGTCCACCGAGAGCTGGTTCAGCGTGAGCGTACCCGTCTTGTCCGAGCACAACACCTCCATACTCGCCATCTCCTCGATACACGTCAGACGCGTCACGATAGCGTTCTCCTTGGCGAGAGCCGACGAACCGATCGCCAGCGTCACCGACAGCACGGTCGGCATGGCCACAGGGATACCACCGACGATCAGCACGAGGATGTTGGCAACACCCAGGCAGCCGTCCGTCTTCAGGTAGCACGGGTTCTCGTTCGAGCGGCCCGCCATCTGCGCCAGCAGCTCGATCACGCACCAGATCACGATCGACACGAGACAGAAGTTGCCCACGGTCGTGAGCACCTGCTGCAGGCGGCCGTGCGAGTCGGCCGTCGCGATCTTCTCGGCCGCGCGGCCCAGGAACGTGTTCACGCCCGTGCTCGTCACCATGGCCTCGATCTCGCCCTGCTTCACCACCGAACCAGAGTAGCCTTCGTCGCCCTCGCTCTTGGTCACCGGCAGCGACTCGCCCGTCAGCGACGACTGGTCCACCTTGATCGGGTCGCCCTCGAGGAACTTGATATCCGCCGGGATCACGTCACCGAGACGCACACGGATGATATCACCCGGCACGAGCAGGTCGGCGCCAACGTTGACCATCTCGCCGTCACGCAGCGCCTTGGCCTCGGGCGCGAGCTGGCCCATGAGCGCCGAGACGGCGTCGCCGGCCTGGATCTCTTCGAAGTAGCCGATGAACGCGTTGAGCAGGAGCAGGAAAATGATCAGACCGAAATCGGCATAGTCGAGCAGCACGATCGAGAGGATGGCCGCGACTTCCATGGCCCACGAGAGCGGGTTCCACATGAAGCTGAGGAAGACCTTGAGCTTGTTGACCTTTTCTTCCGGGAGCTTGTTGGGGCCGTACTCGGCGAGACGCTTCTGCGCCTCGTCGGACGTGAGGCCCTCCCGAGAGGTCTTGAGCTTGTCGAGCGCCGCGTTGAGCGGCACCTGCGCCCACTGGATCTGGCCCACTTCATTCGTGTAGTTCTTGGGCTCGTTGGGCGTCGCCAACGACATGTAGTTGGAGCCCGCACCCGCCATGGCGAATAGTCCCTTCCTGTTCTCTCCGGTTTCGCAGACTTGCTTGGACTGGGGCCCTGGAAATTGAGGAATGAACCGACGGGGCGATTGCGAGGCGCGATTCCCGAGGGATAAGGGATGCTTGCTTGATCCGACAGAGGAGTCCTCTCCTGTCGGACATCGGTGGCCGACAACTCGTCGTCTTGGAGCTTGTCTACTGTGAACAGCTTAGGTACCTCGCCCGTCTAGGCAAGCGCAATCACGTTGGCGACATTTCTCAATTTCTATAGCAAGTGAGCTGCTCCCTTTAATCGTCCTTCTTTTTGACGATCTCGCGTAGCAGCAACTCGCCCTCGCGTATCCGACTGACGCAGCGATGCGTTTAGTACTGCGACATGAGCATTATGGCATTATCATCCATTTTCAATGATTTTATCAGCCTCAACTTTCATTATATTCGCACCCGATTATCGACCCGCACTTAAGAATCCGGGCCACAATTCCTTTTTCCCATGGCAAAAAAACTCGGTTATCAGCCTCACACCGACAGCGACTCTGCTATTGATTTGGGCGCGGCGACTTTCAGCGCCGCTGGCTGATAATGCGCGGACACGCTGCGACGCAGCATAAGGAAAGTCAACACTTCGCATCAATTCGACGTTATGGAAGAGCTGTATCTACATAAGTGCTCGAATAGAAAAGTGATGAGAGGGATACTTTGATCGATCTCAAGGCATTTAGACGTCTCTCTTGTTTGTAATCCTTGACGTTTGTCTGTGGGAGCGGGTCTCTCTCCGGGCGTTCAATCGCCTCGAACTCGTCGATCTCAACGGAGTATTCGTTCACAGAACTACACATTTCTTGTTCAGGTTCACAATCGAGGTCGCCACCATCGATGTCTTCGAGGAACTCTGCGACGAAATCTGCCATAACAGAGAAGCTCAGTCACAGAACTGTCCGGGCTTATCTGACCCAAAAACACTCACCAATCGTCACGTCGAGGTCCTCCAACCTACAGTGGCCATGATCTCAGCGACATGACTGTCAAGGCGCGATGGCAAGAAATCTGCATCCCCAATTGCAAAGCTTCTGAAAGCGAGACTACATGATCATTCTACATGATCATTCGATGATCACCAAAAGACTAATGTGGTCGAACAATGCTGATGGCCATCAACGCGAGCCGATCTAGTGAGACTTGTATACCTCAGAGTACCGGTTGATTAAGAGTAAATGCCAGAAGTTATAACCAGCTGAACTTACGTATCCTTTGAAATTGATCCATCATGTTGTGAATAACCTGAGTATTAGTGTAAACGTTATAGGAGGTTTGCCATCCCTACGCGAAGCACCACGCACGACGTCGTCGATCGCCGCAAACTTCTCACGAACTGAATCTGAACCCAGCTTTTGTGGTGATTGCATGCAGTGGCTAAAACACCTCTACGTGGTTACTATTGCATAACCTGCAATGCTCCATCTCTTCATAACTGAATATCATGACCACGATTAGAATGGGAGCCCGGAGGTCGATTGAGATTTTCCACACCGACTCAATGTGGAAAATCTCCTTTGGGTCGCCGAAACAGATCCGACGCTGAAAAGAAATTTTCCCGAGGGGAGTTCCGTCAGCCTGTGCCAATAGCTCTAAAACCCTTTCAGAAACGATTGAATCAATGGGGAGAATTCAAAGAATTGCTCGCCCGCCTCCCAGCGGGGTGGTCGTAGTTTCAAAGAAGCACACTGAGCTTAGAGATGCCGTAGGTAATTCATGCCGGTCTGCTTTCGACACTTTTTTGTCTGGAATTAGGGCCAAACGTGCGCCAATTTGATGTTTGCCACTGAACACGATGCAATTGAGGTCGATTGGTCGCATCTTGTTGTCAGACACAGGTCCCATCCATCAATTCAAACTATACTATGTGTACGTATTCGAGGCCAGAAACTAAACGAATGTAGCGCAAATATTGTTCAAGAAAACAATAAGACCGTTTGTCATCAGCGAAACTCTCCCGCGACGACTGTCACATATTTGCGGTCGCGCTGCAGGATCGCTGCACCCTCTGGCGTGTTTTCGTATGCAAGTTGCTCGTACAGAAATGACTCGAACGAGAACGTGTGGAACGCGAGGTAGTAGCACCAGATCCATTAGTCCGGGATTGAGTGCTTGGGCATCATGTAGCCTTCACAAAGCATAAACATGCCGTAGATGCCGGCACCGAGCGCGATGTCGATGATGTAGTGTGGGGCAGCCGAGCCGATGACGTGCATGAGCGACTCGGCGACAACGAGCGAGAGGAAGAGGTTCATCAAGAACCACCAGAACGAATTTCGGTAGAAAATGACCCAGAACTGGTGCATAGCCGATGGCTCAGCCAAATCGGCTATGCACCAGTTCTGGATCATTTTGAGTGCTGAGGTGCTGATCGAGGCTAACGTTGAACGGTCGTCGGTGACTTCACGAGTAAGCTCCTTTGCTGTTGGACTGTCCGCGTAGGCTTGAACCAACCGAGTAACATCCGCGTGGCCTTCAAAGTCGTCATTGACTAACTCGATGAAATACTCGGTGGGGTTCAACCCCTCGTCACCGCACTCACGAGAGTGCTGATCTTCGACGGGAGCTCCACAAGCATCCCCGGCCCTGAGGGTGCCGGGACGATCCTTGTTCAAGCCCACGAGCCCGAGCCAGCCCGGAAATCGTGTGGAGTTTAGCGGTCTATCTCCCAGACCCTACCACCACCACCAACTGCGCGGCCTACCGCGGCCCATTAGACGGCCTCCAAGCCGCACAGGACAATGGCTGGCGAGATCTCACGGTCATCGGCACCAATGGACTCGTCCTCCGGCAGCTCCGGGAGTATCGCGTGCCACGGAATGAGCGGCTCCGACCGCTCTACCACCAGGTCAGACGCCTCGCCGATATTGTCGGCGTCGTTCACTGGCATCAACAAGTGAAGAATCATAACGCCATGGCCACAACGCTGGCCTCCCATGCGCTGGCCACGGCTCTCTCGAGCCAGGTTCGCCACCCCACTGACAGGCCAAGTCACGCAGACCTGTCCCAGCTCACCGCCTCCGACTTGCAGCCCTGGCTCTATAGCCAGGTTGACCCACGGTAACCAGGAATTCACAGAGCTCCACCTATTAGGGTACATTTATTGCGCTCAATAGACTTCACCTTCATCATCATCAACTCGGCGGGGTTCGAGTACGTTGGACACGCCAAGCCAGCGCTAGCAAAATGTGAGATCGCGAGATCTCGCGGACCACAGTACGCTGTCTGCCCCAAACTCAGGATCAGGATATTCAAAAACATATCGTACACCAACGACGACGGCTGGTGGATCGTGAAGATCGCCGTCTTGTTGTTCGCGCGACTCAGCTCCGACAACAGTTTGATCACGTTGTACGTGGCCGACGAGTCCAAACCCGACGTGGGCTCGTCCAGCAGCAAGATGGACAGGTTCGAGAGCAGCTCGATCGCGATGGAGAGGCGACGGCGCTGGCCGCCCGACAAACCCTTGCGGAAGATGTCGCTGACGATCGTGTCGCGACAGCTGACCAAACCCATCTCGGAGATGGTGAGGTCGACGCGGTCGTCGATCATGGCGGTCGTGACGGAGCTGGGCAGACTGAGCTTGGCGGCCATGCGCAGCGTCTTGACGACCGAGAAGGAGCCGAGCAGCGTGCCTTCTTGCGCGACGTAGCTGTTCACGCAGCTACTTTGCCGCGTGAACGCACCAGCAAGCGTTGAAGCCGAGAATTCGGCATTGGTTCCCAAAGCCGCTTTATGTGGACATCGCTGCACTACAGACGCCACACTTCAGTTGTGAGCGGGGACACCCGCAATGCGCTATCGTCTTGAATCCGGAGAACTGCTGGGTGGCTGGCGACAAGAACACACACGGCAGATTTGCCTCCACTCGAGTGAGCAGGCACTTGCAACACATGCCGCAAGAATATCTTGCTGCTCAGCCCTGTCGAAAGGCAAGGACCTCGCCGGTGGTATCTTGCGCAAATCACAGCTCGGAAAGCCGTGTGGACGCGCAGGATGTAGCATGATGATGCTCATGACCGAAGTGTTGGAGTCGAGCACTGCACGATTATTATCGAATCAAACCATATCTTACGCTCTTAAACCAACTCTCTTGAAGAACTCTGAACCAACTCTTTTGAAGAACATCACTTGATAGTGACATCACTACAAGTGATCTTTTTCAAAGTTTTGGATTCCCTTTCACGTCACTAAAAGCAGGTAAAACCGTGATATCGCACTTAAAAGTGATTCTACGCATTTTAATGCGTAGAATCAGACTTCCTTGCCTTCACCATCCTGCTCGACCGTACTTAGGCCAAAAATTCCGCACCTAGTGAGTGATGAGTTCTCAATATGTACGGAAATGATGCACCAGTTGTCGAGCACGAACTTAACCAGAGGAGTACCGTAAGCGTCAGGCCTCCTCAGAATGGTGACACGAGAAGCAACAAATTTACGAGATTGAAGTTTCAGGAATTCACGGCTGATGCCGTCGTCGACGGCCAGTTCTCGCTCTCGCAGTTTCGCGGCAAGTGGGTCGTGCTCCTCTTCTATCCACTCAACTTAACGTTCGTGTGATCAACCGAGAACTGCGCCTTATGAGACCGCGTCGAGGACTTGCAGGTGCTCAACATTGAGGTCATTGGTGCGTCCATCGACTCCAAGTTCTCCCACCTCGCGTGGTTCAACACGCCCCGCAAGAAAGGCGATGTCAGCGAGATAAAGACCCCGCTATTCGCAGACGTGGCGACGAGCTCTCGACCAAGTACAAGGTGCTGGTCACGGACGGCGACTCATCAGCGTCACGACCCCAAGGGCTCGCTCGAGTTCTTCGGAGAGCTGGCCAAAAAGTTGGCCAAAATCGATGAGCAAGCGTGGTTGTGGACGAATAACAATGAACGCCCCGGCCTTTTGTTGATGTCGGAGTTTTTCTCGGTTTCGAGGCGAATGCAGCAACGCGTGCCGTGATGTCTCGTACGAGGCAATTGTGCCGAGCCAATCTAAATTTGTAAGGTCTTTTGAGGGTCGCACTCCTGTGTTCTGGCCAACAAGCTCACCACCACGAACATCACGCAACAAGGTCCTAATTGGGCTGAAAACGAGGCCAGGTCTTCATTATCAGGGAGCTCTTTCAACTGCACTAGTGGCGCCTCGATGCGGTCTACGGGCACGTATATTTGGAAATAGCGCGGCGAATTGAAGGTATGTCGAATTGAAGGTATGCTGCGCACAGGAGAAAGCTTTCACACGACGCGTAGATAGCGCACGGGTGGTGGAGGTCGTGAAGGCGTGGAACATCGTGAACCGAGAGGGCTGTTGCTCTCATTTCGTTCCTAAACCACCTCCACTGGGTTCCCCAGCCACCAGATCGCCGAAGGCGAGACGGTCTCTGTCTGAGTTTTGATTTTTAGATGTCAACGACGTGTCGACGTCGTACGGTTCTACAGTCTCAAACTGAAACTCAAACTGCTACTGTAGTGGGTGGCAAAAGTTAATTGGAGAAAGAGGAGTTCCGTTTTGTTTTTCTATTGTTTTTTGGGGATTTTTCTAAGTTATGTCTACAAGCAGATGCATCCTTTTTCTACTGATATGCAGTGCCCGTGTACACCTCCGTCTTCGTTGGGAAGCGCAGAGCGAGCTACGTGCTTGGGTCCTCGCGCCCTCCACCCACCATCCCACCACCGCTCATCGACAGCACCTTGTCATCTTCTATCGATCACGAGGCTTCCACCAATGATGGACGCCGCCGCGGCGACAGTCGGAGGAGAGGAAAGCCGTGGAGACTTCAACACTCATGGGTCACAGATACCACTTAGACCGTGCGGCTCGCGCGGATCGAGCGCTGCTGGTTCGTGACGACGCTGTGGCTCATCGTCGGGTGGCCGGCGTTGATGCGCGAGGTGAAGGCCTTCTGGTTGTACACGTTCGAGTTCAGCAAGTAGTTGACACCGAACTTGATGAAGTCGAGCGGGATGTGCCAGACGATAGCCCAGAGCCAGGCGACAAGCGTGTAACCACCGCCGCAGCCAATGACCGCGACACGATCAACCGGGTAGCCGCCGAAACCGATCCAGCCGATGGCCGAGGCCACGACCTGGGCGAACACGAAGGCAATGAGGAGCAGCGTGCTCGGGCGGTCAGCGAAGAACCAAATGTTGGCACCAGCCGTACGCGTGACGAAGATCAGAGCCTGACCGGAGATCGACACCTGGGTGTAGATGACCGAACGAAGGACACCCTCCTTGCGCTGGACACCAGGGCCAATCATCTGGTAGTTACGGGTCCACGTCTTGTTGAAGTTGCTGAAGTCCCAGACGTAGTCGCAGAAAGCAACCTCGTTGGTCACCGGGATGTGGTCGTTACCGATGAACTCGACACCCTTGCCCGACTGAGCAGCGTCGAAGACGTTGTAGCTACCACCGTAAGGGGTACCGGCAACACCAACAGTGTACTGGTACACGAACTGCTCGTAAGCCGCATCAGCGCTCGGCTCAACATCGCCCTCAAGGTCGTTGAGGTGAATGTCCGAAAGGTCCTTGAAGAGCTTGTCCTTCGAGTGCTCGTACTTGCGCTCGTACTCAACCCAGTAGGCATCGATGGCGTCCTTGCGGAACTTGCCAACAGCAGCCGAGTTGTTGATGGCCGAGCGAGGCACGCTGCCGTCGATCTCACCACAGCCGACCGAGCCCGAAGCCTTAGCACACGTCTGGTACTGGTCCTGCATGAAGTCGTGGCAGTTGTCACGCATGCAGCCAACGCACAGGTTCTCAACACCAGCGCCCGCGAAACCATCCGAGTTGTTGATAACAGCGAAGAGGACAATGGTCGAGAGCGTGAGCCAGAGACCGAACGAGATCGATGACACGAACACCTGCTTCAGCTTCCACGAGTCCGGCGTCGGCGACGGCTTCACGTTATCCTTCGAGATCGTCAGGATCGTACCATCGTTCAAGATGGCCAAGATCACAACCAACAGCGTCGGGAAGTACCAGTTCCAGGCAACCGTCAAGATACCGAACGTGAACACGATACGGACCGTCATCGCGATCGAGTACATCGCGTAGTTCTTCATGCGCAGGAAAATCTCGCGCGACATGCGAATAGCCGTGATGATCACGCTCAGACCAGGCGACACAAGCACGATATCGGCGGCCGCACGAGCAGCGTCCGTCGCATCGTCCACAGCAATACCGATATCAGCCTGCGCGAGCGCCGGCGCGTCGTTCACACCATCACCAGTCATGCCCACAACCTTGCCGAGCGACTGGATGAGCTTCACGATCTCGAACTTGTGCTCCGGGAACACCTGCGCGAAACCGTCCGTGTCGTAGATCATCTGAGCCAGGTTGAGACCCGGAGGCGGCGCCTGGTTGAAGAACGAAGTGTCCAAGATGTTCGTCGGCATTCCCAACTGACGGCACGTCTCCACAGCGATCGCACGCTGGTCACCCGTCACCATCTTCACCGCAATGCCCAACTCAATAGCGCGCTTGATCGTGTCGGCCGTGTCGTGACGTGGAGGATCGAAGAGCGGAAGAAGACCGATCAACTGCCACTTGCACTGCTCCACCGGCACGTCGCCGCTGCGGTCGATACCGACACCAAGGCCACGGTAGCCACGCGACGCGAACTCGTCGATGCGGCCCTCCACCTCGTCGCGCAGCGCAGCCGCGTTCACATCCATGTTCAGCACCACCTGCGGCGCACCCTTGATCGCACGGAACACCTCGCCCGTCCTGTTGTCGCGCAGCTTCGCGATCGTGTACTTGGTCGTGGGGTCGAACGGCGTGTAGTGGAGCAGCGTGTACTCGTCCTTGATCGAGTCCTTGCCCGGGTACGTGTTGTAGCACACCACGTCGATGGCCTCGTTGTTCTCGATACGAGCCGCCAGAGCGCCGAACTTGATGATGTCGTCGCCCGTGAAGCCGTTGTACGGCACCAGGTTGTCCAGGTCCACCGAGAGCTGGTTCAGCGTGAGCGTACCCGTCTTGTCCGAGCACAACACCTCCATACTCGCCATCTCCTCGATACACGTCAGACGCGTCACGATAGCGTTCTCCTTGGCGAGAGCCGACGAACCGATCGCCAGCGTCACCGACAGCACGGTCGGCATGGCCACAGGGATACCACCGACGATCAGCACGAGGATGTTGGCAACACCCAGGCAGCCGTCCGTCTTCAGGTAGCACGGGTTCTCGTTCGAGCGGCCCGCCATCTGCGCCAGCAGCTCGATCACGCACCAGATCACGATCGACACGAGACAGAAGTTGCCCACGGTCGTGAGCACCTGCTGCAGGCGGCCGTGCGAGTCGGCCGTCGCGATCTTCTCGGCCGCGCGGCCCAGGAACGTGTTCACGCCCGTGCTCGTCACCATGGCCTCGATCTCGCCCTGCTTCACCACCGAACCAGAGTAGCCTTCGTCGCCCTCGCTCTTGGTCACCGGCAGCGACTCGCCCGTCAGCGACGACTGGTCCACCTTGATCGGGTCGCCCTCGAGGAACTTGATATCCGCCGGGATCACGTCACCGAGACGCACACGGATGATATCACCCGGCACGAGCAGGTCGGCGCCAACGTTGACCATCTCGCCGTCACGCAGCGCCTTGGCCTCGGGCGCGAGCTGGCCCATGAGCGCCGAGACGGCGTCGCCGGCCTGGATCTCTTCGAAGTAGCCGATGAACGCGTTGAGCAGGAGCAGGAAAATGATCAGACCGAAATCGGCATAGTCGAGCAGCACGATCGAGAGGATGGCCGCGACTTCCATGGCCCACGAGAGCGGGTTCCACATGAAGCTGAGGAAGACCTTGAGCTTGTTGACCTTTTCTTCCGGGAGCTTGTTGGGGCCGTACTCGGCGAGACGCTTCTGCGCCTCGTCGGACGTGAGGCCCTCCCGAGAGGTCTTGAGCTTGTCGAGCGCCGCGTTGAGCGGCACCTGCGCCCACTGGATCTGGCCCACTTCATTCGTGTAGTTCTTGGGCTCGTTGGGCGTCGCCAACGACATGTAGTTGGAGCCCGCACCCGCCATGGCGAATAGTCCCTTCCTGTTCTCTCCGGTTTCGCAGACTTGCTTGGACTGGGGCCCTGGAAATTGAGGAATGAACCGACGGGGCGATTGCGAGGCGCGATTCCCGAGGGATACGGGACGCTGGCTCGATCCGACAGAAGAGGACACGGAGAGAGTGGAGAGGCCCCCCGTCGAGTGGAGTAGGGGTCTTGTATTAGGGCAAGGGCAACCACTCCCCTTGACAGAGGTTGGTGCAGCTCGATCACCACGCGACGACAATCAAACGGCTGGTGACGTTCCCCACCCAGCAAATCGAGCGAAATGATTGGAGGAAATGGGCAGACGGGACCAATCAGAGAGAAGGAACCGCCGACACCACCAATCAGCGCGCTCGAGGATGTCTCGCGCACGGATCCGAGGTTTGATCGGTTTGAGCAGGGGAGAGAGCTGTCCAGACCAAGGTTAAACTCTCTCCTGCCATGTCAGAAGCCAACATACGATTTCAGAGGGAGTGTGTACGCTCGCTATGCGACAGAAGAAGCAAACCGGATCTCCCGACGAGCACTTTGGCTGGTGGAGAGAGCTAGCAGGGGACGGGGTCCAGCGTAGGGCTAGGGGAAGACGGAGTGGAGGGGCTAGGTGTACGCTCTCATCCACGGAGCTTGCTACTGCTTGGTGGAACGGTACGGTACCCGCAATGTAGTCCGTCTCCCAATCGAAACTTTTTGGAGGCGTCCCCTCGATGCCAAGCTCGGCGTGAGAAGCGCGTTACCTACCGTGTATGAGTCTCTGTCTCATCAAAAGCTCAGATATCCACCCTCGTGGGTGGATATCCAACGTAGGATGGATTGTATATCCGTGGCTCCTGGTTCTGTGTTTGACTTTTTCAAACGTCGTGTTCACTAGACCGACACTGGAGCTTCTTCCTCCCGATGGCAGTCGAAAGAGTTGTCAATGTCGTTTTACAGGGTGGTGCGACCTGGCTCTTACGCGCTGTTACCAATCCCAGCTTTGGACACACCTCCATCCCGCAATGGACCAACCAATTTCCCAGACTGTAAAGAGCAGCGGTGCTTGGGGAGTCAAAGGGACGCTGCTGCCGTGATTTCCAGCTGATCGCCGAGCGGCGCCCCCCTCACGGTCATGTGATCGAGGGCCAGTTTTGTCTTCCTGGCGAGGGAGGGGAGGACGGCTCTCCCGCCGCAACAACCTGGTGATGGTTGACTCCCACGCTCGTTCTCGCCGGGGCTCCCCTCCTTTCGCTCGTCTCGTCGTAGAAAACCAGCTCGATCCTCCGTGAGCTGGGAGAGAATTGGCGTTCGTTCTCGCCGTCGCCAAGCCGTGAGCGGAACGGCACGATCAGTCTCAGCTGGTGACAAGGTCAACATGGACGGAGAAGCTTGAACGGTACAACGCTTCGTTCGATCGTGCACTTCAAGAGGAGTCAGCCCGACGTACGTACTCATCGTCGCCGGGTCTCGCGTCGAGAGTCACGACGTCGCTGATGTGGAAGAACAGAAGAGCACACCCTACGTGGACGACGCGATACAGGAAATCCATACTAACGTTAACTACTAGTTGAGAGAGGCAGATCCGCTGGTCTAGGCAACCCAGACCAGCACTTCGCAAGGGTCCGACTCTGAGACGATCCACACCGGTAAAGGACGGAATGTCCCTGCGACCACATGAACTCCACGTAGACTCGGTTTTTCCTGGGTACAAACCACTACTGTAGGTACAGGAGAGAAGAACGCAGCGGTGTGTACATGTATCGCAGAGCGCAAAGCGACTGCGAGGGCAAGTCGGATTTTCCCATATTCGTGGGTGAGAACGCTCACTTTGTGCGCTCGTGGATGACAGGGGGTTCTCAGACTGAGATCCACCCGAGTCCGGCGACTCTGTGGTGGACAAAACCCGTCAGAAGAGACGCGTCGCGTCGTCCGATTGACAAGTGCGTCGACGGGGCGCTGGATTCTCAGCTCGGACTCAGGACCGTGTGACGTCAGTCGATACTCCAGTCTGCCTCAAGGAACGGAAACCCTTTGCAAGTCGATGATAAGTAAGTCACCCACTCTTTGATTTTCACCTACCATCCATCCTGTGAAAATTAATCCCACCCGAGGATCCGAAATGGATCCTCCAGAGACAGGCAGCGAAATGGAGATGGGCATTCGACAAAATGTCGCAATCGAACGCGCAACGTGGGAGTCAGCAAGCGCTTCCCCAGCATCCTACCAGGAGGGATGATGATACGCCCTCCGGCGAGGCGACACCTCTCGCACCACTTGGTTTTTGTATGCTGCCTTCCCAAGCACCCGCATGTCGCCTGCGAGCACTGCCTCGTTTGCTGACTACGGAGATGGGCACAGGGGAGCGCCAGTGCACTCGGCAAGCAATGGCCAGTGAGAAAAAAAGAACAGAGCGCCCCCGTGTATCCATCCCCTCGGAGGAATCCAGAGAAGGCAAGCTCGAAGGGATCTGGATGGTTCGAAAATTCGTGGGAGGTCTGGTTCCGAAATGGAGCCGCTTCGTGTCCCATGCGTACCCCAGGTCACGCGAGCTCGGAGGGGGGAGGAGGGAGGGAGGTGCGGATGTATCTCTTCTTCGTGGCGCGAGGGGGCGGCGATTCGCGCGTGGGTGCATGGGCGTCTTAGGGCGTCTTGTCGGCTATTAATATGCGAAGCTAGATCGACGACGCAGGTGAAGCCGCAGGGCTGCTCCTCGTAAACGACCCCAAGATGGCTGGACCGTCCGTCGAAGGTCAGGTCGCGTGGCGGCTATTTATATGCGAAGCTAGATCGACGCCAGGCGGCTACGCAGGTGAAGCCGCTGGGCTGCTCCTCGTAAACGACCCTGGGATGGCTTGACCGTCCGTCGAAGGCCAGGTCGCGTGTGCAGGTGTCGCCGGAATGGTCGGTGGCGGCGTCGCGCTGTCGCCAGCGCAGCGCCAGCTCGTCGAGAAGGCACGCGCCGTGCAGCGCGCCAAGTCCGAGAAGGATGCCATCAAGGCGGCGATCGAAGAGGCCTCTCGCCGCCGCGTCGACGAGACGAGGCAGCGATGCCGAGCGCAGCAGGAGGCGCGCGACGCGCAGGCCAAGGACCGCAAGCTCATCATCCGCCATGTCGGCGAGGAGCTCGCGCGCATGGCGCTCAAGAGCGATCTCGGTTCGAACAGCAAGAGGCCTGTCAAGCAGAGTGGGCTCATGAGAGCGTCTCTGACCTCCAACAATGGTGGAGACGGTGCTGCCAGCGGTCCAGATCCGAACGCGGTCGACGACGACGGATACGATGAGGAGCGATTCGGGCCCGTGCGCCGGCCTCCACGACCGCGCAAGGCCAACCTCTGGCTCCAGGTCTTCGAGAAGGAAAAGGAAGACGTCGAGCAGGAACAAGAGGAGCGAAAGCGCCGACGGCTCGCCGCCGCGGCCGAGTTTCGCCAGCAGCTCGCGCTCCAGGAAGCCGGCAAACAGCTGCAGCACAAGTCGGAGAAGCAGCGCGACGACGAGTACGCGCATCTCCAGGCCAAGCAGATCGAAGATTGGAAAGCGCAGGAGAAAGAAAAGCTTGAACGACGGCAACAACTCGCCGAGGAAGAGGCGCGAAAATGTAAAGAGCAGGTCCAGTTTGCGATGGAGCAACAAGCGCTAGCTCGAAAGAAACGCGAAGTTCAAGAGCTCAAGACGCTCGCGCGATACCAGGCGATGACCGAGGAAGAGAAGCGCCAGAAGGAGCTGCGCAAGCGGCGCGAGAAGGAGGAGGTCGCGCGCGTGGCCGAGGCGAATGCGATGCAACTCGCGCTCAAGCAGAAGGAAAAGCTGCGCGAGCAAGAGGAAGAGGTTCGCCTGCAACGCGAGTACGAGAAGAAGCTCGAGATGCAGGAGGCCGCGCGGCAGCGCGAGCTTCAAGAAGTACTGGCCAGGCAGAGCCAGAAGGTCAAGATGGCTCTTCTGAACGTCAAGAGCGCCGAGGAAAAAGCGCGCGAGGACGAGGAGCGCGCAGCGATAGTGCAGGCGCAAGTGCGCCAGCGCGAAGAGCTCGAGCGGCTCAAGCGCGAGCAGAAGAAGCGCGAGGTCATCCGGACCCAGACGCTGGCTCTCCAGGAGCAGAAGCGCGAGAAGCTCGTCCGCGTCCACGAGCAAGCCCGAGACGAGGAGGCCTACGCGGCCCAGTTCAAACAGGACTATCTCGAGTGGCTCGCGGCGCAGAAGCTCAAACAGGCGCAGACCAGACAGCGCAGCTTGGCGCACGAGTCGCTGGTCGTGCGCCAGATGCGCGAAGACGCCGCGCGCCGCGCCGACGAGGACAAGTACGGCATGAGCAAGCGCGAGATGGCGCTCAACGCCGCGCTGCTGCGCTCGATCGGGCTCGAGCGCCCGCCGTCGGATGCGGCGCCGCGGTAGGGCGTCCGCCCCGGCGGACAAGTTGAAACTCGGGGAGCGCATGAGATTAGGGATGCACCTGCACCGGTCCACTGCTTTCGAACGGAACCCGCGCGTCTGTGTTTGACGTCGGGGGTCCGCAATCAACGGCGTGACGCCTGCGGATCGAGTAAAGAGAGCCCCTCGCGCATGGATGGGGCTGCGCTGCGGGCTTCCCCCCTCCTCCTCCGGGCATCAATTCCCCCGGTGATCTGGTTCCTGCCATTTCCATGTCATGGTGGCCCTCGAATCTTCAAGCAACATGTTGCGCAAGCGTCCAGCAACATCGCACCGCGGTAAAAAAATCCAGCAACATCGCATACAGTGTGGACCACTTTATTAGTCAAGTGGTCCACATCATAGTTTGATGTGGTCAACATCATGACGCTCAATACACTACTTTTGGTGATTTAGTATTTAACCCTCAGGATACTCAAAATCCCGATTTGCAGTACGATATTGTCCCCTCGTACGAGTGACTGCTCCTGTCTGCGATCGTCGATTGGCTAAATTCCGACAATGGGGTACTATTTACTACCCCCTCTCGTAACCAAAAGAACATGCTTTTGGTGATTGCTCAATCCACCCACTACCTTCGTGCAACCTTCGCGTCACCTCGACCACTCACCTCGTCAAGAGATCCATGCGGCATTTCGCCTCTTGCTCTCTCTCGGACCTCCATGACGGCGCCGCAGCAGGTCATCCCGTGCGGCTCCTACGACATCGTGCTGGGCACGTCGCTGCTCTCCTCGTCCTTCGTGGCGCAGGACATCCTGCGGCTGCTGCCCGCGACCTCGACCTTCGTCATCCTCACGGACGCCAACGTCTACCCGCTCTACGCGCTGCCGCTCTACTCGCAGCTGCGCGCGCTGCTCGCGCACCACAACGCGCAGCCCGGCAGCGCGCCCAAGCGCGTGCTCGTGCACCCGATCCCGGCCGGCGAGGCCTCCAAGTCGCGCGAGATGAAGGCCAAGATCGAGGACGAGGTCTTTTTCCACAACCGCTGCCATCGCGACACGTGCGTGATCGCCGTCGGCGGCGGCGTCGTCGGCGACCTCAGCGGATACGTCGCCTCGACCTACATGCGCGGCGTGCCCTTCGTGCAGGTGCCCACGACCATGCTGGCCTGCGTCGACTCGAGCATCGGCGGCAAGACCGGCATCGACGTCGAAGAGTACGGCAAGAACTTGCTCGGCGCCTTCCACATGCCCGAGCGCGTCTACGTCGACCTCAGCGTGCTCAAGACGCTGCCCAAGCGCGAGCTCATCAACGGCATGGGCGAGATCATCAAGGCCGGCGCGATCTTCGATGCCGACCTCTTTGACCTCCTCGAGGTCTCGACCGACGCGATCCTCAACCTCTCGGACATGGAGCTCGTGCAGCGCGTGGTCGCCGCCGCCGTGCAAGTCAAGGCCACGGTCGTCACGCAAGATACGAAAGAGATGGGTCTCCGTGCGATTCTTAACTTTGGCCACAGCATCGGCCACGGTATCGAAGCGCTCGTCCAGCCAGAGTACCTCCACGGTGAGTGCGTCTCGATCGGCATGATCAAGGAGGCCGAGATCGCGCGCGGCATGGGACTGTGCAGTTCCGCGACTGTGGGGCGCCTGCGCCGCTGCCTGACGGCGTACGGGCTTCCTGTGCGAGTGCCCGAAGGTGTTAAGACCAACGACGTGCTGGTCAAGATGGAGGTCGACAAGAAGAACAGCCAGGGCGTCAAGAAGATCGTGCTGCTCAAGTCGATCGGCACGGTCCTCTCGAACCCGTACGCTCGCGCGGTTAAGGACGAGCAGATCGCCCTGGTGCTGGAGCAGCGCGTGGCCATGGTGCCAGGTACAAAGGCGCAAGGTCGCGTGCGTGTGCCGGGCTCCAAGTCCATCTCGAACCGCGTGCTGCTGATGGCCGCTTTGGGCCAGGGCCCGTGCCGCATCACCGGTCTGCTTCACTCTGATGACACGCAGGTCATGATGAACGCGCTGCAGAAGGTCGGCGCCAAGTTCACATGGGAGGACGACGGCGCTGTGTTGGTGGTCGAAGGCACGGGAGGCAAGTTCGACGAGGTTGCTGACATGGAAGAGGTCTACCTCAGCAATGCAGGCACTGCTGCGCGCTTCCTCACGACGACCATGACGCTTGTCAAGGCGAACGGAGGCGATGGCCGCGTCGTCGTGACAGGCAATGCACGTATGAAAGAGCGTCCGATCGCTCCGCTCGTGAAGGCTCTGCAGTCAAACGGCTGTGACATCGAGTACCTCGAAGGCGAAGGTTGTCCGCCGCTCGCGATCAAGCACACAGGTCTCCAGGGCGGTGAGATCCGCCTTGCTGCCAAGGTCTCGAGTCAGTACGTCTCATCTGTGCTGATCACTGCCCCGTACGCTAAGCAGCCCGTGGAGCTTATTCTCGACGAGGAGAACCCGATCTCGCTTCCGTACATCGAGATGACGACCAACCTCATGAAGGAGTTTGGCATTGAGGTCGAGACCATCGCGGCGAACCACTACCGTGTGCCATGCGGTTCTTACAAGAACCCGAGCGAGTTCTCCGTTGAGGTTGACGCATCGTCGGCGACGTACCCGCTCGCACTCGCTGCCATCACGGGTGGCTCGGTCACGCTCGAAGCTCTCGGCAAGAACAGCCTGCAGGGCGACGCCGCGTTCCATACTCTCTGCAAGGCTATGGGCTGCGAGACTTCGCAGGACGAGACGACCACGACGGTGACGGGTCCACCCAAGGGCACACCACTCAAGGCCGTGGAGATCGACATGGAGACCATGACGGACGCGTTCATGACAGCCGTGGCACTCGCCGCCGTGGCCGATGGTACGACCAAGATCACCGGTATCGCGAACCAGCGTGTGAAAGAGTGCAACCGCATCGAGGTCATGGTCACGGGTCTGCGACAACTTGGCATTGAGTGTGGCGAGCTTGAGGACGGAATTTGGATTACGGGCACGGCAGGCGAAGTTTCGCATCTCAAGAAGGCCTACATCGAGTGCCATAACGACCACCGCATCGCTATGAGCTTCGCGGTTCTGGGCGCTGCTGTGCCAAACGTGGTCATCCTCGACAAGGAATGCACCGACAAGACGTACCCTGAGTACTGGGACCATGTTTCGCGCTTCCTCGGTCTCGAAGTGGTGCCAGCGATCGAGTCTGACGCCGCGAAGGAGGACGACACACAGCCACCGGCCGTCTTCGTCATCGGTATGCGTGGCGCAGGAAAGACATCGATGGCCCACGCGGCCGCCGAGGCTCTCGGTATGAAGCTGCTCGACACGGATGAGGAGATCTCAAAGATTCTCGGTGAGAGCATTGCGTCGTTTGTCGCGCGTGAGGGCGTCACGTGGGACGACTTCCGCGCCAAGGAGCGCGAGTACTTGCTTCCGCTGATCGCGAACCCGCCCAAGAACACGATCATCGCCTGTGGTGGTGGCGTCGTCGAGAGCGCTGCGATTGTCCACGCGCTTTCCGGCTACCCGTACGTCGTCCACATCCACCGCGCGATTAAAGACGTACTTGCCCAGCTTGGTGAGGCTGAGAAGGCTCAGAACCGTCCGTCGCTCGGCGAGCCGAACGAGTCCGTGTGGGCACGTCGTGAGCCACTTTACACCAAGAGCGCGGCCTTCGAGTTCAACGTCAACGCTGGCGACAGCGACATTCCCCGCATTAGCCGCGACTTTGTGCAGTTCCTGCGCGTCGTCTTGCCGCATACGCCATCCAGCTTCGACCACAAGTCACTCGCACGCGCCAACTCGTTCTTCCTCTCGCTCACGTTCCCGGATCTGCAGGACGCTGTAAGCCTCATCCCTCAGGTCACAGCCGACGTTGACGCTGTTGAGTTGCGCGTGGATCTGCTCAAGGACTTCCGCGATCTCACGTTCGTCAAGCAACAGGTGGCGCTGTTGCGAGCGGTGACACCTCTGCCAATTATCTACACAGTGCGCTCGCAGAACCAGGGCGGTGCGTTCCCGGACGACGACGAAGCTCTCATGTTCGAACTTCTCCACCTCGGCGTGCGGCTTGGGTGCGAATTCGTCGACCTCGAGACGTGCTGGCCACTCTCGCTGCGCCGCAAGCTCGTTGCGCAGCGCCGCCGGACAGCTATCATTTCTTCATTCCATGCCGTGCAGTCGCGTGTGAACGAAGACGAGCTGCGCACGATCTTCCGCGAGTGCTACGCTGGCGGCAGCGTGCAGATCGTCAAGGTCGTGACCAAGGCCTTCGAGGCCGAGGATGCTCTGCTCGTGGACCGTGTGGCCAAGTACTTCTACCACGCGTGGAACCAGACCATGCCAGTGATCTCCCTCGCGACGACTGGCAAGGGCAAGATGGCTCGTGTGCTCAATAGCGTGCTCACGCCAGTGACCCACGAGCTGCTGCCAGCCGCAGCTGCCCCTGGCCAGCTCTCGGTCGCCGAGATCATGGCGCTGCGCAAGCAGCTCGGTCTGCTCGAAGGTAACTAGACATTGTATTGCTGCCGGCCATTTCGTAAATATTGACGTGGGGTTTTGTTCGTTTGTACTCGTCGCTCTGCTGTGATCGTAGACCGGTCTTTCTTCCTTTTCGGTTCGCCGATCGCCAAGTCTCCTTCGCCCTCCATGCACAACGCAGCGTTCCAGGCCAACGCGTTACCATTCCAGTATGGACTCTGCGACACAACTGCGGTCTCCGATATCGTCGCGCTCATGCAGAACGCAGCAACTAATGGCTTTGGCGGCGGCTCAATTACGATCCCGCTCAAGGTCGACGTCATGGCCCACGTCGACGAACTCAGCGACGCCGCACGGGCCATCGGCGCCGTAAACACGCTCACACGCAGCGATCTCAGCGACGGCCGCTTCCACTGGAAGGGAGACAACACGGACTGGCTCGGCATCTTGCGCCCAATCCAGAAACGACTGTCGGCCGAGCCGACGTCAACCAGCCTTACGGCACTCGTGGTCGGCGCTGGGGGCACGTCCATGGCAGCAGCGTACGCCTTGAGGCAGCTCGGCGTGGCCCAGCTCTTCATCTACAACCGAACGCTGAGCAAGGCAGAAGAGGTCGCCAGTCGCTTCCACGCGACGCCGCTGGCCGAGCTCACGCCGGAGACGCTGCCGGCTGTGGACGTGGTCGTGAGCACGGTGCCAGCGCAGGCCAACTTCACGCTTCCCGACTACCTCGTGACGACAGGTCGCCGCGTGGTCGTGCTGGATGCGGCGTACATGCCTCCGATCACGCCGTGCCTCGCCCACGCGAGTGCCCATGGTGCTGTCTGCATCCAGGGTTTCGAGATGCTGTATGAGCAGGCCTTTGAGCAGTACAAGCGTTGGCACAAGGCCACGCAGGTCTGGCGCGTGGACGTGGACGTGCTCAAGCAGGCGTGCCTCGCCCACATCCCGGAGGACCAACGACTGTAGAGAGACGAGCATTGGTATAGAAAGAAGAGCTGTTACCCACATCAACGGTTGTCTCGACTCACTCTCTACGGCTCTCTGGGGAACAAACAGCAAGATGGCGAGTCACAAGAGCGCCCTAGCTCGCCGTGGCCATGACCTTGCTGCGGTTGAAGACGGTGACGGCGGCGGCCGACGCGAGCACAGCACCGCCGTAGTGGACCGGGATCGAGACGTAGCAGCCGTTGGTCGACTTGTTGGCGAGCGCCGAGAGCGCGACGGCCAGGTGCACGACGAACACAAAGCCGATGAGCACGGCGCTGCGCGTGCGGTAGCCACGGAAGGCTACGACCATGAGCGCGACGTCGAGCACCGTGAGCGCGAGCGCCGAGACGGCCGACGAGAAGACGAGCGGCACGCTCTCGCAGGACGACGAGAACGCCGCGCCGCGCGAGCCCGTGGACGCGCCGACGACACTGCCGAACATCATGAGCGCGTGCATGAGCGAGAAGCCCACGCCGGCGGCTACGAAAAAAAGAGACCGTCAGCGGGCCGTACGAGCAAGTCAAACCAAAATATCCAAATGAGCTCGGTACCGATAGACGAGGTGATGTCATTGAGCGGGAGCTGGTGTGTCGCGGTCGTGACCTTTTGCACGGCGGCCTCGGTGCGCACGTAAAAGTGGAAGAAGAGCACGCGGAAGATCTCGGTCACGACGACGCCGAGCGGGATCGTGGCCTCGACCGAGTCCTTGAGCGGCGGGAGGATGCGCCAGAGCGTGGCCGTCACGAGGATCGCGACGAGCCAGATGAACGCGCCGAAGAGCGAGATGATGAGCAGCTGCGCGCGCTTGCAGACGACGACGAGGAAGAGCGTGGCCAGCGGCCCGAAGGCCACGAGGATCGAGCCGAAGAAGAGCGGCCAGTTGACGCGGCTGTCGCTGAAGCCCATGGTGCGAGTGCGGAGCCCCGAGCGGCACGACTGGAGAGCGCAGAGAAAGGACAGTCAGCGGAACGCGCGCCCGTGGAGAGCGCGAGCGCGCGCATCGCAGCGCAGCGCAGCGAGAGACGTACATGGAGCTCACGAGGCGGAGCGGAGCGGCCGAGCTGGCTTTCAGACAATCAGGAGTCGGGGAAAATGGACGAAGAGGCGTCACATAACGGACTAGCCGTTAGGAACTAGGTAGGGTTTGTAACAGGTACGAACAGCTGTCGATGCATGAACTGTACTATAGTAACCCTACTTTAGTACTCGAACGAGGCGCTCCATCCAGTACATTGACCTCACGATGGCGCGAAGCAGATGAAGGAAGGGGGTATGATGGGGCGTTCGCGCGCTTCCAGGGGACTGCGTTGGCGTCGGCAAGCGGCGGCAAACGCGCGTGGAAAGCGCCACGTCTATGTACGCAAGACCGCGCGATGTCGAGTTCCGGCGGGCGACGGCGTCGGTTGACGAGTTGTAGACCGATTGTATCGTTGGTGAGTTGTCGAGGCTGGATGCTGCTGCTGTGTGGCTCGATTTGGAGGGAGAGAGGATTGGGTTTGGACCCGTGAGTGGTCAAGACAGGCACCGAGCGTCTGGAGAGAGAAAAGTGGTTGGGTGTCTGCTAGCCTGGCGGACTTTGCAACGCGGTGCGCCTTGCAGAACTGCAGAGAGACTGGAGTGGTTGCTCGTTGGAAGCGTTGGTCGCAGAGGTCGCCCCCCCCCCCCCCCCCCCCCCCCCCCCTTGGACGAGAGGGGGAGAAAAGTGATCTTACTGGACTTGCTGGACCAAGAGATCTCTGTCTGGCTGTGCGTGCTGGAAAGTTGTGGGCTCAAGTGAGGTCTCACGCTCAGCAACTCGAAGCAAAGCGGTGAGAAGGAGGCAGAGTGGAGCGGACGGTGCGGTGAGCAAGCCTGGCATTGCTTTCCAACTCACTGGAGATGCTCCAACGAAGATGATGAGATCAAGGTGCTGGATCTATACTCAGCCCCAGTACACCAGGTCGACCGCTTTTGTTGTGTTTCATTTGTGCACTGGTTGAGCCACATTTGAAAAGTGCCCTCCTCGTGTGCCATTGCTTCGTTTCTCTTGATTCCTTTTCTCATTACCGGTGCAATTACCTCGATCTGGGAACCGTCAGAAGCGTCCGAAGGCAAATTCGGACTTTACCAAGGGATTGTGAGAAGGGTGTTTTGAGCACCGTCGTCTTGCGCTGCTGCTCACTCTTTATGACTTCCAGATCACGACGCGGTAAAGTTGAAGCTGGCTGAGTGCAGAGCGACATATTTGCATTTGCTGTTAACATATTGCGTCGGTCGAGCCGTCGAGTTCTGATCGACGAATCTCCGCGATACGCCGTGTTCGAGATGACCTCTCTCTGTCACTCAAGTATTGCGATTGATGGGTAAGGCGCATGGCCGCGCTCGACCATTGCCGCACCTGGCGGAGAAAACTCGGGGCAAGACCCGTGCGATGTGCGCCAAAGCTGAATGTACCGTCATGTCCCGAGGCCTGACCGGGGCAATTACAGACTGCCGTTGCTCGTCGCATTGTTGGAGGCACTGAAGAACGAGCTGCCCGCCCACTTTCTATCATACTACAAATGACTCGACAGCTTCCCTGCTTCGTGTCACTGAACCTACACACTCGTGATCTCACATGGTATGAAGGCAAAACCGACGTTTTCTCTCATGAGTTGTTCTCTCTCATGAGCTACCACCGACAGCCCTCACACTGGCGAAGTGTGCGGTGTGTTTGATGACTCCAGTTACATTGATCGTTGAGTTTAAACGACGGTTTCTCAGGAGTAGTGTGAAGGTGACGTTGTAAAGCGATCAGGAACCCTGAGGGGTTATTGGGCCTCTCCTTGGCGCTAGGTGGAGAACGCATGTGCCATCACGTAGTATCCCAGCTGTGCTCTCTGGATTTGAAGTGTGATGTTCCGCGCTTCTTACCGGTATGGCTCTGTGCTTGCTCTCAGTGTTGGAGGAAGTTTATCGATTCGATTCGTGAAAGTGAGTGAGCATCCGTGAAGCGGCCGTGGATTAATGGAGTACCTGACTTGATGCTGTGGTTCCTCCAACAGATCCAGCATACATTCCCATGTTAAGCAGCATTTTCAATATTCCAGCCGTGGTTGGTTATGTGGATTGTATTGCTTCAGGATACTGCAGGCGGGCTGTTGAATTAACCCTGAACCCGGTCGACGGACAGATGAGATGATGAAGCCTGCAGCTACCAACAACCAGGTGCGAGGCGAGTCTTGACACTGCGAAATCGACATATCGACAGCTCAATGGCTAAAGGACAACCATGCGCTGCTATCCGAAGTAGCAACATTGATCGGCAGACTTTAGAGCCTTCAACAACTCCATGGGCGATCTACTGCAACTGCACAAGAGTCGCCGAAGCCGGGTGATATAGTATGTGTTCGGCACCATACCGATTTCAGATAGCTCCGATTCTCGCCTTGTACGTCAGCGAAAACCAAGGCAGTCCAGGGAACAAAATGGATTCGCAACTCGGCAAGTCCACGTGATGCTCACTGTGTAAATTGCCAGAAAGTGTGGGATCAAGTCTGAACCAACGGTATGAGTGACTCAGAGACAGTCCACGAGTTTTAACTGAGGTGACGATGTGCCTTACGCTTCAAAACGAATCA
This sequence comes from Pythium myriotylum, assembly GCA_023091665.1. Lineage (NCBI taxonomy): Eukaryota > Oomycota > Peronosporomycetes > Pythiales > Pythiaceae > Pythium > Pythium myriotylum. The sequence continues at coordinate 635,509 of JALJCQ010000014.1, forward strand.
AGCAAGTATTCGGCACTCATCAGATTCGAAGAAGGATGTGAAGCAGAAACCCCACGCAGAGCACTGAGGGGTCTGAATCCGGATCCACATCGATATGCGGCTGATGTTGTTTTCACTCAGCGTACATTGAACTGCTTCCGAACGTTCTCGTCGTGACTGAAGCTCACGCCAGTCGATCAAAACGTCAGCAGTCGAGTCGAGTCCACTAGCGTTCTGCGCATTTTAGTAGTCCACACTCCATCAGCTTGAACTCGCAACTATGCGAGCGTCAGTGGGTCACGCACTGTCCACTATACGATCATTGTGCTACTGTCGGTCTATTCCAGAGAGAGATTTGTCCAAGCATGTTGCGTAGGTCGACAATCTGACATGGGCACCTCGGCAAATGCTTCACATCTTTATTGTCACATACTGTTTGGCCCAGTATCGACGACAGCTATCATCTCGAGCACTTCTCATTCGAACCATCGTGGGTCTCCAGCCTATTCATGCAGTGGCCCCAATGATGGATGGCTACAAAAAGAAGAGGGAAGGAAGCCAGCCTGAAGAAATGTATTCGACACGTCACATATCCAACCAGCTACACGGTCCACGCATCCGATGATGTTGATGACGCTCGATACTTGGGACAGTCAGTAGTTGGTGATTGGCTCAACTCGTGTGAAGAGGCTGAGTGCCCCAGTTTTTGGCAAGACTGCAGCCGATATCCGTATATTCATCGAACTCAAAGAGTCAGTGAGCTTGAAGAAGATCGTGCTGCACGCCAAACATGGGTCGTTCAGATTGGCAAGCTTTCTGCAAGAGCGAATACATTCACAACATAAACGAAGGTGGCTACAGAGGGATTTGCAGACAGTGCAAGACTCACATTTCAAAAGCCGAAGACGCATATCCGGATATCAGGTTAATGCACAGCGTCATCGCCTTCATTGATAAGGGCTGGTACACTGGACCTTTGATAATGGCTGCAACCAAGTTTAACCACCCACCACCCGAATGATCTGGATGATCAAGCAAGTACTTCTCCACAGGATCGTCCTCAACATCAACATACGTTCTCTCAGTCAGACCCAACTGGTCACCTTCAGCAGTTCACGGTCTCGCAACACTCAGCTGTCCCAGATAACTGGGACTCTTGCCGACTTGTTGTAGGAATTTTCTTCTGCACAAGTAGGAGTCAAATCCGACGGCAACGTCGCTTCTTTGACCACCATCCTCCATATCGTTTCCGATCATCACCCCCAAATCTCAAGCTGGTGATTCGATTGATAGATGACCATATTGATTGATCACCCCTCGCGACTTGGTTCGCACGGAGCTCGCGGAGCTCATTGCTGACCCTATACTCTGCAACACGGTCAAACCGGTAGAACGATCGTGTTGATCAACTCTACACCGATTTCTCTTGAAGAACGCTTCCATGAGAGGATTCTCCGAGAAACAAGACGTGTTGTGGGATTATGCTTAAGTTCATTCCGCAACGTTCCAAGCTCCACGCACTCATCACTCCCTATCCACCATGAAGTTTGCTTACATCGTCACGATCGCTCTTATCGCTTTCTCCGTTGTTGACGCAGCGTCGAATGGACTTGAGGACAAACCTCAGTCGATCGATTTCTCTGACGAGAACCGAGTCGCGTCAGTCAATACTCTCAAGGCTGGGGAGCAAATCCTCGAGGCCGTGAACGATGCCTTCCAGGACGATGACAAAGTTGATGGAGATCGCCTTCTCGATGTGGCTAAGCGTCTCGTGAACAAAGACCCATCGCTGAACTCTCCCGATAAGAAGACCCAAGATGTCATCGCTGCGTTGCACAAAGCTGTCGAGAAGTTGTTCCCCGGTGAGGACTTTGATACAGTCTTGCATCGCGAGGTGGGCATCGTCACGCGCCATCTGGCAGAGCTGGAAGCCTACTACGGCTTTCGAGCACGTTCTCAAGACGATTTCTAGTTGACATGAGTATGATCGCTCACTTTTACATTTGTTGAAAAAATCAACTCGACATTGCGTTCATGTTAGAAGGATTTCTTCTCAACTGTAATTGCACGGTATGGTTCGCGAGGCTGCAATATTTGGCTGGGGGGAAGATCTTGGACTAGGTGAAGCTGAAGCTGAAGTTGACAACCAAGCAATGCAGATCCTGTGACCAAGCCCAACAACAATTTCAAGGAGAACACAACTTTTTAGGCATATTATGGACTCCATGGGGATCAGGGGCGTGTGTGGCGACTGGCTTATCCTGTCCAATCTGTCGTATGCCTGGATTTTCAGCCTCCAGTTGGGATCTTCCGGACCCCCACCAGTCTCGGCCACGTCAAAGCTTCCAGTTGCGATCAATGAGGGTGGGCATCTACCCATGAATATGATCGCGAGACTCTAGATCATTCTCGCCTCACGGGAGCCCGTGGGTCTTAAAATTCTTTTACGGTGGTCTTGGCCATGAACTCAACTCCTCAGCCGAGCCCATTACTCAAGAAGCCAGGGACTGCAAGATTCTCGAAATCACGAAGCGGACTCAACTATATGCAACAAGGCGACTGCAAGTCGAAGAGGGTATCCATATTCATCGTGGCATATTGTATGTGTGGATTCAACCAAATCAGTGAGCTTGGAGAAGATCGTTGCCAGCTGATGAGGTCAATTGTTTATCTGGCTGGAATCGGCTCATCGCGGTGAGGCGACGTGTACTCAAAATCCATCTGTCGGGCTATCAGAGTTCATCTCTTCCAGTGTCGGCACTCTGAGACGGAAAACATCAAAAGATCGAGACGCGTGTACAAAAGAAATCCCGGCAAACAGTTTTAGCCGTACGCAAAGCACCCAGGTGATGTGCCTATGTCGTATCATGCAAAGCATGGCAATTCAACATCAAAACATTTATTCAGGCGGCACGTAATCGACATGTACGCCGTAACAGCAGACTTTGCCACGTTCACACGCCGTAGATCGCTAGGACTCGTGCCGACTTTCGGTAGGAATACTCCCAACGCAGGTGAATCTCACTCTCCAAGGTGCCTCGATGAGATGAAAGTGGTGGTAAATGATTTTATATACAAAGCATGCGAAGATTCATTGTGCGGACTCGATGTTGTAGGTTACATCTGTACGGCGATTGCCCTGATCTGAAACACCTAATAAAGAGTTGGTGGTACGATCGTTTGTAAAGTAATGAATCCTTCGAACTCGTTGACCACGCGACGTAAACCCAGAGACCAAGGCGAATAAAAATCTCCTCCAAACAAACTAAAATGGCCCGAATTCGCTCTCGGTGCGCAAAACTGTGCGAAATCGAGTATCTGAGACCAACGGCATCGTGTCTTGATCACTGTCGTCGACCTCGAGCAATCGTGAGCTGCTCGCGCGCCGTCTCTTCTCTCTGGCTCCAATTAACTGTCTGCCTCTTCGCTGATGCGGAAGAAATATCCTCAAAGCGGTTCACGATGCTCAACCACGCACATGGCTCGATCCCCAGAGTTTGAGAGTTTGACGAGAGGATAACATCTTAAGCTCAGCGAGATCAGTGAGCTTGGAGAAGATTGTTGTTAGCTGATGAGATGCGCTCAATGGTATATCCGAACGCGCGGACCAGGGATGTACACTCGAAATCTGTCTGCACTCCGTATCCTGTAACCTTTCCTGCTTTCGTAGGAGACAGTTCACAACATGCACTGCGTATTTCGAATGCCACGAGGCAAGAAGGGCCACACTATGGTTACGCGCAGCCTCATACTTTGAAGCGTATCGTTGTTGACGGACACGTGCATGGAAACGCCGACGGAAGATTTTGACCGTAAGTTGTGGGCGAGAAGCATCCAGATAACCTGCACATGTCTGATCAAGCTCTGGATGACAATACCTCATTAAAACAGATGTCTGGGTGCCATGGAATCGACTTGTGCGCCTTTATTGCTCGTAAACTTGGACCACATTCACTTGCTGCAGATCGCTGCGACTCTCGCGGACTTGCTCGTGAAGTCGAGTCCAAGGCGCCGTGGCTTTATTCACCGGGGTCCTCCAGATCGTTGATCAGACTCCTTTAGAGAAGCTGTGCTTGGGCCAGGACATTGATACTGTCTTTGCCTCCCAATGTGAGCTCTGTCACTCGCCACCAGGTGGAGATATGAGTCTCAACTGATGAAGACAAGTAATCTTCCAAGACTTACTTACATACCGATTCCTAATAGCTGTTGCATCAGTCGCGAGTGATATAGCAGCGACCGGGGTGCTGCAAGCCACTTGGTCCTGAAGAAAGAGGTGTTTGTGGCGAGGACAAACTTTCTCATTGCCAAAATTGTCGTCGATATCTTGGGAAAACCGAATCCATTTATCAATTTGAACAATCCTTTTGCAAGTAGAAACCATCATATGGTGCAAAATATTATAAAAGCTTTACCCATCTGACAGGATTTTGGGGTGGCTGGATAGCCCTGCGCACTGTGTTCCACCTGGGTGAGGTGCTCGGCCAGATTGCAGTGGGGATCGTCTTGATATGTGACAGTCTTGGTCTCGTCAACCAGGCGTGGTGCACTACCCATAAAAATGATCGTCAGGCCATTGGCCACGGAATCCTCGTACGGATGACTTTGCCCCCGAGCTTCGGTCGTAGATCCAAGGACCTCATTCCTCAATCTCCTAAGTCTCGCAATTCACAGAAGCCAAAGACTCAAAGACTCTCTCAATTATGAAGTGCACCTCCTTCCTCGTCCTCGCGGCCATTGCCGTCTCTGCAGTAAACGCTACTGAATCGACGCCCTCTGCTGGGCACCTTCGTGGCCTCCAGACAATTCCGAGCTCAATCAACCTTGGTACACTGAACCAACTGGCGTCGACTGGTGGTATCCGCGCTGGAGAAGAGGTCCTCAAGACCGTCAATGGTTTCTTCCCCAAAGACGCCATGGTCAGTGGTGATAAGCTTCTTAGTATTGCGAAGCGAGTGCTGGACAAGGACGCGACGCTGGAGAAGGCGGACAAGGCCACGCGTGAAATTGTCGATGCTCTCCGCAAGGCGATTGCAAAGCTGTACCCAGGTCAGGTTTTCGACGTTGCTCTTCGGGGCGTGCTGTCAAAGATCCCGAAGTAAATCGGAGAAATTGGTCTCGCTCTCTAGCGTCGCTTTATGAGTGTGAAAGCGGTGGAGGGTAGTTTTGTATGCAGTACACAGCTCAATGTTGCAGAGTGGGCACACAGTCAAGCGATCGAGGTGACCCGATGCCTCTATAAATATATTCATTTGCTCGATGCAAGTCACTTGTTGTCGTCACAAATTTAACTATGTCCTGCATGAACACTAGATACACTTGTTCGAACGCATGTAGATTCATTTAGCGAAGGAAAGCCATCGTTGCATTGTGGTGTCGAGTTCACGGTGGGAGACCCACTCGCCCAAAAAATGGATTGGAAGCCCTCACCAGATTCGTGCGGCCAGCAACACGCCAACTCAGCAGCTGCATGTTGAAGATGCGAGAAGTGAGAGCCACTGCAGCCAAATCTTCTCGTGTCTCGGTTGGGGTGAGTCGAACGAGACCAGGATGCAATCCGTCTAAGACGTGCAGAATCAATCGTCTCTGTGTGCACGTCCACGATAAGCGAGTTGAGTTCGTACTATCATTTACGATGCTCGGCTGGATCCACAAAGCGATCGCACGCCTCAAGGCTTCCTTCCCCACGCAACCAGCGCCACTCGACGCTTTCCAGATTCCAGCTTGTCAGCTCGGAGAATTGCCACGATGGATGGATACATTGGGTACAGAGACGGGTCATACTGCTTGACCTGTAGCAGTGTCTATATTTCCATAAAGATATATATGTTTTCATGTTTTTAACTCTGTGAAATACTCCAATAATGAATATATTACTACGAAGAATAGTATCCTTTTATAAAAGAAATGAGCTGTCGTTCAATTGTGGCGCTGTCTTCATGGCCCAGGAGCTCACCACCACCCTCGCTACGATCTTCCCGTCAACTGCGAGCAGCAGCGTGCCACGCATCGCCAACCCAAGCGAAGCGAGCGAACCCACCGCGTGAGGCGACTCGCGATCCCTCTCCTTTTGGTCCTCTCAACACCAACGTCTGGATGGTTCTCACTCCCCAATCTCCTCGGCTTCGCACAACGACGTCTCACCAAGCATGAAGTGCACCTCTTTCTTCTTGCTCGCTGCCATCACATTCTCTGCCGCCAATGCTGCTTCCTCGACACCCATTGGCAACCTCCGCGGTCTGCAGACCGGTCCCGAGGCCCTCGACTTTGCTGCCGTGAACCAAGTCGCGTCTTTCAACGGTCTCCATGCCGGAGAGCAGATCTTGAAGGCCGTGAACGACGCCTTCCCGGACGACGACAAAGTAAACGGCGACCAGCTCTTTCATATCGCAACACGTCTGCTGAACAAGGATGCGACGCTCGAGACGGCTGATAAGAGCACGCAGGGCATTGTGGCTGCGATCCACAAGGCCGTTGAGAAGCTCTTCCCCGGTGAGGACTTCAACGTGGCTCTGGGCCGCGTGCTATCAAAGATCCCAAGTCCGGCAGCGGCCCGTCGCCTCGCAGGAGGCTCGCCACTTGAGAGTATCAACTTCTCGGACGTGAATCAAGTGGCGTCGTTCAACGGTCTCCACGCGGGCGAGGAGATCTTGAAGGCGGTGAACGATGCATTCCCAGACGATGACAAGGTGGACGGCGACCAGCTCTTGAGTGTGGCGAAGCGGTTGTTGTCGAAGGACGCGACTTTGGATACGGCAGAGAAGAGCACTAAGGGCATCGTGGCTGCGATCCACAAGGCCTTTGAGAAGCTCTTCCCTGGCGAAGTCTTCGACGATGCCCTGCGTCGTGTACTAAAGACGATCCCCAAGTAGGAAGCGATCACCTCGCGCTTTTTGCGTTTAGTTATTGTTTTAATTGCATGCATTTACTGACTTTGGTGTTGCTCATGGCGAAATTGACTCGTTGTTCGGCTCGTTATCACGATCCAGAGCAGGGAGCTTTGTGGTGCAATCATGGAGAGCAGTATCAGGACTGAACCCCACATTCGTGGCTTCTCCAGTCGTTGGACCTGATTGGAGTGGGATTGCTTATTCCAGAATGACGGGACAACCACAGCTGCGTCATGATGCGTCGGTGCTGTACTGGTGATTGGCAAGCGATCACGCTCAAGTAGGTGGACAGTGCCAACTTCGAACAGTCCAGAAGCCAGAGAGCGCGTCGCGTCATCCACTAGACGGCGATCTCGAGGGCCTCAATCAGTGGGAGCCATCCCTCTCGGAAATCCACTGCCTTTCGCACCCATGGAGCACTGCGAGTGTGCTGACCACGAGTCTCTCGAACGATTCTCGCTTTCCGCACATCGGAGACCCAATCTGCCAACGGCCATCTCGACGAGCTCAACTTCACGTGGCCATGTGCGACCACCCTTCCTCGCTCCTACTCAAGGACCCATTGCCACCAGAATCAAGGAACAGCGTCTCCGCAGGGCCACGACAAGTAGCGGCGATGGTCAAAGTCTCCCTCGACCACCGTGTCTGGTGACGAGATATCACGGGCCGCCGAATTGCCAAACGTTGAAGGTTCTACACCATCCAGTGGACTAACGCGTCACCCGAAAAGACGGCGCACACATGACCTTTACTGACTTCCAGGCCGACATGGGTACATTTACATCTCCCAAAACAAGGTCTATTCCTTCGTCACATTTTGATCATTAAACCATACCTAAAAATACCTTCTTTTGACAGAATGTAATAAGTTCAGAACGCATTGTTGGACCTTGTTTTGGGAAATGGTCGTAAAAAGGACGGACCGCTTCGCGGCATCGCGCCTCGATCGGGTTCCCAGCTGCTTCGCCGAGCTTTTAGCGTAGAAATAGCCACTGCTCGTTCCCACGCGCGTCTTGTCCGCTGGACGATGCGATAGCCGCTGACGAGCCTGCAGGTCTGGCCCGAGCCGTTGGGGCAGCTGGCCGCGACCAGGATCCGACCCTTGGTGCGCTCCGTCTTTGCCGAGCGCGCATCGCGCCTTCAAGAAGAAGAAGCGGCAGGCAGTCACAACCCCATTTGTCGTGGAGAGCCCTGGCACAGATTGTCGAGGCAAAGACGCCGTGCACTGCACTCTCTCTCTCTCTCTCTCTCTTCTCTCGCTCGCTCGCTTCCCATGGCGCGGTCTCGACAAACAGGTCTGTCGCGACGGCGCGCGCTGCTCGTGCTTCTCGCGGTCGTGTGCGCGGCGTGGCTGGCGCCGCTCGCCGTCGCCGAGGACACGACGCCGGCGCCGACCACGGCCAAGCCCACCGAAAAGCCCACGGAGGCGCCCGCGCCGACGACCACGCCGGCGCCCACCTCCGCTCCATCGCCCACGCCCACGACGACGCCGGCGCCGACAACAACGCCGGCACCAAGCCCCACGCCCACGCCGGCGCCTTCCCCGACGCCCACTCCAACCCCGACGCCCACAGAGACTCCAGCTCCGACTCCGACGCCCAAGCCCGCGGCGGACTCTGGGTCCAAGGACATGATCGAGGGCAAATCGGCGTCGGGATCGGATAGCGACACGGAAGAGAAGACCCCCAAGCCCGTCAAGACGACCAAGGCGCCCAAGACCTCCGCACCCATCACGACGCCCAAGCCATCCCCGACGACAGCACCGCCGACTGTATGGACACCGACGCCCACGAGTGCGACTGACGGGTCGGGTAGCAGCGCGAACAACCAGTCCAACGACACCAACAGCGAGCACAAGATGGTCGCCATCATGGTCGTCGCCGGCATCGCCGCTGTCTGTGTCCTCGGCCTCGTGGTCATCTGCGTGCTGCGTCGCAGCCGCACCGACGACGACATGGACACGCCTCTGCCGCAGATCGTCGTGCCTCCGTCAGCTGGTGCCGCGAGCAACCGCGGATCCATTCCGATCATGGGCCCGGGCGCCGCCAACTACTACAAGAACGGCCCCAAGCTCAGCATCACGACGTCGCAGGGCGTCGAGATGAGCGGCGGCGCGGCGCCGATCACGAGCCCCGGTCTGCCGCCCAACTACCGCCCGTCGAACCGCCAGTCGCGGCTCGCGAGTCTCTCCCGCACGCCCACGCGAGCGCAGAACAACGCGAGCTTCACGGAGAGCGCGTACAGCGAGGCCAACACGTCGTCGATCCTCCGTCTCACCGCGACGTCCAACGCCACGAGTGGCTACACGGCCACTGCGACGCCCGAGATCGACCGCTCGACCGAGGGCCGCAAGTTCCGCTTCACGAGCGACTCGTCGGTCTCGTCTCTCAATGACAGCGACACGAGCTCGGTCGTGAACCGAGGCGTCTCAGCGTCGTCGGTCGACCGTTATTACGCAGACCCGTCGCAGAGCCAGAGCATCGGCGGCACGAGCGCCAAGAACTGGTACAAGCCAGTCGAGACGCCGTCTGCGACCCACGCTCGTGGCACGGCCGACTTCGAGCGCGACAGTGCCGACAGTGGCGATCGCACGTCGTTCGAACTATAGAATCCCCCCCCCCCCCCCCCCCCCCGCATAGGTCGTCAGGTGTACTCTAATTATTCAGACGGCTCAGTCTCCTAACGAGCAAACTTACCCCCGTAGAATACAACCCTCATCCAACACTTGTTGCCAAGCAACCATCCTTCTTGAATGGTAAGCCCTGCGAGCAAGAGTCTGTCCACTCCTTTCTCAGCTACCAGCGCAAAACCCACTAACCTCGGTCATTTCTCCTAGTAGTCGGTAAGCTCGTTTGGGATGCTCGTTGTTGAACAAATTGTCTTATGATCACGCGGATATCTTTCGTAGAACTCTAGAGATGTAGCTATTCGTCGTCGTCTTCCTCAATTTTGTCGTTGACCCCTTCCTCCTGCTTCGTAGCTCGCGTAGCCTTCCTCGGCGAGCTCCTCTTCTTGTTGTCCTTGTCAAAAGTCAGGCTCTTCGGACGAACCTCCAAGACCGCGCCATTTGGAAGATCCGCGAGGCGGTAGGGGCCATATTGTACGCGGATCAACCGCTTCACGACAAGTCGCACGTGCGCTAGCGCCTTGCGCACTTCACGGTTCTAGTAAATCAGAGGGAGTCAAGAAAAAGTGAACACACCAGTCCGAGGACAAAGAACTACAGCACTCGAGACTCACCTTGCCCTCTGCGAGCTTCACCTGCAGCCACGAGTCCTTCTTGTTGGTGGATTGCACAAACGCGTGGATCGATCGATACCTGCATCAGCATCAAAGACGTCAGACAATACCAACTCACTCCAAGCATAAAGATCCCGCCTCACTTGATGCCATCGACGATCGGACCTCGACGCAATTCGTCCAGCTTGGATGGAGTCACCTAGAGCATCCTCCTTCCACGTCAGCTCACTGAAAAGCTCTTCCTACAAAACAGACCAACGTACACTGCCGCGGACGAGCACTTTGTAGACGCGCACGATCTCGCTCTTGGGGTGTTCCAGCTCGCGCGCGTACTCGCCGTCGTTCGTGAAGAGCAGCAAGCCTTCCGTGTTGAAATCCAGACGGCCCACAGGCATCATGTGCTGCTTGAGCCCCATGACGCGGAGGCGATCGAAGATCGTCGGCCGGTTCTCCGGGTCATTGGCCGTCACCAGTTCCTGTCGTTCACGGCGTTGTTACTTCCACTGCTCAACCCCGCGCCAGCCTCCTGACCCCCCAGCCACTTACACCAGCGAGCTTGTTGGCCATCCACACTTTCCGCCGCAGCGTCTTGGCCAGCGGCTTGCCCTTGACGAGCACCGCGTCGCGCTCCACGTCCACGTTCGTCGCGAGGTCCGTCACGAGCTTGCCGTTCACCGTGACCTCGTGGGCCTGGATGAGCTTCTCGGCCTCGCGCCGCGAGCACACGCCCGCGAGTGCGATGCGTTTCGCCAGTCGCAGCGGCTTGAGCGTCGACGGATCGCTCGCGTCGCTCGCTGGCGTCGACTGCTCCGAGGCGGCGACGGCCGCGAGGGGCTTCCTGGACGCCGACGGCTCTTTCTCGCGGTAGAACTTCTTGATCGTGATCACGCTGCGCGCGAGGGGTGGCGCGTAACCTTGGTTACGCATGAGTGTACCCGTAGGCGCCCATACGCGCGTGCTTGTCGCGTAGGGACGCACGCAACGCCGCAGCATTTGCGTCGCGAGCATGTTGCCCTTGGCCTTGGCCTTGGCGTCGGAATGGAGGGGTGCTCGGGTCCGATACCGATCTAGTACCGGTTATAGGTTATGGATAGGAACCGGTTCTGGCAGTTAAGAACTGTGTCACAAGGTTTGATGTCCGGCGATCGGATTTCGCAGGGAGGAGGACCCGACCCGTTGTGGGTTTCGTGGGGTCGCGGGCTGAGTTCGGCCCTTCGGGCTTTTGTTCTGGAAAGTTGGAGAGTTGGCGTTGGTTTTCCAACTCATCTGGGCAGCAGCGCCATCAGCGGGCGCGGCAACACACGGTCTGCCGAGCCGGTCGTGGAACATGCGGCGAGAGTGGTTCTCCGTGTTGATCTGGTCGCGACGCGGACCAGGCCGCCGCGACGCCAAGTGGCGCCAACACGCCCCGGATGAGTTGGCGCCATGGCTGCCCAGCGGTCGTGGAACGAAGAAGAATCTGACGCCAAGTAATTGCGACAGCGACGCGAGCGCGTGGATGGGGACGGGAGAAAGAACTAGATACCGAGCGGATCCCTCCCTCCTTCCTTCTCGCCCCTCGCCGGCTTCCACGCGGCCGAGACACAGAGCCGGCGGGTCTCACGAATACTCACGCCACCATCTCTTCCTTCGTGGGCTTCATGTGTGATTCCGCAAAGGGGATGACTGTCCCACGAGGTTTGCGGGGTCCCATTTGCCGAGGCAAACGGGAGGAGGGCTGGCTGATAACCCCAACCACAGAGAGACGAGGAGATTGCCCTAGCCCTGAATCGAGGGCTGCTCTGCGATGCGGACTCGCGCGCCCCTAGCCCCACCTGTTTTCTATCCTTTTTTTTTTTTTGTGCTTGTGTGTGGTGTTCCCGAGCCACGGTGACTGTGGATGGTGGCACCCCCTTTCTGCGTCCCCGCCAACGTTTCCCCAACCGCTGGGAGCACTTGTTGCCTTTTGCGTTGAAGAGTGCAGCCACCCAACCGGCGAATGGGCTAAAGCGCCCGACCGCGCAGAACTGTTCTGGACAACCGCTCCATGTGGGAGAGTGACGGCGGGTGACTGGGCACGACAGTAGACCAGCCGGGCGCTTCAACTCCCCTCCGCCCCTCTCTCCGACCGACCGCCGAGCCGCCTCGAGCCGAGCCGCAAGCGCCGTCGGCCCCCAGAACCGTTCCGCCCCTCCCGAGCGCACGCCACCGCTTCTCTCGCCTCGGCATGGAGTTCCAGCCGGCCTATCCGCGCGCGCCAACGTACGCGGCCGACGCGGCCGCCATGGAGAGCGCGGCGCAGCGCTTCACCTGTACGTCTATTTGGTTCTTGTTCTTTACGGCGTGTGGTTCTCGTTCCGTTGGCGTTCTCCTCACCGCTGGAACCGTTCTCTCTCTAGACCTCTACAACCTCGCGCACCACCAGTACTCGCTCGGGTACTACCACGAGGCGCTCCATCTCTGCGAGCAGCTCTACGAGACCGACGCCTTCCGCGCCGAGAACCTGCTGCTGCTCGGCGCGCTCCACTTCCAGCTCGGCAACTACGCCGAGAGCATCTTCTACAACCAGCAGTGCATCCGCGTGGACCCGGCCTTCGCCGAGGCCTACGGCAACCTCGGCAACGCGCTCAAGGAGATCGGCGACCTGCTCGGCGCCATCCAGTTCTACCTCAAGGCCATCAAGCTCCACCCGCGCTTCTCGGACGCCTACAACAACCTCGCCAACTCGTACATGCAGCTCGGCCAGACCAGCGAGGCCGTCGAGACCTACAAGATGGCGCTCGTGCTCGACCCGTCGCTCGTCGACGCGCACAGCAACCTCGGCAACCTCCTGAAGGCCCAGGGACGCTACGAAGAGGCCAAGCGCTGCTACACAGAGGCCATCCGCGTCAAGCCCACGTTCGCCATCGCCTGGAGCAACCTCGCCGGCGTCTACAAGGACCTCGGGCAGCCCGCGCTCGCGGTCGAGCACTACCAAGAAGCCATCCGCCTCGCGCCCGAGTTCGCCGACGCGCACAGCAACCTCGGCAACGTGCTCAAGGAGAACGGGCGCGTCGCCGAGGCCATCGCGGCCTACAAGAACGCGCTCGCGATCCGCCCCGACTTTGCCATCGCCTACGGCAACCTCGCCAGCGCCTACTACGACGCCGGCCAGATCGAGCTCGCCGTGCAGACCTTCCGCCACGCCATCCAGCTCGAGCCCAACTTCCCGGACGCCTACAACAACCTCGGCAACGCGCTGCGCGAGATGGGCCAGCTCGAGCAGGCCATCAACTGCTACCGCACGGCGCTGCGCCTCAAACCCGACCACCCGCACGCCTACAACAACCTCGGCAACGCGCTCAAGGACAAGGGCATGGTCAAGGAGGCCATCCACTGCTACACGACGGCCGCGAGGCTCATGCCGCGCTTCGCCGCAGCGCACAGCAACCTGGGCAGCGTGCTCAAGGAGCAAGGCAAGCTCGACCAGGCGCTCGCGCACTACCAAGAAGCCATCGCGATCGACCCGGGCTTTGCGGACGCATACAGCAACATGGGCAACGTGTTTAAGGACCTGAACCGACTAGAAGAGGCCATCCAGTGCTACAGCACGGCGATCCGACTGAAGCCGCAGTTCCCCGACGCCTACAGCAACCTCGCGAGCGCGTACAAGGACGGCGGCCGACTCGACGACGCGATCACCTGCTACCGCAAGGCGCTGTCGTTGCGCCCCAACTTTCCCGACGCGTTCGCCAACTACTTCCACTCGATGGTGTTTATCTGCGACTGGTCTCAGCGCGAAGACGACCTCAAGAAGCTCATGGCGTTCCTGGACGCGCAGCTCGCGACGGACAATGTGCTTCCATCCGTGCAGCCGTTCCACGCGCTCGTGTATCCGCTGAGTATGCAGAGATTCATGGAGATCTCGCGTCGGTACGCTGAGCGTGCCAAGCTCAGCGTGAGCCTTGTGGAGATGCCGCCAATGAGGTTCAAGGCCAAGCTGCCGGCCGAGCGACTTCGAATCGGCTACGTTAGTTCCGATCTGGGCAACCATCCGCTCGCGCACTTGATGCAGAGCGTGTTTGGCTTCCACAACAAGGCCAAGTTCGAGGTGTTCTGCTACTCGACGTCCCCGGACGACGGATCGATCTGGCGCCGCAAGATCTCCAGTGAGGTCGAGCATTTCAAGGACATTAGCATGGTCAACAACGGCGACGCCGCCAAGATGATCCAGCGCGACGGCATCCACATTTTGATCAACTTGAACGGATACACGAAGGGCGCGCGCAACGAGATTTTCGCGCTCAAGCCGGCGCCGATCCAAGTGAGCTACATGGGCTTCTGCGGTACGCTCGGCGCCGACTATGTGCAGTACATGATCGGCGATTCGGTCGTCGTGCCTCGTGAACACCGTCGCTACTTCACGGAGAAGATGATCAACATGCCACACTCGTACTTTGTCAACGACCACAAGCAGTCAGCCCGCGACGTGCTTGATGTCGAGAAGTGTCCGACGCGACGAGACTACGGAGTGCCCGAGGACAAATTTGTGTTTTGCAATTTCAACCAAGTGTACAAGATCGACCCTGTGACGTTCCGGACGTGGATGAATATTCTTAAGCGCGTGCCAAACTCAATTTTGTGGCTGCTGCGGTTCCCGCCACTCGCTGAGGCGAATCTGCGAGCCGAGGCACGTGCGCTTGGCGTGAAGGACGCGCGACTCCATTTCACGGACGTGGCCCCCAAGGACGAGCACCTGAAACGAGGTTACTTGGCCGATTTGTTCCTGGACACGCCCGAGTGTAACGCGCATACAACTGGATGTGACATTTTGTGGGGTGGCACGCCGATGATCACGATGCCGAAGGACCGTATGGCCTGCCGCGTGGCCTCGAGCTTGCTGAAGGCAGCGAACTTGAGTGAGCTCATCACGATGTCCCATGAAGAGTACGAAGAGCTGGCCGTTGCGCTGGCGAGCGACATGGACAAGCTGTGGGAAGTACGTCGACGGCTTGAGGAAGATCGCCTCACATGCCCACTGTTCGATACCGCACGCTGGGTCAAGAACATGGAGACCGGTCTCCTTTTGGCATGGGAGCGCCACGAGAAGGGACTCGAGCCCGACCACATCGACGTGCCCGACATCCGTGAGCCCAAGGCCGCGGCACTCCACGACGAGCCAGCTGTCGCGACACCGGCGTTTTCGCTGAGCCCAAAGAAGAGCCCGACGCGATCTGCGAGCGTGCGCTCGCCACCCACTGCTGCGACCTCGAGAGGGCTGCCTCTGACAGCGCTGCTGTCTCCCTCACGATCGCCACAGGGCGAGAAGTAAACTTGCCGTCCGATCGCACGGGCATAGTGTACATGAAGGGCTAATTTATGACCTTGAAGCCATTTGCGTAAAGATGGCTACAGTTTCGATTTTTGCGGTTCGTAACTTTGTCAATGGCTGAAGTTAAGAACACCATAAACCAACACGCCACGCGCTCTCCGTTCGTCTCGCTGTTCGTTCCCCATTGCCTCAGGCATCTTCACTTCGGCTTGCATTGATGTACCGAACTGTCGTTGAGATTGAGCTAGGGTAAGCTTGATAGTGATGACGCATGCATTCAACTAGTGCATGCTGATAGTTTGCGCCTGCGTGTTGCGAAAAAAGCTTATCGTGGGTTGCGAAGACTGGCCGCCACGGACGTAGAGGGAAGAATGGGATGCAAGCATGGGAGTTACAGTTGACGAGCCCGAATCATGATTAGGCAAATTATGAGGAAGCTGATAGTGCTGATGACAATGCTAGCCCATTTTGCGGTTGAATGGAACCTTGTGGTCCTTTACGATTCCTGTACCCTGGAGCACTGACCGGATCGCCTCCTCAACTGCCAACTTTGCGACCAGTAAGAAGAATTTTGTGCTCTGCTTGGTAGTTGGTCATGGTTGGAATGACATGACTTGTGGCGGAGCTCCACAATATTTTTCAACCCTGAGCAGTCGTCCGAACAGACGTGTATTCACTCGAGTGGGCATAAAGAATCGACAGCCCTCCTCGGCGGGGATGATCGACGATAGCCCCAACGACCCAAACTTGTGTCTGCGAGGGATATCGCATTAGGAATCAGGAATCCTCGCAGCGGATGATCGCACATGCTGCGAGTGAACGAAATACTTCGCGAGGAGTCCCATTGAGTCTTTCGTAGATATGCTTGACTACGAGGTAGCAACAACACTGGTTTCACCCGTAGAGACAGGGCCAAAACAGGAGAGCATGGACTCGGATCTCTCATTCAAAGCTGGTCATGAACGCAGAATTTGCCCAAGGAGAATTGAACCGGGCAGAATAAGATAGAATCAGTGAATAAGATTTGAATCAGATTTAACCAATGGAATACCGGGAAATGTAGTGAAGCTCACAGTTGACAGTGCGGGACTTTCAAAGTATATACGTATGACATCGGATCGCCAATCCCCAAATCAAGACCGTACTAAAACAGGATCATTTCTATAGTATGTTCATTTCTACTTGGTTTTCCAACGTAGACATTCTCAATACGCTTGATGATCGTATCGGGTTCCTCTCGTCGACTCGGGATGTCAGTCTTCTGTCCGTCGCCTCTCGGCGTTGGACGGAGACGCTTGATGAACGTCCGCTGTCGTATTCCAAGGCAGCGTGAGCGAGGTGGAACGATATGAGAGCGTGTTGAGAACCCCCCCCCCCTTCCCCCTCTTTACTACTATTCCATTGCAACTTCATAGTCCTAATTCTCTACTACTAGCCTGCTATAGGACTCATGCGGCTCCCCGCGGTGAGCTTCCGCAGTCATCTTCGTGCGAGTAGTTCAGGGCCATGATGAGTGTAGAGATGAGTGAGCTCCTAGATCACTTTTTTCTTTCACTTTTCTAGAGTAGTCCGTTGAGACGTCTGATCGCTAGGCGGCGCTCCAGTAATCGTCGTACCATGAATCGCTCAAAGTGTCGACTTCGTCTTGTTGATGAACGGTTCGTCCGAGATCTCGCAGCGCGACGACGCTCAAACGCATGTACTCGAGACTCAGCCCGCTCAACGCAAATATGTGGCGAACAAGATTGGAGTCGAGGTTTGCAATCGCATGGGAGTTTTGGTGAGCCACTCGTTGGTAGTGATGAATGACACTCAGCAGAGCCAAGTTACGAGCCGATGTGTTATGATTCAAGCGGACATGGCGAGCAATCGTTGGTACCCAGGGCAGACGTTCGTTGTGGGCTAAGAAGTACGAGACTCGCCGCAATGATCTCTTGTTAAAGATGACATTTTCAAAGTGGGTGGCAATATCGCCCTCTTCAGTTGAGAGCGGTAACGAAAGCTGCATACGAAAATCTCGCAAGCCGCGGAATCTTCCAGGTCGGCATAACCACTGCTCGCATTGAGCGATATTCTCTTCTGAACATCGTAGCCCTAGGGACCGGAGTCCAGGTAGGTGAGAGAGCTTGGATCCTTCAACTGAAGAGCAGAACTGGATACAGTCAACTGACTGGATGTTTGGTACAAGGTCGATGAGAGATTCGGTTTGCAGCCAACCGGTGTACTTCGTGTAGAGCTGGAGAAGCGAGTCGCCTAGAAGTCGGAGAAGAATCTCTTGATCCACATTTGAGAATGCGGTTTCATCAAAATAAACCGAGGTAATGCACGAACGAGGTGGTCCTGGATACTCCTTCTCCACGAATGACATCAAGTCTGATCTGTTCACATACCCGACACCATACCCTGCGGCAATGATGGGGATACAAATATCCATCTCATCCTCGTCGCTGCTCGCTGCTTCGCACACTTCGACTAGAGTTCCACGAGGCAAAGTCACCATCACATTAGCCTTGTCAGCTGACTCGAAAAGGCTCGTGCGTTTGGCGACAACTGCTGTTTTCCACACAATGCCGGGGCTATCATCAACTACAGGCGCGGGTTCCTGAGCAGCAGCATCATCGCTTATGAGGAGGTCTTTCAGCGTCGACAGTCGAAACCGCGATGACAGCAGTCTCGTCCAGATTTGACAATCGACAGTCGGGCGATATCGTTCGCTGATGCCTAGTACTAGCGCTCGCCAGTTGGTCTGAGACGTGCGTGGATGGAATAGCGCGTAAGCAAGCCACAGCAGTTCAGTGCGGCTCGAGATCTCCACTCGAAGCTCTCGAAGCGAAGTGGTGAATGGCAAAAGCGTGCAGAGACTCGTGAAGACAGTATGCCCCCCGGCAACACGCCTCGTACTTTTCAGCAAGTTTTTGAGGTCCAACATTTGGAGTTTCCCCAGGAAATTCCCGTACGAGTAGCCCAGCGAGGTGTGGAAAAACGACACGAGACATCGGCTCTCAAGCCCTCGCCGGCTGTACTCGGGCTCTCGGTCGCTGCTGCTGTACATTTTGAACCGCATGTCCACGGCCATTGACGTTGGCATTGCAGCCATGAAGTCTCGAGCCACTTTGAGCTGGCTGGCCTCGAGTCCCGCAAGAGCCACCTCGTGGTGGTGGCGGCCGACGAGCTCGACGCCCGTCCACACAAGCGACGTCTTACTGCGAAACGCCACGCTCGCCTTTGCCTGGACGGCAATAAACTCGAGCATGGCCTTGGTGGCCGCTCGCGTCGGCGCGCAACGGAAGCGTAGCGTGCACTCGATCGGCGGGCCTTCTCTCGGCGTCTTGGGCGGTTTCGTGAACAGCTCGAGCACGCGCGTCTTGAGCAAGTGGCGTTCTTTCTCAACGTCAAACCTCTTGAACAAGCTGCCGTCCGTCGGGTTCCACTGGATCACGATCCGCGGGAACGCGACGCTGGCGATCTCCATGGTCACGGGCTCCTCGGGCAGTTTGAGCGCGAGCGCCGCGACCCAAAAGTCGAGATTGCGCTCGAACGAGAGCCGCTCGCGCGCGCTGACGCTGCGCCAGAGCGCGAGCACGTCGCGCAGGTCGGCGAGCACGACGCTTCGCGGCAGCGCGCGCGCCAGCCACGGCGGCGTCTCGCGCGGCACGCAGAGCACGAGCGTGTCGAACGCGCGCGTGAACGTGTCGTGGCGCCGCGTGGTCGCCAGTCGCCACGTGATGCCGTGGCGCCGCAGCCGCTCGGCGCCGCCCGTGACGAGCGCGGCGGCCGCGACCGGTGGCGCGCTCGCCATGGAGGAGGAGGAGGAGGTCGAAGCGACGAGGGGGTCGCGTCGGGAAGAGAGGGAGGTCACACTGGCGGAGGTGATGAGTGACACGGCTCCCCGGTTTTAATGGAAGGAGGGCTGGATGCAGTTTCGAGGGGATCTCGAATGGCTACATTTCTCACACGTCACATGTTTTCGAAAGCTGATTGGAGAGCCGATGCTGTCGAGGTTCATGTTGCTTGTGGGGGCGAATACTGTTCAGGAAGCCGTAAGGAAGCAGGTTTAGCTTGTCTACATCGAAATGCCCGCCGAGAGCCGAGTGCGACATGGTCAGGTAGTACATCTTGGGGCGTATTACAACTCGGTCAAGAATGTGACCTACGCATCGAAGTCGCGATTCCACAAGGGAAAGATCATCAAGAAACACACTCGTGTCTTCTGTCAAAGGCCCTCGAACGAAAAAAGAGTAGTAGCGGATCTGCAAAAATGGTAGCTTGATTGGTATGGCTAATGCACGACTAATCGATTTGTCACCCTCGTTTACTTCATGGAGAGCTCGCGTGGACCGCACACCGTTCCCGGAGCTGGAGTGCGTGGGTGCGTCGGGGTCGGGAAGTTTGTTTCCGGCCGGGTCTCTGTGGGTGTCGGTGTTGCTGACGGGGCTTCTTCGCCACCGCCGCATCGTAGACGTGTTGGCTCAGGGGCGACGGCTAGGACGCGTGGGACTGCAGAGGGCGGAATCGTTGGAGCTGGCGTCGTCGGTCTCTCCGTGCACGCTGCAACAAGGTCCATTGCCACGAGAGCGACCGCAACGAGCCCTAGAAGACGGAAGTGCATCGTCGTTGGTGTTGTTGGCTGGCCTTGGCGAGGTGAATTCGGAAATGAACCTTCTGCGGAGCGATGTTCGGGAACCGATGTTGTTGGTCTTCCAGCTACCTACTCGTCAGCGAACTAAACAGGGTGTCGTTTTAGGATGCTCAGGATTCAAATGAACCCACGGACAGATCCGTAATGACTCTTTATCTCGCCCACTTGCAGTTGTGGACAACGTCAATCTATCGGGCGTCAAATTTTGGAATGGGAATCGTCATACAGTAACATGAACGACTGATAATTCGATTTGGATACCATCCAGTTTCTGTGGATGGCAGGTGAGGATGTGCGTTTAGTACACTCGAGCTTCTGTAGAGTACAACGCTCTGCACACTCGATGCAACAGAGGCTGTTATTCGAGCAGGTGATGCGTTCACATAGCATCGAGTCTGGAAGGTTCAGTCGTGTCCACAATCAACCTTCACGTTCCTCGATCTATCATGCTGAGCAAACCGAAGCTCGAGCCCAGGTAGTTAGTTGCTAAGCATCCTCCACAGCATGATCGCATTGCGTAGTGGATACGCCGGAGAGTCCCAGCTTATGAAGTGGCACTCTCTGCCGTGGGCAGAGTTATACCTTGGGAGCTTCTATGTCCGATGCGCGGAAGTTGATGAAAGTCCTCGAGGTGGTGAGTTGCCCCAAAATTAGTGGGCTGCATCCCGTGTGTGGGTCTCTGTTGAGGAGGACCTTCGTTTCTGGATGGGCACAGTGAACTTCGACATCACCGGCCACGAGCGTGACAGTCAACCCTTCATCGTTCGAAAAAGTAATCGTTCATTCTCTAGAGTTGTGCTCTACTCGGATCTGTCGGGAGGGAATCTCCCTCAAATGTGAAGAGGATGATGAGCTACGACTTCTTGGACTCCTGAATATGTTAAGCTCGACGATGACGAGATCTCTATGGTGAGCAGAAGATCTATGGACACTCGACCCATCGGTAAAGGAAACCGTT
The DNA here is from genome assembly GCA_023091665.1 of Pythium myriotylum. NCBI lineage: Eukaryota > Oomycota > Peronosporomycetes > Pythiales > Pythiaceae > Pythium > Pythium myriotylum. The sequence goes on from JALJCQ010000014.1 coordinate 656,505, forward strand.
CCCTACAAATCCTTGCTCGCTGCATTTGAAAAATCAACGGTGCTGCTAATCAGCAAGTCGAAAAGTGCGCCCAAGGCACACGGCCCAAACATGTGTCATCGTCTTCTTGGAGTTGAGCCCGTTGGAAACCGTTATCCCAGCGACAATTGAAGTCAGCGACTTCGAGTGAGCAATGTAGTGGTCACTAAAACCTCTCTTTCGTTTGCTCGTGATAGCACATAAAAAGGCACTCACGTAACCACCACTGAAAGCCATCATCGACGTAATCGCTGGGCTATCAGCAAAGAAATTGGGACGAGGCACGTAATGTGAAGGATGGGCAGCATGAGAGAACTCTCAGGTGACCATTCATGATAATCCAGATGGAGCTCCATGCTATCGCGCTTGTCAGCAAATGGGTGAGTCGGCTGGAGAACGTGAGGATCCGCTTCGCATCCACTTACCGCGCGGAAGTGGCCCCGACTTCTCGAGTCTTGGACACGCTGGTGCTAGAGCCTTACGTGGATGACAATGGGATCACGAACGCTCCCCCGGCGGCGGTACTTCGGGAGGCGTTACTTGTTTGGCATTCTGTGAGCAGCTGTGTAGGACTATCGTTCGGAGAAAACGCACCTCTATGGGGGAGCTTGCTACGAGGCCTGCTGAGAGAGCCACTGGGCTCCGGTCAGACGTTCAATCAAGCTTTTCCTCGCGTCGTACTCTTTTGGAACACTTCTTCTTCTGGAAGGTCCCGCACATACTTCGATCCAACCATGTTCCAGACGCACTTTCTCGATTTCTTCGATCCCAAAACCCCAACTTCGAGCGAGTGCCTCGCAGACCTGTCAACACTGGATGCATTCCAAATCCGACGACCTCGCCTCGATTGTGCACTGAGGTTTTGCTTTGCCCCAACTCACAGCTTGACTCGTCGAATCTTCTCATTGGTCTCGAAACGACTTCCTGCAATGGCGCTAATCAACCAGACCTGCCGCGGACTGCAACTGACAGAAGTTCAGTTACTCGGTCGAAGATGCGTTCAAGACGATTGGGGTGGGCTCCGTATTGGTGACCTCACGTTTATCGAAAAGCTTTGCGACAAGATGCCTACGGGTCTGGAATTGAGCCTCCGAGTGATCGGACAGTTTGTTCCCGCTCCAAAAAACAACCCGCCCATGGTTGTTTCAAGTATGGTTTTACGCTCTCTTCTATCGCGATTAATCGGAATCGAAGGTACCGGGTATGCTGGCCGGCTTCGTGTGCTCGATCTCACTCAGGCGTTCCCTAGAAGCTCCTTCGGTCGTGGTTCTTTTCGACCGGCGGGACTGGAGCTTAACTTTCCGTCGTTATGCACACTCCTCCCTTACTCGAAGACCATTGAAGATGTCCGACTGCAACTTCGGAAGCCAGATGACCTCTTATGGGTGTTATATTTTGCATTCCACCCGCGACTCACTCAAACGCGACTGCGATCGCTCGCACTAATTGGAGGTAAAAAGCAGGCTCACTATGATGTCGCGAAGCGCCTTATCGACGCGCGGGAGCCTCTCCGCGAGATGGCGAGGCTACTCACTAACGACGTTGCGGGCGTGCGTCAATCTCTGCCACGCGCCAGGGCTAGTGCTGGGTGTAGCCGGTGTTCAGCTCGAACGCGACACCTGACGGAAGTGTTCGAATTGGGTGAGTCGACTGTGCTGGTATCACTCGAAGCCGGTACGGTCATCGAGTGTGCCGAGTTTAGCGATCGTGATGAACTAGTGGTGGTGGCCGTAGCTGGTTTCGGGATTGGAGTTGTGGCTACATCCGACCTTGAATCATTCGAAGAGACGATTCATCCCAGCAGTCTCACAACTCCTATCTGTTCTCTGCACATGGACGAGCAAGGTGGTGCGGGGAAGTGTACCTTTACTTTCCTGTTTGAGGCATTTGGCCCAAACCTTAAGCACCTTCGTACACGGGCTCCACTTCGAGTGTTGGAAGAAAAAGGCTTGACAGCTTGCCTTGAAAGCCTGAGTTGTGCGTTCGAGACCCCCAAGCATTATGTGGCCCCCATGCTTCCTCCTTCGCTATCCATTATGTGCCATGAGCATGACATGGAGGCGTGCTTTACGACGCTTGCTCAACATCACAAAAAGTTGCGAGACCTGACTTTGCGGCTTAATGTTCTGTCAGCGAAGGGTTTCTACGACATCCTGCTTCCAAAGCTAGACGAGCTCTTCCGGGACGGAGAAGGTGTTGTCACCATCGAGGTTTTTCTTGGCACCCTACCTCAAACAGAAGCACAATTTGAACGATCTGACCAGATTGGAGATAACACAACTCAAAGAGCACCCGCATGGCGAGGAAAAAGTCAGCATTCATGAGCGTAGTGCACTCTACTTCGTCCAACTCGAGCTTCAACAATCCTGTTGAACTCTTGGACACAAGCATTCTGCGCCAGATATTCGAATTTTGCGGTCAGCATCTCGATGCCATCCGGATTAGTACATCGAAAAACCACTTCGTCACAGCTGCAGACTGGCCGAACGAATTGACTCGTCCAACAGACTCATGGTGTGGGAAAAGGCACTGGTAAGGTGTTTGTTCATTTGAATTGATCACGTAAATCATCCCAAAGAATGTCTTCTTTAGAAGTCGATCGGGTAAATACGCCATCGAGCGTAGGAACTCATATCCCGAGCAATATTGTCCCGGGCTCTTTGTCGGAGGCACCGTAGTCGGTGGAGATGTGGGCTTCACATCCCCTGATAGACAGCCGAGTCAGGCGTGCTGGGGGGCTGGTTCCGAGGCGAGCAGTCGGGGGGCATCCGAAGCTTGCGGTGAGGTTGGTGGAAGGGTATACTCCGGAGGAAACGTACAGGCGGAGGCAGAATTAATTGAAAGTATTGAGGCTGCAGCGACAGCAGCAGCCAAAAGAGTACGAGCAATCATTGCAGCTGGGTGCGGTGGAGTTTCAGTCTTTGGATGGCGGAAACGATATTGAGACCTTTCAGGCAAAATGCTCGGCGGTTTGATGCTTTACCCGGGAGCTGCTTCAAGGAGCAGCATTGCAAGATTAGTACTCCCGCTATGAACCCGAGCCCAAAGTGTGCGGAATCGGATTTGAGCGCCAGAAATTCCGCACCCAAGCCGAAATATATCGTGGTAGTCACTTCTCGCGTCAGCCAACTGACGCATCTGCAGATGTGCTACATCAAGTCGCGTTAAACCAGAATGATGAAATGTTGCGAGTCGCAACTTTTGAGTACAACAATTGTATACTGTGCAAAGGAGTCTGGTGCGAGTGTTTAGTTGCCACTAGATCCGTGAGAGAAGAGGATCATGCAGATTTGGGCAAAATCTTCGCGTGCTGCTGAAAGTACTGGAGCACGCTTGTCGTGAATGTAACTTCTTCCTGAATACCTGCTACGTTTTGCTTGGTCCAGTCGTAGAGCCCAAGGACGTCTGTATTGAGACGTCGAACGGCAGTGCGGAGAGCCTCAACCTGGTCCGAGCCAAAGTCAGCGTGAGGTTTTCACATCTGTTTTCTCTCGACTCACTGTGGTTTCTTGGCCCTGATTTATCACGTCGAAATCGGTTCTGAGCGAGGTTATGCTCCCTTGAAGCTCTTCCAGTCGCTCTACGTGAAGACGAATCATTGCGTCCATGGATTGCAGAGCTTTTGCATCGTAGAGCTCCACCGCGTCCCCAGATGGGATAGTGGGTGACCGAACACCTCTTGAAAACTCGTCTACACGGGATCTAATAGACCGAAGCTCATCCTCCCACTGACTCTGTGCTTTGAGAAATCGACGAGATAGTTCGCTAGGGAGTTTGGTCAACATCTACGTAGAGCGATCGATCAGCCTATGTAAAAATCGAATGGTGCTTTCCACGATAGTACCGAATCACAAGTGTTCTGGATCTCGTCGAATCTTGCGTCCATTTCGCTTTTGAGCGATTGGTGGCTCTTGTTTGACTCGCGCAAACGGTTTGTGATCGTGTCGAACTGTTTGCGGTCAGCACTTCGATACGAGGCAATCTCAGCTTTCCTGCCATTCAGAATGAATCAGTATGATCAAATAACCATAATAAGCACTCTGATGACACGTACATAGACTCAAGGTTCGCTGAGAGTTCGTGTAGTTTCTGTGTGACGCCCACACCACTTCGACAAAATTCTTTTGGCGTCAATGCGAATGCCACCTCGGATGGCTGAACTCCTTCACCGTACTGGAGTGGCATCTGAGCGCTGACGCTGGACGGGAACGCAAGCTTCAGCTTGAGTAATTCCTTGTCCAATGTGAAGAGCTTCTCGTCCATCTCGGCTGCGCGAGCTTGAATCGATTGATTGACCAGAAGTTGCTGGTCCTTCGCTCGTATCATCTCCTTGCGCGTTGAGTCGATCGCGTCGGCCATATTTTGAAGCTGTTTAGAGAGGAACTCCTTCGTTGCAGTCATTTCATGTTGCACCAGCCGCACTTCCGCGATCAAGCTGTCCTGTGAATCCTGAACATGCGCCACGTGGACTTGAAGGTCCTTCGATACATCCACGTGAGCTCATGGTTGGCACCTGCTCGCGCGACCAGAACTTACATATTTCTCGGCGCGAAAGCTCTCTGTCATCTCCTCCAGCAATGCGTCCAACTTGTCGTCTAGCATCACAGCGAACTTGACGTCGCGCCCCCGAATCTCATTGATCTGCTCTTGAAGACCCTCAAGAACTTCTTGGGATGCCTCGTCCAGATTCAGTTGGTGGTGTTTCTCAATCTGCATCATCTGCGTCCACAAACCCATCTCAGACCACGATATCAGCCACAACCGAAAACAAGTTTTCCACCGACTCTGACGGCCTTGGTCAGCTCGTCTACCTGCGGGGCGAGCTCAGTCGCGACAGCCTTGAGATTTTGCTTCGTCTTGAGCAACGTCTGCTCCGCCTGCTCGCGTCGGAACCGCTCGCTCATGAGGTTCTTGCTGCCACCGAGCACGTGAGGTGCCATCTTCGCTGGCGTTGACGTTGCCTTCGAGCGCACACTGGAGAGGCTTGAGCTCGGCATGGTTGCTCTGTCGCTCAACGCTGAAGCATGGCTCCATTGGCTCGCGTCCTTTCGCGGCACTCGCCGTAAATACACATCCATATCTTAGATGAGAGCATCAGGAACTGCAGACATTGGTCTAGAAGTCATTCCAAGGACCATTCTCCGACTAGAGCACGACGGAAGTCACCTCACGTGGCTCGAGTTTATCCTACGTGTAGATGATGCAAGGAGAGGTGGTGAAGTGACGTGGATCACCTCACCGAATACGTGACTTCGGCGTAGCCCCACGCCCTCGGAGAAGATGCCAACGATCCCCAAGCAGAGCTAATGCCGCCAGGTTGTCGCAGCATGCTGGAGCGGAGTCTGTTGGAATGTAGAAGTCGTGTTTGGCGACGCACAATGCAGCTGTTTCATTCAACCACGTAGTCAAGGGAAAATGATTTGACATCTGCCACGAACCATTAACTAACCGAGCTCATGGACATTAACGAACGGTGAACGCGACGGTAAAGCGCAGCCGGTTGGATGCGTTGGTGCGAGTCCGTTCCGATGTCGAACCGATCATTTCCTTGCAGAAGCCGCTGGAGATAAACTGGTTGAGTGATGCATTTCTTGTGTTTGAAGACGTCTGCTAAATTTGGTGTACCGAGTCACCTCACATTTATGGTCGAAATCGGTGTAATATTTGACAACAACATCATCTCCGCGACATCTTGAAGACTCATCCCGGCGTCAACAAAGCCGCCGACATAGTCGATCTGGACGAGGTGGAACGAGACGCGATCGTCTCGGGCAAACTCAAAGAACATATTGCAGGAAAAGTGGATGATACGCTCTTTGCATCGAGCAAGCAGTTGGCCAGCGCGACGTTGAGCTCGAGGAGGGAACAGAACTGGCGCTGGCGTGTCACAAAGGCGTGCACTGATGCGGATCTTCACTTTGACGATCGGCTGATCATCAGGACCGATGACAATAGGATCCTCAACGGTCTGTCCAAAGTACGACTCGTATGCAGAAGAGTGGAGCCGCCACTGATCCAATATCACATCGACACCTCGACACAGTCCGCCGAGGCTGACGTCTGGGTCGAAGATACTGCGCACAAGTGCTTCTTGTGTGCGAATGAGATCTCGAGCATCCGCTGAGTCCTGCTTCAGAGGCATTCCGTTGCGGAAAATCGTGCAATATTCGTGGATTTTCGCGACGAGCGACCCGTGCAAACTATGGCGAGAACGCAACAACTTTGCCTCCCACACGCCGCGAAGGATCTGCTTCGTCTCCACTTCTCGCTGAAGCGCTGCGACGTGCGACTCGAGTAGCGCTTCTTCCCGTTCTTTCCGCCGGCGGAACTCACGGCCTCGCTCGCTGTTGGTGCGCCCACGACGCCGACGCTTCCGCTTGAGGCTTGCTGTCTCCACTCTAATGACCGGTTCCCACCTCGGCGAGGTCTCTTCCACTGGGATTCGCTTCATTCGAGCCATAATGGTTCTTCGAGGTCTGGCAAACGGCGAATCGAGTTGTAGCGTACCGTCAACTGCCGGTTTGCTCTCGCGAAGCCAGCAAGAGCCGCAGCAGAAGCGCGGAGAGAAGACGCAGGTGAGACTTTTTTTTGCTGCACAATCCATACGCAACGCCTTGTGACATGTAGGGCTCTCTATTGGAGGCGAATACTTTGATGTTCTTCTCAGGACGTCTCCAATTGCGGTGACAGTCTAGTTGCAGCAGTTGCTCGCTGAGTCATTCACTAAGATGCTGAGGCAGGGAGACCAACTGCCTTCGGTTCGATTCTCGCAATTACGTGTTTTCGTTGCAGCGGAAAATGAGTAACCGTGTTTATGTATCTTATGTTGCCTTCTCCGATCACGTCGGACTCGGTGGTCGAAATCTCGAAGCCACGGACGCAGCGCGCCAAGTGGCGAGGAGTTATCAATTTAGCAAAGGCGATCCATTTCTACTGCTCGGCACCACACACGATGGCCATGTTCGTATCGAGATCAGCGAATGGAAGATCCGTGTTTGGTGGTGAAGACCATGTCGTGACAAACGCAGTGCGCTCTCATGGTCCGAACCAATGGAGCGAAGGTGAGCGGGAATCATCAGTCACCATTACGTACTGTACGTATTGGAGGTCCGACAGTGTGTCTGGCTGCCATATATGTTTCTCGTAGTATCTCGTTGTGGAGAGAAGATGCAGCTCCGCGAATATTCCATCGACTTCGCTCTCTTCACGGTAAAGACAGGCTGCGTGGATGGGATGAGAAGAAGAATCCATGGATGCTGTGCCTTGCAATAGATCCAATCAGTCATCATGGCGAAGTCACTTTGAACATTCCAAGAATGTGATGTGAGCCGGCACGAAGATCTTGCGTGCAGTTGGCACTGATGTGAATAGGTCTCGCCACAGCGAATCTTGAGCATGAGGAAAGAACGACGCTCGCTAAGGTTTTCTTCCCGCAAACTCAGTTCACATGTCGACAAGCACGGATCAGCTCGGTAGTGTCGGCCTTGTTGAAGACTGCAACACTATCGGATGTCCCGTTCGCACCCTCTCTTCCCAATCGATGCGCCATAGCGGCGAAAGCGAGTCCGCGCATCGAAGCCAATCTTGTTGAAATGGCACGCTTGCACTTCTCATAGAGATCTACTTCGAAGGCTACCATAGGATCGCATGTAGTTCGACTTGATAAGGAATTCAAATGATCCTATGCTTGCATCGTGCGAAGCTTGTGCCTTGAGATCCATGTGCCTTGAGATCAAACCATAAGGATGTGAGTATCCTCTACATCGGCACGATGCCCAGCATGCGGGTGACGTCGTAGAGAGACAGCCCAGCGCGCTGCAGACCGCCAATGAAGTCAATGTCGAAGTCGGCGCTGCCGATGCGTCCCGAAGACGAGAACGCGAACCGCGCCGCGCAATCGTAGATCACATCGAGTCCGTCGAGCTTGTGGACGAGGTCAACGTCCTGCACCACATGCGGGAACATGCTCTCGAGTGTGAGCATCGAGATGCCCGTGATCACTTGCGAGTGGACAACGATCACTGGCTCTTCCTCCGTGCCGAGGAACTCGACGCGCAGGACCTTGCCTTGGTACTTGCTATGAGCCGCCGTGTACTTGCGCCACTGCTCGATCAGCGCGGCGCGCCCTCGAGCGTCGCCGATGCGGGCGTCTTCGTCGACAGCTTGCATGACGAACGCGGTTTGTGCGAGCGCGCGTCTCGCAAGCGGCTTGTTGCAAGCGCAGCGAGGGCACTGCGCGCAGCCGCTGGCCCTGTAGCCGTGGTCAAAGACCTTGTAGTACTCGCGCACGAGCCGCTCGAGCGAGCCCTGCGGCGTGTGGGCCGCGCGCAGGAAGCTGGCCTCGTACACGGCCTTCTTGGCCACGAGCGCGCGGATCTCCTTGACGAGCCCGGCGTTCTGCTTGGCGATGGTCTCTTGTTGCTGCTTCTTGCGCGCGCGGAAGGCCCGGCCGCGTTCGCTGCTGGTCTTGGCCGGCGGTCTCGGGCACCGAAGCGTCTCGACGTGGGGCCTCAAGGGCACGACGGCCAGCGAGAGCGACGCCGGCGAGCTCGAGGCGGAGCGTGGGGGGCTCTCCATGGTGCTCGCACGGGGCAAAACGTCCGGTCGCATTGATTATCCTGAGGATCCTTCTAAAACCGAGGCAACGGTCTCCGGTCGGTCGGGGAAAGGAGCTTGCGCTGAGTAAGGAAATGGAGATGGACGGTCGGTACTAACAGAAAAAAATGTCGAAACAATGGACGCGGGCATGTTCAGAGAAGACGATGCAGAGATTGATTGCGAGACGCTTTGGGAGCCACCAAACTCCGATGGACACGGCGGCGGGCTCGTGGATGGACTGGAAGGCTTCCAGTGGTCTGGTGGTAGAGCATTCTCTTGAATGCTACTCGTATATAGCTTTGTGGAGTAGATTCTACGATGTCGCGATCCTGGTGCAGGTTTTCTAAGTTGAGAATACAGACTAGCAACTTCAGAATCGCTTCGTGAACTTCAGAATTTCCAGGATTCGTTCATATCTCGCTTTGCCGTGCTGCTCGGCGCTTGATCGAGCACTGTGCACGCGGACGTGATGCGGGAATCCCCCAAGAGCCTTTCGACTTGGTCGATCCGGAAGCCTGCCGTCATGAGCGCTTCGACGAAATCAAAATGCACTTCCTGCTTGACGATTTGCATTTCGTTCGAGATCCACACGATCGTCGTTCCTCGGTAGAAAATAGGACGTCCGATGAATTGTTGGAGCAAAGTCTCGTCGTTGAGAGCGACCGGGAATAATGTTGCAAACGTCCTGCGTGTGAGCCGTGCCGAAACTGCGAGCTCACCGAAAACCACGGGCTCTTCATCCGGACCACGTACATCGACATTGGAAAGCCGGATCTCGTATCTCCCATGAGCTGCTGTGTATATCTTCCATTGCTCAATCATGCCTTCCGGCCCAACAACGTCCCCGAGGATTGCGTTTGGGTGCGTCACTCTTGCTAGATACTCGACTGGATCCACATCCGCGCCGTTTCGGATCTTGTTGCCTGGGCTGGATTTGTCGTGAACACCATAGCGGACGACATCGTAGTACTGTTCCACGACACGGGAGAGCGAGCCGAACTTGGTGTGTCGAGAGCGCAAATACTTCGCTTGCCAGATACTTCGGAGAAAAGTCTTCTCGGCGATCTCGCGGTTGAGCTCCACGATGTCGCGTTCGAGGCCCTCGAGGCGCAGTCGTTCGCGCTCGCGGAACGCACGTCCACGCTCGCTGCTGGTCTTGGGGCGTCGCTGCAGGTCTCTCGTTCTCGTCATTGGGCTCCGCGTCTGGTAATGCGATAACGCACCTCCGAATCAAGTCAAGGAACAGTTAACTGCTGGTCTTTGTCCCGTCATGACATCGCTCCTCGGGGCTCTGGTTTGTACTGTTAAGAACTCCGCAATCAGGAGGGGTGGAGTGGTCAATGTACTGGATGCAAGCCTTGCCCTTGAGCAGCGCTGGAGAGGTTTTCTGCGCCTCTTGGAGAGCGCTACGAACAAATCGACAGCGAGGAAACCGATTGCGAATGTCGCTATTCAGCCTCGGACAGGACGTCAGACGCATTTATGCTGATCTGTTTTGGTGGCGGTTGCAATGAAATTATGCTTTGACGTGTTGCTCAACTTAGGTGGTTGAAGTTGATTATGGTTAATGCGAGTTTTGTGCACACAGACAAGAGGGAGGAGGACGATAAGAGGTGTACGACTAGATGGAGGCGGTTGAGTGCTGCGTGTACACCAGCTAGGAAGGCGATCGGGAGAACTCGAGTGTCTACAGTCCGCGATCCTGGTCTGCAGTGGATGCTCTCCAGGCTTTTCCAAAACACCGCGAGTATCACAGTCGCTTCGTTCATTAGTGTGAGCCGAAATATGTGTTATGGTCTCGAACTTGGAGCATGCAGGCGGACGTGGACTTCAGCCTTGAAACAGCGTTCGTGATGAGACTTCCGCGAGCCCCGCAGATTACAACCTTCTAGGGCAGAAAGCTGCACCGATGCTCAGTTGCGAACCTCTTCACGCGAGCTTCTCCTGTTCGCTTTGAGAATACTGGGTTTGAAATCTCGTCACAAAAACGCTTGACGTCCTCCTCGATCCGTGATTCGGTGTCAGAAACTAGAACCACCCCATCTTTCGCGAGACGTATGCAAGGTGCTGGCACGGGGGGCTGGCATCTTCGGCGACAAGCTGAATTACTATTCTCCCATGACCCTGTTGGGAGAATCCCTGTCTCGTGTGCCACATACGTAGGAGGACCCCTCGCCTCCCATTCGCCACGGAGATCGACGTTTTCCCCAGGGTCTCGCACTTCACTTGACCATCGTAACGACCGACTCGATCTCCTGCCGGTGCTGGGCCGGAAGGCTTCCTTCCGTTTGATGTTCGTCCTCGCTCCACTTGGCCCCGACGTGATATCGGAGACCTTCTCGGCTCGAGGCCGTTGGGACAAGCCACGTCATCCCTCCTCGCGTATACTGAAAACAAGTCGTGGCGCTCTCTGCCCAGTCGACTCCACCAAACACTTTCCAAAACACGGTAGATACTCATACCAATAGTAGGTAAACTCCTAAACCCTCTCTTTTCCGATATTTCTAGATTTACGAAATCATCCCGTCTATTTTCCTGATATTTAGCGTTCTCCCGGTGGCTCGGGGTTCAAACGGCAACTTGGCGCGCCAAATTTCCTCGGCGCCAAAAGCGGGAGCCCTCCGAGACGTCCGCTCGCGACGCCGATATGTCGACCCAGGAGGCCCCCCCGGCGTCGCCGGCGCGCGCATCCGACGCAGCAGACGCCGCGCTTTCGAATGAGCCGCCGGTCGCCTCTCCACGCGCCCCACGCACGCGGCTGATGATCACCAAAATGCGGCTCGAAAACTTCAAATCGTACGCCGGACAGGTCGAGATCGGCCCGTTCCACAAGTGCTTCAGCGCCGTCGTGGGGCCCAACGGAAGCGGCAAGTCGAACGTCATCGACGCGCTGCTCTTCGTGTTCGGCAAGCGCGCGTCGCGGCTGCGGCTCAAGAAAATCTCTGAGCTCGTCCACCGCTCGGCCGCGTTCCCGAACCTCGACACGGCCAGCGTCTCGGTCTTCTTCCACGAGATCTACGACGACGAAGAGGACCGCGCGCTCGCGGACGACGAGAGCTACCGCGTCGTGCCCAACTCGGAGCTGGTCGTGACGCGCTCGGCGACCAAGAGCAACGTCTCCAAGTACTTCATCAACGACTCGCCGAGCAACTTCACGCAGGTCACCAACTTGCTGCGCGGCAAAGGTATCGATTTGGACAACAATCGATTCCTCATCTTGCAAGGTGAGGTCGAGCAGATCGCGATGATGAAGAGCAAGGGCGATGACAAGAACGGCGAGGATGGCCTGCTCGAGTACTTGGAGGACATTATCGGCTCCAATGTCTATGTCGAACCGACCGAGAAGGCGTGGCAAGAAGTGGAAGACCTCAATGATGTGCGTAACGAAAAGGTGAACCGCGTCAAGCTGGTGGAGAAGGAGAAAGCCCACTTGGAGGGACCACGAGCAGAGGCCCTCGAGTACTTGCGCAAAGAGAAGGAGGTTTACGTCAAGACGAACATCCTGTATCAGCTGTGGATTCAAGAGGCATCCAAGAATCGCGAGCTGTGTGAGCAGCGGAAGGAAGAACTGCAGCAGCAGTACGATGAGGAAATCAAGAAAATGGAGGCAAACAAAGCGCAGCTCGAGGAGGTCGAGGTAGTTTATAAGCAGGTGAAGGATAGCCACGACGAGTGCTCCAAAGAGCTCGATGCTGTGAACAAAATCTATGCGGACTTCGAGAAGCAGGACGTCAAGCTACGGGAAGAGCTGAAGTACGCTAAGGAGAAAGCAAAAGAGCTTGAAGATACCAAGAAAAAAGAGCTGAAAAAGCAGAAGGATATCGTCAAGAAGCAAAAGGAGAATGAAGAGACAGTCCCGCAGCTCGAGCAGGAGATCGAGAAGCTTCAGGCCAAACTGAAGAAGCAGGAGGAAGTGCTGGAAACAATCTTGCAAGAGCACAAGGCTGAGACTGAGCAGTTGCGTACTCAAATGGAGGCCATCCAGCAAGAAATGGAGCCATTCCAAACGCAACTTAACTCGCTGCGCTCAGAGATTGACACAACCGAGACGGAAATTTCTCTGATTGAAGAGCCCGTGACAAGTGCAAAGAAAGCTCTTGAGTCCAACTCTATCGGCATCCATGACGCTGAGGAGGCAATTGAGCGGCTTGGAGCCCAACAGGTTCAACATGGTGAGGAAGTCAAGACCATGAAGGCTCGTCTCACGGAAGCTACGAGTGAGCTTGAACGTGTGCGCGCAACTGATGCCCAGATCTCGGACAAGTACAGAGATGCGCGCGCAAAGGCTGACGAGGCCTCTTCATCTGTCCAAACTCAAGCAAACCGTGGTCGGATGCTGAAGAGCTTACTCGACGCTAGTCGCCCCGGGCAGCCACTTGCAGATGCTGGACTATTCGGTCGTCTCGGTGATCTTGGTGCCATCGATGGAAAATACGATGTTGCGATTTCCACTGCTTGTGGTGCACTTGATCATCTAGTCGTCGCCTCAACAAGTGGTGCTCAAGCGTGTGTTCAGTACTTGCGTAAGCACAACCTCGGTCGTACCACCTTCTTGATTCTGGAGCAATTAGACTACCTCAAGTCCAAGTTCAGTCAGCCTTTCCGCGCTGTGAAATCCTGCCCTCGACTCTTTGACCTCGTGACGGTCAAGGATAAGCGGTTTCTCCCTGCATTTTACTTTGCTCTTCGAGATACTCTCGTAGCGAGAGATCTTGACGAAGCCACTTCGATCGCTTACCAAGGAAACCAATGCAAATACCGCGTAGTCACCCTCGATGGCCAGCTGGTTGAGCTGTCAGGCGCAATGTCCGGTGGTGGCAATCGCGTTCGCAAGGGTGGTATGTCGACATCTTTAGCTGAGACTGTGAGCGAGGCTGAGATTCAGGCGCTACAAAACGAGGCGAAGAAGCTGAAGGAACAACTAGACAAAGTTCGAGACGAGAAGATCGCACTAGAGCGCGAGGTTTCTGGTCTGACTCGCAAGATCGAACAATACGAACGTGACCTCCCGAAGATCGAACTTAACCTGAACGCAGCAAAGACGAAGTTGAAAGATCTCACACAGACCCGCAAAGAGCTCGAGAAGAAGGGAAAGATCTCTGATGCAGACAAGAAGAAGATTGCCAAGCTGCAGAAGGAGAAGGCTGCCAAGGAGGCAGAGTATTCCAAAGTTAAACAAACTGTGGATGAGATGGACGCAAATCTAGCGGCGCTGAAGAAAAACATTCTTGATGTCGGGGGTGCAAAGCTTCGAAAGGAGCAAGAGGTTGCGTCGAAGATCACTAAACAGATCGAGGACAAAACGAAGCAAATGACGAAGATTCGCGTAGAATTTAAGAGTAGCCAGAAGAACGCCGAAAAGAACGCCAAAGCTCTGGAGTCATTGGACAAGGAAATTGAAGCTACCCAGCAAAAGATTGAGGATATTCGAAACCAATGCACAGAGATGGAAGACAAGGCAATTGAAGTTCTCCAGAAGCGCGAAGCTATCCAAGAAGAGGTGAATGAAAAGGAAGCAGTTCTGCGTAAGGAGGAGAAGAAGTATAACAAGCTGAAGAAGCAGTTCGAAGAAATGCGAAGTGGCGAAGTGGACCTGCAGAACAACCTCGAGGACTGTGCCAAAATGCTCGAAGAAAATGCCAAGAAGGAGACCTACTGGTCTTCAAAACTGACGTCCCTTCACGCCACTTTCGTCATGGAGCAGGAACAGAATGCTGGAGTTTTCGACGATGAACCACGCGTGCAATCTCCTAGGGCCAAAAAGCAAAAGAAAGCTGCTGAGAAGGCCAAGAAGAAGTCTAAAAAGCAGCGCCGAACGAAGCCAACTCAGGATGATGACGGAGACGTGGACATGGAGGACGGTGGGAGCGATGGAGAGAGAGATGATAACGAAGACGACGAAGACGTGGCCGAGGAAGATAAGGAAGAAGAAACGAAGGATGGGTCAGATGAGGAGGAGGAGGAAGATGTGGAAGATGATGCATCCGTTCTCGAGGATCCAAAACAACTTCCAATGCTGGACGCCAAGCAGCTATCCAAGTACAACAAAGAAGAAATGAAGTACGAGATCTCCGTGCTGGAACAGCAACGTGACGAGCTCAAGGCTAACGTCAACATGGGTGCTCTCACCGAGTACAAGCAAAAGGAACACGAATATCAGTCGCGAATGCAGGAGCTGGAAGATGCGACGCGTCAGCGTGATGGCAAGCGAAATGAGTACGATGAGCTTCGCCGAAAGCGGCTGGAGGAGTTTATGGCTGGTTTCCGTCTGATCACGCTCAAGCTCAAAGAGATGTACCAGATGATCACCCTCGGTGGTGATGCAGAACTCGAGCTCGTGGATTCATTGGACCCATTCTCGGAGGGTGTTGTTTTCAGTGTGCGTCCATCAAAGAAGAGCTGGAAGAACATCTCGAACCTATCGGGCGGTGAGAAGACATTGGCGTCGCTTGCACTTGTATTTGCGCTCCACCATTACAAGCCGACCCCGCTCTACGTGATGGACGAGATTGATGCCGCTCTCGACTTCAAGAACGTATCGATTGTCGGCAACTACATCAAGCAGCGCACTCGCAACGCACAGTTCATTATCATCTCGCTGCGAAACAACATGTTCGAGCTCGCAGATCGTTTAGTGGGCATCTACAAGACCAACGATGCGACCAAGAGCGTGACTATCAATCCAAAACTGTACCAGAACATCCATCCACCGGCTGCCTCTCAGTCGCAGACGGTTGAGAACGACGAGACTGCCGATAAGCGCAAGCCTAAACGGTCTCGGCGGAGTGAGCAGAAGACGGAAGAGAATGAAGTGGACGAGGACGCTGATACTGAGCCACTTCGCGATCGCACGAACCGTAGGTAATTAGAGGACAAGCCGATCATTCGAACTCGGACATATCTCTATAGGATTGCAGCTCGCTGTGTAATAGCATAATCTGTGTGTGTGTGGAATTTCAGTTATCTCTTGCGAACGATTTGTGGGAATCGTCTGATGTTTGGATCTTTAGGCGAAGTTGATCTGTAGCGAGAGAGCAAGGTCGCCAACGAAGACTGCATCTGTGACTGTGAGGGTCTCCCCGTTCTCAATCAACTCGCGCAGAGGCTTGTCAAGGTTCTTGCTCGTAGCTTCACGCAGTGCCGGCGGTCCCTGCATGAAGAGGTTGGAGTGGCTTGAGCTGATCGAGGGCTTGAGCAATCGGAACTTGTCACCGCAAAGCTCGTCGTCGATGAGCTGGCGGAGCGTGAGCGAGTCGGCGTCGACCGTGAGCGTCTTGTTCTGCGAGGAGCAGACGACACAGTCTGGCTTCTTCTCGTACTCGAACGTGTGCGAGTAGCAGCCCGTGGCGCCCATGTGCATGTGGTAGTTGTTCATGAGCTGGCTGCAGTAGGTGAGCGCCTTGACGGCCTCGTTCACGCACATGGCCGAGACAATGGCGTTCGTCGAGGCCACTGCAGGGATAATATTCTTGACGACGCCGAGCGTGAGGCTGTAGGTGACGCCGTTGATGCCAAACTGCTCGGCGCGCTCCTTGGCGGCCTGGAAGACCCACTGCATGTGTTCGGGCGAGTCCTTGTCGAGCTTCTTGTCGGGGAACTCGCGCGGCCAGAGCACGATAAACGCGTAGGCGACGCAGTGCGCGGGCTGTCGCGGGGTCTCGGCGATCGTGCACATCGGGAACGACTTTTGCGGTGGGAAAGTCTCAAGCGAGCACTCGAAGCAGCTCGTGATGCGAGGGATGATGACACGGGCCTGGCCGCGGAGCCCCTCGGTGCCGCCGTCAATGAGCGGGATGATCGTCGACGGGTCGACGTTGCCGTCCTCATCTACATCCGCGAGCGAGACCACGAGCGAGTTGACGTACCGCCGCGCCTCGATGTTGTCGAGGCCGGAGAGGATCACGTGGAACTGGCGGTAAAAGTCCACGTCCATGTCCTGGACTTTTTTGAAATGCGGCACGATTTCGACCTGCTCGTCGTCGTCGACGCCCTCGCGGTGCATCCGCGCGCGCACGAACTCGGCCGCGACTTCTGCCTTGGCGCGGCCAATGTCTTTTTCGCGGAAAAGAAACTGGCGGTTGAGGTTGGAGACGTCGATCGTGTCCATGTCGATGATGTGGACCTTGGTAAAGCCCGAGAGCACGACGTTCTTGAGCAGCTCGCAGCCGAGGCCGCCGGCGCCGATGATCAGCACCTGGCACTCGCTCTGCAGGAACGCGAGCGTGTCGTCGGCGGCCGTGGCGTCGAACTCGCCGAGCGCGACGGGCGACGTCTCGCTCGGGAAGGCCGTGGCGTGCTGCAGCAGGCGCTTGAGGTCGGCGTGGCGGGCGTCGGCGCGCGCGCTCGCGACGCGGTGGACGTCGGCCAGAGCCATGTCGGTGTCGCTGTCGTGGTGGTGGGTCTTGCTCTTCTTGGACGGCGGGCGGGCGGGCGACGTCGCGGCCATGAACGTCCGTCGGATCTGGGTTGATGTCGATGGGGAGAGCCTTCTGGAGAGCTCGCACCGAGGGTGGGTGCACCGTATAGTGTATACTTTGCGGTATCCGGAAGGGGAGGTATACTGCATCCTAGCTTATTAGGGATTGCAGTAGTATTTAGGCTAGGTAGTGGATGAAAATGGGATAACCTAAACTAGCCTAATTACAGAAAAAAAGCGCGCTCGGGCAGATTGATGAAGCCATGTTTCAAAGATGACAGTGCGTCGTTGTATTCAGGGGGGGGGGGGGGGGGGGGGGATGTCACGCAGCGCCGCATGCGCGACGTCTCTCTCGGTCGCGGGCTGTTGGGTTCGCGGGCGGCGGCGCGCCCATCGGACACAATTATTTCGCTGGGTCGTCGCCAGCCCTTTTGCTCCACTTGAACGTCCAGCTGATAACGCAAGTGAGCCCGTCGAACACTACAACCGACCGACCCCAACGGCTTCCACGAAGCAACCAGACCGACAGATAACGAGAGAGAGAGAGAGAGGACGCGCCTCGTGGAGCTCCTGGCTATGGCCCGATAAAATACCAGGACCTGGCAGGGAAAATTGCGAAAAATAACTTCCGGGCTTACAGTATTGGCGGCCTGGTCTCACGTAGCACTCCAATCTGGTCAGCAGCGAGGATTGCTTAGTGTGTGAACATCCCACTGCCTGAACTGCGCGATGACCGGCTCGCTGTCCATCGCCAGCAGCAGCAGCAGCGCCAGGCGGCGCCCGCTCACGAGCAGCGAGCGCGGCCGCTCGTTCCGCGCGCGCCAGCGGCTGCGAGCGGCGACGCTCGAGCTCGGCGTCGAGGAGCTTCGCGCGCAGATCGCTGCGCTCGAACGGTCGCGGCTGCTGCAGCTCGAGCGCGTTCTGCGGCTGCAGCACGTGCCCGAGAGCGCCGACCAGCGCACGATCCGCGAGTTCTTCACGCTGTTCCAGGACGGACTCGCAGGCGAGCCCGTGTCGCCAGAAGCCGCCGAGGAGATCCGCTTCAAAGAGAGCTACCTGCGGTACGTCTTTGACCAGGACGCACTGGTCGGCGACCTGGTCGGCCTGCAGGCGGCGATCACGCAGTGGCGGCTGTACACCATCTTCCACGACCGGTTCCATTTGGACATGCGCCACATCGACGTGCTCGGGGATGAAGAGAGCCCGATGTTCCATCTCCACGTGAAGCTCACGGTGCGGATCTCCCCCAAGACGTTCCAGCACGTGTTCCCGAACGCGCTCCACGACGAAGGCATCGTGCAAAAGTTTCTCCATCGACTCGTCGAGTACGACTGCATCGTGTGGTTCCACTTTAACGACGACGGACGCATCGACAACTACGGCGTGAACGTCAACTTCGTCGGCGGCTTGCGACGCGCGGGCGGAACGGTCGATGAAGTCGCGATGATGCTCGACCACGCCAAGATCAGCTCCTCGTGCACATTCCAGGACGAGCACGTCGATCCAGCGAGAAGCGGCGAAGCCTCCACCGACGAAGCGAGTCGTCTGCTTCGAGACGACAACCTCGAAGCGCTTCCGCAAAGACAGCAGGATCCAGACTGCACCAGATCGCCAGCCTGATGGCGAGCCTTCTATCCGGCGCTAATGTACACTAACGATACATACGAGGAGATGTCGCAATCGTCTGGGCGATGAGAGTCTCGACTGAGTGATCAATCTCCACAGGTCAGCCATTACATGGACGAACGCCATGATCGCCTCATATAAGTGCAATGTTGATTAACGTGGGTCACGTCAAGGTTACTTCGGTGGTTGGTAGCGAATCTTCGTCGCGGCAAGCCCACGGCGCCGCCGATGTAAAGACGCGCGACCAGATCATACACTCAGAACTTGATGGCAATGCGAAACCAGAGCGGGAGCCCTCCTCATGCGCCTCATCATCACCGAGGCATCCACCGGCCCACCAGGTTGAACAAACCTCTTGACATCCTTCCAAAACGTATATAGAAGCCATGTACGTGTCCGGTTTCGTGGAAAAAACCGTTTCAAGAACCTTCATAATAGCATATTCAGCATAAAATTAACCAATGTGATCATGAAAGTAGCGAAAGTTCTGGGCACAAAGCACACCCAACGGGACCCTCTCTCATCAGTGGATGCTCTCCCATCTTCCCGCCGTCAGTCTGCAACCGTCGCCATGACAACTCGTGCGTCGCTCTCTCTGCTCGACCCAGCTCCGCACCCAGCAAAAGCCCGCGACCGCCAGCGCTCGCCGCGTGCCGTCGCCACCACCAGCAGCGAGCGTGGCCGCCACTACCGAGCCCGCATGAACCGGCGTGCCGCTTCGCTGGAAGCCGCTGTCTTCGACCTACGACGCCTCGTGGCTCAACTCGACGCGCGTCGCAGTATCTATGACGCGTGGCAGCTCCAGCGTCGCCACGACGCGCACGGCTCGCGCGCTAAACTCGTGCACAAGTACTTTACGGTCTTCAACGAGAGCATGGCGGCGCGACCGCCGCCGGCAGCCACGGCGTTCCTGGCCCACGACAGCGCGGTGGCTGAAGAGATCCAGACGCGACGCAACGTGCAGGCCCTTTTTCTGGAGCACATCATGGAGCCGGACGTTCTCGCGGGTGACCTTGTCGGCCCGCTCGCGATCCTGGACCAGTGGCGTCGGTACGCGTCGTCGCACCTGGGCTTCAGCGCGACCATCCTCGGACTCTCGACGTCTGGATGCGAGGAAGACCCCGTGGTGACGCTCCACGCACAGGCGCACGGCAAGATTACGGGCGCGACGTTCTACACGCTCTTCCCCGGCGTGATCAAGGCCGGCAACGACGCTCTCGTCCAGAAGCTGCTCAACAAAGAGGTGCAGTACGAGATCCGCAACCGGTATCTCTTCACGCCCGACAACCGCATCCGAGCCGAGATCGTCGAGATCGACTTTGCTCAGGGCCTGCTTCGTGCAGGCGCGTCACTGCGCGAGGTCGGACGGCTCCTGGAGAACTCGACGATCTCCATGCACTGCACGCTGCGCACTCGAGAAGCCCGGAAGACAGTTGGTCTTGATGGAGGCCGCCGTATCTAAATATTTGTGGGGATGCGCGTTGTCCATGGGAACGGCGAGGCAGCGCTGGACTCACGACCTCCACATTCTTCCACAGGTGGGAGGCAGGCACTCGTCTCGGCTTGTGGCTCGCTGCGATCCTTGCGATCAGATAAAATGGATGCGGGAGCCGGGCGATTGCTAATAGTCGCGCAATCCAATGTGCACAGATCGACGAGTCCAACCCGACGATTCCCCTTTCCCCCCCTCTCCCACGCCCATCATCGTTCGTTTCGTCCATTCGCTGGCAGCCAATGACGACCGCGGTCGTCACAATCATAACTGCCAGCTCGACAGTCTCCGATATTCCCCCAAACCCGACCATGGTCCCCTTCACCGACCGCGGCGGCCGGCGACGCCCCATGACCAACAGCGAACGTGGCAAGGCGTTCCGCGCTCGCCACAAGAAGTTCATCACGCAGCTCGAGGTCGAGGTCACGCGCTTGCGCACACACGTCGCCGACCTGCAGCTCACTCGCAGCGTCGTGCAGAACGACCGACTCCTGAACAACGCACCGAGGTACTCGCCGTCGGGCCCGCTCGCCGGGCTCATCTACGAGTACTTCTCGCTCTTCCAGCACGGGCTCCAGACTGCGATGTTGGACGCCAGTGCTTCGCCGATATCAGACTCCTCAGATGAGCAAACAGCCCACCGAGAAGGGTTCCTGAGAAGGATTTTGGACGACCAAGTCCAAGTCGGAGAGTACCAAGGGCCGGCCGCGGCCATCAACCAGTGGAGGTGGTACTCGGCGTCGCACGACAACCTGCAGTGTGAAATTGTCTCAGTGACGGCTTACGGCACGGAGGACCATCCGATCGTCGAAGTGTTGACGAAAATGATCGGGGTCATCTCGAACGACACATTTCGCATCCTATTTCCCGGTGCGAGCGATAACGAGGACCTCAAGCAGCGGTTTCTCGGGAAGCAAGTCACATACTCGTGTCGCCACATGTACGAGTTCACGACCGACAATAAAGTGGCGGTGGAGAGAGCCGAGATTGATTTCATTCGGGGCCTCCAGGAGGCGAACTGCGGACTCATGGACATCGCCGAGCTTATGAGCCACTGCATCGTCACGCCCCAGGGCGTGATCCCGGACGCGACGGCCACTCCATCGACCGCGGCTCTGCAGGCCCCGGCGAACTCCAAGCTATGTGTTGAATTTTTGTTGGCTGATTGAATGGACGGCAGCTGTGCGTATTAGTATTGAAACCAGACGCCTGCCTTCTGTCGTCGATGTAGTGATATGATGAGTGTAGTTATCAACGGGATTATCAGTATGAATATATCCAGTCGATGTCCAACAGACGACTGTCTCCCTCAGTTTATGTAATTCCAGTGGGAGCCATCTGCTACTCTGCGCTGTGTTCTTGGTGCACTGACAGAAGCTCCAAAGCTGCCGCAACCCCCTCATGGATAGCATTCGCACACAACCACACGTTTCCCTCTGAATTGCTACCACAAAAGATGAGAGCTTCAGGAGGGCAGATATCAGGTTTGCCAAGAAACAGCAACGGTGCAAGCCAACCAATTTCTATGATTGGCCTGACAAGAGGGGTCTCCTGCAGTGACACCGAACCAGTCTCTGCAAGAGTCCTCTCCCAATCGCTGAAATAATACGTGCTGGTGTGGCCCTCCCACGAGAGGAGAACAACTTGCGTCTGGTAAGGCGTCTTCAGCCGATCGCCGACTTCTTCAATGCTGCACAGCAAAACAGATCCCCTTCCCCTCGTCTTTGCCGTATGTGCGAGTATTTTTGCAGCGAAAATGGATTGTCAAACTCCTTCTTCCTGTCAAACGCTCAAGTCGTTGTCAGTTTCATGGTTCATTGCGAAGAGCGAATTCTTGCAACGTCCAAGCGTCAACGAATGACGAACAGCGAGCGCGGCAAGATCTTCCGCGCGCGTCGCAAGAAGTTCATCCTGCGGCTGGAAGACGAGGTGGCGGCGCTGCGGATTCGTGTCGCAGAGCTTGAACTCACGCGGAGTCTTCTCCGCGATGGACGCCAATTGCACACTGCACGATATTCTCCACCTAGGCCGCTTGTGCGGATCACTCGCGATTATTTCAGCTTCTGTCGGCATGGTCTACGTGAGAATTCGAATCTTTCACAAGTGGACACGTTCACATCGAAGAATTGCGAGGGGGCGAGCACTCGAGAGAATTTCTTGAAGAGCATCAAGGACGAAAACGTCCGAGTTGGAGAATTTACTGGTGCAGCTGTCGCAAACGCGCATTGGCGTAGTCGCCCGATGGCTCATGATCACGTTCGCTGCGAGATCGTGTCGGTCAAGACGTACGGCTCCGAGGACCTTCCTGTTGTCGAAGTGGTCACCGAAGTGAGTGAGACTATCTCAAACGAAACATTTCGCACTCTTTTCCCGGGCGTCGTTAACCGAGGAGATCTGAAGCTGCGATTTCTTGGGAAGGAGGTGAAGTACTCATGCCGCCATGTGTACGAGTTCACGGGTGAGAACGAAGTAGCGGTGGAAAGAGTCGAGATCGATTTGATCAGGGGACTGGAGAAGGCTGGGTGTAGGCTAAGAGATATCGCTGAGCTGATGAACCATTGCGTCGTCTCGCCCTTTGGTGTGACTCCGGATCCGAAGGCTCCAATGCCACGAGAACTGCCAGTGCTTTCCAAGCCCCACGATGCCCAACCTTCCAAGCTCTGCCTGCGGTTCTTGTTGGCTGACTGACTGACCACAAGGCGGGAGAACTCGTGGTGATGGTGTAAACTGGGTGTGTATTGCAAGACTCTCTCGACCCAATAAAAAGACTTTGGCATCCAAACCCAATAAAACGAAGGCAGTCGCCGATCCCACTACTTCTTTCTCGCCATCTGGTTCTCAGCCGTCGCGTCATTCCCGAGCCAGTTGACAAAGCAGGAGCACGAGTTGTCACATCGGCATCCAGGCTGCTCAACTCTAAAGTGCATAGCCAACCCCCCGAAACAGCCAGTTTGTGCTGGACTATCGCTACTTCTCTCAGACCCCAACAGCTTCTATAATAGAGTCGTTTTCCGCGCGATTGACCTGCATTTTACGGTGTGTGGGAAACTACGAAAGAGGCACCTCAAGTTGCTCTACACGTTGAAGTCCGCGGCGATTCTCGAGGGTGGGAAAATTGCCATCTGTGAGGTGATGCGATAAAGTTTGAAGCGCTAGGCTACTACACACGCTCACTTCTGACGCGGGCAACGATTGCTCATTGACCCAGACTTGTGACGAATCAGCTGCTCCTCCCAAACCTCAAGCACTCGTGTCGTGACGACCCTGACGCTTGCTCAGCAAATGCTTGAGAGAGTGAGTGCTAATCTGTTTGTGGCAAGGGTTTGACCTCCCAAGACCTCTTCTGAGCACATTCCACGGCGCAAGAGGCTTCCCGCTCAACTAGAAGTCGACAGTTGCGTGAGCACGTCGTCGATTTAAGGCTCGTTGGGAATCTGTAGCGCAGTGAATGCCCCGTCCGCAACTCGCCTTTCATGCCGACCCGGAAGGCTAATCGACGAATACCTCTCTCACTTCAAGCAGCTTCTTCAGTACAAGTGGCGAGTCGACAGCACATTGCGAATGGCCAACCTAGAGTCGAGTTTGCACAGAGTTGAAGGATGAGAGCGTCGCTGTTGGAGATTACGGCGGACCAGACGCCGAACGCCACCTTAAAGACACCAGGATGAAGGATGTTAAACTTTAATATCCTTCATCCTGGTGTCATCGACGACGGGAAACTCCCTTGGCAAAGACGTGGCCTACACTCGTACCCCTCACTATGAGTTCACAGATGACAGCGAAGTCTCAACAAAGATATTCGACATCAACCTGATCGCAGGATTGGGGCACGGCTTTGCTTTGCACGGGATTGCCGCGATGAAAGTTCTGTGTGATCACTCCATGGATTGATGAGAGAATCAGTCGTAGAAGAGTTCATCAATGGAGCTCTTCAACAGGTCTGCTTTGACTCCCCATTGGACCTCTTGGTGGGCTCTGACGTGAAGCTTTAACTCTAGCGCTAATAATCAGCTAAGGCGCGAGCGCGACGTGGTTTTGCGTTGACCAAGCGACAAAGCGCCTTCGAGTTGTTCAGTTGCCGTCATTGAAAAAATAGACGAGGCGATATCACAATAGTCGCACGAAAGTATTGGCACTTGCGCGCAGCGAAGCTACTCATTTTCACCAAGGAATACGGCCAAGTAGATCATCTCAATGCCTCAAGACGGATTCCGCAGCATTTGACCATGGTCGAGGCTTCCACACGTTCTTGATGCCAACGACTGGACTCCAACTTTACCGTAATCATAATTTGCATCGTTATCAAAAGGTTATAATACATTGGGTGTCAGATATCATGATTGTAATACGACTGTCATTATTTAAAAATAAATTAAAGATGTTGATAGGTTGATAGAAGCCAAGATTACAACTCACCATCGATTCCTCTCTTCCTTTGGGCCATGGCCTTCAACCGTTGCGTCATCGAGCGTGCATGATGTGCATGCCTCACGTGTTGGCTGATCATTCGGCGGACTTCGAGCTCCTACGGTACTGTATTTTAATTACCCACGGATTCTCGAACTGCCCTTCGGAGTGTGACGAAAGATTGTGCAATGCGTCTCCACCAGCATCTGGTTCCGCCCGTTGCGTCACCTACGACTCGCACAAGTCTACTCCGACCACAAAAGCGAAGTTTATGTGCAAGGATCAGATACCTGGAGGAAGACGGAAGGCTCAAATGGCCGTAGACTCGTCGCGAGTGAACTTCTGTCGCACATGAGGCAAAATGTGCAGTCATCTCTATGAATTTTCTGGAAGTCACTTGTTCCCAGTAGGCCACATGTCCAAAGACATGTGAGCTGAGTGCGAGCTTGTGAGTTCTTGGTGGGAAGAGCCACCTCAACTTGTTCCACATGTTGTCCGAGTGTGGCTGATCTGTCTTTGCCAGCTTTACACTACGTAGCCCAACAGCCCTCGAAGAACGAGATGATTGCCCACTGACCAAGACCAGATCGATTACCCACGCTTCATCCGTTCGTAGTTTGACTCGAGGCTTACGCACAGAAAGCAATCTCCATGGCACCGCGTACTCGCCGACCGAAGACCACCTGCGAGCGCAGCAGGACCTTCCGCGCTCGCCGGAAAAAGTACCTCGCGCAGCTCGATGCGGACATCGCGAGGCTCCGTGAAGACATTGCGAGCCTCGAGTCAGCACGCGACGCGGCCCAAAGCCGATGCAGACTCCACTTGTCGCGCTTCACGCCGACCGATTCACTCGCAAAGCTCATCCTCGAGTACATCCGACTGTTGGAGAATTGCGTCGAGCACAAGTGGCGTGCCGAAGCATGCGATGTGACGTCTACAACAGCGAACGTTCAAGCGACTGCCGAGAGTGTCTTCGTTCGAAGCATCATGGACAAAAACGTTATCATCGGGGAGTATTCGGGCCACCAGGCGGTGCTCAACCAGTGGCGACGATATTCCAGGACGCTCGACCAGTCCCAGTGGGAGATTGCATCAGTCACATTGTCAGGAGCTCATGATCATCCGATTGTCGACGTACGAGGCACAATTCACGGCACGATCTCGGACGATACCTTTCGAATACTCTTTCCAATGCACGCAACCACGAGTATCTCACGCAGCGATTTCTTGGACGAAAGGTTTCCAACCCATACCGTCTTCACTACGCGTTTACTCTTGACAACAAGGTTGCTTTGGAGAAAGGCAGCATCGACTGGGTCAAAGGACTTCAAGATGCTGGTTTTGCACTGGCTGACATTGCCGAGCTCATGAGATTCTTCGTCGTCACCTCAGACGGCGTCATCCCTGACCCGGAGGAAATGCCACCGCGGATTCCAGAGCATTGCTTTCTCAAGGCTTACCTGGAGGCTCAGTATGCTTGCCCTACATACATTTGACGTGGAGATAGGGGATGGAAATGATAACTTGTTGACTAAATGGTGATTGAAAAGATGCTAAAACTAAACGCGGCTCTCGACCTGCTTGCCATATCCGTCGTTGTACTCCTCGGGGTAGATCTTGAGCCACGCGCTGTGGAGCGTCTGGTACTCATCCGGGCGCGTAATCTGCCATCCGTGTGGGTCCTCGGCCCAGAGCACGAACACGGTCGTCACGGCGCTCGCGATGACCGACATGAAGAGGTTGTTGGTCGCGTAACCAATGAGGAACGCAAACAAGCCGATCACGGCGTCCGGGTGCTTAAACATCGCGAGGCGCTCCTTGTCCGCATCATCGACCATCTTGATGGCAATGTAGGCGGTGATGGCGCCAATGGCGATGTTGCCGAGGAAGAAGACGTTGTTGGTGAGGTCGTCGTTGACGATGGCGCTCCAGCCCTTGCTCTTGAAGAGCTTGAAGACGTGGCGGCTCGCCGTGACGAAGCTGTAACCGTAGCAGCCCACGTACGTGTACGCGAAGCGGTTGAAGAACTCGATCCAGCTCTCGAGGCAGCCGATGATGCACGAGAGGCACGAGAAGAGACACGCGGCGACACAGTTGCCGCTCTGGCTGGCCATGGACGCGAAGATGTTGAGGATTGTGCGGATCGCTTCAAGGATCGCGACGATGAGCGAGCCGAAGCAGATCGAGCCGAGGTTGAGCGTGGCGGCCCGCAGCCAGGCGCCGAGCGTGATGAAGGGCGAGCTGCTGGCGTTCTTCCAGGCCGCGACCGTGCCGGCGACGGTGACAGCGATGATGTTCTTGAGCACGAAGGATCCCCAGAAGAAGACAATGAGCATGCTGAAGAGCACGCCGATGACGCCGCCGACCGAGGTTTCAATCTCACAGCTGTCCACGGTGCATCCGTTCACGACCTTGAGGTAGTCCGACTTGAACATGAGCCCGAGTGTGCCGACGATCCAGGCGACGCTCCAGGCGATGTTGACGAGCACCATGACGAGCGCGACGACCATGGTCATGGGCAGTCGAAGCGTGGCTTTGCCGGCGACCTTGAGGTGCGCAGCGGCGAACTTGACGCGCTTGCGGATGCAGACGGCGTAGAGCAGCAGCAGCAGCGCGAGCAGCCCAAAGACAATAGCGGGCCAGTAGTAGAAGCTCACGCCGCGGTCGTAGGCCTCTTTCGTGAGCACGTAGGCCGCGAGCACGGCGAGCAGGATCGTGCCGATGAGCGCGATCCAGATGAGCGCTTCGCCGGCGACGATCATGACGCCGATCCAGACGAGCGCCATGCCCATGGCGGCGAAGGCGCTCGTGGCGATGTACTTGAGCGCGACCTGGAAGCCGCTGTCCTGGCTCAGGCCCTCGACTTTGGTGGCGTTGATGAAGTCGTGGCCGTACGCGCCGGCGAAGACGACGGTCATGACCACGAGCGCGAGCCACACGAGCAGGAAGAAGACGTCGTTGCACTCGCGCTTCTGCTCGGGCGCCGCGTACGCGTCGTCGGCGCGCGTCTGCGAGCGACGGTAGTCGGTCGGCTCGTCGCCCATGGTGGTGCTGCTGGTGGGCTTGAGATGAAAAGTTGGTAAGTTGGGGAGTTGGCGAGTTGGTGTTGGACAGTCGGAAAGTGTTGGCGTTGGATACTGTACCCCCCTGATTTTTTTGGTTTTTGGGAAATGGAGGTGGGTGCCGGACACGAAAAAGGGCCGGTTACGGAACTGTCGCACAGCCACCAGCTGGAGATGGGAAGGATCGACCATCTTCTGCCAATAATTATTTCATAAAGGTACTAATATTGATAAATTGGAAGTTGTTCGTCGCGAACCTTAAATCAACTATTTTCACAGGTATTAATTATCGTGGTGGACATGCATGTCGCCACCCCCATCTGACAGGATGGCATACGGGAGAATTTAGGAAACGAATCTAAATTTCAAGAAAACTCCCAGGAGTAATCGCTTGATCATGCCCATCGACGACGGCCTCTGCCGCGAAGCAAACATGCGAAGGCTCCTTGTTTGCCTCGCGCGCGTAGAAGCGAGCGGAGGGGCCATCAGGAATCCGTCCACTGGCTTCTGAACACTCGCCAGGGAGAGGCGGTGCGCCCATCTCATCTCACAGCGAACAATCCATCAACCGAGGTTCATATCTCACGAGAAGCTTCAGTAAATAAGTAGTACGTAGTATTGACGCTTTTCAAGATCACGCGTCCTCGGAGGCGACGCTGAGCTTGTCTTTCATCTCTTGCTCGGCGAGCTGTCGCATCTGGCGCTCGAACTCCCACTCGGGGCTGCGGAACTCGTTCTCCATCTTGGCCATGACCACGGCCGCGAGGCAGTTGCCCAGCACGTTGGTGAACGTGCGAGCCATGTCCATGAACCAGTCGGCGCCCAGGATGAGCGCCACGGGCCACTGCGGGATGCTGAACTGGTCGAGCGTCGTGGCCAACACGATGACACTCGCCGAGCGCACGCCGGCGACGCCCTTGGACGAGACCATGAGCATGAGCACGATCAGGATCTGCTCGCCGAGCGACTTGTGCACGCCGGCGGCTTGCGCGCAGAAGACTGGCGCGAGTGCGAGGTAGAGCGTCGTGCCGTCGAGGTTGAACGAGTAGCCGAACGGCACGACGAACGCCGAGATGTGTGGGCCGACACCGTACGCATCGAGCGCGTCGAAGACCTTGGGGAGGGCAGCCTCCGAGGTCGCGGTCGTGTAGGCGATGATGAGTGGTTCACGAATCGCGACGAGGAACGTGATCGGATTGATCTTGAAGAGCACCATGATGGGTACGAAGACGCCGAGGATGAAGAGAATCAGTGTCGTGTACACGGTCGCGACCAGTGCTCCCAGACTGCTCAGTGCAGAGAGTCCGTGGGTGCCGATGGCGTTAGCGACGGCGAAGCACACGCCGACGGGCGCCAGCCACATAACGATGTCGACGAACTTGAACATCATCTCCATGATGGCACGAGAGAACGAGACGATCATGCGCTTCGGCTCGTCGTGGAGTTGCGCAGTCGCTGCGCCAATGAGAATGGATGCTACGAGCACTTGCAGCAGCTCAGAAGACCCAGAGCCACCCATCATCTCACCCCACGTCTTAGGCGCTAAGTGGTTAATCCACGCGGCGTACGTGAACGGAGTGGCCGAGGCTGGCGGCTTGTAGTCGCCTTTCTTCTTCAAACCACTCACTTCGCCCGGCCTGGCAATGTTGACGGCGATGAGGCCGACGATCAGTGCGATCGTGGTCACGATCTCAAAGTAGATGAACGACTTGAGCGAGAGTCGGCCGAGCTGCTTCATGTCACGCTGGTCCGCGATGCCGACAATGAGCGAAGACATGACGAGTGGGAAGACGATGAACTGGATCGGACGCAAGAAGAGCTCTCCGGTCGGCGCGGCCTTCTTGGCGAACGACGGAGCGAACTCACCCATGAGGATGCCGACGACCGTGCCAGTGATGATCCAGAAGGTCAACGACGTGGCCAAGACGCGAGGCAGCGTCTGGCTACTTTTGTCGCCCTTGGGCGTCGCTGGGACGACTTCGTATGGCTGGGGAGACATGCTGCGCGGAGAGCGAGTCGGTGAATGAGGATCTTTAGGTGGGCTTTTAGTTGGTGATCAAAGGATCAACCCACTAATTCTTAGATCGCGTCAAGGAGGATGAGCCTCGCTTCGTAGATTGTTGGGACGCTTGCGACCCTCGAATGCATTGGGTTCACCCACTGAACCTTCTTCGACGAGGCGCGGCAGTCAAACGTCTGTGTACCCATGATAGAAGATTAGTGGAGAGGAGATGGAGGTCAGAGCGTGAGACTCTCCAGCGAGGAAGACCACCTCACTTCAACATGAACCATCTCTGAGAAAACGAATGCCGCTCTATTATGATGGTGTGAGAAGCAGCATTTCCCCATCAACTATCGTTTACACCACCTTCATAAATTGATATGACGCTGTTCAGAAGACGCGACCTTTCTCACAAATGAGCGTGTTGTTAGTGATGGTTGCCATAGAGTTCGATCGTCCCAACGGGTCACACAAAACAGAAGGGCTTTGCACAACGTCAACTCTCTTCTGTGCGCCTCTTCTTCCTCCTTTGCGCGGGCTCTGCGTGGCTGCTGCATCGATCGCATGACTTGAAGAGACGGGCGTTTGAAGCGATGACCTCTCGGCCTTCCTTGGACTCCATGAACTTGAGCCTGCAAGCACTTAAATTTGTAGTAAACGGGCACGCGCCATGTGTGAGCAACTCGATCAGAATTTGCGTGGCGTCATTCCTTCTTTGCTCGCTCATATCGATGCGGAACGCATCCCATGCTCTTGTCATTGCTGACTCGTCCCCATGGACGGCTTTGGTCCCGTACTTCTCCACGAGATGTGTGAGTAGTAAGTTGACGAGAATGAGGTTGGACGAAGCGACAGCATGACTCAATGCGGTCTCTCCATTCGAATCGTGGAGACGTGGGTCCGCCCCGCCTTGAAGGAGGATGCGGACGATCTCCTCGTGCGCCGAGACGTTTCTTCCGCATTGGGAGCGAGCTGCCACCGCTATCAACGCGGTCCTTCCGTTGTGGTCCCTGGCATCAACGTCAGCGAAACCTTCGCTAATTAACGAGCTCACTGCATCAGGCCACTCGAAGGTTGAGGCTTGCATGAGAGCTGAAGGCTTGAACGTTGGTCCCAGTCGAAGAAGATGCTGGGTATGTCGCGGAATATCCTGCTCCTCATCTTCAGGCAAATTTGCGCCGACCACTATTCTGCCGTGCTTGATGATCGAATCGATCTCGGGAGGAGTTGCTGAGCTCCAAGACGACCACGCTTGGATCGACGCGCCGTGTGATACCAACACGGACACGACGTCTTCAGAGGTTGCCATGGACAACGAGTTATCCAGCGCCTGCTGCTGCTGGGTCGGCGTCAGATACTGGCTGAATACGACGGACGATAGGATAAGCTCCACCGCCGGCGCCCATTTCGCCATGGGCGCCTGTTGAAGCAGACTGGGAAGCACGTACGCCAGGGTCTCACCCATGAACGCCGCTCGCTCGTCCGCAAAGAACCACTCGATCACCTCGTAGCTTCTCTTCCACGCCGCCAGCGTGAAGAGCTTCTGGGGATGGTACTGGCTGTCCTGACGATGCATCCAGTACCACGGAAAGACGTTTACCTCTCGGCCCTGCACGCGCGGGGGCTCGCGTCCGCGGCGTGCGATGTACGCGTTCGTCTCTTCGATCTCACGCCTCACCGAGTCGAGTGCCATGTACTCGACCATGGTCGCGAGGTCCACTCTCTCCATCGCGACCTGGAACTCGTACTTGGTCGGCGGATCGCTGGGCCGCGCACGGCGGAGCGACCGGAGCTCCTCCTTCGTGTAGTATCGACGAAAGGAACGTGTGCGAGCCATGGGAACTTGCGAAGTGAGAGTGGCGAGTCGACGACCAATTCCAAAGTCCAACTGAGCAGTGGCACCGTTAGTGAAGGTCGCGCGTGAACCCAGTCAAGCGAGGAGGATGGGGAACGGATTGACCACAATGCACACGGAATGTATTACTTTTCTCGAATCCAGGCGCCGTGGCACTCTCTATCATGCAGCGGCGAATGGGAATAACAGACTAGGCTTAAGCCTCGTGCTTGGCGTTCGAGGCGACGCTAAACTTCTCCTTGATCTCCTCGTCGGCGAGCAGACGCATCTGGCGCTCGTGCTCCCACTCGGGCGTGCGGAACTCGTTCTCGAGCTTGGCCATGACCACGGCCGCGAGACAGTTGCCCATGACGTTGGTGAACGTACGAGCCATGTCCATGAACCAATCAGCACCGAGGATGAGAGCGACCGGCCACTGCGGGATGTCGAACTGGTCAAGCGTCGAGGCGAGCACGATGATACTGGCCGATCGGACACCGGCGACACCCTTCGAGGAGACCATGAGCAGCAGCACCATGACGATCTGCTCGCCTACCGACTTGTGGACGCCAGCAGCCTGGGCACAGAAGACCGAGGACAGAGCGAGGTACAGCGTCGAGCCATCGAGGTTGAACGAGTAGCCGAACGGCACGACGAACGCCGAGATGTGCGGGCCAACGCCGTACGCGTCGAGGGCATCGAAGACCTTGGGCAGGGCAGCCTCCGAGGTCGCGGTCGTGTAGGCGATGATGAGCGGCTCACGCATGGCGGTGAGGAAGCCAATCGGGTTGATCTTGAACGCGAGCATGATAGGGCCGAAGACAACGATGATGAAGATGATCAGCGTGACGTAGACCGTGAGCACAAGAGCACCAAGGCTGCTGAGAGCCGAGAGGCCGTTGGTGCCGATGGCGTTGGCGACGGCGAAGCAGACACCGAGCGGGGCAGTCCAGATGACAATGTCGACGAACTTGAACATCATCTCCATGACAGCGCGCGAGAAGTTGAGGATGATGCGCTTGGGCTCCTCGTGGAGCTGGGCCGTGGACACGCCGACGAGGATCGAAGCGACGAGCACCTGGAGAAGCTCGGACGAGCCCGAGCCGCCCATCATCTCACCCCAGGTCTTGGGCGTCAAGTGGTTGATCCAGGCCGCGAACGTGAACGGCGTGGCGGTCGAGGACGGCTTGTAGTCGCCCTTCTTCTTGATGCCGCTGGCATCACCGGGCTTGGCGATGTTGACAGCGAGCAGACCGATGATGAGCGCGATCGTGGTCACGATCTCAAAGTAGAGGAACGACTTCCACGAGAGGCGGCCCAGCTGCTTCATGTCGTGGTGGCCGGCGATACCAACCACGAGCGACGACATGACAAGCGGGAAGACGATGAACTGGATCGGACGCAAGAAGATCTGCGCCATCGGCGCGGCCTTCTTCGAGAACGTCGAGGCATACTCGCCGAGGAAGATACCGATGACCGTGCCGACGACGATCCAGAACGTGAGCGACGTGAGGATCTTGCGGCTCAGCGACTTGTTGCTCGGCGCGGTCGGCGGCTCGACGGCCTGGTACGGCTGCGTGGGGGTGGCCTTGGGGGACGCAGTCATCGTGGTTTCGAGTCGGGCTTGGACAAAGGCTCGGAAGACGGCGAATTCGCAAGTGAGCTCCTCAGCAGGTCAGGTCCAAACGCCGCCAAGGGATCTGTTGGCACCCACGAGCAGACGGCAGGACGGTGTAGGTTCAAGCTGATATTGTACGAGAAGGTGGTCGTGCGAGCGAGAGGGACCTCCCTCACCCGACAAAGATTGAGCGGCTCTTCTTCGCGCGTTTCGGCCACGTCAAAGCAGGCAAGAGAAAAGACCGTGGAATCGAGGGAGGAGGGTTTTAACCTGGCGAGCGGGTACAACTCCATCCTCGCCATATTGGGAGAGACCGTTGACCGTTGCCCCACAAAGGTCCCTGTGGGCTGCCAACTGTTGGAGTGATCCATGTTCTTCGTCTCTCGAGGAAGAGCCAACCAGAGGCGATCCATGGCCGAAGAGCGAATGCGAAACCGATGTCTTTCTCGACAGGGAGAGAAATCTCGCGGCCAGCTGAGAATGGAACTCGGCGTGAGACCGGAACCTTTCTGAGCAAGGGCATCGAGTAAAAAATTGGTCCAAAGCTCGAGAAACACGCAAATAGAACGGGAAGACGAGCAAAGCGCCACGCTCGACACGCCATCACTTGGGTGCACACTTGGCCTGAGTATGGAGAGCCGGAGTGGGAAAGCGACGGCTGGAGAGCCGGATTGACGCACCTGCGTGACGCCGCCCGGTGTGTGCAAGCGCCTGCGGGAGATGGGATGGGCGCACCATGGGCGAGACTGAGCGCTCGTCAAAAATGAGACGACCGACCGTCGGATTTCTCTCGCTCAACCCAAGGAAATCCCGAGGCGGTTATCTCTCTCCCTGCTCGCCCACGAAGGAATCCTCTTTTCAGAATCTCGTTGCATCTCTCGATTGGGTTCGCATGCATGGGGGGCACTGTATCCATTTGAGAGAAGAGAGTGTACACGCTGGAGATAGGCGCCTCGTGCCTGAGGCCGGGCGGGCCCAAAGGCGAGTTGACTGAATTTCGCACGGTGATGGGCAACACGCTCCGGCCAAAAAGGCAACTCTCGCATAAACAGGGCGGGTCTCGTCCCGTCCCTTTCTGCATCTTTCTGAGACCCAGAGATTGCTTCTGGAGCAATCTCAAATGCAAAATTTGACAATTTCGCCGGCCGATCATCTCATTTCCGCCGTCGCGGCTTTCTTTCGGGTCTCCGCGACGCCACGAAAGGCGCCTCGTGTCGTTGTCTCTTTGCCGTTGGAGTTTTGATGGAAGTCACGCTCGTTGAGCTGACTCGAAGAGGTCCTTCCAGAGTCTTCGCACAGCCCCTTCCCGAGAGATCCGCACTAGATTCTAGTGTGTCAAAGGGTTAGGTGGATCGCGTCGCATCATGGTGGCGCGAGGGACCTTGAAGCGAACCCTGGCGCTCGTGTCCACACGGACTGACCGCTTCAAGGTTCCAGAAAGAGTTTTCTCCTTGTTGCGTTTTTTGGTTGGTTGCGGGTTTTTGTTGTGTCGCGCGGTGCGCATTCTCAATATTCCGGAATCCGATTTCGCGCACGTCTCCCGTATTGATGGGATGCGTATGTACACTTTTTGGTCGATCTTGTTCTCATCGCACTGGTGGCACTGACCACTGCAACCGCGTTCTCGTGCTGAGGGTGATCATGTATCCTCACGGTCTGTCCAACGCGAAGAGAATCCGAGCGAGTCGGGAGGATTTTGTTGCCAGAGAGATGATAGATCTTTTCTCGGTCGCTGTAGGCTGCAACACCCCGATCAGAAGCCATCAACGGCAGATTGTGAATTCCCAACCACCATGACTGATCTTCTGTTTGCCTGACAAGTTCGGGCAATCGCTTGCCGTCATCACGTTACAACATCTCACCGGACCAATCTCAGTCCGCGGAAGCGAGCCAATCTTCTGATGTGTGGTCTTTTGACCCCGATTTGCCCATGGCGATTTCCCAAAAAGGCCAGGCGTGTGTGTTGGAGGGTACGTCAGAAGAGTTGCCCGCAGCGAGTTCCAATGTCATGTCGTCGGACCCCGAATACATGAGAGCCAAACGGCCCGCAGCTTGTTATCGCTGCTTTAGTCAAGACAAGGACGCCCGAAGATATCCTGAAGGAGCTGCCGCACAAGACTAGACTCCCATTTTGACTGATCCACAAGTTTACCAGAACGGAAGGGTTAATCTATGCGTGAATTCAAGAAGGCAAAGGACCATCGAGTGAACGCGACTAACTCAGCCGAATATGATGGGGAGCGTTGCAATCTCTTGGAGTTGGTTTCTGCTCAAATCTATCAAATCTAACCAAGCGAACTACACAAAGAACTGAGATCGACGCTTCTACTCTGGAGACCTCCCATCCCACGACGCCGATTTCGCTGCCCTGATATGGCTCAACCTTCTCGCTGCGAGTCACCTCGTTTGTAACGTGAGACAACCACAATTGAGCTTCTTCTGCATTGTGAGCCCACGACGCCTCGACGAAAGTCGCCACCAAACTCTCCATGATCTGGGGAGTTCATACCCTTCTCAGAGTAGTCATTTTTATGTGCGTTATGACACATCTCCCCGGCGCAGTTGACAACGGGTCGGGTTCACGACACTGTTCCCGACAACAACACCTTGTTGTTGGGTTCAACCCACCTGATCCCAAGGTCACAACCCATTACAAAACAACCCACGATTTCCTCGAGCGCAATGCCTAGTCATCGTCCTTGTTCCGCATGTATCTGACAGCTGAATATACAATCCTCCATTCTCGTGCATCTGCTTTGGTATTAGAAACAAGAAAGCAGATGCACGAGGATGGAGGAACGCTGAGATGTCCGCCCAGATCTTGAGGTCATACCTCCAGATCCGGGCTGACGTTTATGAATCGGAAATGTGTGCAAGTCTCTGATGAACGTCACGCGCGACGCGTTCCAGCTCGCGATCGAGTCCGGCGACCTGGCGACGATCGCGCGCTTCGTCTCGCAGGACGCCGTGCAACAAGAAATCCACGAGGACAACCGCTCGATCCACGACAATCCAGACCTCAATTCAACGCGGTCGCAACACTCATGGTACTGGCATGAACGCCTCGGGAGCGGGTTCACACCAGGGCCGCTGTTCGCGCTTGTGGCCGCGCGAGGCTTCTTACACGTGATCGAGTGGTTCTATGCACCACCACAGGTCGAGATCATAGGCGCCACTCTTGCGCATACGCTCCCACTCGCGCTGAGGTGGGCCGCGACGGGAGAGAGGATGGCAATCGCCGAATTCCTACTCGAGTCTCCGGTATTCCTCAGGCTGCTGGGCCCGTCGCAACAACAAAATGCTCTTGATGAGGCTCTACGCTCTGCTGTGTCGCCGGAAATGGTCAGTCTACTCGTATCGCACGGCGCAGACGTCCAGCAGTGTTGCTTTGACGGACATTCTCGGGTTCCTGTGGTCGAGTCGCTAGCTGATCATGGCATCGTTTTGATAGGGCAGAATCTTCTGAATCCCTCCCAACTTTCGTGGTGTCCCGAGCCAGTGGTGGGTGCTCTTCTCCAACTCGGTGTCAGTTTGGGGGACTCGCCGCTCCACACAGCAGTGGCATCAAGGAATGCTGGGTTCGTGCGCCTCCTCCTTTTGATGGGTACGCTTGATGTAGACTCGACGACCAGTGAAGGCAAGACGGCGTTAATGGAAATGTATTGGCGA
Organism: Pythium myriotylum; assembly: GCA_023091665.1. Classification (NCBI taxonomy): domain Eukaryota; phylum Oomycota; class Peronosporomycetes; order Pythiales; family Pythiaceae; genus Pythium; species Pythium myriotylum. The sequence goes on from JALJCQ010000014.1 coordinate 693,247, forward strand.
CACTGTGGCTCGAGAGACGGACATCACAATGAAGGATGCTCACATCACCGCCGAATTTTTGAGGAGTTGGTACGTTTCGGAACAGACATCGAACTCCGCGATAAAAATGGCTACACGGCGTTGCACTACGCAATCCGAGACAATAACCAGAGTTTGTTGAGTTATTGCTCGCGCGTCAAGTCGAAAGCAAAGGTCTAGGCTCGGTCCACGTCGACACAACATCACTTGAAATTGCTTTCGAGAAGCTTCGGGAATCTGGAAACGACGCAGCGCGGCGTGTGGTATTGACCATGCTCCGATTCGGTGCGTGCGCAATCGCTCTGGGCACGAAGCCTCGCGACTTCTGCAGAGCCATTCCAAGCGACGATCCGGGTATTTCACTGAACCCAAGTATCTTTGAGCGCTGCCAAACTCGCGGTGTTGAGTTATCGGATGACGAGGACGACGAAGATAACGAATGAGATAGGTGAGTTTGTCTTTCTCGAGCTGGACCGGCTGTGGAGTCAACGTGGTGAACCCATGGGTATTCTTTTGACATTGAACTATCACGATATGTGTCGAAGGGTTTGGACGTTCCGAGATGGATCTATCCATCTCGGAACGAGTCATACATGCTCAGCTAAACCTAATTGCTACGGTAACAGGTTGAGTTGAGCTTAGGAAATAGGACGAGTTGAGCGTGTGTGACTCGTCGCGGAAGCATGAAGTGAGCAATTGCAGTGACCATGAATCTTATGTCCGCGCAGTATCGAATCCCCATAACCGATAACGATCTTCAACTCCATCCTCACGAAGCATTGCCCGCAGGACTTCATTCTACACGTTTCAACCAATCGATCATTTCGTGGTTGAGCAACCCCTACACCCAACTGCCCGCACGACCCCTAACCGTAAAGATCCTCATTGGAGGCCGACAAGCTCATCAGCATCGGCTTCTCCGAAGTCTCGACGCCCCCACGACCGGATTCGCTCACTTCCTCTTTCGCCACGTGTCGCCAAGAAGACTGAAGCTGGACAACTCAAATTCCTCTCCTAGGCCGTCGAAGTGAAATGGTGTGAATGATGCACGTTGCACAAGATGATGATGATGAAAGTTGGAGTCTATTGGGTTACAACTGTGTGAACGCCTATAGCTTTGGATATGCAATGACAATGCGCGGTGCATGTCGGGCCAAGAGAAGCGTGGTGGTCGCCACGAGGGGGGGGGGGGGGGGGGGGGTCACCATGATGGGAGCAAAGATCCCCGTTCCGGGACGGTCGGATCCGGTGACGTGCCGCTATGGTTTCTTGAACACACAAACGGCAGTGGCAGCAGTTTATCGCCTCCGAGGGCTGGCAATCGAGTGATGACGCTCAATATTCGCCATGAGGTAACTGCACTTGCCGGTGGGGGCGGTCGGGCCGCCATGGGTCGGTGTAGCGCGTGGGTCAGTCCTTCGATTGACACACGCGGTCCGTGATGGAGGTATCTCCTTGGGGGGGCAGAAGCGGTGCAGCGCACACTTCTGGTGGTGGTGAAGCAGCCGCCGCTAGGGCGCTCAATCTTCAATCCTACGGAAGCAGCTGAAACAGTCTTGCAAGCGTCGCACGTTTTCTTCGATCAGAGCAAAGCAAGTGAAGCGATCTCGCAAGCGCAGCACGGTCTTCGAGGGGAGGGAGGGGGGAGGGGGGGAGGAGGCTGAGCCTCGGGGAAAGCGCGGCCTTGATGTCGGGAGCGTCGACAGCGTTGCTGAGTGAAGAACTCCTGAAGAGAGCTTGCGGGCACCGAGGCTCCGCAGTCGTCTGGTGACTGGGGGGAGGGGCCGCGATAAGGACGCGCACGAGCTCGCGCTCGCTGCGGTCATCGCCGGCCGTTGGCACGCGCGGGGCGCGCCGACCTCTTGCTCGCGTTCGCTTCCATGCTCTTCCCACGTCGGGCTTGCCACCAGCTGCCGTCGTGGCCGCCACTACACTTGGTTTCCGTATGCAGGGCGACTTTCATCGGCCACGTGGCAGCTGGTGGCTGGGAGCCAGAGCCGAGGCCTTGGTCCGAAGAGTGGTGGTCACTTGAGCTCGAGGTTGAAAGTTTGAAAGTGCACGTTGCACAAGGTTTGCGGCAATCAAGACAGGTCGCTCAGAATCTGGTGTGGGAGGATGGCGGATAGCGTTCTTTCCACAGACTGAGTGTTGAAGACGTTCTAGAAATCGACGTGAATTGGAAATGGTGGCATCAGTCTGCTCATGAATAGCCCTCTTATCCACGAGTAGTTATGGCCATGCGGTTGACGGTGCCTGTCGACTGCCAGATACGTATGCGTCGCAGTTGATCTGCTCCTCATTTACCACAACGAGGACATCATGCTATGGTGAAAATCACCGTAGCATGATGTCCTCGTTGTGGCAGGCAGTGCTTGGCTCTGGTGGACACTGGTGTTATGGTTGAACATTAACACTTCGTGATTATCCCTGAAGTGGGCATACGTACAGAGTGGGTAGGGGGCTACAAATTCCAAGTAAAGTACAAGGTAGCGTTCCTTACATCGCCACATATTTTACTGTGATTCGATTTTGATTGTGGAAGACGCTCTAGGCGTCGGGGTGGACCCTAGAGAGATTGCTGGTAATGGCGACAGCAGTCAGCCAGCTTATGAATAGCTCCCTAATCCACGGTTGCTATGGGCATTCATTTGGCGGCGCCTGTCGACTGCAAGATGCTTCCGCGTCGTCATCCATCAGCTCATTGCCATATGAGGATATCATCATACGATAAGAATCGCCCTACAACCAGTGTTTGTCCTTGCCAGCAGTATCTAGCTCACAGTGTGAGAGAAACGAAGACACGAGCATCTACCTCTTTCCAAAAGCCAATGGTCCATCGAAACGAATCACGAACTGGTGATTTACTGTCGTGGATAACAAGAAGACAGTTCGCATGGTCCCTGCTCCTTCCACCACAGATGGCAAGATTCTTCTGGCACTGTTGAGTGCAATGCCACTCAATAACTCGTGCGCACACGGGAGGCGAAAGTCAGCATCACGTCTGTCCTCAACACGCCAAAGAAATTATGGTAAACGCACGGAACGCCAATCGGTTTATTACGCAGTTTCCCTGCCGGTGTTCCCGATATTACTTCCAGCCAATTCCTCGCGTCGCGAGATGGTTTTGTAATATTTGATGCTCTCACTCACACTTAACCGTAACAACAGACTGGTACTGTACCGAGAGCTTAACACTGCGCAAGCAGCGAGAGATCTTGCCATGACCTGCAAACTATTCACTGCAACTCAACACGCTTGATGCTTCGGCAAATCCTCCCCAAGAAAGACAATACCTGGAAGACCATCTAGAAGACAGATGGTTTCGCCGAATGACTTCACCTCTCCAGTGAGGACAGCCCACTCCCCTCCGAGTCTTTCTCTCTGGCCAACACCGCCAGTACTCGATCTCTCATTCTGAAATTCACCTTCAACCTCACAAGACATCTTTCCTATCATCCTCCCGCTCTTCGATTACGATGGTCTCCTCCACCACCGCTCTCTCGGCCATCACGGTCACTGCGCTCGCAGCCTTGGGTTCGGTCGACGCTCATGGCACACTTTCCAAGCCTGCGGTTAAGTTCACAGGCCCAACATCATCCTTCGATCCCGGAAGCTACGCGACGATCGTGCCCCGGGACTCGCTGACACCTGTCAACGGTGAGAGCTGGATCAACGAAAAGGAAAGCCCCAAACATGCGGAGGTTTTTGATCACGCGTTCAAGGCTTCGAAGTACAAGACGCTCAGGGAGTTCATAACAGCCAAGCAAACACTTCGTGGAGGCCGCACTGGGCCACCGCGCACGCTCGAGTGTGGCTTCACGGACCCTACGAGCGGCGACGTGCAGCCGTTGGCCGATCAAGTCGAGTATTATTAAGGTGGGATGAACCATGATGGGCCGTGCGAGATCTGGTGCGACAACGAGATTGCGCTGCCATATAACGCCAACTGCCGACTGGCCTACCCCGGCGGTAAACTCCCGTACCAAAAGGCCAAGTGCGTCGGCAAGAAGCGCCTGACGGCGTACTGGCTGTCGCCGGCATTGGTTTGGGAGGTGTACACCCAGTGTGCCAAAATCGGGAGCGGCACGCGGTCGCTTGACTTTGACGACCTCGCTGAGATGACTTCGCACAACACCACAGATGTAGACGAGTAGGTCGTCACGGGAGATGAAGGGGCCACACACGCCGAGAGGAAGAAGACGATCAATACTGTCTTCAACAATGACCCCACCCCTGAGGCGCAGGAGACCAGCAACGAGTCGGATTAGTTGATCCTCGCACAGGTTTTGTACTAGTGAATGTGCTCAGTGTCGTAGTATCCTCCAAGCATTTTAATGAGACACGTGTGTGTATGATGCCTCGCTGGACCGATTTGGGAGCTTCAGCCGTATCGGTGCCTCACATCATCTGGGGACGCCAAGTCGCAACGCCATTGTGGGCACGGAGTCTGCGGGCGCTCGATGGACGCGGCCGCGAAGACTGATCTCATGGCTGCAGTCTACACATGTGGGCTTCCACGTCTAGCACAAGATCTGGGAATAACCCACTCTCCCCACGTTTGTTCTTCTTCGCTTCAGAAGTACGAGAACGTGCGGCTCCTGTGGCTTTACCATCACACTCGACAGCTTGCTGATAGCTCAGCGTGCGCCACTGGCGCTTCTTCGGGGGCGCACGCACCACAATGTCAGCTCTGCGTACAATGGCTGCCGAAATTCTCGCTGCCATCCGTCAATGCAGACGAGCGTCAAGTGGCTTAACGCTGGTCTGCTTTGACAGACGACTTGGGCTTGAGTCAATCCCAAGTCGTCGAACTGCTCAGGAAAGTAGAGCCGTTTGAGGACGCCGAAGCGGGCAGCAGCGTTCGCGCGCAGAGGTCGAGCAGATGACCGAAGATAAAGCGCAACGCGTACGTACCCTAGCGGCTTGTTACCCGCGCGCGTGAGATCGGATACGATGGCATAAGACAGAGGTCACGCCGTCGTCGCCGTGGCCGTGGTGACGTTCCGCCACGCGCAAGCGCGACCTCTGGCTTTTCCTTGAGGCTGTTGCCGTGGATTATAGCCGAACGCTTGCGCGGTTGCGAGTGACAGCGAGCATTGGTCACGTGGCTCGACGTGACCTATTGCCTGACCAAGTGGATATGTGCATACAAAAGACGCTGAACTGACCTACAAATTGACCTGTTTTAGACGCTTCCCCTCTCAGCGATATATTCGCGCCGTGGTCGAGCACAACCCTCACCATCGGGATGGAATTGCTGAAGAGGGTCAAGTCCAAACAAGCAGCATGTACGATAGCCGTCTTTTCGTCCATTCCGCGGCTGTCAACGTCGACATATCCGGATATGCTTCGGTCAGCAGCAGTACCTGAACTAACTCAAAATACCATCTCTTTGCAGCGCCAAGAAGCGCGTGATTCTATTTCATCAAAGACCGACGAGAGGATCTTGGCGCCGTGAGCAAGGAGCACAGTCACCATTTCATGGTCGCAGGATGCCGCCACTGCATTGTTTGATATGATCTACTGTATTTCGGGAAGAACGCGTCGGACCTGAGCAAGATCTCGAGGACACCTGCGCGGCCGTGACGCGCTGCAGTCGTGATCGTGTCCATGAGAAAAGACGCGACATCGCCCATGAGCTGTGTTTGCGCGAAGAGTCGTTCGACGAGATCCACGTACCCACGCTGGGCCACAATAGAGAAGATCGGGATGCTTCCTAACGGAGAGTTCGTCGGCCGATAGAGGAACCACTCGTTCGACGAAGGGGTGTCGTGGGTCCCAACGCACACGCCTGTGTCGCGGACTTTGGTCTGTACGTCTTCCTGCGACAAATACGAGACCACGGCAGACAGGTCGCCGCGCTTGACGGCCCGTAGGAAGGCTGATCGCGACGTCCGCGCCATGTCGCCGATGGGTCGTCTGCCCCAACTGGTATTATCCAGTTCGTACTTCGAAGGAGAAATGTAGCCAAGTACACGTGCGAACTCATGAGGAGCTCTGTTTGGAAGTTCGCACCTGATTTCCAAGAGTCGGCGACGAGAATGGAGGATGCAGTGACGCGACGCGCCTTCCAGGCCGCCATGGACAGCGGCGACTTGTCAACCATCGAGAGATACGTGGCGCAGTCGCATGTGCAGCGAGAGATCCGAGCGACGGACGGCGTGCCGCTTTGGTGCGCGCGGTATGACGACCCGCACTACTCACTGTTCAACATCGCGGCCGAGAGAGGGTTCGCGGACGTGATCCACTGGTTCTTCGTGCTCCACCACAGCCTCGTCGCTCGTACGCTCGTGTGGGTCTTGCCACAGACACTCGAAGAAGCTGCGCGCAGCGGCCACGTCGAAATCGTCGATCTACTGCTATCGTCTCAGGCATTCTCAAGCCAAAGCGATGCCGAGCAACAGCACCTACTCGATTCGTTGATTTCAGATTGTCCATGGGAATATGTGTGCCGTTTGCTAATCACCCACGGCGCAAACGTGAACGCCGTGGACGTGGACAACATCCAGCCGGATCAACTTGCGGGATATCTTATCGATGAAGGTTTCTTTGTGGTCGGCTTCGAGGTGAGTGAAACGGCCGATGTTACATCACAGTCAATCGAAATATCTCGCCGCTTGCTCGACCACGGCGCGGTCTTTCATAAAAGCACGCTGCACAAGGCCGCGAAGAAGGGGCTTCTTGATCTCGCCGTTCTTTTGCTCACTCGTGGATATGTGGACGTGGACACAAAGGCAACGGTTGAGCACTCGACCGCGTTAGTCCAGGCAGCGGACTCATATGATGAAAATTCGAGTCTCGCACTTGTCCAGCTATTGCTGGACCACAGCGCGAACGACTCGCTACCTGATGCGCGTGGTCGTCTGGCGGTTCACGCTGCAGTGGAGAGACAAAGTCTAGAAGTACTGAAGCTTCTGCTGGACCACCGACTCGCAACGCATGGATCCGAGGCGATCCACGATGACCCACATCTCTTGGAAGTAGCACTGGACGCCTGGATGTTCAGTAGAATGCCAGATGACTTCGCTGTGCTGACGATGGTGATCGAGTATCGAGGATGTTTGTATACACGCGGCGTGTCCATTCGTGATCGTCTGGTCGGCTCCGAGGAAGCAAACAAGCTGCTAGCCACCAACGAGCACCTCTTCAAGCCGTGCCAGCTATGCAAACGACTCGGTCAAACCGCCAGTGCTTCCTTGTATCCGCCACCCAATACAACTTCGACTGATGATCTCTTCCAGTCCCTCATCGCACGAACTCTGATTCCCATGGAATTCACGGCAGATTACATGCCTGGAGGCTGTGAGTAGGAAATACAAGTTCTGCATCCAACGCCGATATCTATGATGTCATTTGATGGGGTTCAGTTGTCAATCCACTCCCAGGTATTACTACTACGTAGTACCGTCGTACTCCTCCTGGCAATACTACCAACGGACTACAGGTCGGGGCCAAACGCCATCGACAACTGCATGTACAACGAGATCCTTCCAGCTTTGATCATCCAAGATACATTGTTCTCTTATCGGATAGAACGAACTCGTACAGTTGTGACACTAGTATATATCCACGCTTGGTACGCGAGACAGCCGCTCTCTAACTCACGCGACTGCCCCACTCTCACTCAATCTCAATCTCACTCTCACTCTCACTCTCAGGCTGCGACCAACTGCTTTACGCCTTGGCCTTCTCCTCCTTCTTCGCGAACGAGTCCTTCTCGAGGTGGTCCAGCTGCAGGTTCTCGAGCGCCGCGCCGCCCAGATCCTTATCGTGGGCCGCATCGAACTCCTGGCCGCGGCGCTCCGGACCCAAGAACGTCATCACGAAGAGGTACGCGTAGACCATGAACATGAGCGCGCAGATGACGCGCGCGTAGTCGTGGCGCTCCTTGCCGTCCGGGCCAGGCGGCAGCGGGTACGACTCGCTGAGCTTGGACTCGATGGTCGCCGTCGTGGACGAGATGAGGTTACCGAGCTGGTAGGCCGTGCCGGCGACGAAAGTGCTGTACTTTGGCGGCGACAGCTCCATGAGGTGGATCGGGATGACACCCCAGGCACCCTGCACGCACGCCTGCATGAGGAAAGCCGGCAGCATGATGAGCGTCGTCTTGGTGTAGCAGTACGGGTAGAGCATGGCAGCCGCGATGACCACGACGACCATGATGCTGAGACGACGACCAAAGACCTGCGAGTAGTATCCGACGAAGGTGCCGCCGACGATGGCGCCGAGCTTGGCGATGACCATGGTGATGGTGACCTGGTCGGCGTTGAACTGGAGCGTGTTCTTGAGCAGCGTCGGGTAGAGATCCTGCGAGCCGTGGGACATGAAGTTCATGCCGGCCATGAAGAAGACGAGGTAGAAGAGCAGGAGCCAGTTGCGCTTGAAGACGATCTTGCCCTCGGCGATGAAAGTGGCGGCGACGTTGCCCGTGGCCTCACGCAGGCGCTGGCGTTCCTGGAAGACCTTGGTCTCCGGCAGCGTGAGACGCCACAAGATGATGAGCAGCGGCGGGCAGCCACCGAACCAGAAGAGCGGGCGCCAGCCGTGGCCCATGGTGTCGACGAAGGCGCGCGAGAAGACGACGGCGAGCAAGTAGCCCGTGGCGTATCCCTGCTGGAGGATGCCCGAGATGATGCCTCGCGCCTCTGGCGGTGCGTCTTCGAGTGCCGTGGCCGTGCAGTTGCCCCAGACGCCACCCATGGCGATACCGAACATGGCACGCACGACCATGAACTGCTCGTAGGTGTTGCAGAAGCCCGTGGCGAGCTCGAGGATGGTGAAGAGCAGGTTGTTGATGATGAAGGGCCACTTGCGGCCATAGCGATCGGCCGCGATACCGAAGAGCGTCGAGCCGATGGCGCGCAGCATGAGCGTGATGGAGATGCCCCAGGTGATGTCGGTCTTGGACTTGCCGAAGGTCTCGGCCAGCTCCTCGAGCGTCATGGAGACCGTGAAGAAGTCGAAGGCGTCCCAGGTCCAGGCCGCGAAGGCGACACCGAAGCTGGACCACTGGTACGCGTTGAGCGTGCCGAGCAGAGTGAACGGGTTGGGCACCTTGGTCATCGGCGGCTTGAGCGTCGTCACACGGGAGCGGAGGTACTCGCCGACCGTGGTCTTGTGCTCGGGGGGCGGGGCCGCGACGCCGTGGGCATCGGGCGTGGTCACGACGTGGTAGTTGGTGTCGTTGGCCATGGTAGTGGTGGAGGTGGTGGTGGTTGGGCTTGGCCTGGCTGGGTTTTGTTGTGTTTGTGTTGTGAAGGCCGAGCCGCTTGTGTGGTGGTCCGCAAAAAGCAGAATGAGGCTTTGGCTTCTGGTGCTGGAGGGACTCGAGAAGGTACTCCTATCAGATAGGGGGATCACCCAGAGGGACTGGCGGGCGCAAGGGTCGGCTATGACAAGAAGGTGAATCGACTAAGAGGGCTTAGTCGGAGGTTTTAGTCCCGGTGCCTTCACCCCTCCCAAGTTCAACGTCGAGGCTTTGTTCAGTGAGGATGGAACGCCCATTCGGCTCGTTCAATCACTTGCGTTAGGTGACGCCGTTGAAGTTGGATGGGGCTCCCGTATCCTCGACGTCCGGCTCGAAATGATCGCAAGCGATCTAGTTCAGAAACAAGACTCATCGCAGTTCAGGTTACGACGATTGGGAGACAAGTTTGTTCGCTGCTCTTCCGACCTACTTTAGGCGTCGGCCGCAGAACAGAGAGAGAAAGAGAGTGAGAGAGAGTCGGCCACGGTATCAGCTGCGGATGATCAAACAGATACATGTATCCTGCGCCTGTCGTTTAGATAAACCTTTGAGTTCGACCAGAGGTGGAGGTGGCTCCGGTGCTTCGAGACGAGACTCGATGCATTGAGGTGTCGTTCTCCGTTGAGCGTAGAGTACAGTGCAGATAACCACGCCGATATGCTCCAATGAAATCACTCAGTTCGTTGCTTGCACTCGAGAAGAGCAGACGAGGACACCAACGACAAATATAGTCTCGAATTCAAATGGCGACGTGAAATCGAGTTAAACGACTTTGACGATGCTGTGTATGGCTGAGTGCAAAAATTTGAAGTTAGACACAATTAGTTGAATTTTGCCCAAGTATATTAATGTACCAATGGGACCTGGCATGTATTGTGCTTTAGATGAAAATGGGGAGAATCCACGACAACCACAACTGGAAATGTCGGTGTGAGATTTGTAGATTACGAAGGATTGGCAACAATCTCCCGTTTGTATACTTGGCGAATCGAGGATTCACGCACTCGTGATGAATGCTCGCAATCTCTAAGTTTCACATTGAAATGTTGCATTCAAAAGGCAATTGCATGCAGCTTTCAACTGCCTGTACCCACAATGATGTTGAAGCTGCGCGTAGCCAGGCGTATCGGAGGATGGGCACAGAACCAGGCGCTTATCCCATCTTCAGGAATGAGAGCCGGGGAGACCTACAGCCACTGCAACCTGGAGCGTGCCCCGGCTCTTTGGGTATCCACAGCTCGAATCCCTCATCGTTCCCAAGTGGCTGCTTTCTCTTGAGTCAATCTCCCTGACGCATCTCCCTTGTACGGCCACATACTGGGCGAGTGCTCCGCGTCCATCATGGTTCAATGAGGGAGATGGATGTTCACTTGCGCGGCTGAAGCGCCACTCTCCAAGTGACTCACCGTCTCAGATACTAACAAGGGAAGACGCGCAATGCGACTCCATTGCGTTTGGTGGCCAGTGAGCAAATCCTCGTTAATCGATGCAGAACTGAGACCGAGTCGATCAATACCTGCAGATCCATTCTCGTGGCCTCTCCAGCGGCGCCACTTCACTGCAGAAGATGAAAATGAAAGAGCGGCCGATTGGTGTCGTCTGCAGCTGCACCAGTCGTTCTGGATCTTTGAGTCCTTGACCACTTGCCTATTATGCGAGAGATCCGGAGTGCGGCCAATTGTACATAGCCGGTGCAACTGTTTAGCGCCTGTCCATGTGCAATAGGCCAAGCTTGAGTCGGGGGATTGGTATGATACGCACCCATTCATGGAAGTCTCACGGGTTTTAGCTGCAGCTGAGCGCTCGCGTTCTCTTCCGTGACCCGGCTTTCCGGCTCAAACTCTCGGCCTGGTTCGGTCGATGCGCTGATAAGCCCCTGCAATTCCCTTAGTCAAAATGGATCGACTAAGGGAAATGAAGTCGACTAAGGACTTAGTCGAGCAGACTAAATGGACCTAGTGACTCCCATCCAAAAAGAGATTTGCCGGGGATTTCGTGGCGGCTTCGGCAGTTCGTGAGTAATAGCTGATGAACGAATTTGTAACCATCGTCTCCAATGAATTGCGTTCTTTTCATGGCGCGATCATCACACCATGAAAAGAACGGTCACCACAAGACCATCACACTGTGATAGTCTTGTGGTGACCCCGGAGAGCCGGAGAGGATGGCCGAGGCCGTGGCCGTGGCCTCCTCTCGGGCGGACGCGCCAGAACAGGAAGCGGTGATCTCGAAGAGGCCCATCGCCCCGATCCTCGGCCCAAGCAGCTGACGTGGCGTGGCTGAAATGGCTGGCTCTCTGTCCCGAGCAGAAGTGAAGCCATTGTCAAGTGAGACCGACCCTCCAAATGGATCGCGCATTTCTGAACCAGATCATCGCGCTACGCCAACCAGTCATGACCCCGGAGAGCCGGATGTTCTCACCCGCAGACCAATTTTTGTAGCATGAGCTTGCCAAACTTCAAGCGCTGGCGATTCCGGTTATGGAGGGATTGTAACCTCGGAGTCACGTTCCCTGGGTGGACGAGACGGCGATGTTGAACTTCGGAAAAGAGGTCCTGAGCAAAGTAAGTCGCCGATGGGGGCTACGTGGCCTCAACGATCTTGCCTGAACAGACTAAAACCCCTTAGTCGACCATCTCTCTTGCGACCATCAACGAGCCCTTCGAAGACCCACCTATCTGATCGGAGCACTCCCTCCAGCACCAGAAGCCAAAGCCTCATTCTGCTTTTTGCGGACCACCACACAAGCGGCTCGGCCTTCACAACACAAACACAACAAAACCCAGCCAGGCCAAGCCCAACCACCACCACCTCCACCACTACCATGGCCAACGACACCAACTACCACGTCGTGACCACGCCCGATGCCCACGGCGTCGCGGCCCCGCCCCCCGAGCACAAGACCACGGTCGGCGAGTACCTCCGCTCCCGTGTGACGACGCTCAAGCCGCCGATGACCAAGGTGCCCAACCCGTTCACTCTGCTCGGCACGCTCAACGCGTACCAGTGGTCCAGCTTCGGTGTCGCCTTCGCGGCCTGGACCTGGGACGCCTTCGACTTCTTCACGGTCTCCATGACGCTCGAGGAGCTGGCCGAGACCTTCGGCAAGTCCAAGACCGACATCACCTGGGGCATCTCCATCACGCTCATGCTGCGCGCCATCGGCTCGACGCTCTTCGGTATCGCGGCCGATCGCTATGGCCGCAAGTGGCCCTTCATCATCAACAACCTGCTCTTCACCATCCTCGAGCTCGCCACGGGCTTCTGCAACACCTACGAGCAGTTCATGGTCGTGCGTGCCATGTTCGGTATCGCCATGGGTGGCGTCTGGGGCAACTGCACGGCCACGGCACTCGAAGACGCACCGCCAGAGGCGCGAGGCATCATCTCGGGCATCCTCCAGCAGGGATACGCCACGGGCTACTTGCTCGCCGTCGTCTTCTCGCGCGCCTTCGTCGACACCATGGGCCACGGCTGGCGCCCGCTCTTCTGGTTCGGTGGCTGCCCGCCGCTGCTCATCATCTTGTGGCGTCTCACGCTGCCGGAGACCAAGGTCTTCCAGGAACGCCAGCGCCTGCGTGAGGCCACGGGCAACGTCGCCGCCACTTTCATCGCCGAGGGCAAGATCGTCTTCAAGCGCAACTGGCTCCTGCTCTTCTACCTCGTCTTCTTCATGGCCGGCATGAACTTCATGTCCCACGGCTCGCAGGATCTCTACCCGACGCTGCTCAAGAACACGCTCCAGTTCAACGCCGACCAGGTCACCATCACCATGGTCATCGCCAAGCTCGGCGCCATCGTCGGCGGCACCTTCGTCGGATACTACTCGCAGGTCTTTGGTCGTCGTCTCAGCATCATGGTCGTCGTGGTCATCGCGGCTGCCATGCTCTACCCGTACTGCTACACCAAGACGACGCTCATCATGCTGCCGGCTTTCCTCATGCAGGCGTGCGTGCAGGGTGCCTGGGGTGTCATCCCGATCCACCTCATGGAGCTGTCGCCGCCAAAGTACAGCACTTTCGTCGCCGGCACGGCCTACCAGCTCGGTAACCTCATCTCGTCCACGACGGCGACCATCGAGTCCAAGCTCAGCGAGTCGTACCCGCTGCCGCCTGGCCCGGACGGCAAGGAGCGCCACGACTACGCGCGCGTCATCTGCGCGCTCATGTTCATGGTCTACGCGTACCTCTTCGTGATGACGTTCTTGGGTCCGGAGCGCCGCGGCCAGGAGTTCGATGCGGCCCACGATAAGGATCTGGGCGGCGCGGCGCTCGAGAACCTGCAGCTGGACCACCTCGAGAAGGACTCGTTCGCGAAGAAGGAGGAGAAGGCCAAGGCGTAAAGCAGTTGGTCGCAGCCTGAGAGTGAGAGTGAGAGTGAGATTGAGATTGAGTGAGAGTGGGGCAGTCGCGTGAGTTAGAGAGCGGCTGTCTCGCGTACCAAGCGTGGATATATACTAGTGTCACAACTGTACGAGTTCGTTCTATCCGATAAGAGAACAATGTATCTTGGATGATCAAAGCTGGAAGGATCTCGTTGTACATGCAGTTGTCGATGGCGTTTGGCCCCGACCTGTAGTCCGTTGGTAGTATTGCCAGGAGGAGTACGACGGTACTACGTAGTAGTAATACCTGGGAGTGGATTGACAACTGAACCCCATCAAATGACATCATAGATATCGGCGTTGGATGCAGAACTTGTATTTCCTACTCACAGCCTCCAGGCATGTAATCTGCCGTGAATTCCATGGGAATCAGAGTTCGTGCGATGAGGGACTGGAAGAGATCATCAGTCGAAGTTGTATTGGGTGGCGGATACAAGGAAGCACTGGCGGTTTGACCGAGTCGTTTGCATAGCTGGCACGGCTTGAAGAGGTGCTCGTTGGTGGCTAGCAGCTTGTTTGCTTCCTCGGAGCCGACCAGACGATCACGAATGGACACGCCGCGTGTATACAAACATCCTCGATACTCGATCACCATCGTCAGCACAGCGAAGTCATCTGGCATTCTACTGAACATCCAGGCGTCCAGTGCTACTTCCAAGAGATGTGGGTCATCGTGGATCGCCTCGGATCCATGCGTTGCGAGTCGGTGGTCCAGCAGAAGCTTCAGTACTTCTAGACTTTGTCTCTCCACTGCAGCGTGAACCGCCAGACGACCACGCGCATCAGGTAGCGAGTCGTTCGCGCTGTGGTCCAGCAATAGCTGGACAAGTGCGAGACTCGAATTTTCATCATATGAGTCCGCTGCCTGGACTAACGCGGTCGAGTGCTCAACCGTTGCCTTTGTGTCCACGTCCACATATCCACGAGTGAGCAAAAGAACGGCGAGATCAAGAAGCCCCTTCTTCGCGGCCTTGTGCAGCGTGCTTTTATGAAAGACCGCGCCGTGGTCGAGCAAGCGGCGAGATATTTCGATTGACTGTGATGTAACATCGGCCGTTTCACTCACCTCGAAGCCGACCACAAAGAAACCTTCATCGATAAGATATCCCGCAAGTTGATCCGGCTGGATGTTGTCCACGTCCACGGCGTTCACGTTTGCGCCGTGGGTGATTAGCAAACGGCACACATATTCCCATGGACAATCTGAAATCAACGAATCGAGTAGGTGCTGTTGCTCGGCATCGCTTTGGCTTGAGAATGCCTGAGACGATAGCAGTAGATCGACGATTTCGACGTGGCCGCTGCGCGCAGCTTCTTCGAGTGTCTGTGGCAAGACCCACACGAGCGTACGAGCGACGAGGCTGTGGTGGAGCACGAAGAACCAGTGGATCACGTCCGCGAACCCTCTCTCGGCCGCGATGTTGAACAGTGAGTAGTGCGGGTCGTCATACCGCGCGCACCAAAGCGGCACGCCGTCCGTCGCTCGGATCTCTCGCTGCACATGCGACTGCGCCACGTATCTCTCGATGGTTGACAAGTCGCCGCTGTCCATGGCGGCCTGGAAGGCGCGTCGCGTCACTGCATCCTCCATTCTCGTCGCCGACTCTTGGAAATCAGGTGCGAACTTCCAAACAGAGCTCCTCATGAGTTCGCACGTGTACTTGGCTACATTTCTCCTTCGAAGTACGAACTGGATAATACCAGTTGGGGCAGACGACCCATCGGCGACATGGCGCGGACGTCGCGATCAGCCTTCCTACGGGCCGTCAAGCGCGGCGACCTGTCTGCCGTGGTCTCGTATTTGTCGCAGGAAGACGTACAGACCAAAGTCCGCGACACAGGCGTGTGCGTTGGGACCCACGACACCCCTTCGTCGAACGAGTGGTTCCTCTATCGGCCGACGAACTCTCCGTTAGGAAGCATCCCGATCTTCTCTATTGTGGCCCAGCGTGGGTACGTGGATCTCGTCGAACGACTCTTCGCGCAAACACAGCTCATGGGCGATGTCGCGTCTTTTCTCATGGACACGATCACGACTGCAGCGCGTCACGGCCGCGCAGGTGTCCTCGAGATCTTGCTCAGGTCCGACGCGTTCTTCCCGAAATACAGTAGATCATATCAAACAATGCAGTGGCGGCATCCTGCGACCATGAAATGGTGACTGTGCTCCTTGCTCACGGCGCCAAGATCCACTCCAATGTATTTGATAAAACCGAATGGCACGGAATCTACACCACGATCTCGAGTGACGTCAAGTCACTTGCAGCGGAAGGGGCTGTCCTCGTCGGTGTAGAACTGACTGGCGGCGAGAACCCTGACGTGCTTTCATGCTTCATCAGCCACGGTGCGGTATTTGGACACCACTCGCTTCTTGGCGCTGCAAGGAAATTCGACCGCGATAGATCTCAAACGAGCGTGATACAACACGCATTCCCAGGGAAGACGTCTCGGGGTGGCTTCGAATTTGACCACACACAGTCGCGTTGTTGGACATGTCCAGAAGAACGAGGGCGTCAGTAAGAGCTGTACGTAAATACGGTCGTCGTTGATGCGTATCTTGCAGGACGCTTCAAGACTCACCAAGTTCGGCACAAAATCACTTCGATGTCGTATGCCCGTTAAGTGCTGCGAAGAAACGCAAAGTCCAGTCGGGAGCGTCTGAGTTGACTCAGTATGCTAAAATAGAGGCGATCTGCGCGTTTTCTTGCTGCTTTTTTAATCTGCTTGGAGAGGGATTCTTTTCTTACATCGCAGAACCTTCGCCCACGGTGGGGTTTTCGTGAAAACAGCACAGTGCGTTTTTCTGATTAATCGTCTGACTGAAACCAGACGACTAATCAGCGCTCCAAGACACGGGTTCACGACACTGCACCCAGACATATTCCATTTTCGCCGTCATATCAATTTGTACGATGCTTCACTGTGTGGTTGGAGGACGATCGTGATGTCGTCCTCACATGTGCATCGAGGGATAAAGTGATCGTCGACTACTAGTTCTTTTTCATCGGCCATTGCAGGTTTTCACCCACCACAGCATTCCCCCAAACGATGGGTTGTCCAGAGGAGCTCTTTCCAGCAGCTTCGCAAGTTCATACCGGATCTTTGATTGCCATCGAGTCGGCGGCGAGAATGGAGGATACAGTGACGCGAGACGCCTTCCGGGCTGCTATGGACAGCGGCGACTTGGCGACCATCGAGAGGTACATGGCGCAGTCGCATGTGCAGCAAGAGATCCGAGCGTCGAACTACGATCCACACTGGTGCTCGCGGTATGACGACTCGCGCTTCTTCTCGCTGTTCAGCATCGCCGCCGAGAGAGGATTCGCGGACGTGATCCACTGGTTCTTCGTGCTCAACCACAGCCTCGTCGCTCCTACGCTCGTCTGGACGATGTCGCGGACACTCGGAGTAGCTGTGTACAACGGCCACGTCGAAATCGTCGAGCTATTGATATCGTCCCAGGCATTTTCAAGCCTAGATGAGGACATGCAACAGCGCTTCCTCGATCGATCGCTCTCAGATTGTCCATTCAAATGTGTGGCCCATGTGCTGATCGCCTACGGTGCAAACGTGAACGCCGTGGACGAGGACAGCATCCAGGCGGATCAACTTGTGGAATTTCTTGTCGATGAAGGTTTCTTTGCAGCCTGCTTCCTAATGAGCAAACACGCTAATGCTAAATCGCTATCGATTGAGAAGTCTCACCGCTTGCTCGACCACGGCGTGGTCTTCCATAAAAGCGTACTGCACGTGGCCGCTGAGGAGGGGTTAATTGATCACGCTGTTCTGATGCTCACTCGCGGTCATCTGGACGTTAACTTGAAGGCAACGGTTGACCACTCTACCGCGTTAGTCCACTCAGCGAACTCGCGTGATGACAATTCGAGTCTCGTACTCGTCCGCCTTCTGCTGGACTACGGCGTCAACGACTCAATACCTGGTGTACGTGGTCGTCTGGCTATCCACATTGCAGCTAAGAGGAAACGTCTTGAAGTACTGAAGCTTCTGCTGGACCACCGACTCGCAACGCATGGATCCGATGATGATGATGATGATGCAGGTGAAGTCTATTGAGTTCAACTAGTGAATCCTAATAGCTTTGGGAGCTTAGCGGGTGCCGACCTAGAGGGGGTCAACGGAGGGGCCTGTTGTTGGCCACTGCGGACGTAGGTCGTTGGCTAGCAGAGAGGAAGATCAGTGTGACCTTCGCGGTTCGTAGAGTGGTGGACTTGGGCACCGTGATCGCCGCTGGAGGCGGCAATGATGGCCGTAGGGCCGTTTCCATCGGAGGTCGACAAGGTCACGAAACTCTGTCGGCACGGCGATGGTGGAGTTCTCGCTGGTACAACAAACGCGGCATGCGCTCACGTGAGAGTTGTGGAAGCGAGGGTCAACCTGTCGGACAGCACACGCTCGGAGGCGTGCGTGGGGGTCGATCTCAAGCAGCCTGACGCGGCATTCGCTCACGCGAGGGCTGCAGAAGTTGTGGTGGCCTTGCGGCCGTCGTACGCTTCGTGGCGTACGTGGACGTCTTGCTGAAGAAGCTGGACACGGCTTGCGCTCACGCGAGGGCTTCAGCAGCTGCGAGTGGCCTGTCGGCCGGCGCGCGCTTGGAAGCACGCTGGTGGTCGGTCTTCAGCGAGCTGGAGGCCGTGAGCCTGGCGGCGGTCGCACAACCACGACGGTGGAGATGCGTGTGGTGCGCTGCGGGGGCAGCGTTGGGCCTTGCGGCAGTGGCGCCATCGGAGAACCGGCCGCGCGTGGTTTGCTTGGTGCTCGTGCCTTCCTCTTCCCCATGTTGGGCCCGCCGCCATGCTGCCACGTGTCCGTCCACACTTGAAGAAAGTATGGGCGACTCTTCTGGGACACGCGGCCGCAGCTGGCGGCGGGGAGCCGGTCTTGGTCCGAAGAGTGTTGGTCACTTGAGCTCCAGTGGGAAAATTGAAGAGTAACGCATGGATCCGAGGCGATCCACGTCTTTTGAAAGAAGCACTGGACGCATGGGTGATCAGTAAAGCGCCAAAAGACTTCGCTGTGCTGGCGATGGTGATCGAGTATCGAGGATGTTTGTATACACGCGGCGTGTCCATTCGTGATCGTCTGGTCGGCTCCGAGGAAGCAAACAAGCTGCTAGCCACCAACGAGCACCTCTTCAAGCCGTGCCAGCTATGCAAACGACTCGGTCAAACTGCTAGTGCTGAATTGGATCCACCACCCAATACAACTTCGACTGATGATCTCTTCCAGTCCCTCATCGCACGAACTCTGATTCCCATGGAATTCACGGCAGATTACACGCCTGGAGGCTGTGAGTAGGAAATACAAGTTCCACATCCAACGCCGATGTCTGTCATGTCATTAGATGAGGTTCAGTTTTCAATCCACTCACAACTTCCACAAATCGACAAGGTTGCTCAGCAATCGACGCTGCGATCGAGAGGCTCAACATCGATGTGTCCAGCGTTTCGCATCGCGTTGCGAACCGCCAACGGACATAGACATCATACAGTGAGCGGAAATCTCGACATCCTCATGTTTTTGGCTCACACGCCTGCCTGACACGCTGGTGCTGCCCGTTCGCGTATCCATCGCTAAGTTCGCCGCCGCGTCCGCCATGCGGTTCGCAGCTCTTGGATGGTGTCGCCAGGTGCGTACTCTGGGTGAGTCTGCGAGGCGGCGTGCGCGAGCGTACATCTCCCGGAGTACTTCATTCCTCGGGGCCTTGTAGTTCCGCATTTGTTGGATAATCATCATGCTGTCTCCTACGACCGACAAAGGGGTCCACTACGATGAGAGCTCAGGGCACAGCTTGATGTGCCTTTCGGGAGTCAAAGCCGAAATCGAGAAAGGAGAAGGGGGATCATGCAATAGTGGCGAGAATCTGTGACCCAATCTGCTTTTTTGTGCAAGGCACATCTTTTCGTTACACGGTGTAACGAAAAGATGTACATTCGGTCACGTGACCGAATGGCAAGACCTGATATGGTCCAGACACGGATCGGACCCTACCCATGGCCACGACGATGAACTCCCATGCGATCGCCACAGCTCTCACGAGCCACGTCCGTCATCCCACCGCAGGCACTGCCATTCAGACCTGCCTCAGCTCCCCGCCTCCGACGTACAGCCATGGCTTGCCAGCCAGGTTGACCGACGGTCAGGATTGCACCGGAGCTCCAGCTATTAGGGTACATTTATCGCGCTCAATTGACTTCATCTTCAGCATCACAATCGCATATCTCTCGCAAGACTCGGCCCGCCGCGAAGTCCGCACTGTCAACGACTACATCGCTCGCCACGGGTGGTGCGATTCGCCTCGCTATCTTTGCGAGAATGACACGCTCGTGGCTGCGTGGTACTCGCACGTCTTGCCGATGGGGGCCTTCCCCCATGTGCTGTTCGTGCGCTGAAGTATAACCAGATAAAACTGGATACTATTGGGTCATACTGACCCATTTCTCAGCTTTACCCTCGCCCTTAGAGGACGAGAACCACCTGACAATATCCGAGGTTAGAGTGGCGGCTGCTAGGACGCAGCCGAGAATAGAACTCGAGGCCTCATCCCATCATATCCCCTGGACAATACTGTGCGCTACACTGTGGGAGTGGCAGTCTGTTGGCGACGCCAAAGAGTCGGTTTTCATGGTCGAAGATCGCGTCTATCCCACACTCCAAGCACAACTTGCTCCACTGGCCTCAAACTGCCAAGTCGCTCAGCGCCAGCCAATTTCAATGGCCCACGCTTTCCTCAGTCGGTGCTCAGCACTCGGATCGTGAACGGCCATTCGGTCTTTTACCGCAAAGAAAACAGTCGTCTCAGATCTTTCGCCAAGTCACGCGCCAACAATGCAAGCTCTCTTATTCCCAGAAGGCATTATCGGCCACCCTGCCATCGAGACACCCGTGTACGCCACGCTGGATTTGCCCCAGTCCGACCCGCCGACTGCAGTCCTACTCTCCTCGCCTCGTGGCCAACGCACCGCTATCACTCCCCTGGCAGCGGTGTCACGCCGCGTTGCATCATCCGAGTTTGCCGATGGCGCCATCGGCGAACTTATGCGACGCGCTGTCGCAGGATCTGACGGCAGTCAGTACGTCTTTGGCCAGGTAGTTGCGTACGACAGCACAGCGCGTACCGTCACCATTCGTTCTCCGCTCGGCGACACGACGTGCGATGTGAGACATGTCACAGAAATTGCACCAGTGGTGGCCGCACTCCTTGGTACATGCACAATCCCAGTTGACGAGTCAAACGATGGCCACGCATCGGCCATTTCGACAACCATTCTTGATCGTGTTCTCGGCGTCAACGGCGAACCGGCGACGCGATCGATCCCACGCATTCTCCGCACTCTGGTCCAGGTGTCTGCCCAACCCAATGCCGCGGACACCATCAACTGGATCAACGAGCGCACTGGCTCTACAAGAACGACATCTGTCCGTCATGTCGTGGATTATACCTACTACATGGATGGAGGAAAACGGACAACCCCGTCCGTACGTGCGCGTCTAGGTAACAGCTTCGATGATGACCCTGTCCATCGCCGTCAAGGCATCCAGCCCCCTCTCCCAAGCCATCCAACACAGTCAGAGCCAGCGGACCCGTGGCACGACCTCCTCGCAGAACTTCAGGCCCCCCTGCGACGCGAATCGCCATCCACAAGTCTACCCCATACGCCAGCAGTGCCAAACTCGCCTGTTCCTACTGTGTCAGCTCCGCAAGAACCATCGAATCTTCATAACCAAATCCTGGCCGCCATCAGACAACACCCTGAATTAATCCGTTTCTATCTTTCGCAGTGCGCGACTAATGCAGCAAAACGCGGTGCCGACAGTGAAATCGGCCCGAGACCGACTCGACCACGGCTCACCGCTCCCAGTGACACTGTCCTTGATGCGGAGACGACCGATCGCCATCGCCAAAAGCACGTGTTCCACCCGACGCGGGTGCAGCAAGCCGTACACAACACGATTGTATCCGACCGCCATCAAGGTAAGTCACCGGGTGAGGTTATGGACGTCATGATATCCTCGCGCTCCACCCGCTTCCAACCCCATCCAGCCATCCTTTCCCACCTGTACGACTTCCAGTTCGGGCGGCGCGGCTTATCCATTATGCACTTCCAGAGGTTCGACTTCGGTGCTCGCCGCCAGTGGAACAAGAACGCTCAAGTAAATCTCAACAACTTCAGCCCGTCCAACAACCTCCCGAAACCACCAACACCTCAACACCTTGATGACCTCTCGTCCGCACTTCGTGTACTTCATACGTTCGCGGAGGAATTCACCGACGACACGACACGAAGACTCATCAGTACAGCACAGTAGTTTGTCGAAGACATTCGCAGCTACAGCCTGTGGACGGGTGCGGATATCGAGACATTGGTGTTTTGGTTCGACGAAGTCTTCGAAGACTACCGTCGGGCGATCGAGCACGACATCCACGACGGTACAGACACGAGAACCTCCGTCCGCAGCCAGTTCTCGTTCCAAGATCCCCAGCTCCAGGGCGTCTTGTACGCAATCCAATCAGAAAGGTTGGCTATGCTTAATGCAGTTCCACAAGTTCAACGGCCCAACGCTCCACCCGGACCACGCTCACGAGATCAGCACCGTCGCCAAGATCAACCACGTGCTAGTACGATCCCTCGCGAGGTGCTGGACGCACTCCCTCGACAGGGATCCCGATCGCTATGCATGCGTTTCCTTTCAAACGCGGGTTGCTTCTCGCGTCAAGCAGACCGATGCACATCGCCGCAACGCGCTCACTTCGTGCCCTCAACCATCCCGTCTTGTGTTCGCAACTACATCATGGATCACATGGGCGGTCTGCGTAGTGGGATGTTCGATTGAATCTCCGCCCAACGCCTCCCTATCAACTCCATCACTCGTCTCGTGCCCGCGATCCATGCCCACCTGTGCACCCGCCTTCAAGAAGCCGATCGTCACCGCCGCCAACTGATTATCCAAGCCCTCGAATCCGTACAGTGTCAGGTTCCTCAAAGCCTCTTGTCAAACGAATACAGCTCCTCCTGCATCAACGATGATATGGTCAATGCACTGTCCCAACTTGTTCGTATGCGACGCCTGTCACTGCCCGACATGGTATCGCTGTGGCGAGGGCAGACGGCGGACGACCCCAGACCAAACAAAGCTCTCGACACCACATGGCTGCCAATTCTGCTACATGGCTACAAGCATCGCGATGCTGTGCTTAACGCCGCGATCAACGGGGTGTCGCATCCGCTCAATCCCCACTCTGGTCATTCCATCGTCCCAAACCATCGGTCCACGCAACTGTACGACTCTGCCTTCGAACGTAGTATCTCCGAAGGCCAAGCCGCGGGGTCTTATCTCATCCTCCGAACGGACGTGCTCCACCACTGGAACGAGCTCCACTATAGCCCGTGTGGCTGTATTCCAAAGAAAGGTGTCGACCCCACGCAAGAAGTCCGTCTCATCCATGACCTATCATTCCCACGAGACGGCTCCGTCAACGCAACTTCGCACCAAGATGCCCTTCCCCAACTCGAGTTCGAACCTGTGAGTAGCCTGGCCTGGCGCATCGAGGACCTACACGATCGCTTCCCGGGCACGAAGATCAGAATGATGAAGGGAGATGTCAAGGGCGCCTTTCGACATGTCCCAGTAACACCTAGCCTCAGCAGGAACTTCGTCGGAGCTGCTCGCGACCACAGCCTGACGATCATCGATCTGTCACTCCCCTTCGGCTGGACGGGATCGCCTGCGCACTACGGTACCTTTGGCGGTGCAATCTCGTACTTGATCACACGCGAAAGTCCCATGTCGCTTGCGCCAACAACAACCACCGACAACGAGCCATTCTTCTCCTATGTCTGGGTGGACGATCACGTACTGATTGAACCCGATCGTGGGCACCGCCTGGAACTCGCGAACACGGCTCTGCGACTCGCAATGATGGCCGTGCTCGGACCGCACGCCATCAACGAGAAGAAATTCTCGCAGTGGGAGACGACATTGTGTGCCCTCGGTCTCATGTGGGACACTCATCGACGGCGTGTCTCTATGCCTATGGAGAAGTTGCAAAAAGCTGTGTCGCGCATCGACGGTATTCTCAGCATGTCAACGGTGTCTAAGCATGACCTGTCGAAGCTGCTCGGCTCGCTGCGCCAGTGGCCACGTGTGTGCGGTCAACACGCGCCTTCTTCCAACGCCTTCATACTCGGTGGGCAACGGCGTCGCAACATCAACGCCTGACACTGAGCACCGCTATCTGCGACGACCTAGTGTGGGTTCGCACACTCCTCTGTCACGGTGCCGCGAACGACGTTCCAACCAGCATCCTCGCCGGTATATCGCAGCCACAAGTCCATCTCTTCATGGACGCAAGTGATGAAGGCCTCTGTGTTCTCTACCCGGCAATGCGGCAGTTTGTGCGAGTGAGGTTTGACGCGCAAGAGCTATCCATGATCTCATCGGACGACCCAACTTTCAGTATCAATGTCCGTGAATCACTCAGTGTGGTCTTTGCGGCAATCACGTGGGGAAGGTATTGGCTCGGGTTTGCTGTCGATGCTCCGGTCACTATCCGGTGCTGGCTCGATAACATGTCAGCTGTATCCTGGTTCCGCCGTCGGCACTCTAGCAGCGACGTCGGGCAACAATTGGTTCGCGTCCTGGCGTGCACCGAGCTCGCCTTCAAGCTGTCTATCGACACTCGACATCTTCCCGGCGCCGTCAATATACTCGCGGATCGGGGTTCACGAGCGTGGAGCGGTACGCGGCTTGTCGAATGGTGTACTGACATGATTGGATGGTGTGAACAGACAGTCGCCACCGACTTCAGATACTGCTATCGGCACAGCTGCAGGAACTCCAACGCCGTTCACTGGCCGACTCATCACGAAGAGTGTATCTCAACACGTGGAAACAGTGGAAAGAGTTTTGCGCACGGCATACGCTCCCAATCTGGCTCCACTCGGCGACTTCGACGGGCAATCCCTTCAGCTCACTCTGTTCGCACTTGATCGCTGGCGCTCCGACACATCGCCTTATCCAATGCGGTATGAGACCATACGCAACAAACTCAGCCATATCGGATGGTGTCATCGCCTGGCTGCCGGCTTCAGCCCTCAACTCCAACCTCAGCACAAGCTCGTGTTCGACGGCCTCCGCCGCATCAGTGGACCACCCACAACACGTGGCGCCGTCACCCACGCGATGCTCTCAGCCATCGTCAACCACGTCGACTACCAGTTTGCCCACCACCGTGTCATATGTGGGGCTACGCTGCTGGGCTTCCACTTTTGCCTGAGAGGATCTGAGTACTTGGCGACCAACGGACGTCACTACCGCTACTGCCTTCAAGTCGACGATGTTCATGTACTCGATGCTCACGGCAGCCCCACGCTCAGCTACAGCCAAGCCCACACGGTGAAAGTAGTGTTGAGAGGCAGCAAGACCGATCAAGTTGGCCACTCAACGTCCAGATCCCTATGCAAATCAAAAAGACCACCGCTGTGCCCAGTATTCGGCGCGATCTTGTTGCTGCTAAACGCCAAGGTCATTGGCTTGTGCCAATCAGACCCAATCTGCTCTATCAACGCCTCAACCATGCTATCAACATCAGCTATGTCGAAGATCATCAAGTGGTCTGCCGCTCAAGTGAACCTGAACCCATCACAATACTCGACGCATTCACTCCGAGCCGGAGGTGCTACGGCACTGCATGAGGCAGACACACCAATCGATACGATCAAGCAACATGGTCGGTGGATGTCAAATGCTTATCAACGGTACCTCCGTTCACAACCGCGCACCAACGCCCCACTACTAACATCGCGCCTTGACAAACGTGCATCAATGCCATGATCACGGCCGGCATCGACCATTAAGGGGCGACGCGAGCGTCCAACGCTCACGCTGTCCGATACCGTCTAACGATGATCAATGCAAGTCCACGTTTGTTCCCCACGCGAGAGGAGTTTCATGAAAAGAGGGAGAATGGATGAAAAGACAGAGAGTTGAATTATCTCTAAACCACGCAAGTAAACGTTGGTGCGCTTTGGGAGTTCCAGCTCCCACGACGGTTTTCCTACCCGACGATTCGACGGAGGTATACTATATACGCGTGGTCGAGCTCGTGGTTTTCGGCAACTTTCCTGAGCAGTTTGGCGAGTTGGGCTTGACCCTCGTCTGCTTTGACGGATTACAGCGACAATATATAGGTAGCCATTGTTCGTCAAGGTGACATTGTGGTGCGTGCGCGCCCGAGGTAGCGAACTCTCATTTACTTGAGAGCATCGCTGTGCTAGCGCTGCTGTTTGGTGAAGCCTGGGCAGAGAAAACAAAAATTCCGATGTGTCTCCCGAAATGGAAACTTTCCTCGCTCCCCAAGAGACAATTTCAAAACGAGGACTCTGTGGTGGATCAGTCCCCAGATACTGTATGCAGGCGTCAAGCTTGTTTATCTGATAAACAATCTTGCCGTTGACTATCCTCAATGTTGATAGTGAGGCCATAATCCTGTTTGATAATTTTCACGAGCGTACGAACCCACTCTTGTCAGGCTTACCGCCGCATTCGACAATGGCGTCGGGTACATCCCCGTCACCACGCTCTGCAAACGTTACCACCAGATCGGCTTCCAAATGAGTCGCAGCCTGTCATGAACACACCACCCGAAACCCCGACGACAACACTCCACCCGACATCGACAATGCACCACCTGGACCACTCAAGCTCGCGTCAGCGACGACAGACACGCCATCGTCGCTTTAGCCGCTGCTAGAGCCGCCGACGACCTCCACCGAACCTGACCCCGCGCTCACAGTCGATCCAGACGTCAACTTTACACCACCAGACACTGCACTACTAGTGCTCGCAGACGAAGACATGGTCATCGAGCCCCTTCCAACGCTGTCAGAACAGCTCGACAACGACAACGAACCGCCAGGACCAACGCAAGTCCTCACGACCACTCGCCTGCGCGCCCGATCCAGACGACAACGACGAGAGAGAGAGAAGGTGGAGTCTGTTGAGTTTCGATTTACGTACTCTAATAGCTATCAGCTCGCAGTGCTAGGATCGGCCGTTCAGGGGTCAACCTGGCGGAGAAGCCAGGGATGGAGGTCGGAGGCGATGAGCTGGGGAAGGTCGGCGTGTTCCGGCCTGCTTGTTGGATGGAAGACGTGGGTATTGTTGTCCTCCTCCGCGAGGTTGGCGAGCGAGTTTGCCATACGGTTGTGCGCTCGAAGGTGGTGGTTCCATTCTCGTACGTCGAGCTGATCCGCTAGAGTTCTCACTTGACTGTACAGGGAAAGGAGGGTGGGGTTCTTGGGCGGGCGAGGGTCACATAGTTGCCGTAGAATCAATTTACGGGCGCCGATAATGTAAAGACCAATCCAGTAGTTCTCTTTAGCGGCTTGGAGCCCGGTGATCACGATGTATTCCGCAAATGTGTTGGTCGTCGAAGGCTCTGAGAGGCGCGTCGCCGCGCTCCACAGGACTGTTGGGGTGTTCTTCGTCCGGTCAAGGTTGATCTCGACCGACCCTGCTCCGCCGGGTCCCGGGTTGCCTCGGGTACCTCCAGCAAAGAAGAGGAGTCGGGTTGGTGCGTTGGGTAGCGGTCGGAGAGCTGGTTGATCAGGAGGACCTCGGAGAAGACCTCAGACCTCATCAACTAAGTTGCTCGCGTAGGGGTGAAGATCCGCGCGTCTGGCGAACTTGAAGCAGAGGGTCTCAAGGACTTGTTGGCACCTGGCACTGTGGATTGCGTTGACGGTCGTGGGTGACCACGCTCGTTGCGGATCGGCGGCTCCATTGCGCCACGAGATGATGACGACAAGTGTCTCCAAGACCAACTGCTGCCAAACGGCTTGTAGGACTGGGTAGAGACCTCCTCTTGTGTCGTCGTCATCGTGCGGTTGACACTTGCTGAGGGAGGGTTGTTCCCAGACTTTGTGCGGTACTCGTGGAAGCCGGAGGCTCAAGACTGCCGTAAGGAATTCAGTTTGAGATGCCTGATCGTGTTGTCGCCATAAGCCAAGCCGCGCGAAGAGACCCTGATCCGTGCCCAAAGCCGCGCTGCCCCGTTGCAGGTCCAGACGATGTGATAGACTGAACCGCCGCTGGTCCCAGCGGCGGCACCCAGACGACAACGACACAGTCCCGCCGACGTTGGACGCACTCGAACCGCCCACGAAAGACACAGCCTGCCGCCCACGGACGTTCTAGATGCACTCGATGCGGCGGCGCCACCACAAAAAGACACTCCGCCCGCCACACTGCACGACGCATCCAACGGCCTACCCGAAACACGCACGCTTCCACCACCTGCGCTCGAGCTACTAGTGCCACCAGCAGACACAGACACGTCGCCACCAACGTTGCTCGTACGACTGCTTGTCACGATATGCACGGCTCCATCCGGACCCGTCGTCATCGACACGGAGCCGCCACGGTGTGCCACGCTACTCGTCTAACCACGAGAGATAGATACATCGCCGGTGTCCTGTGAGCTCGCGCCACGGCTGCGGATCAACACGACTTAACGCACGCGACTCGTACTCGCCCCAGACGACAATGTGACTATTGATGGGGACTTCAGGAACACATTCTACCATGTAGTGCGAGATTTTCCGCTTGACCCAATAGTATCCAGTTTTATCTGGTTATACTTCAGCGCACGAACAGCACATGGGGGAAGGCCCCCATCGGCAAGACGTGCGAGTACCACGCAGCCACGAGCGTGTCATTCTCGCAAAGATAGCGAGGCGAATCGCACCACCCGTGGCGAGCGATGTAGTCGTTGACAGTGCGGACTTCGCGGCGGGCCGAGTCTTGCGAGAGATATGCGATTGTGATGCTGAAGATGAAGTCAATTGAGCGCGATAAATGTACCCTAATAGCTGGAGCTCCGGTGCAATCCTGACCGTCGGTCAACCTGGCTGGCAAGCCATGGCTGTACGTCGGAGGCGGGGAGCTGAGGCAGGTCTGAATGGCAGTGCCTGCGGTGGGATGACGGACGTGGCTCGTGAGAGCTGTGGCGATCGCATGGGAGTTCATCGTCGTGGCCATGGGTAGGGTCCGATCCGTGTCTGGACCATATCAGGTCTTGCCATTCGGTCACGTGACCGAATGTACATCTTTTCGTTACACCGTGTAACGAAAAGATGTGCCTTGCACAAAAAAGCAGATTGGGTCACAGATTCTCGCCACTATTGCATGATCCCCCTTCTCCTTTCTCGATTTCGGCTTTGACTCCCGAAAGGCACATCAAGCTGTGCCCTGAGCTCTCATCGTAGTGGACCCCTTTGTCGGTCGTAGGAGACAGCATGATGATTATCCAACAAATGCGGAACTACAAGGCCCCGAGGAATGAAGTACTCCGGGAGATGTACGCTCGCGCACGCCGCCTCGCAGACTCACCCAGAGTACGCACCTGGCGACACCATCCAAGAGCTGCGAACCGCATGGCGGACGCGGCGGCGAACTTAGCGATGGATACGCGAACGGGCAGCACCAGCGTGTCAGGCAGGCGTGTGAGCCAAAAACATGAGGATGTCGAGATTTCCGCTCACTGTATGATGTCTATGTCCGTTGGCGGTTCGCAACGCGATGCGAAACGCTGGACACATCGATGTTGAGCCTCTCGATCGCAGCGTCGATTGCTGAGCAACCTTGTCGATTTGTGGAAGTTGTGAGTGGATTGAAAACTGAACCTCATCTAATGACATGACAGACATCGGCGTTGGATGTGGAACTTGTATTTCCTACTCACAGCCTCCAGGCGTGTAATCTGCCGTGAATTCCATGGGAATCAGAGTTCGTGCGATGAGGGACTGGAAGAGATCATCAGTCGAAGTTGTATTGGGTGGTGGATCCAATTCAGCACTAGCAGTTTGACCGAGTCGTTTGCATAGCTGGCACGGCTTGAAGAGGTGCTCGTTGGTGGCTAGCAGCTTGTTTGCTTCCTCGGAGCCGACCAGACGATCACGAATGGACACGCCGCGTGTATACAAACATCCTCGATACTCGATCACCATCGCCAGCACAGCGAAGTCTTTTGGCGCTTTACTGATCACCCATGCGTCCAGTGCTTCTTTCAAAAGACGTGGATCGCCTCGGATCCATGCGTTACTCTTCAATTTTCCCACTGGAGCTCAAGTGACCAACACTCTTCGGACCAAGACCGGCTCCCCGCCGCCAGCTGCGGCCGCGTGTCCCAGAAGAGTCGCCCATACTTTCTTCAAGTGTGGACGGACACGTGGCAGCATGGCGGCGGGCCCAACATGGGGAAGAGGAAGGCACGAGCACCAAGCAAACCACGCGCGGCCGGTTCTCCGATGGCGCCACTGCCGCAAGGCCCAACGCTGCCCCCGCAGCGCACCACACGCATCTCCACCGTCGTGGTTGTGCGACCGCCGCCAGGCTCACGGCCTCCAGCTCGCTGAAGACCGACCACCAGCGTGCTTCCAAGCGCGCGCCGGCCGACAGGCCACTCGCAGCTGCTGAAGCCCTCGCGTGAGCGCAAGCCGTGTCCAGCTTCTTCAGCAAGACGTCCACGTACGCCACGAAGCGTACGACGGCCGCAAGGCCACCACAACTTCTGCAGCCCTCGCGTGAGCGAATGCCGCGTCAGGCTGCTTGAGATCGACCCCCACGCACGCCTCCGAGCGTGTGCTGTCCGACAGGTTGACCCTCGCTTCCACAACTCTCACGTGAGCGCATGCCGCGTTTGTTGTACCAGCGAGAACTCCACCATCGCCGTGCCGACAGAGTTTCGTGACCTTGTCGACCTCCGATGGAAACGGCCCTACGGCCATCATTGCCGCCTCCAGCGGCGATCACGGTGCCCAAGTCCACCACTCTACGAACCGCGAAGGTCACACTGATCTTCCTCTCTGCTAGCCAACGACCTACGTCCGCAGTGGCCAACAACAGGCCCCTCCGTTGACCCCCTCTAGGTCGGCACCCGCTAAGCTCCCAAAGCTATTAGGATTCACTAGTTGAACTCAATAGACTTCACCTGCATCATCATCATCATCATCGGATCCATGCGTTGCGAGTCGGTGGTCCAGCAGAAGCTTCAGTACTTCAAGACGTTTCCTCTTAGCTGCAATGTGGATAGCCAGACGACCACGTACACCAGGTATTGAGTCGTTGACGCCGTAGTCCAGCAGAAGGCGGACGAGTACGAGACTCGAATTGTCATCACACGAGTTCGCTGAGTGGACTAACGCGGTAGAGTGGTCAACCGTTGCCTTCAAGTTAACGTCCAGATGACCGCGAGTGAGCATCAGAACAGCGTGATCAATTAACCCCTCCTCAGCGGCCACGTGCAGTACGCTTTTATGGAAGACCACGCCGTGGTCGAGCAAGCGGTGAGACTTCTCAATCGATAGCGATTTAGCATTAGCGTGTTTGCTCATTAGGAAGCAGGCTGCAAAGAAACCTTCATCGACAAGAAATTCCACAAGTTGATCCGCCTGGATGCTGTCCTCGTCCACGGCGTTCACGTTTGCACCGTAGGCGATCAGCACATGGGCCACACATTTGAATGGACAATCTGAGAGCGATCGATCGAGGAAGCGCTGTTGCATGTCCTCATCTAGGCTTGAAAATGCCTGGGACGATATCAATAGCTCGACGATTTCGACGTGGCCGTTGTACACAGCTACTCCGAGTGTCCGCGACATCGTCCAGACGAGCGTAGGAGCGACGAGGCTGTGGTTGAGCACGAAGAACCAGTGGATCACGTCCGCGAATCCTCTCTCGGCGGCGATGCTGAACAGCGAGAAGAAGCGCGAGTCGTCATACCGCGAGCACCAGTGTGGATCGTAGTTCGACGCTCGGATCTCTTGCTGCACATGCGACTGCGCCATGTACCTCTCGATGGTCGCCAAGTCGCCGCTGTCCATAGCAGCCCGGAAGGCGTCTCGCGTCACTGTATCCTCCATTCTCGCCGCCGACTCGATGGCAATCAGTAGTAATATATAGAACATTACGTGTACGTTTTTTTTTTCCAACGTTTCTCACACAACCCTACAGACCTTTCTATACCCTCTCAGATCAACAAACCTATTCCACACCTCCTTTCCACAAAACACAACCAAACCGACTTTCCTATGACCTCATTAAAAACAAGCACTTTTAAATCATTTTCCAACACCAAAAATTCGCGAAGGTTCGGGGCATAGCTGAGAGACACAGAAAAATATCTGGATTAGAGTATTTATTTTTCAATTCTGACATAAAATTAGTAAGTAGTATATAGGGATACACCATACACTACACATAAAAATGTCTGTGATTTTAGAGTTCGGAAAATACAAAGGAAAAGCTCTTGAGGATGTCAATGATCAAGATGCGTCATACTGTCGATGGTTATACAACCAACAATCGGAAGACTCGGATATCAAACGATTTTTGGACGACAAGTTCCAAGATGGAGACGATAGCTATATCATGCGGTGGGGCAAGCATAAGAACAAATCCGTAAAGTGGATTGTTGAAAACGATAAGCAATATTTCAATTGGATGTGTAAAAATGAGTATATCATGAATAAATGTCCATCACTGACGAAAAACTTGGGTGAATTTAATGGTTAAATTATTTAGTTTTTTTGATAAGTCCCAGCCATCTGTACACAACACACCAATCACACAAATGAGCGAGTTTGCAAGGTTATAGAGAAATTAAGGTGCTGTCCTTCCAGTCTTGTAGGTTGAGTGGGTTGATCAGTATACAAACCTTTGGCCAACTGCACTACAGCAACAAATCGACGGCAAATCGACGGCAAACAGACGTTAACGATTTCGAGAGGTTATGAAGGATGATAAGAAGATTGTATTAAACCACTTCCGGATAAGGTATCAGTATCGCAAACTGCTCGATTGTTTGTGGTGTCTTCTTCGTGAACGACTGGTAGTATAGTGGTGGAAGCAAGAAGTAGAGCCGATTGCCATTGGCACCCAGTTTTCCCAGATCATCTGCCGCACCGGCCTTGATCTCGTGCTTCCTTCCCACCGTCATTTGAAAACCACCGACATGCGGCATCCACGCGTCAATGGCGGTATAGTTTGATGTGCGTGGCACGTACAACTGATTTGCAAGTTGACCGACTTCCACGCGCTCCACTATTTGTCGTGGCTGCGAGGAACGCGGAATGTCAATTGTCTCTTCGTCTTCACTATCTGGGGTGCCTCGTTTGCGTTTGACCGTGTCGCGCTTTCGCATTTCAACGCCAGACAGCAACTTTCGACATTCAAAGGTCCCACCGTGCTCCAACAGATCCATCGCATGAGGCTCGAAGATGTATCCACACAGCGATTGTATGAGCGGGTTTCCATCACACGAACCCAAAAGGCTTTGCATCTTCGTGCGTTCAGATTGCCACTTCGTTCGAGCGATCACTTGCATCGCCAGTTCTGATGCATATGCAACTTTGTACTCTCGATATGGTTCTTGACTGTGGATGTGAATCAAAGTCTGAATGATCTTGGTCTTCGAATTGATCTCAGAGTAGATGGACACCAACATAATGCAATCATCGAGAGAACAACTGCTGCATGCGGTCATCAGCAAAGCTTGTGGGTCTGATTGAATGTCTTGCATCACCAGACGAGGCACACCACCCAAGCACTCAAATCGATTCTCCCACACATCTGCTGCAGTTGGATACAGTGAAGCAATTGTCGCCAGCTCTTCCTTGGTCCAAAGTGGCATGTAGAACACATCTGGAGTCGGTACGAGCTTCTTGAATTCACCAATACAATCCCGTCGCGGTGTACTCACGAGCAGAGTCGAGCAATTAAGAACTGGGAACCCAGGAATCGTAGTTGGGTCGACTGAATCAACGAAGCACCACAAATCGGTCGACCAGAAATGGCGATTTCCAGCAAAAGGCAGCTGTTTGCAGATCAACATCGACCTGCCATCGAAGTAGATTGGTGGTTCTGCAGTGAGAAACAGCACTCGTTTCTTGTCCTTGATCAACTTCCACATCACATAGTAGACGAACACTGATTTTCCAATACCAGGCGTGCCAGTGATGACAACATACTTGCGGCGACTTGGATCCACTTTCAACAACGCATGTTCCGCGATGACTTTATACGAGGCACGAACGTAGAGCTTCTGACGTTCAGTCAACGGCAGCAACGACGAAAACTCGAGCCAACTGCCTACTTCGTCCACAGTGGTGAATTGTGAGAAAAATTCATCACTGCAGCGATCGAAAGCGCCATCTTGTGAAACAGATTGGACGGCTTCCGGCTTCGGAACCACCACCAACACGTGAATTTGCTTGGTTTTCGGTTCTGGCATCCCCTCGAGAACCTCCTCAAGGCCAAACTCCCCATCAAGTTCATTGTCTTCGTGTGTCAGCGCTTCGATTAGAGCAGTCTTTTCCCCTTTCTTGAGCTTCTTCACATCATCTGTGCTTGATTCGAGCCACGTGTCGTCGCCGTTCCTGGCGAGGAACAGATGCAGCTTGCGCGCAGAACATTTGATGTCTTCATCCTCATCCTTCGCCTTGATAGCGTCCTTCAAGTGGTCCACCAACTTGCTCGCATCGATGTCGACTGCGAACGCGTTTCCCTTCACACCGGCGAGCGCACACACCAGCGTCACCATGTTTCCAATTGCTTTCTGAGAGTGAGGGACGTTCTTCCTATTCCTATTTCAGCCAATCAAATGGTGCAACCCAACGTTGGTTTGGGAGATTGAACAACTGCAGATACAAAATATATTTATCTATATAGACACAAAAAACATGGATATTACGTATCTATCCGATACCGATGATACTGGTTATGTTGATGATGTCCAGCTCAATGAACCGGTAGATACCGAAATACTGAGTGATTTATATGAGTACCCCAAAATAGAAAAGCATTCAGCATCTGAAATAATACAGCTCTGTAAGGAAATTGATTTAATTAGTACAGCTATCAAGAGCCGGCATCAGAGATGCCTCGGGTTCCTCTGGAACCTACAGTGTCAGAATATCAACGAAAAGCACACTAACTAGGAAAAACACGTATTTTGTCGTATCCGTCATAATATTTGAACACAACCCCATCAACTTTATCATTTCGGATGTTCTCGATGATTGCTTTACGCAACATACGATTATGTCCAGTATCGATGCACCATTGTTTGTATCTGGCATTCAATATTGTTAATGGGATTTCGAGGTAGTCTCCTTTACTAACAAATCCATCCTTGAGTAAAGCTTCTCTATCTTTTGTAAATATCTCTTCATTAAAGTATTTTGAAATGGATGTTTCATCCTTTTTTTGAGCTAATTCAGAGCGAAGATACTCCAATTCTTTCATTATCGCATCAATTCTATGATCATCTTTTGGAGTAACTTCATTAACTCCAGTATCTCTATAACGTCTGATTCTATTCATGATTACTATATTAACGAAGCGAAACTTCTGTGTTCAGGTCATAAAAATTTCTCAATAAGTTAGATCGATTGTGTTGTTTGCTATAAAGATACAACAGACTCCATAAACCACAATAATTATCATAGGTCCCTTGAAACTGTTTATTATTACATTTCATATCACCCAGAATTCTTGGAGGCCCCAAACCCATCGAATCAAAGTATTCATTGTTGCACACACAAACCCAATGGCCTACACCTGAGTCTAATCGAAGCAATATAATATAGCTTCCATTCCCTAGGGGGCCTCTGATTTTTCTAAAATCTATTATCCCATCAATATGAACATTCAGCTGATTTGAGAGCTCTTGTAGTTCATTAGCAGTCGATTCACCCAATTGTCCGAGGACAAGAGAGCTGCGGCAATCGGAGATTGCGGCAGCGTTGGTTTTACCGACCGCTGCTCTCGAGTCAAGGACTCTCGAGCTTCGCTCTAATTTATTTAATTTAAAAATCATTATGTAATGCTTATATATATAGCTAATCATAATATAACAGGCATTAAACTTCAATTACAATAATGAGTGATAGCACGCAATTAGCAGATTCGTTTTTATTTGACTCAACTACTAGTCCTGATCCAGTTATTAGTGTGAGTAAAGATAAGCGTGTTGTAAATGTCGTTGATGACAACAACGGTTCGTATCAATCGGGAACTGTCATCATTAATGCGACTTCACAACTAAATGGCTCGACTGGCTATGGCAGCCTTCGAGATTCTTATGTAGTAGTTCCGTATGTGGTAACAGCAAAGAATACTTCTGCCTCTGCTCTTAATGGTACTCTAAATCGGTTTGCTGTAGGATTAAAAGCTGGTGTTTGGAACATTGTTGATAAATTAGCGGTTGAAATCAATGGAAAATCTATCATTACGAGCAATGACTATAAAAATTATTGGAACAATTTACGCGCTCAAACTGAATGGTGTGATGATGATTTAGCAAAGAACGGTGCAGATTGCTTTCTTTCTCCAGATGATGTATGCAGTCTAAACTTCCCACAAAGTGGTAGCAGTCCAGCAACATCAACGCAAGGAGATGGGTATGTTAATAATTCTGTCAATGCTGCCACGAGTGTAGCTACTGGCTTAATTCCTGAAACGACACCAGCTCTGAACACTGGATTAATCCAACGTCTTATGTGGAATCCACAGCAAATTGGTACCTCTGATGCCACTGGAGCAACGATTACAGCAACAAACCCTCTTGGTTGGCCTACAACACGAAGTGGATCAATTCTCGCTAAAATTCAACAGCAAGGTACTGGAGGGTATGTAGCAGGTGTAACGACAGCTGGTGGTGTTGCTGGTACTTGGTACTACGTATTAAAGATTCGTTTAGTTGATTTACATCCAATTTTCAAGGAATTAGATCTTGTTGCAAACCCTCAAATCAAACTAACAATGACATTTAATACCGGCTTTGTTGATATCACAACCGCAACTGGAGATTTAATGAGCTTATCGTCTGTATCTTTAAACGGTTGCTCAACGGTCCCTGTAATGGTCGCAAGTGCTGCTACTGGTAATCCAAACGCAGGGAAACTAACAACCGGTGGAGCTGGTTCGCTTCGTGTTGCCTTTGGTGTTATGTCCAACAACATTACACAGATCTCGACTTCTGGTCAAATCTTCCCGTTTACAACGACTCGTCTATATATTCCTTTCTACGATATCGCCAATCAAAGTCAAATTGTTGCTAAACCTATTAAGAAAATCAATTACCTTGATTGCTATGCACAGTACTTTAAGGGGCGTGCAGGAACTGGACAGCAAAACTCTCAGCAAAACGCTGCATTTAGCTTTCAATTATCTGCTAGCTTAAAAAATATCAAATACGTAGCTCTGATCCCATTTAGCGAAACAAGCTCTGGGCATTTTGTAAGCGCAGCCAATACCGAACAATTCCAATCACCATTCGATTCAGCTCCATGGACTTGTCAAGCTGGAGCAAGCATTCGCAATTTCCAAGTAATGGTTGGCAATGAAAATGTATTCAACAAAACGCATGATTACTCATTTGAATCGTTCCAAGACGAAGTCAAAAAGCTCGGAGCTATTAATGGATCTCTATCACATGAGACTAGCAATGGATTATTTGATTCCTACAAATGGGATGTTGGTCAGCGTGTTCTAATTGCAGACTGCTCTCGATTAACTAATCCAGATGTGCCTCAATCTATCCTTGTCTCCGGCACTAATACTTGCAGTCAAGGAATGAATTGTCTCATTCTCGTCGTATACGGTCGTTCTATGAGTATCGATCGATTAACAGGAGAGGTACTCGAATATGAGTAGATTGGAGCGAACGAAAAAAAATCAAGTTTTTTTGTTGACATCCGAACGAAGTTCGAGCGGCCGCCAGACCGGAATCTATTGAGCTTTACTAAAATTATGCTTCAGCTCCATCTCAAGTTGCTTCACACGATTGAGTAATTTTTTTTATCATACAGAAGTTGATCGCTGTAATTTTACTATAATCAAGGTTCATCTGATATCCTTCTATGTCATCTTCATCCACTTTCTTCAAGTTTTCATTTGGTGTCATTGATAGTAAATTTATGTATCCAGCTGCATACAAATCTTGACTAATGAAACCAATCTTTGGAATTGTTTCATCTGACCCTCTGTATTTGTATTCATAAACATTTAGATCATAGAATTTATCGCAATAATCAGTGTCTAATTGGTCGATAATGTCCTTACATCTACGATCCGATGTACAATAAATCGAGGAACATTGAATAGGACCACCAAACATAGCAGCTACTGACACCGTAACGGGTCCCAATTGACTTGTTGTGTAAGCGGTGGATGTTCCAGTAGCATAAAGCTGGCCACCAACATTAAATGCATTCGAAACAATTCCACTAACGTGTAGAGTTGTACTTGGTGTTGTTGTGCCTATTCCCAGTCGTCCATTTGTATCAAGAATCATTTTAGTTGAGTTATTGATTCCGAATCGCAAGTCATTATTAGTCAAATTGCCCATCCAAGTAGCATTTGTGGTAGTTGTATTTGCTCCAGAGTTAATTTCAATACAAAAATCTATTGGAGACACATTGTTTGATTGCAAATCTAATACTTTCTGGTATGAACCATCAACATAGTTTGCGGAACCAAAGCAAGTAATTCCAGCGTTGGCTGTAGCATTAACAGCAATAGCTCCAGTTGATAAACAACGAAAAGTCTCTGATAAATTATTGGTCGCTGATTGAGTCAGAAACACTAGATCGCCAGCCGCAGCTGCTGTTCTTTGACATAAAATTACTCCATGAGGCATGCCATCGCTAAGAGCGTTTCTAAAAGCTATTCCTGCAGCGTTATATTGACCATTTGCATTAGTTGTAGCCAGTATATTTAATCCAAAAGCACTTGCATTAGTAGTTCCGGTAGTCGTTGTTGCATCAGAGCTCGTTAAATTTATTTTTGAAATATTCGTGATGCTTCTGTTTGAATCAACCACAAGAGCTTTACTTGCACTTGCCGTCCCAGCGGTCGCTCCAGATAAAAAGTTTAATTCCGTAGCCGACGATGTAATTAATGTTCCACCAAGCTTTAATCCAACAGTAACGTATTGGACCAGTATAGTGCATAGCCCCAGTTTAGTGCACGGTGAGAGGTTAGAGCCAATCACGCTACGGAATTGGTCCATTTGGCGCGTGTGATTGGTTCGTCATTTTTGGACCAGTTTTGGGCACGACAGAATCAATTTTCGCAACACAATATCAAATTCCAAAGATATGTGGTTGTGAGTGACAGTCTTGTGGTGTGAGGCCCAGATCAACATGGGGAAGCCTCGCGGTCGATACACATAGCTCGAGCTCCGTGATGCCCTCAATCGGGTCAGTTCCGGCGAGAAACATGCTCACGTCGCGGCGACGTCGCCCGTCAGTTTGCGTGCTTTGTTTAAGAAGAAGAAAGAGCTTGAACAGAGTGGCAATCTGTCGGGCAAACGGCGTGGCACGAAGCCAGTGATTCCGGACGAGATCGAACGAGACATCGTGGAGTGGGTTGCGGCTATGCAGCGTGCTGGAATGCCTCCAACAAGAAGGGAGGTAATCCACCGTGCAAACGAGATCAAGCGACGCATCGAATCCGTGCCTACACGTTCGGTCGCAACCAGCCAGCCACTTACATCAGGTTGGTACAAGCGCTTTCGAGGTCGTCACCCCGAGCTCGCTAGCCGTCGAGCTCAGCCACTCGCCCGTGTTCGTCGTGCCGTCGACACCGACCTGGTGTACACGTTGTTCGGCACTCTTGCCAAGCTCGTGATTGAGTGTGGCATTGGTCCAGCTCGCATGTTCAACATGGACGAGACATCGTTTTCTCCGGACACCACGAGTAAGGTGGTTCTTGCGATGCGAGGATCGCCAAATGTGTGGACAAAGGAGATGAAAGCCAGCTTTCACATGACGATAGTGGCAGGCATCAGTGCGTCTGGATTCGCGATCGCACCTATGATCATCGTACCAGGCAAGCGAGTGCTCAAGACTGACCTCGCGGCGTTGTCTATCCCGAACACCTGTCTTACTGGAGCCCCCAAGGGTTTTAGCAACCAAGATGTGTTCAAGCTGTGGCTGCGCCATTTTCAGCAAGACCTTGTCCGTCACCGAGTCGAATTCCCGGTCATCCTCGTGCTCGACAACAGCTCGACACACGTCACACCAGGTACTGCTTTATGTTCACATTTTCAAATTGTGTCTGACTTTGAACGTGAACATGCATTTGTAGAGTCTGTCGATATGTGCATCGACCTCGGAATCCTGCTGGTCGCTCTCCCGCCAAACGCAACGCACCTGTTCCAACCGCTCGATGTTGCAGTGTTCAGAGCATTCAAAGGCAATGTTCGAGACGCGTTGGAGCGTTTGATGTTCACCACGGATGCGTGTACGGTCACCAAGCGTGACGCCATCGTAATTGGCTCCAAGGCATACAAGAGTGCCATCATCGACAGTCCAACCAGCGCTGTGAGTGGCTTTGCGACAACGGGCATATACCCGCCCAGTCTACCCAGGATGCTCAGTCGTCTCAAGCTGTCGAAATCGGGTGGGGTGCGCGGGGAAATCGGGACAGCTTCATGGCTGAAGAGAAAGCAGGTCGAGGTGAGAGAAGAAGTCCTTTTGCTGCCCCCTGACCCCAGCGACAGTTCGAAAAGGGCAGCAAAGAAGCGGCTGACAGTAGACATCGCTGGTAGACTCGTCACGAAAGAATTGCTGCAGCAATCGGTTGTCTAATACATCGTGCACAAAAGTGGTCCCCCAATAATTGAGCCTTGGTATGTCCAATTTTCGATGAGCTGTAACTATGAACGAAATGAAGATGGAACAAACTGGCAGGTGTTCTGGCAATGACCGATATCCGTAGATTCTACCAATCACCATCTCTTGAGGCAGATCGAAGAACTCTGATTGGGCGAAAGGATTTCCCAACCATCCTCAGATCGTGCACTCTACTGGTCCAATACGTTAGAAGCGTTATGATTCAAAATATCTACATTACCAGAAGTATCACATTGTAATCGTCTTGTATTGTTTGAATTTAAAAAGAAGCTATGGCTTGTAAAAGAGCCAATATCTTGAGCACCACCACTATTTTGAATGGTTAAGCGAAAGGTACTCGTTGATGTTGTATTACTGATTGATAGTGGAGTAGTACCATTTGTAATTGTCAATGACGTAGGTAGCGTTAAATCTCCTGTAGATGTAATATTAGGTTGAGCTGCTGTTTGTAAAGTTCCTGTAATAGAAGTAGCGCTTAATGATGAGATACCAGATACAGCGCCCGTTGAGCTAATTGTCATTCTTCCTGTATTACTTGTTTGAAAGACTAAATTGTTTGCTGAAGATGTTCCAAAATAAACATCCCCATTGTTAAAATGAAACAGAGCACATGTTGAAGTACCATTTATCGATCTAAACGATTGCCCATTAGCAGTTAAAGTAGCGGTTATTAATCCTGTCGTATTCAATGATGTTACAGTTCCAACTGAGGTAATATTTGGCTGAGCAGCTGTTTGAAGTGTTCCAGTAATTGATGTAGTCGTAAGAGTCGCTAAAGATCCAATCGATGTAATATTAGGCTGAGCAGCTGTTTGAAGTGTTCCATATAAAGTTGAAGCGGATATATTCGAAGCTGTCAATGTGTTATTAACAGCTACATTTCCATTCGTTAATATTGACATTTGCACTGAAGCATTATTCGTGGCAAAAGTTAGCGGATGATTGCTGAATGTTTGAAGACAACACTGAGTCCCATCGAACCACTGCTGATATACAACTGTCCCATCACTGATCTGGTACAACGCATTTGTCAAAGCTGTTGATCCAATGATATCTAATTGCTTAGCAGGCGCAGTATTATTAATGCCTACTAAACCTGTCGATCCTATCGTTATTTTTCTATTTCCATTTGTTCTTAAATGAAACTTATTCGCTGTGGTACTGCCAAATGTCTGATCTCCAGATACAGAATCAACAGATAACGAGCACGTGCTACTCGATAGGGAGTTATTACAAGATAGTGGAGTAGATCCACTAATATTGAGTGTTGATGAAATTGTTCCCAATGATGTAATGTTAGGTTGTGCAGCTGTTTGAAGAGTTCCTGTTAATTGCGATGCTGAAAGATTATTAATGTTCGCGATGTCTCTATTAGAGTCAACCGCAATCAATTTCCCAGCGGAAGCTGTTCCTGGTGTAATACCCGACAGCACACTCAAATCAATCATTGTTCCATTTTGATAGATACTTCCAGTGATGTACAAATCCGAAGTGTAATTCACCCCATTTCTTTTGTTATATCGCAAATCGCCAATACTAATAGTCAAGTAATCGGATGAGCCGATATAGTCTGATGGATTGTACAAGGATGGAACATAATTAGGCGGTAGCATTTTGTAAAATGATCCTTTATATAATATAACAGATAGATTTGTCATACAAGATCAGTAATCGGAGATTACTAAGCAGCACCTCCGGTGCGATATGAGTTCGATTCCTGATTTTGGTGGGATGCTCCCAAAGGAGTTTAAGAAGAAATCGTTTGGAGTAAATGACAAGCTTGGTATCCAGAAGCTTTTCCGAATGATAGTTTTAGGTCCCAGTTTCTCTGGTAAATCAAATCTAGCTTTTCATATACTCAAAGAGTCTCCACACGTCTATAGCCACTTACATATTATAGCCCGCAACCCTGATCAAGAGTTATACGATTACATCAAAGAAAAATTACAAGGTTTTGTAACGTTTTATGATCCTGATGCTCCTCCAAGTGTTGACGCCATCAAAGAGATTCCAAATGCTTTACAGCTTGTTATTATTGATGATTATTCCAACGAGAATAAGCTACAGAGAGATTTATTCAGTCATTTCTTTACTCGAGGAAGACACAAAGGACTTTCAACAATCTTCATAGCTCATAGCTATTTTGCTACTGACAAGATGATTAGATTGAATTCTGAATACATTGCTATTCTAAAAGCAAATTCAAAACGCGATCTAAAGCTAATTTTGAAAGATTTTAATCTACCTGGAGTAAGTGAAGATGATATCTACAGGTATTACAAACAAGCAACATCTGAAAAGGGACAGATGTTGTTTATAGACTCCGTCAAGCAACAAATTCGGAAGAATTTCAAAGGTGAAGTTTTTAATTAATAGCCTGACGGCGAGAGAGCTTGCTCTTACGCCGAAGGCTTCAGAGCTTCGCTCTAATATACCGGTGCGGAAACAAATCTCGATTTGTTTTTGTACCAAAAAACAAATCTTCGATTTAATTTCTCTCGTGGAATATAGAGCAGGCTTTCTACACGACAAACTAAATATGACGAGCACTATCATTTTTAACCGGAATAACATTGTTTCCAATGGCTTGAAAAATACATTCAGATTCAACTTTACTGGATCAAGCGTGAATTTCAAAAATCAAGAAATTGCTCTGTCCAGCCTGCAGATTTACAACTCTCAATTCAACATTAATGGAAGTTTATACAGCAACAATACGTTCAGCGTTTTAGTTCCAACAGCGGCGACTTATCAATCTGTTTCAATCACGCTTCCGAATGGATACTATTCGTATGCAGATATATCAAACTACATCGAGTCTCAGTTAGTTAGTATCGGTGCATATTTGATAGATTCTCAAGGTAATAACGTTGTGTATATCGCTATGAGAGAAAACGCAACATACTATTCATGCGAAATTACTTGCTTAGCAACACCAACTTCTGTTCCTAGTGGATATTCACGTCCATCGACTGGTTTATACTCATTAACCGGAACTGGATTACCAACCGCTACTAATACTCCTCGAATCACTATTTCAAACAATGGATTTTCAAATGTGATTGGATTCAGTCCAGCAACGTACCCATCAAGTATTCAAACAACAAATCAAGTATTTTTGAGCAATATCTCTCCACAAGTTAATCCCGTCAGCAGTTATTTAATTCGTTCTAATCTTATTAACAATCGGGTTAGCACACCACCTGATATTCTCACTTCGTTCAGTCCTCAAGGGACATCAATTGGTCAGTTGATCTCAATTCAGCCACCTGAATATCAGTGGCTCTCGATTAACGATGGAGCATACAGCAATATTACTCTGAGCATCGTCGATCAAGACTTTAACAATGTTAAATTTGAAGACTCGAATTCATTGATAATGCTATTGATTCGTGATAGAAAGGCTCCATAGGAGCGCAAGTTATTTTCAATAACTAAAACAATAATTGTAATTATATAGACTCGATAATTAGTAAGACTAAGAAATCTCGATTTCGTGTCTTGCGCCACTCTATCTTCGATTTAATGTTTCCAAGTTTTAAATCTCTCCGCGATCGAAAAAATAAATTGAAGCAACTCGCTGAAGAGAACAGTAAGGAGCTTCAATTAGCACGC
Organism: Pythium myriotylum; assembly: GCA_023091665.1. Taxonomy (NCBI): domain Eukaryota; phylum Oomycota; class Peronosporomycetes; order Pythiales; family Pythiaceae; genus Pythium; species Pythium myriotylum. Next base: position 737,231 of record JALJCQ010000014.1, read on the forward strand.
ATTAAGAATGATCGATACAAACTAACGCAATGGGCTACTGATCTGGATCAAACTATAGATACTTCGAAACTTCAACAATTGCTAAGGAAAATAGCTCCAACAATGACTTCAGCAGGTGTACAAGCAGCTCCATCAATGACAACAATGGGGATGCAAGCAGCTCCAACAATGACAACGATGGGAACACAAGCAACACCTTCAATGACTACAATGGGTATGCAGGCAGTACCGACAATGACAACAACAGATAGTCAATATGAAATCGAGGATTGGTCTGAAGACCAGTCGGGCTTGTCCGACGGTCAAGGACCTTTCGGACTTCGTCCGGATATTGGTAACGAAGAAGATTCGTTGAGTGATATTGATGACTCACACAGTACATACGACTTTGGAACTCAAGTTGAAGCTAATGATTTCAACTTTCAAAAGAATGCCCGAGAAAAAATAATTGATCAATACACCATCAATCCAACTATTATCAAAAGAAAGGTCAATCCAATTCTAAATTCTGGCACTCCAGATAAAAATGTCTATATTGGAACAGATGGCAAACTTTTCAATGTAAATAACGGGAAGTTAGCAAACAAACCACTAAATACCTATGATTGGGTTGCAACGTATGATTACATATTGAATCTTATTGATATTGAGACAGAAGATACCGCCGTTGGTTCGTCGCATCCGTTTGGATTCAACATTGAGTCTGGATCATACGAAGTGCTTCGTGATATTTTGATGAACAATACCTTTCCTGAGGGAACGAGATTACCAATCCCATATAAGAAGGGAAGAAACCAACACGGTGGCTATATTCCAGTAAATGGAGGTTTTCGAGTAAAAATATTTGATGGTGAATTAAAAGGTTTTGATGGCGATCGAGCACAATCCAACAGCCAAGTCTCATGGGAATCGACACTTGATATGTACATCAAATTTTTGAAGCAAAATAACATCTCATTCAAACAATCACCGATCTTCAAAAATCCTGATTCAACTAGATTCGCAAACAGTAATACCAATATTCAACCAGTGGATCCAAATGACAAGGTTATTTCAGATGGTAACAATCAAGTGAAAGATATTCTTATCAGATTATACAATGACAACCCTTGGTTAGCGGATGAGAAGGTATTTCTTGAAGGTCCAAAGATTGGTAAGAAAACATATTACCTTGGTGAATATGCAGCAATCATGAGTAAGAAACAGAAGGAAATTAGTCTGTCTATTAAGAGTCGTGTTGATAAAAATGCTAATTGGCTTGGAGCTCTAAATTATATTGCGAATAGATATGGAGATCGACTTGTATCTGCGGACGTTACACTCAAGTCTGTCAATCCAAAACGATTCCAAAGTGCTCTCTCATTCTCGTCTGCCGACCAGTCGGACTTGTCCGACGGTCAAAGACCTTTCGGACGGCGTCCGGATGACTCCATGAGTGGTTTAGGCGTTGCAGAAATTAATAGCCTGACGGCTAGAGAGCTTGCTCTCAAGCCTAGGGCTCTCGAGCTTCGCTCTAAAGGACGTCGAAGCATTCTAAAACATGAATTCGATAAACTTCAAGGTGCTCGCGGTTTAGGTAATGATAATCGTCGTTTGGAAAGAGAATTAAAATTGATTCGACGAGCTTTTTGATTCTGTTTAATATAAGATGAATTCGAAAATTATAAAAGTGCGATATCCTAATCTTAGAGGTAACTCTATTAAATCAGCTGCTCATATTAATCAAGAAAGGTTATTGAAAACTCTAAGCAACCTTGTACTTCACGAAAAAAAAGCTGTAGGATCAGGTGTTCAACAACGAGCTATAATAGAAGCCCAGAGAGCAACCTTTGGTACCACGAAAAATAAAAAACCAAAGACAGTTGCGTTGTAGCCTTTTACATTTATTTTAGTTTTTTTAATAGGCTTTATTTACTGGAATATATAGCATTTGCAAGAATTTAAAATATGAACACTTACGTTTCGGTCAGTTGTGATGAGCTCACGGATGCTCAAAAAAAGAAGTTTCTAAAGACATTGAAAGTATCTTTCACTGCTTCTCAAGTTAAAGGCTCTTCAAAGAAGATAGCGCTACATCCAGAAAACGCGAAAAAATGGAAAAAAGGCTGCTCAAGCTGGTAAAGGAGTATCAATTGTATTTTCACCAGGCGAAATCGCTGCTTCGTTAAATATGGACGGAGACGCTCTTACGGGATCTGGAATGAGTGGTGGATCGCTGTGGAGCTGGATCAAGGATAAAGCCTGGCCTTGGTTGAAAGAGAATGTTTGGCCTGTTGTTAAACCATTAGTATCTGGTGTTGTTGATCAAGGCGCTCAAGCGCTTGGAGCCTATACTGGGCAGCCTGGTTTAGTAAACGCTGTTCGTGGCGAGGTAAAGAATTTAACTGGTGTTGGTATGCCAAAAAAAGGATCACCTGAGATGAAAGCAAAGATGGCTAAACTACGCTCAATGCGAAAGACTGGAGGATCTTTCAGATTATCATAAATCACCAGTCCCGAATGAAATTCGGAGGGTCTTTACCCGACGAATGAATTCGTCTGGGCTTCAGACCAATACCTACTTGTGTAGGGATGACACAAGTCATTTCTTTCATAGAGTAGTTTCCGATATTTTTTTTCAATCTGATCAAACGGGACATTGAATACCTCTTCTAGGGGAGATTTGTATCGTCTATCAACAATTAGATACTTAAATTTCATATAAGGATTAATCTGAATCAATTGTTGTTTGATGAGGTCGAATTCGTTTATCGTGTTAATCTGATGTTTATATTTTTGTAGTTCCTTATTCTCCTCAGACAGTATTCTGTTTTTCTTATGGATTATAGATAGTTCCTTCTTATACATTTTTATTTGGATGATGTTATGGTGCTGAGTGCAGTAATCACCCTTTTTTGCTTCTCTGGTGCATTGCGTGTCTTTTTTGGTAATGAATTTACAAGTCATCTTTATATTATTGATGTTATTTTTTGGATTTGAAGTATAATTTCTCTAAATTTGACATCCTGTTCTTGTTAATCAATCTGAGATTGTCTTGTGGCTCCCAGGTGTTATCACTGTCCGTGTATCCTTTCCATTTCACTAGATACTTAGTTTTACCATTTGCGTCCTTCTTGTGGTCCAAAATCTTTTCTACTTCCCAGATTTGATTCTTTTCAACAGGAGCTTCTGTTTGTTCTGCCTGGACAACTTTTAAATCGCTTGCTGGTTTGTAAAGTGTATGGTTGTTCTTTGATTTGATTTCTACCCGATATCCATCTATATCAATTACTTTATATACTGTTTTGCTCCATTTAGATGATTCCTTTCCAAATGTCTTCGGTTTAAGTCGATATCGAACGCTATCGTCTATTTTGAATTCACTCGATACCTGCTCCAATACTTGCTGGTTATGTCTTAGATCATTTTGGATAATCTCACCTTTCATTTCATTTGGAGTTGCGTGGATTGCACTGTGCTCGGTTAAATTATAGTTTTCAATTACATCCATAAGCAACTTCTGAGTCAATTTCTTTGGATTTATTTTGATGAGTCTCTGCTTTATTGTGCGGTTGAATCGTTCAATTTTACCAAGGGTATTATGATCTCCTGGTTCATTGTTGAAGTGCTCAATGTTTTGTGATTTGAAAAAGTCCAAGACTTGTTTATTAAGAAACTCTTTTCCATTGTCAGACGTGATAATATTCACGTTGTGTGTCTTCACGAATTGTTTTAGTGCATGAAGAACCGATGATGCCTGCTTGTTTGGTAATACCTTGGCAAAACCAATACGAGAATTGATATTGATAATGGTTAAGTATGTAGTGTTCTTGTAGAAAGCCAAGTCCATTTGCCAGCTATTTGGATTGTGTGAAACAATCTTGAATGATTCATCCTTCTTACGTTTTTCTTGATGTTCTTGTATATTAGATTGTTTTGCATACCATTCCTTTATCTGTTTCAGTGTAATACTTGGATCGATAGCTTTTGCTTTGTGATAAAGCTTGCTTGCTGATATGAAACCAGTCTTTGGGTTGTGGTAGAGCTTGGTGAGTAGTAAGTCAGACATCTTTATATTAGGGATTAGATTTCTAATGGAATCGTTGTAATACCATCTTCCAAAACCTTCCTCTTATCGTAGTAGTAATTTAATCCTACCTTCTCCTGTGAGTATGTAATGATATACTGCGTTTGTTTATCAATACGGAAGCCTTTGTTTGTTGCAGACATTGTAATTCGTTTTTCAACGATGCTTTTGAATGCATTCGGGTTTAAAATGTCAGAATTCTTACCATTGGATTGTTGAACACCCTTCGCAGACACCTTTTGCTTATGACCTTTATCACCATCATAGCAAATATAGTTCTTGCTTGCGAGTGATACAATAGCATTACCTCTCCATTCTTCCTTGAAAAAACCCGGAACACGTCTATCGAATGCAGCATTTTCCTCAGTATCCTCTCTAGGAAACCAATCATATTGATGCAGTTTATAGTGCTTTCGAAGTTCTGGTTTAATAAGGTTTTCAAATGGGTGTTCATCAGTAAATGCAATGTAGGCTGAATCGGTATCCATTTCCTGATACTGAAAGTCAGAGCGATCGAAGTAATAGTCAATACAATCATAGTAAAATTGTAGCATACGGAGTTTGGCAAGTTGATAGATTGCAATTGAGATATGAATTGGATTATTCATTTGGATTCGTCGCTTGTTGTTCGTAATCTCGTGAATGTCTCCACTGATTGGTTCCAAGTGATGGAAATTAAAATGCTCAATTGCAGTAGAAATTTTATTTTCATCTGATTGATACTTAACTTCCTTATGCTTTGTTTTATCCATGCCAGATCGTCCAAATGGACCACTGTTTCCAACAAGCTTCATCGTTTCAGCTAATACTTTACTATCAGGATTTTTATCACCTTTTCGGCGAGCATCGGATACAGCATTCATAAACTTCTCAAATGGTCGAGACTCATATGCTTTGATGAATGAATAAGTCTTGGTGATTTCCATTCCGTGTTGAATGTACCATTTTAGTAGCGGTGTATTGACCAAAATCTTTTCACCAAAATAGCTACCAACAAGTTTTCTAGATGCTGTACGCTTGCGATCTTTTTGAGTCTTGTTGTATTCATACATGTGGCTACCAATGACTGATTCATCACAAGGATTAATTTCAATGTTCTTGAAAATTGGTGTCATCTCACTGAAATACTCTTTCAAATGCTCTGGGGTTTCAATATCACATTCCAGGAATCCAAATAGTTTATCATTCATGATGTCATCTATAATACCATCATATGCTTCAATAGTAGTTAAGCGACCACAAGGCATCGAGTTTCCTGCAGCCCATAAGTATAGAGCATTGGCATCATAACCAATGATCTTCTTCACAAGCTTCGATTTGTTATGTCTGATGAATGTTTCGTTTGCTTCAGCATAACGATTGAAAATGATCGATGGACCTCCTGCAATATTTGCTTTCATTTTGTAAAAAATGTCGTTATGTTCCTCATCAATAGACCAGATAAGTTTATTCGTATTAGCTTCCGTTAGTTTGTAGTCTTTGAATCGAACGATTGACATATCTTTACGAGCTACATTGCACCTGATACAACTAATATTGATATTGCCATTGACATGGCCTTTGTTGTTATTGACACGGTCAGCAGATACGTTCGACTCATTCAATTGGCAATTGCAATACGAACACATATATTTTCGCTTGGCTAATAGATGGTTGAGATGATCAATTGTCAAGTCAAATTCGCGATTGGATTCAACATCTTGCTTCTTGTATCCTTCATAGCGATGGTTAGGAAACTTGAATGCTTTACCCGGTGTTTGGTTAGGTAGCTTTAAATCTTTGTAAAGTGTTTGGTATGAAATCTTTTCAGCGAGACCTGGAAGAGAGACACCATCCGTGAAAATGTCTAATCCATAGCCTCGATAGAATTCACGCTGAATCTTGATTGCTTTTACAAATGGAGCTACATCAAGGTTGTTATACCAAATAAGTAAGTCGCTAATGGTTTTCATATTATAATGGTTCCAAACAAACTTCATACGTTCATAATCATCATCACTGATCTCCGTGTTTCTCAGCTTCGAGTCGAATGCTTCTCTTGGAGGTAATCCAGTTTCGTTTAGCTTATCAAATGTTGTGATATATTCGTAAGGGAAATTGCCTTTTGACAACTCACAAGTGCATCGAATCTTATCTTCACATTTGCATTTGCCTAAGTATGTCTTTAGGTATGTATCATAGCTTGTTCCTGCAGTAATATAATTGCTAATGTCAAGCATTTTCAGCTTATCAGTAGCGATACACATATATCCAGGATTCTTGATTACCATTCGTAGGTTATCGCAGCCGATTACATCAAAAATCTCTTTTTTGATTAAGTTGATATCATATTTTCCTGAATTGAAACCAAGTAGAGGAACTTGACTGACAGATTCGTCGATTGCTGTACGCTCTTTCGTAAGTGTCTTCTTATCTAGTTTCTCTGAGCGTTTGTTCAACTTCTCGTAGAGGATTTGGAACTTGTTCTTGTTGTAATCAATAATCTTATCAGCGATCGAATTGATGTACTCAAACATTACCGATACTAGCTGATGTGGATCTTCATTGATAAAACATCTAACTTCCCCAGTCAAGCTATTGCAGATTGATACACTCACAGCTTGATGTTCATTTGTTAGAATTGTTTTATTTTCGATTACAATCATTGGCCTTGTTTTGTGTTCAAGACAACGGGTTGGTGATTTTGCGTTACCAGTTCTATAAATTGCCGTTTTTGAGCAATCTTCGATTTTACAGATCTTGTTTCCATCGAGTGGCTTAAGGATTGCTTCAAAATCATATACGATAAAATGGTCAAGGTAAAAGTCTTGAGTCTTTAAACCATATTTGGCATATAACGATTTGATTTTGTTGTCTGCTGGTCGGTATAGTGTTGGTTTAGGGGGAAAAGCTTCTAATGTTTTGGATTCGCACTTATTTTTCTTATGATTCTTTAGTTTAGTAGCACATCCAAAAACCATTTCACATTTTGGGCAAACATATTTGGCCATAGCTTTATCAATATCAGTAATATACATTGCGTGTCCGTTGTAATCCATAATGTTAATAGTTGTCTCGAATGTTTTGTCTGAAGCTCTTATTTTAGACACTTCTGACGTTTCTATATCCATTTCAAACACATCAATATTAACTTTGAAACACTCCTCAAGGTCATCGAACTGATAGATATCAATTGGCTTAAATGCTTTATATGTATCTACAGAATAGTTAATTTTCTTAAATTCACAATACTGTTTGAATCGATGTTTTACTGCGGCTATGGTACGTCGATAGTCTTTCTTAGGCTCGTCTTGTAAATGGTATGCAATACAGTAGAACATGCATTTGTTTTCCGTTTTAGGAAAGTTTAAAATGTGTCGATTATCCGTTATTGCTTTTGGAACAACTACTTCACTATCACCAAGAGAATGATTTCTGTAGTAGATCATGATCTTAAAAGCGTTAATCTCCTGAAGTTTAACTCCGCTTCTCGGAGTAGAGATTTTAGTAGTGAAATCTTTTGATTTAATATGATCAATAACCTTCGATCTAATATCTTTCCTAGAGTTAATTGCGATCGGTTGATCGAATATAGATGTATTGGATTGGGGTCGATACTCGTAATCAAATGGTTCTTCAAAGCGTTCATCGATTAGCTTGTATCCTAATTGAATATTAACTTTAAATGCCTTGTCTTGATGAGCCAAAACATTTTCAAGTTTGTAAAGAATGACCGTTGAGAGATATTTCCATAAAGATGAGATTCAACGAACTTGGTCTTTGATGTTTTATAAGTTGGTTTACTAATGCGTGTGTTTGACAAGTTGGTTTTGATCTTATCTTCATTAATTTTATAGTATCTCGAAATCAATTTGATGTTAGATGGCTTGAGAATATTATTGATGTACACAACGCGCCCATTTTTATTACGGATCTTAACTCGATAAGAGTCTCCCCAAGCTTTTAATGGAATCTTTAGTTTCAGAAGTTGATTGAATGCATCCGAAGACTTCGCCATTTTCTTCTTATATATTGGTTGAGAAATTTGAAATGATAAAATTAAAAAATCGTACGTATATATCTATAAAAGAAATATCAAGATGGAAATTTTTTGTACGTATATAAACAAAATGAAAGAAAAACAATAAAAAAATACTCTAATCCAGATATTTTTCTGAGTCTCTCAGCTATGCCCCGAACCTTCGCGAATTTTTGGTGTGGAAAATGAAGCAAAAGTGGTTGTTTTTAATGAGGACATAGGAAAGTCGGTTTGGTTGTGTTTTGTGGAAAGGAGGTGTGAAATAGGTTTGTTGAACTGAGAGGGAAAAGAAAGGTCTCTAGGGTTGTGTGAGAAACGTTGAAAAAAAAATGACGGAAAACGTTCCGGACATTACTACTGCAATCAAAGATCCGGTATGAACTTGCGAAGCTGCTGGAAAGAGCTCCTCTGGACAACCCATCGTTTGGGGGAATGCTGTGGTGGGTGAAAACCTGCAATGGCCGATGAAAAAGAACTAGTAGTCGACGATCACTTTATCCCTCGATGCACATGTGAGGACGACATCACGATCGTCCTCCAACCACACAGTGAAGCATCGTACAAATTGATATGACGGCGAAAATGGAATATGTCTGGGTGCAGTGTCGTGAACCCGTGTCTTGGAGCGCTGATTAGTCGTCTGGTTTCAGTCAGACGATTAATCAGAAAAACGCACTGTGCTGTTTTCACGAAAACCCCACCGTGGGCGAAGGTTCTGCGATGTAAGAAAAGAATCCCTCTCCAAGCAGATTAAAAAAGCAGCAAGAAAACGCGCAGATCGCCTCTATTTTAGCATACTGAGTCAACTCAGACGCTCCCGACTGGACTTAGCGTATATTCGCAGCACTTAACGGGCATACGACATCGAAGTGATTTTGTGCCGAACTTGGTGAGTCTTGAAGCGTCCTGCAAGATACGCATCAACGACGACCGTATTTACGTACAGCTCTTACTGACGCCCTCGTTCTTCTGGACATGTCCAACAACGCGACTGTGTGTGGTCAAATTCGAAGCCACCCCGAGACGTCTTCCCTGGGAATGCGTGTTGTATCACGCTCGTTTGTGAGATCTATCGCGGTCGAATTTCGTTGCAGCGCCAAGAAGCGAGTGGTGTCCAAATACCGTACCGTGGCTGATGAAGCATGAAAGCACGTCAGGGTTCTCGCCGCCAGTCAGTTCTACACCGACGAGGACAGCCCCTTCCGCTGCGAGCGACTTGACGTCGTGGTGTATATTCCGGAAGCGTCTATATAAAACAGGTCAATTTGTGGGCCACGTAGTGTGTTAGAGTACCAGAACGAGAAGCCTCCACAAGTTGAACCCCTCAATTTGTGGGCCAGGTCAGAGTCTTTTCTATGCACACCTCCACTTGGTCTGGCAACAGGTCACGTCAAGCCACTTGACCAACGCTCGGAAACTCCATGTTGACGGCAGGAAAGCTTCTAGGATTTGTTACGATGAACTCAATAGACTCCACTTTCATAATCACCACGCTGGTCTCAGTTGCGCGAGGTCGTTCTTGTCACGGCAGCACCTTCGCTTAAGCTCGTGTTCCGTCTATGAGGTCGGTCCCATGTGGGAGTCACGGTCTTGTTCTCGGTCCACGTCACATCACCATGCTAGGTCCCGCGTCGTTGAACTGATGGAAACTCACTCGCTTTTGCGGGCGGCAAGCCCAAAGCGTCTTCCGCCAATTGTGCGCTGTCGCACATGACAGCAGCGACAGACCTGGCTGGGCCAACTGGCATCAGACTTTCACGAATGGCAATCGGGCCATCTCGGCTCGGTTCGTCGCGGTAGACAAATAGGATTTTACACTCGGCTGGAGGGTTTTAGGCCAAATACATCAATGGCAGCGCCAAAGCTGGTGTACACGTCGCTGCTGTGTTTGTTGGAAGTAGGGTCCAACGGGAAAGCCTGTGCAAAAGCAAGTTGCACTCGCTCAACGTGGCCTCTTTTTCAAACTGTAACTCCATCATCAGCAGTTACGAACCTCCTTGCAGATCTCATCAACCCACCGGAGGACATTGTGCGCTTCCTCCACCGCACGAGCTCCGCCGGGTGCACCAAGGCGGCCATGGACGGCGCCGTGGAGAACGGCCACTTGGCCATTGTGCAGTTTTTGCAGTTTAACCGCACCGAGGGCTGCTCGAAAGAAGCGGCCGAGAAGGCGCTCGAGGAAGGATACATCGACACGATGAAGTTCCTCGTCAAGCACCGCAAGGAAAAATGGGGCGAGAAACCGCTGCTCTGGGCCGTCGAGAACGACGACCACGAAGTCGTGGCGGACATTCTGCGCCAGGACCCGGAGTTCGTGACGGTTGAGGCCAAGAAGAGAGCTTATGAGGCTGGCAAGCTGGATATTATGAAGTATCTATATGAGCACGGCACGAACACGCGGCACTCCATGGTGCTCGAGCGCGCGGCCGAGAAGGGCGACCTCGAGACGGTCAAGTACCTCGTAGACAAGCGCGAAGGCTTCCTCAAGCCGGCCATGAAGGCCGCTGTGTGCGGGGGCCATCTTGAAGTCGTCAAGTATATCCATCAACATGCTGGTGATGTACCAACGTCGGCCAGTCGCGTCGTTGCGATGAACTACGCGGCGTTAAACGGCCACCTTGACGTGCTCAAATACCTCCACGAGAACGCGCCAGAGCTGGGCTGCTCGACATTTGCAATGGACGGTGCAGCCATGCGTGGCCACTTGGACGTCGTCAAGTTCCTCCACGAGAACCGCACAGAAGGCTGCACGACCAAGGCTATGGAGCAGGCTGCGGCACTCGGCCATCTTGACGTGGTCAAGTACCTGCACGAGAATCGCACGGAAGGCTGCTCGACGTTTGCGATGGACTTTGCAGCCATCCGCAACCACCCAGAGGTTGTCAGATTCCTCCACGAGAACCGCAAGGAAGGCTGCACGCGAAAGGCTTTCGATGACACGGCAGTGCAAGGCCTCACGGATATGGTCAGGCTGCTGCTGGAGATCCGTCCGGACGTGTGCGATCTAGACAACGGCATCCGACTGGCGAAGCAGCGCAAGTTTGTCGCGACGATCGCCGTGCTCGAGGAGGCCAAGGCCAAGAAGGCTGCGGCTGAGGCGGCGGAGTCAGGACCCGCACCACCCCCGGCTCCTGTTACCACGGAGGCGGCTGAGCCATGACCTTGAATCCTATCATCCGAGTCAGACTCGTGTTTCATTTCTTAAAACTCGCACTAATCTTACTCATGCCCATGCAACAACTATTCGCTCGTTCGGTGCTTCGTGTTGGACTCTTGAGCGTCGCAATGGGGGCACATATTGAGATCAACCCCTTCAAACGCAAGCAACGCGCGGCAAGACTCTGCCCGCTGCAGTGGACCAGCAATTCGTTCGCCGTTGGGATCAAGAGTGTTCGGGCATCCATCTGACACGAAAATCGGCAGCAGCAACAAGTTTAAATCACGGGGCGTGCGATCATCGTGCCACTGCTTGCATGCGTGGAAGATGATTGTAGGGTCGTCATAGCGGAGAAGAGGCGGATCGGGACCCAACTCGTCTGCGACTTCTCATCCAAACGTGAAGGACTCGACGCACTCGCGGCATATCAAAGAGAGACACTTGGCAGGTTCTCCCTTGCCGCGCTCCTCCCGTCACCGATTCTTGGAGCAGATATTGTTCGAACAACGCCATTGCGTCGCCTAACCTGGAACGACGGGAAGAATTCCTTGCAGGTCAAAACGTGAACGGTCCACAATTTAGACCACACAAGGTTTTTTTCTTGGTCACGTCGAGAGGTCATAGGTTTATAGATGGGTCATTGGGTGGTCACCAGCGAGCACGACCTGCTCTGGCAAAGTGACAAGTGGAGTATTCTCATTCAGTCAGGCAGTCATTGTTTGACACCCACTCCCGCACACAAGTCCGCCCACCTTACCTCGCTGGTCGCCGCTGCGCTCCTCACCCTATGCCCTCCCAACTCCGAGTCCGCGCCATGGCCACTGGAGCTGTCCGTATGTTGGACACGCCTGCTCGTCCCACTGGAATCGCACTGGTCAACACCCAGCCGTTGCCCCCGACCCTGGACACCCGTAGCGCAATGATGGCCATTCAGGCCAGCCTGGACCGCCTTCACAGTGATGAGGCTGGCATCCTGCAGGTCTCGGAGGCTGAAGCAACTTCGTCCCCGTCCGATCCGCATGGCCGCAAGAAGCGGCTCCGCGTCGAGCCAGCCGTGGTTCCCTCTTCCTCTCCTTCCATCGACGAGGCACTCGACGCTCAAGCTGCCAACTCGATCGTCGATACGCGTGACGGCCGGACCAAGATCTACATTGGTGGCTACGAGTTTACCCGGGCCAATATCACGCGCGTAAAGATCAGCTATCGGTGCAGCTTTTACAGAAGCCAAGCTTGTCCAGCGAGGCTGGAGTTTTACGCCGCAACGATGGGCTACGATTTTCCAAACATGATCCCTCATACGTGCACGCCGCCCTCACGCGCGCCACCTCCCCTCGACGAGTCCTCGAAGACCATCATTGTGGAGGCCGCCATGCAGCGTGAGATAAGGCTCTCGCGACGTCGACCGCTCACACGCCTCAAGAGATCTGGGACGTGGTGAGCGCTCGATTTTATCAGCGCGACGACAATGTGGTGGTGCGTGGCCTCAACAAGGCACAAGTTACAAAGCGCGTGCACCGGACACGGGCGGAGCACTTTGGTTCGGATGTCCACGGCCGTGTTGAGGTGCCGCCGCTGTCACGCGTGAAGCAGACAGCACTCAACTTCTTCCAGTTTCACCACGTCTGGTCGAACCCAGCAATCAAATCAGACAACAAGATTGATCGTTTGATTGGCTGGGCACATCCCGCGCTTCTGAGTCTCCTCCGCTACGGCAAGGTTTCGTTGTTTGTCGATGGCACGTTCCGGTGCGTCCCAACGCAATTCCGGTAGTGCATCGTCGTGATGGTGTTTGACCAAGGTACCAAGCTCTTCGTGCCTGTCGTCTACGTTCTAGCAGCCTCAAAGACGTACGACGCGTACTGGAACGTCCTCCAGTATGTTTCCGATGCGTGTGGTCAAAGGATTGATCCTGAACAAGTCGTCTGTGACTTTGAGCTCGCGCTCATCAAAGCTGTCCAAGACTGGTATCCTGAGACGCCCGTTATTGGCTGTTTCTTCCATTTTAAACAAGCCTGCTCTCGCCGAATGGCCAAACTGCGTGTAACGGTCCGCGACCGTTCACAGCACCTGCGCTTGAGGAAGCGTGAGCAGCCGCTCCGAGTCGACCCCTGTCGACGAGCGCCAAGGACTTGGCAAAAGGCGAACTGATTGTATTCAGATTATTCCCCTGGGGAATAATCCCCCTATACCTGATATCCCTGGTATCTAATACCCAGGGATATCACCTACTGAATCTAATAAAAGAGAGTCACTACTTAGGGTAACTTTTCCCCTAAGTGGACCACACGCATTATGTACCTACACAACCTAACCTACTTGTGTAACCTTGTACCCCGTTACACCACCCCCCACCGAAAATGAGGAACACCCTTGTACCTAATTTAGGAACAGCCGTGTCCTATAAAAGAAACACGAGCCTATTCCAGGACGGAATTTCCGAGGACCCACACGGAAATGGGTACAGACTCATGGCGACCATGAGCGCGAAGTCGCGTGTCGATTTTTCGACAACGACTGATCGAGAGCCGCAGCGGCTTGGCGCAACACCTCGCTGCGTCATGAGACGCATGCAGACGTGCGCGCGGTCGCCAGCGACCACTGGATCATGACGATCCCCCAAAACTGGGCCATTTTGCCGTCTGACGGCGGCAAGCCAAAATGGCATGGTCAGACGACCATTGCGAGGCGAGAAGAGCTCGCGGCAAGCCCAAACTTGGCACACACACACTCAGTGCGATGGGTTCTTGCCTTGTGCAAGCGTACAGACCTGTACGATGCGAACTCGCAAACTTCTTCTCTTGACGGTGCCCAGAATTGGGTCCGAATACTGGAGACTGTGGTCGGTGGGTGTCCACCGCGAGTACTACCAAGTACTCAAGAGGCTGGCTAGCCTCATCCAGCGACTCAACTGAGTGCGTGGAGTGCGGGGATACCCGTGGCAGTCGAACAACGACGTTGCCGGACAACTTCGTGTTGTCGGCCACACGCTCGGGCGTGATGGCTACACCGCAGAGAACTGCTCGGTGTAGCAACACCAAACTGAGCCAGCCACTCTGGCTTGGTGCGAGCGTTATCCAACGCAACCGATGAGGTCGGTGGACGTTGTCGAAGCTTCGACTGCGCCGAACGCGGCGTTCTCGCCATCTTCATGGCCTTCTGCTTGGGTCTTGTACCCATGTCTATAATAGACAGGGACAGTCGACTTGACTGAGACGGACCTTCCGTGTGCTCCACTGAGCGTCTTCCTTGAGGAACTTGAGACACTTCTCATCTTGATGGAGGTGGTCGGTCCCACCTACTGGAACCATCCAGGATGATCATGTTCGCATGCGCGAACAAGATCAGAGCAATCTTGCCTGAGAACACTCTCATCGACCCAGGAGCTCTGGTTGCTTGGATATCCAAGCCACTTGACCAAGAGCTGGCGGACGCCATTGTGCACACGCACACTGTCGAGAGACTCGACGTGATAATGGCGTTCGCCATTCCTGTCAATCACAGGCAAAGGAGCGCGCACCGGTCGCAGCGCTTTCCTTCTGGTCTTCACACCAGTGTCGGGGACCCGACGTGCTCCTTCGGGTTCGGCAAACGTAACCCGACGTCGTATTGACGACACTGTGGTCGCATTCGACGACCATGTCGAACTTCGACGGGCTTGAGCAAGCCGTGCCGAGCGTCTTGGCGCTTCGCTGTGTGGACTAGCCACGTCACTTGCAGAATCCTGCATCGCGATAGAGTCGCCCGAGGAATCATCCGTGACTGGCACGTTCTCGTGCGCGACTGTCGGTGATTGCACCTCGGCGGCAAATCCGCTTGGAATTGTTTCCGACGACTCTTCGTACGATGCATCTCCATCGGGGCGGAGATACGGCTTGAGTAAGCCGACGTAGAACGTCGGGTGCGTCTGCAACCATGTTGGCAGATCGACCCTGTCGGAGTTTCCACTCCGCTTCAACACCTTGAACGGGCCGATATATCTCGGCAGCAGCTTCGAGCTGCCCAAGCTGGACACAGCATTCTGAGACAGGTTCTTCGTGCTGACAAGCACATAGTCGCCTGGCTTGAACACATGCGTGTTCTTCCGACCGTGCCTGTCGGCTTGTTCCTTCTGAACATCTTGGGCAGCTGCCATCGCGTCACGCACGCGGGTGATGACATTCACACGTGTCGACCAGAACTCGTCGATCTTGCGGCGCTCCGCCGACTTGGAAACACCTTCCATCTGGGAGGTAAGTAATTGTCGAGCCCCTCCCCCACCAGACTGGGCACTGCCCATGAGACAGAGCGGCAACGCTGGGTGTCTCAAACCGTTCACGAAGAACGGCGACAGACCTGTCGATGAATGAACAGAGTTGTTCATGGCGAACTCGACCATGGCGAGAGTATCGCTCCACGATGTGGGATTATCTCCACAGTACGAACGGAGGATATCCTCCACGACCCGGTTGGCCCGCTCGGTCTGGCCATCGGTCTCCGGATGATCCGTCGTCGACATGTCGAGCCTGGTGCCCAGGATCTGGAAGAGACCTTCCCAGAAATCACCAGTGAACCTGGGATCCCGATCCGATACGATTGGGTCGGGGAGACCGTGTAGTCGAAACACGGTGTCGACGAAAAGTCGAGCACAGCCGAGGCCTGTGCAGGTATCCGAAACCGGAACAAGATGCACCATCTTGGACAAACGGTCAACAAAGACCAGCACACCATTGTGCCCAGCGGACGTCTTTGGCATGCCAAAGAAGAAGTCCATGCTCACTGAGCGCCAGCAATCGCTGGGGACAGGCAGGCTCTGAAGCGGAGCCTGAGAGTGTGCACTTGGCTTCACTCGTTGACAGACGTCACACGTGCGGACATACCGCGACACCCACTTGTACATCTTGGGCCACCAAAACTTTGGGCTGAGAAGCGCGTACGTCTTCTCGCGGCCAAGATGGCCAGCACCAGGTGCGTCGTGAGCACCATACGCGATCACGCATCGCAGATCTTCGTCTGCTGGGACGACTATGCGAGATTCTTCGCTGTCCGAGACCTGATACTTCAGGAGGCCGTCTTCAAACGTGTACCGATGGAGTCGGGCTCGAACGCGAGGCGAGAGAGACTTCTCCGAGTCTGATGACTTGAGAGCACGAATGATCTCCGCACACTGTGCATCGCCTTCGTAGGCGTCACGAATCAAGTCGTAGACATCAGAAGCAACTGATGTGAGATGGTTCATCTCGTAGTCGGGACGCCGAGAGAGTGCGTCTGCCAGCACGTTGAGCCGACCCGGCTTGTACTCAACAGTAAAGTTGTATTCTGAAAAGAATGACAACCAGCGAGCCATTCGCGGCGACAAGTGCGGAGACTGTGTCGCTGTGCGTAGAGACGCATGGTCTGTGTAGACCACGAACGACAACGCGCCGAGAAGGTGAACGCGGAACTTCACCAAGGCGTACTTCATCGCCAACAATTCCTTGTCATGAACTGGATAGTTCCTCTCGGCCGCTTGCAGCTGGCGAGACTGATACGAGATGACTCTCTCGTGACCATCTTGGTCCTTCTGCAAAAGTGCACAACCGATCGCATAGTCGGAGGCGTCACAGACAACGCTGTACGGGACGGAGTCATCCGGCAACGCCAGGATCGGCGCTTGGAGAAGACTCTCCTTGATCTTCAGGAAGGCAGCTTCCGTGTCGTGAGACCACGACCACTCAACGTCGTTCTTGAGCAGCTGAGTCAGCGGCCGAGCCATCTCGGCGTCGTTCTTCGTGAACCGATGCAAGTAGTTGGCGAGACCCAGCCACTTGCGTAGGTCCTTCACGGACCGTGGCGATGGCCACTCGGCGATTGCCTTCACCTTCTCGGGATCCGCCCGAACACCGTCGACCCCGACGAAACACCCAAGCACTGGGATCTCTTCGGCACCGAAGATACACTTATCCAAGTTGGCATAAAGCTTATGCTCCTCGAGGCATTCGAGAACTTGGCGGAGGTGATCCTCATGGAGCGTATCCAGATCACGACCAGCCTCCGGCTTCGTGTGGACGTAGATGTCGTCGAAGTACGTCTGCGCGAACGCTCGCAGGGGACGGAACAAATGGGTCACCAAGCGATTGAACGTCGCTGGGGCGTTCGACAACCCCTGTGGCATCACGAGCCACTCCCAGAGCATACCGCTCGGCGTACTGACGGCAGTCTTGGGGATATCCCCACGCTCCATGAGCACTTGGTAATAACCGTCGACCAAGTCGAGAGAACTGAACTTCTTCGCGCCGGACATCCGGTGGATGATCACATCCTTCCGAGGGATCGGAGTGGACGCAGGGATCGTCTGTGCGTTCAACTTGTTGTACGCGTGGACGATCCTCCACTTGCCATTTGGCTTGCGCACACAGAACGTTGGTGCGCTGTGCGGCGAGACGCTCTCGCGCACCAAGCCAGCCTTGGCTTTCTTGGCGAAGAATTCATCAATGAAGTCCGATTGTTCGGCCGGCAGAGCCCACTGGCGAACCGTTGCATAGCTCGAGCCAGGCTTGAGCTTGATCTCGTGGCGGACGCCACGATCAGGGGGCAGCTCCGCCGGCGGGTTCTTGCTGAGGCAAGTCTCCGCAAACCGCTTGACCAGCGGATAGAACCGATCCTTCGGATTCTTGAGAATGGCCGAACCACGGCGAGCGTCAAACTTCTGACGAAACTCAACGAGGACATCCTCGTCAATCACCGCCGAGGTGTTGAGTTGAGCGAGGTCTCGCTCAGATCGGAGGATCACAACCTCAGCGATCTCACCAGCTTTGAGCTCGCGGACGAAATCGTCCATAGGGAGTTCCTCCAAGCTAGTCAGCTCGGAGAACTCTGGCAACGGTGCCATATCGACCGTGGACGGATCGATCGACGACCCCGTCATCACATCAATGATGTGCACGTCATGCGACGCGTCCGAGAGCGGGAGTGGCTCAGGCCCGGGCTCGGTCGTATCCGACGACCCTGAGAGCGGCTCGACCGCACGCGGACACGCGACAAGGGGACACATCCCCGAAGCATCTTCCATGCTGGTACTCGGAGGGGGCGGAGACAACTCGACGCCCTCTTCAACGCCGTACTTCACGGCAGACGGCACGACCGTCTCCGGAACACCCGAGGTGTCCATGGCGTTCACTACGCCAATGAAGTAGGCACTTTCATCATCCTTGATGGGGCTCATCAGCCGGCGGACGAAGGAGGGTTCATGACGCTCCTGAGCTCCGTTCCTGCCGGGAGACGTGCTCCCAATCGACTTGGTCCTCCAGTCGATCCACGGCTCGTGGCGCTCGAGCCACAGCATTCCGAGGATGAGGTCAAACCTCTCATCCATGTCGAGCACTGTAAAGCGCTCGACTGAGTCGAAATCGACAAACGCAATGCGTAGATCGACTTCGATCTTCTTCGTCTCTGCGACGATGCCCGTCGCAAGACGCACCGAGACTCTTCCGAGATCTCGCTCACAAGCTTGAGCAAACAGAGAAGCATTCTCAGCAATACTTTGCTTGCGACCGTAATTGCGCGTCGCACCAGAGTCGATTAAGACTCTGAAGGGACGTGCAAATCCCTTCACTTGAGCAGTGACGACGATGAGCTCGCCACTGATGCGCAGCTCATCAACTGCTGAGAAGAGATCTTCTTCCGGGGCCACCCCGCCTTGCGATACTGCCGAACTCGGCGTCGCGGAGCGAGGAGTGATCGCCCCAGTAGACTGCTCCGCGTCTACTGGGAACTGTCGTTTCCCTGCGACGTGGGAGCAGATCCACCTCGGTTTCCCGAGCGCCGCGGCCGACCACGGCGAGCACGACCACCGCCCCTCTTGCGCGGACAATTCCGCTGGAAGTGACCGAACTTCCCACAAGTAGAACACTTGATGTGAAGAGCCTTCACGTCGATCGCACGCAAGTCGACCGTGCTGAGATCGACTCCACTGAGGTCGATGACACTCAGGTCCATCGGTTCGATGACCGGTGGTGGAACCGGCGTGACCGGAGGCGGCGCTGCCGGACTCGCGGATAAACCGCGCGAGAGACGCTGAACGTAGTCCTCTCGCAGCGCGACGACGAACGCGTCTTGTAGGAGCATGGGCTCCTCGCGGAAAACCGCAGCCTTCTCGGGACCGGGATCCATCCCTTCCATGAACGTCGTCAGCATGACGTCTTCTGCGAGCGCATTCGCAGCCATGTTGGCACGGAGTTGACGTAACTCCTGCACATACGTGTGCAGCTCGCGGCCACCTTGCCGACAAGCGAGAAACGCAGCTCGCTGGCGATGCGCCACATTTGGCGGTTGAAACATCGACTTCATCGCCTTGGCAAGAGTTGCCCAGTCGGAAAAACATCCGGGATGCGATGTCTCGCACGTGAGGGCCCAGATCTTCGCCCGGCCCGTCATGTTCGAGATCGCAAAGGCGATCTTCTGCCGTTCATCACGGACGCAGCCGGCTGCTGTGGCGAGCTCGATCTCGCGTTGCCAGAGGGCAAGATTGTCGCTTTCTTCACCCGAATACGGGGACACCGTAACCTTCACGGCCTTCGGACGTTCCGGAGGTGCCGGCAACGGCACATACGTGACTGTCGGCGGCACCTGAGCTGGCTGGGCAGCCTGAGTCGCGGATACGCGGGACGTCACGACGTCGAGGAGATACTTCTCGAGGGCTGCCTCGTAGTCGCGAAAACGCGCGACATGTGCGAGGACTTCGCCAGAGCCGCGTCGAAGCAGCTCGATGATGCTTGTTCGGCCATTGATGGCCTCCATCTTCTGCAGATAGCCCCACTGGGCCTCATCCAGGTACGGATGGTCTTGACGCGACAGCGTCGGATGGCTTGACGCCATCACGAAGTCGGAAGCTTCGGACATAACGATGTCGGCGTCGGATTGACGACAAGTGCTACCAAGTGTAACGGTCCGCGACCGTTCACAGCACCTGCGCTTGAGGAAGCGTGAGCAGCCGCTCCGAGTCGACCCCTGTCGACGAGCGCCAAGGACTTGGCAAAAGGCGAACTGATTGTATTCAGATTATTCCCCTGGGGAATAATCCCCCTATACCTGATATCCCTGGTATCTAATACCCAGGGATATCACCTACTGAATCTAATAAAAGAGAGTCACTACTTAGGGTAACTTTTCCCCTAAGTGGACCACACGCATTATGTACCTACACAACCTAACCTACTTGTGTAACCTTGTACCCCGTTACACCACCCCCCCACCGAAAATGAGGAACACCCTTGTACCTAATTTAGGAACAGCCGTGTCCTATAAAAGAAACACGAGCCTATTCCAGGACGGAATTTCCGAGGACCCACACGGAAATGGGTACAGACTCATGGCGACCATGAGCGCGAAGTCGCGTGTCGATTTTTCGACAACGACTGATCGAGAGCCGCAGCGGCTTGGCGCAACACCTCGCTGCGTCATGAGACGCATGCAGACGTGCGCGCGGTCGCCAGCGACCACTGGATCATGACGATCCCCCAAAACTGGGCCATTTTGCCGTCTGACGGCGGCAAGCCAAAATGGCATGGTCAGACGACCATTGCGAGGCGAGAAGAGCTCGCGGCAAGCCCAAACTTGGCACACACACACTCAGTGCGATGGGTTCTTGCCTTGTGCAAGCGTACAGACCTGTACGATGCGAACTCGCAAACTTCTTCTCTTGACGGTGCCCAGAATTGGGTCCGAATACTGGAGACTGTGGTCGGTGGGTGTCCACCGCGAGTACTACCAAGTACTCAAGAGGCTGGCTAGCCTCATCCAGCGACTCAACTGAGTGCGTGGAGTGCGGGGATACCCGTGGCAGTCGAACAACGACGTTGCCGGACAACTTCGTGTTGTCGGCCACACGCTCGGGCGTGATGGCTACACCGCAGAGAACTGCTCGGTGTAGCAACACCAAACTGAGCCAGCCGCTCTAGCTTGGTACGAGCGTTGTCCAACGCAACCGATGAGGTCGGTGGACATTGTCAAAGCTTCGACTGCGCCGAACGAGGCGTTCTCGCCATCTTCATGGCCTTCTGCTTGGGTCGTGCACCCATGTCTATAATAGACAGGGACAGTCGACTTGACTGAGGCGGACCTTCCGTGTGCTCCACCAAGCGTCTTCCTTGAGGAACTTGAGACACTTCTCATCTTGATGGAGGTGGCCGGTCCCACCTACTGGAACCATCCAGGATGATCATGTTCGCATGCGCGAACAAGATCAGAGCAATCTTGCCTGAGAATACTCTCATCAACCCAGGAGCTCTGGTTGCTTGGATATCCAAGCCACTTGACCAAGAGCTGGCGGACGCCATTGCGCACACGCACACTGTCGATAGACTCGACGTGATAATGGCGTTCGCCATTCCTGTCAATCACAGGCAAAGGAGCGCGCACCGGTCGCAGCGCTTTCCTTCTGTACCCACATTGCCCGGCGCTCGGGACCGAAGGCGGGCACGTGTTCCATATCTTCTGGACATGCTCAAGCGCTCAGCTCATCCGGGACATCCTTTGATCCAAATGGGCGTCGATCGGCTCGTGGCGACACACGACCAGTACAGTTAACGAAGCTTTCAAGTTTGCCGTCTTCTCGATGACGCTTGGTATCACGCCACCGATCGCGAGCCAACTCTTTCCTCACGGAGCAGAGGAATTCGACTGGGCTACCACTCTGCACGACGATTTTGCACCCTCTGGAGCCTTCAAGTCCTGGCGGCCTTTCAACTCATCTGGCGTTGGAGGCACCAACACCCTCCGGACACCACTCGTTGGCACAACGACCAAGCGCGCGCGGCGGCGCATGCATCATTAACTGCGTGTCTTCTCCAGACCCAAGCGGTGGCACCATATAGTGCGATGGCGGCTGTACTGAGAAGGATGTGGACTGCCTCTGCCTCCGGGTATGCGCCTACCGAACATCGCGTCAAAGCGGCCGAACTTCCTCCTGTTCTCCGATGGAGGGTCACGGGGGAATTCCGGGCCTGGTGGGATCTGTACTCCTACGTGTCGACGAAGATGGCACCAGTCCCGCACTGATTTGGAGCGCTGCGACGAGTCTGGCATCGCCGACCACCACTAACAACCTTGCCGAGTACACCGGCCTCCATATCGGACTCACAGCTGCGGAACAACACCGATGGCTACCTCTTACGGTCATTGGAGACAGCCAACTTATCCTTCGTCAGGTGTCTCAGTACCGCCCACCCAAAAAGGAGCGTCTTCGACAGCTCTACTCCTTATCTCAGCTTGCCGCCGACCGTCTTCAAGTGCAGGAGTGGCGTCACCACCTTCGTGCAAGATGGCCGACTTTGCAGCCAATGTTACGATGGACTCCAAGTGCAGCCTTCAGACATTTCACCCGTCCGACCATCCCGACTGGAGCGGACTTCCACCCCTAATTCTTGGTGATTATCTCCAGTGGAGGGCCTCCATTGCAATGGACTTCCACCCCTAATTCTTGGTGATTATCTCCAGTGGAGGGCCTCCATTGCAAATTGACAATGCGTATTCCTAGCTGCAGCTGTTCGCACAGACGAAACGCAATTGACTCCAACTTAGAAAAAAAAAGACGAGTGGCAAGATGAGTAGCTTATAAAAAATCGACGAGCGTTCGTGCCTTGGGGCACGATGGAATGGGTTAGGTTGGCAGTTCTGGTCACGACGGTTCTGCCGGTCAACTTGAATGCTTGCTGACACTGTCCTCCATGAAACGAGAAAGCATCTCTCAAGTATCAGAACAACACAAAATATGGTGTCTACGCTCGCAGCTCCGCCAATACGCCACCGCCGATGAGGGGCAGTGTTATGACGTCATTGGACCGCGTGATCACAACGATTCGTCCGCTTGACATTGGAGACAGACGAAGCGCCGATTGGAAAGACTACGATGAGGCGTTGGCGCAGCGGTCGTACCGAACTTGTGACGCAGAAAAAGAGTGCATGGTGACCCTTCGATATGATGTTCGGATCTAAGTACTTCGTTCTTAGTGGGATCAAAATCACTACAGCACAGACAGCATTTATCCATCCTCAAACCAAGAACGCAGATCTTTGTGTCGGTTGGGCCGCATGTCGCCAACCTACAAAAAGGACACCACCGACGGGTAGCAACCTGCTTGATCAGGAACCTGAAGGACATGTCCTTCGCGCTTTCGACTCCTGGATGTGTAGTTAGCGTATTACTCAAAACTTGTTATATTCGTCTTTACGTCTCAGTGATACTAGGGCACTGCGCCATTGAACACTCGTCGCTACAATACGTGTGCGAGGATGATTTAGTCCTACTCGTTGCCAGTCTCCTCATTCTCCTCGGGGGTGAGGTCGTAGGTGGAGGCGATGTTGGCCATCTCCTCGCTCTCGGCGCGCTCAGCCTCTTCCTCCGCCCTGCCATCATACTCATCGATGCCCGTAGTGTTGTACGAGGTCGTATCGGTGAGATCGTCGAAGTCGAGCGAGCGCGAACCGCTGCCGATCTTGGCGCACTGAATGTACACCTGCCACTGGAGCAGCGTCGACATCCAGTACATCGTCAGGCGCTTCTTGCCGACGCACTTGGACTTTTGGTAAGGGAACTTGCCGTCCGGGTACGCCGCCTGGCAGTTGGTGTTCCACGGCAGCACGACCTCGTCGTCGCACCAGATCTCGCACGGGCCAGGGTGGTTCATCTGGCCGCCGTACCACTCCACCTTGTCCGGCAGCTGCTGCACAGGGCCGCTCGTCGGGTCCGTGAAGCCGCACTCGAGCGTGCGCGGCATGTTCGTGCGGCCTCCATCGAAAGTCTGCTTGGCCATCAAGAAATCCTTGAGCGTCTTGTACTGCGAGGCCTTGAGCGCCTTGCCGAACGCCTGGGCATTCTTGGTGTAGTCCGGGTAGTTGAACCAGTTCTCGCCGTTCACGGGCGTCAGCGCGCCCTTCATGGGCACGGTCGCCGCGAAGTTACCACCGTAGCCCGAGCCCGTGAACTTGAGTCCAGGCTTGACGATCGTGCCGTGGGCGTCAACTGAGCCCGAGGCCGCGAGAGCAGCGACCGTGACACCCGAGAGAGCGGTGGAGAAGGAGACCATCGTGAAATGGAGAGGAAGATCGTGGGGGGAGAAAAGGGGCTTGTGAAGATGGAGGTGAATTCCAGAATGAGCAAGCGAGGTGCTGGTGGTGGGGGCCATCGTGAGCCCGAGAGAGGCACTGGATTCCTCTCGGTGGAGAGGTGAAGACATTCGGAGAAACCAGCTGTCTTCCAGATGGTCCTCCTTGTCTCCCTTGGGAGAGGGTATCGTGTACAAAGCCAGGCCAACCGTCCAGTTGACTCGCGGGGCACTCTTGACCGGATCTTTCTCGCTGCTCACGTAGAGTGTTCCTACAGTACGTACTGGATCAGGATTGGTCTTGCTTTGTGAGGATTCGGGGTGAGAGCACATCGTTACCACCAGAACGCGTTTCGGAGGCAGGAGTTCGCCCGTTCTCATGCGTGGTTCTTGGGATGATCGGTTGGAACAGACCAACTGTCGTACTGTGGTTATCCACGTGCTTGAATCACTTGGTCTGTTGACGGCAGACACTTGTCAGTTTCGTTAGCTATCCACGAGTTGCTGACAGGTGGCGAGCTCTACAGTGTCTGAAGTGCCTCGCCATCTGCTGTGGAAGAAGCCGCGGACCAGATCAGCGACCCTGCGAACTGTCTTCTCGTCATCCACGACAGTCAATCACTTCGGTACAGTGATTCCCGCTGACGGTTTTTGGAGAGAGACAGATACTGCACCGCTGTCTTCATGTCTCCATCGTCGGCGTGAATCAAGCTGGCATGGCTATTATAGTGAAGGATCCTTCCTGGTCTGTTGTCGTTTCGCTGGCCTGGATAGATGGTCTTGTGACTGCGGAGGAAGCTTGAGAGTCTCCGTTAACTAGTCGCCGTGTCTTTGTTCTATTGCGACCATCGGGGGTTTGATGCGCACAACAACCCCATGGACTGTCGCTTGGTCGTGGCGACTCGACATGGACCCATACTCTTGTTCGCGGCTTGCCTCGAGAAGGAAGTGCTGTGCCCTCGAAAGGAAAGTGTTCGTTTTGAGGCTTTCTTCGCCGGTTTGGCGTGTGTCACGGTGTGACTGCTTTACAACGAGGAACAGTGAACGACGAGTACGTTAATAAGGGTATAGATTCAGGGGCATAATTATCAAAGCTGGAGGTGGGCACTGCCTTGATCGCCAAGAGCTGCGCATGGCTGATTACTGGCGATGCAGCAAATCACGGACTGGCTAATTGAAACTGCGCGGCGGAAACGAAGGATAGACAGACAAAAAGCACGCTTTGATATTCACGAGAGTTAGGACTGTAGATTTTGGTCAATGTTGACGTTGAGGTCCACCTTCAGGTCATGGCGTGCTTGATCGTGTACTCCTTCCTGCATATGCTCGCACTGGCGACAAGTCCTCAAAAGCTGTTCGTGGCCCGCGAAGAATTGCTTCGCTCGCGGGTTTCCCATCATCCGATCACGAAAGGTAACGCCTGCATAGATGCGCGTGAACGGACACACGCCGGCCTTGAGCAGCAAAGACAACATCAACGTCGTCTTGGGATCGCTAGAGACCACCCATTTTTCATATGCGTGCGTGAGTAGACGGTCGTTGTCGTGGATCGCTGTGCCTTGGCGGTTCGCGACGCGATGGTCCAGCAAAACCCTGAACGCATCGACGTTTAGTCTCTCGATCGCGGTATCGATCGCTGAGTCGCCTTGGCGATTTGTGGCTGACGCGTCGGCACCGTACTCGAGCAGCAGTCGGATAGTTCACAACTGATTATCGATCGTTGAACTGCCTCTGGGAAGGTCGCTCAAACTGATTAGCGCGGTCATTTCCTCGACTCCGTACCTCGTGTCGACGTCAACGCCAGCGTCGCGAAGCAGGATTATTGCCCGATCGAATTCTGCCTGGCAAGTCGTAGTTGGGAGAGCCAGAGGGCTGAAGACAGCGCCGTGACTGAGGATCGATCGCACATTCTCCGTACTAGAGGGGAGAACCTCCACCTCATCACCCACGTCGAGACCTCCGGTATTCAGGTATCTCTCCACAGCACGCGCACCTTCCAACATGTGCACATCAGCCGACCTCGCTTTTGCACCGTGTGAAACGAGAATTTGCAGCGCATCGGCCGAGCGACAGCTTTTGACTGCGCTGTCGAGGATGAGCTGCCGATTGTCTATTTTGACTATGGTCAGGAACACATAGGAGTTCAAGAGAATCTCGATCACGTCCATGCACTCCCCACTAGCTGCCTGTTGTAGCGTCTGGGCGAAGAAGCTTGCACGAGTTTGCCCCATGGTAGTAGCGCGCTCCGCTGCGAACAACCACTCGACGACGTGAGCATGTCCATTTTGAGCCGCGGATTCAAAGATTGTTTCGCGAGGGTACTGCGAGGTAAAGGGTCTGAGCCAGGGCCGAAACAGGGTCCGTAGTCCACTTCGCAAAGGGGCTGAGATCGTGGCTTCGGCCCGCTCAACCTCTCGCTGCACGTCATCTTGAGCGAGGTACGCGGCCATGGTAGGGATGTCACCGACATTAACGGCGAACGCAAAGTCCTGCACGCTCAGCGGCACTTGTGTATGGATCGGTCGTTTAAGCGGCCTGAAGGAATCCATCTTGCTATTCCGCCGAACTTGGTCGAATGGAGACCGAATGGAGACCGAGCACACGCTGGAGTCGTGGTTTTGGTTGCTTGGGTGCAGAAAGTGTACCCAAGAGCAACTTCCAGCTTCAAACTCGCAACACTTTTAGCGTTTGGGCGTTGTGAGGAGGGGCTGGAAGAGATCGTCGACCGAAGTTGCAGTCGGCGAAGGATGCAAGTCGAAACTCGCCATTTGCTCGCGCTGATAATCCAGACGTCCAGCGCAAAGATGTGAATCGTCGTGATCGCGTCAGTTCCATGCATTGCGAGTCGGTGGCCTAGCAGAACCTCATTACTTTTAAATTTTCTTTTTTCATCTGCAGCGTGACAGACAAGCGGTCACGATTATCAGGAATCGAGTCGTTGGCGCCGTGGTCCAGCAAAAGTCGGACACATACGAGACTCGAATTCTCATCATACGAGCCTGTTGCCTGGACGAACGCGGTGAAGTGCTGATAAGTTGTCTTCATGTCAGCGTCCATATATCCAAGAGCGAGCAACAGAGCAGCGAGATCAGCAAACCCCTCCTTAGCTGCCATGTGCAGTGCGCGAAGACCGCGCCGTGGTCGAGCAAGAGACCAGAGATCTCTCGACGGCGATGGAACATCCGCCGTTTCACTCACATCGAAGCCAACCGTGAAGAAACCTTCGCGAACAAGGTATCCTACGAGTTTTTCCGGGTGAAGATCGTCCACGGCGTTCACATTTGCACCATTGGCGATCAGCAAATGGCCCACGTCTAATTCTCCATTCTCATCACCAGCTCCATTGGCATCGAAGCTGCGATAACTGACCTCCCCATACGTTCGCATGTCCAGCTCCGCTGAACTTGGCTGCATTTCTCCTGCGAAGTCCGAAGTGGATGAAGTGGATGAGGATGATGCCCCAGTTGGGGCAGACGACCCAACGGCGACATGGCGCGTACGTCGCGATCAGCATTCTTACGGGCCATCCTACGCGGCGACATGCCTGTCGTGGTCTCGTATCTGTCGCAGGAAGACGTGCAGACCGAGATCCGCGAGACAGACGCGCGCATTGGCGCGTTGGCGCCCAGGCGACCCCGGTCCGTCTGCACTCGAACGCGTGGTTCTTGCATCCCACTGGAATGTGCTCGTTTTCACACAGAGCGTTCTCCTTTGATGTGGCCCAGCATGGGTACGCGGATCTCCTCGAGTGGCTCTTCGCGCAGACGCAGCTCATTGGCGCGACGCTCGCGTCTTATCTCACGAACACGATCAGGACTGCGCCGCGTCACGGCCGCGCAGGCGTCCTCGAGATCTTGACACTGCCTGAGAAGCAGCAGGACATATTAAACAGTGGGGTGGCCATGCTGCGATCGTAAAATGATGGCTGTGCTCCTGGCACACGGGGCCAAGATCTACTCGTCGGTCTTTGATAAAGTCCCAACGAAAGGATTCTATACCACGATAGCGAGAGACCCCGACTCGCTCACTGCGGAAGGGGCTGTCCTCGTCGGTGAGGAACTGACTGGCGACCAAAATCCTAAGGTGGTTTCGTCGCTCATCCGCCACGGTGCGGTATTTGACCACCACGCACTGGGCGATCCGGGGATGTGATGGGGTTGCGGGTCAAGAGCCGCAGGGACTACGACGAGATCAAGCGCGTGATCGAGCAGTCCTCTCCAGGGTTTGACAAAGCAAAGCTGCTCGCGTTGTTGTAGGCGATTCGCCCCGGCGTGAGCGACGTGCTCACCGAACTACTGGAGTTGGGGATGAGAAACCGAACCATCTCACTTAGTGGGTTGAAAAGAACACCTCCAAAAAGGTTCTCATCTCTAAGAATGACTCTCACGCGCACCGACTTCACCGCTGCAATCGAGGCCGGCGACCTGGCCGCCATGACCGCGTATCTCGCGCAGGACTCGGTCCGCCACGAAGTCCGTACTGTCAACGACTACATCGCTCGCCACGGGCGTGAGCCGCCTCGCTATCTCGACGAAAATGGCATGCTCGTCGCCCCGTGGTACTCACACGTCTTGCCGGGGGGAGCCTTCCCGCATGTGCTCTTTGTGCGCGTGGTCGAGCTGGTTTTTTTTAGTGTCCTCGACTGGTTCTACTCGCCAGAGCAGTTCGACGACATGGGCATGACCCTCGCGTGGACTTTCTCCGCGACTCTCAATGCTGCGGCAGGGTCTCGGCGTGCTGACATGGTCGAGCTACTGCTCACCTCGAGCGTGTTTCAGCGGCTCGTTCCCGCGGACGTCAAGAGCAGAACGCTGGACAGGGCGGTCAACCGATGCCAGGATGTAGACTCGCTCCGGGTGCTGCTCGCCCATGGGGCAGTCATCAGTAAGGACATCCAGGCCAGCAAGTGGAAGGCGCAAGATATTGATCGACTTGTCGAAGACGGTCTTGTACTGGTCGGTGAAGAATTGTACGGAGCACCTGACTGGATCCCGTTCGCAGCGCTCATACCGCACGGCGTGACATTCTTTTTTTTTTTTTTTTTTTTTTTTTTTGTATTACGGGAGCTTACATCAAGTGTCCGTTGAAAAATACATCGGCAGTCCGCCATAACAGCAGCCCACCTTCGTTCAGCCTCCCCGAGAGAAGGCACAGAACATAATTGTAACGGTTCACGTGGAAGGCGTGACATTCTATCGTGGAGCAGTCGGCGTCGCCGTGCGAAGTGCGAATGAGACTCTGATTGAACTGCTAGGCACGCGCGCGTGTGTTGCTGCCGATTTTCATGTCAGGTGGATGCCCGAACACTCTTGATTCCAACGCCGAACGAATTGCTGATCGACTGCTGCAGGCAGAGTCTTACCGCGTGTTGTCTGCGTTTGAAGGGGTTGATCTCAACGTGTGCCCCCATTGCGACGCTCAAGAGTCCAACGCGAAGCACCGAACGAGCGAATAGTTGTTGCATGGGCATGAGTAAGATTAGTGCGAGTTAAGAAATGAAACACGAGTCTGACTCGAATGATAAGATTCAAGGTCATGGCTGAGCCGCCTCCATGGTAACAGGAGCCGGGGGTGGTGCGGGCGCCGACTCCGCCGCCTCAGCCGCAGCCTTCTTGGCCTTGGCCTCCTCGAGCACGGCGATCGTCGCGACAAACTTGCGCTGCTTCGCCAGTCGGATGCCGTTGTCTAGATCGCACACGTCCGGACGGATCTCCAGCAGCAGCCTGACCATATCCGTGAGGCCTTGCACTGCCGTGTCATCGAAAGCCTTTCGCGTGCAGCCTTCCTTGCGGTTCTCGTGGAGGAATCTGACAACCTCTGGGTGGTTGCGGATGGCTGCAAAGTCCATCGCAAACGTCGAGCAGCCTTCCGTGCGATTCTCGTGCAGGTACTTGACCACGTCAAGATGGCCGAGTGCCGCAGCCTGCTCCATAGCCTTGGTCGTGCAGCCTTCTGTGCGGTTCTCGTGGAGGAACTTGACGACGTCCAAGTGGCCACGCATGGCTGCACCGTCCATTGCAAATGTCGAGCAGCCCAGCTCTGGCGCGTTCTCGTGGAGGTATTTGAGCACGTCAAGGTGGCCGTTTAACGCCGCGTAGTTCATCGCAACGACGCGACTGGCCGACGTTGGTACATCACCAGCATGTTGATGGATATACTTGACGACTTCAAGATGGCCCCCGCACACAGCGGCCTTCATGGCCGGCTTGAGGAAGCCTTCGCGCTTGTCTACGAGGTACTTGACCGTCTCGAGGTCGCCCTTCTCGGCCGCGCGCTCGAGCGCCATGGAGTGCCGCGTGTTCGTGCCGTGTTCATATAGATACTTCATAATATCCAGCTTGCCAGCCTCATAAGCTCTCTTCTTGGCCTCAACCGTCACGAACTCCGGGTCCTGGCGCAGAATGTCCGCCACGACTTCGTGGTCGTCGTTCTCGACGGCCCAGAGCAGCGGTTTCTCGCCCCATTTTTCCTTGCGGTGCTTGACGAGGAACTTCATCGTGTCGATGTATCCTTTCTCGAGCGCCTTCTCGGCCGCTTCTTTCGAGCAGCCCTCGGTGCGGTTAAACTGCAAAAACTGCACAATGGCCAAGTGGCCGTTCTCCACGGCGCCGTCCATGGCCGCCTTGGTGCACCCGGCGGAGCTCGTGCGGTGGAGGAAGCGCACAATGTCCTCGTGGCCGAGGCGCGCGGCGTCGTCCATGAGCGCAGCCGAGGTCTCGAGGTTGGCGCCGAGCACGAGCATCTTGACGATCTCGAGCTGGTTCTCGCGCACGGCCGTCTCGAGCGTGTAGGAGAAGGCGGCGACGGCGCCCATGGCCTCGATGGGCAGCGGCTCGTCGATGACGAAGGAGAGGAAGGCCTTGGAGTCGACGGGGCGCGCCATGGCCGAGAGAGAGGAGTCGCGATATGAGAGAGACCTGGTCAAGCGCTCCGGTGGGTTCGCGAGCCCCCTGGGTTGGGTTGAGAGAGAATGCTGGGCGATGAGATCTGCGAGGAGGTTTGTAACTGCTGGCGATTCAGTTAATGTTGGAAAAAGAACTGGGAGCGGAAAACCGGTTTGGCTACCGGTAAATGGCACGATTTCGTTAGGAACATAGGGAGGGGGTCTGTGTCGGTTTGTACCATATGGCTGGTTGGTATCTTGTTAAATCCGGGTGAAGTACGGTATCTGGTTGGAGGATTACGGCGGCTCAGTGTAGTAATCCGATGCAACCGGATCGCGTGGTGACGCACAACGCTCTCGCATTCCTTGAGCGGCTCCTGTTTCCGCCACTGGTTGCCGGAGTGGCACTGGACCAGATTTCTGGTCAGTACAGTTGTTCTGGATGGATGCCGCAATGGGCTGATCCCGGTTCTTTCTTTCGCGGCCACACATGGACCCTCTCCCCCTTTGGAGAGGCGTTTAGATTTTTGTGGGATGGGAACGCGAAAAGCGCGAGCAATCCAGCGTCTCGATCGCGCTCGCGTTACCCCTCTTCGTTCCGTTTTCAGGAAAGAAGTCTCAGCAAAAGACGAAGAAAGAAGAAGAGAAGAGGAAAAAAAAAAAGGTTGAGCAGCATTTCGTCGAGTTGATGGCAATCTTCCGTTGCGGAGACCAGAGACGTCTCTTTTATTATTGATGAGACCGGCCGAAACGTCTGGCTTCACTCGAGATGTGGGACAAAAAACGCAGAAAGTTGACCGCATGGTGTCGCGAGTGATCCGGATCACGCCGCTGTCGCTAAAGTCCTGGCGCGTTGGGCGATCAAGGAAATCGAGGCTACATTGGATCGTCCACATTCTCAGACGCTTTGATTCGGGTCTAGTTGGAGGGAGGTGAGTCCAACGACCAGCTCAACGATTCTCTTCTCGGGCGTGGTCACATCGTCTTGACCGCATCGTCTAGCCGACTTGGGCGCTGCGACAAAGTCGGCGCGAATCGCGTGGCGCCCCACAAACGCGTGCAACAACTCCACCGAATTCGGTTGGTGCCTTGCTGACGGCAAAGCGAGTTGACCGTCACTCGCTGTTTACGGCAATGACGCGACACCACTCTCGCCCGGCTCTGTGCTGCTTCCGTTGCGTCATCCACTTCTCCCACTCTTGGAGTGAGTCGTGCAGCGAGACAAAGGACACTCTTGCGAGGGGATCCCCTCCCCCCTTTCAAGCCCTTGAGGATACAGTACCTACTTGCTGTACGTATGTAGGAGTGGGGCGTCCAAGTCCCACATACCATGGCGCGGGGCAGACGATTGAAGCAGTCGCCTAGTCGCGGGTCTAGTTCGGCACCTAACAATGACGAATGGCCGGTTTCCGCGCCCTCGCTTTTAAG
The DNA here is from genome assembly GCA_023091665.1 of Pythium myriotylum. Lineage (NCBI taxonomy): Eukaryota > Oomycota > Peronosporomycetes > Pythiales > Pythiaceae > Pythium > Pythium myriotylum. Next base: position 769,841 of record JALJCQ010000014.1, read on the forward strand.
TTTTGTTTTTTCTCACGCCTCCACGTCGCGTTCAAGGAAAAAGATGCGAGGCCGACGACGCATATACTCGGACGCGCTCGTCCACACAAAAAGAACTCGGCCGAGCACTCGATTGCACGCGTTTTTATATGTGGCTTGGTGTTTTTCGTAGGTGCCGCACGCTTTTTCGTGGACGAGAGCGCCACGTCCGTGGGAAGTGCCACCAGTTGGGCAGCGGCAAGAAAAAGGTCGCGCGGAGATGCCGTCGCGTGACTGGCCCGTCAACTCAACGCATGACTGATCTTCCACTCATCCAAAGACGAACGCGCCATCGTCTGGATTCTCATCCACCGCCCGCCGAGCTTCCCTGATAATCAACGCACCATCTGGGGGATCGGCTTACGCTCGAGCACGTCGTCATCCCCATCCTCTGAGATGGAAAACTCACTGCCCAAGTTCCACTAATCCAGCTATTTATCGCATTCGATTGGCTGAAATTCCATTTCTCGCGTTTCCATTGGCTGCAAAGGCGTATTACTCGCGAGTTTCTTCACACAGATGACCTTAGTGGTGCACATGGTGACGACACCCACGGATGGGTCAGCCTCTTCTCCTTCCTCTTCGGCAGCCGAATCGGCTGGATACACACGTGGGCTGATGATGACGAGTGGGTCCCTCCCCCCTGCAGCCCAGCCCAGCCCCTCTCCTCCCTATCTCGGCCTTCTATTTCCTCGTCACTTCTCGCACTTCTCACCGGTCGACGGGCGCGCGGTTTACGACCCACTCACTCAGTTCGCAGGTCGCACGGATGGCGCCATCGAGCCTGCTTGTCCTCCCAGCCCCTGCTCCTTCGCTCGCCATGCCTTCCAAGTCGAGACGGACGTCCCCGGCGTCGCCGTCCGAGGCCTCGGTGCTTCGCGACGAGCACGCGCTGCTTGCGGCCTACGAGACGCGGCCCACGCGCCCCAAGCGCTCGTCGAGCGAGCGCAGTAAAGAGTTCCGCGCCAAGCGCAAAAAGTACGAGGGCGAGCTGCAGCACGAGGTCGACTCGCTGCGACGCGAGGTCGCCGAGCTCAACATGCGCCGCAATATCTGGCAGGAAAAGCTCGTCCACGTGCGGAGCAACATCTCGGGCTCGCTCACCAAAGTCGTGCGCGAGTACTACCTCGTCTTCCAGCACGGACTCGCGGTCTCGCGCTCCGGCGAGACCGTGCGCGAGAACCCAAAGACCAAGTACCAGCTCGACTTTCTGCACCAGTCCATGGACGAGAACGTGCTCGTGAACGGCCGCGTGGGCATCCCGGCGCTCATGGAGATGTGGCGAAAGTACACAGTGGGCCACGAGAACCTCTTTGTCGAGGTCGGCGACGTCACGCTGTTTGGTCCGGACGAGAACCCGGTCGTGCTACTCTTCACGAAAGTCCACGCGCAGATCGCGCGGTCCACATTCGAGCTCATGTTCGCTCCGGCACTAGAGAAAGAAGATCTCGTGGCCAAGTTCGTCGGCAAGGAGGTCACGTACGAAGCTCGGACGTTCTTCCACTTCAACGCAGACGGTCGCATCAACTCGATCGACCACGACCTTAGCATCGTAGACGGCCTCCTCAACTCGGGCTGCCCGTTGGAAGACGTGCTCTACCTCATGGAGCACTTTCAGTGCAAGCCGCTCGAGCGGTGGTCCATAAACCCCGACGAGAAGCTCCAAGAGGATCTGCAGATCAAAATCGAGTCGGTGCAGATCACGTCGACTTCGCCTAAGGACAGCACGAAGCGACAAAAGAAACACACAGACGCCGATGTCAAAGAGGAGACGCCGAGCAGCGACGATGACAGCGACAGCGAGCGCCGCAAGCTTACTATGAACTTTTTGTTGTCGTGATTACTCCTTATTATACCCAGTCAGAAAATGCAATAGAGATAAGCACCAAACCAATCCTCTTCTGCGGTGAAATGTACATGTCGTCAAGGTGCCGCCCCGTCCGACAGGAGGAACGCCACGCTGCCACGGGGCGGTGACGACTCGACGGGATCCTTTACATCGGACAACAGCAGTCGGGTCGTCTTACCGTCATCCAGCACCTGCGGTGGTGGTTCCTCGGCTTCAACAATCATACAATCCGAATCGATTGTCGCGCCCTTCATGAGCCACGCGATCTCAACGAGCGAGAAGCCAGTGTTCTGGAGCCCAATGACGAAGTCCACATCGACGGTCTCGACGGCGATGCGGCCGTCGCGCGTGAACTGGAACCGCCTGGTGGCCGGGTAAGTGACATTCAAGCCCAAGACGCGATTGAGCAGCTCGGGGTCGCCTCGAATGTGTGGGAACATGGCGTCGACTGTGCTCTCGGACAGCCCCGCGTGGACTAAGCAATGCGCCGTGATTGCCACGGAGTCTGGGGAATCTTCATCCTCGCTGGCCACCGTGGCGACCTCCATCGCTTTTACATCGAGGCGGAAGCGGTCATGGCACTGCGTGTATCGCCGCCACTGGACGATCGACGCCTCGGGGCCGACCATGTTGCCCACCGTCCCCGTCTCATCGATCACGCGTCGCAAGAACTCTTCTTGGAGCCTGGTCCGGTGGACGATCTCGTCGTGCTGGAAAGCTCGCTTCACGCCGACGACGCGAACGGACTCGTCGATCGACAGCTCGACGAGTCCGTTTGTGAAGAGGCGGTGGTACTCGGCCGCGAGCTGCGCGAGCGAGCCCGTGGAGCTCGTCGCGCGATGGAGACACCGCGTCTCCCACGTCTTGCGCCGCATCTCGAGCGCCACAATGTCGTTCTGCAGCGCGACGACGGCGCGGCGCAGCTCGTCCTCGCGGTGCTGGCGCCGCGCGCGGAACTCGCGGCCGCGCTCGCTGCTCGTCTTGGCGCGGCGCGGCGCTTGGGCGCCTGCGGCAGGCCCGCGAGAAAGGCGCCGAGCGCCGTCGCGCTGTCGTGCGCGTCGAGCGAGAAGCGCGCGAGGAACGCGAGCGACGATGGCGGTGAGGAAGATGGAGATGCCGCCTGCGGACGGCGCTGCGCTGGGGCGGCGTGCGTCGTGGTCGTCATGGGCAGTGCAGTGGCGCGGGAGCTGCTGAACGGGTGAGCGAGCTGGCGGTAATTTACGGACATCCAAACTGCACGCCGCCTCTCTTTGTGACCGAGGAGCAAGAGGGGAATGTAATAAATTACGCGACGGGATAGAGTACCATGCTTGGGGGGCTTCCGGCGGTGAGTTTCAGTATGCTCGACGGCGGCGCTACTAGTTAGATACCGTACATGCGAGAGGTCTCGATGGCGCCCCGAGGGGCGTTCGAGTGACCCGAGTCTCTTGTACGGGTCGAGAAAGTGGCGTGAGACCGAGGAGATCGGAAATCGCGGTGGCGGACAATTCGTGCACGACGACTTCGTCACGGAAACGACTATCACGGTGGTCTCCGTGGGACGGGGGGTCAATTTGTCTCGCACTTCGTTTGGTTGGCTCGATGATGGAGCAGTTGAGGTGTCGTCACGTACCAAGAACGGGATTCGTCCTCGGTGTCATCGAGCATTTTTTTCCAGGCCCATCGAAGCCAGCACTTGAGGCAGCGTCAAAAGGAGATCGTCCGCAGTCGTTCGTGGCGAGGATCGGAGAGAGCGTGAGGAGCTACAAAAAAGCAGGAAGAGTTCCCACTTCGTGGTGTGTGCGACACGGGCCAATGGGCCGTGGCGAGAGCTCTAGCCCATCCGACGAAACGAATCCCGACTCCCGTCGGTTCCACGTTGGCTCATTGATGTGTCCAAGGAGAGGCCGCGTCTCTGCCGCAGATTGCTGATTGAACTTCTCGTGTGCGAGGAGGACTTGATGATCAGGTCGATCGTCTCCATCTCCGTCTGCTTCTGCTTCTACAATCATACTTTCGGGAGTGATCGCCGCTCCGCCCATTAGTATTGCAATGTCCGATAAAGTGCACCCAGCTCTCAGCAGCCCACCGACAAAGTCAACGTCGACACTCTCGACTGCGATGCAGCCCTCACTGGTAAACTGGAACCTCTTGACAGCAGTGTACTCGACTTCCGAACCGATAAAGCGCTGCAGAAATGCCTCGTTACTCAGAACGTGCGGGAACAAAGAGGCAAACGTCTCTCGAGAGAAACGCGCGCGTAGAGTGCACTGCGCGACCACTGTGACGACGTCTTCATCATCTCTCTTTGTGGTCTCATGCACCTCTGCAGTCACCACCGCCGCGGTTATGCCTGCATGAGACTTGGTGTATCGCCGCCACTGAACGATGGATGCTTCAGGTCCTTCCATGCTGCCCACCATCGCGGCGGGGTCCATGATGCGCCGGATAAACTCCTCCTGCTGCCGAATCCGTTCGATCGTACTCCTGTTCAGCTGACCGACTCGACATGGGAGCTCCTGGAGTCCATGGCGGAAGAGGCGATGGTACTCGTAGATCGTGTGAACCAGCGATCCAGTCGCGCTGGTCTTGCTGTGGAGACACCGCGCTTCCGCGATCTTGCGCTGGTTGTAGAGCCTCTGGATCTCTCGTTGGAGTGCACTCACGCGATCTTGAAGCTGGCGCTCGCGCTGCTGCTGGCGCTCGCGGAAGGCTCGCCCGCGCTCGCTGCTGGTCTTGGCGCGGCGCTTGGGGGCCGCCGGAAGCGCCGCGAGAAAGGCGCCGACGGGCGTCGCGTGGTCGTGCGCGGTCTCGGTCACGCGCGCGAGCCACGCGAGCTCCGGCGTCGGTGGGAGCGGCGCTCGGCGGTGCCTTCCGTCGCCGCCATGGTGCATCTCGATGGGTTGCATCATCGTCGCCCTTTGGCCTGGGGGTACAGTAGCAGGGGGTTACATTGTAACCCTCGAATTTCGAATGAACGTCGTTCGTGGCCACGAACAGACGACCATCACTCTTGAAGACGTTGAAGGTAACAGCTGGGCTCCCGACTTGAGGCCATTCTTTCCCGAGGTTTTTTTTTTTTTTTTTGGTTCATCGGTTTCGTGGGAAGGAGCCTGTCTGCAGGTTGCGAAAGTGGGAACCAGAGCCGACGCCCCTGGGCCGAATACATGTACCTGCGGATCACACTCTGATGACCAGAGTGGGCTTCTGATCATGGAACTGACCGATTCCTCAGCATCACGATCAGCGCGATCGGAACGCCGCCCCGCCTTTTGCTGGAGGAGATGGGTGGCCGCAATTGTAGACGTGGGTGGGTAGGACAAATATCTCAAAAACGGACATGGAAGAGAGCAACTTCGCAAAACAAGGTAGTCGACCAAAAACATGCCCATCCTTGCGTTCACGTCATCCCCGGATCCTTCCAGACGTCCAGCGACCCTCTCGCTCCGTAGTCCCTATGCACAAAGACAGTGGTTCTGTTCGTTGCTTTGCTTCCGGACGTCAGGATCCCTTCCCCTCGTCCAGAGATCCCGAACGGGATCTTTTGGGTCTGATCCAGAGGTTACTCCGATGGTCCTGGCGTCCAGACTTCTGGACCAAAGACGACGCTTGGAACGTCCAGAGGAAGCCAACAGAGTGTACAACCAGTGATTGCCCCCTCGTGGTTGCAGTTGGCACAATAAATGCAATTTATACAATATGATACTCTAGTGTCGCCGTCTACGGCGCGAGCTCCTCGACTCGCTCGTCTGCGCGCAGCTCGTCCTCGCTCCCGAGCAGGAAGTTGAGGCTCAGCTTGGCCGGAGGAGGCGAGCCGCGGCTCGCAGGAGGCGGCGAGACGACCCGGCACTCGGTCTCGCTGGGCTCGGGGATCGTGCTGTACGGCGTGAGGACGGTTTGCTGCATGAGCTGCGAGATGTCTTCGAGCTCGAAGCCGGCGCTTTGGAGCCCTTCGACGATGCCGATGTCGGCCGACTCGAGCGCGATCTTGCCCTTGTCCGTGAACTGGAACCGGAAGATGGACTTGTAGACGACCTCGTGGTGGAGAAACTTTTGGATGAGCACTTCGTCGTGGAGAGCGCCCGGGAACATGTAGCGGATCGTGTCTCGCGAGATGCGGCCGTAGATGTTGGTGTAGACCTCGATACACGGCTTGTCTTCGCTGCCAGCGGCAGTGATGTAGTACGGCTCGTTGCGGAGCGAGTCGTGCGAGATCGTGTAGAGACGCCACTGGGCCATGGACGCCGAGGGGCCTTTCTTGTCGCCGACCATGGCGTCGCAGTCCATGACGCTCGAGATGAACTCTTCCTGCTTGCGGATCTTCTCGCGGAACACGTCTCCCTTGGGCGGCGACGACACGAGCGCGCGCTTGTTGCCCGTGGCCGTCGTGGTCGGCACCGTCGGGTCGCGCACGCCGTACCGGAAGAGCGCAAAGTACTCTCGGATGAGGTGCGCGAGCGAGCCCGAGTCGGTGTGGCGCGAGTCGAGGAACTGCTTCTCCCAGACGGTCTTGCGCATGTCGAGCTCGGCGATGTGGCTGCGCAGCTTGTACACGGCCGTCTCGAGCTCGACTTCGTACTTTTTGCGCTTGGCGCGGAACTCCTTGCCGCGCTCGCTGTTGGTCTTGGCGCGCGAAGGCTTGGTCGTCGCGACCTGGGTCTCGTCACGGTCTCGGGTCGCGACGAGTACCGAGGCCACTTGGCTGGGCCGGTAGAGGCTCAGACTCGCTGGCAGGCGCGCGGAGCTGGCTGACGACGGCGACGGGAGCATGGGACGGGTCTCTCGTGATCGAGGAGGAATCGCGAATGGCGTCGGCCGATGGCGAACGAGCGTCACGCTTTGCCTTGCGCGTCAACGACCGATGAGTGTAGAGCGGGTTACTCAAGTGAGAACATGGAGGTCCAAATGGACCACACGTGGACGTCCACAAGAGGTCGGACATCGGCGCGTGTCGCTGGATGTGGATCCGGAGAGCGCGACGCTCTTCTGGACGTGGACTGCTCGTCATTCCGCGAGGTTTTATCTGTTTTCCCGGGGACTTGGGCCAGCTGGCGGACCTGGTCCGGAGTTTCCGGCCCGCTGCTCGTCAGCTGGTCCTTCGCAATCGGGCAAGAGTATGAGTGCTAATATTACTACCGCAGTATCACTATCGCAAGGACAAGAGCCTTCTTCTTCTCAAGAGAGAGAGAGAGAGAGAGAGAGAGAGAAAGAGAGACTTGGCTTGGTTGGGAGAGCGATCAGCCTGTGTCGCGCGATTGTGGCATCTCTCGAGCGGCGATTGTGGCAACGTTGCATGGAGCGTCCTTGTCGCTCGTGACGCAAACACATGAGTCGACCCCGAGGACTAAACCGTTGGACCCGCGCTTGATCGCACTCTCTCGAGCCACCGTTGGTGCTGGTCCCGATCGCAGTGGATGGCGAGCATCGCCCACGCAGCAGCTGGCCGCTGCTCTACGTGCAGAACAGTGTGCCATGGCTATTTTAATAGCCAGATCCATGTCTATTAATACAAGGATCTGCGAGGCTTTGGAAGAGCCTACAGCCAGCTCAGCACGAGGCAATCAATCATCCGGTATGAGTACGCCGAAAAAGAAACAAAGACGGCCGAGAGAGGTCGGGACCCTGCATTAGGCGGTGAGGATGTACTCCATGCGTAGTTTATGGCCATCTCCGTCGTCTTCCGAGGCAGCACTGCTCGAGGTCTCGTCCAGGGTCTCAGCAAAGGGGCTCGCACTTGAAGCGAGAGCTGGCGGCTCAGGCTCGGGGAGCTCGATGCGATCGGCGATCGTGTGCTGCGGCGACACGATCGAGAGCCGCAGCAGCTCCATGACGTCGCCCATGGACGCGCCCGTGCCCAGCAGTCCGTCCACGAAGCCGATCTCGACGCCTTCGAACTGGATCTGGCCGTTCGCCGTGAACTCGTGGCGGAAAATGGCGTGGAACTGCACGGGTCGATGCAGAAAGATCGCGAGCAGGTCGTGGCGGTGGAGCGCACGAGGGTAGAGCACGCGGAACGTGGTCTCGGTGATCTTGCCGTTGAACGTCACGTGGGCTTCGGTCACGACGTGGTCGCCCGAGCCGATGGCGGCGACGTGGTGGACGTCGATGCGCTGGTTCCCGTGGGCCAGCGTGTACCCGTTCCAGTTGGAGATCGAGGCCTCGGGCCCGACGCCGTCGCCGACACGGGCGTCGCTCGCCATGACGCGGCGTAAGAACTGCTCCTGGAAGTTGATCTTGGCGCGCACGACCTCGGGCGACACGAGCGAGCGTCGCGTCAGCGTTTTCACGTCGTTTGCAGTCGCCGTCGTCGAAAACCGGAAGCCGAAGCGGAAGAGCGAAAAGTACTCGCGGATGAGCCGCACGAGCGCGCCCGTGTCGCTCGCGCGCGCCGCGTGGAGCTGCGTGCTCTGCCAGAGCGCGCGCATGCTCTCGAGCTCGGCGATCTCGGCGCGCAGCTTGTAGATCGCGACCTCGAGCTCGCCCGTGTAGCGGTTGCGGCGCTCGCGGAAGGCGCGGCCGCGCTCGGCGTTGGTCTTGGCGCTGCGCTTGCGGCGCGTCTGCGGCGGGCTGGCGCTGTCCGTGGCGTCCGAGCACGAGGACATCGTGGTGGTCGAAGCGAGGGGGAGGAACGGAGACTGGGCGCGCGACCAGGCTTCCTTCCCTCCATGTGATGGGGGTCGGCACGTTAAAGAAGCGAGAAAAGCTCGAGCTCAGATGGGTCAATATCCATATGGATGTGGACGTCCACATACGAATCGGTTCGATTAGTACCAGAGAGGAGTTGGTATGGACGTCCATATGGTTGGTTTAGACTCCGATGAGCTGACTTCCTGTACTGGATTTTGCCGTGAGCAAACGGTTTGCATGGCGAAAAGCACGGGATAGTGCAGTCGGTTTGGCACTGGTTTGGCGCTTTTCGAGTCAGACCAAGTCGCGTCGCAGCGGACTGATCCAGAGGCTTGTCCGACCAAAAGCGAGGACCACGAGATGTCCACTTAGCCCTCGGTTTCTTCGGATCTGCCAAACGAACTGGTGAGGAGCTCAACGATAAAAAGATGCAACGAGAAATATGGTATCATCCAACTTCTTCGATCCACGGAGGGCCATGCATGAAGCCTCACCCATCATCCACCACTTGACCACGACATTGGCTGGGGCATTGGTTCTGACAGCATTGACTCAGAACGAAGTGGTGACGTCGTCGCAAAGCGACCAGCAGTCCGACGTGATGTCGTGATTGTTTATGCCGATGCCGACTGCTTCATGAACAACTAAACTCCCATTGTCCGCTTGGACGGCTTCCTGACATCCACTGCAAACTCGATACACAACTCGGAGTTGACTACATGTACGTATTGAAATAGTCGCACATCCTCACTTCGCTGGCGCCAAATTGTTGGAGTCTGGACGTCCCACGCAGGTCAGACCACCAACACACGTGTCAGCGTACACTTTGTCCATTTGAGCCATTTTCGGTGTAGTATTGGACACTGCATGCGCAACCAGGTCGCACAACATGTGACCTGGTTCTGATTTGTCGCTTGGATATTGACAACGATGATGAAGGCGATGGAGTTCAACTGGTGAATTCGTGTAGTGCAGCCATCGATAATGAAGGGATTCCGTTCGGGGAGACAAGCTAAATCAGCTCGCAAAGTCTTCCTCAGCTCTCGCCAACCACAACTGCTAGCCTCGCTCTTTACGTTTGGCTTTGTACCTAGAGTCATGGTATGAATTCTACCGCATAGTTCAGCGCGGCGTAGTGGGGTACTTTTGTTCTCTGCTGCGTTACGACGGGTGACGTCGCATAACCTCGCCCAAGGACGTGCAGTGCGCGCCAGCGCTTGTGAGTTCAGTATCCTACTGTTTTGATATGCTAGGCGCGAGTTGCGTGATGATTCTTTGGATGTACAGTGCATTCAACTACTCTCCAAACAGCTTTCGGTTCTCAATGTTGACTTTCCCGGAGCTCGGAACCTTGACGACTATGCATGGCCACGCGAAAACAAGTGTGTGCTTGGGATGCACATTGCCTAGTGTGGTCGTCAATCCTCAAAGGAGAACTGCACCGTCACCCACTGTTTCGAAGGCCTCGCCGTATCGATCGGAATATCGAACGGGTCACAATGTGGATCCTGCAAAGCGTCTTGGTTGATAACGGAGCTCAACGCGATTTCACCGCCTCCGAGTAATCTAAAGAGAGAATCGTCAATTCCCCGAATCGAACGGAAGTGGATGGCTTACTCACCTGCTCAACCCGAATATGGCACGGCGCTTCATCCGAACAAGCAGGCGGCACTCGCGCAACATCTCTACCGTCGGCACGCATTCCAGATATATCTTGATGTTGCGCCACGATGGTGCGCTGCTGATCGTATTCTGCCCAGTCGCACCGCTAGCAATTGGAGCTTGACTCGAACGATGGAAGAGCGACCATTTGCAATACGCCTTGTGCCAGTCCGATTGCGGAAGACCTGTCACAGACTTGATGCATAAGTTCACCTTCACCATTTTCAACTTGTTTGTGTCAAGCTTGATATTTGATGTGCTGTCCTTGATCGCATTGATTGGAGAAGGTATCGAAGGAAGAGGTTCCAGCTCGGGAGACTCAATCACATCCCACGTAGACGGACGCGATGCACACCGTGTGATCTTACCCTTCAACATGTCGATTTCTCGCCCAAACGCCCAAACATACTCGCCCGTCTCCGTCACCGCCAGCTCCAAGTTCGACAAAGATGAAATCTCCAAATCATCAAAGCTAGCATTGTTCATGCGAAGCAGATCTCGGAGAACAGTGGTCGCCACTCCAGGCGTGAGTGTCGTTTCGCGCGAATTGAAAACGTTCGGCCCCGACATATCTAGCTTCCCAATGAGGTTATGAATTTGCTGAGTCTGCTTCACTTTCTCATCAAATCCTGTTTCAATCAAATATACACCGATGTCGGTTTCAAATGTCATCATCAAGCAATTGCAACGCGTACCGGAGATGGCTGCATCCACGACGTTCTGAAGTAATCCCAGTGAGACTGCATTCGACACGATATTTGATACTATCGAGAGACCCTCCTGCGATTTCACAAATCATAACCACACAGCACCTAGATTAGGAAACCGATGTGTCGATCAGAGGCTCTCATGCCATCACTTGACCCACCTTGATGTAGGACCCGTACTTGGCCAAAAACTCCGGGAGTGCCTCAATTTCGATTGGCCAGTGGTAGCAACGACCAGACAAGTCACTTGACATACGCAAGACAACCTTCTTCTCCGCCACTTTGTACTCCAACGACCACAGCGCAGGATAGCGACGAGGGGCGTCGCCCGCGATTGCCAACTTCTGCAATACCTCCAACTTGTTACGCACCAGCTGATCCAGCTGTAACTGCTGGAAAGCACCGATGTCCTTCCACGACTTGCGAATGAACCAGGTCATATCTGACGGAAACCACGGCAACTCCTCACGAACACATTTCTCATCACGACCCAGCGTGATAGCGTCCAATAGCTTTCTCACAGCTGGATCCAACGCGTGACGAATCTCCATGAACTGACCACGAGACTTCTCTACCACAAACCGCCATGTAGACAGACCATGGTATCCCTCCAGCACTTGCTCCATTTTCATCAAATAGAATCGCATGTTGTGCCAACTCATCTCTGGACTTTCGCTCGCCACCTCAATGCGAATCACGTCGTTTCGAGCCTCGCCCTCAACCAACAAGATACGAGACGCGAACTCATCACACGCCGACTCAATGCAGTTCGCACTGATCGACCTCTTCAAATACGAGGAGCTGCTTTGCACAGCCAATTGCTCAAACACCAAGTCTGATACACTCGCGGACAGCTCATACTCCCAGCACCACCGGTTCTTCGCAATGTAATCGACTTTTGAGATCTGACGGGACAGCGTCCCCATCGGGTCACTTCTCTTCAGAGCCTTCCAGTACGCTGGAACCACTAGATCGGACTTTGGCATCATCAGATCACTATCCGCCGGGTATGCTAAGTGGAAGTGCTGCAGCAAGCTCTTGAATGCGTGCCACGAAATGTCATTCATTTCTCGCCAAAACGGGAACGTTTGCAGCATTGCGTGAGTAATCCGGCCATCCCGTGGTGGTGGGAGGGCATCCTTCGAGAAGTCGTGGTTCACGATTTCGCTCACGAGCTCTATGCCGAGCACTGGATCGAGAATCACAAGCTCTCGGAGCTCACCAGCATTTTGCACGTCATACCACAGAACTTCGCCCGTATCGTGGAGTGAACGAAGAATCTGTTCACAGTCGCTTCGCTTGATTCCTTCTATCTCCGCAACTAATTCCCGACAAAAAGAAGAAATCCTGACAATCATTTGTCTCACTCGAATTTGATCACTGCCGGATTCGCTCGCTTCGGAGCGCTTTCTTGCGATTATGGTTCGAACTTGAGCATGTTTTCTCCCCATCGGTAGCCCCAGCTGGAACTTCTTCATTTGCTCCTGTAGCTTCGCGTAGATTTCCGAGACAGAACTTTGGTCCGCGCAACTCACGTCTACCCACTCACTCGAAAGCCCAGCGAGTTTATCCCTGAGATCTTCTAATCGCTCAAGTCGGTTTTCGTCTCCATCTGAGAAGGACGAACTCGATCGTCCAATCATACCATGGGCTTGCGGCGATAAACGAAGCTGCTGCTCAAGTTCCTGGATAAACGACCTCTTCCAATCGTCCAACCGGTCCTGAAAGTCTTCTCGGATCCTGTCAGCTTCCTTGGTACCTTCCAAGCAGTCCAACTTCGTTCCAACAAAGAGAAAACGGGCTTCCGGTTGGTTTGCGAGAACACCACGGATCCACCGGAACACTGTGGTGCTCAAATAACGATCCATCGAGAACTCGAACTGATCCGGCGACATTTCACGTTCATTCGCTAGCTCGTTTGCATAAGCCGGTAAGTCGACCACGAGAATATACAGGCCCCCTCTTGTGAAAAAAGCCGATTGTGCAGTCTGATAAACTTCTTGCCCGGAGAAATTCCAATAAGTCATCTCGAGTCGTCTGTTGGGTTTGTCGGTGTTCTCTTCGACAAGAGAACTTGACGCGAGTTGCACAGCCGCAGATCGACAAGCAACCCTGCTCAGGATTGGTTTCACTGCCTTAAGGGATTGGACCAGGCTTGATTTCCCCGAGTTACCCGACCCAATAACGCAAACCTTGCATCGATACTCAAGCTCGATTGTGTCTGACTGTGCAATATCTGAAATATAGGTCCGCACCGAGTCAGCTCCGCGCTCCACAACTTCGAGTGGGATCTGCATCAGAGGTGATTCAGCTGATCTTCTTGCATTGATCCAGTGCTTGATGCAAGCTTGCAAACCCCCTCTCCAGTGTCCGTTGTGACGAGATTTCTTTTCTCCCTCCCTGCCTTTTTGGAGCTGTTCAGATTCCAACTCACCCCACTCGGCTCCTCTTGAACACAGTTCATAAGCCAACTGATGAGAAATCCGATGGTCTTCGATTAGAGTGGCTAAGAAGAGTGGGGTCTCCCATGCGAACTACGATTGAAAAACAAATTTGTTGAGTACGCTGATGCCGTTGGTTTGTAAGAGGGGACTTACTTTGGCCTTGGCATTGGCGTCAACGTAGTGATCAAGACAGAAACGGAGAGTTTCGAGCTTGCCTTTTGCAACGGCACAGTGCAAAATCGACCAGCCGTTCTGTTAAACGTCAACAGTGTGTCAGTTCATGGTGATGATGGAGGTGGGGTGAGCGGGTGCCACAGACCTCCATCAGAGATTCGGTGCTAGCTCCACGTGAAATGAGAACCTCCATGATTGGAACGCTTCCAGTTGCTGCTGATAAATGCAAAACGGTATAGCCGTTCTGTCAATCATCACAAGCACTCAGCGATCTGCGATGTCAAGATTCACATGGCATCACTGCCATACCTCATCGGCGGAGTTTACGTCAACCCCTAGGTCAATTAGTTTGCCCACTGCCTCGACACTCTTACTACGAACTGCACTGTGAAGCACTGACGCTCCGTGCTGTTGCGCGATCTTTTCAGTTTCTGGGGAGGCATGGAAAGTATGAGTTGCTGGCCTACCTTAGCTTTTGCGTCCGCCTGAGCGCCGTGCTTGACTAGCAAGTCGATGACCCTCATGTCACCACTGAGCGCTGCGTAGTGGAGCGGCGTGTATCCCTTCTGTAATACATACAAAGGCTTAGGAAAATTACCCCTTTATAGGATAATTGCAGAGTTAACCGCTCACTTTGTCGCCTTGCTGAACATCAAGGCCCATAGAAATGGCATAGTTCATGACCGAGATCCTTCCGTGAAGTGAGGCGACGTGAAGTACGGATTTACCGTCCTATAGAAGCAGAAACAAGTAAGCGACTCGCTCTCCTTATGTTTGGTGCTTGATAGCCACCTTAGTTAACGCATCCAGTCCACTCGAGCGCGCAGCAATGAGTTTCATCATCTCAACGTTCCCTGTTTTCGCTGCATTGTGGAGAGGACTCCACCCATTCTATTGACAGATATCACGTGAATAAGCGAGGGTAGAGAAATGCGACGATGGGACTTACTTCGTCGATGCCTGGGAGCTTTAATCCCATCTCCATTGCGAGTGCTGCGGTAGCTGACTTCCCACTGTTTAGTGCGATCTGGAGAATGGATATTCCAGTCTACAAGAAAAATTGTGTTGGTGCTCTGCTAACATCGACCGAATGATGCGTATTGTCCGTATGGGTACCTTGGATGTTGCATGGACGCTTGCGCCGTGAGAAACGAGGAGGCGCATGGCAGCAACATCGCCATTCTCAGCAGCACGATGGAGCGCTGTGAAGCCTCCCTAGAACTCAAGTACTTAGTTCCCTTCATCAACTCCATAACTTAACTCGGCTCACCTCGCTGGTTCTCGCGTCGACATCCACACCGAGACCGAGGGCATACTTTAATGCATCGATTTTCTTGGATACCGTCGCGCAGAAGACAATCCCATGGCCGTTCTACAAACCGAGACACTATACTTAGTCCGTCTTTCAAAGTCAGTTCAGGGGGACCGACTCCTTACATTTGCAATAGCATGGACATTGGCTCCATGTTCGACGAGAAGACGCATCACAGCGGTGTGACCTCGCTCAGCAGCCCGAAGAAGAGGAGTGTAGTTTGTCTATCCCAGCAATTGAACTTTGAACTTCTGAACCTGCAGTATGAGATGGTACTTGTTGTGCACACTACCTTAGTCGTGCCGTTGACGTTAACTTTGAATTGCAGTGCGCACTTGACAGCTTCAACATGCCCATTAGATGCGGCAGTGTAGAGAATGGATTGACCGCTCTGTTGTAATGTCATTTTGTCAACAGCTCCGCATGCGAGTGATCGATCAGTGGTCATCACCTGGGTAGTGAGAGCGTGAGGACTCGCACCCCGCTGGACGAGAAGTTTCATTATGCCAACGTGACCTCGTTCGGCAGCGAAGTAAAGAGGCGTCAATCCATCCTGTGGTCCGACATACTCCTTTAATACCAGCTTTAAAGGTTGCGAAGATATCAGAACGTACATATCTGGGAAGATTTGGATCAACACCAAAATCAAGACCAGTTTTTGTAGCTTCAACATCTCCATTCCCAGATGCCAAGTACACAATGGACGAACCAGCCTGTGGAGAACAAGATAACCAGTAAGCAGCATATCCTCGATAGGCCCAAGAGCGATAAAAGCTATTGTAAATACCTTCGATAAGCAGTAGACGTTGGCCCCTCGCTCAAACAGGAGTTTCATCACGGTAACGTGCCCTTGTTGGGCTGCAGCACATAACGGAGACACACCATCCTATTGGGAAACATTCAGACTGTGGCAAGCAGGTTGCCAGTTGATAAGCCAACGGACCTGATCACCCTTGTTGACGTCGATGCCAAAGTCAATGGCACAACGGACTGCATCTCCGTGTCCATTTCCAGAAGCAATCAGCAGGGCCGAGGATCCTTTCTGGATTCCATGACCAAGATTAGACCACACTCTAGTGAAAACCTCCCAGACCTTGGCAAACCTTATCAAGCGCGTGCACATTGGCACCATGCGACTGGAGAATTCGCATTGCAATCGCGTTGCCAACCTGACTAGCATAGTGGAGTGGGGTAGACCCATACTACTCTGATGTTAGCGACGTCACTCGCTAAAGCTAAGAGGTAAGCCATCACGTTACCTCGTACGTAGCTGCGTCAATGTCGCCCCCTGCCTCGATAGCGTATCGAATGGCTTCACTGCTCCCTGAGAAAGTAGCACACCACACGACCGATCTCCCAGTCTGCAGTTGAAGAGGGTTTAGTCTACACCCCATTGGCGTGCTCGACAAGAAACGCGTACGTTCGAACGAGCTTTGACATCGGCATTGTGATTGATGAGGAGACGCATGATGTGAACATTCCCCTTCTCGGCGGCAATGAGCAAAGGCGAGTATCCATGCTATGAGCGTCACACGGGCGTTACTGATGAACGTACAACGCTTCTTATGTACGGTCACATACGTCATTTGTTGCATTTACGTCAACGCCAAAGTCGAGAGCACATTGAACAGCTTCAAGCTTTCCTTGAGCGGCTGATAGATGCGCTGCAGATGAGCCAAACTACAGTCATTACCGTGGTCAGATACGTTTGCACGATTGCACACGACAACAGCACACCTTCGACTTCGCGTGGATATTCGCTCCTTGTGATGCAAGAAGACGCATCGCGCCGACAAACCCTTTGCCGGCAGCACAGAGAAGCGCCGTGAACCCGTATTCCTGGTATATCAAATCATATCAGGGTTTCCGTGAAGAGATAGGCCGAGCAATTGACTCACCGAGCAGACTGCGTTGACATCGGTGCCCAAGTCAATCAAATATGTCAACGCATTCAATTTGCCGTTTTGCGTTGCGACGTAGAGAGCCGTCTTGCCGTCCTATTGAGAACGACAATACTCCCTCAGACCACATTTTCCACGCAGAGAGCATCATTCAGCCTCCCCCACCGTCGTCTTCGCGTGAATATCGGCACCTCGCGCCACCAGCCCCTCCATCATCGCCACGCTTCCTCCTTGCGCGGCACCATGGAGCGCCGTCCAGCCGAGCTACCACCCACCGACCCACGAGTCTCAATCCCTTCGTCATCTCCCTATTCCCTCGACGACACTGCTTACCTTGTTGCGCGCTTCGACCTCGGCGCCATCGTCCAACAGCCGCGTCGCTAGCTCAATGTCGCCCAAACGTGCAGCGCGCAGCAGCGCCGAGTCGCCTTCCACCTGCAGAGCACGAGTCAGTCGGCGGTTCCACCACCGGCGCGTCGTGGCACCGTACGTCGTCACCCTTGCTCGCGTCGCCGCCGTCAGCCAGCAGCAGCTCCTGTAGCTCCTCAGCAGACGCGTCGTCTCTCGTGGGCTCGGAAATCCCCATGTCCATCGCGTCGGCTTGCGCTCGCGTTGAGGAAACTTACTCTGGCATGTCGGAGGTTGTTGCATTTTGGGGAAGTGGAGAATCTGTCTCTTCGATGATTGGATGAAAAGAGGTATCATCTCATTTTCAACCAACCAATATCTTTAAATCAGAATTTTATCGACCAATCCGAGTGGCTGGCGGACGCATTTGGTTTCAAAAGTCCCATCGATCAGGGTCTGTGTCGGACGTGAGAATTAATATATCTCGCAGAAGCTCTTCATGTGAATCAAGTCGCTGGAAATCAGCGGCTGCTCGCGGAACGAATGCCCAAACGCACGAGTCTTCTCTGCGACTTGGCGTTGCGCTGCTTCGCCATTTGTGGAGAGAGAAGCAGTTTCCTCCACATAGGTGGTTTTGTATTAATATTCCATTTATCCACGACGCAAAACCCAGTTCGGAAGACGAGGGACCACAGTTTGAAGTGGACGCTGAGATTTTCTCACTTTGGCTGTGATCTCTGCTGCGAGCACCATGCGTGCGTGTGGGGCACAACGTCGATCAACGAGCTGGTTTGGTGTACGAATGGAGATGGCGTGGGATCTCTTGACCACCGTTGTCTGCGAAAATCAATTGCTAGAGGTGTCGGTATCTCCTCGCCACTTCAACTATTTAATTTCGCAGGATTTTTCACACGTCGCATAGACATCAATAGAAGGCGGGGCTCTATTCCACATTCGATCGGTACGCTCCTGCATTTCGCGCGCGAAATGCCAACTCCAGCAATCCACGGCCGCCGACATGGACGCCGTCAAGACGGAGCCGCCGCCGCCGCCGGCGGGCGAGAATAAAGTCATGATCATGGGCTACGACGTCATTTTCCCACACGGCAAGAGACCCTTCCCGGCGCAGCTCGCGGTCATGAACAAGGTTCTGCTCGCGCTCAAGACGGGCCAGCACGCGCTGCTCGAGTCCCCGACAGGCTCGGGCAAGACCCTCGCGTTGCTCTGCTCGTCGCTGACGTTCCAGAAACAGTTTGTCAAGGAAATGATTGAAGTGGAGCGTGTCCGTGCTGAACAGGCAGCCGCCAAGGCGCAGGCAGCCGCGGCGACCAAGACCGAGCCAGCGCCGGCGTTCAAGCAAGAGCCTTTCCATGTCGGCGGCATTGACGATGATGACGATTTCGCGTCGACACAGCCATCTTTCGACCAGTTCCGCTTCAACAATAGTGCAAAAATGCAGGATGATGGGTGGATCTCCATGGAAGACAAGAAGCGTGTGCAAGTTGATGCCGGCGAACAGCAGCCAGCCAAACGCCGCCACTTGCCTGCTTCATTCGAAGAGGTCCTGAGGAAGGTGAAGACAGATCCTGATCTCAACGAGTCTCTCGAAGACTTTCACTCGACAGCACCCAAGCCAGCGAACAAGCGGGTCGAGCCACCGAAGATTTTTTTCTGTTCAAGAACACATTCGCAGCTCGCGCAGGTTGTCGATGAGCTAAAGAACTGTCCCGTGGGTTACTTAGAGAGCCCCAATGCGGCAAACCCATCCTCAGACACACTCAAGAGTGTCGTCCTCGGCTCAAAAGCCCATTATTGCGTCAATACCAAGGTGAACAAGGATCTTAGTTCCGTTGATGACAAATGTCGAGAGGCTGTTGAAGCAAACCATTGCGGCTACTTCCGAAAGCGACGAAAAACGAATGACTTGCGGCGCGTCACACCTCCTGTGTGGGATATGGAAGATCTTGTGAAGCTTGCGAAAAAGCATCGTGAGTGTGCTTTTTTTCATGCACGGGATGAACTCGAGAATGCAAATATCGTGTTCTGCCCATACAACTACCTTCTCGATCCTTCGATCCGAGATTCAGTCCAGATCTCGCTCAAGCATGCGATCGTCGTGTTTGATGAGGCTCACAATGTCGAGGACACATGCCGCTCAAGTGCAAGCATCGAGCTCACCACAGAAGTCTTGAACGGTGCCATCGCTTCATTCACAGATGTGATTAAGAACGGAGTCCGACCCACCTTCTACGCCTCACTGCTGAGGGTTCTCAACGGCGTGAATCGATGGCTTAATAGGATCGCAACAGCATCATCCACTACGCTCAAGCCCTCTGGGTATGAAGAAGAGAGCAATGTGTGGACAGGGGCCGACTGCTTGGCCATGTTTTCAGAGTACGCAAAAATGACACAAGACAATTTTGCGCAGATCAAAGATGACATGAAGGCTGTGGTTGATCATGAGAAAATGCTTGCGATGGATGCACAGCATGAAGAAGAAGAGAATGAGGGCAGCGACCGCCGCCTCAGTGCTCTCGCAATGGGCACAATTCGCAGCTTGCTTAACGTCGCTGATTACATGTTTCGCGAACAGCTGAAGTACCTCGATGACTTCAAGCTGATAGTGATGAAGTCCCGATCTCTACGGCAATCTAATTCCCGCTTTAGAGGACGCAATAGTGGAGGTTATGGTAGCAGCCAAGATACAGGTGATGGGTGGCAGGTCAAGATGTGTATTTGGTGTTTGAATGCAGCCGTCGCGTTCTCGGATGTCGTGAAGGAAGCTCGAAGCGTTATCTTGACGTCTGGAACTTTGAGTCCTATGGATTCTTTCGCGGGGGAGCTAGGCACTGACTTTCCCATTCGCCTTGAAGCCAACCACGTGGTTAACATTCGAAGACAAGTATTTATTGGTGCAGTCATGAATGGACCAGGCGGAGTTGATTTATCAGCGACATACAAGAACCAACAAGAATTTCGATACCAAGACTCGATGGGTGAATTGCTCCATCAGTACGCGCAATCGGTTCCCGGTGGTATCTTAATGTTCTTTCCGTCGTATTCGCTAATGGACAAGTTGAAGACTCGATGGGAGCAGACTGGTATCTGGAGGAAGATTCAGGAGACAAAAACAATTTTCACCGAGCCGCGCAGCGCCGGAAAGGATTTTGATGCGTTGATGGATAATTATCGACGTACAATTGTTGATTGCATGACATCTATCGCAGCCAATCGTGGCGTGAAGACAGAAGCTGCTGGTGTTCGAACTGGTGCGATCTTCCTGGCTGTTTATCGAGGCAAGGTCAGTGAAGGCATCGACTTTTCAAACGCGAATGCGCGTGCCGTTCTCGCAGTTGGCATTCCGTACCCAAACGTGAAGGAGCTCCAAGTATCACTCAAGCGTCAGTACCAAGATGAAAAGTGTGTTGTCGACAAGAAGCTTGTCTCTGGGTCTGCGTGGTATCAATTGCAAGCCTTTAGAGCTCTTAACCAAGCCCTCGGTCGTTGCATTCGGCATCGACAAGATTATGGTGCAATCATTTTAGTTGACTCCCGGTATCGATTTCAAGCGCATACCAAGTCGCTCTCCAAGTGGATCCGTCCGTTCGTGCGAGAGTTCGAGTATGCCCAAGATACACTCCCAATGCTTAAGCCATTCTTCGAGATGAACGTCGCAGATTTCGGTGAAGGGATACCGGTGATCAAAAGTGAAGAGCATGCTGCGCCGTCTACTGAAACAGGTCACGCATCGAAGAGACCGATTAAAATCAAGTATGAGCCAGATGCAGAAGACTCTTCATGGCACGGTCGCACTCTCAAGTCTACCACGGACTCCGTTCGTGCATATTTGGCCAGTAAGGCAGACGATGCAGAGCCTCGAGTATTTTCCATTTTCGCTGGACTCGCCGACACCACTGCGCCTCCGCCGAAGAAGTCCAAGCAAACAAGCATGATGCGGCTGTAATCGCTCGTCACCAGCTCCCTTGCAACTCGTTGATTGAGTTGCAATGGCTTTGACCAAATGGCGCTTCCAGACGAATATGCGTAACCGTTGATCGTTCGGGATTGAACGCTTCGTTTGTCTCACACTCGCGGTACTGGGTGATCCAATGGCATCACGGAAGACTGATGTTAGGAGGAAGCTCTAGCAGTGGCACATCGAAAGGTGTGTGAGGATTCGTTGATACATGAAGTCGCTGGTGTGCTTGCGCGATGAGATGCAAGATTTCGTGCTCTGAGATGCTGCGTAAGACCATGAAAACTGCGTGCTCTGCCTCGAATCGCTGATACGCGGCGAGTTCCTCCAAGACATTATATCTAAAGTCCACTCGCCGCTGCTGCTGCCTTCTCTCCTTCCATTCCGCCCTACGACCAAACAGAGTGTATCAATCAGTATCAGGTAACTCGAGGCTCTTTGCATGGTAATGAGTTGGTCACCTCTTCCGTTCTTTGGTGATCCGAAACTTGTTTCTTTTCTCTGACAGCAAGTGTCGGAGAAGGGAGACTTTCAGGGAAAGCGGAATCTTTTCGTTGTGTGACGGAGATAGCTGTTGGCGCCATGGATGGATCGATGAAGAAGATGGGTTCTTTGCCATGTTTGTCGAAGAGAGATTGCGGTGGGATGTGCCGTGGATCGACGTTTGCGAAAGTGATGTCGTGTTCTGGGATACTGACGTCTTCGAAGCTTGATTGCGGTTATTCGTATAGAATTCTCGCATTGCGAATTGCAAATCCTCTTCTGCATGTCGCCGCAGTTCGACTTCGTGGTTGCTGCGCTTCGATGGTGAGTGCCTCGGCGATCCCTTTCCAAAAGACTGGCTCGATCCTAGTTCGGACACGGCCGTAGTTACCAGACCCCCATTTCGCAGGTGGCGATGGATCTTTTCCCCGCTGGATAACCCTCGTGTGTTGGTATCACCATTCGAGTAAGTTTCTGCCTCTGTGTTCGGTGTGAGCCCGCCTCTGCGCCGGTGCTTCTTCTCCACCCGTGCCCAAACCATCAAAAGGAGTTTAACACGGGCATCAGTAATGGTGCGCCAAGTGCGCCACATAGTCTGGAAGTCTCGGACACGTTTCCGAAAGCGAAGAATTAGCCGCCGAAATTTCACATCCTGAAACTCGAGCCAAGACGTTATGATGACCTCAACTGCGTGGATTCTTTCCCGAACACGTCTGCGCGCAAGCCATCGGCGCATTCCGACTTGAACGACAAGGATTGCTCTCATTACTGTCGGCATGCGAAAGAACTGCGATCGGAGAGGAGAACCAGAGGGCATTAGTAGCGCTGCTTGTGCATTTTGACGAAGGATCCTTCGTTGCTTCCAATATCGTTGAATTCTCTTGATCATTGCAAGCCGGAAGATCATGTCGCGGTGTGCCCTGCACTCTCTGAATTGTCTCACCCATCGAGCTGTTGCTTGACCCAACACCGTGATCAAGAGCCACTGAGACTGAGTGTGATGGAGACGCTCTTGTTGCAGAATCTCCTGTCGCCGATTCTGCCACCGGTTCACAACGCTCTTCAACATCGTCTCTTGGTTCTCTTCCACCATTTGCTTTCGTCTAATCGCTTGTTGCTGGCGGTGCTCAACGATGGAAGGAAACACAGGTGTATGCACCGGTCGTTGCAGGGGAGGGATGAGTCGGTGGAGCTTTTTGTTCTTCACTACTAGGTTCTCACCATGCTGGCTCACGAACTCTTGCCTTTTGTCGCGTTCTAATTGAAGGACACGCTCCACTACTGCGGGGAACGAACGGAGCTCGTCAAGTCGGCCGAGGAGCTTCTCTGTTTTGATGGGTACGGCAGATTTCTGTCTCAGTCGGCTTCGATGAGTCGTGTATGATAGTTTGCTATCGTCTACTTGTGGTTTAGTCGCTCTTCCCTGTGTTACACTAGGACTCGACAGAACTGGCGCGAGAAATATACTTGCCACTTTCCCGTAGTCACTGTCGTGATAATATTTTCCATGTGATCGGGTATGTTTGCAACGGTTCCGCCGTTTCTCAGTTGTGCTCGGTGGAGGCACTGTCGGTCGAAGAACGTTGCTTGCTTGGGCATCCAAGACTTCGCTGATCATTTGTTCGAGCTGTTCATCTCTTCTTCTTGGAGTCAAGTTTGTTCGCTGGCGATACACAAGCCAATCTGCGGACGGTCCAAGCCTTGAGAAGATCGCGGCAGCTTCAGCTTGTCTGTATGCTGAGCCAATGGGTACTGTTCGTTCTGGATTTGCTGTGGGCGTTATGGCTTGCTCGCTAGCCCCTTGAGGAATGACATCGTTGCTAAGATGCGGTGCTGGCCGTTGTAGGAGGTCGAATATCATCGCTACTTCCATGTCGACACTTGATGCCCTGTGGAGAACCGCATCCGTGGACGTCGGGCCTTGCTGGAGCACATTTTCACAGGCTTCGTTCGTTGCCTGGTTTGTTGTTTCATAGATACCGGTTTCTGCTCCTATCGAGTGGTCAATTTCAACTCTGCGCTCGTCGTTTCTCTCTTTGAGATGGAATCCATCGCGCACTGAGAATCGCTTCAGGTCTTTCCGTCGAGTGTGCGATGGTGGTGGCCGAGGAATGAACATGCTTTCGGTTCCGCGACGATCCGAGCTGGAAAGGAGTCGCACAAACACAAAACTGTTTGCCCACGAATGGTATTCTTAGGGCGGGGTGAACATTGTGCCCCGCCGTTAGTTGGCTATGTGTGAACATGAGAATGCGGCGGAGATGATAACCTTCTGTCATCGTAGCGTACCGATGTTGAGCGCTCACATTCGTCACTCAGGACAAGACGTGCAATATTCAGCCACAGGAGATCGCTTGTATCACCCAATTGGGGCAGAGGAACCAAGTCACCGCGACTCTTCGTGACCTCCGCAGCTCTGAAATCTTGGATATGAGTGTGTTGACGAGTATCGAGTCTTCCATCTCACCTATGGCGTCACTCGCGTCCCCCGGTTGTCATCATGGAGTATCTCCCATGCGTGAGGAGCACCCCAGCGATGACTATGGCAGTGCTAGTTTCGTTGGTGACGAATCAAGCTCCGCAAATGATGAGGGTGTTGTCTGCATCAACAAAGCCATCCATGATCTCAATCGCTGCTCGGACGAGGACGCAGACTGTTGCTACGATGAAGAGGAATTTGAGGACGATGAAGATCTCTCTGATCAACTGGAGAGCGCTGACAATGACCCAGTCACCTATGAAGATTCGTTCGAAGAGGACGAGTCAGATCTCGGCACAAGCATTGAGAAAAGAGCTCTCAGCGCTTCCGATGCATCAGAGGTTCGTGGGTCTCACAACTTGGCGGTTGAGGTGCCAGAAATGTCTGTTGTCAACGAGTGGGCACGTTCTCAGTTGCAATCGTTGCGCTCGCGCGTTCAACCCACGCGAAACGACGCTACTTTGAAGTATCCTCCATCGACAAAAGCGCCTCTGTTGCCACAAGTTGCAGTTGACCATGTGAGGAGATGCCTACATCGCCAGAAGAACCTTCAGCGTCAAGACCGTTCAGTCCATGAGACTCAACACTATCGTCTACCCACTTCTCTCGTTGAGCGAGCTCGCCTGCAAAAGCTCCTGGCATTGACATCTCAGCCTCTAGTCAAGCACATTGGGCATCCACGCGAGAATCGTTCGCGCTCTCTATCTACATTTTGCTCGATCAAGATCAGCGACTTGGAAGGCAAACTCGCGACTGCTCGTCTAAGTGATATGTGCGCGCGGTGGGAGAGATCGCCTGATGGCGACCACGTCCTGAGCCAGGGAACGTTGGAATTCCTCGCGAGCGCAATGAATCGACAACGCCAAGTGATTCGAGGCAGCACGAACCAGGACGCCGAGTTCGCGTTTGCGGCTCTAAAGACACAGGCGACAAGCCTCGATCGCGCTGTGCAGGCCGCAAAGGACGCCGTCGGCGACAGCAGAAGCCTACGAGCCCACGCGGAGCGGATCCTTCGAGCCAAAGAGGCCCACGTCTGCACGTGCAACTTTTCATAAACCAGAGGATTGTCGACATGGCTCTCGCCAGCGTTCAGTCAAGACAAAGGCTCCCTTCCCTTCCTTTGTGATGTTGGATGCTCGAGGCATCGATGGACTCAACAGTTCAGAGCGACTATGGACAGCAGTGGGAGTCCTCACTCCAGCCATCCATTCTTTTCTCTTCTCTCGGACGTCCCCATCCCACGCTTGGCATGCCGAATCCACGTTTTCCACAAAGAAAAACGGGAGAAAGGCGTTTCTGTTCTTCGTCCACAGTCACAGGCCGAGCAGGGCAGGACAGTGGTCCATTCTCCGCGACGAGTCGACGACAGCTAGCTCAGCAACCGTCCATCTGTCGGAGGCGCGTCGGTCTCACCTTGTCGTGTGTAATGCTCGCGCAAGGGCACGGTCTCATTCTGCAAGTGAACTGCTCAACGGTGACTGAGTACGTCCTGTTTCTACGCATTCTACCCAAGGGGTAGGTGGGGAAATCCCCGGCTATGTTGCAGTGAACATGGCTATGCACGGCAGGTTGATGGCCCGAATCAGACACAAGTCATTGAAAACCTGTAATAATACATATACAGATGTTCAGGCAGAATCTCAATCTGACATTTTGTCCAGCAAAGAGACCTGTGAGAAAAAATATAAGAGGCTTCTGCGGATCGGGACCCTGTCTCTAGCACGAGACTGTCCAGTCTTCTTGCTGCCATCTGGCGGACATGCAAGTTTCAGCGGATCGGGCCAACGGGGTCCCATCCCTACGGCCCGTCCAGTTTGCCAGTCTCTTCGTTTGCATTCCCCCTGCTCAGTTGGCATTTTGCGAGAGTCACAGAACAGACCTGTACGTGAGACTCCTACTAACCCCCATCGACCATGAAGTTCTCGGCGATCCTTGTCATCGCTGCCGCCGTGCTCGCCACGAGCTCCTCTGTGGAGGCCGCCCGCAAGGAAGATCTCCCCCACACGTTCTTCCCGATGAACCCGGACGCTCCTTCGCGCCAGCTTGAGGCCCGCGTGCCTCAGGCCGTGCTCGCGGCCAAGGCCCTCCACGAGGAGTCGGCTCCGCGCACATTCTTGCCCGCTGCTGGCGACGACAAGCGCCGCCTTGAGGCCCGCGTGCCTCAGGCCGTGCTCGCGGCCAAGCGCGTTCACGAGGAGTCTGCCCCGCGCACGTACAAGCCGACTTCCGGTGATGACAAGCGCCGTCTTGAGGCCCGCGTGCCTCAGGCCGTGCTCGCCGCCAAGCGCGTTCACGAGGAGTCGGCCCCGCGCACGTACAAGCCGACTTCCGGTGATGACAAGCGCCGTCTCCGCCAGGGCATCCCGACCGCCATCCTCGCCGCGACGGAGCAAGACGAACCCAAGACTTTCTTCCCGCAGCCGACGCCTGTTTAAGCTGAGCCTCGGCTCGTAGGATCGGTCGGCAAACGGAATCGATTCCTGCTAGTCACTCATACACCTCCAAATTGTTTGTAAATTCATCATGTTTCTTGATCAGATCGCTTGGGTCACTTGTTCCGCATCCGCCAGGAGTCCTCGTCGTGGAGAGGGTATGTTAGATTCTGGAACCACCCGCCAGGATCCGTACACTCGATGCGGAAACGTCCGACCATGATGACGTCGGATCCCGCCGCTGCCTGAAGTCCGTCGCAGAGCGGCGTGTGCTGAGCCTCCAAGAAGAAGACCCCGAGATTCCACTCGTCTTTCGTGTGTTCGAGCCAAAACGTAGGCAAGTCGGCAACGTTTGTGTAGCTTATAACGAGCGATATGGTTAACCCCGGCCGGCCGACAGACATAGGAATCACCGACAGTGGATTGTTCACGAGCCGGATCTGCGAGGCAGTGATGTTTTCCAGCAGCGTGTCGGGAATGTAGCGAATGTTATTGCTGTTTAGGGACAGGAACCACAAGTCCGGGAGATGAGCGATAGCCTCGGGCACCTCATCAAGGAGTGAGTTCATCTCCATCACCATGTATTTGACGCTGCACCAGGACTGAGCCAGGCCAAGTGGAAGCGTTGACAAATTCGTGGCGATAAACTTGACGTCTCTCAGTGTCGACGGCATAACCATTGAGAGAAGCCCCTCGGGGAACCTTGAGAAATTGGTGCGGATCACGAAGAATTGCTGCAGAAGCGGGTTGGTGGGGTGGTCAATGCGGCCCGCTCGTCCCAGTTGACGATCGTTGTGTTGTACAGTTTGAAGAACGTCACCATTGAAAGCGTCTGGGTGGCCTCTGGCATCTCTAACGCGCTGCAGTGCGAGATGATGAGCCCTTGGACCCTTCCGGGATCGACCGACGTCAACACTCGAGCAACTTCGTCGGTGAAGCCAACGATCTCCCGTTGTGAACAGCTTAGCTCGACGATCGAGCAAGTATACTGCCTGGCCATCCACGGCCGCAGCTGTACGAGACAGCCGTGCACCGAGCTCGCTTCGTTGAGCCACGACGCTTGGAGATGAAGTACCCCCACTGCGAACCCCCAGGTCACGAGCACGGCATTCAGCAAGTGCGAGAGCCGGCTTCTCGATAACGCCGGGCTGATGTGCTTCGCTCTTAACGAGATGAGATTGCGAAGCGCCTGGAGTCGGTAGCCGAAGAGAAACCAGGGTAGCGCCTTGGACAAAGGTCAAGCCACGATGAGACGAAGAGCTGCCGCATCTCGGCCACGGCCACAGCCGTCCATGTGTCCTTGACGTAAAAGTCGTATGGGAAGCACTGAATACTTGGCAGATAGTCGCGCCAGTACAGGTAGACAATGACTATCGGGATGCCGAAGCTGTAGACAGCATCGAGCACTGTGTCCACAGCAAGACGCACGACACGCCTTGAGAAGACCGGCCGCCGCCGCATCAAGAGCAACACGAGCGGTGTGAACCAGCAGTTGACGACGATCACACACGCGAGTAGACGATTGAGCCAGAACGTCGCGACTAGCCCGCTCATCTTGTTGGCCTGGTACGTCTGCATCGCGAGCTCGATCAGCTGTCGGATCTGTGCGATCTCAATCGGGTAAGACGAAAAGAACGCACTCGTACCCAGCCACCCGCGCTTCAACCACGACAACTGATTCCTGCGTGTAGTTAGAGATGACGGTGTCGGACTCAAACGAATATGGCGAATCGAGAACACTTTGCGTGGCGCAATCCAGAGCAGGCGAGCGAGACTCCGCGTTGTGTGGAGCAAAGGAAGCACGTGGGTGACGGCAACCAAGTAGCACGTAGCCTTCACGATAGGGAAGAACGCAATGAGCTCTGGGCCAACCTCAGAGAAGTCATTCCGCATCTGTTTGGAATCCAAGATAACATCGTGGATCTTGGCGAATGCAATTGTTGATGCGATGACTAACGCGTGGCCCAGCGCGATAAATGCTACCGCGACTAGGCGACCATTGCGAGAGATCTGCGCTGGGTGCCATCGCTTCGACTCGAATGTTCGAAGTCGCAGACTTGTAGACTCAACCACGGGCTCGGTCTGGGCAATCTGCTGCATGGAACAAGAGGTCAGATTGAATGCACAAGTAGGGTCTCCGCAGATGCAAAAATACCTTTGCCGCTCGGGTTTGAGACTGCGAGTCGAGCATTCATGTCTAACGGTCAGTCATGAAGCCGAGCCGCTTTGCTTCCTGGGTAGCCTCTCTTGTCTCTCAGGCGAACGATCCACCGTACGCGCTTGCCGTCCTGAGGTTTGATTTGATTCAAGCTCCATGGCTGTAACGGTTTGCTTCCCGCCAGATCTCCTCACTCGCGAGCGGGTACGAGTACGTGTCGAAGAACAGCAGGTCCTCACAGTCGACGAGGAAGTTCCCGTCAAAGAACGCCTTGGAGTTGTTTCTTGACTGGCACAGTGGCGTCTCGAACGCATTGAGACCCCAGAGCATTGACATGGGTCCGTCGCCGGCGAGCCACGCCTCCGGTAAAAACGAGACGTTCGTATGGTCAATTCGCACGGACATGATCGTGTCCTTTCGGCCCACTGAATCCGGCAGTGTCTGCAGCGGATTGATGTTGAGGAAGAGTTCGATCAATGGCTCTTGCTGGAGCAGCGAGTCGGCAGTGGCACTGAGCGAGAGGAAACAGATGCTATGGAACTTACCGATCGTCTCCGGCACCTCTGTCAGAGTTGGCGAGCCTTCGATGACCAGGTACAAGACTCCAGTCCAGCGCTCTTGTAGGTTGGAGGGCAAGCTCGTCAAGTTGGTCTCAACGAACTTGACGTCATGCAACGTGGGTGGGAATTTTGGATCCAATAGACCGTCCGGAAATGAGCTGAAGTTGGTGCGGATGGCGAAGAGGTAGCGGAAGTTGGAGTTCGTTGACGTTGTAATAGCTGCAGCAGCCGTCCACTGGATGAGAGACGAGTTGTAAAGCTTGAACATCGCAAGGTCTGACAGCGAGCGGATAGTTGGCGGTACATGCAGCTCTGGGCAGTGCGAGATAATAAGCGTATGGATCTGAGAGATATCGAAGGATTCGAGAGCGGCCGCAATCTCGTGCTCTACCCCGAGGATGTTACGTTGTGAGCAGCTGATCTCCACGACCGTACACGTGTAATTTTGCTGGAATTAGGGACGCATTTCCACGAGACAGCCTAGTGCATCAGCTGATTCTGCGAGCCACGAGGCATGGGCATGTAGCGCGAGCACGAGCACGCCGCACGCAAGGAGAGCGAGTTGGAGCACGCGAGCTATCCAACTCATCCTGCGCAGGCTGTCGATGTCGCCTCTTTCGCTGGTTTTGCGTTGCTCGTGGATGAGCAAGTGCAAAGACGGAAGTCTATACGCCAGGAGGATTCCTGGAGCTGTCTTGGAAATTAGATCGAGCCACGAGGTCACAAACACTTGGCCGAGCTCAGCGATCGCGACCGTTGTCCACGTGTCCATGACGTAAAAAGGTGGTGGGAAGGCACTAATGTCGGGGATGAAATCTCGCACGTACGGATACATAATCACCGAAGGGAAGCCCACGCCGTAGACCACATCTAAGAGCGTATCGCCGGCGAGTCGCGCAACAAGCTTAGAGCGCAGAGAAGATCCTCTCATACTGAAGTAGACCAGCGGCGTGAACCAGCAGTTCAGCACGATCAAGCACGCGAGTAGGCGGTTAAGCCACAACGTCGCGACGCGTGAGCTCATCTTCTGGGCTTGGAAGATCTGGAAACTGACCTCGATCAGTAGCCGTAAAAATGTGACTTCAGGCGTGTGACTGACGAGGAATCTTAAGCAGTTGGCCGCGCGACCTCTTCCGGTATTGAATATAGTGATTAGTCGTCGGCTAGTGCAGCTCAAGTGGCGGCACAGGATCACGAGGACTGCGAGACCGTGGCAAGCTGTGACTGTGACAAGAACAATCCAAGTGGGTTCGAGTAACTGTACGACGGAGGAGCCGAGTTGATTTGCGTCGGCCCTGATGCGCATATCGGCTCGAATATAGCGCAGGAGAGAAGGGAGTGAGATCATCCACGACATTACGAGCACGTGAGTCAGTAGTATCGCAAGTGTTGAGAGGAGACAGACATTGCGACTATATCGGAAAGGGGAGTGCGAGATCGTGGAAGCATCCAGGCAGTGATGAATCGGTGTGGACGGTGCCACCGCCGCAGATAGCTTCTTGCCGTGTCGTGACTCTCGTCAAGACGATCTCCACTGAAATACGCCAAGGAAGAGCACATCCACGAATAGACGACACCTGAATATGGGAGACACAGCACTGGGTGATTTCGACCAGGGGGAGGGCTTCGCCATAAGATTCTACTGCACGTCCCGCCACGAGTTTGTGATGCGTCGTTCATGGTAGATCAGTGGTGTGTGCAGTCAGCGGGGTCGGGGATCTTGTATGTCGAGTTGGAGCTGACACCATCACCTTCTCAATTCGCGTTGACGTAGCCATCGCATCTTAAGTGAATCACACGGTCTCTATTTTTGTGCACACTGCTCACGTGCACATGCGCCGTTGGGATTCGAGCAAGATGCCGAGCGACACACGAGCGAACAAAGTGAGTAGTCACGATGAAGAAGGCGATGAAAGCTGCGAGGACGATGAAGTCGCGGCGCTCACACTCGAGATTCCGTCGGCATCTTCGCTCGCATCGTCCAGTAAGACGCTCACGCCACCGCCCGATCTCGTCATCCCCAGTCCTGAGCACAACCGACCGAGAAAGCGCAGTGAAGGAAAGCCGCCACGCCGCACCACCCAGATTGGCTCCTCCTTGTCATCTTCGTCCGGCACCAGCAGCTCTGGCTCGTTCCCCACACCGTTCAAATGCTGCGGCGATTTCTGCGACTTTATCATCCAGCAGCCGCTGAGCAGCACGTCGACGAGCGCAAATGCAAGCGCCGTCAATCCTCTTATCGCTCGTTTTAGTACCAATACGGGCGTCGAGGCCTCAACAGCGTTGCGCTTGCTGTTTTCAGATGACGAACGACAGATCGTCGGCGACCAGAACCTCCAGCAGCTTCTCGAGTCCATGCGAGTGTCTCGCTTCGATGATCCGCATGCCCATGGCCGTTCGCTCAAAGCTACTGTGAATCTCTCGTCGTCCGGCAGTTCGTCTTCAGACTTTAGCGACCATGACCTACGCATCATCACATACAAATCCGTCGCGCTTGCCAAACCCAACAAGAAACACCTCGCGACAGCACTGGTAGCCAACCACCAATCCTCCACAGAGGAAATGACATCTCCCACAAAGTCAAGCCACCCGAAAGCGCGCCGAAAGTCAAGTCTGATGGAGCCAACACTCGCGCACTCGATCCGAGAAGGCTACCGCGCTCGAATCTACGGCGAGATGGAAGGTGTCGCCAACCTCTACCGCCAGGTGCGCGTGTGCCGGAACTGCTACGCGATCTACACGCTCTTGGACCGTGCCCGGGAGCTCGCCATGGAGCAACCGGGCCTCCAGGCATCCGTTGACAAGCAGGTGGCTAGCAAGCGCGGCTCCGTGAAAGCCAAGTGGGCCGACATGGTCAACGACGAGGTCGCGCGCAAGGAAAAGCTATATCTGCGCACGAAAGGGTCGAGAACAGAGTCGGAAAAATCGTTTCTGTCGTCGTCGGCGTCGGCACCGGCGCTCTCTCTTCCTACCCAGCCCATTGGCTCGAGTACTGTGCTCCCTGTAATCTTGTCTCCAAAGGGAAGTGGTCATCAGGATGAAAGCGGAGATGCACAGAAGCCGTCACCATCCACGACACTGCCGGTGTTCAATGCTCACCTGGTCACGAAGAACAAAGAGATCCTGAACGCAACTCCGGTTAAGGCAAAGGACAGCGTCGTGTCCATGGACAAGTACCTACGTGGCGAGAGCAAGCAGATCGAAGATCGCGTCCTGCGAGAAGGAGAGCTTTTTCGGAACGACCCTGGCAACGCGTCGCGGCGAGCGACTCCCGCGAGCCGACGCGGACGAGCTACGGATAAACCTGTGGCGAACGTGCTGTTACTGGACTCGGATCTTGCTGTGCTCCAATCAATCCACGACGTGCTGGCGGGTTTGTCAACGTTGCCATTCACAGTCGAAAGTGAGAGCCTCACGGACCCGACAGAGGCTCTCAAGGCCGTCAATGAGACTGGCTACGACCTAATCCTCGTCGAGCGCGAGCTGAAAGCCGTGGGCATGAGTGGACTCGAGTTCACGCGACTAGTGAGGCAGCACGAGGTCCAGCGAAGCCTCGCACCATCGTCTTCGAACCCGCCGCGAAGGCGCACACCAATCCTTTGTCTGAGCGACAAAACCTCGACACCAGACCTACAGTTGTACAAAGAGACTGGCATGGACGGCTGCATCGGCAAGCCGATCAACCGCGACTCGCTCGTCCAGACCGTTCAGGCCGCTCTCACCAAAGCGTTGGCATCTATGGCTGCGACCTCTGCGGTTTCGATCGCCACCGACGCTCTTGCCAAGGCTAAGCTCGAGCACCACGAGCGACGTAAGCGACGACGACGCAAACTTGAAGCATCTGCGGCCCTCCCGTTTCCTGGGCTGGCCGAGACCGACGTACGTGATTACTCGCATGGTACCTTCCAAATGGACTCGGAGACGTCCTTCCCGTACTGCGTGCTCGGCGACAAGACGTTGGCCGAAGTCCCAAGCCACGAGAAAAATACGTTCTTCAACCTTGTGGTCATTCACGACCTCTTCGACACGTGGGAACGGCTCCAAATCTTGCTCAACCCGATCGTGACGCGCTACCACGGTGCCATCCAGATCCTCGTGTGGAATTATCCAGGCCAGGCCTACACGACCTGGCGTGCCGGCACGATTCTCAATAACGCCTACCACTGCGAGTGCTTCCAGTCGTTGTTGCGGTACGTCGGTCCGCGCGGTCGCGGGTTTCTGCGCGACGCGCCGTACTACTTACTTGGGCTGGGCAATGGCGGCAACATCGCCACGCTTTTTGCCTCACAGTCGCCGCCGTTCGACGTCAACACGCGAGCGCTCGTACTTGTCAACTCGTTCACGTTCGTGGACGCGCAGCTCGCGCAGTTTCTCCACGACTGCCTCAAAGTGTTTGCGTGCACACCCGAGTCGCGCCCCGACCTGCCTGTCTACTTCCACACGCGCTTCTTGTTCTCAGCAGCGTACCTAGCTCGCGTGACGACGCCGCTCGCACTGAATCTGTACACGGCGGTAATGAACCCGATTTCGTTGGACGGGCGTAAGGCACTGTGCCATGGGGCACTGAACCACCGAGACCTGCGCAAAGACAAACTCAAGCTCACAGTGCCGTTCGTGACTGTCTGCGCCGCGCAAAACGCACTCGTAAACGTGTCGTCACAGACGCAGACGCTCGTGGACGCCACAGAAGTGCAGCTTGTCGACTCGATCGGCAAAGTGCTCAAGGCCGCGGCGAAAAACAACGGGAGCAAGAGGCTGAGCAGTGTCGTCTGGCTCGCGAGTGGCCACGAGGTGCTCCAAGAGTGCAAGCACGAGATGCTCGTGTTGATCGAGCAGCTCGTCACGGGTTTCCACGAGCTGAACGACGCACCACACCAGAGTGAGCTCGCGAGTCGCGTGAGCTTGTCACCTCCCAAGAAGCAGCAGCAACAAAAGCCTCCGCACGAGACGCTAAAGCCGTCGAGAGATGAAGATGATGCCAAACTCAAGAAGGTGAATACGCAGTCGAACAAGGCATATGAAGACACATTCGTCGATCGCGTGTTATCAGCCGTGAACCAGGTGATCCCCTCACCCGCATCGACCAACTCGCCAGGGAACGGAGGCCTCAGCAACCAGCTGACATCACCCGAGAAGGCCAAGTGGCTCTCGTTTCAGGCACAATCGACGTCCGCCGCTGTGCAAGCCCACGGCAACGCAATGCGCATGCAGCTCAACGAGGCCTCACGCCAGCCGCAAAAGAAGAAACCTTCGAAGAAGAGTGGAGTGAGCGCAATGGTGACTTGGGATCCGACCACGCCGGCCTTTGAGCGGCTGAGCTCCAACATCATTTACAAGATTGGCGAAGGCTCCAAGATCTACCCAGACAGTAAGGACATGCCTGAGGTCAAGGAGTACATGGCTTGGCGCGTGCAGCGCAACCAGAAGCGTCTAGCACGCATGGAGCGCCACGTGCGTGTGATCCAGCGGGCATTTCGTGCCTTCTTCGCACGCACGATGGCTTGGCGACTTCGTCGCGAGCGCTGTGCCATCCACTTGCAGCGACTCTGGCGCGCCAAGCTCGCACGCAACAAGTACCACGGCATGAAGCGCGAAGACTGGGCCGTGCGCCTCGTGCAACGCCACTGGCGCGGCAAGATGGGTCGCAACAACTTCAAGCAGCGCATGCAGCAGTACCTTGCAGCCACCGAGATCCTGCGCGTGGCAAGAGGCGCGCTCGCAAGGTGGTACGTAGCTCGCATACGCGAGCTGATGAAGCGTAGCGCGACCAACATCCAGCGGCTTGCGCGCCAGTTCCTGGCCAAGCGACGCATGTTCCGTCTCCGCCGTCGACGCGTGGCTGCAATCACAGTGCAGCGCTGCTTCCGAGGCCACCTGGGACGCCGGCGACTCCTCCAGGAGAAGGAAAAGTTCCTCTTCTCCAAGACGCAGACACAAGGGATCACTTTTGGCAAGCAAATGCTGATGGAGTACAAGCTCTTCGGTACCAAACTGCAGAGTGAGGTAGCGCTGCTGGCGTCAACGAAAGCACAGGTCGAGAAAGATGCCGAGTCTGTCGTGAACGAAATCTGCGAGTTTGAAGAAGGTGTCCGCGTCCTTGAGATGGAAATGCACACGCTGTCACAGCTGGAAACTGAAGGCTTGTCCAAGCAAATGGACGAGCAGGCCAAGTGGCAACTGCGCGAGCAGAAGATGCGACTTGACCGTGAGTTCACACAGATGCTGTCACAGATCGCCGCGCGGAAGGAGCGGCTAAGCGTCATGGAGGAGAAGTTGCAGGTGCTCGACAGAGAGCGGCTTGCCAAGGAAGAGGAACTTAAGAGCCTCGAGCGCAAGCTCGTGATTTTGCTCGAGGAGCAGCAGCAGGAACTCGACAAAATCAAACACAAGCAGAACACGCGCAGCCAACTGCTTCTCGACATCCTTCCGTCGTCCCAGGGCAGCCCTGCCAGTAGCCCATGGACAGGCTCGTCCTCCGTCGGTGGTTCGTCGCCGTCCAAAAGCGCTGTCCAGACAGTGGCACTAAACTCGACTAGTGCGTTCTCGGCGCAGCAGCGTGAAGAAGCCAACTCGCTCATGGAATCGACTGAGACCATGATGAAGTTTGGTTTCATGTCCATGTCCATGACGTACTTCAGCAGCATGAATATGGTGCGTGCCATGCGAAAGATCGGCGCCCACCACTTGACGCTGGACAGCGCCGCTGTCGTCTCCAGCAAAAAATGGCCCGAATACTCGCTCGCAAACGGCCCCGGTACGCCGGGCTTCTCGATGTCCGCAGGGTCTCCTGTGGGCTTCCAGCCTGCCGCACCACCAGGCAGCTTCCCCGGCCAGCAGCCGCTGCAAGTGGCTGCGTGGAGCGTCGCGGACGTCGGTCGGTGGCTTGACACGCTCGCGCTGGGGCAATACAAGCGGGCGTTCCAGGACGCGGCAGTTGACGGCGCGTTGTTGCTACACCTCAACGACGAGGATCTTAAGAACACACTGGGCATGGAGCACCGACTCCACCGGAAGAAGGTGCTCACGTCGGTCGAGCAGCTTCGCGAGTCTGAGAGGATCAAGATGAAGCGACTTTATGGTGCCAACAATCCCGACGAAATGCCTTCGGGGTCATCGGGTCCACCGTTATCTCCGTCTCGAACACTTGCACCGTCGCCGTTGATGTCGACTTCGTCCACGGTGCCATCTCCAGCTCGGATGGTCGTTGGTGCGTCACCTGCGACCTCTTCATCCGACGAATCCAGTGGTGCGAGTATAAGCGCTATAAACTCGAAAATGCTCGTGTCGTTCGCCGATTTTTGCACGCTCGTCCGCCACGGCAAGCTCAAGCAAATCAAAGAGGCTATCGCACATCTACCAGACCGCAAGTTCGATCCTCTCACGGTCGCCAAGGCGAACGCACCAGGTCTTGGGACGGTCTATGACGACATCCTGGAGAAGAGCACCTTCCACATCAACAAGGGCGACGAGAACGGCAACTCGCCACTGCTGCTTGCAGCCCAGAACAACAATCTCAAGGTTGTGCAGTACCTCATTAGCAAGGGTGCCAACCCCAACCACCAGAACGTAAGTCCTAGCTTTCCTTCGTGAACTTCCTCACGCACTGAACTGATGCTGACGATTGCCTTGACAGAAACACGGTCAGACGGCAGGCCATTATGCCATGGCGTACAGCTTCTTTGATCTCGGCGCGTGGCTGCTGGACCCCGAGAAAGGTGGCGGGCGCGATGACATTCTCAACGAAAACGGGCTCACGGCCTACGACGGTCTGTAAGCTTCCACCATTCACGGGCACCCGCCAAACAGTAAATGAACACGACAACAAAGTCTACGGAGAACGAGCAATCTCAGCAAACTATCGAATGTCCGACAAACGCAGAGGTCACACGCGCACCTAGAATCCGCGTGGCGCGGTGATGAGCGAACGCAGCGGCGAAGATGTTGTTGATCGCGTGGAGCAGGACGCACTCTAGCAGCGAGCCCTTGCGAAAATACCGCAGCGACAGGACCACTCCGACGATAGCCGCCCACAGCACTTGCAGTAGTAAATCTGAACTTTTCGTCGACGCGTCTATTCCAAGTCGTCTCGCATTGGCGAAGTGGACCAGGGCAAAACTGACTCCAGAGATGATCGCGCTGGGAGAGGGATGGCGCTTGAGTCGATGCAGCGCAAGGTGGAAGACGAGACCGCGAAAGAACAGCTCTTCCTCAACTGGCGCGAGCAGAAGAGAGCGCAGCGTCGTTGCGGTGTCGAGAGAGAAGACGCTGTGAGCGGAGACGTCAATGTCAATGCGTGAGAAGACAAGGATCGCCAAGTGGAGTGTGACGCTGAGCGTCACGGCCGAGAGTGGTGTCGTGAACACGCCGAGACTGGCAGCGAACACGGAGGTGAGTTTTACAGCATCACAATGCAGCTTCACGCACTTCATACCGTCTGAGAAAGAGCTGTCGGTCGTTCTGCTGGAAGATCTTGGCGGCAAAGAGAAGGATCATACCGCTGATGACGACGGTGTAGATGCACTCGGCGAGCGCCGCGGCGAGTAGCGCGCTGCAGATCGTTCTAGCGATTGTGGCACACCACACGCCGAGCAGAGCGACCGCAAACGCCATCACAGTCTCCACTGCAAGCAGCACGAGACGCACGGCAGTAGGAAGCTCGGCGGGGTCGATCGGACCGCCGTTCTCTGTCTGTGAAGAGCCCTCAGACGCGCGAGACGGCTCGTTCGGTAGCTCGTCATCACGCAAAGTCGGGTCGACGCTCGTCTGCGCCGGGAAGAGCCCTAGGACGCCGCTCTGAGGCGCGCCGAGCCACTTCCATCCATGGAGCTCGGTCTGCTTCATGGCGACTTCCTGATTCAGAGACTGATTCCATATCTAACTCATCCGTACGTCCATATGTAACGAGATCACATGGGCAGAATGTAACCGTTTCGACAGAAGTGTAACCCGGAGCTGCTGCATCAGAGAATCAGATCGTTTGTGGAACAATGGCTGGCGAGGGCGAAAATGGCGACAAGTTGACGCGCGCCGAGCGCAAGCGCCGCTTCCAGGAGGCGCAGAAGGCGGCGCCGAGTGGCGAAGTGGACGCGCAAGATACGAAAGCCAATGGCTTGCCAAGAAAGCTCAAGAAAAGCTCGTTTCT
Source organism: Pythium myriotylum (assembly GCA_023091665.1). NCBI lineage: Eukaryota > Oomycota > Peronosporomycetes > Pythiales > Pythiaceae > Pythium > Pythium myriotylum. The sequence continues at coordinate 808,092 of JALJCQ010000014.1, forward strand.
GTCGCTCGCAGAGTCCGATCCTCCACGCCCTCGGCGTTGTATCATCGAGTACGACGGCACGGCGTTCAACGGGTTCCAGGCGCAAGAGCAGCGCGGAACGATGCGCACCGTGCAGGAAACCATCGAAGATGCGGTTGCACGCACGACTGGCGAGACCGTTCGTGTCAAAGGCTGCTCGCGCACAGACAAGGGTGTCCACGCCCGTGGACAAGTTGTGGTTTTTGAGAGCCGATGCGCCGTCGACGACCGCGCCTACCGCGACGCGCTCAACACGCGGCTACCAGAAGACGTTGTTTGTCGCTCGCTGTCAACATTGTCGGCTGACAACGAAGCGTCGTTCGACCCGCGTGCGAACTCCATTGGGAAGATCTACGAGTACGTGATTGTGAGTGGGCCGGTGAGACCAGCACTCGACCGCCACCGAGTCTGGTACATGAAGAAACCACTAGATGTTGCCAAGATGAGAGATGCCATCGCTTTGATTACAGCTGCGCCAGCCGCGAAAGATTTCTCAGCTTTCACTCCGCCCAAGAGTAGCCAGCTCAACGCAGACCACGGAAAAGGGAACGTATGCACACTGTCTGCAGTGGAGCTGTCGACAGAGAAGTTACGAGAAGCGAACGTAGAGGATGGTGACGAGAACGATGATACACTTTGCATTCGGTTGCGCTTCCACGGCGATCGATTCCTGTACAAGATGGTGCGTAACCTGGTGGGTACTTTGGTGGACGTCGGACTCGGACGCCTCACCCCCGACGACGTCGCTAAGCTCTTTGAAACCAAGGACCGCTCGAAAGCCGGTCAAGGAGCCCCGCCACAAGGACTTACGCTTCTTCGCGTTCTCTATGGCAATCATTAGGCAAATGCAGCATAGGCACTCAAGTTTGTGGGAGCATTGTCATGTAGACATCTATAAAGTTTCTGTAAGTAACAGGCACGAGAAACTAGAACTCGTACCACTTCTTGTTGGTGTTCTTGTCGTTGAAAGCTTTCATAGTCTTGTAGAAGTCTTCGGCGGTATCGCGCATTTTTTCAGTCTTCACGGCTAAATCACTGAGCTTCTCGCCACGCTGTTGAAGATGCTAAAAACCACAAAACAGACGTTAACAGCGACTTTTCCATCCCAACAGCAGATCACCACTACAAACCTGTGCGGCCTGGTTAAGGGCTTCTTTTGTGGCCCCCAGTCCTTCCGATGTCTTCGCTACAGAAGCTTTTTCCTCATCGGGCTTCGGTGGCGAAGTTGCCTTTCTGTCACCCATTAGCTTCCGCCTCTCATCAGCCTCAGCCGAGAACTGGAATACTTTGTTTAGATCGCACACTTCTTTGGAGCCGCTGACCAGCTTCTTGAGCGCCGCAATACCAGTCTTTTTCTTCGGGCTTGGGTATGCTTCCTTGTCAAAAGGATATTGCCGCTCTTCCAGGATAACCTGAGTCTTGACAGGGGCAAGCTCAAAAATGGCGTTTTCCTTACGAGTCTCATCCGATAGAAGAGAGAATCGCTCAATCTCCCCAAAAGTGTTAGAGACGATAAGCTCTCCGTTGGCCGATACTCCACAATGGATGCCATCCAACGAGCTGCCTAATGCTGCGCAGTCGGTGCTCCAGATCATGGTCAGGGCCATGAGCGAGATGACGTAAATTCGGTTGCTTTGGTCAATAGCAACCACGCAGTTCTCGACACTTTCGTGAACAGGCAGTCGAATGATTGTGGTGGTACGAATCTCCGTTGAGACTTCGATGGTTGCTAGTGGTTGCGCATGAAGTTCCTCTTTTGCGGTTGTCGCGATCTCAGATGCCTTTGGCAAAGCTGCTTGGATGAGATGGATTGCCCTACCCGAAGTACACAGCAAGAAGCGAGGCTTCTCCGCTAGAGCGTCTTGAACAGTTCCAACCTCTGGATCATTGCTCGTGTCTGGCAAGGGCCCAAAGCCTTTTGCAAACACCATAACCTTTTCCATCTCCCTTAGCCTCTCAAGTACTGAGCAGATGATTCCACGACTGTAGGGGAGTAGGTCTACACCATTAATCGAGATAATCGCGTGACCAGGACTGACGCCTTGTGCAGCGAGTGCCAATGCCTTGTCATTATCGAGGACAAACCCCTTGACAATCGCATGCTCTTGGATTTCGGTAAAAAGGTGAAGACCAAGTGATCCAGCTGGAACTCGAGTTTCGACGATGTCAGTCGGTTCCCATTTGACAACGCCCTCTCCCTGTCGTTGTTTACTACTATCGAGACTTTCGCTGACTGGCGTTTTGACCTCTCCTTCGGTTGCTTTTCCGATCGCGTCTGCAAGTGCTTGCTCTGTGATCTGTTCAGCTTCTGGGGAAGCAATAGCCTTCTCTTTCATCGTCACTCCTAGCTCAGCGACTGCATTTCTTTCATCGTTTCCATCATTCGTTCCCATTTGGTGCTCGCTCCATAGCCGTCCACCAATCACGACTTCTCGCCCACTTGCGTCAACCATGATGATAGAGGTGAGTGCACTAGCTTTCTGAGGATCAAATAAAGACTCCCCAATCTTCTTGGCTGTCTGTACATGAAACATCTCAAGTTTGCTGTTGCCTCGACCCACAAAGAGAACCGGGACAATTTCGCGATGCTGAATAACCGTCATCTGTTCTGTGTTTGTGCTCGTGATGGAGCGCCGATCTACGGGAGGACGGGAGGGTGGAGACCGTGACCCGGGTTTATTTCCTGGAGATGACGAAGAGGAGGCAAATGGTACCGGAATATCGGTTACTTGGGCGAGTTCACATAGCCTCAGTGAGTCCACCGACACCAGCTCATCAGAAGATATGTCAAAGATCAGAAGCTCATAGTTGCGAGATGTCAGATCGATCAACGACACCACACCAGCTTCGTCTGCAACGCCGAGGTAGTTGTACGCGGATGAGAAGCAGATGTGTTTGATCTCTGTGCTGTGAATGTGAAGGCTGAAGACAACATGAAAACCCACTGTATCTTCACCTTGATCCTCTGCGTCATTTGTGTGCGTAACTTGCTGGACGCTGTCTGCGCTGAGCACACCGGTACCTTCAACGACGTCATCGCCGCAAAGATCGACAGTAGGTTCCTCCGGTGTCGTCACCACACGAGATCGCTGCCCGAATTCCAATACAGTGATCTCGCCACCACAAAATCCGACGTACAGTGAACGGGATTGAGGACAGAACTCGACGCACGAGATTCCTGCATTTGCTGGAATTGGATTGAGCTGGCCAGCTACATCAACGACATGAAGAAGCTTCAACGTGCCGCGACTAGCACGGTCGGCTGCGGCGTGGATCTCCCACAAAATAACAAAACCGTTTGCATGTCCTGTGGCGAGCAACGTCGCAGACTGCGAAACGTGTCGGAGACTCGAGTGCTCAGCAGAAGACGGGATGAACCCCTTCAACAACGGCTCAGCAACGCTACCACCGTTGATCGGCCAATCAAACTCTTGTTCCATCATGAGCTGGAACACTGGATCGATCGCTGATCTCTCAACCGCACCGACCAAGTCTTGCTGCAGGGTACCATCGCACCCCGACAGACTGACCACTTTCATCGACTTCAACGCACTTTGCTGCAATAGTAGAGGAGGGAGGTATGCACTCTTTGGTAGACGCTCAGGTATCCACTCCCACTCTTCTTTGTCTCCTTCTCGTAGACGAACGAAACACGGGAGGCTTTGCACGCTTATGGCTGGTTGCTGCCCATCCAGTGGATTTCCAGACAGCAAAATAACAGACAGCGGAGCAAGTCGAGCACTGTAGTCCACTTGGTCTTTTGCTGCAACAAATGCCGCAATTTCTGAGTGATTCTTCGCCTGGATCGTCGTGGACTGCCATGTAAGTTGCTCCGACTTCATTAGTGACGTGATCGCATCTTCATCACCAACATCACGTGGAGGAAAGATGATCGTTAGAGTATTGGTGTCTTCAGTCTCACGTCCTCCAGAGAAAATAATCGCGCCGGACAAGTGTGAATGGCGTGATGTCGGTGGGGCACTGATCCAGTAAATTCGAGATATTGGAGCCAGTCCGTCACCCTTTGATAGGGGCGTATGGTATAAGCCATGAGGCTTGTCTTGTCGAAAGACACCAAAGCCTCCATACTTGTATCCGACTACAAACCGCTTCCCACTAGAATGCCACGAGATCGACTGGACGGAGTTCGGTTCGTCTCCACGTATAGCTTGTGTTGTCTTGGTCTTTGCCAAAGAGAACTGATTCACCATTTTGTGCTTGGCTAGATCCCACTGGTACACTGTCGAGGAGTTTTCGTAACCGATCAAAAGCTGGTTCGCATCGCGAGGATTGACAGCGATGGAAGTCACAAACTGCAAGTGTTTCTCGTCCTCGACTGCCGTGATGCCACAGTCGCGAGGCGTGATCACGTACGTGCTTGTCTTGCCCGTGTCTTCGTGGAAAATCTGCAGCACACATATGAGGCATTTCGGCAGATAAGATACGAGAGCTGGTGGGTGCTTACGTGGATGTTACCATCGTCCAAGGCCACGAAAATGTACGGGAAGTTCGCATACGCGATCGCTTCGATGCACGTGATGTTGCTGAGCGTCCACCTAGACCGTTACTCAAACTCACATCAGTCGAAGAAATCACCTGAAGCCGCGTCAGGTTTGACCCACGTCTCAGGAACTTCGACTTCTGGAGACGAAGGATTCGCAAGGTTGTAGATTCGGATGGAGCTATTCGAATACGCAGCCACGAGACGCTGTCGAGCCGTGAACACCATGTGGGTGATACCAATCGTCAGATTCGACTTGGAACGAGGCGCGTCAATCAGGAACTCGAGCCCATCGGCGCCGTAGAGTTTGATACTCCCACTCGCCGTGCCGACTGCGAGAATGCCCTGGAGACCGCAGAACGCCATGATCTTGGCGTTGCTAGGCACGCCATGGTGGCCGGCGGGCGAGAGACCAAACATCTCTGCGCGGAGCCGCGAGGGCTTGACGAGCACTTGCTGGAGAGCCTTTTCTGCCGGCGAGGCCTCTCGAGTCGACTTGTTCCCCATGGCGTAACTCCGCCCACAGACCGCGTACAGTTACAAGACCACCACGGATAGCTGCGTCTCAAAGCGATCTACACGTTCGTGCTATGTGGCGCGGTGTACAGTGGGTGTACGCGGCGCAGGCGGCGAGAGAAGCGCGGCGGGAGGCTTCCTTCCTCGGAAGATGCGGAGCTCTTCAAGGTGTCGGCTCCAAGAAAGGTTCTCGCTTGGGCCTCATAAACGAGGTTTTATTCAACATTGAGGTTTTGACAACGTTAAATTAAGGTTTTACAAACGGAGATCACTTCAACGTTGACGTTTATTTATGGTAGTTGCCGTATCTAAAAACGATCAATGGAGCACAACTCGGCCGATCGCCGCGTACTTTTGCTGGAAGCGCGTGGCCCAGTCGGCGAGTGACGACTGTTGCACGTCGCTGAGGTCGTCGATGTGCGGATCGTCCAGACACGCGTCGTCCAGCGACATGAGCGCGAGTGCACGCGACGCGTCTCGACCGGCGAACTGGCTGTAGGACCCGTCGGGTCCGTAGTGGGCGAGTCCGTTCAGCGTCACGTCGTAGATTGTTCCGTTGACCGCGACAAGCGTAGTGCCTCGGGGGTCCTCAGTTCCATTGAACTTGCGTAGCTCGTCGAGCGTGAGATCCATCGGGATGACCAGCCGGCCGACGAGTGGGAACTTCTTTTCGTTGCGGAATTTATCGATCCAGTCGTCGAGTTTCCGCAGGCTCTTCTGATCCAGATCCGAGAGGTCGAGATCATTGATTACTTTCTCTGTCATGACGCCTGTTGCCAGAGCGCGGGAAGCATCCTTGCCGGCCAGGGCGTGGTACTCGCCACCAGGGCCGAACATGTAGTCGCTCTCCGTAACGTCGTAGACTTCGCTCTTGAGCGAGACATAGATGGGTTTTCTGTTCGTCCCATCGAACTCGGCGAGCTCCTCCGGCTTGAAGTTGCGAAGGGTGGGGTCGTCAGTCTCGGACTTGTCGGCTTGTGGCAAACCCTTTGGTCCAGTCGGTGGAGTGCCCAGTGCGTTGCCCATGGTAGAGTGAGGTGCTCTGGATGACGAGACGAATTGCAAAGTGGCCGGCAAAGAGAGACTCGCTTCCGCTATTACTATGGCCTCGTTGTTCGCACATAACACCGTTGGGCGAGAAAGGGTGGGTCGATCTAGGCGCATGAAGAGCCACAGTTGTCACAAAGACACGAGCAGTCACTATTTTGGGAGACAGATCAGAAATCTTTATTTATATCCACCAATCAATTATCTTTCTGAACATGAAGACAGATATGATTGGTCAGAATTCGCATGCGACGCGTGTCAGAAGGCAACCAGTGCAAGGTGACCTGATCTTGGAGGCCAGGCCTCCTGGTCACACGCACTGGCCTGCTGCCTTCGCCTCTATGGAAACAAACTGGATCTGCTCAACGGTGAGGACGACACCACACGCGAATACAAGTTTCGGCGATTGTTCATTTGCCCGTCCTTATGCATTACGACCTCATTACTTTCGGATTGACCTCTAGTCGAGGATCTTGCCGATGACCGGGTACTTCTGCGCAAGCTTAGTCTCCCAGTCGGAGAGCGTCTTGTGCTGAGCCTCGGTGATGTTCTCAATGGACGGGTTGTCGAGCGCGTCGTCCGTGAGCAGCATGCAGGCAAGCGCGCGCGACGCGTCGCGGCCCGCGAACTGGCTGTAGCCGCCCTTCGGGCCGTAGTGGTTGAGTCCGTCGAGCGTCACGTCGTAGATCTTGCCGTTCACGCCAACGTAGCACGTCTTGCGGGGGTTGTCGACGCCGTTGTAGATGCGGAGCTGCTCGCGCGTGAGGTCACGGTGGCGCAGCACTCGGCCGACATTCGGGTACTGGTTGTAGATCGAGAACTTGGTGACCCAGTCCTGGAGCGTCTCCTGCTCCATGAATCCGAGATCCGAGAGGTCCTCGCTCTCGAGGTCTTCCGTCTCAAACGACATCTTGGCCAGCGCGCGCGAGGCCTCGCGGCCGGCGAACAAGTGGTAGCCCTCGCCCGGGCCGTAGAAGTCGCGCTTGCTGCTCACGTCGTAGACCTCGTCGAGCACGCCAATGTAGATGGGCTTGCCGTTCTCGCCGTCAAACTCCTTGAGCTCTTCGAGCGTGAAGAAGCGGCGGCGGATCTCCTTCTTCTCGGCCTTGGCCTTGGCCTGGCGCTCGCGCGCGGCCGCCAGCGCGCGTGCGTTCTGCGCGTCGATCGACGCGTTCCAGAGACGCAGCGCGAAGATCGCGATCACGGCGACGCCCGCGCCCAGGTACACGTTGCTGCTCAGTCCGTCGAGCATCCTGTTGGCTTTCTTCCGTGCTGTCAAATGAGGGCCAGCTCTCAAGAACGAACAACTAGCAGCTCCCCATGGATGACGCCCGATCAGTCCGGCTTGAAGGTCCTCTGAGGAGCTACTATTCGGCCGGGTCGAGTAATCACACATGTCAAACAACGGTACTGTCGAGCAATCACCGAAACAGTACCGGTAGTGAAACGGTATGTACCAGAAGTTTAAGGCCATCCTGGCTGGAGCGACCACGAAAATTGAATGATGGCGATGATACGCCGCCTCGGCGGCGGCGCTACCGTCGCGAGGAGAGCGATGCAGCGTCTGCGAGTGGGCGCATCGCACTCAGCGACGCAATATGTGCCGGCGCGCGGGTTTGCGGCGCGTGCGGCGCGCATGAAGTACGTGACGTCGGACGAGATCGACGAGCAGCTCCTCAAGGGACTGCGCGCGGCCGACGACGACGCGCTGCCCGTGAACCTGATCCAGGACAAGGCCAGCGCGCAGCGCGTGATCGACACGATCAAGGCGCTTGGGCCAGGCCACTTCCACGCGTGCGACACGGAAGTCGCGGACATTGACATCAAAGCTGTGGGTCCCGTGGGCAATGGCAAGGTCACTTGTCTCTCACTCTATAGCGGACCCGACGTGGACTACGGCAACGGGCCGTACGTGTGGATCGACAACTTGGACTCGGCGGAAGGCACACTTGAATACTTTCGGTACGGTTGTTTATCGTTTGCAATTGAAAGTGGAAGCGGTTGACAAGGTATCTTCTGGTTCTCCAGTGAGTTCTTGGAGAGCAAGGAGTACAAGAAGGTATGGCACAACTATAGCTTCGATCGCCACGTGCTCTACAACCATGGTATCGATGTGCAAGGGCTTGGTGGCGACACAATGCACATGGCGCGACTTTGGAATACTGCGCGGTTCCAGAACGGCGGGTACTCACTCGAAGCCTTGTCCGAAGACCTGCTGCTTCAACGGAAGAAGCCCATGAAAGAACTGTTTGGAATCCCAAAGCTAAAGAAAGATGGGTCAGAGGGCAAGGAGCGAATTATGCCAAGCGTCGAAGAGCTTCAGCGGTTTCCCGAGTTCCGCAATCGGTGGATCCGGTACAGTATGTTCGACGCGGAGTGCACATGGTTTCTGCATCGCGTCCTTAAGCAGAAGCTCGATCAGACCTTATGGTTTGAGGAACGTGGCCCAACCGGTGAGACGCTGCGAGGCGGGTCAATGTATGACTTCTATCTCCAGTACATCGTGCCGTTTGGCGAGTGTCTAACGGATATCGAGCGCAAGGGGATGCACGTAGACGTTGAATATTTGAAAGAAGTGGAGCGAATGGCCTTGGAGGATCGTGCTCGATTGGAGAAGAAAGTGCTGGATTGGGCTGCACGGTATTGTGATGAAGCCCACCGTATGAATATGTACAGCGCTGCCCAGAAGCAGCAACTGCTGTTTGCTCCATACACCGACTACAGCAAGAAGGAGCCGCGCGAAATCCTCCCACCAGAGAGGTCTTTCGAGGTTGAAAACGTCGAGGGAGTCGTTGAAGAGGGCAAGACAAAGGCGCTCAAGAAGCGAAGCATTACGATTCGCGGATTGGGTATCCCTCCGACGAGCTTCACTGCCAGTGGCATGCCTGCTGCAAGCGCTGATGTTCTGAAGGAGCTCGCGGGTAAGCCAGACGCAGACCCACCTCGTTACGGACGGGCGTACGACCATTTCAAAGACAAGGAAGAAGGTGCAGCGGCATGTGTGGCTTTGAAGGCGCTGTATGATATCAGTAGCATGAATACGATGCTGAACAACTTCATCCTACCACTTCAGGAACTCGCCAATAGCAATAACCGCGTCCATTGCTCGCTCAACCTGAACACCGACACGGGTCGCCTGTCGTCGCGAAAGCCAAACCTGCAGAATCAGCCTGCTTTGGATAAGGATCGATACAAGATTCGCGATGCTTTCATCGCCCCCAAAGGCAAGAAACTGATCGTTGCCGACTACTCGCAGCTTGAGTTGCGATTGCTCGCTCATATCACTCAATGCAAAGCAATGATCGAGGCCTTCAAAGCCGGCGGTGATTTCCATTCACGCACAGCGATGGGTATGTATGACTACGTCGCCGAGGCCATTGAGAAGGGCGAGGCCTTGCTCGAGTGGGACCACAGCAAAGGCAAGCCCCCAGCCCCACTTCTCAAGGATAAATTTTCGACCGAGCGAAAGAATGCGAAAATTCTCAACTTTTCGATTGCATACGGCAAAACCCCGTTCGGTTTGTCCAAAGATTTTGGTGTAAGCCGGAAAGAAGCTGCCGAAACCCTAGAGAAATGGTATGCGGACCGACAGGAAGTAAGGCAATGGCAGCAGAACGCGATCCAGACAGCCCAGCTCTTCGGGTACACTCGCACACTTATGGGGAGATACCGCCGTTTGCCTGATGCTATGCTCCCGGCGAAGACGTTGGCAGAGAAGAAGGCCAAGGCCCATGCCGAGCGCGCTGCGATCAACACACCAATCCAAGGTGCCGCTGCCGATGTGGTGATGCAAGCCATGCTCCTCATACACCAGAACGAACGGCTGCGCGAACTCGGATGGGAGATGGTTTGTCAGATTCACGATGAGATCATCGTGGAAGGTCCGGAAGAGACCGTGCCAGAGGCTATGAAGCTGGTCGTCCACCTCATGGAGAATCCTTTTGAGAAGCCATTATCCGTAGCATTAGAAGTCGACGCAAAAGTGGATGATTCCTGGTACAAAGCAAAGTAAATAGAGATAGCTAGAGTTTGTAACAAGTCAACAGCCTGCTGAGCGAGCGAGGATAACGTTTGCTGTCGAGTGACTGGATCGATTTGCTGATTCGACTACGTATCATACTCCAATCTGCGCGGAGCTTCGGAGGATATAGTAACTCAACGAAGAGATATTGAGAGAACAGTCAAGTCCTGACAGGAAAATTAACCTCGAGGAGTTTTAGTGCAAACCTACAATGGAGTCATTGCCTTTCTCTCTAATGGCCCAAACTTCGGAAGCAATAAGCAAAGAGTCATAAGTCATTGCCTTTCTCTTTAATGGCCCAAACTTCGGAAGCAATAAGCAAAACTAGAGTACTGCGATATGTCGGTGAAATATATGAAAAATGTGGGATGAGGGATGAATGAGCGGGACTAGCGGCAATGGCTGACCACGACGCTTAGTAAAAACTCGGGGTAGTTATTACGAGCCTGTGATTGTTTGCGCCTTCATGCGCGTGAACAAACACTGAAGCAAGCAGGGGTACAGAAAGCACTCGAATGTGTTCTTGTGGAGTGTCACCACTCAACTACTCGCAATGCTGAAATCGAGAAACAGGTAAAGTTACGCCGACTTGAAGAATTCAGCAAGAACTACTACGTTATGGTCGAAGAAGGTTGTGTACAATACTGTCTATTTCTGTTTTCGCTTTAGATGTCAGTTTGTGGTGGTGATTCGCGGAATATATGAACCGGGACCACAGTGTTAAATGAGTCATTGTCGGAGTCAAGGATGAGCGATGACGCGCGTCGCCCTCGAGCCTCGCGCCCCTGAGGATTAACCGGGACTCTTACTTCTGTCGGCGAAGTTATTTGCTGTGTAGTGACGGGTGGAGCCCCTGACTCGGCAGAAGCTTCCACGAGCGGCTCTGAGATGTCTCCCGCTGGTGGACCAACCGGACTCGGACAGCATAGTGACTTGGCACACTTGTATACAACCCAAGCCATGAAAGCGGCAACTGCAACAATGCCGATGATTGCAGCTACTTCAGTCAGTTTGTTCGTCGACGTCTGAGTTTTCGCCGGCACCACAGTAACGTTGCCTTCATCTACCCCGTCGCCGACATTGCTGTGACCTGCCGAGCCGTCTGTGGAACCGTTCAACGAGCTGCTGTTCACGTCACTCGTGACCACACAAAAGCTGAAGTGGCCACTTAGCCTCGCGACCACAGTTGGATTGGGACACGCTGTGGTGTTGAGGACTCCGTCGACAATAAACCTGTCAAGTTTGGCGAGGAACGTGAACTGGGTTTCAGAGATCCGAGACGCATCGATCGGGTTTCCTGAGAGGTTCAGTGTTGTGAGGGTCGGGAGACCGAACACAAAATCCGGGATCGTCGAGAGATTGTTGCGGTCCAACAACAATTCCTTGATGAAGGGAAAAGACGTCACCGTGACGTTCATAGAGCGGAGGCGGTTGTTTTGTAAGTTGAGGACTTGGAGAGACGGGTAGATCACGGACTTCATGTTGTCCGCCGTTGTGATCTCGTTTCCTGAGAGATCACTACCACATTGCATATTAGAACAAAATATGTTGGCCATATCACCAACTCCCAAGCAACTCGACTCACAGTGATTGGACAAGGTTGCCCATTGTGAACTGCGCTGGGATTGTCGGAAGCTTGCAATTCGTGATGGATCTGATGTCATAGCACGAATGGTTTAGTTCTTTGCACTTCCTTGATTTCTTTTGCCAGAACTCACATGTGCTGCACTTTGTTGAGCGTCAGCGCATCGTCAGCACCGACGACCTCGATCCCGTCGATTGCAACGCTTGTGAGAACATTATCCGTTTGCAGCGCGAAGGAGGAGACATCCAGCGGCGTTGACAAAGTGTCGAGACTGTTGCTCGGACGGCGGATGGCCACGTCTGTTACAGATGGCGCGACTTGAAGCTGGCCGATTCGATCGAATGGACCAGCGCCGATGGTGCCGTTCGATCGGGATGGGGACAAGGTCAAGACTGGAGAACTCTCGTCGAACGAAAGCATGCACCACGCAGTTTGGCCGCTCTTGAGCGTGACACAGCGCGGATCCGTCGAGCAGTCGATCGTGTTGGCCGATGTCCCCCCGACGACCACACACGCGACACCGGGCCCACAAGCGCCACCGCAGGCCGTCGTCAGCGTGTTCATCCCCATGCGAGCCAGAGCGACGTTGTCTTCCTTGTCCATGAACTGGCGATCTTCCGTGGTGGCATTGGTTGGCGGAGCCGTCGTGGTCTCCGCATTGGCAAGCGGCCGCGTGAGTGCGAACAGCACGAGGAGCGTGGTCGTCGACGCGCGCGTCCAAGTCGAAGGTCCCATCGGAAGGGGAAATAGAAATCTGTCCAGCGAGCTCCCTCGCCGCGAGGGCCGAAGCTGGTCATAGGGAGGTCTCGTCCGACAGATCGAGACCCCGATGGCTGGGATACTGAACCTATCTGGCAATGGGCACAGTGGACTCTGGCGGGTGAACTGAATCTAGTTGATTCTCCTACTGAGATAAATCGATTTCATCTTCACGACCAGCGAGTCCCGTTTCATTTCACGCTGAGACTTGGCAGTGTTGATGGAATCGACACTCGGGTTGCGCCTACTTGCTCGTGTTTCGCTGTGCTGCTGTGGCTATCTTTACCGTATCCACGAAATTGCTTCATCTGATTGTCTCTCCACCAAGACGAAGTAGTCAGCAGTGGTTGTATTCCTAAAGTTTTTTGCAACTGGCTCCGATCGTTTGGACGACACCATGTGATTCATGAGGGTATTGTGATTCAGAAAGATGTACTCCTATAGACGCTGACACAATTGCAAGATTTTGTGAAGACTATCTCTTGAATCCGTCCACGTTCACAAGGTCAGGGGTCACGAGTCCTGCAGCCACGAATACTGCGAACCACGCAAACGGTCCGATGAATGGGATCTCGAGCATGAACTCGATGACCATGGAGAATCCGAGCCGCGCAGCCTCGCTGCGGTCCGTGTGCCACTCGTTCGAGTGGGGATCTGCGTCAGGCTCGAAAGATCTGAAACGTGCGACCATGGGGTCGTAGAGCTCCCGCGTGAGCTCGCGTGTGTTGATCCAGACGCGGACGATTACGGAGTTTCGGGGAATAGTAATGACTAGGTAATAACTAGGCGTCAAGGTCGTGATGGCATGCTCCGATTGTGCAAAAATGAACGACTACGGATGTGTACTTAAAACTATATGTCAGCTTCGTGGAAATTAATGCCACATAAAAGGAAAATGCAGCCCAGGCGAATGGGATGCCGTGGCTCTGATCGTGCACGGCTCCTTCAATTCCAGCAGCAATGAGTTACGGCTTGTGACTTATCAGCAAAGGATGAAAGGCCTGAAATAAAATGCATGGAGATGCAGGTAGACGGGCTGAAGGCACAGGTATCGGGGTGGAACCGATCCTGGCTCTGTAATAGCGCGAGTCCGTCAATTCAAGCGCAGTGAGACGCATGAAGTGAGGAAAGACTTCATGCGTGATCAAGTGAGGAAAGACTTGATCACGATTTGGTGCCTCCAAAGGCAATTAGTAAGCGTGTTGCATGATCGCACGGCACATGTTCATCGCTTGACGTGGCGGCAGCCACTGCCGCGCATCCGGCCATTTGGCGCTCATAACATTCTCGTAGGGTCCATCCAGATCGTGTGCCCTGTCCTCACTGTCCAACGCGTAACGAGTTACGGACACGCCACGAAAGTGCCCTAGCACACGCTCTATTGCGACGAACGCATGCCGGAAGGATTCCCAAAACAGAGAAATTTGAGTATCACTTGATCGCTCGAGAAGAATAGCTTCAAAATGAAGAACAGAATTCTTGGGAGCAAGCTTGACCAGTATCTGCCAGGCCCGGTCTTCGGAGTCCTTAATCACAATGTAGTTCGGTCCAACACAACTAGGCGTACTCGAGGAGTAGGTGGCGACCACCAATTGATCAAATAGTGCATCTGGCACGTAGTTAGCGAACTTGTAGTCCCACCGAATGCAAACACTCCGATTCTCGTCCCTCTTGATCTGGGAGTCAAAACACGATTTTCGAGTACTCGCTCTCCAAAAGGATGGAACAATTAAATCGGAATCCCACGTCATTTCGCCACATCCTGGGTGCACCAGTCGGAGTGCTTGCAGAGTATGCTTCATCATTAGTGTCGACGATTTATCAAGGGCGCACCAAGGTGCTTCGTTGCGGATATCACCATTCGTGGCAAATCCGTCTGCATTTGTGTGCACAACAACTTCACGAATAAAATCGATAAGGAGCAAAGGGTCAAGAATAACCATGTCCTCTAGCCCACGGAAGTCGAGATCGTGTAGCCAAAGCACGTCGCTTAGATCGTGGAGAGACTCGAGAAGGCTGCGCGTTGCATCGACGTTAAGACACGGGACTCGCTGCTGTATGAAGTCCACAATGCTGCTGGCAGGCAAACACAACGTCGGATGACCCTCTGCTGGAACAGTTTTTGGTCGGAGATGCCGAACTGCTTCTAGGACCTGAGAGTACTGGGGAGGCATGGAGTACCAACCATCCAAATCCAGCAAAACTCTGAAAACGGCATCTCTTGACTTGATGACGTCTTCAATACTCGTGCAGCTTGTCCGGATCAAACGTAATGGAGTCGGTTCGCCATCAGTCAAAGTACTCATGGACTTGGCTACGCTTCGTTTCGTGCCATTAAGCGAGGCTAACACGTTAAGTAGGCGCTTTCGTAAGTCGAGCTCCGCTATGATCACTGCGTCTGAATTGCAACAGGACAGTGTATCTGACTTCGTTGCGACAAATACAAAATCTGCATCAGGCTGTCGAGCCGTGATTAATCGTATCCAGCACTTGACGTTAGCCTCAATGAAAACGTCCATCAACTCGTCGAAATGTTCCTGATCCTCCGAAGACACCAGCGCCTGGGTTAGAGCTGTCGAGTATGATTGGAGGTCAATGCACACGAAGAACACGGTCCGACGAGAAAAAAACACAGTATACGAGGTGTGGTATGCATCTTGTCCTGCGAAATCAAATATGCTGGCCTCACGCTTGGTGCGAGGATCAGTGTTGTCAAACGGGAGTGAGGAATACTCGATGCCAACAGTTCGATCTTCTCGAGATGCCAAGAACGGGTTCTTCGAGATGATTGACTTGACTAGCGACGTCTTGCCACACATGCTCGGACCAACTATGCATACCTTGCGTCGGAACACAGTCTCACAACTTGACAAAAGTGCAGAGGGGGAGCCACGTTGCCTACACTGCGTGGTGCCCTTTTGATCACTCCGGTTTGTAGGTTTGTTGACCTTATCCCCTTTGTCTTCAATCAAGCCACGCCCACCATCTGACCGACAAAACAACTCGATGTCTTGATGGGTCGCGGAGATATCATCTCCGCCCCCCACTCTTTTCTCTTCATCCGCGAACGATCTCAGTGATGATATCACCTCGGCGAGAGAACAGCGCTCCGATGGAGAGTATGCTGTCATGCGTCGCAAGAGTGCGTAATGGGTGTCAGATAACCGACTTTGTCGTGGAGGCAATACGCCTCTTGCCGTTTCCACTGTCGTATCATGAGCACTCGAATACGGGGGGCGTTCTGTTAATGCTTCGTAGATGCACATAGCGAACGAGTAGACGTCCGACGAGAACTGAGGCTTTACCCCAAAAAAACACTCGGGAGCTCGCCACCGCAGCGTTCCATGGGGAACCGTATTCTCCATTGAAGTGGTTCCTTTCCTCAACCAACTTAGACCGAAGTCAGCGATCGGAGTTGGTCTATCTTGAACCACAATGTCGTTTGATTTCAAGTCGCCGTGCACTATGCCTTTGCTGTGAAGGTACTGCAATCCGAGCGCTACTTGATGCAATGACTTCCACGTTTGGGCTCTGGTAGTTCTGGTGCTGCAAATATAATCATGGAGACTTCGGCAGCTTCCTTCAGAAATTACGGAATATCGATAGCGCTGACTGCAGTTGCTCAGATGAAATTGCTTCAAGTTGTTCCACACCTCCACTTCCTTCACAAAGTTCTCCAACGTACGTCTGTGGGATATGTCGTCCGCTGTTTTGACGATATCAACGTTGGGAGATTTCCAGGTTTCAAAGTGGACTGTGCCAAACGATCCTGATCCGAATCCGATGTCTCGCGCAGTAATTTCATGGGGAACGCCATACCAGGGCGGGGGAGCAATCTCGTACTCGCTTTCCGACACTTTCTCGTACTCGTCGTCGCTGCTTAGATCCACAAACTCAACGTCGGACACGCTGGTATCGTCGTCGTCGTCGTCTTCGTCATCGCTATCCTCAATTAGTTCCACAACTCCTTTCGGTTTCGAGTCCCACGATGAGTCGCCAACGTCTTCTTTCGGATTGAACGCCTTCCCGACAGCAGAGACTCCTCCGACTGCACTCGCTTTCACGACGAACTCGTCCAAAGTCGCTTTGAGCGGACCAAACCGAGCGGCGCGCGCCACAATTGGAAGCTGATTAAACTCGCAAAGACTCGCTTGTGCGTTCACGACCTCGGAGAGAAGCGCCGAGAGCGCCACACTCGGCTCCAAGGTGCCACGCGAGCGCGCCTCTTCCAGCGCGCCAGTCACTGCATTAAGTCTGCCGCGGAGAACATCTAGATCATTCGACGCACAGCCGCCAAGCTCACCGGAGAGGCTCACGGCCCCCGCCAGCACTGCTCTGATGTCGGCCGACGCCACCACGTCGATCGCCATGTTGTCTTGAGTGAGAAAGTGGGTTACAGTCTCCAAGTCGAAGCAGCTCCTTCTTGCTATTGAGAACTGGGCCAACGCTATTGGAGAGTTGATAAAGCATGCTCTGACGATTGGGTCAAATCCAAGCTTCCACGGAAGGTTCCTCGCATGATTCTTTCTCAGCTCGCCGAACGCCACGCTGACTCTCATTCAGCGAGAAGAACTGAGCTTTTGCTCAGCTATTCTCAAGTCGCCAGCGTCAAGATCGGATGGCGCCAATGGAAACGGCGCTCACCATCGTGCGCGGGTGCCTCGCGCTCGTCCCCTACTGCGACACGGTCGAGCAAGCGCAGCAAGCATGGGCTCTCTATCTCCGACACTTGGTCGACGTGCTCCCTCACTTCGAGCTCGCAGCGAGAACGACCCCCGAACTGCAGATCCACGTCCGCAATCTGCTCTGGTTCCAACGATACCTTGAACGCTACCGAGATGCCATGGCAGTGGGGCGATGGTGGAAGCAGTCAGACATGCTCGCCCAGCTGCGAGCACTCAAGGTCGAGCTGGAGGCGATCAAGATCATTGCCGACCTCAGCTCGTCCAGCGGAGTGAACGATCAACTGCAGCGTATCCAATCTTCCGTCGGTAACATCCGTGATGTGTTACACAAGTCCATGAGTGAAAGATGGGAAGTGAAGTTCGATACTCTACGATTCGACGAGCGCGGAGGTGCCTTCTGGAACAATGACAAGGTCGCAGTTAAGACGATCGTAGAGGACGAAGTTCACTTGAACGAAGGAATGAAGAACGCCATTCGTGTTCAGCTGCTGCAGTTGCTCGATTGTCGCCATCCGCATGTGCTTGACGTCCATGGTGCCTGCTTGACCGTGCGACCACTGATTGTGTTCCAATACGTGGAGAACAACTGCATGAAGTTTCTCCAGTCCCCCGTCCCGAATAGAAGATTTTTGTGGAGGATTTTTGAAGGTGCAGCTCGAGGAATCGCACGCCTACATAATGGAGGGTTTCCGCTGGGTCGATTCACGGTTGAAGATATCTTCGTGACGGATGAAGGCCACGCCAGGATCAATCCTGTCAACCTGAGCGCCGTGATGGCACTCGCGGACACTTCATTGTCCTCATCACACGCGGTGATCCACGGAGCTGCAACGGAGTCCCCAGCTCCAACGGTGCTATCCAATGTGTACAATCTTGGTGTTTGCCTTCACCAAGCTCTCAGCCACTGTACTGGCGCCAAAGGAAACATTAAAACCGAACACGTTCAACTCGCAATCGAAACATTTTGGCCAACTCTCGCGCCCATGGTGGGAGATGTCGTTACCCTTCTTCTCAGTATGACTAGCGATCAGCCTGGCAAGAGACCGAGGATGACGTTTGTTATCGAAAAGCTAAAACAATTTGCCGATTCAGCCACAAACCACATCCCTATGTGTGCCGATCTGCGGAGTACTTTAGAATCTCGGCCGACGAATCTTCATAAAATGGTGATGGAGTATGGAAATGCCGCCGCAAGAAATGAAGAGTTCCAGAGCACAATTGATCGCGGAATAGTTGACTTTCTTGTTCAAGTGACAAGACAAGGCACCGATAAGGAGAAATACTTCGTCATCTGTGCGCTAAGAAACATTGCAAACCGGGAAGAATGGGCGGGGCTCGTTGCAGACGCAGACTTGATCACGATCCTCGTCACGTTTGTGAAAAGTGGCAGTTTGAAGCACAAGACGGCTGCAGCCGGCGCAATTATGAACCTGACACTGTTCGCACCTGCAAGCAAACCAGCGCTGAAGCAAGCAGGAGGAAAGGAAGCACTCGAATGTGTTCTTCGACACGATTCCGCGACTACGGACAACCCACTAACCAAGAAACTGGTAAGCTACGCCGACACAGCACTTCAAGAAATCAACAAGAACTAGGATGTGGTGAATTTTAAAATATATGTACAATACTCTTGCCGCTCGTTGCGCGGGAAGCTCTGGGTGTTTATATCCATCCAGCCAGTTTGCCCCAAAGTGGACACTGGAAAACATGGCTGTTGGTGAAGGGTCAACCACACCAGCTAAGACGAGGTGACCATCGTAGCCCAAGCAATTTTCGGTCCCATACGAAAAGTTGCTGCATGAATGTAAAATAGCAATGTGCGCCAGTGCTACGGTATTTGAACATGGACATTTTTTCGTGAAATCTCCTGAACGACAACGAAATTTTCAAATCCAAAAACACCAGAAATTCACCAATCAAAGGATGAGTCGATTCGCGTTGGTTGCACCAGGCCGTCAAAGCCATGCTCATAAACTATTCACACTTTCGCCAAGTGGCGAACTACAGAATATATGGGCCACGAGTTTTAAAAGAGTCGTCATCCGAGTCATAAATAAGCGACGATGCGCCTTGTCCTCGAGCCTCGCGCCCCTGAGGATTAACCGGGACTCTTACTTCTGGCCGTGGAGACTGTCCATGCATAGTGACGGGTGGAGTCCCTGACTCGGCAGAATCTCCAACGAGCGGCTCTGAGATGTCTCCCGCTGGTGGACCAACCGGACTCGGACAGCATAGCGACTTGGCACACTTGTATACTGCCCATGCAGTGAACGCGACAACTGCAACAATGCCGATGATTGCAGCCACTTCAGTCAGTTTGTTCGTCGACGTCTGAGTTTTCGCCGGCACCACAGTAACGTTGCCTTCATCTACCCCGTCGCCGACATTACTATGACCCACCGAGCCGTCTGTGGAACCGTTCAACGAGCTGCTGTTCACGTCACTCGTGATCTCACAAAAGTTGAAGTGGCCACTTAGCCTCGCGACCACAGTTGGATTGGGACACGCTGTGGTGTTGAGGACTCCGTCGACAATAAACCTGTCAAGTTTGGCGAGGAACGTGAACTGGGTTTCAGAGATCCGAGACGCATCGATCGGGTTTCCTGAGAGGTTCAGTGTTGTGAGGGTCGGGAGGCCGAACACAAAATCCGGGATCGTCGAGAGATTGTTGCGGTCCAACAACAATTCCTTGATGAAGGGAAAAGACGTCACCGTGACGTTCATAGAGCGGAGGCGGTTGTTTTGTAAGTTGAGGACTTGGAGAGACGGGTAGATCACGGACTTCATGTTGTCCGCCGTTGTGATCTCGTTTCCTGAGAGATCACTACCGCATTGCAATTAGAACAAAGTATGTTGGCCATATCACCAACTCCCAAGTAACTCGACTCACAGTGATTGGACAAGGTTGCCCATTGTGAACTGCGCTGGGATTGTCGGAAGCTTGCAATTCGTGATGGATCTGATGTCATAGCACGAATGGTTTAGTTCTTTGCACTTCCTTGATTTCTTTTGCCAGAACTCACATGTGCTGCACTTTGTTGAGCGTCAGCGCATCGTCAGCACCGACGACCTCGATCCCGTCGATTGCAACGCTTGTGAGAACATTATCCGTTTGCAGCGCGAAGGAGGAGACATCCAGCGGCGTTGACAAAGTGTCGAGACTGATGCTCGGACGGCGGATGGCCACGTCTGTTACAGATGGCGCGACTTGAAGCTGGCCGATTCGATCGAATGGACCAGCGCCGATGGTGCCGTTCGATCGGGATGGGGACAAGGTCAAGACTGGAGAACTCTCGTCGAACGAAAGCATGCACCACGCAGTTTGGCCGCTCTTGAGCGTGACACAGCGCGGATCCGTCGAGCAGTCGATCGTGTTGGCCGATGTCCCCCCGACGACCACACACGCGACACCGGGCCCACAAGCGCCACCGCAGGCCGTCGTCAGCGTGTTCATCCCCATGCGAGCCAGAGCGACGTTGTCTTCCTTGTCCATGAACTGGCGATCTTCCGTGGTGGCATTGGTTGGCGGAGCCGTCGTGGTCTCCGCATTGGCAAGCGGCCGCGTGAGTGCGAACAGCACGAGGAGCGTGGTCGTCGACGCGCGCGTCCAAGTCGAAGGTCCCATCGGAAGGGGAAATAGAAATCTGTCCAGCGAGCTCCCTCGCCGCGAGGGCCGAAGCTGGTCATAGGGAGGTCTCGTCCGACAGATCGGGACTCCGGTGGCTTCAGCAGGAGATGAGACTGAACCTATTGTAACTGGCTGCGGGTCCAGTGGACTCACTGAATCTAGGTACTGATGAGATGATACTTTTCACCACACTATGCAAGTCCCACTTGACGCTGTGAATTGGGAGTGTTACAGAAATTGGTTCCTGGGAGGCGACTGCAAGCCCTTACTTCGCAGCGCTACGCTGATTTTCTCGACCAACTACATCTATACGACGTAGTCAGCAGCGCTCGTATTTCCAATTTTTTATTTGGACTTCTCCGATCGTCTGGACGACAACATGTGGTTCATGTCGAATTTGTGATATAGAAAAAAAGTCCGCGCCGTCGCCGGACTCAAATAGGAGCCAACGCGAAAGCGGAGGTGCTGATGTACAAAGAGAAGTGAACAGAGAAAGCAAGATTTTGTGAAGACTATCTCTTGAATCCGTCCACGTTCACAAGGTCAGGGGTCACGAGTCCTGCGGCCACGAATGCTGCGAACCACGCAAACGGACCGATGAACGGGATCTCGAGCATGAACCCGATGACCATGGAGAATCCGAGCCGCGCAGCCTCGCTGCGGTCCGTGTGCCACTCGTACGAGTGGGGATCTGCGTCCGGCTCGAAAGATTTGAAACGTGCGATCACGGGGTCGTAGAGCTCCCGCGTGAGCTCGCGCGTGTTGATCCAGACGCGGACGATGCGTACAGCCAGCGGACGCGTCGGTGGAAGACAGAACGCGACGACAATTGGCACCCAGAAGAACCTCTCCATGCGTCGCGTTTTGTATCCAAAGCGGAAGATCGGGATGAGCACGCCCACAAGCGGCGACATGACGAACACGAGTAGGCCGAACGCGCCCTGACGCATGCCCACGACGATTGAGTGCCAGAAGTACTCCACATCCCAGTAGATCGCCTTGCGCTTTTATAGTCAAAGAGAGACAACCACACGTTAGAAATCGACAACGAGTTGCGCGACTGCTCTCACGACAAACCTGGCGGATCCGCACCGCGAGCTCCTTGTCTCTCGCGCTGAGCCCCGCGAAGAAGGCGTTCTCGAACAGCTCCACGTTCAAGTACCGCGATCCCGTGACGACCGCGAAAGGGATCGTCGAGACCATCGTATTGCGGAAGGCGCCGAGGCTCGCGTCGATCCACGCGCGCGGCAGGAAGATCGACAAGATCCACTCGAACGGCAGCACGACGGCGTTGATCACCACGACGAGAGCCACCGACCACACGAAGAGCTGCCTGGCACTCCTGCACAGCACGCATCACTCCTCGCGCCATTGGAATGACGAACGCCACGAGCAAACCTCCAGAAGACCTGCTTCAGACTTGGATCAGCGAGCGAGCGCACGCATCCGGCGACTACAGAGAGAGAGAGGCAAAGGCCACGGATCAGGCCACGCGGAGACGACGCGTCTAGCTCCGGAGACGTTACTGGCGGCCGTCGCGCCCTCGAAGAAGCTCGCGCTCCACGTAGCGAGCGACATGATGTCACCTCAAGTGAGCTGCTCATGAGGTCACCAATCCATGCTGAATATCAATACCGCCTCATGGGGTACTAATAAACGGGACCGTGAAGCGATGTTGAAGTGGTCCATGACATCATCGGCCGTGATTGACAAGATGGTTGACGAAATGGTGACGTGGACGACTGGGTCGATGAGGACGTGGAGGCTTGATGTTTGCTGCATGGACGCCACGACACTATGAGGCTGGTTGCGTGGAAACTGCTGTCGGCCAACAAATATATTTCTAGTATTTCAGGAACAGGAATACCAAAAAATTGTACCAGTAACAATTCTTACGAGTTTTGCTACGACCCAGAAGCACACACCTGCACGACGACTTTACCATGCAGCGTTCGACAATCCTGATGTTATGCAGTGGACCACTCGCCGATCTTCGTGTTCGCAGATGGAAACGGAGTACAGTGTTGAACATGGTCATCTGTGACGATGTGTTTAGAAGACAGTGTTTCGAAGGCTGTTCGAAAAAAAAAAATCTGCTCTCATCGATCTTCTTTACCACGAATTATCTTGTGGCGACGAGCGAGTCTCGACGCTGAGTGGTTGGCTTGTGAGCACTTCAGCCAGCCAGGATCTTTGACCTGAGTACACTCAGATCCGAGGACTGTACTGATGGACTAAATGATAGTCCGTCTCAGACCATCGATTTGTCCATGTCGGCTTTCGTTGGAAGTGGTGGCTTTGCAGTGGATGGGAGGCGCTTTAGCGAGTCCCACTTTCTTGGAGTCCTTGAACGGGTGCGGATCGCGAGTGCTCTTTTTTTTCGGGTCGTGAGGATGGAAATGACGAGAATGAGGAGCTTCAAGAAGCATCGCACAACACTGTACTGTACAAGGCTTCAGTACGTTTACTCAGTACAAGTACCGGATCCTTGCCTTGTTTGCATTGGAGAGATCATCCACCACACAGAAATAGTACAGGCAACTGACGAATTGCAGTTGATCTTCTGTCTGAGAACGTCGCGACATCCCAAGTCTCACGAATTCATCCGGAGAATTGACCATTCCACGACTCAGACGCCCCTGGATCTTTCTCCTCCTAGCCGACAGCTCGATTCTCATCCTGATGTGCCATCCCTAAAATTCATCACCCGATACCAAAGCTCGACTCCACACGAAAACTCCTTGCTGCTCATTCCGCAATTTTCGTTCTCATCCCCAGTTCGCCATGAAGATCTTCGCTCTCGTCGCCGCGCTCGTCGCCGGCCAAACCGCCGCCCAGGAGGCTACCAAGGACCTCTACCATGTCACCGTGCCCAAGACCATCTTTGACACCGCGCTCAACAAGTTCGGCAGTGAACTCGATATCTGGAGCGTCTCGGCCGACGGTGCCAACATCAAGGCTGACATCTTTGCGACCGAAGAGTCTGTCAACAAATTTTACGCGACCCCGCAGAGCTTGTCGCTGCGAACGGCGCAGGGCACCAAGCTGATCCAAGTGGAGCGCGACGCTGTGGGAGTGCAGAAGCTCATCGACGAAGGCGCGGCGATCCAGGCCACATGCACGGCGGCAACGTCACGCCACCTGGAAGAGACGGCAGTGACCAAGTACACGGACAACGCGTTCTTCGACTGCTGGCGCACGGCCGACGAAGTATTTGCGTTCTTGGACAAGCTGGTGAGCGAGAACCCGACGATCTTCTCCAAGACGGCTAAGGTGTCAACGACTATCGAAGGTCGTTCGATTCCGTCGTACAAGATCTCGACAGGCTCGGGCAAGAAGGTGATCTACGTGCAGGGACTGATCCACGCTCGTGAGTGGCACGCTGGCTCGACGACATTTTACTCGATCGCGGCACTGCTCGATGCGGTGCGCAACAACGACGCGTCATTGAAGCCGCTCGTCGACAAGTACGACTGGGTGTTCGTGCCAATCGTGAACTTGGACGGGTACATCTACACGCACTCGTCGACGTCTCCATCGATCCGTTTGTGGCGCAAGAACCGCCGCCGCATCTCAGGTTCCACGTACGGCGTGGATTTGAACCGCAACTTTGGTCCGAAGCAGTACTTCGCTCTTAGTGGTGTGGGCCCAACTGATGAGACGTACCCCGGTACGGCCCCTCTCTCTGAGCCGGAGACTGCTGGTATCTACGCGTTCCTCAAGACGCTGCCGCTCATTGGCGCACTCGACATCCACGCCTTCTCGAACCTCGTGTTGCGTCCGTTCGGTAACCAGCGTACTCAGGCTGCTGCTCCGTACGGTGCTAAGCTCAAGACGCTTGGTGACAACGTCAAGAAGGCCATCGAGATCGGCAACACGTACACGTACACAAGTCAGACGGCGGCGCAGCTCTACCTCGCGTACGGCACGTTCATGGACTCGATCTTCCTTGAGTTCAACAAGACAGCGACGTTGAGCTTCGAGATGGAGGGCGACACCTTCCTGGCCCCCGCGACGGTGATCCGCCCGGGCGGCCAGCACGTGTTCCAGGGCGTGGCCCAGTTCGCTCGTGAGCTTACCGCCTACTACAGCTGAACTGTGGGCTCTGCCTAAAGCACCATCTGAATGGGCTCGTGTGTCGGGTTGTGAGTGACAGGAAGGGTTGGCAATCCGCTAGTTCTTGGACGTATTGAATATAACTTGCTTGAACCGAGCATAATAATTCTTTTGGGAACGATTCACAGGACGCGCTGGCTTGCTCTGAAGAAAACTCAACAGCATCACACGCTTCCAATAATCCGAATAGGTTCGGCAGCCTGAGTGCTTGACACACGACGTAGTGATTCGAATTTCCCGGTGACAGAATAGATGTGGATCTGGGTACGCCATGACCATGGCACTGCGTTCATCATCCAACCAGCAGGGTCTGGCATGCAGATTTGCTTGTGCCCACCAAGGACCTTGGCTTTTCAATCAAGTTGACCCTTACGGCAGGAATGTGCAGAGTCGCAGCTATTGGAGTAATATGATTGTGCTTAATAGGCTCCATCTTCAATCAATCAAATGGTACGTGCTGCAGCGACAAAGCGAGCACTACTACACGGTGCTGACAAACGGACGTCATGACTGGAATTGAAGTGTCTGAATCGATTGATGGCGAGAGAATCACAAGAAGTCGCTCTGGGTGGAATAAGCCGTCGATTTCGTTCTGGCGGTTGGCACTTTCGAATCGGCTCCAGCATGAACACTCTATCCTGCGACGTCATGCGCCTCGACGGGACAATATACGGCTTCTCATTCGATGTTGCTGAAGCGTGGACTGCCTGGGTGGATAAATGGAAGACAGCTTCGGCGGTCAAATGGTCTCCGAACTCGATACCAGCTTGCTTGATCAAACAAGGCGACAACGGCAAGCCGCAGTATGAGTATGGATTGATCGTCTTCGGCAACGTGGCTTCGGCGTCATTTGAAGAAGTGCTACTCCAGTGCGGTTTTACGGAGCCATTCCACGGCGATCAAGCTCGTCTTATCATTTACTGCACATCCATCGAAGAGCCGATCGCCGTCTCCTCCAGTGCCGAGGCTAGTTCGACCAAGCAAAGCAAACAACGGATGTCGATCAAAGTGAAGTGGAAGCCTCGGAAGAGGAAGTTCTGGTTCCCGAAGAAACTGCAGTTCAGGATGTCCCCGATAGAGGTGGCTTGCCGAAAATATCTCGACACGATGGCTGACATTGTGAACGAGCGTTTCGGACTTGCCGACACGAAGATCTCGATGGACGAAATCTTATCGCTTCGACGCCAAAATCCCGACCTGCGCGAGGCGTTCGAGTCCTACATGGACAAGATGCTTTGGGACGCTTTGGAAGAATTCAATGACGGCATAAACTACTGCGAACTCATAACCAGGAAGAGACACCGAGTCTCGACGAGAAACGGAGGGCGGCACCTTCATGCCCCCCGGCAATGGTGGTCCGCCCGGAGCGCTTGACACAAGACGCAGGCAATAATCGCCGTAGCTCACACGTTACATTCCCAATCCACGATTCACGATACACCAATACGAGACGTACAGACAGCTAGCTCCATAGCTGAACCTCCTCCGTAAAAAAAAAGATAAAGCTCTTCCACGCGTAATGGATCGAGCTCGCTGACGCGCACTGACAGTCGCTGGAAGATCCTCCGCACGCGCGGGAGCGTCGCTTGTCCTTCCGAGCTCTTCGAGATCCTCGCTCTCCCTTGACCTCAACTCCACGACTCGCTTGGCCTACGCACCGCCTTCTTATCTCTGGACGTGCCTCTCATAGCAGCGAAGCCTCGGGAAGCATCGTGGAAGCATTCCCAAAACGGGCCAATCACGAGAGATCTCGTGCGTCCTCTAAAATGACTTGAGAGGCGTCAGATCTCGCCGAGTCCACGATGGAAGCGGCGGCGCTCGTCGTGCGCGGCTCCCCGCCCATCCTTCCGCCCTGTGAGACCGTCGAGCACGCGCCGGCCAGCAGAGTCGTCGAGGTGAGCAAGAGAGTGGACGAGCCCTTGCACGCGACGCTCGGCAGGCTCCACGTCGTGGCAGAGGACGACAATACGGTCGACGAGGATCTCGAACTGACCATCGAGACCTTGACAACCGACGAGTCGGGCGGCGCTTACTGGAATGACTCCAGGGTGGCTGTCAAGAGCGTCGTGGAAGACGAAACGGATTTGACGGAAGACACGAAGAAGGATATCTATCGACAGCTCCAACTTTGGCGAGATTGTCGTATGGTGTGTGCTTGGCAGTGCGGCCGTCGATCGTGTTCCGGTACGTGGAGAAAAACTGCGTTGAGTTTCTCCAGTCCCCAGCCTCGAATAGAAGGTTTGTGTGGAAGGTCTTCGAGGGTGCAGCACGCGGACTGATGCGCCTCCACAGTCGTGGCGTCGTACTGCATCGATTCACGGTTGAAGACATCTTTGTAGCTGGCGAAGGTCATGCCTGGATCAATCCTGTCGATGTCAATGCCGTGGTGGCTCGAGGAGAGGTATCTTCGGATTTATCGAAAGACGCGTACGAAGGAGGTGCACCAGAGCGCCTAACAGGATCACCTCCAACGGTTGAGTCCAATGTATATCATCTTGGTGTGTGCCTTCGTGAAGTTCTAGGCTTGTGTACTCGCACCAAAGCAGACACGGCAACTGAAGACCTTCGCTTGGCGGTCGGAGAATTTTGGCCAGCTCTTGCGCCTATGGCGGGAACGTAGTTACGCTTCTTCTCACGATGACTAACGAGCATCCTGCGGAACGACCGACGCTGACGCTTGCTATCAAACAACTCAAACGATTTGCTGATTCGGCTACGTATCAGATCCCAATTTGTGCCGAGCTTTGGAGTTTACTACGATCACAGCCAACAAGTATCGTGGGAGTGGTCAAGACGTACGGAAACGCTGGGGTAACTAATCTTGAGGAATTCCAAAGCAAAATCGATGACGGAGCGATCGCCTTTTCTCGTTGAAGCCGCGAAGTTTGGAAGCGACAAGCAGAAATACTTCGCCATATGCGCGCTGAGGAACATTGCAGAAATGAGCGCAGAATGGGCAGGACTCGTCGCAGAGGCTGGTGTGAGCACGATCCTCCGCACTTTTGTGGAAACCGATGACTTGAAACAGAAGACCGCCGCAGCCGGTGCAAATTTAAATCTGACATTGTTCGCGTCTGCAAGAAAACTAACATTAAAGCAAGCAAGGTAAAGAAGGGTAAAGAAAGCACTCGAACGCGTTCTTCTGGAGTTTCGTTACGCAACTACCCGGAATGCTAACGTCGAGAAACTAGTAAGCTACGCCCACAGAGCACTTCATGAAATCAACAAGAGCTAGCACATTAATTAACGTTAGAGTAAGATATTGGACAATTTGAAGATACTCCAATCCCATCCTGAACCACGTCACCTTTCGCACCTGCAAGCGAACCAACGCCGAACGAAGCAGGGGCGAAGGAACCACTCGAATGTCTTCATGGGGATCAAAAATCTCGTATCTGCTGATCCTGAGGTCACGAAACTCGGACTTGGCTGGCGATGCCCTTCTAGAAATCGAAAGTGGTGGTTGCGATGAAGGTGAATAAATCCAAGACGACTGCCAGTGCCGTGTCTGAGGCGATATCCGCCTCACTGGAGAGACTGCGACGGAGTTGACGTCTTGGTTTGTGCCCGACGTCGTGTTTGCCATTCTTGTGAAGGCTTATAAGCGAGTTGATCCGAGATTTAGGTCGTTATCGAGGTGGGAACTTGAACGCTTGTAAAGCTCAGCAAGGAATGGTTCGCTCGCTGCAGCATTCAAATCGCTAGATGTTTTCCCATTGACACGGTGATGTCGCACTTTGTTTAATCAACGAGCACGTTTGTGTATTAACAACTATACGGCGTGACTGCTTCGCCACGAGACGAAATGGGCTAGAAGATTAAGTTCAAGCTTCACGTGGAAGATCACACAGCCTCGCCTAGAGCGTTCTTCCGCGCTGCCACAGCCTTGCGGTAGTACACGAACCCGTACCCGGCCAGCGCAATGCCCAAGATTGCACCCACGATCAGAACAGGCAGCAGCGACGCAAGTACGCGCTTGATCGTCTTGAACGAGCTGATGTCCTTCGATTTGACCGTCGCGCTCTCCTGACCAATGTACGCCGGAGAGATCACCTCGGTCTTGAGCTTGGGCCACACCAGATCCGTCATGGGGGCGTTCGCCGTGAACTGCGAGTTGGCGACGGCGTAGTTGGCCTGCAAGCGTTTACGCGCACGCATCGTCTTACCCGTGCCAGGCTCGATGTCCAGCACCGTGTGGTATCGGTCGTAGTACTCCTGCTTCAGCTTGCCGTTCTCGTACAGTACGTCGTTCGACGCCACCTTACCATCCCACATCGTGATCTCCACGCCCTCGGTCAGAGACTTGTCGCCGTACAAGAAGACCGGGTACGACACCCACGCGAGGAAGCCCACGTTGAAGGCCATCGACTGCACGCCGTCTACAGGGTAACCCGTGCCTTTGTCCGCGTTCCACGACGCGTACGTGAGCACATCATCCGGAGGAATGAAGCGGCTCATCTTGATGCCACTGATGTCGTCCACGACTTCGCCCGTGTTCAGCAGCGTCAGGTTCTGACGCGCGTCCTTCAAGTACATCTGCACCTCCGACAGGCTCACCTCGCCAGGGAATCCCGTGATCTTGGCGCCGCGGGGCTTCAGGCTCGAGCCGTCCAGACCAAACACAGGCGCGCACGTCATGTTGTCCGTCTTGGCGTCGCAGTTGCCGTAGACCTGGAAGGCGTTGATCTCCGCGAGCGTCGGGTTGCGACGCGAGTCCAGCTTGGCCCACAACGGCGCAGCCTTGTATCCAGCGTACTCGATGTACTCCATGATTCGGTTCTTATCGTCACAACCCGTGTACTGTGTGTACGTGGTCAGCGAGTCGGTGGCCGGCGGTGTCTTGCTGTAGTCCAGACCCGAGTCCTCGGCAGCTCCAGGAAGTGGCGCGGCACAGAGACCCACGCTCGAGCAGAAACCCTTGCACGTGTTGGCCACGAACGCCGCGGCCTCCGTCTCGCCGTACACGTCCGCGTAGATCTTCTCCACCTGCGCACACGTCACGTTGTTCACCTGCACCACGGCCTTGCCAGTCGCACACTTCTTGCACTCGGACCAGATCTTGTTGCAGTCGTCGCCCTTGCAGCTCGCACATTTTTCTTCCCAGCCACCAGTCACGTTACATGCCGACACGTAGTTCGAGCCGAGCGCCAGGCCGGCGAGCAGACTCGGGTACCCGAGCGCCCACTCCGAGATCGTGCGACGCACGAAGAGACCGTTGTACTCGAAGCCCGTGAGGTCGAGGCCAGCGATAGCGTCCACACTCGACGACAGGAACGGCAGCACGGTCGAGCCGATTCCCTTCCACGCCTTGGGCTCGTTCGAGTTGAGGCCGTTCACCCAGCGCATGATCTGGGTGCCGTTCGCCTTGATGATGTCGCTGATCTCGGCGTCGGTCTTCGACGAGCCCCAGATCGTTCCCTTCAGCAGCGAGGTCACGAAGCCGACCTCACCGCCGGCCTGCGAGATCACGTTCAGGTAGCCGACGTCCCAGCTGATCACGAGGTCCGTGTCCGAGCATTTGTCGCAGCTCTGGTCCTTGACAAACGAATGGTACGTGTACTGCTTGTAGCTCACCTGGTTGCCGTCGTCCGAGAGCTGCACGTCGACGCGGATCTCGCGGCGACGGTAGACGTACGGTCCGACCTCCTGGACCTTGAGCTTGGCGCCGTTCTCGAGGTAGTCCATGGCGTTGGTGACGTTGAACATCGAAAGCAAGTAGTAGTACGGAGTGCAGTCACTGCAGTCGCCGTAGCGGTCCGTGAAGGCCGCTTTCTGGACGTCCTTGTTGCTGCACGTGACGACGCCATCGTTGATAATGCTCGTGACGACACTGGGGAGGGCCGAGCCGTAGACGATGGCCACGATGGCCACGAGCACGCCGCCGAGAAAGAGCGAGCGGCCCTTGACCACGGGCGTGCAGCAGCGCTTCTTCTCGGACGAGAGCCCGCGGTCCTTGTGCACGGGCGTGCTCACGCCCTTCTCATAGGCCTCGTTCGTCGAGCCGGGCGTCGCGATCGCCTTGTCGGCCATGGCGAAGCTGGAAGAAGAAATCGGGAAATGAGCCCTTTGAGTTTCCCAGACCCGCCGACGCGGGTGAGGCCGAGGCCCTGCAAGAGAAAAAGAACACGGCGGCGTGATTGCTGTTGGGGGCCTCGCATCCCGGTGCCGGAGAGGTGACCGCGTCGCGAGAGACGAGCCGTCGGAATGGCGATGCCGGTGATGGGAAGGAGCTCCTCACGACAAAGCTTCAACTCGGAATCAGGTACATGAACTTTGGAAACTAATACTAGGTGCTGATAGGGAGCTTGGTGGGATCGACGTTGTGTGGACAAGTGACCTGTAGCAATCAATATTTGGCGAGAATCGGCCACGCGCAGAAACCGGCCAGGTGACGCTGTAATCGCCACAATCGGTCGGAATAGTCTGATGGGGTCCTCCTCCTTTGACGAGACTCAACGCCGACATTGCGGCGTCAGAGCCGAGACCGTGCGAAGAAACCAGGGCGCTGTTCCATTCCGTCGAAGGTGGCGGCTTCTACGCGCGGCGTCTCTGGGTTTTCCATTTCCAGCGGCCTCATGACCCAGAGAGAGGCAAGAGGAGGATCTCCTCAAGAGCTACTGCAGTGTATTGGGTCTCTCTGCCCTGTCGCGCCAATGTGGTTTTGGATTGGTACAGTACACTGGAGGAATTCACGAAGAGAAGGGTTTGTGCAGGAAGTTCCTACCCATTTGACGATGATTACCCTCGCACAATGGTCACGTTGCACCCTGTGATCATTATTCACTGTTCTGTACCATCTCAACAACAAAGAGTGTACAATAAAATAAAGTGAAACCACACAGAGTGGTTTGGAGAGACAAATAAGTCCCCACAGTGTGGGGACTTATTTGTGAGTGTGTCTCTCCATGTCACGCGGTGGGGAGAGATAGTCGTGTTTGTTGAAGTTGAGAGCTGCGAGTCTGCAGCGCTACTCTTGTCAGAGGAGGAGAAATACATACTGTAGCGAGCGGATGTGCGACATATCGTTGGAGAGAGTCGATCTTCACGAGAAGATCCACAACGCAGCCATCAGGGGTGTTCAACTACTTGGATCAAGGTGGGTCAGTACCTGAAATGAAGATCGTGAGCTGAAGGCCTCTCACATTTCTCAATTCTGGGTCGCTCAGAGTCTTTCGATGATGGCTGTTAGAATTTTTATCGCAGCAACAAAATCCGGGTTCCCATACACATATTGTACAAGCCTCGGCACCGCAAGAGTATTCACGAGTCGCTACGGCGAACCCCTGCGCAGGAAAAAAAAAAACAGACGAGCCTGGGTGCCCGACCGCTTGGCACCACCCGATTGATGGGCAAAGTTCAGAACTCACATGGACACAGTCTCTGCTGTCGTCAATGCTCCGATGCGAAAGCTTGAAGATCCTCGCACGCTGCAGGTGCTCAAGATCGCTCGTGGGGGCCAGGATCCATGCGAGTTATGCATTTCGTGGGAGAGGGAAGCGATTACTCGCTCTATGGACAAAGCCTCCTCGTGGCCGCGATTACTCGCCCTCTGCTGGTCGCAGGGCAAAGCCCAGAGCGTGAGGCCAGCACACCTCTGGTCAGTGCTGGCGTCAATCGTCCTCGGTCCAGGATCTCTTCAGTCGATTCGATTTACCAAGTCTAATAAACGAACCCATCTATCTCTTTCCATAGAATATAGAGTCCACCACACCAAATCCCCGTGGTCCACGCAGTCACCACCGTGCGTCCGTTTTCTGTTCGGTACTCTTCGGCCCACACCATCACTCCTTCAGCATCCGTTTTGGTGCCCAGAGAGAACCCCCACTCCATGAGACGACTCTGCATATTAACCACCAATCACATCCCTTCTTCCCTCTTTTCCTCCAATCATCACGCCGTAACCAACCCAGCGCGCAAACTTTTCGAGAGAAGAGAGTGGCTCCGTCGCGAGAAAGAACGCAGACACAGAACGCTCGCTCGCCTTTTGCGCGCTCAACTGACTGACCGCTCGCGCTTCTCGCGGCGCGCGGCAGTCAGTAGAACGCGCCGCACGACTGAACCCTCGGGAGCGTCTAACCGTCTAAAGCGTACCCCCGCTCGTACTCGTCCCTGCTCGACTTGCCGACCTGGGGGTACCCTCCGCCTTTGGCACCCCGGGGCTACTATTTCCTCCCTTCCATCGCGTCATTCCTCCGGCTGGGGAATCAATCCATTCCAGCCGGGCGACGGAAGAGAGTCTGCTCTGCCCCATTCCTTCCTCCCGTCGACTCCACTCGACTCGACTCGCTCGCCATGGCCGGCGCCTTCCACGTGCCGGCGGCCGAAGACGGAGACGCGCGCGAGGCGCGGCGCGCGCAGTACATGCAGAAGACCCGCGAGGAGGCCTCGTACCTCTTCAAGTACCTCATCCTCACGCAGGTGATCCTCTACCTCGAGGCCGGCGCCATCCCGTGCCTGCTCGACCAGCTCAGCGTCGACCTCAAGATGAACGCCACGCAGCAGGGCGCGCTCGGCGGCGTCGTCTACTTCTCGCTCAGCGCCGCCTCGCCGCTCTGCGCCTACATGCTCCAGCGCTACAACCCGCAGCACGTGCTCGGCGCGAGCCTGCTGCTCAACAACCTCTCCACGGGGCTGCTCGCGATCATCCCGACGAGCCACGCCTACAGCGCCAACCTCATGATCGTCGGCCGCGCGCTCATCGGCTTCACGCAGGCCTTTCCCTGCATCTACACGCCGCTCTGGGTCGACGAGTACGCGCCGCGCGAAAAAGTCGCCGGCTGGATGAGCTACCTCCAGGGCAGCGTGCCCATGGGCGTCATGCTCGGATACTTTGCCGGCACGGTCTCGAACTGGTTTGTGCCCGAGAGCTTCCAGCTCTTCCAGACCTGGCGCTGGCCCTTTGTCGTCCAGTTCCTGCTCATGTGTCCGCTCATGGTCGCCGTCTTCTTCGTGCCGCGCAAGCACCTCGTGATCCGCAGCGAGGGCGGCCGCAGCCCCGCCGTGAGCGTCGCCAGCGATTCGCAGGAAGCCAGCAGCGTCGGCAGCCAGACCAGCCCGCCCAGCGAAGAAAACCAGTCGATTGAGACCGTCGAGGACATCCTCGAGGCCGCGGCCGTCGCGGCCGAGAAAGAGACCTTCAACGACACCGAGAGCGACGTGGCGTCCGAGTCCTTACCACTCGTGCCCGTCACGGCCATGACCAACGAGGACCGACGGAAACTCAAGCGCGGCAGCCGCTCCACGTCCGGCGCCACGGATCCGCTCAACAAGTCGTTCATCAACTATATCGAGCAAACGATTAAGCTGGGCACGACCCCGCCACTGAGCTGGAGCGGTCCGAACCACGAGGAGGAAGACGTCATGCTCGCGAGCGCATCCATGTTTGGCGGCTCCACGCAGCGCAGCATCCGCCAGCTCCACCACAACCAGCACCTCTCGCAGCTCGAGAGCGAAGTCAGCGGCACGTCGGCGCGCCGCAACCGCCATAGTTTCCAGTCGAGTGCGACCGAAGGCTCGCCTGAAATTAAGCGCACCACCCCTCCGCCGTTCCTCACGCCAAGCGAAAATGGCCTTGCCTCCTTGAGTGTCACCTTGATCCCCACGCAGGCACCACGCTCCACGTCGAGTTACGGCGCGTTTGACACGGCTTCTCACACACCCGTCAAGTCTCCGGCAATGAGCTTCCTCGAGGCCTCAATCCTCGAAGAAGAGCTTTACGAAGTGTACGAGCAAGGTTCATTCTCCGAGGGGCTCCGTGCGTTGTTACATATCCCGATTTACTGCTTCATCGTCTGCGGACTCACGGCCGTGTACTTCGTCGTCACGGGCGTCCAGTACTGGAGCACGATCTTCATGATCAAGTCACTCCACGCTTCCAAGTACCTCGTGAACGGACTCTTCGTGCTTGTCGCAGGAACCGGTCCAGTTTTCGGCGTGTTCTACGGCGGCTGGATCATCGACCGGTACGGCGGCTACATCGGTGTCGAACAACGCGCGAAATCGCTTGGCATCTGCATGGTGTTGGGCGTGACCGCCTTCCTCATCGCCGCTGCTACGACGTACTTCGACGACATTTACGTCACGGCTGCATTCCTGTGGCTCTTGCTCTTCTTCGGCGGATCGATCCTGCCGGCATGCACAGGCATCTTCATCTCTGTCGTGCCCGCCCAGCATCGCGCGCTGGCGTCGTCATTCTCCGTCATGGTATTCAATCTTGCCGGCTACGCTCTCTCGCCGTACCTCACCGGACTCGTCATGGAGTGGGTTCTCACGGAGCACGGGAAGCCGGACACGTACTTTGCATACTGTGACGAGGCCTGCGCGTACCGCGTGGGTTTTCGCTTCTGTCTGTTCTGGTCTGTCTGGTCGTTCTTGTGCATCGGCGCTGCGTGGTTGTTTGCCTGGAAAGAGGCCGCCGACAGTCGACGAGAAGAACTCGCTTTCTTTGCCGCGTTTAAGCCGCATCAAATCGAAGAAGCAGCTTAGGAAATTCAAAAGTAGTCTAGATCGACGTCGCGCGGGATCAGCTTGTCAGCTCGTCGCCAGCACGCCGCCGCTCCCCGTTTCTTGCTATCTTCAAATGTCAATAAGTCACTCTCGATTTTTTTCCCCTCGAAATACATAGAAACGCTATTGCATATTCCGCACGCGAGTTGTACTCAAAAAATATTCGTTTGGGTTGCTATTCACATCATGGAGGAGCCAATGCGGTCGACTGTGAGCGCGTGGAACTTCTCCAGACTGTCGCACCAACTTGAGATCGACTGCTGGAATTTCGCTTCGGGCTTGCGGTCTACGAGCACGAGCGTGTGGTTAAGCTGGTCGATCCGCGCATCAATCTTTTGGTCGAGGATGAGAGAGGAGAGCAGCGATTCAACTTCTTCCACTGAAATGCCGTTGAGCTCGCGAGCGATGTACCGCGTATCCATGCGTTTGTACGGCTTGACGATCTTCAGCAGAACTTTGCTTCGAATCGTTTGGAGGAGACGGTCAATGTAGTGTTTGATGAAAGGGTCGGCCATGATCGAGGCTTGGTTGCGATTTAACACTTTCTCAAATGTCTTGATCTCGTCGTGAAGGAACGCATCCGTGAGTTGAGTCATCGCCGAAACCTCCTTATCGTTCTCGTACGGCTTGGCTTCTTGTGAGTCAAACACGCTGACTTTCGACTCGCTGAGCATGTTGGCCAAAACGAGGTACTTGAGGCACTGTAGCCGTCGTGGCTCTCCAGCTTCATCGTAGTTCTTGAAGCTCTCGAAAAAGTCGACACGGGCCTTCTCCCACTCTCGCTGGAATTTGAACGTGGACAGCGTTAGTCAAGATGACCGACATTAATCACTTGACGAGTATTCAACTCACCTGCATCAAATACATCTTTCCACCGCACTCGTGGATGACACCCATAATACGCTACGTAGAGAGGGGTTTGTAAACGTACAGTCTCACACCATGGCAACTCGACAGACCGTACCGGGTGAGCCACGCCTGATTTTGTTCGCAACGCTTTCTCGTAGATCGACACCAGCTTCTTGTTGTCTTTTTGGGATGTGTACATCTGAATTTGCAGTGCATACACTTCCAGTAGCTATGCCAGTCAAAGCACAGCATTAGCAAACCACGCGAAGTCTTTTTGTGAAAAAGAAGCCGAAATCAACCTGCGAGTTCTTCTTGACGCCGTCCTCACTGTCTTCCTCTTCGCACGAAGAGATCAGTTCTTTCACGATCTACCATAGAGAGCAATCCCCTCAGTCAAATTAATGGTCGACAAAAATGCCATCAATCGCGAGTGACGCCGAAGTACCTTGCTCAGTCGCGTGTAGTCGCCGATCTCGTAGAGCAAGTTGCCAAGCTTCAAATTTGTCTTGAACCAAAGTCGCTGCCCGACATATCCACCGTCACTTTTACTCAACACCAAAAGTCTCCCACGAAACCGCTCACCTCGTTTCGTGCTTCCTTGAGCGTCTCCAGCGTCGTCTCGTAGAACCGCTGCAGGATTTCCCAGTTCTACCCCATCGATCCACCCATGCATCCATCAGCCTCCGCCCCCGCCACCGACAGCTGCTGCCAACCGCCAATCTCACCTTGCTCGTCGAGACAAAGTCGAGGATGCTGTTGATGCCTTTCTCGCCCACGTTGCGCGTGACGGCGCTCTTGGTGTACCCGAGGAGCTCTTCGTACCGCTCGATCGCACGGTCGTGGTCGTGGAGTTCAAAGTGGAGCTTGACGATGCGCTTGAGCGCCTTGAAGCCCCAGTCGCTTTTTTCGCCGTTCTGCATCTCGACGACCTGCGCCAGCGCCGTCAGCGCAGCCGCGCGCTCGGGCGGGTCTTCCTCCAGAAAGGCCTTGGCCGTGTAGTACTGGTTCTCGATCTGCACGAGCAAGTCCACGTCGCCGTCGCCCATGTCCTCATCGTCGTCGCTGTAGTCGAACTCGTACTCTTCGTCGTCGGACATGGCCGCACACACAGAGCAAGAGAGAGAGAGAGAGAGAGAGAGAGAGAGAGGAAGGGAGCCGAAGCGAATGTTCGGGATACTGGACCCTCGATTCGAAGCTCGAGATCACCAAGCGGCTCAGATCCCTCGGACTCAGGCAAAATACCGGTATGTATCTGATCGGGTGGCCTGAGGAGAACTGAAATATGATGAGATGGAGCCATATCGAATGATGGAAGAGACCATCACTCATGGCGATCAACGGCTCACGTCAGAGCTCTTTAATCAGTCACGGGGCCTCGACATTCTCGCATTTACCATGCAGAAGGAAGACACTTCACCACGACGAAGCAATTGGCAGCCAATGGCCGATGGGCTGTTCTTTTTGGATGCGAATCGGCTCGTGGCGTCGCCGCACCGTTTCCGAGTTGAGGATCTGCTGCCTCTCGACGAGCGCCATCAGTCGGCCGAATGCTTCGCATCACTCAAGCTCACGAGGCTAACTCCTGTGAGCTTGTTGTGGTCCTTGTGGACCACACAGTGGGCTACGCTCCGCTGGTGCATGCTCGGCCAACTTCTGATCGCGGGCAGTAATGTACTCGCCCCGCTTGTCGTGAAACGAGTCGTCTCGGCTTTTAGTGGCAGGAGCGTGGACGCTGCCTCGCTTCAATGGTGGCTTGGAGTGTTCTTCGCGTCCAGGCTTATCGCGGTTTTCGTGGATACGCACACGTTTCATTCGCAGAACCATGCGTCGCTTCGCACAGTTGCGGCTCTGCGCAGCTTACTCTTCCGCAGGGCCATGCGTCGCCCGCTTCACGACCGCAGTGATACTGATTTGTCCAATCTCGCGACTCACGACGCCAGTAGCGCCGCATTGGTGATCCAGCAGCTCACCAAGATCTGGGTCATTCCCATCCAGATTGCAACGGTCACGTATTTGCTCTACAACCTTCTTGGTGTGGCTTCGTTTGTTGGGATCGCTGTGATGATGATGTCGCTCTATGGAAGCTATCAGTTGGCGAAAATTATGAGCATCGCATATCGCCGCCTCCTCGCCGAAAAAGACCAACGCACACGCATTGTGAAGGAAGCATTCGGTGGCATGCAACACGTCAAATTGAACGTCTGGGAGGGTCACTTTGAGTCCAAGTTGACCTCTCAGCGAGAAAAGGAGCTCGAGCAACTAAAGTCTTACTATTACGCTGGTGCTGTCAGCCAGTTTGTTCAATGGGGCTCCCCATTGCTGATTTCTACGGCTTCGTTCACCGTGTACACAATTACACTGGGCCAAGCCCTCACGACTGCGAAAGTGTTTGGCTCCATGGTGCTCTTCAACGTGCTCCGCGGACCCATGCAAGACCTGCCTAACATCGTTCAATCGCTGTTTCAATCAAGAGTGTCATTCCAGCGACTGGTGGATTATCTCCAACATCGCGACATCAATCGAAGTGAGCTCAAACGTCTGCCATCCTCGAGCTCAATTGCCATTTCTGTGGAAGACGCGAGTTTCTCATGGAACGGAGAGTTACCCTCCGTACTTCGCGACCTCAACATGAAGGTTCTGTGTGGTGACCTCGTTGTTATCTCGGGTGACGTCGGTTCCGGCAAGTCAGCTTTTTGCAGTGCGCTGCTTGGTGAACTGCATAGACGGTCGGGTTCGATCACGATTGCAGGAGCCGTCGCATTCACGAGCCAGACGCCGTGGATTCAGCAGCTGACGTTTCGAGAGAACGTGCTCTTCGGCCGGGAATTTGACAAACATAAGTACGAAGCCGTGCTCTATGCATGCTGTCTCGACGATGATCTTGCTGTTTTTCCATTGGGAGATCTGACCGAGATCGGAGACCGAGGTGTCAACCTCTCCGGTGGACAGAAGGCTCGTCTGGCGCTCGCGCGAGCTTGTTATGCGGACGCGGACGTCTACATATTTGACGATCCACTCGCAGCAGTCGACTTGCCAGTCCAAAAGAAAATTGTTGATCGCTGCTTTTGTGGTCTCCTTTCCAACAAGACGTTGATCATCATCACGCACCAGCTTCAACTGCTTGAGTCTTTTAAAGTTGTGAACCTCCACGCCCAGTTAAGGCAGGGCGAAATGGTCCTCGAGCCTCGTCAGGCCACGATGGAGCGTACGTCGTGTGCTTGGTCGCCTCCGCCTGCAGTCTTAAATCGTTCTCATGGGATCGGCAAGTCAGATGCCATTTCCTCGCGAATCAAAGACGAAGAGCGGCGAGGCGGCACGGTGTCAGGTGTCGTCTGGAGTCACTACTTCCGCGCCGTCGGTGGGATGCCAACGCTGATTGTTTTGGTTGGGACTCAGTTGCTCTGGCAAGCATTCCAGGTCGGTAGCGATCTGTGGATCGGCAAATCGACTGAGAGAGGAGATACGGCTGAAACTACCCTCGGATTATACGCCTTGCTTGCAGTCGCATGTGCCACCATGGGGCTAGTGCGAGGCCTTATGGTCTCAACCATGGGTCTCCGTGCGTCTTCCACGCTATTCAAGGATCTTGTTTCTGGACTTATCCGTGCGCCGATGCGATTCTTCGACGTGACACCGATAGGCCACGTGCTCACACGCTTCAGTGACGAGTTCAACATCATTGACCGGTCGATTCCAACGTCCATTGGACTTTTCCTTAGCTCCGCATTCAGCATCGTGAGTTCCCTGTCAACGACTGCGCTCAGTGTTCGTTGGGTCGGACTCTTACTGATGCCGATCGCGTGGCTCTACCTCCAACTTGCTCGACGCTTCGTGTTTGTCTTTTGTGAGCTCATGCGAATTCGCAAGATCTGCATCGCGCCAATCCTCACCTTCATCACGCAGAGCGAGCGAGGCGTTCAGACACTACGAGCCTTCGGAGACCGCGACTTGGCTCGAGCGATTCGCGAGATGGAGATGCGTATAGACACCAACAGCCGGCTTTGGCATACGGAGATCGTACTCGTACAGTGGTTCATCCAGCGCCTTCAGCTGCTTGGCTGCGGCCTTCTTTTTGTCGTACTGAGTTCTCTGTATTGGTTCCGCGACTTGCTCTCGGCTGCGACCGTCGGGCTCGTCTTCTCGTATACTCTAAGCGTCAACAGTGGGCTCACAACACTCATTCGGGTCTGGGCACGGTCTGAAAACGCCATGGTCAGCGTCGAGAGTGTGCTTCAGTACAGCCTGCTGGAACCAGAGGGAAGCACCCAAGCGACGGAGACAGTGCCAGCAACGTGGCCATCGACTGGTCGACTCGTGTTTGACGGCGTACGCTTCGGGTACACGCGCAACAAAAAAGAACCCAACGACGATCTAGCCTTACGAGATGTCTCGTTTTCTATCGCTGGGGGAGAAAAAGTCGGGATTATCGGCCGCACCGGGTCGGGCAAGTCTAGTCTCGTGATGGCTCTCTTCCGAATCAACGAGCTCCGCGGCGGGCGGATCCTCATCGATGACGTCGACATTGCTCGCATTCCGCTCCCAATTCTTCGTCAGCAAATTGCGATCATTCCACAGACGCCCATTCTTCTCGAAGGCTCTCTCCGAGACTTCCTCGATCCATATCGGAACTACAGTGATGGCGAGCTTATCGATGCTCTCGAACGCGTCCAACTGCTTCAACGGCTGCGTGACTTATGTCAGGCGAGCTTCGTAGGGGAAGTGCTGTCGCTGGAGCTTCGCGCGGATGGAGATAATTTATCGGTCGGCCAGCGCCAGCTACTCTGTATGGCTCGCGTCTTGCTTCGTAAAGCCAAAATCGTCATCCTCGACGAAGCCACAGCATCTGTCGACGACTCCACGGAACGCAGTCTCGCCCAAATCCTCGAAAGCAGACTCGTCGGCACAACGGTGCTCACAATTGCGCACAGACTCTCGACAGTGCGACATGCGAGTCGGATCCTCGAGCTCGAACACGGTCGTGTCAAGCGCTTCGATACACCAGACAAGGTTTTAGCAGTTCATGACGGAGACCTCAGCGTGGAGCCGTCGTCGACTTGTGCATAAAAGATGCGGCATCCGGATTCCGTCACAATCGCTGTGTATCGAGAAACCAGCAAGCTCGTTCGATACACAAAGGATCTTCTACGTTGTCGAATTGTCCTTTGCTTTCAGAAAGCATCGACATTTCCTCATAAAGGGGATTGTGCTTGATGAGCGTTGTGCTAACTGATAGCGAAAGTCAATGACACATACTCTTGTCCACCGAATTGGGAGACTGGAAACGGCAAAACCCGTCGAATTACAGTATTAAAGCGGCTCGTTTTTCATCCGATCAGACCACACGGCTCTGCAGCTGAACCCTCGTCACTCGTGCCTGTCAACATCGGAGCTCCGACCACATTTGATTAGGGACGGCGTGCCCAGGTAATCCACCTTTTAACTGGTCAAAACTCGGTTGATCTCAATTACAGCCAATCGTATACGCCTAAATACCACACCTTCGGCTAGTTGATTCGAGACAGGGGCAGTTCGTCATGTTCCGTTCCGAAAGTGTAGGTTGCTTCCCTGGATGGGATCCACCGCTTCCTGCCTCATTTTCCAATTCACCAACCCTTCAAGCATCCACCACTCGCTCGAGACTCTCCAATGGCTGAGCCTCACGCCAACTTCTCAGCTCTCCAAACACCAACGGGAGCCGAGTCTCGCAAGGTCGTCTTCAACGCTTCCAAGGACCATGCCCAAGCCCAGGACGAGGCATCTGTCAGCCGAGCCGTGTCTCTCTCACAGCTCTTCTCGTTTGCTGACTCGGTCGACGTCGTGCTCATGGCCGTCGGCACGGTCGCTGCCGTAGCTGCTGGCGTCTCGCAGCCCATCCAGGTCATCCTCATTGGCGACATGATCAACTCGTTCAATCCGACGACACCACAAGAACCCGGGGAGTTCCGTCGGTCCATCAACAAGGTAGCACTTAACTTCACCGTCGTTGGCGTTGCCGTCGTCTTCTGCTGCTTCTTGCAAGTCGCATGCTGGTCGGTGACGGCTTCACGTCAAACACTTCGCATCCGGAGCGCCTACGCGCGAGCGATTCTCCAGAAGGAAGTCGGTTGGTTCGATGTGAACGAGCCGATGCAGCTCGTAACTCGCGTGGCTGACGCAGCTGTCGTCATCCAAGAAGGACTCGGTCGCAAGCTCGGTGATGGCATCAACTTCGCGGCGATGGGTCTCTCGGGCATCGCGATCGCATTGGCCAAGGGCTGGGAGCTCGCGCTCGTGTTACTCGCGTTCACTCCCGTGATCGCCTTCACGGTCGCGCTCTCCATGAAGGCGCTGTCGTCAGCCACGCAAGCCGGTATCGAGTCATACGGCAAGGCCGGCGCCATCGCGCAAGAATCGCTCAGCAACATCCGTACGGTCCACATGTTCAACGCCGTGGAGCACTTCGTGGCCAAGTACGACGCGGCTCTCGGGCTCTCGACCAAGGCCGGCATCAAGAAGGGGCTCGCTATGGGCTGGGGCACTGGGCTCATGTTTCTTTCGACTTTCTGCACGTACGCGTGCGGCATGTTCTACGGTACGCTCAAGATCGTCAACGACCGCCGCGATGGCTGCACGGGCGACAACTGCTACGACGGCGGACGCGTGATCATCATCTTCTTCTCCGTGATCATGGGGGCCTTGGCGCTCGGCCAGGCCGGGCCGAGCCTCGAGGCCCTTGCATCAGCGCGCGCTGCTGCCGTCGATATCTTCGCCGTCATCCACCGCAAGTCGCTCATTGACCCGCTCAGCTCTGAGGGTAAGACGCTCGACAATATCGAGGGCCAGATCGAGATTGACGGTGTATCCTTCGCTTACCCGTCCCGTCCTGAAGTGCTCGTTTGCCATGACTACTCGTTGTCGATCCAACCTGGTGAGACCGTCGCGTTAGTAGGGGCAAGCGGTAGCGGCAAGTCGACAATCGTAGCGCTGCTCGAGCGTTTCTACGACCCGCTCAGCGGCGCTGTCAAGATCGACGGCGTCGACATCCGTGAGTTCAACGTCAAATGGCTGCGCGCGCAGATCGGACTCGTGGGCCAAGAACCCGTTCTCTTCGCGACGACAATCATGGAGAACATCCGACATGGTCGGCCGGATGCGTCGGACGTGCAGGTCATCGAAGCCGCCAAGATGGCTAACGCATTTGCTTTCATCCAAGAGTTTCCGCAGGGCTTCGAGACCCAAGTCGGTGAGCGTGGCACTCAGTTGTCGGGCGGTCAGAAGCAGCGCATTGCCATTGCGCGTGCAATCATCAAGGATCCGAAGATCCTGCTGCTGGACGAGGCCACGAGTGCGCTGGACACTGAGAGCGAGCGGATTGTGCAGAATTCGCTAGACAGTCTCATCGGTTCGTCGCGTCGCACGACAATCGTCGTGGCACATCGCTTGTCGACGATCCGCCAGGCTGATAGGATCGCGGCCCACAGCAGCGGAGCGATCGTCGAGATCGGCACGCACGACGAACTCATGCGAGAGCCGAACGGCCACTACAGGCAGCTGGTCGCGGCCCAGGCTCGAGTAACCTCGGACGATGGAGGTAAGCCAACGGCGCAAGGTGCGTCTGCGGAGCCGTCGGCTGTTTCCGTTGGTGCCGTGTCGAAAGATCACTTCATGAAAAAGCACGACGAAGTCGAGATGGAAAGCTCCAACGATGAGGACGTCGGTGGGGACGTCTCGGTGTGGCGCGTATGGAAGCTGAGTCTCTGAGTGGAAGTTCCTGGTCGGCGGTGGCATTGGTGCCGTGTTCAACGCTGCCATCTTTCCCGTATGGGGAGTGCTGTTGACCAAGTTCATCGTGCTCTACTCCGAGATCCGTCCGCGAAGCGATCTCCTCACGACCGCGCGGTA
This sequence comes from Pythium myriotylum, assembly GCA_023091665.1. Taxonomy (NCBI): domain Eukaryota; phylum Oomycota; class Peronosporomycetes; order Pythiales; family Pythiaceae; genus Pythium; species Pythium myriotylum. The sequence continues at coordinate 852,204 of JALJCQ010000014.1, forward strand.
CTGGTCGCTCGGCTTCGTCGGGCTCGGCGTTCTCTTCGCTGTCTCGATCACAGTCCAGCACTACGGCTTTGCCGTGGCGTCTCAGCGGCTAGTCAGGCGCGTGCGATTGCTGGCGTTCTCGGCCATGCTGCGGCAGGAGGTGGCGTGGTTCGATCAGCCTGAGAACGCAAGCGGTGCTCTCGTCTCGCGGCTCGCGACCGACTCGGCTACGCTTCAGGCCATGACGTCCGACACGCTCAACCAAGCGCTCGTCAACGTCACGACGCTTGCAATCGGCTTCGGCATCACGTTCTTCTACAGCTGGGAGATGACGCTTGTGGTGCTCGCAACGTCGCCCATCATGCTCTTCGCGTCGGTGATCCAAGCACAGACGTTAAGCGGCACGATCAACAACAAGAGCAAGAACGACGGCGACACGGCCGCGGGGGCTCTACTGGCAGAGGCTGTCAGCTCGATCCGCACGGTCGCTGCCTTCGGCATGGAGCGCACGCTCGACGGAACGTATCTTCGCTTTCTCGCTGGATCCAAGACGGCCGATGCGAGGACGGGACTCGTTGGCGGCGCAGCCTTCGGCGTCGCACAGGGCATGACCTTCTTCAACGTCGCTTTCCTCTTCTATATCGGCGGCAAGTGGGTCAACGACGGTCGTATCACCTTTGAAGACATGTTCATGGTCTGCATGGTCATCTTCCTGTGCATGATGGCAGTGGGCTTGGCCACGCAGAACATGGCCGACCAGAGCAAAGTTCGGCAGGCTGCACGCCGCGTCTTCCGCGTCATTGACCGCGTCCCGGAGATCGACGCGACCTCCGACGCTGGTCTTGTCCTTCCGAACGTCGCTGGCGCCGTTGAGTTCAGTGGCGTCGCGTTCGCCTACCCATCGCGCCCGGACTCGGTTGTGTATAAGAACTACAACTTACGCATCGAGCCCGGACAGACGGTGGCTCTGGTCGGAGCGAGCGGCAGTGGCAAAAGCACAGCGATCTCGTTACTGGAACGATTCTACGATCCCGTCGCAGGCTCGATCTCACTCGATGGCTCGGATCTTCGAGCACTCAGTCTGCGCTGGTTACGTGAGAAGATCTCGCTAGTGAGCCAAGAGCCCGTGCTGTTTTCAGGCACGATAGCCGATAACATCGCGATGGGCAAGCCGGATGCGACCCGCGACGAAGTGATCGCGGCTGCGCGGCAAGCTAACGCGTTTGAGTTCGTCTCTAACTTTCCCAGTGGCCTCGACACCGACGTCGGTGACCGTGGTGTGCAGGTTTCGGGCGGCCAAAAGCAACGCATCGCGATCGCACGTGCGATCCTTCGCGATCCGGAAGTCTTGCTGCTGGACGAAGCCACGAGCGCGCTGGACAATGAGAGCGAGCGCGTGGTGCAGGAGTCACTGGATCGACTGCTCGCCTCCAAGAGACGCACGACGATCATCGTCGCCCATCGCCTCTCGACGATCCGCCACGCCGATGTGATCGCCGTCACGCAGCACGGGGCTATTGTCGAGCTGGGCACACACGATCAGCTCATGGCGCTGAGCAACGGCTTGTACAAGTCGCTGGTGGCGCGTCAAGCGTAGTACGTAGTAGAAGCGTCCTTAGGGAGATCTGTCCGATTGCACATAAACGGGTCAGTTGTGTGAGAGGCTGTTTTCGACGATGTCAACCGCACACGTCTCAGCGAAACCTCCAGCTCGACGGCGAGATCAGAAAACGCTTCAGTCTGCGGACGAGCTATCAATACACTCGCTTTGAGCCTTGAGTATCAGACGCAGCCCACGTCTCGACCACGCGCGAGAATGCCGCGCGTCGTTGCCTGGAGCGAGGCGACGGGCCCTCCTCCGCGGCCGCGAGGCCTCAAACGAGGGCGAGCCACGCCGTCGCTCGCGTCAACAAGATCGTGGCGCTCTGGATCCAGCGATCGCCCTCCGATCATTCGGCCGAAAGAGAAGCTTGAGTCGCTGCCCGCGCTCTACCGTCGGCTCGACGAGATCTGGCAAGGACTGCAGGTCAGTCGGCGTGGCACGTACTCGACCAGTCGCATGCAACTGTTACATCGGTACGAGGCGAAGACGTCGCTTTGGCGTGTGCTTCTCGTGCTGCTCATCACGCCGGCGCAGTCGCTTGCCTTCGTGATCGCGCTCCACTGTCTGCCGCTGCAGTCCCCGCACCTGGGCTGGCGCGCCAACACGACGTTCTGGATCACACTCACGCTCGACATCTTCGTCATCAATCGTAGCTTTGTCGAGCAGCTCAAGCAGGTGATTCCCGAATTGCCCATCACCTGGTTCCAGACGATTGCTGTGTCGATACTCACGACGGTCGTCGCGGTCGCGATGCTCGTACTCGCCTCGGCGCTCTGGGTGTTTCCAGTGCCGTTCAGTGCAGTGTGGTTCTCGCCTTTCCTTGTGCTCACCTCGTTCCCGTTCGTGCAACTCGTTATCGGTAAAGAGGCGTGGACTCGCCTTCCACGACTCCGCGAAAAAGCTCGCGTCTACGGCCGCATCCTCGCCGTTCAGGGGCTGCTCGTGATCGCATATCCCGCGTACAACGCTGTATTTGTCGGCCTCTCACCTTTGCAGCAGGCGTTCTTCGTTGTCATGCCTACAGTCATGAAGTTTGGCTTCAAGAACTTGCTCTGTGAAGCCTGCAAGTCACTGCCGCTCGGAGACGAGCTTCCAGAACTGCTGATCTTCACTGTTGACCTCTTCAATGCCATCTACCTCACTGCATGCATGCAGAGTGCGCGCTCGAGCTTGCTTGTCGCCTTTCTTGTCTTTCTCGTGGGCACCGCGCAGCTTCTGCAAGCCGTTCGTCAACTTCTGAAACGAGGCAAACACGTTCAGTTATTGCAGCAGCAACTGCGAGCTGATAGCAAGCGCGTGAAAATGGTTGCGATGGCGGGGACGTCGGCTGTTCGTCAGGATCCAAACGCAGAAAACCTGACTGCTGTCGGCATGAGACTTTGCTTCCAAAACGGCCACCGATCGAGCGTCACGCGAGGGGCGATCATGGGACTCGATGATATCAAGCAAATATTCGCCCAAGCAGGAGTGTACGAGACGGACCATGGAGCCGGTGGTCGCAAAGGGGCTGTCGTCATCCCGGCCCGCTTACTTGCTGTGAGCCCGCAGGTCGTGAGCACGCAGGCTCAAGAACGACTCGTCCAACAGATCTTGAAGACCCTTTTCACGATAGAGTATCTCATCCTCGCCGAATACGTCAAGTGCGTCATCCCGATTGTGTCGATGGTCCACACAGTTGTTCTGTACTACCTTCCAGCCAAGAAGTACTACACCTCAATGGAACAGTTCACCGATCCAACGCTGCTCCAGGAGGCGACGCAGAAAGTACTTCTCTTTCTTGTGCTTCAGCTCGTGACGTTTACTGTGTTGGCGCTGCTGTTGCAAGCGAAGCTTCGCCACTCCGTTTTCTATCACCTTTCATTCGTACTGGAACACAACCGCCACATGATCCAAATGCGGCTCCTATCGTGGGTCACATTTGCGTTCATGTTGCCGATGGCCCACGTCGGTGTGGACTACTCGTTCGAGTTCAAGTGGATGCGGCACGGGTTCACGGATCCCTACGCATGAACCAGAGCATTGTGAAATGTGTCTATGACGAACTTGACATGTTGTCTTCCTCTTGCCCTACGATGAACTTGATGCGAAAGATGTCACCGCCTTGGTTGCGCACGAACTTTTCTCTGTCCGTCGGGATCGGGAATGGGTTCGCTTCGAGCGGCTCAAACGAATAGACTTTCGAGGACTCAAAGACCTCGACCATGTACTCGAACAACTCCTCCACGTCGGTCTGCACGTAGATCGGCGTACCGGGCGCCAGCAGCTGCGCGAGCTCGACGACAAACTCGTGTGTGACAAGGCGCCGCTTGAGGTGGCGCTTCTTCATCCACGGGTCCGGGTGGAAGATCGACACGCTCTGCACCGGCGCCGGCAGCGACCCGAGCAGCATCCGCTGGTGGAAGTTCATGTTGGCATGGATGAACGCAATGTTGCGGAGGCCTCGCAGCGCTGCCTCATCGTTGGCTTCCTCGAGCACGCTCTTGCGGATCTCGACGCCGATAAAGTTTTGCTGGTCTGCGAACCGCGTGGCGAGCTCGTTCAGATACTTGCCGCGCGCACACCTGACCAAGACGCACTGAGCTAATCAACGCCCACCACCAATGCTCTTCGTAGCAATCACGCACCCAATGTCCAAGTGGATGGGTAGCTCTGGGCGCGCGAAGGTCGCTGTCCAGTCGGGAAGAGCGATCGGCTCGCGATACTGCTTGGCGAGCGGATTCACGTGCTGCCGCACGCGCTTGGAGACGACGGACTTGGCCGACGGCTCTGCCTGAGACGGGGCGGACAGGCAGAACGGCCGCACGCGCAGCGCGGCGAGCCGTCGGCGCGTCACGAGCGCCGCGAGCATTGGTGCTTTGCTTCTTCGTGTAGAAAGGCAAGCTCGGTCGCCTTCGTCACCAATGGCGTTGGGATTGGGATGTCACTAATAGTGACATCGGAGCTGCTCAGCAGTTGCCGCTCTGAATAGAAGCCGCACACCAGAGACATGCCCATGGCAGTTGTTAACACGTTGGATAACATCCCTATCATTGGCGGAAAATGGATTAACGAGCATCTCATTCGCTATAATTGTCGTGGCCGAGACCATTACGTAACGGCGACTCGTGCATCAGCCCACGTGTCGTGAAGAGCTCGGCAATTCCTGACTGAAGTTCGAGACGATGCTGCTCGCGCTGGCGGCCATGGACGAGAACGCCAGCGGGCTCGTGCGCGAGATCTACGGCCGCGAGACGCTCTCGAAGCTCGACCTGGGCGACCACAAGCCGCTCAGCGAGTGGTCTCAGTCGCTCCACAATGGCTTCGAGATCTGGTGGCTCGCGGGCATGCCGCTGCTGCTCGTCTTCCTGCTCACGCTGCTGAGCATGTCGGTGGTCGCCGGCATGAGCGGGCTCGAGGAGAAGAACCTCACGCTCAAGGTGTCGGTGCCGCTGCCGACCATCGTGTGGAAGATCGTGGCGACCCTGAGCCAGCAAATGCGCCAATGGCTCGGTAACGGCTTGCTCAAAGCCGCCGCAGCGACGACCGGCGGCGATTTGAGTCGTCTGCAGAACGCCAAGGTAGATGCATATCCATGTGCAATGCGTTGCAAGTCCTTGTGGCGACTGACAGAGATTTTTTCTTCGGATGATATGAAGATCCCACGCCACATCGCGGTCATCATGGACGGCAATCGCCGCTACGGCAAGGCCGTGTACGGCGCCGGCGTGCGTGGCCACTCGGACGGCAGCAAGACGCTTGTCAACTTCACCGACTGGTGCATCGAAGCCGGCGTGGAGGCGCTGACCGTGTTCGCCTTCTCCACCGGTACGTCTGCCTTCTCTCTCTCTCTTCAACCGAGCGCGCTTGCTGAGCACTGAGCTCATCCTTCTTGACTCGCGTAGAAAACTGGAACCGCGAGCAGTCGGAGGTGGACGCGCTCATGGCGCTCTTCAAGCAGTTCATGCACCAGATCGTGCCCGAGGCCCGCAAGCGCAACATCCGCGTGCGCGTGCTGGTCTCGGACGGGCGCAAGTTCCCGCGCGACATCGTCGAGGCCATCGAGATGATCGAGGCCGAGACGCGCCACTGCGACGGCTTCAGCCTCAACATCTGCGTGAGCTACGGCGCGCGCGACGAGATCGCGTCGGCCTGCCGCCGCATCGCCGCCGAGGTCGCCGACGGCCGCGCCGCCGTGGACGACATCGACGAGGACTTTGTCGCCCGGCACATGCTCACTGCGTACGTCTCTCGTTTCTCTCTCTCTCTCTCTCTGTTGGGCTCTATAGCTGACGCGATCGCTTGGTCTCTCTCTCTCTCTCCAGCGGGCTGCCCGATCCGGACGTGCTCGTGCGCACGTCGGGCGAGCTGCGCATCAGCAACTTCCTGCTCTTCCAGATCGCCTACTCGGAGCTCATCTTCCTGGACAAGAACTGGCCCGAGGTCACGCGCGAGGACCTCCACGAGCGCGTCATCCTCGAGTTCTCGCGCCGCAAGCGCCGCTTCGGCAAGTAGTGTCGCTTCAAGCCAGGTTTCCCTCCAAAATTCGATGAGGACGTCCGAAATAAACGTTGAAAATAGGCTTTCACCGCCCGAATGGGCGGGTTTTGCCTTGTTAGAACTGTCAACTAGGATCGGTCCTGGTTTGGAGCCGTGGCGAGCGCGCCTGGGAGCCCTCACTTGGAATGAATATGGCGGGCACGCGGCAGAAGGAAGAAGCCTCGCTCGCGGCTTCGCCGGCGCGACCACAGCGCGGCGCGGCGACGGCGCTCGCGTCCAATGACTCGGCGAAGGAGAAAGCTGCCGCCTCGTCCTCGTCCGGCTCCGCGGAGAGCTCGAACGGCCCCGCGAGCGCGAGCCCAGGCAAGCCGGCGCCCGTCAAATCCAAGTTCTGCCTCAACTGCCAGAAAGACCTCACGCGCAACATCCGCATCACGTGCGCCGAGTGCTTCTCGCCCACGACGTCGCTGCCGCTGATCGAGCTCTGCGTCGAGTGCTTTGGCGTCGGCATCGAGATGGGCGGCCACAAGAAGACCCACCGGTACACGGTCTCCGACTGCCTCTCCTTCCCGCTCGTGCGCGAGCGCGGTGTGCGCGCGGCGCCCGTCGTGGATCTCACGGGCAGCGCGCCGACGACGCCCGCGGCGACTGGAGACGGCGCTGCTGCAGTCGCCGCGACGCCTGGAACTCCGGGTGTCGCGAAAGACGCGGCGGCGAGCAACGACTGGAACGCCGACGAGGAGCTGCTGCTGCTCGAAGGCATCGAGATGTTCGGCCTCGGCAACTGGAAAGACATCGCCGAGCACATCGGCACCAAGAGCGAGAAGAAGTGCGAGACCCACTACCTCAAGGCGTACCTGAACCGCAAGGACCTGCTGCCGCGGTTCATCGACGAGCTGGACGACCCCGACACGGCCGAAGTGGTCAACGCCGAGGAAGAAGCCAAGGCGGCGGCGGCCAAGAGCGCAGCTGCCATCGAGATCGCGAGCGCCGCGCACTCGGACCGCCCGAGCGGCAGTGAGCTGGCAGGGTACATGCCGCTGCGAGGCGACTTTGATGTCGAGTACGAGAACGAGGCCGAGCTGATCTTGGCCGATATGGAGTTCTCGGAGGACGACCACCCGACCGAGCGGGAACTCAAGCTCAAGGTCATTGAGATTTACAACGCCAAGCTGGACGAGCGCGAGCGCCGTAAAAAGTTCGTCATCGAGCGCGGCCTCTTGGACTACAAGAAGCACCAGCAGTCGGAGCGACGAAGACCCAAGGATGAGCGCGAGATCATCGCGCAGATGCGGCCGTTCGCGCGCTTCCAGACGCCCAAGGAACATGAGGAGTTTGTCAACGGATTGATCACAGCAATGCGACTGCGTAAGCAGATCCTGCTGCTCCAAGAGTACCGCAAGAACGGCGTGCGCACGCTTGCCGAGGCCGAGCTTTACGACGCGGAGAAGAAGAAGCGGGAAACCGAGCAGGCGCTGCAAAAGCAGCGAGAGACCAATTCGTATCTATATGACAACGGGCGCCCAGCGTCGAGTGGGCGGGATCGCGCGAGTCGAATGTCGAATCGCGGCACTGAAGACGCAGCAGGAGAAGACTCGAGCGCACGGACAACTCGCGGCAGCGCCACCACGAGTACCAGTGCGAGTTCGTCTGGATTTGACTTGGATGGGACGCCAGGTGCCCACCTGCTCACGCCGAAGGAGAAGGAACTCTGCGTCAAACTCAAACTGTTACCGAAGGTACGGCCCAGTAGTCGTCGCATGCGCTGGCTCTGTTCTGATGTTCATATGCTTGGTCGGGTGATACAGCACTACTTGGTCATCAAAGACGCGCTCGTGCGAGAGTGCTATCGTCTCGGGTACCTTAGCGAGAAGACTGCAAAAGAAATCGTCAAGATCGGTACGTGGAACGAAAACCCACTTATTCCCTCGCAGACGTGGTTATCTGATTCTCCCGCGTGCAGACGTCAACAAGACGGGCCAGATCTACGACTTCTTCGTCCATTGCGGCTGGGTGCGCACAGAGGCCAACGCGACCAAGAGTACGTGGAGGACATGTTGTCTTCCGATTGAGAACGACCTGCTTACTTTCTTTGTTTCTAGTCCCCATCCCGGCCAAGGTCAAGGCCGAGCCTCCCACCGCCACAACCGACGCAAACCACACGCCTCTCAAGCGCAAGGCCGACGAGATCACGCCCACGCCGCCCACTGCCGAGCAGACCTCCTGAAGAGCTCGTGGTGCTCCCATGTTGTGTCTCTTTTTTTTTCTTCTCCAAAGCTGCCACCCTTATCTCAGTAGTACATCCAATGTTAGAAACCTCCGAATGTTCCAACGTTCGTAACGCGCCACGCAGCTCCTGACGAGAATCCATCACGAAGAAGTGGAGGAATATCCTCGATCGCCATGAGCATCCTGGACGAGATCACGGCCCAGCGACGCGTCGACGTCGCGCACGCCAAGCACCGCGTCTCCGAGGACGCGCTGCGCGCCAAGATCCACGAGTCCGAGGCCTCCTGGGGCCCCGCGCTCGACGTGCTCGCGCGGCTCCACGCCAAGGCCGTGCGTTCCCCATCTCTCTCTCTCTTTTTCTTTCGTAACTTGGAACTGACGCGGCGATCGTGCGTGGGCAGCCGAGCGGATGGTCGCAGATGGCACTCGCGGCCGAGTTCAAGCGCGCGAGCCCGAGCAAGGGCGACATCGCTGTGGATCTCGTCATTGAAGGTGACGGAACGGAGACCGTGTGTGGTGGTGGAAGAGAAGATGGAGATTTTTAATGGGTTTGACTTGGGATCGTAGAGCAAGTGCAGCGGTACGCGTCGGCAGGCGCGAGCATGATCTCGGTGCTCACGGAGCCCAAGTGGTTCAAGGGCTCGCTCGAAGACATGCAGGCCGCGCGCGCGACCGTGGACCACCTGGGCGAGAAGCGCCCGGCCATTCTGCGCAAGGACTTTGTGATCGACACGTACCAACTGCTCGAGGCGCGCGCCTTTGGCGCAGACTGCGTGCTGCTGATCGTCGCGATCCTGACACCAGAGCTGTTGAAGGAGTTGATCGCGGTGAGCATCGTTTAGTGAAAGGACTCTTAGGATGTCATCCACTGACCCCCAGGCGCGATTTTATATCGTCGCAGGCCACACTGGCGCTCGGCATGACGCCGCTCGTCGAGGTCAACAGCGTCGAGGAGCTGCACGTAGCTCTCGAGGCTGATGCGAAGTATGAGGCCCTAATGTGACTCTTTGCTGTGACGAAGCTGATGGTGTTGCGTGTGGTCTAGACTGATCGGTGTCAACAACCGGGACCTGCGCACGTTCAAGCTTGACTTAAACACTACTGTTCGCATCGCTGACGAGATCCGTGCGCGCGGTGTTGCTGTTGGTCGCGACGGCGTCTCGCTGCTCGCGCTCAGCGGCATCCACTCGCGAGCAGATGTCGTCAAATTCGAGCAGTGCGGCGCCACAGGCATCCTCGTGGGCGAGTCGCTCATGAAAAGCGGCGACACGAGCGCGATGATCTCTCGTCTAATGGGACGCCGCCGTCGATCGAGCGATGGCGGTGAGGGCTTCCCGCAGCCTCTCGCCAAGATCTGCGGTGTCACGACCGTCGAGTACGCCAAGGCGGCGATCCGTGCTGGTGCCAACATGATCGGACTCATTCTCGTCGAGAACTCACCTCGCCACCTTCAGATCGAGCAGGCCAAGGAGATCGCGGCCGCTGTGCGTGCCTACGGAGAGCGTTCCGGTCCGATCCTCCCGGATTTCCTCAAGGCTAAGAACATCGAGTCCTCATTCAATACCTCCGACTGGTACCAGCGCAACGCACTTGCGCTGCGTGAGGCGACGTCCCGTGCCCCTCTTGTCGTGGGTGTATTTGCCAACAAGTCAGCTGCCGAGATCAACGAGATCGCCAGGGAGATCGGGCTCGACATCGTCCAGCTCCACGGCAATGAGGGCTTTGAGATCTGTGCCGACATCGACTTCCCGACTGTGCGCGTGTACCACCTGCCGGACCACATCAACTCGGACACGGTGGATGCAGAAGGCATTTTGTTGCAGGTCAAGCCCGGTCTCGCCAACTTCTTGCTTCTCGACACGAGTGTCAAGGGACAGCAAGGCGGTACGGGCGTCATCTTCGACTGGAAGATCGCCGCCATCTTTAACCAGGCGCGACTTCCTTGCTTGATGGCCGGCGGGCTCACGCCTGAGAACGTCGGCAAGGCGATCGCTATCGCTCATCCGTTGGGTGTGGACGTGAGTAGTGGAGTTGAGGTAAAGGGCTCCCCCGGTGTGAAGGATTTGGACAAAGTCTCGGCATTTTTGAAGACGGTCCACGACCACCTTGCGATCACGGCGATCAAGATTGACGAGGAGACCGCCAACTAGACGAGTTCAGAACGTGACGTGTGTCTTTTTTTTGCAGAAATACAAGATAGCGGCAATGTCTGTTGCATCGCCGAGACTTTGCTCTTTGCAGAAATGCATGGTGAGTAGAAGTTGCGTCTTGCGTAGGGCAAAACGACCGAACGTAAACTCCATCAGGAGCGATGTTGCGTGGATTTGGCGTATCAACTATGCGTCTACGTTTTAAAGAGTTCCTTGTGCTCGGTGCTTTGAAATTTCCACCCACAGATAATGCAGGCGAAGACAGGCTACGTCGACAACTCGATTCTTATCATCGCAGCCTCCTGAGATACCACTCAGGAACCACGACGCAGGTGCTGAACACACAGAGTCGCCATCGCCCTTCCACCTCTTAACCTGCCGATTTGCGATAGGAAGCAACAATTGGTGATGATTTCGTCGGTACTGTGTCGTACATACTGGCTAAATTTTGATACTGTAGAATCCTCTGATTCAGACACAGCGAGTCCGCGCTACTGAACTCATTCTGTTGGAGCATGGACTCGGACATCAAGTGGCGACGAGATTCCGATGCCCATCACTGGATCCCTTGTCGCCACCATGAATAAAAAGATTGAGCTATCGATGGATTCCGCCACCAATGCATCTACAAGATCGTTGAATGCCGACCTGTGTGGACTTGTCTTGGCCACATTGGTCGGCTCGAGTTCTTGAACATCCCTCGCCCTCATTTGTGGACCAACATTGGGAGACCGTCGATTCGGTATCGATCACCAACTTATTCAGATGGTCTAGTTCTGATCTCGGCCCGTCACCACATATGCAACTTGAACGATGTCGATGGCGCAAGTGGACAGTGGTTGTCGCTGAACACTGGCGCGTCGCAGTCTTTGGGTTCAACTGCTTCCGCCTCAAACACGCAGAGCTGGATTGAGGTCCGCCGTTTTAACCGTCTTCAACCTCTTTAATCATGTTATCACACGACATCTCTCTTGTCCCAGAGCTCGTAAGTTTAGAAATTTGCATGTTTCAACATACCTCGTTCGGGTTTATGTGCGAGAGGATGCGGGTTGTGCCACCTTCAGGATCTGGTCCAAGTCGCCAGAGCAACGCCGACGCGACCGACTCCAGCTCACCAACTTTGTGTTCGCAACCTGCCTGCTGGTGATCTCGCACCGGCACAGATGTGAAATTCATCTCTACCGCCGCAACAACCGTTTTCGACGGATCGTGTACGAGTTTGGTCCCGCCAGCCATGATGGACGGCATGCCTTCCCTCCCCATGTGATCTTGTAGAGCACCGTGTGGTCTGGGCTCTCAGTTGCGAACCGCCTTCGAGCAAAATCCGAGCCAGCAGCTTCGCTCAATCGTTGGTCGATTTCCCTCACATTCCCGGAATAGCTCGACCTCGTGTGCTGCTGCCACGCTTGCGTTTCGCACTTCAGTCTCTGCACGGAAGTACTTCAAAGACCTGGTCGACCCCGCGTCGTGAAGCCAGGGCGACGACAGTACGATGCACGCGACCAACCCGAGTCCACTCATGAGCACCGACGCCCACTTCATTTATCCTCAAAAACTGCCGAGCACGTCAATCATCAAAGAATCCACGCTGCTCGAGACTCCGCAGGACGATGGCACGGCCACGGAGGGCCTCGCGATTCGAGACATGATCGTCAGCGGCTATGATCAGAACGCCAACACAGCGATCTGGCAGGTGCTCCTCGCTGCCGGTGTCGGTTTCGGCCTGGGCTTGCTGCTCACGCACGTCAAGATCAGCAACGACGCTGCCGAGTGGGTCGCGCTGCCTGGTGACCTCTTCATTGCCGCGCTCAACTGCCTCATCGTGCCGATGGTCTTCTGCAGCGTTGTCGTGTGTATCGGAGAACTCATGGAGGCTGGTAAGGCCGCGTCAATCGGGGGCCGCACGATCTCGTACTTCGTCGCTTCGTCGATCACGGCCTCGACTGTCGGCGTGGTCACAGGCTACTTCTTCTCAAACGCCTTCAACCTGAAGGTACAGGCAGCCACTGGCAGCAAGATCCCGAAGCTCTCGATGGTCTGTAATAGCGGGGGCTTTCTCACCATGCAGAGTTCCGGGATCGTGAGCTGTGCGGAGCAGAACTCAACCGAAGGTCTCTCGCTTTTCACTCTGAACGACACGACCTCGTACTTCACGACGTCCACGTCCACAGGGTACGCCAACCTGAGCGTGTCTGAGCAAGTCTTCGGCATCCTCCGAAGCCTCGTGCCAGACAACATCGTCAACTCGTTCGCGACCTCTTCTACATTAAGTGTAATCACTTTCGCCGTCTGCTTTGGAATCGCGCTAGTCAGAAGTGTCGACAAGTCCAAAGAGGGAGACAACTACCCGCTCCTGCTCATCGCCCACGCGAACGTGATCTTCCGCATGCTCATCAACAAAGTCGTGGCGGTGATCCCGGTCGCCATTGTCTCAATGATCGCTGGCTCGTTGGCACAGTCATCCACGTCAAAGGATTTGCTAGAGAGCGTTGGTTTCCTCATCGTCGCGCTCTTCATCGCTCTCTTCCTGCTCACTGTCGTCATTCTCGGCACGGCGCTCTTCATCACGACACGTCGCAACATCTTCTCTTGGCTCCGACACATCGTGCCGGCGCAGGTCTTCATCTTCGGCTGCTCGTCGTCGATCGCCACGCTGCCGATCACACTGCGATGCGTCGAGACCTCTCGTGAAGTGTCGTCGGCGCTTGCTCGCTTCGTGCTGCCGTTAGGCGCGACGAGCAACCTCAACGGCACAGCCGTGTACATGCCACTCGCGTGCATCTACATGGCGAGTGTGAGCGGCAACGAGGACGACCTCACGCCACTCACGTACGTGATGCTTGCTTTTGTGGGTGCCATCGCATCCTTCGGCGTGGCTCCCGTACCGCACTCGGGTCTCGTCATGGTACTTACAGTCTGGCGCACGGTCTTCAACAAGGACGTGCCCCCGCAGGCCTTCTCCATTCTGGTCGGCACCGACTGGATCCTCAATCGCATGCGTGCGGTGGTCAACATCACGAACGACACGATCGTGTGTCGCATCATCGCCCACCAATGCGATGAGACCGTCGAGGCCCAGCTCAACCAGCACCAGGGTGAGCAGCCAGACACGCCTGGCACCCCCGTGACGCCTGTGACGTCGCTGTAATGGGAGGCGCGCAGCAGCTGGAGGAAGGCACGCCTCCATGTATTAGTAGTACACGATTCTTGGACTCTTCATACGCGCTTCTCCTCCATCCCGAGATGCCTTTGCTCCTCCTTCCCGGGACTCGTGGGAAGGAGGAGCGTAGCGGAAACCATGGGTGTGTAGCGTCCTGACACTGAGGCATCCCACGCTTACACCCCGAAAGCAAGTGTCAGACGACAACTGGCGTCTGAGATCCGGGCTGAAGATCAGCTTCTCTGCAGACTGATGGCGTCCACCAAAAGGGGCGCTTTCGAGCCCCGTCGCTTCAACGTCTCGGATCGGATGACCAGTGCAATCGTGACGCGCAGCGGTTGGCTCCCAGATCACTCGAGTCGCGCGGGAGAGATCAGGCTCTCGGTCTCATTCACATGGGCGCGGAAACCTTGAGCTTGACTTCGCTGTCGCGCACAACGGCTCGACGCCACGCCTGACTCGATCACCCAACAAACACAGTAAACAGGATATCCTCGCTCAAGAGTATACATCAATTTCTCCTCACGAGCCAAGAACCTGGCAAGCGCCACCACCAGAGACAACGGAATCCTCTTGCAGCCAGAGTGTCAGAGAGAGCTGGAGAGCCCACCGACACGAAAAAAGATCACAGAATTTCGAAACGCGTGCGAGGTTGAGTTTGGAACAACTCGGTGTCGAAAAATATTATATTTTTTCGAATCCCGGTCTCTGTGAACCACATGACCCGTTGGAGATCTTACCGGATCGGGCAGCACGATCCTCCAACACTTCTCCAGCACCGGGCACGATCCGAATCATGAAATGATTGGAGATACGTTCCATTCCGTTGACCGACAGAGAGTTTAAACGGGAAAACCCCCAAAGTTTGAAGCCACCGAGGATCGGGAAGCAAGGCATCCGGTTTCCTGTCCCTCGGTCACGCCGTGGGGGGATGCGCGGTGACGCATCTCTGGGGGTTTCATGAGATGCGATAGGGTCCCACGGGACTCTGTGTGCAGCGAACTCATGGCCGAGTCTCACGGGATTACTGTATCGTCGCTCTCCTTTCTCTCTCTCGACTCTTCTCTCTCTCTCCCCGAGGTCACGCAGTCGCGAATGGCGACAGGAGCAATTCCTCACGCGGAATCAAAGCTGGCAAACGGCTCCTCTCCGATTTTGAGCCACCTGGCGCCGGTCGAAAAAGATGCGATAAAGGACTGAATCTACCCAAAACGTGGCATAACCCAAACTTTCACCCAATCAACAACTACCAGACGGCTATAATAGTGCCATTACGTACCTTCAATTGCTACACACTTGTCCGTTCTATGCACAACACGGTCGAAAGAAAGTCAAGTGGGCTGTCTTAGCTGCTGAGAGCTGAGTCTGATGCGAGCCATTTCCTGGTTGTTTGGTGGAGAAATAGCGGAGACCGTGCTCTCCGATCTGGTTTCCGCGCGAGTGCCAGCCTGACAGGCGTTTGCCGCCTGCGACATAGCCGACGCAGTTAACATCGTTAGGTGTCAGGCTTTGTTGTGTGGTCAGCTGCAGGAGCGCACAGGCGGGGCAGAGCCCCAGGTCTCTCCATGCCAAGTCCGACACGGCAGCTTTCGTTCGCTTGTGCCATTCTCAGACAAGCCGACTCGCTCACGCGCGTCGACTCCACTGCGTCTATCTCCGGGTGAGCTGCACGACACGCGCGGGTCTCCCGGTCTTTTCGCCGACTCGACGACTCAGCCCCGCCGAGTAAAACCCGGTCGTTCCCACACTCGGCAAGCCAACAAGAAGACGATGCACGGCGGCAGTCTGAGCATGAGTCCGCTGTCCAACAGCGACGCTCATAGTATTTACCCGCGCAAGGTGCGCGCCAACACGGGCGGCATGTTCAAGGACGTCGGCCTCATGCACACGCCCGTCGACGAGCACGTGCCCGAGGGCCTCGCGGTCAAGGACATGATCCTCAACGGCTACGACCAGAACGCCAACATGGCCATCTGGCAAGTGCTGCTGGCCGCCGGCGTCGGGATCGGCATCGGTCTGCTCATGACCAACACCAACACGGGCGGCGACGCGGCCAAGTGGATCGCGTTCCCGGGCGATCTCTTCATCTCGTCGCTCAACTGTATGATCGTGCCCATGGTCTTCTGCAGTGTCGTCGTGTGTATCGGAGAACTCGTGGAGGCCGGCAAGGTGGCGTCGATCGGCGGTCGTATGATCCTGTACTTCGGCATGTGCTCGATCACGTCTTCGTCCACGGGTGTTGTCATGGGCAAGCTCTTCTCGTCGATCTTCGACATCAAGTCGAACGACAAAGTCCCGGACACGACGCCTGTGCTCAACCTGCTCTGCAGCAGCGGCGCGTTCCTCACCATGTCGGACACGGGGCTCGTGAGCTGTGCGCCGAACACGACCGAGTCCATGACCCGGTTCATCCTCAACGACACGAGCTCCTTCTTCTCCACGCAGACCTCGGGCTACGCCACGCTCAGTGTGACGGACCAGATCTTCAGTATTCTACGCAACTTGGTCCCGGAGAACATCGTCAGCTCGTTCGCCTCGGGTACGACGCTCAGTGTCATCATGTTCGCCGTCTGTTTCGGCATCGCGCTCGTCAAGAGCGTCGACAAGGCCAAGGAGGGCGACAACTTCCCGCTGTTGCTCATTGGCCATGCCAACGTCATCTGTCGCATGCTGGTCAACAAGATCGTGGCCGTGATGCCGATCGCCATCGTCTCGATGATCGCCGGCTCGCTCGCCAAGTCCTCGACGACCACGGATCTGCTCGAGAGTATCGGCTTCCTCATCATTGCGCTGTTTGCGGGGCTTGTCATTCTCACGATCGGTATCCTGGGCACGGCGCTCTTCATCACGACGCGCCGCAACATCTTCTCGTGGCTCCGCCATATCATCCCGGCTCAGGTCTTCATCTTCGGCTGCTCGTCGTCGATCGCCACTCTGCCGATCACGCTGCGATGCGTCGAGTCATCACGGGAGGTCTCGCCCGCACTCGCTCGGTTCGTCATTCCTCTGGGCGCGACCAGTAACCTTAACGGCGCCGCTGTCTACATCCCACTCGCATGTATCTACATGGCGAGCGTGAGTGGCCACGAGAGTGACCTCACGCCGCTGACGTACATCATGCTCGCGCTCGTGGGGGCGATCTCATCGTTCGGTGTGGCGCCCGTGCCTCACGCTGGCCTCGTGATGGTCATCACCGTGTGGCGCACGGTCTTCAGCCAGTCCCTCCCGCCACAGGCCTTCTCGATTCTGGCTGGCGCTGACTGGATTCTCGACCGCATGCGATCCATCGTCAACATCACAAACGACACGATCATCTGTCGTATCATCGCTCACCAGTGTGACGAGACCGTCGAGGCCCAGCTCATGCGCCAACAACAAGGCCCGATGGCCACACCGATGTAGATTGTGGAGCCTTGTTCCCTCAGGAGTAGGAGACCCATGTATATGTTTAAAGAGTACCAACACGATCACTAGGAGACTTGCTAATTCTCCCCACGTCCCAGTCAGTGGCTTGTCGCACGTCTTCATCTCGCACGCTCCTCGGCTCACAACGGTTTCTTCCGATCGACAATGGACCCCGCGACGACCACCGTCCACAAGGCCGGCGTCGGGCTCTCGCTGCTGGCTGAGGACCAGTTTGCTCGTGTGCGAAGCGCCATTGGCGATGCGCGCGTCGTCCTCATCGGAGAAGAGACCCACGGCACGCAAGAGTTCTACGCACTGCGTGCCGAGCTCACTAAGGCGCTGGTCGAACGCGAAGGCTTCTCGCTCGTGCTCTGCGAGTCCGACTTTCCGACTTTTTACGAGCTCCATCGCTTCGTAGGCTGCACGCATGCGTCCCATGCCTCGTCGTCGTCTTCGTCTTCGGCGAAATCGTCGCCAGTGCGAAGCCCGAGTGCGTCAACGCCATTGCTAGACGCCGACGCCAAGACTACCAATCCTTCGTACGGCACTGCCCACGCAGAAGACTTACCGACGAGCTCACCGCCGTCTCGTGTCACGGCCGAAGAAGTCATGGAGGTGCTCAAGGAACGCTTCCCCGTGTGGATGTGGCGCAACGAGGTCGTGCGCGACTTTGTCGAGTGGCTCCAGCACGAGAACCTGCGGCGAGAACTCGCTCCTTCGCCGGACACGACCCATGGACTGCCGGTCGCGTTGCTGGGGCTGGACATCTACAGCATGTTCACGTCCACAGACCAAGTCATCGAGTACCTTGACACGGTCGATCCGGCGATGGCCGAACGTGCTCGCCGTCGCTACCGCGTGCTCCAGCACTTTCGCCCGCACGAAGAAGACTACTGTCGTGCCGTGCTCAGCGGCCGCGTGCCTCCACAGCACAACTCGATCCGACGCATGCTCCACGAGCTCCACGACAAGCGGAACGAGTTTAAGAACATTTTCGGCGACGGCGACGAGTTCTTCAACGCGTACGAGAACGCACGTGTCGTGCTGGCTGCCGAGCAGTACTACCGACAGAGCTACCTCGGTCGTGGCACCATCTCGTGGAACACGCGTGATCGCGCAATGGCCGAGATGGTCGTCGATGCACTCGCGTTCCACGATGACAAGTTTCGGCAGCTCGGGCGTGGCAACCGCAAGTCGCGAGCCGTCGTGTGGGCCCACAACTCGCACATTGGCGACGCGGCTGCGACTGAGCTGTTTGCGAACTGCGGCCAAGTGAACGTCGGCCACTTGGTGAGGGAGGTACTGGGCCGAGACGCATGCTTTCTCATCGGACTCTCGACCTCCACGGGCACTGTGCGAGCTGCGAGGCGCTGGAACGGCCGTGATCACGTGATGGAGTTGAATTTGCCACTCAACGAGAGCACGGGCGACGTGTTCCACCGTGTAGCTGGAGCGAGGCAAGCAAGCGGCGAGGAGCAAGACTTTGGGCTTCTCTTCCGGTCCAACAATCCGGCGAAACCCCTGTCGTTCGAGTCAGCTGCAGCGAGGAATGTGTTGGTTATGCCTCGCCTGGAGCGATTCATTGGCGTTCAGTATCTGAAGGAGCGTGAGCGACTCGCGCACTACTCATCGTGTCGCCTGAGCCAGCAGTTCGACATGGTTCTCCACGTGGAGAGGACGACGGCGCTGCGTCCGCTGCCCGAGTTTATCGGCGAGCCACACGAGCCGACGGCAACGACGACGACGACGACGATGGCCAAGTCGGACCACTACCACTGGGACCATGTGCTTGGCAGCGAGCAGGAACAAGAAGAGGACGAAGAGGAGGAACATGAGGCCATGGCAGTGCCGCCCTGAAGGAGAAGAGGCTCGCAAACTTGCTTTTCGTTTACGGATAATAAAAGAGGACCACCAAATAGCTAGAACCGGTTGGAGCGGATGGTCGTGGGCGTGGAGAACTCGGCCTCGATCATAAAGTCGCGCGGGCCCTTGGCGAGCGACCGCTTCTCGCACTGCTCGGCGATGATGCGTACGAGCACTGCGTGGGTCGTGACGCTCACGAGCGTGCGCACGCGCTTGAGCAGCCAGTCAGTCACGACGAGGATCGTGATCGCCTCGCCCACATCCTTGTTCACGACCACGCGCCAAATCGTGGCGATCATGACAATCTCGGCGCCGTCGACGAGTCTGGCCCCGAACGCCGTGATGGCGCTGAGAATCCAGAGCTCGAGGTACTTGCCGGCCGTGAGCTCGCTGTCATTGCCAGTGATGCGTGCAAGGAAGACGATCGCGAGCGGCACGAAGAGGCTCATGCCCGTGAGGTTGCAGGTCGCGGCGAACGGGAGCACGATGCGGCTGACCGAGGGCGGCACCTCGCCGCGCGTGTCGACACAGCGGATCGTCATGGGCAGCGTGGCCATGGTCGACGAGCAGCCGAACGAGAAGACCTGCGCCGGCAGCACGTGGCGCAGGTACTGCAGGATGTTGAGGCGGGTCGTGATGTAGAGCGCGCTGCCGAGGCAGACAAAGACGTAGAACAGGCAGGCAAGCACGAGCGCGAGCATCATGTAGTTGATGTCGGTGAGGCAGCTGAACGAGGTCTTGTTGAGGCCGATCGCGCCGCCCAAGAGGAACGCCACGGCCACAGGCATCACCTTGAGCAGTTCGTTGATGATCATGCCGAAGACGATCTGGCCCTGGCTCGCCATGAGCACGATGTAGTTGGGCACGCCGTGGCGTGAGTCGTGGCCGTAGGAGCAGGCCACAGCGAAGAAGAAGGACGTGAAGACCACGGCCACGTAGATGCCGTCGACGAAGCCCGCGAGCATGTTGTTGGGGATCATGTTGGTGAGGATGCCCACGAGCTGGTCCGTGAGCGAGAACGTTGGCGCCTTGCTCGCGCTCCGAGCGAAGAAAAAGTTTGGGTCCTGGAGCCCGAAGACTGTGTTGACCGACGAGTTGGCGCTGCTGCAGGCCACCGTGCCGTTGGGGCCCATGGCGAGCCAGTTGCCGCTGTCGCACTGGAACGCGAGCTGTGGGATGGCGTTGGGGATCTCGCGGGCCGGCTTCGTGACGAAAACCGACGAGAACATGGCCGCGAAGATGGTGCCGACGGCGGCTGCGAGCAGCGCCGAGCCGACGAACCAAAGCGCCGTGAAGACCGCGAGGCGGCGCACGTTCCCGTTCGTGACGGCGTCGGTCACGGAGACGACCATGCTACAGAAGACGGTCGGCAGCACGAGCCCGACGAGCGCGTCAAAGTAGGCCTGTCCCGGGTACCGCACCCAGCTCACGACGTCGCGCGAGGCGTCCGACTCGGTGAGCAGCGCGCCGAGCCCGAGCCCGACGCAGAGCCCGATGAAAGCGTAGAGCGCCGACACGGGGCGCGGCGCGAACTGCTGACGCGCAAACATGCCGAACAGTTCGTGGTGCTGGGCCTCGTGGGCGAACGGGTTGGGCGCGCCGCCGGCAGCCGCGGGCGGTGGGCCCCCCGAGGCCTCGGGCTCGAAGTTGAGGCGCTTGGCCGAGGTCTTGATGATGTCGAAGTCGAACTGGGACATGGCCAGCGACTCGGTCTCGGACGCCACCATGGAGCGATGCATGGTGCTCGAGGGGCGGAATTTGCGGTCTGGCGATTTTGGTGAGGGAGGTGGAAGAGAAGAAGAACGGGGAGAGAACTGGGCAGTGGATGAGAGTGGAAGAGCCGCAGTGGATAAGTGGCGTGACTGCGCGTCATCTTGAACGAGGGAAAGCTGGAGAGAGAGGTCACGGTCTCCGCTAAAATCGCGGCCGGTTACGCAAGAAGAGACTGGCCCCACGTGGTGAGCTCGGGATTCGTCCACCTGCTGAACCTTCCGACGCGCTGAACTTCGGCGAGCCACCCACGACTCGGACGCAGAAACGAGTCGCGCGTGGACAGACTCGCCGTCGCTTCGAAATGCTTCCTGCGTGTCGGCGGTGAGAACGAGCGAGGAGCTCCATCATCTCGCGAGCCTGTCGGGGGCTCTCCTTTGCGGCAAGAAGGGCAGGAAGAGGGTCCTCCTCACGTCGTGTTGGTCGGCTTCCTCGTCGCTGCACCATCTGATCCCGAGAGAGAGAGAGAAGCCATCGGGCTGATCTTGAGGCCAGAGCTCGAACGAACCGAAGCGAGCTCACTCGCCGCACGCCACCGCCGTGATCAGCCATCGAGAATCCGCAAGATCGCCTCGAAGTCCATCCCTGTGAGAACAGCAACGACGTGTTTGAGATTTGCTCAGCGACCAGCGAGAGGGAGAGGAAGAAGAAACATTTGATGATCACCTGAGTGCTTGAGCCGAAACGTGAGGCTGTAGGTGACCCAGACGAAGAGCTTGGCCTGGAGCACGAGCGCCTGCGTCTCGGCCACGAATGCGAGCTGGTGGAGCGCGTGCACGCCGAGCTTCCGGTCGAGCAGGCGACAGAGCAGCAGCAGCATCGCGATCTTGAAGACCACGTAGCCCGCGATGGTCGTCGCAGCCTTTTGCCGTCGGTCGTAGGGGGCCGGAGGGTAGAATTGCGCGTTCGGCAGCTGCGCGAGGATCGACGAGTAGAGCACGTAGACGCACGGGATGAACGCCTCGATGTACTCGACGAGCACGAGGTACTCGCTCGTGAAGTGGATCTTCTGGGCGATCGCGGCGAGATCACTGGGACGAGAAGGGCCCGCTCGCGAGACGCGTCGGAGTCGCTTGCGCTCGGCACGAGCCGAGAGCGAGCGCACGTTGAGCAGCGACTGCAGCACGTCGATGGCCACGACGACCGCCATGGTCAGGTGCGTGGACGACGCGCCTGAGACACACGCCGTGAGGTAGAGCGAGTTGAAGAGCTCGACAGAGAAGACGATGATCTCGGGCGTCTGGTCCTCGAGCGCCGTGCCCACGCAAACACGCGCGAGCAGGTTCTTGGCCGCGAGCTTGATCACCGGCAGGCAGACGAGGAAAAGCGGCTGGTTCTGCTCGCCGCACCAGAAGAAGACGGCCGTGTACGCGGGATACACGTACACGAGCATGGACTGCACCAAGAGGATCTTAGTGAGCTGGATGGCCTTGCGTTCGAGGCTCGGCACAGCTCGAAAGGATGCAAGACCGAGGATACCGACGGTCGCCGAGACAAGGAAGAATGTGTAAGGCCCGGCCGTGACGACAAAGCCGAACGGGATCGGGAACGTCCAGAGGTAGCTGAGCAGAGCGAGGAAGGCGATGTACATCGAGCTCGCGCAGACTGCGATGGCCACGGCTTGGCGTTGGGAGATCGCGAGTTCCGGGATGACCTGGTGGAACTGGAGCACGTAGCTGTAGCCCATGGTCAGCGTCGTGGCGGCCATTCGCAGCCAGATCCCACAGTCGGATCTCCAGTCGCTCGGAGGTGCGAGCGGCATGCACTCGAGTAGCACGACGAAGAGCAGCGACGGGGCAGGCAGTGCGAGGCAGATGAGTAGGCATCGCAGAGGCGTCGCTCGCGTCTCGTACTCGCGAAACTGGGTGAGCCGCTCGACGGAGTAACGTCCCGAGCGACTGACTTGGAGTCTTGACCAGCATCGCGAGAGAAACTGGAAGATCCCGAGAGGGTTCTTCGCGTGCGTCGAGTGGGCAGCGAGATCGTGGACGTCGGGAGCGACGGCGACTCGGCCGACGACGAGAGCCATGGCGAGAGCGAGGTCGTGGTCGGACAGCGGAACGCATCGCGCTATTCCTGGTGCTGGGGGAGGGCCGAGACCACTTCAACCTGACACTGAAACTCAATCTGAAACTATACGCGTCTGGTTTTGTCATTTTGCATATTTCATAGTCTATATCGGTGATTATTTCTGGGCTTTTTGAGCTGATCTCTTCAGCGTCGCTTCCTGACCACGCAGTCGACCATGGCGCTCCGTCTCCGTCGCGCGCTCTGCGTGCGAAGCGCTGTGGCTTTTCGCGCGCGGAACCATGTTCTCCAGGTGCCTCGTCTCAACAGCTATCCGACGGCGGCGGCGCTGCGTTCGTCCGTGGCCTGTGGGCGAAGTTACAGCCATTCCAGTCGCCAGCCAAGTGCTCCAACACCGACGATGGTGGCGTTCGTGGACGGCGCGTGCCGCGGCAACCCAGGCCACGGCGCGTGCGGCGCGCTCGTCATCGACCCAGAGACGCAGCGAGTCGTCGCGTCGCGAGCGCGGTATCTCAGCGGCCACGAGACCAACAACACGGCCGAGTACAACGGCCTGCTGCTGGCACTCGAGCTCGCCGAGGAGCTCGAGCTGACGTCGCTTCAGATCTGCATGGACTCGGAGCTCGTGGTCAAGCAAATGCGCGGCCAGTACCGCGTCAAGGCGCCGCATCTGCGCGAGTTGTACCAGCAGAGCAGGGCGCGGTGTCGTTTCTTGCAGAGTGTCGAGTTCCGCCACGTCCCGCGAGAGGAGAACGCGCTCGCTGATCGACTAGCGAATGAGGCGCTGGATGAAGAGGCGTCCGCCAGTGAGCTCAGTACGTGTGAGCAAGTAGTGGTCGAAAGATGACGCAGGGTACTTGAGACGACCTTATCTCCAGAATAAAGCATCCCGTGATTACACCATCGTTTCACCGGAGGGCGAGGCAGTATTCGCAGCAAAGCAGATACGCACACCTGTCCCATATCTCTGCTGCGGAGATTCTTGGCTGGGAAGCTGAACGAGTCGGTGAATGAAATCAGCTGATTGAACGAGACAGCTGTGGATTTGCTGCGAGACCTGTTGGTTCTTGTTGGGAGCGAGCATCTAGTCGCAGAGTCTCGCTGCTTTCGTTTGTTTTCTGCCCTATTCACGGAGAACAGGGAGTTTGCTTGAAGAGATGCCGTGTTCCGGTTGCGTGAGAAACTGGAGGAGGACAACTTCGGACCAGAAGGCCGAATGTTCGTGAAGTTGTGGGGGCGAATCCAAGCAATCCTGTCAGCTGATGGGAAGCAGATGGGAGCGAGGAAAATGGATCATAAAAGTGTGTCTATTATTCTTGAGCGTATCTCATCCAGATTATTGTGTGGGCAACGTCTCATCGGGGCCGTAGACCCAGCCGACCGTGCGCAGCACGCCCGACACGACGGTCGTCTCTCCGTGGGTGACCTTGGCCATGGTGATCATCTTGTCGGTCGGTTTCTTGCCGAGACTGACGGTCGATTCACACTTAAGTCGGCTTTGAATCGGCACGGACGAGGCTTCGTCGCTCACCACCATCGAGCACAGAATGGGGAGCGAGGGCACTCGCTTCTGGAGCTGCAGCGAGGCGGCCGTGCGACCCACGAGCCACATGATCGGCGTTTGCGATGGCTTGCTCTTCGACCCGTCCAGGTTTGTGATGCTCACTTCCTCAAGTTCGTCCACGTTGCGCTGAGTGCATGAGAACTCGGTAGTCAGCGGTTCCGCGAACTCGCGCTCGGTGATCGCGGTCACATCGAGCTGCGCGGCGGACGCTGACAGCGGCGCGAGCAGCGTCTCCTGCTTGAACGGCACGGAGATGCACGTGGTCGACTGCCACACTGTGCCCTGCTCATCAAACAGATCAGTCTGGATCAAGAACTCGATCTCGGTCTCAAGGAATCGCTTCTCCGTCAACACCATCAGGCACTACAACAACACACAAAGTACAGTTAGTCGCATCCGATACCAATGCCCTTGACAATCCGGACCACTCACATGCAGTCCATCGATCTCTCCATCAGTCTCCTTCTTCTCGGTCTCAGGCTCCTTGTCACGGAAGCGCATGTCCAACGGTCTCAACTGGCAGATCGTGATGGCCTTGGTTTTGAGCCCCGTGAGCGCCGCCGGGAAGTTCGAGTTGCCCAGCAGCTGCACGAAGAGCCCGCTCACGGCGATCTGCGGGAAAATGAACGGAATGGTCTCGAGCTGGAGCTCCTGGAAGCCGAGCGAGGTCGTGATCTTGGCAAAGTCCGTGGAGAGCAGCGCGAAGGGGCTCTGCAGCGTGATGCGCGGGCACGGCGAGCGCAGGATCGCGTGGCGCCAGCCGTGGCGCGTCATGGGCGACAGGTAGCAGCGCCAGCGGAACTCTTTCGTGCCCAGATCGCTCGGCGCCGGCAGCGCGGCGTAGCTGGTCGCAGGAAGATCAGTCATGGTGAGCGCGTTTCGCAGCATTCGATCGGACGCGGCGTCGCGCGCTTACCTCGCGGTGATCTCGTGGTCCCACGTGACCACGACGTAGAGCAGCGGGATCGCGATGGTCACGCCCACGAGCGCGAAGAGCATCCACGCCGGCAGCACCATGGTCGAGGAGGGAGATCCCGAGCACTGTCTCATCAACGAAGAGAGCCCCTCGTATCCCTCCACTACGACATCCCCCCCTGCTTGTTCACAGGGAGTAGTGTACTCCTCTCTTAACCCAAAGCAAGGTTCCTTGAAGTACCCAAATCAGCTCGTCTTGGGCGCATTACTGCCTCCACCAGCTGGTGGGCCCCGAAAAGGCGGGGCAGGCGCCCAGTATCCAAGTATATTCCGATCGCCTTTATTTTGGGTTCGCTGACTCTCTCTCTCGCTCGCGGTTCCTTGATGGTGACTGGTCCGGATACCTGACCGGTCGGCGAGCTGCGAGAGCTGATGGGCAGCAGCCGGGGCGCGTGACTTCTCTCCTGCTCCCGTGATGCCGGCGGCGCCTCCGCGGTTCACGCCGCCCGCGAGTCTGCGGCGCGCGCTCGACCAGAGCGCCGTCTCGGCGCGCGAGGACCCCGTGCACTCGTCGCGGCGCGCGCTCGGGAGCGCCAAGCTGCCCGCGAGCGATCTCAACAATGTCAACCGGCTCCACGTGCTGCTCGCGTGCGTCGTGGGCGTCGTGGTCGGCACCGTGATCGTGCAGGCGGGCATCAACAGCAAGACGCAGGTCGTGATGATGAAGCTGCCCGGCGACCTCTTTATGAACGTGATGCTCTGCGTGATCGTGCCGACTGTCTTCCTCAACTCGATCCTCGCGAGCATGCACTTTTGGACGCTCAACAAGGCCAAGGCGCTCGGCATCAAGATGCTCGCGTTCTTCTTCGCGACGACGCTCTGGGCCTCGACGCTCGGCGTGCTCGCGGGCGTCTGCACCGCGCCGCTCTTCAGCCCGCACAACCTCACCAAGGCCGCGAGCGCCGCGACACTCGGCAAGGCGCCTGTCGTGCTGCGCTGTCCCTCGAGCGAGAACGCGTCCGTCGTCTTGGACAGCGCGAGCGGTGGCCTCCGGTGTCAGCCCGTCGAGACCGCGGCCAACGGGACCGCGTTCTTGTTACAGGACCTATCCAATACGTTCCGATTACGTACCGACTTGCGCGACGTCTTGTCGCTTTCCGACGCGATGGTGCAGCTGTTCGAGAGCTTCTTCCCGGCCAACGCGATCCAATCTTTCCTCAAGGGCGATGTACTCAGCGTCATCATCATGGGCATCGCCATCGGCATCGCGCTCATCCACAGGTCCACGATTCGCACGCGCGAGAACACGCCGGGTTTTCGTACGCCAGCCTTCGGCGGCGGCGACGACAACAACACGTTCGCCGGACAGATCTTTTTGTTGGTCATGCAGGGCGAAGTCATCCTCAGCATGCTACTCCGCAGTCTACTCAAGTCCTTGCCGATGCTGCTGGTGCAGATCGTCGCTGGTGGCATCCTCGAAGCGGACGAGCAGGCACCGAAGGACTCGAGCGACCTCTCGCCCTCCACGCAGGATCTCGTGACGCTGATGGCCGTCGTCATCTTCGCACTGCTTCTGGAGCTGGCGACGATCATGGCGATGACCATGATGGTCACCAAGAGCAACCCGTTCCGGTTCATGGCGCAGCTCTTCCCCGCGCAGCTCGTCGCGCTCGGTACATCGTCGTCCCTCGTGGCGCTGCCCACGACTGTGCGTAGCATCGCCGCCAGCAAACAGGTCTCGATGCCGCTCGCCCACTTCGTCTGCTCCACGGGCACCGTGCTCAACAAGAATGGCAGCGCGCTCTACCTGTCTGCCGCGAGCGTCTACATCCTCGTGACCAGCGGCTTCCGCGACGAGGCCATGAACGCGGGCAACCTCGTGCTCCTCACAGTCATGAGCGCACTACTCTCGTTCATCGTGCCACCCATGCCACGAGGCAATCTGGCGCTGATCGGCACGGTCCTCACCGGTGTGTTTGGCGTCCAAGACAGCATCGGCCTGGCGCGGATGGTGGCGTTCCTCACGACCATGGACTGGCTGCTCGACCCGTTCGTGACGGTGATCAACGTGACCATCAACTGTCTAGTCTCGCTCATTCTCGCTGTTCAGATGGACGAGACCTTCATCGAACACGGCATGTTCGAGGCCGTGTCCGATACCCAGGAAGAGGACAGCAACGACGGGTTCCCGCTGGACGAAAGCGACCAGCACATCCGGCCCCACGCATCGTCGCGAGGCACCAACCCGTACCAGCATCAGTCGCACTCTCGATCGCGCACCGACACGCATGGCAGTGGAACCATGCGCCCACCGATGGTTGCGCGCATGACGAGCGTCGGCGAGAGCGTCTGCTCTGCTTAGTTTGGTAGAATTCGTTAAGTATTAGCTCCGCGACCGAGGCAGTATTTATAGGAGGCATCTCCTCCCTCTCGATCTTGGTCGCGGCCGTGTAGTACCCTAATAGATGCCGCCAAGGCTTTCTCCGAAGTTGAAACTCCTCGTCATTACCATTTAGTTCGATCTCCAAGCCCTTCGGCTCGATGAAGCGCACGGAGACGCGTCGTGTGGTCGAGTATGATGCTGACGACGTCGAACTCCAGGACAGCTTCGATGGATCCAACACACTAGGGGGAGCCTACACGGGTAGCCTCACTCTCCCAGACTCGGCTCGAGAGTTTGCGACCAACAGCACCAACTCACTGCGAATGACCATGACGCCCACAACGCGCTTTCTCGAACAGCCTATATTGCTCGACATGGCCAAGGACAACACATCCACAGGAAGCAGTACGACGCTCCCTGGGGTTCGAGGACGAGACGGTGTGCTTCGCGGACAGTACGACCCCATCATGCACGACGAGTTGCTCCACATACACTATCGGTCGCCGCATATGGTTCGTGTGGCCATCGCGGGCATCGTCGGTATCGTCGCTGGCGCCATTCTCAACAGCTTCAATCTGCACTTTACGTGGCAAGTATGGATCGGGCTCTGCGGCTACATGTTTCTCCGGCTGCTTGAGTGTCTAGCGTTACCACTGATCTTTACATCTGTCACACTCGGTGTCGCGCAACTCGTACGGTCCTCCAAAGGAACGAGCATCATGATCCGCCTAGCACTGATGTTCGTCACCTCAGCCTTTCTCGCTTCTGGAATTGGTCTGCTCACGGGTTTTGCCATGTCGCCAACTTTTACCCACAAGTCAGCGCCGCCTGTTGCGCTACCAAGTGTCAAGGTCAAGATGCAGTGTCCGAACGAGATGTACATGACTCTAAGCCCGCATTTGTGCGACGGCAAACTCTTGAGGGATGCTAGGGAGTTCACCATCACCAACATCACGGGTGTCACGCTCAAGGAAGTCTACAACACCGACATCATCGAGCAAGACGTGGCATATTCAACGCAAATCGTCAATTTCTTCACAGCTGCGTTCCAGCAAAATATCACTGAGGCCTTTACGACGGCTTCGTACTTGGGGATCGTCATTTTCGCCATGTTCGTTGGCGCGGGTATCGTTGCATCCCAGGATTTCCCCGACATGTACGGCCAAACGAACCACCTGTACCATGTTCTCAAGCAGGTGGACGTCGTGCTTGAGTGGCTGCTCAACAAGCTAATCTTCTGGATCCCCATGGGCACCTTCGACGCCATGATGTTCACGATCATGACGGGCACACTCACGAACCACTCGTTCAAGGAATCTATGTACTTGCCTCTCGCACTTCTCGTGGCGCTGACTGTGAATTTCTTTCTCGTCGTCTGCGTCGCCTACTGGGCCCTTGTGCGCAAGAACCCATTCACCTTCTTCTGGTATCTCTTGCCGGCGCTCATCTACATGCTTGCAAGCCAACGATATATGGCCACGATCCCAATTATGATGCGCAGCATTGAAAATTCCAAGCAGGTCTCGCGCACACTTGCGCAGTTCTCCATCTCATTGGGAACGGCGCTCAGCATGTGTGGCCACGCGTGCTTCTTTTCCGTGTCGTGTGTCTTCATGGCCTACACAAGCGGACTCGAAAGCAATCTCACGCCTGGACGGGTCATCCTGCTTGTTATCATCTCCGCACTGAGCTCGTTTGGTTCACCGCAGGAGAACGGCGCGAGTCTCACGTGCGTCGCCACGATTTGGCGTACGGTATTTGGCTCAGCACCACCACCGGCGTTCGCCTTTGTTGTGTCCATGGAATGGCTCACTGTGCGCATGCGGCGCGTGCATAACATCACAGTTGTTGCCTTCATCGCACGAGTCATCGCAGAGCAGCTGGACGAACGACCGGAAGACGAGGAAGACAGAGACATGGTCGAGACCCAACGATCAAACGAGCTATCGCCGTTCTGAACGACCGGTTAAGTAGCGTCGACGCACTACAAACTCGATCAACACCCCAACCGAGATACCAGCGAGGTTGATCGTCCACCCAGCGGCCAAGTCTCAGGCCATTCGCCTAGATACACGTGCCAGACAGATACTTCGCTATTGTTCAAAATATTCTCGGGCATTAGACACCAAAATAGACATGGCCGTGTCCTGTAACGACAGCTACAAGTCGAAGCCCTCCAGCTTGCCGTGTCCTCTTTGAACGCAGTAGACAATCCTTCTTCAATACGCCAGCCAGACGATATGAAACGAATTAAGACACAGCGTGTTGTCGAGTTTGATGCGGATGAAGATGACAGCCAGTTGAACAGCTTTGACGCGACTAATACAAGCAGCACAGCCCTCCCAGATTCAGCTAGAGATCTCGATACGATTGGGCATGACTCGCTGGATATGGCAGTGACCCCAACAACTCGCTTTCTGGAGCAGCCAATTTTACTCGACGTTAAGGATGGGATGTCGCCAGGCAGCAGCAGGACATTGCCCGGGCACGTAGCATCGAGAGGGGCTAGACTTGGGGGTAATGGCAGTATTACCGATGCCCAGCGTTGTGCTCTCGTGCAAGATGAGCTGATCCGAGTCCAATACCGATCTCCAAATTTGATTCGCGTTGCAATCGCCGGGATGATTGGAGCCGTCGTTGGTGTCGTACTCAATAGTTTCAATCTCCACTTCAGATGGCAATGGTGGATTGGTTTGGTCGGTTGGTTGTACCTCCGCACCCTCGAGTGCCTTGCGCTGCCATTGATCTTCGCATCTGTGACGCTTTGCATCGCGCAGCTTGTGCGATCTTCGAAAGGAAGTATCATCATGATCCGACTAGCATTGATATTCATCGTTTCGACTTTCCTCGCCTCAGGAATTGGTCTACTAACAGGGTTTGCCATGTCGATTGTTTACTCACGCAAATCCGCGCCACCGGTCGAACTCCCGAGTGCGTCGGTTTTGCTTCAGTGCCCGAACGAACAATTCATGACTTTGAGCCCTAACATGTGCGACGGAAAACTGATGAATGATGCTGCCTTCCTAACAGTCACGAACATCACCGGTATCACGCTCGCCCCGTACATTGTCAATCAGAACGTTACATATTCGACGCAAATCGTTGATTTCTTCTCCACCGTCTTTCAACAGAATATCACGGAGGCGTTCACAAGCGGGTCATACCTGGGTATTGTCATTTTCGCAATTTTCATCGGTGCTGGAATGGTCGTGTCGCAAGACTACCCAGAAATTCACGAAAATTCGAACTACATGTACCATGTTCTGAAGCAAGTCGACGTCGTGGTCGAGTGGCTGCTGAACTACGTCGTCGTCTGGATCCCATTGGGCACGCTGGATGCCATGACCTTCACGGTCATGACGGGCACAGTCTTGAACAGTTCATTCAAAGAGTCGATATACCTCCCCGTCACCCTTCTCGTCGCTCTCGTTCTCAATTTCTTCCTTGTCATCTGCATCGGCTACTGGATTTTCGTACGCAAGAACCCATTCTCGTTCTTCTTTTACCTATTGCCCGCGCTCATTTACTTGATGGCGAGCGAGCGGACCGTGGCGACAATCCCAATAATGATGCGCAGCATCGAGCGATCAAAACAGGTCTCAAGAACGCTCGCGCAATTTACAGTCTCTCTTGGAACCGCGCTGAGTTTGTGTGGTACTGCTTGTTACTTCTCAGTTTCTTGCATGTACATGGCCTACACGAGCGGCCTTGAAAGTCAGCTCACGGCTGGACGTGTGTTCGTGCTCTTCATTGTATCGGCACTAAGTTCATTTGGTGTCCCTGAAGACAATGGCGCAACTCTCACCTACACGGCGACAATTTGGCACACAGTTTTCGGTTCGGTACCACCAAACTCTTTCACTTTTGTCGTCGGAGTTGAGTGGCTGATGTCGCGATTGCGTCGCCTTTACAACATCACAGTCGTTGTTTTCGTCGCGCGCGTGATCGCAGAGCAACTCGATGAAACGCCTGAAGATGAGGAAGACCGAGCGATGGCAAGCACTAATCGATCGAATGATGCCTTTTACTCCATCTAATACCGATGAGTGCATTTGAGTCTGGCAACAATGTTCACCGCAATCGCGACGAAGTCAATCTAGCAAGTCACAATCTCCGACCTCAATAATTGATTGAGGTCGGAGACAGCGCCAGAATACTATGCAGGGGTAGTCAGATAGAGTCTTTAGTTGCTCAAGACACGGTTCCTTCATAAATTTCACAAGGATGGCGACTTGTTACACAGAAACAGGGCCTCGGAAACAAAACGGCAGCTTCAGACAAAAGGTGAGAACGAAACTCCCGGCTCTCAGGCTTTCAGCTAGGAATAGTCGACCCGCCTCTTCAGTCTCGAGTGAACCACGAACGTAAGAAATGTGGGGTACCGACACCAGGCGCGTCGTCGAGTTGGGGGCCGATGATGAGAAGGTCGAAGATGATTTTGGGGGCCTACGCCAGCCTCCGTTGACGGTCATGAATGCGCATGCTATCATCAACAATAGCTCAACGCACATGGACATGACACCGACGACTCGTTTTCTGGAGCATCCTGTCTTGCTGGACATGGCAAAAGACGGGGTGTCCACAGGTAGTAGCACGACGCTCCCTCGGAGAACTGGCCAGGATACGGGTGAACATTCTGCTAGAGAAGTTCGCGCGAGATTTGGTCCTCTGTTACAAGACGAGTTGATCGAAATCAGGTATCGTTCTCCGCACCTGATTCGCATGGTATTCGCTGGAGTTCTGGGGCTTGTACTGGGCACCTTGTTCAACAGCTTCAATCTCCACTTCACGTGGCAGTGGTGGATCGGTTTGTTTGGCTGGCTGTATTTGCGCACATTAGAGTGTCTTGCACTGCCATTGATCTTCACGTCAGTCACGCTTTGCGTCGCCCAGCTCGTGCGATCCTCCAAAGGAACCAGCATCATGATCCGACTGGCATTAATGTTCATCGTTTCGGCTTTCCTTGCATCAGGAATTGGTCTGCTCACGGGCTTCGCGATGTCACCGATATTTACTCACAAGTCGGCCCCGTCGGTTGGGTTGCCCAGCGTCAAGATCAAGATGCAGTGTCCCAACGAGATGTACATGACTTCGAGTCCGAAACTGTGCGACGGTAAACTCATGAAAGATGCCGCCGAGTTTACCGTTACCAACATCACTGGCATTGCACTCCGGTACGCCTACATCAACAACATAGTGAATCAGGATGTAACCTATCCGACTCAGATCGTCGACTTTTTCTCCACGGTCTTCCAGCAAAACATCACCGAGGCCTTCACAACAGGATCATATTTGGGCATCATTGTTTTCGCGATATTCATTGGAGCAGGAAAAGCTGTCTCTCGAGAGCGCCATGCTGATGTCGACCAAGGCCCCGACATCCTGTATCACGTACTCAAGCAATTATACATCGTCACCGAGTGGATCCTCAACTACGTCATCATATTGATCCCCATGGGCACCTTGGACGGCATGACCTTCACCATCATGGCGGGAACAGTCCTCAACGACACCTTCAGACAGTCCATATTTTTGCCGATCGCACTATCCATCGCTCTGACCCTCAATTTCTTGCTCGTCGTCTGCGTTGGCTACTGGGCCTTTGTGCGCAAGAATCCCTTCACTTTCCTCTTCTACCTTCTCCCGGCATTGATTTACATGCTCGCTTGTCAGCGCACTGTGGCTACGATCCCCGTCATGATGCGTAGCATCGAGCGCTCCAAGCAAGTTTCGCGTACACTCGCGCAGTTCACTGTTTCACTTGGAACTGCGCTTAGTCTGTGTGGAACAGCTTGCTTTTTCACCGTCGCATGCATGTTCATGGTCTATACGAGTCATCTCGAGAGCGAACTCACAATTGGGCGAGTCATACTCCTTGTGGTGGTGTCGGCACTAAGCTCATTTGGCACGCCAGAAGACACTGGCGCCGGGCTCACGTACGTCGCGACAATCTGGCACACTGTGTTCGGCTCGGTACCACCAACGTCGTTCTCGTTTGTCGTCAGTATGGAGTGGCTGATGTCGCGCTTACGCCGCGTTTACAACGTCGTCGTTGTTGTCTTCATTGCGCGTGTGATCGCAGAGCAGCTGGACGAGACACC
This sequence comes from Pythium myriotylum, assembly GCA_023091665.1. Lineage (NCBI taxonomy): Eukaryota > Oomycota > Peronosporomycetes > Pythiales > Pythiaceae > Pythium > Pythium myriotylum. The sequence continues at coordinate 885,830 of JALJCQ010000014.1, forward strand.
TGAGGATGATCGCGATCGCGCCATAGAGGAAGAGATGATCGCGAATGGTTTGGCTCCACGAGCTGGATCGAACTCTATCTAGTGATACACCATTGATTAGCTTCAGTTACCACGACTTTCCTCTATAATTTACTGATCGCGTTGCATATATATTTATATATGCATCCCGATCAAAACCAGACGGAAAGCTTGCGAGCACCAATTCTCTTCATATCCATTGAGTTTGTTCCTGTCGATATCTATCAATCGACTGTCCTTCGTTTGCTCTACTCGCGCTGGGTGAACACCAGCAGCCCCATACCCCCCACGAGCACATACTTGAACATTGGATAGTCGTTGAGAAGGATCGTCAGCATCCCTGCGTAAGGCACCGACCTAGCAGTCCACGTCTCAGTCAACGGTGCAATCACCCATACAAGAGGAGAGGCCACGGTACTCACGCCCTTGCAATGCCCACGACGTCTTCGCGCTCGAGCCACATCTGTCCTTCAGCGTACAACCCACTAGGCACCGCAATCAGTCTCTGCGCCGTCAGGCTGGAGAGATAGTGAACGAATCTCACCGATCATCGATGTTGTTGTTGTCGCCCTTGGTCAGATACACCTCGTGCCCATCCGTCGCCCTGAGACCAGAAAACGCGTGAGCCCTTCCCACACGCAGCTTACTCCTCCCCACAAAGCTACAAACCGCTTGTGCTTCTCAAGCACGCGGTGCACGATCGGCACGTCGCGGCCCTTGACCTTGTACACGACGATGTCGCCAATATCCAGGTACGGTTTCTACGCAGACCGCTCTCACGTGAGCCTTCCTCGCGACTCGCCCCACTCGTCGACCGCCATACGCCACGCACCGTGTTGTCGAGATAGAGGATGTCGCCGCGCTGGAAGGCCGGCTCCATGCTGCCGCTGAGCACGACGACGACGGGCGACTCGCTCTCCGTGTAGAGCATGAGCCCCTTCCAGAGCATGAGCGCCGTGAGCATCACCATCGCCAGGTTCAGCGCCTGGTGCGAGAGCTGGCGCTTGTTCTTCCAGATGCGCTTGGCCTCGTCCACTTGCTGCCGCACGAGATCCATCCTTGTCGTCCGTAGCTCTTCACGAGTGATGAGGTGGCACGAGCCCAGGAAGCGAACCAGAATGCGTTAGAGTGCAACGTTCTTAACTGTTGTAAAATGTAGCCATCTCTAAACGACACTAGGTTGCTCCGCCTCCTTGGCGTCGGTCTGCTCGACGCCAAGCTCTGCCTGCTCAGCGAGTCGCTGTGCTGCCTTGAGCACGGCATCTTCCTCGTCCTCCATCTCCTCACGCTCGGCCTGCTCGGCGCTCGCGCTCTTGGGTAGGAAGGCCTCGCCCGGGCAGATCTTCTCGAAGATGGCGCGTGCATTCACGCTCGAGCTCTCCAAGTGGATCTCCAGCGGATTCAGCGCGAACGCTTCTTGACCGAACGCTGTCTCGCTGATCCAAAGGTTGGACGGCAATCCATCGGGCGCCACGTACTCAGCACGCTTCGTCACGTTGCTGTACGGGAACAAGTAGTGGTCCATCGCGAATACGGCCTGCCACAGAATCGACGCTTTCCACTTGTCCTCCTCAGCGACAGAGCTATCTCCGTCTTGAGAAGTCGGAGGGTTCTTCTTTGCTTTTTCTGCCTCTGCGCTGGTCAGGAGCATCTTGATTACAGCCTCCATGAGCTCGCGTTGCTTGGTCGTGTCATCGTGCCACTCAGTCGGAAGTGGCGTTGTGATTTGGATGAGGTACTGATCCTTGGGGCAAATGTACGCGCCGTGGTCGAGCTGAATAACTTGCACCACGAACGGGTTCTGTAGAGTTGCGTCGTTAGGTGGAATCACGACCATAAACCGGTTCATCGCGTCACGTAGTGACGAGTTCAGAAGGAACACCCCGCGAAGGACCCGGCTCGACGACAACTGGGTGGCGAGCTCGGTCGAGAACGCCTTGAGATAACTTGCGTTCGCGATCACATGCTTTGCCTTGATGAGAGCATGTCCCTTGTCGCCATTTTCGCCGAGCGAACACCGGATTCCTAGGACCGTTTTGGATTCGTCGTCGAGAACGAAGCTATCGACCGGTGCGCGCAGCACGTAAATGCCGCCGTACACCGCGCACAGCCGACAGAAACTCTGTGTGATCTCGCCGACGCCGTACAGCGGAACGAGAAAGGCGTTCCCTGTGAATCTCCCGATCGATGCCACGTAGCGGTATACTGCGGCAAGACCCTCGCGAGCTGACATTTGCCGAGCATGGCTGTCACTCTGCGAGTCGACCGGAAAGCTTGCAAGCGCCACACAATACACTACAACCTGCTGCAGCTTCGGTGAGAGTTTGAAATGCTTGCTGAGCAGGTCTTGGAACGCGCCGTCGAGATACGAGTCGATGTCGCTCCCTTCGGCAGCCTCAACTTGGTTCACCTTGTTCTGCGGTCGCTTGAGGGACCGCCCGAGCGCGAGCTCACGCTCATTCTTACTCTTGACATCCTCGCCAAGAATATGGGTCTCCCCGTAGTCGGCGACGAACTGCAGGAACTTCATGAGCATGCGCTTCTCGACCATGCCCAACAACTTGCTAGCGAACACATCCTTCTTGGAACACGGAACTTCCCAAACCGCATCGGCAGTCGCACCTTTGGCCTCATCGACATGGATGTATGTGCGCTCGATGGCTGCAAACTCCAGGTACCTGCCAACGCCTGACTCAATCAGCAGCTGCACGATCTCCTCGCTCGACAGCACGAGTCGTGGGTTGACATCGATACTAAACTGGTTCGACTTGCGCACGATCTCGTTCTGCTCGTCCTCTGACACGTGGAACTTCTCGTCAACCAGATAGCAATTCGCGCCGGCATCCATCGCGACCAGTCGCGCATGCGGCGGCAGCTCGAGCGGCGCCGGCGTCGGCGTCGGCGTCGGCGCGTCGTCATTCTCGTCCGTGAAGCTGCGCGGCGCGATCGCTTCGTTCTTCGTCCATCGGCGGAACTGCTCGAGCGGGAACGACGCGTAGTTGCTGCCGTAGTAGTCGTTCTGCGCACGTGAGCCAGCCAGGCGTCAGCCGACCGCGCCGCGCTGCGCCGACGAGCACTCGCGTACCTGGTCGAGGTGGAGCACTTTCTTGCCCACGCGCGCGAGCGCCCTAGAAGAGCAGCCGACTCAGTCGCCGGCACACGGAGAGCGCTCGACGGCAAGCCACGCACCCTGCGAGGATGGCCTCGGCCATGCCCGTGCCCACGATCACGGCGTCGTACTCGGTCTCCAGCAGCGTCGCGTCCATCTTGTCGATCTTGTTCTTTGTCTGCATGGAGAGGGTTGAAACGAGGCGAGTGCCAAAAGTGGGTGAGTAATGAGAACAGGAGAAGGTGAGTCCACAAAACTATTCCGCATGAACCAATAATCGAGTCTTCGGCAGGCATGGTTTGGACATGTGGTTCGATTGGACCACCCTGCCGTGCTCAGCAAAAGCCGGCTGCAGTGCATATTGCAGTTGACGTTGACCTTGAATAGGAATCAAGTTGTCGTCATGGGCAGAGAAGAGAAGGCCCTATGGAGACATAGGACATTGGAACAGGGCCGCGTCTAAAGAGAAATAATACACAGCTCACTTTCGATTTCACCAACGACAACAACAGTCCAGTCAACAGCCTTGTGATATATGCGATCGCAAAGATGAAGTAAGACCCCGCACCAAGCCGCCGACGTCACCATGAGCCAAGAAGCCGAAGAAGGGACGCTCTCGAAGATCAAGCGGAACGGCTTGGTCGCCAAGAAGAAAATGCCGGTGTTCTATCACGGCGGGTGGCGCACTATCTTGCTGTGGATCCTGAAGCTGCTGAACCACACACAATTCACCGGCTGTACCCTCAATGCCCTTATGGATTTCATCGAGCACGTGCAGCTACTCCTCAAAGGCAAAGACCTGCGCTTCTTCAACGAAATTGCGATGGACCCGTAGATCCTTTGCGCTGCGGCAGTCGTGGTCACCCTATGAACGCTCACACCGTACCACTGCCCGCCAGGCATTCGTCAGTGTGGTAGAGAGGGTCGGCACAAATCACAGCACAGCGACTGCTCGTGATCGCTGACCTCTCAGCAACAGGCCTTCAGATTCTTGGAGCTGGGTGGTAACCACTGGTGTTACACCCCACGTAAAGTCACTGTGGGGATGAACCGTGGGTTGATATCTGCCGCCGAAAGTTGGGGAGGGAGTCAGAGGGTCGTGAAGCATGTAGCGGTCCACGTGACCACTACACAGCACTTCGCTTGGAGGAAGCGAGAGCAGCCGCTCCGAGTCGACCGCTGTCGACGAGCGCCAAAGGCTTGGCAAAAGGCGAACTCCCGTATATTAATCCTCTCTGAGGATTAACCCTTGAGTCCTATATCCCCGGGTAAATAAACCGGGATATTACCTACTGAAATCTGATAAACCTAAGTCACCACTTAGGGTAACTTTCCCCTAAGTGGAACACCCTAATTATGTAATCACACTACCTATGTAACTGCAAGTATAACCTGTGTACCCCGCCTCACCACCCCTCACCCAAAATAGGAGACCGGGGGTATAGTGGGGAGGTCACGGTACGAAGAGAGAAAGCGAGAAAAGGAGCAAGCAAGAGAGGGAGAAGAAGGGAAAACCGAGAGAAGCGTCAAGACGAGAGCGCGCCGCCCGCGCACGGAGATTTCCGAAGGCCGTCCGCAGGCAGCACAGTAGCGCGGAGCGCCGCGAGCAGCACAACACAAGCTGCGACAAGGGGCGCATGTCCACACCAAGAGCCGTAGCGGCCGCTGCTGACCCCGGCCCCAACGACGACGAAGGCCAGCCGATGAACTCACCGCCTCCGGTGGAGACACCGCCACGCCCGCGCGACAACGCGCTTGAAGACGTCGAGGAAGGCGAAGTTCGCGGGCGTGCCGACGCGAAGACGATGACGCCCCGCGAGTATCGCGAGCGGAAGACCGCCCCACCGACCCACGACGAAGAGAAGCCGCGCGAACCGACGCCGCAAGCTCAAGACGAGTGGACGCTCGCGCGCGAGGCGCGCCTGCGGGAGCAGCGCCTGCTGATGGCTCAGCCAAAGGTCACGCACCGTGACATCCGCGATGGCGCATTCGACAGTCCAGGTTGACGGCGCCCAGCACCTGCGACTCGCCAGGACTCACCCGTCCACGTCGCCGACAGGGTGAGCACCTACGACTTCGGCTCCCTGTACGATTGGCGAAGCCCTCGCCGAGCGGCACATGTCGCGAGCGACCTTCAACCAGTGGCGCTACCACCAGCGTGGGCCGATCTTCGGCGTGCCGATTATCGTCGAGCCCGGCCGTTCACCGGACGAGTTCAACACTCTGTTCTGGAGGTCGGTCGAGCTCACGAAACGTGTCGATGTGGCACGGATGTGTAGTTGTACGTCCACAACAGAGTCACTGCTGACGTTGAAGCTGCGCTTCTGACCCATCCTGTGGGGACCGCTCAAGGTCAACCTTCTCGAGACTCTTCTCACCGCGCGGCAGATGCCGCTATTGGAACCACTCGGGGTGGTTCTGCTCGTGCTCGCGGAGCAAGTTTTGATGTAGCGGGACCGGTTCCTCGCGGACTTTCCCGGAATTCCCCATCTCTGTGGGACCGGGAACTGTCAAGAACCACTGTGGTTTCTTAGGATAGGTCTAAAATTGTGTACTACACACTAATTGGGTATTTATACCCAGTTTCCGGTTGTGCCAGACTGATACTGTAGTACCGGGAAACGCGGTACCTGACTCTACTGGCGAATATTACCAGCCAGTTAGAGATTTCAGGGAAGTGTCTGGTATATTACCGGTTCTAGCGGAAAATTACCGTTAGTTTCGTGTGTGCCATTAGCCGTCCGTACTGGTCCGCGAACCCATTGGAATCTGATTCGCACCCGCCGGTACCTCCTCGATTCTGGTTTAGTAAAGAGTTTCTCCCGGTTATAAGAGGGACGGGACAACCGGCCCACCCTCCGTAATAGACTTCCCCTTTTGCCTTGTCAGCTCCAAGTCTTCGGGCCTTCATCGGCGGCCACCTCGACATCCCGGTTCTCTAAGGTACTGGCTGTGTGTTGGAGTGCTCTGGCGGTGTGTACTGCGTGTGTGTGCGTTGCCTTGTGAGTCGTGGAGCCGGTCAAGTGACTGGGTGAAGCGGTTTCCTGGTTCGATAACCTAAGGGAAGTGGCTCAGGCCACGGACTGAGGGTTTTTATAGTGTGGTGGTGAGCTGTATTAACTGGGAAACCCGGTAATACATTCTATTGTATCTGTCTTTCTTGCGTTTGCTCCGGTCTGGGACCGGTTGCTTGGACTGGTTGATCGCTCCGGCCGTCACAGTCCCCCCTTTTCGCTTGCATTTCCATAGTATCTGAAGGTTCTGGCAACCGGTTTGCCTACCAAATCAGACAGCATCGGGTAGCGGGTCATTTCCTCTATTACCCAGTTTTAGAAGAACCGTCAAAGGGTACACAACGTGAGGTGCTAGCCGGGTGAGCATTCTATCTCGCTTGCGCTAGTCATCTTTGGATATCTGCGTGGAGAAAGCTTTGCCCACCTTCTGCGATCGCTTTTTGCCTGCTATTGCAACCGGGTTAGTCTGTCGTGACTGAACCGGAATCGCAGCAGCAGCAGAGCGTGAGCAGCTAAGTTTGGCAAGTGTTTCCCGGCTCCTAGTGTGATGAAGTGCGCTACCCCTTCGCTGGTTGGAGCCGGGTGGATTGTCAAAAACGTACGACCGCTACATCACAACTGGTGCGTATGCCAGGAGCTGGTAAAGGTCACGTGAGTGCATCCGCCATGAGTACGTCTGATCCTAAGCCGGCGTCTGAAGCTGAAGATCCACGGAGCAAGGCAGGCGCCGAGGGCGCCGAACGCCGGCGTGAAGCCGGCAACCGAGGTCGGTCCGCAACCGACCTCTTGAGTCGCTTGACCATGTTCAGCGACGACGAGGAAAAAGAAGAAGAAGAGAAGAAACCGGCACGCGATGATGAAGAAAGCTTCCATTCGGTTAGCGACGGCGAGCGTGTCAACGAGCCGGGAAGGGCGCGAGTGCTCGGTCTGAGAAGGCTGGCGACAGACCTCCCTTGAGGAAGTCGTCATCAAAGCCGGAGGCCGGTGGTGCTCGAGGTCGAGAACCGGGGCGATACCGTGCAGGGACGCCAGACACGGCGAGCGAGTCCGGTGTGAAGTCCAAGGGGCGCAGCTCTAAGCGCACGTCGAAGTCGCAATCCGGCACCAAGTCGTCTTCCAGAGCCGTTCGGAAGGACCCCGTGACTCCATGCAACGCACCCGCTGCGGCGTTAACCAACGCTGAGCGCTTCGAAATGCGCAGTCTCGTTGACCACTGGGTCCAAGCCGGCCGTGGGCGCCAGTCTCCTAACCCGGTCGGCCGAGCTGTGAGCACGCCGTCGGAGCTGGTCCCGCTCGCTCAAGATGTGATGGAGAAGTGTCATGAACCGGTGTCATGGTTGACCGAATTCGGCGTGGCTCACGAGGGAACTTCCGCTGGTGTCCGTATGGACTTGTTCAAGTTGGTCGACCGACCTCTCGACATGGTTGAGAGGATTGCGGTGTTTCAGTCGGCTCTCTGGCAGACTGGTTATTCGTTCATGAACCTTGTGCCATCCGCTCAAGCCGGCTCATCACTTCGTCTAGTCGGCCTGCTCGACGTTGAAGTTGAATCAGAAATCAGCTACTTCTACACGACGAGACGGAAGCGTGGATCGATCACCGGTTGCGCAGCGCGTCCAGCCAAGTGGCTCGATCTCAAGCAGAGCCCGCTCTACGTGCGGTGCGTATCACCGCAGAGCCAGGATCTCCGTCCACGCAACTGGTAAGCCGCTCCGAAGATGCCTCTGATGCATCCGGTCACTCGCCGATTCTGCAGTCGACGCGACTGAGCTCGCCCGACCATCGCCGCGACTGGGCACGCCGTGCACAACCAGTCGAACAGGGGCGTCAGGTGGTCCCACCGTCGATCCCGGTCTCGCCTCGCAGGTGGTGCATCAGCATCAACCGCCTTCGTGCTACGAGGATTCGATGTTGTCGGCAAGTGCAGCCGGGGTTCGTGGACAGGTTCAAGCCGGCAGAGTTCCGCCAGCAATGCCTCCAGTCGGGTTTGCTCAGGCTCCGCAACCGGGCACGACGCGTCTGGAACAACCGGGCAATCTCCATTACGCTGCTGGAAGTCAGTTGCATGCTCCGCTTGTGGTTCAGAGCCGGCCATTCATCTCGCCCGACGCTGTCGAACCGTTCGACGGATCCGGCTCACCCAGCGAGCGTCGCAAGTGGTTGGAGCGCTTGGTCTACGTGTTCAGCTACTACTCTGACGAAGAGAAGTGCAAGTACTTCGGGATGTTCGTGAAGGGAGCCGGCGAACACTGGTTCGACCAGCTCGAACGACCAGTGCGTTACAACTGGGGCGAGTTGCTCGACGCGTTCCGAGCCGAGTTCTGCGAGTCGCGTGACTCACCGGCCGAGCGTTACTACAACGCTAAGCAGAAGCGTCATGAGTCGCCGCGCGATTATCTGTGGCGCTACAATGCTCTGGCCAAGAAGGCACGCGTCCGACTTGTGAGCCCAGACGACCTGCGACCACATGTGAACCGGTTCATCCGTACGCTCTCCGACTCCGATACTCGGCATGCGCTAGCCGGCAGGTCATTCAGTACGCTGAAGAAGCTCGACCAGATGCTGCTGGACCTCGAGGACCAGTCGGCTCAGCCGGCGTATCCGGCATCTCGTCCGCGAGCCAGGTCCGAGGAGCATAACCAAGCGTCGAACCGGCAGTCTGCTCGTGTGTACTACACGTACGACGACGATGAAGACCACGAGTTGGCTTCGCGAGCCAGGCAGCGCCCGATGGTCCGCTTCGAAGATCCACCGGATGATGAGTGCAGCGAGGAGTGGCACGACCGAGCTGAACCGGTCTTCCAAGCCGTTGTCGACTGGTCTCGCGACCGTGGTCGACCTTCTCAGTCTTCTTCCGACTGGCGTTCTAGCCGGTCATCCTCACCCAGGCCAGGTCCCCGTGACCCAAGTCCAGGCCGTGACGACTCCAAGTGCTATGAGTACGGTGGTACCGGTCACTGGGCCTGTGATTGCCCAAACCGTACCCCGTGCACGCTCTGCAAGCAACTGGGCAATTCGGCAGACAACTGCTGGAAGCAGTGCCCTGCTTGCCAGAAGGTTCATGCTCAAGGCCAGTGTGAAGTCACACGAGCTCTGGAAGGCCTCAAGTCCTGGTCGAAATCTGCTGAGAACCAGTCCGCAGTTGGCACCATGCCGGCGGCGGTTCTGCAGTATTTAAACTAGGCAGCTCGCTGGAGGTTCAAGCGCCTCCAGTACGCGCCGAGCTTAAAGCTCAAGAAAAACCCGGTCAAGTGTTGCAAGTTTGTGCATTCGTTGGAGTAGCCGATAACTCCGATAATACATTTCCAAGTTTGCATGAAGACAGTGATGCAAGTTCACTGCTTGCAGAACAAGATTTGAATCGGGAAGGCACCGAAGGTCGTCCATCATTCAAGTTGAAGCCAGGAGAACGTCGTGGCTGGTGGTCGAACCAGCTCGAACCGCCTCGAGGAACCGGAATCGCGATGGTTCACGGTGCTATCTGTGATCACCGGGTGAAGATAGTGCTTGACTCCGGAGCGTCTACCAGCATGATCAGTCTCGACTTAGCCCGTCGACTTGGCCTCAAGCTCAACTTCACGAGCCGGCTAAAGGTCCAAGGAATCGGTGGCATCACTACCTATGTCACCGCCCGGACGACTGTGAGGATCACGCTTGGTGCCAGTGTCGTCTACTACATGGACATCGGGTGCGCCAACATTGGCGCCGACTTGGATGTCCTGCTCGGAATGGACTTCATGGTCCCGGCTGGAGTCCGACTTCTGACGGGTGAAGGTACCGTGCGTCTTCCCGACGAAGAGTGTGTGCCCCTCGTCTCAACCGGATGTCGACCGCGGCGACCGACGAAGATACCGGTCCACTCGGCTGACGACCTCTATGCCGCCCCGGGTATGTCCGCTGTGGTCTCCATCCACTATGGTCGACACCTTGCCGCGTCGCTAGATGCCTGGCTGTGTCGTGGACCCGGTTGGGTGACCATTCTGTTGTCTACTGATGGTGTCCCAACCGGGGTTCGACTGGTGAATATCACCCAGAGACCGATCACCGTGTTGCAGGTGTTCTCGCATGAAGGGTCTGACCAGATCGTGCTGGACGAACTCCGTGACCAGCTCACGATGCTGCCCGAGCTCGACGCGAACCCGTCCGAGCCGGACATGAAGACAGCCGACGTCGGGATACCGGACGACGAGCCAGAATCGGAACGCTCCCGACTGGTCGACATGCTCTCGGCTGTGCTGGCGTGTGGTATAGCGCCCCGACTCCGCGGGCATGAGTTTCTGCAAGCGCTAGGTGACCAGTCATGCGAAGGTGTCCATGACCAAGTCCCAAGGAAGTGATCAGTCTGGCGTACCCTTAGTACCAAAGTCAAGACGAAGTGAACAGTCTGGCGCCCAAGTCAAGATCCCGTATTCCAGATCCGGTCGTACAAGTTATCGTATTTCTCTTTATTTAGAAACCTCACATAAAAACAGTAGGAGTAGGAACCTTATATTTGACAGATTTCAGTAGGTAGGAACGGGTGCTTGCCACCCAATAACCCACGGAAAAGGGGCGATTCTCCGCCGCTAATTCCGTGGGAGTCAGTCCACAATTTTTCCTCCTTCTCGCAGAAGCCCCCTGATTCTCCCCTCAACAGTAGCCCGTCAGTATCTCGAGGAAGTTACTAAGAGTGTCGAAGTGATCAGTCTGGTCGATCGACCGCCTATTTTGGGTACTGTCGCGATCCGAAGTGATCAGTCTGGCCGAGGGCCGGGTGGTTTTGCCTGCGCTTCCTGCCAAGTTCCCCGTAGGAGTTCTCCAAGAGCTCCATCGTCTCCAAGCCGTTCCTTCTCGCTGCCTCTAGACTTGTGAGGGTCTAGTTGTAGTGTCGTGTCAGAGTTCCGGGTCTCCGCTTCAAAGAAGTTGTGATATCCGGGTCTGAAGCGAGTGTTCGAAGCACGCAAGATCCACCCCTTTCCTGAGAATATTGTTGCCGTCGGTGACTCAAGAGCGAGCCTACGTACGCCAGGTGCCCGTTTTTGATTCTGCCACACGACAGGCGCGTCACTCGACAGGTTTCCTCGCGTCAAGCAACGCGGTGCCCTCTCCGGCTCGCGGTGTCGTGTGCGACATCGAGGTCGAGCTGGGTACGGTACCGATAGCAGAGAAGCTTAGGCGCATCAAGGTCGAGTACCTGACCCAGGTATACGAGCTGCTCAAGGTACTCCTGGAAGCCAAGGTCATCGAGTATTCGGACTCGCAGTGGGCCAGTCCCATTGTGATCGGTTACATCATGAGTGAAGCGATGAGTGATACCTCGGCTCCTGCGGTGGCCGAAGTGTAACGGTCCACGACCGTACACAGCACCTGCGCTTGAGGAAGCGTGAGCAGCCGCTCCGAGTCGACCCCTGTCGACGAGCGCCAAGGACTTGGCAAAAGGCGAACTGATTGTATTCAGATTATTCCCCTGGGGAATAATCCCCCTATACCTGATATCCCTCGTATCTAATACCCAGGGATATCACCTACTGAATCTAATAAAAGAGAGTCACTACTTAGGGTAACCTTTCCCCTAAGTGGACCACACACATTATGTACCTACACAACCTAACCTACTTGTGTAACCTTGTACCCCGTTACACCCCCCCCCCCCCCCCCCCCCCCCCCCAAAAAAAATGAGGAACACCCTTGTCCCTACTTTAGGAACAGCCGTGTCCTAGAAAAGGAACACGAGCCTATTCCAGTACGGAATTTCCGAGGACCCACACGGAAATGGGTACAGACTCATGGCGACCATGAGCGCGAAGTCGCGTGTCGATTTTTCGACAACGACTGATCGAGAGCCGCAGCGGCTTGGCGCAACACCTCGCTGCGTCATGAGACGCATGCAGACGTGCGCGCGGTCGCCAGCGACCACTGGATCATGACGATCCCCCAAAACTGGGCCATTTTGCCGTCTGACGGCGGCAAGCCAAAATGGCATGGTCAGACGACCATTGCGAGGCGAGAAGAGCTCGCGGCAAGCCCAAACTTGGCACACACACACTCAGTGCGATGGGTTCTTGCCTTGTGCAAGCGTACAGACCTGTACGATGCGAACTCGCAAACTTCTTCTCTTGACGGTGCCCAGAATTGGGTCCAGTCCAATACTGGAGACTGTGGTCGGTGGGTGTCCACCGCGAGTACTACCAAGTACTCAAGAGGCTGGCTAGCCTCATCCAGCGACTCAACTGAGTGCGTGGAGTGCGGGGATACCCGTGGCAGTCGAACAACGACGTTGCCGGACAACTTCGTGTTGTCGGCCACACGCTCGGGCGTGATGGCTACACCGCAGAGAACTGCTCGGTGTAGCAACACCAAACTGAGCCAGCCACTCTGGCTTGGTGCGAGCGTTATCCAACGCAACCGATGAGGTCGGTGGACGTTGTCGAAGCTTCGACTGCGCCGAACGCGGCGTTCTCGCCATCTTCATGGCCTTCTGCTTGGGTCTTGTACCCATGTCTATAATAGACAGGGACAGTCGACTTGACTGAGACGGACCTTCCGTGTGCTCCACTGAGCGTCTTCCTTGAGGAACTTGAGACACTTCTCATCTTGATGGAGGTGGTCGGTCCCACCTACTGGAACCATCCAGGATGATCATGTTCGCATGCGCGAACAAGATCAGAGCAATCTTGCCTGAGAATATTCTCATCAACCCAGGAGCTCTGGTTGCTTGGATATCCAAGCCACTTAACCAAGAGCTGGCGGACGCCATTGTGCACACGCACACTGTCGAGAGACTCGACGTGATAATGGCGTTCGCCATTCCTGTCGATCACAAGCAAAGGAGCGCGCACCGGTCGCAGCGCTTTCCTTCTGGTCTTGACACCAGTGTCGGGGACCCGACGTGCTCCTTCGGGTTCAGCAAACGTAACCCGACGTCGTATCGACGACGCTGCGGTCGCATTTGACGACCATGTCGAACTTCGACGGGCTTGAGCAAGCCGTGCAGAGCGTCTTGGCGCTTCGCTGTGTGGGTGAACCACGCCACTTGCAGAACCCTGCACTGCGAGAGAGTCGCTGGAGGAACCATCCGTGACTGGCACGTTCTCGTGCGCAACTGTGGGTGGTTGCATATCGGCGGCAACTCCGCTTGGAATTGTTTCCGACGACTCTTCGTCTGATGCATCTCCATCGGGGCGGAGATATGGCTTGAGCAAGCCGACGTAGAACGTCGGGTGCGTCTGCAACCATGTTGGCAGATCGACCCTGTAGGAGTTTCCACTCCGCTTCAACACCTTGAACGGGCCGATATATCTCGGCAGCAGCTTTGAGCTGCCCAAGCTGGACACAGCATTCTGAGACAGGTTCTTCGTGCTGACAAGCACATAGCCGCCTGGCTTGAACACGTGCGTGTTCTTCCGACCGTGTTTGTCGGCTTGTTCCTTCTGAACATCATGGGCAGCTGCCATCGCGTCACGTACGCGGGTGATGACGTTCACACGTGTCGACAAGAACTCGTCGATCTTGCGGCGCTCCGCCGACTTGGAAACACCTTCCAACTGGGAGGCAAGTAATTGCCGAGCCCCTCCCTCACCAGACTGGGCACTGCCCATGAGACAGAGCGGCAGCGCTGGGTGTCTCAACCCGTTCACGTAGAACGGCGACAGACCTGTCGAGGCATGAACAGAGTTGTTCATGGCGAACTCCACCATGGGGAGGTGGTCGCACCACGAGAGTGGGTCACTCGCACAATACGAGCGGAGGATATCCTCGACGACGCGGTTGGCGCGCTCGGTCTGACCATCGGTCTCCGGGTGGTCCGTCGTCGACATGTCGAGCCTGGAGCCCAGGATTTGGAAGAGACCTTCCCAGAAATCACCAGTGAACCTGGGATCCCGATCCGATACGATTGAGTCGGGGAGACCGTGTAGTCGAAACACGGTGTCGACGAAAAGTCGAGCACAGTCGAGATGTGTGTAGGTATCCGAAACCGGAACAAGATGCACCATCTTGGACAAACGGTCAACAAAGACCAGCACACCATTGTGCCCAGCGGACGTCTTTGGCATGCCAAAGAAGAAGTCCATGCTCACTGAGCGCCAGCAGTCGCTGGGGACAGGCAAGCTCTGAAGCGGAGCCTGAGAGTGTGCACTTGGCTTCACTCGTTGACAGACGTCACACGTGCGGACATACCGCGACACCCACTTGTACATCTTGGGCCACCAAAACCTTGGGCTGAGAAGCGCGTACGTCTTCTCACGGCCAAGATGGCCAGCACCGGGTGCGTCGTGGGCACCATGCGCGATCACATATCGCAGGTCGTCGTCTGCAGGAACGACAACGCGAGCTTCTTCGCTGTTCGAGACCTGATATTTCAGGAGGCCGTCTTCGAACGTGTACCGATGGAGTCGGGCTCGAACACGAGGCGAGAGAGACTTCTCCGAGTCGGATGACTTGAGAGCACGAATGGTCTCCGCACATTGTGCGTCGCCTGCGTAGGCGTCACGAATCAAGTCGTAAACATCAGAAGCAACTGATGTGAGATGGTTCATCTCGTAGCCGGGACGCCGAGAGAGTACGTCCGCCAGCACGTTGAGCCGACCCGGCTTGTACTCAACAGTAAAGTTGTATTCTGAAAAGAATGACAACCAGCGAGCCATTCGCGGCGACAAGTGCGGGGACTGTGTCGCTGTGCGTAGAGACGCATGGTTTGTGTAGACCACGAACGGCAACGCGCCGAGAAGGTGAACGCGGAATTTCACCAGGGCGTACTTCATCGCCAACAACTCCTTGTCGTGAACTGGATAGTTCTTCTCGGCCGCTTGGAGCTGGCGAGACTGATACGAGATGACTCTCTCGTGTCCATCGTGGTCCTTCTGCAAAAGTCCACAGCCGATCGCATAATCGGAGGCGTCGCAGACGACGCTATACGGAGCGGAGTCATCCGGCAACGCCAGGATCGGCGCTTGGAGGAGACTCTCCTTGATCCTTTGGAAGGCAGCTTCCGTGTCGTGAGACCACGACCACTCAACGTCATTCTTGAGCAGCTGAGTCGGCGGCCGAGCCATCTCGGCGCAGTTCTTCGTGAACCTGTGCAAGTAGTCGGCGAGACCCAACCACTTGCGTAGGTCCTTCACGGACCGTGGCGATGGCCACTCGGCGATTGCCTTCACCTTCTCGGGATCTGTCCGAACACCGTCGACCCCGACGAAACACCCAAGCACTGGGATCTCTTCGGCACCGAAGTTACACTTATCCAAGTTGGCATAGAGCTTATGCTCCTCGAGGCATTCGAGAACCTGGCGGAGGTGATCCTCATGGAGCGCATCCAAATCACGACCGGGCTCCGGGTTCGTGTGGACGTAGATGTCGTCGAAGTACGTCTGCGCGAACACTCGCAGGGGACGGAACAAATAGGTCACCAAGCGATTGAACGTCGCTGGGGCGTTAGACAGCCCCTGTGGCATCACGAGCCACTCCCAAGCATGCCGCTCGGCGTACTAACGGCTGTCTTGGGGATGTCCCCACGCTCCATGAGCACTTGGTATTAACCGTCGACCAAGTCGAGAGAACTGAACTTCTTTGCGCCGGACATCCGGTGGATGATCACATCCTTCCGAGGGATCAGAGTGGACGCAGGAATCGTTTGTGCGTTGAACTTGTTGTACGTGTGGACGATCATCCACTTGCTATTTGGCTTTGGCTTGCGCACACAGAACGTTGGAGCGCTGTGCGGCGAGACGCTCTCGCGCACCAGGCCAGCCTTGGCTTTCTTAGCAAAGAATTCATCAATGAAGTCCGATTGTTCGGCCGGCAGAGCCCACTGGCAAACCGTCGCATAGCTCGAGCCAGGCTTGAGCTTGATCTCGTGGCGAACGCCTCGATCAGGGGGCAGCCCCGCTGGCGGGTTTTTGCTGAGGCAAGTCTCCGCAAACCGCTTGACCAGCGGTTAGAACCGATCTTTCGGATTCTTGAGGATGGCTGAACCACGACGAGCGTCAAACTTCTGACGAAACTCAACGAGGACATCTTCGTCAATCACCGTCGAGGTATTGAGTTGAGTGAGGTCTCGCTCAGATCGGAGGATCACAACCTCAGCGATCTCACCAGCCTTGAGCTCCCGGACGAAATCGTCGTCCATAGGGAGTTCCTCCAAGCTAGTCAGTTCGGAGAACTCTGGCAACGGTGCCATATCGACCGTAGATGGGTCGATTGACGATCCCGTCGTCACATCAACGATGTGTACGTCATACGATGCGCTCGTGAGCGGGAACTGCTCAGCCATGGGCTCGGGCGTTTCCGAGTGGCGTGAAGGCGGCTCGACCGCACGCAGGCACGCAGCAGGGGACATGTACCCGAAGCATCTTCCATGCTGGTACTCGGAGGGGGCGGAGACAACTCGACGCCCTCTTCTACGCCGTACTTCACGGCAGATGGCACGACCGTCTCCGGGACACCCGAGGTGTCCATGGCGTTCACTGCACCAATGAAGTAGGCACTTCGATCTTCCTTGATGGGGCTCATCAGCCGGCGGACGAAGGAGGGCTCATGACGCTCCTGAGCTTCGTTCCTGCCGGGAGACGTGCTCCCAATCGACTTGGTCATCCAGTCGATCCACGGCTCGTGGCGCTCGAGCCACGGCATTCCGAGGATGAGGTCAAAGCTCTCATCCATGTCGAGCACTGTAAAGCGCTCCACTGAGGCGAAATCGACACGTTCCTGTCGCAAGACGCACAGAGACTCTTCCGAGATCTCGCTCACAAGCTTGAGCAAACAGAGAAGGATTTTCAGCAATACTTTGCTTGTGACCGTAATTGCGCGTCGCACCAGAGTATATTAAGACCTTAAAGGAACGTGCGAATCCTTTTACTTGAGCAGTGACGACGATGAGTTCGCCACTGACGCGTTGTTTGTCAGCTGCAGAGAAGAGATCTTCTCTAGGAGGTCGCCCGCCCCGCGGTGATGTCGTGTTCGACCTCGCGGAGCGAGGGGTGATCGCCCCAGCAGACTGCCCCGCGTCTACTGGGAATTGTCGTTTCCCTGAGACGCGGAGGTGGGTCCGCCTCGGCCTCCCGAGCGACGTGGTCTTCCACGACGGGCGCGTGCACTGCCCCTATTGCGCGGGCAATCGCGCTTGAAGTGGTCAAACTTCCCACAAGTGAAACACTTGGTGTTAAGTGCCTTCACGTCGATCGCACTCAAGTCGAACGTGCTCAGATCGACTCCGCTGAGGTCAATTACACTCAGATCCATCGGCTCCGGAACGGGAGATTGGGCCGGAGGAACTGGAG
The DNA here is from genome assembly GCA_023091665.1 of Pythium myriotylum. Classification (NCBI taxonomy): domain Eukaryota; phylum Oomycota; class Peronosporomycetes; order Pythiales; family Pythiaceae; genus Pythium; species Pythium myriotylum. The sequence goes on from JALJCQ010000014.1 coordinate 903,226, forward strand.
ACGGCGCTCCCGGATTCGCGGGTAGACCCCGTGCGAGGCGCTGGACGTAGTCTTCTCGCAGCGCAACGACGAACGCGTCTTCCAGGAACGCCGGTTCTTCGCGGAAAACCGCAGCCTTTTCGGGGCCGGGATTCATCCCTTCCATGAAGGTCGTGAGCATCACGTCTTCGGCGAGAGTATTCGCGGCCGTGTTGGCACGGAGTTGGCGCAACTCCTGCACAAAAGAGCGAGGGTCGCGATGGCCCTGGCGACAAGCAAGGAATGCCGTGCGCTGCCGGTGCGCCACGTTCGGCGGCTGAAACATCAACTTCATGGCATTGGTGAATGACGGCCAATCGCGGAAAAATCCGGGCTGTGAAGTCTCACAAGTCAAGGCACAGACCTTGGCGCGATCCTTCGTGTCGGATATCGCGAAAGTCACCTTCTGACGTTCGTCGCGGATGCGACCTGCCGTCATTGCGAGCTCGACCTCGCGCTGCCAAAAGACGAGGTTCTCGCCTTCAGCCCCAGAGTACTGGGAGACCGTGACTCGAACGGGCTTCGGACCTTCCGGGGGTGCCGGAGAGGGCACATAGCTGATGGCGGGAGCCACCGTCGCAGCGTTAGCCGCTTGAGCTGCGGCGACGCGAGACGTAACAACGTCTAGCACGTGTTGCTCCAGAGCAATCTCATAGTCGCGGGATCGCGCGATGTGAGCAAGGACTTCGCCAGAGCCGCGTTGGAGCAGCTCGTTGATGCTTGCTCGGCCATTGATGGCCTCCATCTTCTTGAGATAGGCCGACTGGGCGTCATCCAGACATTGATGGTCTTGACGCGACAGTGTCGGATGGCTTGGCCCCATCGCGAAGTCGGAAGCTTCGGACATGGCGATGTCGGTGTCGGGTTGACGACAAGTGCTCTAGCGGTCCACGTGACCACTACACAGCACTTCGCTTGAAGGAAGCGAGAGCAGCCGCTCCGAGTCGACCGCTGTCGACGAGCGCCAAAGGCTTGGCAAAAGGCGAACTCGCGTATATTAATCCTCTCTGAGGATTAACCCTTGAGTCCTATATCCCCGGGTAAATAAACCGGGGATATTACCTACTGAAATCTGATAAACCTGAGTCACCACTTAGGGTAACTTTCCCCTAAGTGGAACACCCTAATTATGTAATCACACTACCTATGTAACTGCAAGTATAACCTGTGTACCCCGCTACAAAGCCTCTGGGGTTCCGACAACTGTAGCCCGTTAGGAGACCGTCTCGCAGAGCTGATCGGAGGGGTCGTACGGGTCGAGAAACCATCTGATCAACACGCAGGGGCTCGGTGCTCTTGTGCGCTGCCGGTGGGACCGGGCTGCGGCTTCCTTGGGCGTATTTGCCTGGCGCAGAGGCACCAGAGAACGTTGCACTCCTTGGATCGTGGCAGGGGGACAATCCCACCGGCGCACACGACCTTGCCTTGACTTGTGCAGCCGACGCTGCTGGCAGACTTGCTCCAGCGCTTCAAATCGGCTGCTCCTTGAGCGGGTCTTCGGCTTCCTCCGAGTGCAATAGCCAGAGTCCACCGGGTCTTCTTTAACGTCACCTCCTGTTGGTGACGATGAGCCTTGGTGTTGACGTTCCTTGCCAAGTCTTGCGGCTTGCTTGCGGACTTGACGGTGAAAATGGAAGTCCATTACCATAGCTGTCACCAGCTGCCTTAAGTACGAATCTACCGCTAAGTTCGGGACCGGCTCTAAACCGGCTCCTTGCCGACTCTATCACCCACTATCTCTGCTGAACTCCTGGTCCGACTCTACCCATCTGACATTGATTACGCCCCTCACAATTGGACGAGACACAGACTCAGATCGGTTCTGATCGGAAGCCCATTTTAGCCAATCGGCTACAAGGATCAGACATACCGGATTCGACCGGCTGTACCGTTAATACCAGGGGTTCCGAATATGCATATTCACAGTAGGGAAATTCCAATCCAAAATACATTATGCAGTCAGCTCCTCATGCAGCACCCATCAATAATGCATCACATCCAACGCATACCACTAGTGCATACTACTGTAGTAATCGCTCGTCATCCACATTGTTCTTCGAGGCACTGGTGCACGAGATCGACCCCCCAGTATTGACGGTTGGTCTTCAGCACCAACAAGGCCTGGAGAAGTACCGGGCGCAGACTGTGACGGTCGAGGCCAACCACAGCTCTGGCCGTGCTGAAGAGCCGCTCGGCCGCTCGGCGATGTCGGAACAACGGCAGCAACCAAGTCGTAGACGACACCTTGGTCGGCACGACGGGCTCTCTTGATGGCTCGCATGTGGTTGGGCATGTGATTGGTAGGCGGGGCGATGAGAGGTAGGAGGGGCAGAAGGGATGGAGGACTAAATAATCCTTCGGGGCTCGGAGTCAAAATAAATTATGCATAATCCAGCACTTTTTTGGAACAATAAATTATTGGTGATCACCCCTAGAAAATTATGTTCTGGGCTTTATTTATTCGGAATCCCTGGTTGGTACCGGTACAGAACGGTCGTCACCACACGCAAACGTACTAATATCCGTTAATGTGCGTTGACCCTCAGCATCTAGGCTGTTCCAGAGTACCGTGGGTCCGTGGGCCGTCTCCGCCTGTCCCAGTGCCAGCCGCTTTATCACATCAGATAATTCTCGATGAGCTAATGAAAATTGAAAGTGGATGGACATGACGGTTCGTCAGTTTTCGATCAAATTTCGAGAATTGTTGCGCATGATCTCGTTGTGACAGCATGGTCAAGACGCACCTTTTTAGATACCGACACCACCTTCGGAAGCTTTGCCAGCTTCCCCAGCTTTTTGCGTTTGATCATAGACACAAACAGTTTCAAGTCACTACCCTACAAGCATCTTCTTGTGTGGATTCACGAGTTGCTACTTTACGCTGTTGATGTGGGGACCTACTCAATCAAGCTCAAAGAATTCTTTTGGCTACTCGATCATTTCGGCTTAAAGCTAAGTGTGCATATAAGGAGCCTTTTCTAAACCAGCGTGAAGTGGTGCGAAAGATCATTACGGGCGTATGGTTCAGTCTCTCTAGCATTGCCTTGACCGCGCACTAGTGGGAAATAAACGGACGAAGCGAGCCGCTGCTGCCGCAACAACTTGCCTTTCCACCGATGCATCTGACACGGGATGGTCGGCTATCGTGACTCAGGTTCGGGATCGGCACTCAGACGAGCCATTTTAGAATCCATCGTACCAACTCCTCGTGATAAAGCCCCTTACTGGTCACAGCCGGATCTGATCGTGGATGTCGATCACGAGATCCAGTTGTGTCATGATTATGGCCCAGGCCAGCTTCAAGGTGACGTCACCTTGAAGCTGGCCTGACGGTCATCAAAAATGCCCGGTCTCGCAGCCCGATCCTTCTTGGATGGCTGAGGTGCCGAGACCAGGGAGACTTCAGGGTGATGCCCCAGGTTCTAGAACCTGGAGGTACACCTCATCTGAGTATATCCATACTGAGAACAAAAGGAAAAGAAGGTCATAATCATCAGGAACTTCAAGGAACATGACGTAGGATACTGGGGGGGGGCAAGAATGACATCATCAACACGGGCCACCTGATTCTCGATGTCTTCGTCGAGGCTGGTGTCGCTGTCCTCCTGGTCGACGTTTTGACGTCAAACAAGCTCGTGCCCTACTCGCTTGCGCCACAGCGAGCCGTCGAGGCCGCGGAAGCGGTCGCGAGCATGGCGCTTGGCGGCGGTGAGGCGAGGCATCTTGGCTTGGACCTGGATATTGTAGAATGAACGAAAGCAAACTACGCCAAGCCAGAAAACTCTATATGCGTTCGAGTAGTGACACAACAGCTATCCATCTACTGCCCTTATTGCTTTGTGAGAAACTGCTCCTGGCTCTTCAACAACAGTAACGGACCCACTTCAAGGCAACCTCTGCTATAAGATATATCACCCAAAATCTTTTTATGGAGGTTTGATTCATTAGCGCTTACACTTTATTATGTTCTATTCTTATCGTAAAGAGACACCGTAACCAGACACCGTAATCCCAAATTTACGCAATGTGTGCTTGGTAGAGATACAAATCCGTCGCGGCCGGATCCTTTGATGCCATGCGCCTTCGCCTGCCTGGAAGAAACATGGGGGGATATATTTGTTGGATTAGAATGTGTCAGTTGTTGTTCATATCAGCAGAAAACATTTTTGCAATATTATTTAGTTGTACAGGACACAGTCAATATCCAAATATGTCATGAGCCAACTTTAGAGCAGAATATAGATGGTTAAATTCATGTTTTACGACGATATGTATGCTCTAGAAATGATGCAGTAACCCTGACGACCACCTAGATGAAGCAGATCAAGAGGCGCTGTGCGGATTTGACAAAGACTCTGAACAAAGTTTCGACCCCGTCTTTATCACCACTCTCAACTTCGTCTTCGCACCCACTTTTGCTTGCATCGGGCTACTCAACAGCGGATGGAATCTTGATCCTCTCCAGTCGCTTCGGTGGCTTGGCGTTGCCGCTAGTTTCTGTCCTTGCGTTGACGTGCTCACGGGCAACACATTCGATTGTTTGAACAAACCGGGGGGGGGGGGCTAGGGATGAGGACTTGCAAACGCCGTGTTGAACTCACGTTTGAACCGTTCTTGTGGATTGTTGGTTCTTGCTACAATAGTGTGCTGGACATCGCGGATGTTCCATAGGGCTGGAGGGTGAAGCGACAGCCAAATACGCCGAAGGTACTTCCAGAAATGGTTCCACTACTTGGTCGAGTTACGTATACCTTCTCCGATGCAACGCTCACGAATGGGAGCCCTCACCCACCGGACACCTCGACTTCAATGACTGTTAACATGTCAAGAACACCGAACTCCATGGCGATAGAAGCTTCTGCGCTGGAAATTCCTCGTCGACCATGCAGGTCCAAGAGACCCACCCAAGTCCTTGCAGGGGGTGAAGACGGCCATTGTGGTGCGGTCGCCAGCATTCAAGCTGCGAGACGGCCTCGCCACCCTAGTACTCACAACCAAAACCCCCCGATCGCTAAAAAAAAAAAAACAAGAACTATGCAGCTCTGGTGGCTGCTTTTCAAAAGTCACCTTCAATTCAGCTCCATGACGAAGATGAGATTCACATGGTTTCTAACGCGCCAATTCCATGTAGTTGGATAGTCGACTACCAACTAAATATTAAAGGAGGCAAGCTCAACAACCACGACTTTGCCGGCCTCGTCCACTTTGGGAGGGGACATTTCACACCCGACCATTTCGAAATGTGTGCCGCGGCTACTTACGGGTGCCTACTCGTCGGAACCAAGACGTGGGTGTTCAAGCCCAAGGGGGGACGAACTTTACGTACTGTCAGAGCGCAGGCGAGACTGTTTATGTCCCCCTGGGCGGTTTGTACACAATGTGACGACCACGTCAAATGGAGCGATCACCATTGGTGAGACGGAGCTCACTGATGACTCGCTCATGGCTTTTGTACAACGAGCTGCGACTCTCGCAACAGCTGAGCCCGACCAACGTCATGATCCTGAGCCAGAAGCGGCTCATTTATGTGCGACTTTCGCTATCCCGATAAGTCAATCTCTACAGACTAACCCAGGCCATGGTTACGGGGGGCCAGCGATGACGACATTAATTCGTTTGGCCGCACAACAGCAAGGCGGAACACATCGCAGGGATGCGTTGGGTCGCAAGAGGCGACGCGAGGTATACACAGCCAGGAAGCGTAGGCGCACGGACCGACAAGACTTAACAGAGTCGCAGCAATAACCTACTTTATTTAAATACATACGTGCACTTACTGAGTTAATCTAACTCTATTTGCAATGTACTATCCTATGCCCAAATTGAAGTTGGACTTCAACTTGAACATACATTCCTGGTCAAAGCAACTCTGCGCGGTTTGCCGAAGGCTAGAGGGCAGGTATGAGACCTCGGGAGCCACTCTCACATACTCTACGACCCAACACACGATATGAGTATTTGAGATACATTGTATTCTAGCGTTCAAAAAAACATCGTGTCCTCGGTATGGCCACTAACCATAACCGTGTACTATCCAAAGTACGAACTTGGGGATGGTTTGCCGATTGCAATACTTCCACGCGAGATCCAGCGACGATTTCATAAGGCGTATATTGTATAGTGAAAGCTAATGATTGGTCTTTACTGTGAGTGAACCTCAGACAAATCGATTCTTGGCCCTGCTACTGCCACGCCGGCCTTATAGGCACGGCGGACCACCACAGCCAGCTCTCGCGCCGTGTACATCTTCGTGCACTCCTTGAAAATCACAATCCAACGCCAGTAGCCATCGTCTGCCATGGTGATTCCGTCAACGACACCAACTCGCATGACTATTCTCGGTGAGTGTCCATCCACTGACACCACAAACTCCTCAAGGACCTTCCAGTGCATGGAATAACCACTCGATCGCACGAATCGTTCCTCAAGCTGCTTCAAACTGAAGAACTTGTTGTCTTTACGAGAGCAGGACGCCGCGAGCGAGGTCGTCCGGGGGGGAGTCTTGTTGGAACCCGGCACAGCGCAGCTCGCAGGTCTACCAAATGCAGAAGCGACAACGTGGCGAGAACATGAGCGCACACCCATCCTGAGCGAACGTGCGAGGCGCAAGTACACTGGAGCAAAGCTCTAATCGTAGCGATATCATGAGCTGGCCAGATTGGCTTCAACTGGAATGGTGCTGCTGGAATTCTTCTACGCAGACTGACGCGATGAAGCGAGAGAACTTCGTACTTGAGCTCGACAGCTGTGATGCCATCAGGAATGTGCCCGAGGAGGGACTCGTTAAAGCGCTTAGCGTGATGCTCGTCGACCTTACAAGCAAGAAGGTCTATTCCCTGGCCATCACAGATGTAGTCGCTGGTATTGAATACCACAGCGATTAAGCGACGCGAGCGCCCTCGTCCTTTGTTTATACGCCGGTGGTTTTCAGACTTGACCAGACGACTAGCCTTGGTGATCATCTCGGGAGGTACCGGTCCTTCGCAAAACTGCGTAACCCTCTCTGGACACAGATTGTCACCACTGTACGTGATGATACGGGGCAGGATAGTGTCGAGCACACCTGCTGTGGAGGCTCGGCTACTCGGTACGCACACTTTTTTAATAGCAGTGCGGTGCGCTTCAATGCCTTGTTGACTTGGGATAATGCCAGGGACCCCAGCGCCGTTTATATGCCATCGCTTCCACCTCTGCGACAAGTATCTATATACTAAAAGTGGAACGGTCGTGCGTCGCCCCGCGAGGCCGGAGGCCGAGCCCCCGCCCGCGCAGCGGGCGGACCTGAGTACATTTCCCCGTCGTCGGGTGTGTGGAGCCCCCGCATTCACTGACGTAGGACAGGCCTGAGGTGGGACATTTTTAATGTCACGCGATTCAGACCTTTTCGTTGGACAAAAAGATTCCTATTCACTCTCTGCATTGAATTTCTCCTAAAACCTCCTAAACCTACCCCTCGGGCCGGAATCTGTCAGTCGCCAGACGGTGACCAGAAATAACCACGGTCAGTGGGTTTCCTCGGGCTCGCGCATGGAGATGCGGGCGCTGGAGAGATCCGGGACTGGCTCCGCGAGGAGCCCGCCGATCGCCGCCAAATTTTGGTGCCACAAATGACAGGGTAGGACACGTCTAATTCCAAATTTTCACGTTCATTGGGTTTATATTTAAAGAATTGGTATGTGCTCCCCCTCCACTCCCGGTACAACTGCTGTTGTATCCAAAATGCAAAAATGGGCATCAGCACCATCAGTTTCTACGACGAGTTAGGCCGTAAGAATTGGCACAGAGCATATTCGAGTCTACTAAGACAGGTTTCCATGGTCGCCAGCGCCGTGCTGGTTATTTTCGCGGCGCGGCCTCGCTGCCGGTGTTGCTACCTGGACACCGTCTGAAGGGCCATTTTTCAACTGATTTAAGATATAACACAGGACTACCTCTCTTTATTATTTTTACACGTCTTAAAGGACTATCTGAAAAAACCTGTAATCCACTATAGCCTACCACTCACGTGGGTGACTGAGAGTGACTGACACCAAGGTCAGTCACCCACGGCGGGGCTCCGAGCGGTGGGAGGCCATTTCTCATTCTGCCTCGCCTCGCCGCCCGCCGCCGCCCGCGCTCCTCAGCCACCAGCGCTCCTCCTCCGCGCTGCGCCGCCCGCCGCCGCGCCACGTTCCTCCTCCGCGCCGCGTCCGCCGCGCCCACCGCGCTACGCTCCTCTTCCGCGCGCCTCCACCGCGCTGCTGCGCCACGCTGCCCCTGTGGTTGGCGCCGCTGGTGTTCGCGCTGATGCGCCGGTCGCAGCGCCTCGCGTCGGCAGCGACGCCAACCTCCGGGGCGGCAGCGAAAGCCGCGGCGAGCGATGTGTCACGGTCAGCCGCGCCACGTCGCTCGCCGCGGTTGGCCCGGGCACACGTCGCTGCGGAGGCCTCTCCACCACGCTCTGGCGACGTGGTGCAGAGGCCCCCGGCGGCCTGCCCAGCGCAGCAACATGTTGAGGCCGCGCGGTGCGCCGCGCATAGCGATGACCTCGCAGCGCACCGCGCAGCGCCGCCTCAACATATTGCTGCGCCGGGGAACGTGCATCCGCTGCACGACCCGTGCGCGCTGAGGCCGTCTCGGGCGCCTGCCCGCTTCTACGTCCTCGCTCGGTCTGTTCACGCGAGGACGTAGAAGCGGACAGTGACAGTTTGGAGCCCGGGGAGCTCCCGCAAGCGGTGCCTCTGCCCCCGCTTCGGGAGCCCCGCGTCTCCTCCGTTGGCCTTCCTCTCTGCCGGTGCCGCGCCATGCTTGGCGAGCGATAGTGGCTCGGCGACCCTGCGCAGATGAGGAAGCGCCAACGGCAGTGCAAGTGCTGCCTCTGGGTCATGCCGCCTTGCCGGTTCAGCGAGGCCCAGAGGCAGCACAAGGAGCCCATCTGTAAGGGCTGCATGGCTATGCCAAGCAACACTTGGCATAACCAGCGCAGCCCTCTTACATGGGAGTACAACGACTTCCAAGAATCCATCAGTAAGTACGCATATATTAACTTTAGTGATGTTATCTCTTCTAACTGCATGTGATGTTCAGGTGGCCTTAAAAACGTCCGGCGGGCGATTGCGGCTTCGCTCCCGCTCGACCAACAGGTCGCGCAAGCGAAGTCGCCCGCCAAGAAGCGTCTGCTCGAGCAGCGGGAGCAGTCGCTCGGAATTGTAGCCAAAACAATGAAGTACGGTAAGACTTTTTAAGTTTGAAAAGCAGTTTTTAGTGTCGAATCGAATATCGCAGGTGAAGGGTGATTGAATAATAGTCGGAGAATATTATCCAATCGCGTCATATTTTAGATAATACGAACGGTCTGTTTACGCCATCTGGCTGTGTGGCTGTCGTGCGCCACCAAACATTGGGCTCACAACAGAATTTGCAGTCTCCTTGCGCGGTGTTGCGGAGGACAGGCCAGGGGGGAATTTGGTTCCTTCAGTGAGAAGAGGTTGTGTAGTGTGGCTGTATCGCCGTGGCTGGCCACACAACGCACGTTCCGAACGCACTGCCCCCCGCGCTTTGTGCAGCCTGTAACGGACTGGGGTATAGGAAGTCAGTAGAGTCTCCTTCATCTCCGAGGGTGCGCATTTTGACGCGAGAATTCCCCTTCGCTGTCACCTTTCGGCGGGAAAACTCAGGCTGAGCCCGGGGGCCAGATTGATCAATTTATTGCGCACCCTATATACGCGTCCCTGGTAGCGCGGGGCCGCGTTGAGAGAAAAGGACTCAGGCTCTCTGACGTCCCGTACCTTTCAACTCTCCTCTTTGTGATCCAAGATCGGTGCTGTGATTGTGATTGAAGGCCAAGATGCGTTCCAAGAGAGCTTTTGGGAGCGTGGAAGAGATTGAGGCAGCGTACGGGCCTCCTGTAGGGTTCGAGAGCCGTGAAGACCAAAAGAAGCGCGAGAATGCCAAACGACAGGCACTCAGGCGCTGGAAAGCACAGCATCCTGATCCCTCGGATGCTGAGAGAGATCGGAAACGAAGTTTGATGCCTTCCTCGGAACCTGAAGGAGATCGCAAGAAGCAAAAAGCCGAAGACACACCCATTGTTGACGAAGTACACGAAGACGAGCCCGAACACGTACGGGAAGTCGAAAGCGAGATGATTCCTGCCATGGGAGACTTTCTAGCTATGCTAGGACTCCGTTTGATCAGTGTGCCGGGCAACGGTGCCTGCTTCTACTTCGCTATCTATTGCACGCGGGCGACGTTGCTTGAGAGTGACAGCATCACGATTAGGGATCTTGATCATGTTCAACGCGCCACTGCACTCAAGCAAGGGATTCTCGGCACTCTCCTAAGCAACCTGGACCGAATGGTTGCAAGCGGCGACGTACACGTGAGCATTCTCTTCCAGCGATACCTCGGCAGACCTCTGCAAGAGTCTACTGACTACGGCCTGGAGAAGATCAAGGCTTTCATCCGGCGACATCAAATGTCTTCTGTTCGGCAAGGACTTCCGCATGCTGCATGGGCGGGCGAACAGGAGATCATGGCAGCAGTGCTCTACTTCAGAGAGCCTGTGTTTGTCTTCGACGTCGGTACGCATAATTTTCCAGGTGGCAGAACGCGAGACGCGGTGTTTGTGAGCATGGTGCGCCTTGAGCTACGATCAGCTGATGATCCAGCGTCCGAGTGTGTGAAAGCGCGAGTTCTCGATCCCAGTGAGGCTGTTCTCATCCTTAGCACGATGATCAGTCACCGCGTTGCACCATTGATGATAACGCTGAACCACAGTCAAGCTCACTATGAATGCCTGCGTTTGGACCAGCAATTATATTTGGAGTGGAGTCAACGCGATGAAAACGGCCACGACATGAGAGACCGTCTAGATCTGGCGCTCTGTGATTTATCACTGTATGTCGCCCCACGTGAAAGTCCAGCAAGTCTACAAGAGCAAGACAACCAAAATCAAATCGACTCGGCCAACGTGCGATATCAAACCAACTCAGAAGAGCTACGACGTGGACGGTACGTGCCGAACTTCTTAAAGCCAGATTGTGGTAGATTTTGATGCATCTGTCGTTGTAGGGGCGTGCCATCGTCAACTCAAGAAGTGCAAGACAGATATCCAGCGCAAGAAAATGAAGATGCTGAAGCAAAGACAAGGAGAAAGCGCAACATGAGTGCTGCCATGAGACGGATGCGAGATAGACGGCAAAGGGCAGAACAAGCTCCGAAAACAACAATTTCCACCGACAATGTGGATGACGAAGAACGCCATACAGTTGACGAGCCTCCCCATGCCTCAATCGAGGTTAAATGGGAAAAACATCGTCAACGAGAGGCACAGCGTCGATCAAACATGTCCGAAGAACAGAAGGAGAAGTCGAGGCATACCCGCAAAGCGAATAAGGAGAAGAAGAAACAGGCAAATCCAGTCGGCTTATGTATTGCTCTTGCATCGATAGACGAGTTCGAAGAGAGTGCGAGGGTTATTGGCGCGGATATCGGCCCAAGTGGTCGACATCTTCTCATTGAGAAGACATTCGAGTGCCCGTACTGCGGTGCTCTCGACTGGAAGCAGCCCAAGAACCAAGTTAACACGCGGTGCTGTCTCAACGGTGCAATTGAAGGACCAAGTTTCGACTATGTCCCAGAAATACTGAGAGAAATGTTTCGGCATCCGCTCTTTCGGGTTAACGCACGGAAGTACAACCTTATCTTTCAGTTCACATCGACAGGAGCGGTTGTGAACCAGCAATTGGCAAGCCGAGAAGGTGGCGTTAAAACCTACAATGTTCAGGGACGAATTGTTCACCGAATAGGAACATTGCTTCCTTTGGATGAGGCGTATCCACGCATGTTCGAGAGATTCCAGATAGAGAGAAGAACCCGAGACTGTACCAGACCGTTCGACGGTGCATGCTGCATGGACCGTGCGGCGAAGGCTACGAAGATGCACCGTGCATGAAGGATGGGAAGTGCTCTAAGAAGTATCCGCGACCATTTCGAGAGACAACCACAATAGATCGCAATGGCGTGGTGTTCAAGCGACCCAACAACCAGCGGACAATTCTGAACAAGAACCGTGGTACAGACGAAGAAGAAGAAGTTGTCAACGAGAAGAAAGACAAGAAAGGCAAGAAAGGCAAGTCGAAGTTTGCCTTTGACAATCGACACGTTGTTCCATACAACCCTTACCTCTCCTCGAAGTACGACTGCCACATCAACATTGATTTGGTGATTGGAGATAATCGGTCAAGTATCTCCACAAGTATCTTTACAAGGGAAGCGACCGTGTTACGTTGTCTGTTGACGAGAAGTACGACGAGATCTCTCGGTATGCAAACAGCATGTACGTGTGCGCGATTGAGGCAGCGTGGAGAATCTTGAGCTTCCCAATGAATGGAAGATCCCACTCCGTGCAGATGCTTGCGGTCCATCTACAAGACAATCAGCAGGTGCAGTATTGTCAAGGCGATAAGCTGGAGACAATTGAAGCGCGCGGCGAAACGACTCTAACACAATACTTCCAGACAAACGCAAGCGATCCAGCCGCAAGAGAGCTACTCTACGCCGACTTCCCAAAGCATTACGTTTGGACTACAGAGAACAAGCGGAAGATCTGGAAACCACGAAAGCGAGGTGGTGATTCCAAAATTGGTAGAATGGTGAGCTGTTCGCCAAGAGATCGAGAAAGATACTTCATGCGCCTCATTCTCTGCTATCGAAAGGGTGCAACGTCTTTTGAGGATCTTCGCACCGTGGATGGAAAGGTCTACAACACATACGCTGACGCTGCAGTGGCTGCTGGCTATGCTGAGGACGACAATCACTGTCACAACTGCATGAAAGAAGCCGCAACGTTCAAGATGCCACGCCAATTGCGTCAACTGTTTGCAATGCTGTTGGCTCATTCGTCCCCACTGGATCCAGCGAAGCTCTGGGGAGATTTCCTCGAAGACATGTCTGAAGACTTCGGAGACTCCGAACTGGCGTCCGTTAGACTCAAGGTACTTCACGACATCGAAGACAGTTTAGTGAGTGCAGGGATGTCTCTCACAGGCTTTCCTATGCTCCCGCAAATTGCCGAGACGCATGATGCAGCTATGGAAGAGGCGCCAACGACAGACAGCAGCATCCGCAACGATGCCGACGACTGGATGATTGAAAACGAACTGTCGTACGATCCGGATACACTGTCTCGAACTGTTGCTCAAGTCACGAACTTTAATGAAGACCAACAAGCTGTGTACTCAAGTGTTGTTGATGCTGTCGAAGGCCGAGGATCCAACCGACTGTTTTTCTTGGACGGACCTGGAGGGACAGGTAAATCGTATGTCCTCGAGACAATCCTGGCAACTGTACGACAGAAGAAGAAGATTGCATTGGCAGTTGCTACAAGTGGCATTGCAGCATTGTTACTGACCGGAGGAAGAACAGCGCATTCGAGATTCCATCTTTCCCTCAAGCTACATAGTCGTAGCACATGCTTCATGTCAGCGGACTCGCCATCAGGAAGGTTGATGAAAGAAACGGCGTTGATAGTGTGGGACGAAGCTCCAATGCAGCATCGCCACGCATTCGAAGCTGTTGACCGCACACTTATATCGCTAATGGACACTCCTCTCACTCCATTCGGCGGAAAAGGCGTAGTTCTTGACGGTGACTTCCGACAGATCCTTCCTGTTGTCCATGGAGGAGATGCAGGACAGATCATTGATGCATGCATCCAGAAATCGCGACTGTGGTCATTCTTTAGAACGGTGCGCTTACGAGAGAACATGCGCGTGAAAACGGCGATGGATCCGCATGCGGGAGCAGAGATGACAGCTTTCACGGAACTTTTGCTCGAGATCGGTGAAGGTAGACATTACAAAGACAAGTCTGTCGGCAATGACTACTGCCGGCTGCCCAAAGACATGTTCCTTGGCGAACCACCAGTCGGCAGGGGCATATCCTCCCAATTGATATGTCATGTCTATGGTGACATCGCGGATCGATACGAAGAACCGTCATACTTTGCAGAGCGTGCCATCCTCGCCCCGTGGAACGCGGATGTGGATGATATGAACAACAAGGTTCTTGAAATGCTCCCAGTAAAGACAGCTGAGGACGAATACGTGTACCTTTCACAGGATTCAGTTGCAGAGAGCGAAGACAGTGACGTAGGAACGTCGTATCCTACAGAGTTTCTCAATACGCTTTCGTTTGGAGGGCTCCCACCTCACAAGCTGCATCTCAAAGTGGGTGCAATTGTAATGCTCTTACTGTGGTAACGCGGTCGGCTAAAACTGGGGGACAGCGAACCCCTCAGCAGCCGAGCCGTGCACACAACAGACCTTGATCCTTGATTCGAGGGGCAGCAACTTACCACTGACGTCGACAGACCTTGAAAATCGCTGTGGCCTGGACCGTGGGCGCTCTGGACTCCGAAGTCGGGGGGAGAGAGAGACCAAGGGGTCGTGAATCCCTTGGTTTTCCGGCTCTGGTGGCTGCGTGTAGATCGAGGACACGCGGCCGGCCGGTCAAACGCAGAGCCGATCGGATCAACCTCAACACGGTTGTGCCGGATGCGTGGGGTGAAGCGCGGGCGCTTCGGGCTTGGTGGCGCGCTCGTGCGACTAAGTCAAGCACTCACAACGCCGGGGATCGTCTCGCGATCGCCCTGGGTCTTCCTTGCCTTTCCTTTCCTTGTGGCGGCGGTACGCGGTCGTCTGACGCGCGCGCCGGTCGCCTGCCTTGAGCCGAGCTGCTTGACGCGGCTCGGGGGTTTAACGTCATCTCCCTGTCGGTGACGGGACTTGTGTGAGCCCTGCGCTCCCTCGTACGTCTTGGGGACTTGTGTACTTGGTCGCGAAATGCAGAGTCTATTCCTTTGGAGTTTTCCTGCCTTCCTAGAGTCCTACGCTATCTGATTCGCACACTGGGTACACGCCCCTAACCCTACAACCCTACAACTGTATGCGCAACCACCCTGGTGCCGTCTAATCATCAGGCGATCCGTAGATGTCTCAGCCGATCCGTCGATATGTTAGGCGATCCGTACTTCCACCAGGCGGTCGGGGAATCGCTTGGCCGATCGGGTGGGCATCTCGATGATCGTCTCACAGTAGTTCGAACCGGTCGATCGCCTAGGCGCTTCGGGGTTCCTTTGACACTCGGCGGCCGTGCGTCTGGTTGAAGGCGTCTGCCGGATCACCTGGCCGTTGGGTTAGTTCAACACACTTCCCGCTGATCGCCTGCCCTCCCTTGGGCGGGCGGTCGGTTCACCGCTTCGGACGACACTCATGCCGACTCCTTGATGTTGTCCGTTGTTACCCGAAGTCCTGATCACCTTGCATCAAATGCCTTGGGTGCCACCCATTGATCTGGGTCGGCCCATCCTCCGCAGCTGCTTGTGCCACGTCCCGTCTGGATCGGGCCGCTCCACCACATTACGCAACCTTCAAGGCGATCGCGGACTATGCAACGGGACAAGACTTCAGATCTGCCGATTGAAGCCGACTCTAATTGATGCGATGATCCTCAACGGTAGAGGAACTGGGAACAGAGTGATCATTCCTCGCCTCGAATTGACTTCAAGTGATTCAAAGCTCCCATTCCAACTCACAAGACGTCAGTTGCCAGTCAAGCTTGCTTTTGCGATGACGATCCACAAGGCGCAAGGCCAAACAATTCCGTACCTGGGTCTCTTTCTACCGAGACCTATCTTCGCTCACGGCCAACTGTATGTCGCCCTCTCCAGGGTTTCCTCTCAGGCAAGGATCAAAATTGCAATCCAAGATCCAGTCAAAGAAGACGAAGACGGAACGTTTGTCAAGAACATCGTGTACGGAGAGGTAATTCAAGGCCATCTTGGTCCAAGTGAACCATAAACAAATACGTAGGAGTAGGTCCAGCAGCACTTGGCTAGACGTAGGATCCTTATACGGGCGCCGAACTAGAACCAACTGTGTATTGATGTATATTGTGCTGCAATAAACGAATTGATGAATCCACCGATGCTTTTGTCACTTCAACACAAACACTTCAACGTCAATACTGTTGTGGGTTCAACAATACAAATTACAAAAGTGGGTGTACTTTTACAGTCACCAACAGGGGTTGCCGAAGGTAACCCGAAAAAAGCCGCAGCGCTTGCGCTGCGCCACCTTTTCCCCATAGCAAAACATGTTATATCCCCACCAACCCAGCATGCGCAAACTGAAGTGCCCGCGGAGCGGGCACCCCCCACCTAGTACACTCCTAAACCAGTGTGCGTACGTCGCCTCGCCCTCCGAAATCCAGTAGTTGGTCACGATCACGCTCATACAGACGAGCTGTTCATGAGTCCGTGTCAGTCGAAGGAGATCAAGGAAGGGCTTGATCAACGAGGCAAACAGTTTGCTGTCAGACAGCTTAACCGCTTGCTTTTTTGCTTGTCGAACCAAGTGTGGCCAACAGAGCAGCAGTTTCTCTCGGAGCCAAGTCAACTCGAATGCGGACGCGATTGCGTCGGAATGATCCAAACTGCCGAAACCAACTGAGAGCTCCGTGTCGAAGAAGTCATTAGCACAGCGACGTAGCGCATCGAACATTTTCGCGTATGCCTCAGTGCACTCAGACCGAACGAACATGTAGGCCCACGGCACAAACTTGTGGCGGAAGTGATGGTTTTCCCACGCCACAGTCTCGGTACCACAGTCAACCACGGTCCAACCACCAAAATGAAACTTATATGTCCCGTCTGTCGCAACGACGAGGTGCTTCCCTTGGTCTCGAATGGACTTAGCCATGTTGCGGAGGAGTTCAGGAGATGTGACGACCACGCCGAATGAAATTGGCACTTCGTCGCCGCCGCGCTTGATCATGAACGTATCGATAATGGTCATCCCGTTCTTGCCTTTATCAGCCTCAGCAAACGTGAGTTGCTCCTTTGTTGCACACATTTTAGAGCTTGCCCAGGCGAGAAATGATGCGTGGTCGACAACCTCCCAAGTCTTGCGCTTTGAGATGTAGCTCTTGCGGTTCTCCACTTGCTTTGCCGACGGCAAGACGGCAAGCATGGCGGAATCTTCGCCAAACTTTGTTAAGAAGGTTCGAATCATCTTCGGTCCCATGCCAATCTTGAGGAGACAGTCAACTTCATCTTTGAGGTTGTTATGGATGCCGCGGCGTTTCCTGTGGATCCACGCTTCGGCGTGGGTCCCCGTCTCTGAAATCGTGAATACATGGCACCTTGGTGCAGCCTGTGTGTGCGTAATCTTAAGCCGATGGCCACAGTCGACATGCGATCGACAAGCGTAGATCCGCGCATGACAGTAGTCGGTCTTGTATCGAGTGGTGTATGTATACACGAAGCCGCCCCAGTCGTCGCAAACTTTCTTTGCGTCGCTCAAAGACGCGCAAGTCGTCACTACTGTCCATCGATAACGTCTGGTACCCTCAGTGCTCGCTGCACCGTCAGCGTCCTCAGACGCAGCGTCGTCATAGTCCAGTTCAGACTCATCCGATCCTGAATCTTCATGGGAATCCCAGTCGTGAAAGCTAACGACTTCTTCATCACCGTCGCTATCGTCGGATCCTTGGTAATCAGTGACCACGTCTTCGTTCTTCTCCTCCTCTTCGCTTCGGATGTAGTCGCTGTCGCTCTCCATCGTCTTCGCAGTTTTGATTGTGATGCTGCCGTCAAAAGGTGCACATATTCATAAGCATAAAGGACACTTCAAGGCGGATAAGCTGCTCGGATAGTGTGCTCGATGAATACGATGTTCAAATTATTCTTCACTCGCAGCTGTAGCGGTGTCGTGGACGTCGAATCTAACCCTGCGCAGTATCTTTGTCGTTGGATACGGCTACGTTGGATATGGCTACAGATCTATTTCAGGTCATGACAAATGTTCAGCGTCTGAGAATCCGGGGTGGGAAAATAGCACTGATTGCCTGTTGAAAGTTAACAGATGTTCAGTGCTCAGTGTTCCAATTCAGTGTCTATATTAGGGCAACAGATATTCAGTGCTAGGATAACAGGTATTAAGTGCCAGCCTTCTGCGCTTGGGATGCGATACTTCGTCATCCTGCGCCCACGCGCTTGCTTGAAGTGAAAGAGGCAGCCAACTGTGCGAGCACCCTCGAACCAGTCTGCGACAGCGTTGATCAGAGAAGCTTCAAAGTCGCAGACGATGTCTTTAACTCGAATCTTCTCACCACACGCGTTTGTGACGAACTGGAAGAGGCTCCAGTAAGCATCAAAGGTCTTGCGGGTCGAGAGCACGAAGAACACAGGGACGCAGAGCTTGGTACAAAACCATAAGCACAGCACACTGCTTGTAGTTTGCTGGAACAATGCGAAAAGTACCATCAACGAAAAGAGACACACTCTCATACCAAAGCGACTGAATTGCTTCAGGATGTGCCCAATCGATGAGCCGCTCAATCCCGTTAGACTTCTTGCTGGGAGCATCGTAACACACGTGACGAAACTGGAAGAAGCGGAGTTTGAGTTTTTCACATTCGACAGGGGCGGGACTTCTACGCGGCCTTGACTCTCACCCCCGAAGTAGAAAGCGCGAGTCATGCGAATAAGCTTGATTGACTGCCCCTTCGACAATCCGCGCCAGACTGAGTTGTCCGTGTCTGGATAGAGCTTGGCCCGTATCTCATTCTATATTGACATGGGGTCTGAGTTGTCTCAATGGTCAGACGTGTGACCTCGAGCTTCATCTGTGTGGTGACGTTCTCCTCGATCGAGTGGAATCCTTGGTTGCTTCCCGTCGCACGGCTACATGAATGCGCCGTAGCACTTTTGAAGATGTAGTCCATGATGCTGGCAAGAAAAACGAGCTTTGCTATGCAGCTCTGTTGCCAAAGCTGCATCGATAAACGATTTTGACCGACGTGATGCTTGCGCGAGTGTACTCGAAGCCACGCCAGTAGATTTTGGTCCTTCCGTCACGTATTGTCTTCGTCGTGGTGACGACGCCAGCTTCTTCTGCCTTGCGCTTTGGCGAAGGCGCTTGGCCATCCATTATCAGCGCAAGGACGGCGTCGACTTGGGCAGATGTGAGAGGCCTTGCATTTGGCGACTCGGGTGGTGGAGTGCGCTCTGAATGAGACTGGTTGGGCTGGACTAGGTTCTTCCAGTCCCGCGATGTGGTAGCGGAAGGGGCCGACGAGGCGGTGGATGGCACATGCGCGGTCAATGAAGTTGGGCCCGACACGTACGCTGGCCGCGCGTTTCCGCTTCGACTCGAATGCAGACTTGGGCGTAGCTGCTCGTTCTCGGCAGAGTCTGAGAGGGTTTCCAGCTGACGTGGAGGGGCAGGAGCTGCCCGGATCGAAGAGCGCAGACTACTTCACTGGTCCCTGGGCGGCTGTCGCCCCTGACGTCCTGAAGAGTGGAATTTTCGAAGGTGCTGAGTGAAACCTGAGTGTGATTCCTCGGTCGTTAATTAATTGGAGGGCAAGAATTGGATGGATTACGCTCAATCCTGGATCAAACCGAGATCACCTTTTTGTTTGGTCCAGATAATATCTGAATGGGACTCTGACTCAGATCAAAGTCTGGATCTGATCAGCAAATGATCCGTTAAGGATTCTTCCCTCCTCTTATGCCTGGGTGGGTCTTTTGAAGGACCACAAATAAATTCGAGCGTGATTGAAAAAGAGGGTTTTCCCATAGTGGCAGCGTGTGACAAACTCTACTATTTGCTCATGCGACCGCAGGTTTTCGAATGTATTGTGATCATCGAAATCTTATCCGAATATTTGCGCCGACGGCGAAGGTTAAGAAGCCACGTACGCGGGAAGCTTCTTCGATGGGCAATGCTCCTAACCGAATATCGCTATACTATTGAACACATCGAAGGTGCACAAAAGGTGTGTGTAGATATGATCTCGCATGGGCTGGCGTGGCGCCTCCTAAATCGACACCGTGTCTGCCGTATCACAACGAGTGTAGCACGTTGACAGACCTGCATGTCGTTGCTACATCCGCTCGATGACGCAGGTTTTGTCTGGTCCAACTAAGACGACGTCCGCGCTGCGCTGCAGCCTCACTGCAACGACGTAGGCTACGCGACGATGAAATAGGATGAGGACGGCATCTGGACCCTCCGCTGAAAGATCTGGATCCCGTTAACTGGAAATGTGCTTAGCTAACACGTCTACATCGTAGCGCATTGAGGCGCGCGCGATCATGGCGGCCACACGGCGGTGGTCAATGACATTCCGCGGATATTCTCGATCGCTTAAGTACAGGGCATTGCTACTTCCTTTCTGCTACGCTGCCTTCTGTGCCACCATGTCAAAGGCGGGCACTCAATTTAGCGACCATGGGGGGACACATTACGGTATGACGAGCGCAACGGTGCACACCACTGGGATTTCCTATTCTTCGGAGACAGTTTGGTTCGAGCAAATACCTACTTGTGTTGAAGGATAATGCTACCCACTTTTGTAAACTACGTGTGTGATGGACCGACAAGTGCCGTGCCCTCGAAGCCATGTTGGACTGGCACAGTCGCTTTGGTTCGTCCCACACGCGGATATCTGATAATAGTAGTCACTTTACGAGCAAAATTATTAGCGACCTGTGCAGATGACTCAAGTCTCAGCAGTCGTTCACAGTCGCGGACAGCCCGTGAATAAACGGTTGGATTGAGCGTTTGAACTCGGAAAGTGCTCAGTTTCCTCTGAGCCCTTGTCCTCGAGTACAAGCTCCACACACGCGCCCGGTCGAATGAATTACTCCAGCATGTGTGATTGCAAGGTACTGTGCTTGACTTCGATGAGCCCAACCAGCACCGCTGGAGTCCTCGCATCAAAGACTTTGAAGCCTGAGTTGGATGGATTGGTCTTGAAGAGATTGAAGACTCCAGGGAGCCTCTTCAAATCCTAGCTACGGATATCCAAGTGATAGTCGGTGTGCGCCGATGGGCGTTTTTTCGTCCCCTACTTTGTGTTCAAGGGCGTGGAAGATGGCGACGTCTTCGCCGAGGTGGACGCATTCGCCGACAAAGACGAGGTCATCATCTCTGTCCAGCAGAATGCCTGGTTTGATGAGCGTGTGATGATAGAGTAAGTGGCTAGAGTTAACCGGTTTACCGAGTTTACGTGTATGGTTACTCGGTTATAGTTTCTTAATCGGTTATACAAGCCTATACGTATCAGGAGGTCCGACAAGCGTTTCCCTATTGGGCGTTGGTGTGGTTGGTCCGCTCAATACCCGGTTCCGTAAGCTCTACGTCAAAATGTACATTGGTGAATACCCCCCCCCCCCCCCCCCCCTCCTACCACCACCTCTCTCTCTCTCTCTCTCTCTCTCTCTCTCTCTCTCTCTCTCTCTCTCTCTCTCTCTCTCTCTCAACTCTCTCGGGGTCCTGTGACCTGACCACGCGTACACTTGACCGCGCTCGCTGATATCTCAGCCGAAACCGTCCGCACGTCATTCGTTGCTGAAGGTCCATTTATCTCCTTCGGACTCATGGGCCCCAAGGTGAGAATTTTGAGGAAGCACCGTAGATCGACGCATCGGGTTCTGGCTGCAAGCGCATCTTCCATTAATCGCCAAAGTGTATTTCTCAAATTTCGTCCCTTTTGGCTTTTTCTCCTCGAGATGTCGAGGCGAAGATGCTTGTGATATCCATTCCGAATATTCCCGGAGGTTGTTTCGTGAACTTCAGGGACGAAAACACAGAGAGATAAAGAAAACATTAGAAAGCATGTTCAAAAGTGGGTATTTGGTGTGTGATCGACGGCATTTCCGATATCGGATATTACGGTTTCTAGGACAGAGGAATCACCCACCAGTTACGAACCTCGTTATTAAATTTAACCGATGACCTGATTCCATGACGGTCCTGATGCCAGAACCGGCCCGGACCCGGTCCCGGCGGCCTCCGAACCGGCGAGCGAACGAGCTGCCCTAACCGTTCACTCCGACTATTGCCAAGCTCGAGACATCCCGCCTTTTTCCAAGCTCGAGACAAGGCGTAACAAGAACCAAGCTCAACATGTCCGACAACGAAGTCTCGATCGTCGGCCTCCCCCCCCCCCCCCCCCCCCCCGCCGGCGCCTGCTCGCTCTACCACGCCGGAACAGTCAACGCCTATCCACCCCAAGCGAATGACGCGGCCAATTGCGGCCGAAGACGACGACGACATCGACGATGACGCTGCGCCACGTCCGCCGAAGTGGTCGGCCTCACGGAAGAAGGCGCTTGTCCCTCCGGGGGCCCCAAGAGAGGGACGTCCGACCGTTTTCCTCGAAAAGCCTCCAATTGCCAGCCTACGGGCTGAGATGGCCGAGATCCGGGCACTGCTCCTGCGGCGCGATCAGGCCAGTTTACCGTCGACGACGCTCCTCGAGGCCACGGACTAAGTCGACGTGGATACTCTCCAAGTACTCCAGCCCGACCTCGTTCGTCTTCGCGTTGCTCGAAGCCTCTTGCGCGAAGTTCCAGTAGAGTGTTGCGCTTGTGTTCGCGCTGTACAGCGCACGACTCGGCTCCCGCGGGGCGTCTGTCACGATGTTCGCGGAGTCGAGCGAAGACGACGAGCTCCAGCGCGGGTCGTCGAATGCCAACTACGACATGAACTTCAAGGCCGGGTTGGGCCCTAGCCCGGAGTGCGAGTCTTACGACCACCTCCTCAGCGCACTCAATGGGCTCGGGTCCGTCGCCAACGAGCAGTGGTATGACCACGGTTGGAAGTTGATCTTTCGCCTTCGTGCCTTCGTCGCCAAGAACAAGACCGCGGATCCCCGATCGACCCCCGAGTGCGTCCAGCTAACCTGCCACTACGTAAACAAGTTCCTCGGCAGGGCTCTCGGCTGGCTCCACAACGAGAGCGACCAGTGGTAGGCGTCGTACAGCGACGAGCTTCGAACGATCGACTACTCCAGCCCAGAATGGAGCATGGTGGTCCTCAACTCGATCTCGTCAACGATCCTGCGGAAGACAACTCGCTCTTCGCGTCGCGCTGATTCTCGACCCCCCCCCCCCCCCCCCCCCCCCCCCCCCTGATCAACCACGCAAGTCCGTCAAGTGTCCATCACGGATGCCGAACGACATTAAGCTGCTGATTCCGCGCAACGCGAACGGCGGAGAACCTTGTCTCCGTCACTTCTCCGGCGTCGGCCGCCCTGACCGCGACGGGAAGTGCACGAACAAGAAACTGATTCATCGAGAGTCACAGCCGCTTCCACCTGCCTAATTGGCGTGGATCCGCTCGAACATGAAGCGCCCCGCAGGAGAAGCGAACTGTTCCGCCTGAGGTCGCCTCGGTGTCGCCCGACCTGGCACACTGGAGTACGTAGGAGTGCATGTATCGAATACACGTAATCTTAACCTTCCATTGAGTTTCCTCGATCTTGCACCCCTTGGTCAATATGCGCGAGCACATACATCAACCTGTGTCCGCACGCCCTTACCACAGGCAAGTCCTACTCGTCAGCTGTCCGCGCCGAAGGCGAGCCTCGAGAACCTGTCTCCCGCGCCACAGGCGGGCCGCACGAGAACAGAAATACACCTTTTATGCACATAGGTTTTGTGCATAGAAAGTATGTGCAGCCTTCTTACCTTGATAACCTTAGTGATAGGGTCACTGACACGGAGAGTAAGCGTCGGTTCCCGTACGTTGTTGTTCATACATCCACGGAATCAGATATGTTATCTGAGTCCGTGGATACAAGGATACGTTAGCATGTACCGGCCGGTCTTGTCCCGGCTGCAACATCGGAGCGCTTGTGAAGCCAAGGGCGCGGCCTTGCAAGCCCACATCATAACTGCCTAGGCGCGCCTTTCTACGACATTGGCCCAGTATGGGGTGGAATGGCCAGGTCGGTCAGACTGCCTCTAAAGACTGATCGTCCATCGCTTTACAGGCCCTTGTGGGGCTTGTCCGCGGGCAGACGGCGTCAGATTACAGGCTGAACAAGGCATTGGACCCTGCACTTTTGCGTGACACCTGCGTAGGCTACAAGGACCTGCCCGCAGTACTGAAGGTCATCAACGAGGGCGTCCGTGTCCCGCTGCTGCACGACATAAGTCGCACCTCTCGGCCTCTAGAGAATCACCACTCGGATAAGGACAGACTGAACGTCCTACGGAAAAATATCCGCCAAGAACAGGACCCCGGACGCTGTATCGTATTTGACATGGATTTGCTGGACCATTGGCCCGAGATGGTAGTCAGCCCGTACGGTGTCGTGGACAAAGCGGGGACGGATCCGCTCACACACGGACGCACGATTCACAACCTCTCCTATCCGTCCGGGAAGTCGGTGAACGACAGTACAGTCAAGGAGGGTCCCATCGCCCGAGTACAAACCCGTCGAAACCGTCGCACTTGAGATCCTCCGCTGCGAGAACTCAACCCAGACGTTCCGATATATCTCATGGCAGGAGACGTGTCATTGGCCTTCCGGCACATCCACATCTACAGCTGTGCACCTCTTCGGAGGCGTGATCCCCGAACACAATGCACTCGTCCTCGATCTAGCCTGTCCCTTCTGCTGGACAGGGTCACCCGGATTTTACGAACTCTTCGGTGGATCGATATCCTATATCCATGGGCACACCACGGATCGACAGGGCTCAGCTCCCTTCTTCTCATATCACTGGGTTGATGACCACGTCCTAGTGGCTACTGGATCAAAGCCTCACCTCGATGACTGCGAACGATCTCTCCGCTCCGCGATGCTCTCAACCCTAGGGACGTCCACCGTCAACGAAAACAAGTTCACAAGGTGGTCTCAGTCACTCAAAGTTCTCGGGCTCGTCTTCGACACGGGCGCTCTGACCGTTGCAGTGCCAGCCGTAAAATTACCAAGGCCAAGACGTTCGTCCGGAGGCACACCATACAGCACGCCTCTCGGTCACTGAGTCCCGGTCCCTCCTTGGGAGCCCCCGGCACGTAGCAACCTGCATACGTCCGGCACACCCGTTCCTCCAACGCCTTCGCTGCTACGAGTCCTCATTGCGCTGGCGCAAACACGTACCGATAACGGAGGATATGGGGCGTTCTTATAAAATATCCCGGGACGGTCCTTCGTCCCGGTAATAGGAAACAAACTTGTGACGTTATGCGAGGTGAAAACCTGTTTTCCTTAAATACTGTGGTCCACCTTAAATTAGGTATCTTTGCTCTCCCTTCCAATGATGGAGCTTCAGCTTGCTTACGACGAGCAGGACGACGAGAATCAACTGGTCTCTCTCTCTCTCTCTCTCTCTCTCTCTCCGTGCTCGTGTTCATGCAGGGTCCCGCTGAGAGGAGCGCAAAAGCCACCGGGCCTCTGTTCGTGTGGCGCACCTATGTCACCGACGTAGTAGCGCACACAGGTCGGTTTCGGCGTCGCTACCGAATGTCGCACCAAGCGTTTAATCAGCTCACGGGTCTCCTCCAGACCTTCTTTCACAAGCCTTATCAACATCTGCGTATTAAGATTGAGATCGTGCTCCACTGCACCCTAGCTCTCACTCTGGAATTTCCGCTGAACAAGATTAAGTGCCCTCCGCCTTTTGTTCCTGCCTGGTGCTGTGGAAGCCGTATCCTACAGGTTAACAGCCACATTGTTCTACAACCAAGATGCTCAGCACTAGAGGTAGCGCAAACCCCACTCGAACCTTTGGTCGCGCTCAGGCTGCTGCATGTGCTGCGTCCTCGCATTCGTCCCGACAGCGACCTCTGTCTGCGAGAGCCACAGCGAAAGCTGGCGGAGCACCGGCAGGCGGTGCTGCCGCTCCACCGGCGGTCGGCGCAGGTCTCGATCCGCTGCATGCGTGGGGACGCTCTGCGCCCGTGTGAGACCAAGAGTGGCGGTGATCGCGGCAGCGCGTATGGTGGAGGCTGTGGTGGCGCGTGCAGCGGTGGAGTTGGGCTGGGGCGTGTCTTTTGTAGTCGGAGTTGAGCCCGTCGGATTTCGGGGTCTATGGGGGGTTGGTTGTGTTGGTGGAGCGCGTATGTGGCGCAAGGGGTGTGCGTGGGCGTAGGAAGTTGCGTGTGAGTGAGTGTGTGAGTGCGATTGGTGGTGGTTGTGTTTGTGTGTGTGTCGTTGAGTGTGTTTGTTTGTTTGGTTAGGAATTGTTGTTTGTTTTGTTGTTGTTTGGGTCGTGTTTGGTGTTGTGTATGTGTTGCAAGATTGTGTATGATATGGTGGTGGGTTAGGTGTCGCAGTTCCTCGTTAGTATAGTGGTTAGTATACCCGCCTGTCACGCGGGTGACCCGGGTTCAATTCCCGGACGGGGAGCTTCTCTCTTTCTTTTGATCCCCTCCACCACACACACCTCTCCAACTACCATTTCGCGACCCCCTTTTGCCCCTTTTGTCACCTCACACGACACCAGACACACATCTCCACCCCCACCGCCATCCACGCCTCTCACCTCCTTCACGCGGACCTATCGAGCTAGTGGTTACGTGGCTGGAGGCCACTCGCTTGCCTCACATTCTGTCGAGTGAATGATGTTAATGTTGATGCTCGATGTTCCGCCCCCTTTTGGAGGGCGAGCTGTTGGCGAGAGAAATTGTACCCCCTCCTCTTCGGGCTCAGCCCGCCGTGGCCTTTGGACAGTCTCCGCCAACACACAACAACAACAACAACAACAACAATAACAACAACAATAACACACACATACATACACATACATACATACACGACACACGCACGACATATGCCCCGATGGTCCTCCAAGATGCTGTGATGTAATGATGTGGGCGGGAAGGAGTGTCGGCGGATTCATGGATATTTGACGTACCCTCGAGCGAGTCGATCGAACGTGAGAAGCAACAGACCCCCACCATCAAAGCACAGCCTGTAGCTCGACGGACAGACAGTCACAACTCACGCACGCACCAGACAGGTGTCTGATTGGGTGAGGTGTTCTCGGCAACAGTCTCCAATCCTCCTTCCAGCCCGAGCTGCACACACCTCGCTCTCCGCCTGCTCTCAAGTCGTTCTTGTGTTTCCTGCCTCTGTCGGTCTCTCTCTGTCACTCTCTCCCACACACGCTCTCCTCCCCCCCCCCCCCCCCCCCTCCTCCTCCCCCTCCCCCTCCCCCTCCCCCTCCCCCTCTCCCGCTCACCCTCGCACATTCGTCGCTGTTACTTTGACTCCGGGTCTCGCTGCGTGCGTGGGGACGCTCTGCGCCCGTGTGAGACCAAGAGTGGCGGTGATCGCGGCAGCGCGTATGGTGGAGGCTGTGGTGGCGCGTGCAGCGGTGGAGTTGGGCTGGGGCGTGTCTTTTGTAGTCGGAGTTGAGCCCGTCGGATTTCGGGGTCTATGGGGGGTTGGTTGTGTTGGTGGAGCGCGTATGTGGCGCAAGGGGTGTGCGTGGGCGTAGGAAGTTGCGTGTGAGTGAGTGTGAGTGCGATTGGTGGTGGTTGTGTTTGTGTGTGTGTCGTTGAGTGTGTTTGTTTGTTTGGTTAGGAATTGTTGTTTGTTTTGTTGTTGTTTGGGTCGTGTTTGGTGTTGTGTATGTGTTGCAAGATTGTGTATGATATGGTGGTGGGTTAGGTGTCGCAGTTCCTCGTTAGTATAGTGGTTAGTATACCCGCCTGTCACGCGGGTGACCCGGGTTCAATTCCCGGACGGGGAGCTTCTCTCTTTCTTTTGATCCCCTCCACCACACACACCTCTCCAACTACCATTTCGCGACCCCCTTTTGCCCCTTTTGTCACCTCACACGACACCAGACACACATCTCCACCCCCACCGCCATCCACGCCTCTCACCTCCTTCACGCGGACCTATCGAGCTAGTGGTTACGTGGCTGGAGGCCACTCGCTTGCCTCACATTCTGTCGAGTGAATGATGTTAATGTTGATGCTCGATGTTCCGCCCCCTTTTGGAGGGCGAGCTGTTGGCGAGAGAAATTGTACCCCCTCCTCTTCGGGCTCAGCCCGCCGTGGCCTTTGGACAGTCTCCGCCAACACACAACAACAACAACAACAACAACAACAATAACAACAACAATAACACACACATACATACACATACATACATACACGACACACGCACGACATATGCCCCGATGGTCCTCCAAGATGCTGTGATGTAATGATGTGGGCGGGAAGGAGTGTCGGCGGATTCATGGATATTTGACGTACCCTCGAGCGAGTCGATCGAACGTGAGAAGCAACAGACCCCCACCATCAAAGCACAGCCTGTAGCTCGACGGACAGACAGTCACAACTCACGCACGCACCAGACAGGTGTCTGATTGGGTGAGGTGTTCTCGGCAACAGTCTCCAATCCTCCTTCCAGCCCGAGCTGCACACACCTCGCTCTCCGCCTGCTCTCAAGTCGTTCTTGTGTTTCCTGCCTCTGTCGGTCTCTCTCTGTCACTCTCTCCCACACACGCTCTCCTCCCCCCCCCCCCCCCCTCCCCCTCCCCCTCCCCCTCCCCCTCCCCCTCCCCCTCCCCCTCCCCCTCTCCCGCTCACCCTCGCACATTCGTCGCTGTTACTTTGACTCCGGGTCTCGCTGCGTGCGTGGGGACGCTCTGCGCCCGTGTGAGACCAAGAGTGGCGGTGATCGCGGCAGCGCGTATGGTGGAGGCTGTGGTGGCGCGTGCAGCGGTGGAGTTGGGCTGGGGCGTGTCTTTTGTAGTCGGAGTTGAGCCCGTCGGATTTCGGGGTCTATGGGGGGTTGGTTGTGTTGGTGGAGCGCGTATGTGGCGCAAGGGGTGTGCGTGGGCGTAGGAAGTTGCGTGTGAGTGAGTGTGTGAGTGCGATTGGTGGTGGTTGTGTTTGTGTGTGTGTCGTTGAGTGTGTTTGTTTGTTTGGTTAGGAATTGTTGTTTGTTTTGTTGTTGTTTGGGTCGTGTTTGGTGTTGTGTATGTGTTGCAAGATTGTGTATGATATGGTGGTGGGTTAGGTGTCGCAGTTCCTCGTTAGTATAGTGGTTAGTATACCCGCCTGTCACGCGGGTGACCCGGGTTCAATTCCCGGACGGGGAGCTTCTCTCTTTCTTTTGATCCCCTCCACCACACACACCTCTCCAACTACCATTTCGCGACCCCCTTTTGCCCCTTTTGTCACCTCACACGACACCAGACACACATCTCCACCCCCACCGCCATCCACGCCTCTCACCTCCTTCACGCGGACCTATCGAGCTAGTGGTTACGTGGCTGGAGGCCACTCGCTTGCCTCACATTCTGTCGAGTGAATGATGTTAATGTTGATGCTCGATGTTCCGCCCCCTTTTGGAGGGCGAGCTGTTGGCGAGAGAAATTGTACCCCCTCCTCTTCGGGCTCAGCCCGCCGTGGCCTTTGGACAGTCTCCGCCAACACACAACAACAACAACAACAACAACAACAATAACAACAACAATAACACACACATACATACACATACATACATACACGACACACGCACGACATATGCCCCGATGGTCCTCCAAGATGCTGTGATGTAATGATGTGGGCGGGAAGGAGTGTCGGCGGATTCATGGATATTTGACGTACCCTCGAGCGAGTCGATCGAACGTGAGAAGCAACAGACCCCCACCATCAAAGCACAGCCTGTAGCTCGACGGACAGACAGTCACAACTCACGCACGCACCAGACAGGTGTCTGATTGGGTGAGGTGTTCTCGGCAACAGTCTCCAATCCTCCTTCCAGCCCGAGCTGCACACACCTCGCTCTCCGCCTGCTCTCAAGTCGTTCTTGTGTTTCCTGCCTCTGTCGGTCTCTCTCTGTCACTCTCTCCCACACACGCTCTCCTCCCCCCCCCCCCCCCTCCCCCTCCCCCTCCCCCTCCCCCTCCCCCTCCCCCTCCCCCTCTCCCGCTCACCCTCGCACATTCGTCGCTGTTACTTTGACTCCGGGTCTCGCTGCGTGCGTGGGGACGCTCTGCGCCCGTGTGAGACCAAGAGTGGCGGTGATCGCGGCAGCGCGTATGGTGGAGGCTGTGGTGGCGCGTGCAGCGGTGGAGTTGGGCTGGGGCGTGTCTTTTGTAGTCGGAGTTGAGCCCGTCGGATTTCGGGGTCTATGGGGGGTTGGTTGTGTTGGTGGAGCGCGTATGTGGCGCAAGGGGTGTGCGTGGGCGTAGGAAGTTGCGTGTGAGTGAGTGTGAGTGCGATTGGTGGTGGTTGTGTTTGTGTGTGTGTCGTTGAGTGTGTTTGTTTGTTTGGTTAGGAATTGTTGTTTGTTTTGTTGTTGTTTGGGTCGTGTTTGGTGTTGTGTATGTGTTGCAAGATTGTGTATGATATGGTGGTGGGTTAGGTGTCGCAGTTCCTCGTTAGTATAGTGGTTAGTATACCCGCCTGTCACGCGGGTGACCCGGGTTCAATTCCCGGACGGGGAGCTTCTCTCTTTCTTTTGATCCCCTCCACCACACACACCTCTCCAACTACCATTTCGCGACCCCCTTTTGCCCCTTTTGTCACCTCACACGACACCAGACACACATCTCCACCCCCACCGCCATCCACGCCTCTCACCTCCTTCACGCGGACCTATCGAGCTAGTGGTTACGTGGCTGGAGGCCACTCGCTTGCCTCACATTCTGTCGAGTGAATGATGTTAATGTTGATGCTCGATGTTCCGCCCCCTTTTGGAGGGCGAGCTGTTGGCGAGAGAAATTGTACCCCCTCCTCTTCGGGCTCAGCCCGCCGTGGCCTTTGGACAGTCTCCGCCAACACACAACAACAACAACAATAACAACAATAACAACAACAATAACACACACATACATACACATACATACATACACGACACACGCACGACATATGCCCACGGCCCGAGAACACCTCACCCAATCAGACACCTGTCTGGCGCGTGCGTGAGTTGTGACTGTCTGTCCGTCGAGCTACAGGCTGTGCTTTGATGGTGGGGGTCTGTTGCTTCTCACGTTCGATCGACTCGCTCGAGGGTACGTCAAATATCCATGAATCCGCCGACACTCCTTCCCGCCCACATCATTACATCACAGCATCTTGGAGGACCATCGGGGCAACAGTCTCCAATCCTCCTTCCAGCCCGAGCTGCACACACCTCGCTCTCCGCCTGCTCTCAAGTCGTTCTTGTGTTTCCTGCCTCTGTCGGTCTCTCTCTGTCACTCTCTCCCACACACGCTCTCCTCCCCCCCCCCCCCCCCCCCCCTCCCCCTCCCCCTCCCCCTCCCCCTCCCCCTCCCCCTCTCCCGCTCACCCTCGCACATTCGTCGCTGTTACTTTGACTCCGGGTCTCGCTGCGTGCGTGGGGACGCTCTGCGCCCGTGTGAGACCAAGAGTGGCGGTGATCGCGGCAGCGCGTATGGTGGAGGCTGTGGTGGCGCGTGCAGCGGTGGAGTTGGGCTGGGGCGTGTCTTTTGTAGTCGGAGTTGAGCCCGTCGGATTTCGGGGTCTATGGGGGGTTGGTTGTGTTGGTGGAGCGCGTATGTGGCGCAAGGGGTGTGCGTGGGCGTAGGAAGTTGCGTGTGAGTGAGTGTGTGAGTGCGATTGGTGGTGGTTGTGTTTGTGTGTGTGTCGTTGAGTGTGTTTGTTTGTTTGGTTAGGAATTGTTGTTTGTTTTGTTGTTGTTTGGGTCGTGTTTGGTGTTGTGTATGTGTTGCAAGATTGTGTATGATATGGTGGTGGGTTAGGTGTCGCAGTTCCTCGTTAGTATAGTGGTTAGTATACCCGCCTGTCACGCGGGTGACCCGGGTTCAATTCCCGGACGGGGAGCTTCTCTCTTTCTTTTGATCCCCTCCACCACACACACCTCTCCAACTACCATTTCGCGACCCCCTTTTGCCCCTTTTGTCACCTCACACGACACCAGACACACATCTCCACCCCCACCGCCATCCACGCCTCTCACCTCCTTCACGCGGACCTATCGAGCTAGTGGTTACGTGGCTGGAGGCCACTCGCTTGCCTCACATTCTGTCGAGTGAATGATGTTAATGTTGATGCTCGATGTTCCGCCCCCTTTTGGAGGGCGAGCTGTTGGCGAGAGAAATTGTACCCCCTCCTCTTCGGGCTCAGCCCGCCGTGGCCTTTGGACAGTCTCCGCCAACACACAACAACAACAACAACAACAACAACAATAACAACAACAATAACACACACATACATACACATACATACATACACGACACACGCACGACATATGCCCCGATGGTCCTCCAAGATGCTGTGATGTAATGATGTGGGCGGGAAGGAGTGTCGGCGGATTCATGGATATTTGACGTACCCTCGAGCGAGTCGATCGAACGTGAGAAGCAACAGACCCCCACCATCAAAGCACAGCCTGTAGCTCGACGGACAGACAGTCACAACTCACGCACGCACCAGACAGGTGTCTGATTGGGTGAGGTGTTCTCGGCAACAGTCTCCAATCCTCCTTCCAGCCCGAGCTGCACACACCTCGCTCTCCGCCTGCTCTCAAGTCGTTCTTGTGTTTCCTGCCTCTGTCGGTCTCTCTCTGTCACTCTCTCCCACACACGCTCTCCTCCCCCCCCCCCCCCCTCCCCCTCCCCCTCCCCCTCCCCCTCCCCCTCCCCCTCTCCCGCTCACCCTCGCACATTCGTCGCTGTTACTTTGACTCCGGGTCTCGCTGCGTGCGTGGGGACGCTCTGCGCCCGTGTGAGACCAAGAGTGGCGGTGATCGCGGCAGCGCGTATGGTGGAGGCTGTGGTGGCGCGTGCAGCGGTGGAGTTGGGCTGGGGCGTGTCTTTTGTAGTCGGAGTTGAGCCCGTCGGATTTCGGGGTCTATGGGGGGTTGGTTGTGTTGGTGGAGCGCGTATGTGGCGCAAGGGGTGTGCGTGGGCGTAGGAAGTTGCGTGTGAGTGAGTGTGAGTGCG
Organism: Pythium myriotylum; assembly: GCA_023091665.1. Classification (NCBI taxonomy): domain Eukaryota; phylum Oomycota; class Peronosporomycetes; order Pythiales; family Pythiaceae; genus Pythium; species Pythium myriotylum. The sequence goes on from JALJCQ010000014.1 coordinate 935,981, forward strand.
ATTGGTGGTGGTTGTGTTTGTGTGTGTGTCGTTGAGTGTGTTTGTTTGTTTGGTTAGGAATTGTTGTTTGTTTTGTTGTTGTTTGGGTCGTGTTTGGTGTTGTGTATGTGTTGCAAGATTGTGTATGATATGGTGGTGGGTTAGGTGTCGCAGTTCCTCGTTAGTATAGTGGTTAGTATACCCGCCTGTCACGCGGGTGACCCGGGTTCAATTCCCGGACGGGGAGCTTCTCTCTTTCTTTTGATCCCCTCCACCACACACACCTCTCCAACTACCATTTCGCGACCCCCTTTTGCCCCTTTTGTCACCTCACACGACACCAGACACACATCTCCACCCCCACCGCCATCCACGCCTCTCACCTCCTTCACGCGGACCTATCGAGCTAGTGGTTACGTGGCTGGAGGCCACTCGCTTGCCTCACATTCTGTCGAGTGAATGATGTTAATGTTGATGCTCGATGTTCCGCCCCCTTTTGGAGGGCGAGCTGTTGGCGAGAGAAATTGTACCCCCTCCTCTTCGGGCTCAGCCCGCCGTGGCCTTTGGACAGTCTCCGCCAACACACAACAACAACAACAACAACAACAACAATAACAACAACAATAACACACACATACATACACATACATACATACACGACACACGCACGACATATGCCCCGATGGTCCTCCAAGATGCTGTGATGTAATGATGTGGGCGGGAAGGAGTGTCGGCGGATTCATGGATATTTGACGTACCCTCGAGCGAGTCGATCGAACGTGAGAAGCAACAGACCCCCACCATCAAAGCACAGCCTGTAGCTCGACGGACAGACAGTCACAACTCACGCACGCACCAGACAGGTGTCTGATTGGGTGAGGTGTTCTCGGCAACAGTCTCCAATCCTCCTTCCAGCCCGAGCTGCACACACCTCGCTCTCCGCCTGCTCTCAAGTCGTTCTTGTGTTTCCTGCCTCTGTCGGTCTCTCTCTGTCACTCTCTCCCACACACGCTCTCCTCCCCCCCCCCCCCCCCCCCCCCTCCCCCTCCCCCTCCCCCTCCCCCTCCCCCTCCCCCTCTCCCGCTCACCCTCGCACATTCGTCGCTGTTACTTTGACTCCGGGTCTCGCTGCGTGCGTGGGGACGCTCTGCGCCCGTGTGAGACCAAGAGTGGCGGTGATCGCGGCAGCGCGTATGGTGGAGGCTGTGGTGGCGCGTGCAGCGGTGGAGTTGGGCTGGGGCGTGTCTTTTGTAGTCGGAGTTGAGCCCGTCGGATTTCGGGGTCTATGGGGGGTTGGTTGTGTTGGTGGAGCGCGTATGTGGCGCAAGGGGTGTGCGTGGGCGTAGGAAGTTGCGTGTGAGTGAGTGTGAGTGCGATTGGTGGTGGTTGTGTTTGTGTGTGTGTCGTTGAGTGTGTTTGTTTGTTTGGTTAGGAATTGTTGTTTGTTTTGTTGTTGTTTGGGTCGTGTTTGGTGTTGTGTATGTGTTGCAAGATTGTGTATGATATGGTGGTGGGTTAGGTGTCGCAGTTCCTCGTTAGTATAGTGGTTAGTATACCCGCCTGTCACGCGGGTGACCCGGGTTCAATTCCCGGACGGGGAGCTTCTCTCTTTCTTTTGATCCCCTCCACCACACACACCTCTCCAACTACCATTTCGCGACCCCCTTTTGCCCCTTTTGTCACCTCACACGACACCAGACACACATCTCCACCCCCACCGCCATCCACGCCTCTCACCTCCTTCACGCGGACCTATCGAGCTAGTGGTTACGTGGCTGGAGGCCACTCGCTTGCCTCACATTCTGTCGAGTGAATGATGTTAATGTTGATGCTCGATGTTCCGCCCCCTTTTGGAGGGCGAGCTGTTGGCGAGAGAAATTGTACCCCCTCCTCTTCGGGCTCAGCCCGCCGTGGCCTTTGGACAGTCTCCGCCAACACACAACAACAACAACAATAACAACAATAACAACAACAATAACACACACATACATACACATACATACATACACGACACACGCACGACATATGCCCACGGCCCGAGAACACCTCACCCAATCAGACACCTGTCTGGCGCGTGCGTGAGTTGTGACTGTCTGTCCGTCGAGCTACAGGCTGTGCTTTGATGGTGGGGGTCTGTTGCTTCTCACGTTCGATCGACTCGCTCGAGGGTACGTCAAATATCCATGAATCCGCCGACACTCCTTCCCGCCCACATCATTACATCACAGCATCTTGGAGGACCATCGGGGCAACAGTCTCCAATCCTCCTTCCAGCCCGAGCTGCACACACCTCGCTCTCCGCCTGCTCTCAAGTCGTTCTTGTGTTTCCTGCCTCTGTCGGTCTCTCTCTGTCACTCTCTCCCACACACGCTCTCCTCCCCCCCCCCCCCCCCCCTCCCCCTCCCCCTCCCCCTCCCCCTCCCCCTCCCCCTCTCCCGCTCACCCTCGCACATTCGTCGCTGTTACTTTGACTCCGGGTCTCGCTGCGTGCGTGGGGACGCTCTGCGCCCGTGTGAGACCAAGAGTGGCGGTGATCGCGGCAGCGCGTATGGTGGAGGCTGTGGTGGCGCGTGCAGCGGTGGAGTTGGGCTGGGGCGTGTCTTTTGTAGTCGGAGTTGAGCCCGTCGGATTTCGGGGTCTATGGGGGGTTGGTTGTGTTGGTGGAGCGCGTATGTGGCGCAAGGGGTGTGCGTGGGCGTAGGAAGTTGCGTGTGAGTGAGTGTGTGAGTGCGATTGGTGGTGGTTGTGTTTGTGTGTGTGTCGTTGAGTGTGTTTGTTTGTTTGGTTAGGAATTGTTGTTTGTTTTGTTGTTGTTTGGGTCGTGTTTGGTGTTGTGTATGTGTTGCAAGATTGTGTATGATATGGTGGTGGGTTAGGTGTCGCAGTTCCTCGTTAGTATAGTGGTTAGTATACCCGCCTGTCACGCGGGTGACCCGGGTTCAATTCCCGGACGGGGAGCTTCTCTCTTTCTTTTGATCCCCTCCACCACACACACCTCTCCAACTACCATTTCGCGACCCCCTTTTGCCCCTTTTGTCACCTCACACGACACCAGACACACATCTCCACCCCCACCGCCATCCACGCCTCTCACCTCCTTCACGCGGACCTATCGAGCTAGTGGTTACGTGGCTGGAGGCCACTCGCTTGCCTCACATTCTGTCGAGTGAATGATGTTAATGTTGATGCTCGATGTTCCGCCCCCTTTTGGAGGGCGAGCTGTTGGCGAGAGAAATTGTACCCCCTCCTCTTCGGGCTCAGCCCGCCGTGGCCTTTGGACAGTCTCCGCCAACACACAACAACAACAACAACAACAACAATAACAACAACAATAACACACACATACATACACATACATACATACACGACACACGCACGACATATGCCCACGACCCGAGAACACCTCACCCAATCAGACACCTGTCTGGCGCGTGCGTGAGTTGTGACTGTCTGTCCGTCGAGCTACAGGCTGTGCTTTGATGGTGGGGGTCTGTTGCTTCTCACGTTCGATCGACTCGCTCGAGGGTACGTCAAATATCCATGAATCCGCCGACACTCCTTCCCGCCCACATCATTACATCACAGCATCTTGGAGGACCATCGGGGCAACAGTCTCCAATCCTCCTTCCAGCCCGAGCTGCACACACCTCGCTCTCCGCCTGCTCTCAAGTCGTTCTTGTGTTTCCTGCCTCTGTCGGTCTCTCTCTGTCACTCTCTCCCACACACGCTCTCCTCCCCCCCCCCCCCCCCCCTCCCCCTCCCCGTCCCCCTCTCCCGCTCACCCTCGCACATTCGTCGCTGTTACTTTGACTCCGGGTCTCGCTGCGTGCGTGGGGACGCTCTGCGCCCGTGTGAGACCAAGAGTGGCGGTGATCGCGGCAGCGCGTATGGTGGAGGCTGTGGTGGCGCGTGCAGCGGTGGAGTTGGGCTGGGGCGTGTCTTTTGTAGTCGGAGTTGAGCCCGTCGGATTTCGGGGTCTATGGGGGGTTGGTTGTGTTGGTGGAGCGCGTATGTGGCGCAAGGGGTGTGCGTGGGCGTAGGAAGTTGCGTGTGAGTGAGTGTGTGAGTGCGATTGGTGGTGGTTGTGTTTGTGTGTGTGTCGTTGAGTGTGTTTGTTTGTTTGGTTAGGAATTGTTGTTTGTTTTGTTGTTGTTTGGGTCGTGTTTGGTGTTGTGTATGTGTTGCAAGATTGTGTATGATATGGTGGTGGGTTAGGTGTCGCAGTTCCTCGTTAGTATAGTGGTTAGTATACCCGCCTGTCACGCGGGTGACCCGGGTTCAATTCCCGGACGGGGAGCTTCTCTCTTTCTTTTGATCCCCTCCACCACACACACCTCTCCAACTACCATTTCGCGACCCCCTTTTGCCCCTTTTGTCACCTCACACGACACCAGACACACATCTCCACCCCCACCGCCATCCACGCCTCTCACCTCCTTCACGCGGACCTATCGAGCTAGTGGTTACGTGGCTGGAGGCCACTCGCTTGCCTCACATTCTGTCGAGTGAATGATGTTAATGTTGATGCTCGATGTTCCGCCCCCTTTTGGAGGGCGAGCTGTTGGCGAGAGAAATTGTACCCCCTCCTCTTCGGGCTCAGCCCGCCGTGGCCTTTGGACAGTCTCCGCCAACACACAACAACAACAACAACAACAACAATAACAACAACAATAACACACACATACATACACATACATACATACACGACACACGCACGACATATGCCCACGACCCGAGAACACCTCACCCAATCAGACACCTGTCTGGCGCGTGCGTGAGTTGTGACTGTCTGTCCGTCGAGCTACAGGCTGTGCTTTGATGGTGGGGGTCTGTTGCTTCTCACGTTCGATCGACTCGCTCGAGGGTACGTCAAATATCCATGAATCCGCCGACACTCCTTCCCGCCCACATCATTACATCACAGCATCTTGGAGGACCATCGGGGCAACAGTCTCCAATCCTCCTTCCAGCCCGAGCTGCACACACCTCGCTCTCCGCCTGCTCTCAAGTCGTTCTTGTGTTTCCTGCCTCTGTCGGTCTCTCTCTGTCACTCTCTCCCACACACGCTCTCCTCCCCCCCCCCCCCCCCTCCCCCTCCCCCTCCCCCTCCCCCTCCCCCTCTCCCGCTCACCCTCGCACATTCGTCGCTGTTACTTTGACTCCGGGTCTCGCTGCGTGCGTGGGGACGCTCTGCGCCCGTGTGAGACCAAGAGTGGCGGTGATCGCGGCAGCGCGTATGGTGGAGGCTGTGGTGGCGCGTGCAGCGGTGGAGTTGGGCTGGGGCGTGTCTTTTGTAGTCGGAGTTGAGCCCGTCGGATTTCGGGGTCTATGGGGGGTTGGTTGTGTTGGTGGAGCGCGTATGTGGCGCAAGGGGTGTGCGTGGGCGTAGGAAGTTGCGTGTGAGTGAGTGTGTGAGTGCGATTGGTGGTGGTTGTGTTTGTGTGTGTGTCGTTGAGTGTGTTTGTTTGTTTGGTTAGGAATTGTTGTTTGTTTTGTTGTTGTTTGGGTCGTGTTTGGTGTTGTGTATGTGTTGCAAGATTGTGTATGATATGGTGGTGGGTTAGGTGTCGCAGTTCCTCGTTAGTATAGTGGTTAGTATACCCGCCTGTCACGCGGGTGACCCGGGTTCAATTCCCGGACGGGGAGCTTCTCTCTTTCTTTTGATCCCCTCCACCACACACACCTCTCCAACTACCATTTCGCGACCCCCTTTTGCCCCTTTTGTCACCTCACACGACACCAGACACACATCTCCACCCCCACCGCCATCCACGCCTCTCACCTCCTTCACGCGGACCTATCGAGCTAGTGGTTACGTGGCTGGAGGCCACTCGCTTGCCTCACATTCTGTCGAGTGAATGATGTTAATGTTGATGCTCGATGTTCCGCCCCCTTTTGGAGGGCGAGCTGTTGGCGAGAGAAATTGTACCCCCTCCTCTTCGGGCTCAGCCCGCCGTGGCCTTTGGACAGTCTCCGCCAACACACAACAACAACAACAACAACAACAATAACAACAACAATAACACACACATACATACACATACATACATACACGACACACGCACGACATATGCCCACGACCCGAGAACACCTCACCCAATCAGACACCTGTCTGGCGCGTGCGTGAGTTGTGACTGTCTGTCCGTCGAGCTACAGGCTGTGCTTTGATGGTGGGGGTCTGTTGCTTCTCACGTTCGATCGACTCGCTCGAGGGTACGTCAAATATCCATGAATCCGCCGACACTCCTTCCCGCCCACATCATTACATCACAGCATCTTGGAGGACCATCGGGGCAACAGTCTCCAATCCTCCTTCCAGCCCGAGCTGCACACACCTCGCTCTCCGCCTGCTCTCAAGTCGTTCTTGTGTTTCCTGCCTCTGTCGGTCTCTCTCTGTCACTCTCTCCCACACACGCTCTCCTCCCCCCCCCCCCCCCCCCCTCCCCCTCCCCCTCCCCCTCCCCCTCCCCCTCCCCCTCTCCCGCTCACCCTCGCACATTCGTCGCTGTTACTTTGACTCCGGGTCTCGCTGCGTGCGTGGGGACGCTCTGCGCCCGTGTGAGACCAAGAGTGGCGGTGATCGCGGCAGCGCGTATGGTGGAGGCTGTGGTGGCGCGTGCAGCGGTGGAGTTGGGCTGGGGCGTGTCTTTTGTAGTCGGAGTTGAGCCCGTCGGATTTCGGGGTCTATGGGGGGTTGGTTGTGTTGGTGGAGCGCGTATGTGGCGCAAGGGGTGTGCGTGGGCGTAGGAAGTTGCGTGTGAGTGAGTGTGTGAGTGCGATTGGTGGTGGTTGTGTTTGTGTGTGTGTCGTTGAGTGTGTTTGTTTGTTTGGTTAGGAATTGTTGTTTGTTTTGTTGTTGTTTGGGTCGTGTTTGGTGTTGTGTATGTGTTGCAAGATTGTGTATGATATGGTGGTGGGTTAGGTGTCGCAGTTCCTCGTTAGTATAGTGGTTAGTATACCCGCCTGTCACGCGGGTGACCCGGGTTCAATTCCCGGACGGGGAGCTTCTCTCTTTCTTTTGATCCCCTCCACCACACACACCTCTCCAACTACCATTTCGCGACCCCCTTTTGCCCCTTTTGTCACCTCACACGACACCAGACACACATCTCCACCCCCACCGCCATCCACGCCTCTCACCTCCTTCACGCGGACCTATCGAGCTAGTGGTTACGTGGCTGGAGGCCACTCGCTTGCCTCACATTCTGTCGAGTGAATGATGTTAATGTTGATGCTCGATGTTCCGCCCCCTTTTGGAGGGCGAGCTGTTGGCGAGAGAAATTGTACCCCCTCCTCTTCGGGCTCAGCCCGCCGTGGCCTTTGGACAGTCTCCGCCAACACACAACAACAACAACAACAACAACAATAACAACAACAATAACACACACATACATACACATACATACATACACGACACACGCACGACATATGCCCACGACCCGAGAACACCTCACCCAATCAGACACCTGTCTGGCGCGTGCGTGAGTTGTGACTGTCTGTCCGTCGAGCTACAGGCTGTGCTTTGATGGTGGGGGTCTGTTGCTTCTCACGTTCGATCGACTCGCTCGAGGGTACGTCAAATATCCATGAATCCGCCGACACTCCTTCCCGCCCACATCATTACATCACAGCATCTTGGAGGACCATCGGGCAACAGTCTCCAATCCTCCTTCCAGCCCGAGCTGCACACACCTCGCTCTCCGCCTGCTCTCAAGTCGTTCTTGTGTTTCCTGCCTCTGTCGGTCTCTCTCTGTCACTCTCTCGCTCTCCTCCCCCCCCCCCCCCCCCCCCCCTCCCCTCCCCCTCCCCCTCCCCCTCCCCCTCCCCCTCTCCCGCTCACCCTCGCACATTCGTCGCTGTTACTTTGACTCCGGGTCTCAGCTGCGTGCGTGGGGACGCTCTGCGCCCGTGTGAGACCAAGAGTGGCGGTGATCGCGGCAGCGCGTATGGTGGAGGCTGTGGTGGCGCGTGCAGCGGTGGAGTTGGGCTGGGGCGTGTCTTTTGTAGTCGGAGTTGAGCCCGTCGGATTTCGGGGTCTATGGGGGGTTGGTTGTGTTGGTGGAGCGCGTATGTGGCGCAAGGGGTGTGCGTGGGCGTAGGAAGTTGCGTGTGAGTGAGTGTGTGAGTGCGATTGGTGGTGGTTGTGTTTGTGTGTGTGTCGTTGAGTGTGTTTGTTTGTTTGGTTAGGAATTGTTGTTTGTTTTGTTGTTGTTTGGGTCGTGTTTGGTGTTGTGTATGTGTTGCAAGATTGTGTATGATATGGTGGTGGGTTAGGTGTCGCAGTTCCTCGTTAGTATAGTGGTTAGTATACCCGCCTGTCACGCGGGTGACCCGGGTTCAATTCCCGGACGGGGAGCTTCTCTCTTTCTTTTGATCCCCTCCACCACACACACCTCTCCAACTACCATTTCGCGACCCCCTTTTGCCCCTTTTGTCACCTCACACGACACCAGACACACATCTCCACCCCCACCGCCATCCACGCCTCTCACCTCCTTCACGCGGACCTATCGAGCTAGTGGTTACGTGGCTGGAGGCCACTCGCTTGCCTCACATTCTGTCGAGTGAATGATGTTAATGTTGATGCTCGATGTTCCGCCCCCTTTTGGAGGGCGAGCTGTTGGCGAGAGAAATTGTACCCCCTCCTCTTCGGGCTCAGCCCGCCGTGGCCTTTGGACAGTCTCCGCCAACACACAACAACAACAACAACAACAACAATAACAACAACAATAACACACACATACATACACATACATACATACACGACACACGCACGACATATGCCCACGACCCGAGAACACCTCACCCAATCAGACACCTGTCTGGCGCGTGCGTGAGTTGTGACTGTCTGTCCGTCGAGCTACAGGCTGTGCTTTGATGGTGGGGGTCTGTTGCTTCTCACGTTCGATCGACTCGCTCGAGGGTACGTCAAATATCCATGAATCCGCCGACACTCCTTCCCGCCCACATCATTACATCACAGCATCTTGGAGGACCATCGGGGCAACAGTCTCCAATCCTCCTTCCAGCCCGAGCTGCACACACCTCGCTCTCCGCCTGCTCTCAAGTCGTTCTTGTGTTTCCTGCCTCTGTCGGTCTCTCTCTGTCACTCTCTCCCACACACGCTCTCCTCCCCCCCCCCCCCCCCCCCCCCCCTCCCCCTCTCTCCCGCTCACCCTCGCACATTCGTCGCTGTTACTTTGACTCCGGGTCTCGCTGCGTGCGTGGGGACGCTCTGCGCCCGTGTGAGACCAAGAGTGGCGGTGATCGCGGCAGCGCGTATGGTGGAGGCTGTGGTGGCGCGTGCAGCGGTGGAGTTGGGCTGGGGCGTGTCTTTTGTAGTCGGAGTTGAGCCCGTCGGATTTCGGGGTCTATGGGGGGTTGGTTGTGTTGGTGGAGCGCGTATGTGGCGCAAGGGGTGTGCGTGGGCGTAGGAAGTTGCGTGTGAGTGAGTGTGTGAGTGCGATTGGTGGTGGTTGTGTTTGTGTGTGTGTCGTTGAGTGTGTTTGTTTGTTTGGTTAGGAATTGTTGTTTGTTTTGTTGTTGTTTGGGTCGTGTTTGGTGTTGTGTATGTGTTGCAAGATTGTGTATGATATGGTGGTGGGTTAGGTGTCGCAGTTCCTCGTTAGTATAGTGGTTAGTATACCCGCCTGTCACGCGGGTGACCCGGGTTCAATTCCCGGACGGGGAGCTTCTCTCTTTCTTTTGATCCCCTCCACCACACACACCTCTCCAACTACCATTTCGCGACCCCCTTTTGCCCCTTTTGTCACCTCACACGACACCAGACACACATCTCCACCCCCACCGCCATCCACGCCTCTCACCTCCTTCACGCGGACCTATCGAGCTAGTGGTTACGTGGCTGGAGGCCACTCGCTTGCCTCACATTCTGTCGAGTGAATGATGTTAATGTTGATGCTCGATGTTCCGCCCCCTTTTGGAGGGCGAGCTGTTGGCGAGAGAAATTGTACCCCCTCCTCTTCGGGCTCAGCCCGCCGTGGCCTTTGGACAGTCTCCGCCAACACACAACAACAACAACAACAACAACAATAACAACAACAATAACACACACATACATACACATACATACATACACGACACACGCACGACATATGCCCACGACCCGAGAACACCTCACCCAATCAGACACCTGTCTGGCGCGTGCGTGAGTTGTGACTGTCTGTCCGTCGAGCTACAGGCTGTGCTTTGATGGTGGGGGTCTGTTGCTTCTCACGTTCGATCGACTCGCTCGAGGGTACGTCAAATATCCATGAATCCGCCGACACTCCTTCCCGCCCACATCATTACATCACAGCATCTTGGAGGACCATCGGGGCAACAGTCTCCAATCCTCCTTCCAGCCCGAGCTGCACACACCTCGCTCTCCGCCTGCTCTCAAGTCGTTCTTGTGTTTCCTGCCTCTGTCGGTCTCTCTCTGTCACTCTCTCCCACACACGCTCCCTCTCCTCCCCCCCCCCCCCCCTCCCCCTCCCCCTCCCCCTCCCCCTCCCCCTCCCCCTCTCCCGCTCACCCTCGCACATTCGTCGCTGTTACTTTGACTCCGGGTCTCGCTGCGTGCGTGGGGACGCTCTGCGCCCGTGTGAGACCAAGAGTGGCGGTGATCGCGGCAGCGCGTATGGTGGAGGCTGTGGTGGCGCGTGCAGCGGTGGAGTTGGGCTGGGGCGTGTCTTTTGTAGTCGGAGTTGAGCCCGTCGGATTTCGGGGTCTATGGGGGGTTGGTTGTGTTGGTGGAGCGCGTATGTGGCGCAAGGGGTGTGCGTGGGCGTAGGAAGTTGCGTGTGAGTGAGTGTGTGAGTGCGATTGGTGGTGGTTGTGTTTGTGTGTGTGTCGTTGAGTGTGTTTGTTTGTTTGGTTAGGAATTGTTGTTTGTTTTGTTGTTGTTTGGGTCGTGTTTGGTGTTGTGTATGTGTTGCAAGATTGTGTATGATATGGTGGTGGGTTAGGTGTCGCAGTTCCTCGTTAGTATAGTGGTTAGTATACCCGCCTGTCACGCGGGTGACCCGGGTTCAATTCCCGGACGGGGAGCTTCTCTCTTTCTTTTGATCCCCTCCACCACACACACCTCTCCAACTACCATTTCGCGACCCCCTTTTGCCCCTTTTGTCACCTCACACGACACCAGACACACATCTCCACCCCCACCGCCATCCACGCCTCTCACCTCCTTCACGCGGACCTATCGAGCTAGTGGTTACGTGGCTGGAGGCCACTCGCTTGCCTCACATTCTGTCGAGTGAATGATGTTAATGTTGATGCTCGATGTTCCGCCCCCTTTTGGAGGGCGAGCTGTTGGCGAGAGAAATTGTACCCCCTCCTCTTCGGGCTCAGCCCGCCGTGGCCTTTGGACAGTCTCCGCCAACACACAACAACAACAACAACAACAACAATAACAACAACAATAACACACACATACATACACATACATACATACACGACACACGCACGACATATGCCCACGACCCGAGAACACCTCACCCAATCAGACACCTGTCTGGCGCGTGCGTGAGTTGTGACTGTCTGTCCGTCGAGCTACAGGCTGTGCTTTGATGGTGGGGGTCTGTTGCTTCTCACGTTCGATCGACTCGCTCGAGGGTACGTCAAATATCCATGAATCCGCCGACACTCCTTCCCGCCCACATCATTACATCACAGCATCTTGGAGGACCATCGGGGCAACAGTCTCCAATCCTCCTTCCAGCCCGAGCTGCACACACCTCGCTCTCCGCCTGCTCTCAAGTCGTTCTTGTGTTTCCTGCCTCTGTCGGTCTCTCTCTGTCACTCTCTCCCACACACGCTCTCCTCCCCCCCCCCCCCCTCCCCCTCCCCCTCCCCCTCCCCCTCCCCCTCCCCCTCCCCCTCTCCCGCTCACCCTCGCACATTCGTCGCTGTTACTTTGACTCCGGGTCTCGCTGCGTGCGTGGGGACGCTCTGCGCCCGTGTGAGACCAAGAGTGGCGGTGATCGCGGCAGCGCGTATGGTGGAGGCTGTGGTGGCGCGTGCAGCGGTGGAGTTGGGCTGGGGCGTGTCTTTTGTAGTCGGAGTTGAGCCCGTCGGATTTCGGGGTCTATGGGGGGTTGGTTGTGTTGGTGGAGCGCGTATGTGGCGCAAGGGGTGTGCGTGGGCGTAGGAAGTTGCGTGTGAGTGAGTGTGTGAGTGCGATTGGTGGTGGTTGTGTTTGTGTGTGTGTCGTTGAGTGTGTTTGTTTGTTTGGTTAGGAATTGTTGTTTGTTTTGTTGTTGTTTGGGTCGTGTTTGGTGTTGTGTATGTGTTGCAAGATTGTGTATGATATGGTGGTGGGTTAGGTGTCGCAGTTCCTCGTTAGTATAGTGGTTAGTATACCCGCCTGTCACGCGGGTGACCCGGGTTCAATTCCCGGACGGGGAGCTTCTCTCTTTCTTTTGATCCCCTCCACCACACACACCTCTCCAACTACCATTTCGCGACCCCCTTTTGCCCCTTTTGTCACCTCACACGACACCAGACACACATCTCCACCCCCACCGCCATCCACGCCTCTCACCTCCTTCACGCGGACCTATCGAGCTAGTGGTTACGTGGCTGGAGGCCACTCGCTTGCCTCACATTCTGTCGAGTGAATGATGTTAATGTTGATGCTCGATGTTCCGCCCCCTTTTGGAGGGCGAGCTGTTGGCGAGAGAAATTGTACCCCCTCCTCTTCGGGCTCAGCCCGCCGTGGCCTTTGGACAGTCTCCGCCAACACACAACAACAACAACAACAACAACAATAACAACAACAATAACACACACATACATACACATACATACATACACGACACACGCACGACATATGCCCACGACCCGAGAACACCTCACCCAATCAGACACCTGTCTGGCGCGTGCGTGAGTTGTGACTGTCTGTCCGTCGAGCTACAGGCTGTGCTTTGATGGTGGGGGTCTGTTGCTTCTCACGTTCGATCGACTCGCTCGAGGGTACGTCAAATATCCATGAATCCGCCGACACTCCTTCCCGCCCACATCATTACATCACAGCATCTTGGAGGACCATCGGGGCAACAGTCTCCAATCCTCCTTCCAGCCCGAGCTGCACACACCTCGCTCTCCGCCTGCTCTCAAGTCGTTCTTGTGTTTCCTGCCTCTGTCGGTCTCTCTCTGTCACTCTCTCCCACACACGCTCTCCTCCCCCCCCCCCCCCCCTCCCCCTCCCCCTCCCCCTCCCCCTCTCCCGCTCACCCTCGCACATTCGTCGCTGTTACTTTGACTCCGGGTCTCGCTGCGTGCGTGGGGACGCTCTGCGCCCGTGTGAGACCAAGAGTGGCGGTGATCGCGGCAGCGCGTATGGTGGAGGCTGTGGTGGCGCGTGCAGCGGTGGAGTTGGGCTGGGGCGTGTCTTTTGTAGTCGGAGTTGAGCCCGTCGGATTTCGGGGTCTATGGGGGGTTGGTTGTGTTGGTGGAGCGCGTATGTGGCGCAAGGGGTGTGCGTGGGCGTAGGAAGTTGCGTGTGAGTGAGTGTGTGAGTGCGATTGGTGGTGGTTGTGTTTGTGTGTGTGTCGTTGAGTGTGTTTGTTTGTTTGGTTAGGAATTGTTGTTTGTTTTGTTGTTGTTTGGGTCGTGTTTGGTGTTGTGTATGTGTTGCAAGATTGTGTATGATATGGTGGTGGGTTAGGTGTCGCAGTTCCTCGTTAGTATAGTGGTTAGTATACCCGCCTGTCACGCGGGTGACCCGGGTTCAATTCCCGGACGGGGAGCTTCTCTCTTTCTTTTGATCCCCTCCACCACACACACCTCTCCAACTACCATTTCGCGACCCCCTTTTGCCCCTTTTGTCACCTCACACGACACCAGACACACATCTCCACCCCCACCGCCATCCACGCCTCTCACCTCCTTCACGCGGACCTATCGAGCTAGTGGTTACGTGGCTGGAGGCCACTCGCTTGCCTCACATTCTGTCGAGTGAATGATGTTAATGTTGATGCTCGATGTTCCGCCCCCTTTTGGAGGGCGAGCTGTTGGCGAGAGAAATTGTACCCCCTCCTCTTCGGGCTCAGCCCGCCGTGGCCTTTGGACAGTCTCCGCCAACACACAACAACAACAACAACAACAACAATAACAACAACAATAACACACACATACATACACATACATACATACACGACACACGCACGACATATGCCCACGACCCGAGAACACCTCACCCAATCAGACACCTGTCTGGCGCGTGCGTGAGTTGTGACTGTCTGTCCGTCGAGCTACAGGCTGTGCTTTGATGGTGGGGGTCTGTTGCTTCTCACGTTCGATCGACTCGCTCGAGGGTACGTCAAATATCCATGAATCCGCCGACACTCCTTCCCGCCCACATCATTACATCACAGCATCTTGGAGGACCATCGGGGCAACAGTCTCCAATCCTCCTTCCAGCCCGAGCTGCACACACCTCGCTCTCCGCCTGCTCTCAAGTCGTTCTTGTGTTTCCTGCCTCTGTCGGTCTCTCTCTGTCACTCTCTCCCACACACGCTCTCCTCCCCCCCCCCCCCCTCCCCCTCCCCCTCCCCCTCCCCCTCTCCCGCTCACCCTCGCACATTCGTCGCTGTTACTTTGACTCCGGGTCTCGCTGCGTGCGTGGGGACGCTCTGCGCCCGTGTGAGACCAAGAGTGGCGGTGATCGCGGCAGCGCGTATGGTGGAGGCTGTGGTGGCGCGTGCAGCGGTGGAGTTGGGCTGGGGCGTGTCTTTTGTAGTCGGAGTTGAGCCCGTCGGATTTCGGGGTCTATGGGGGGTTGGTTGTGTTGGTGGAGCGCGTATGTGGCGCAAGGGGTGTGCGTGGGCGTAGGAAGTTGCGTGTGAGTGAGTGTGTGAGTGCGATTGGTGGTGGTTGTGTTTGTGTGTGTGTCGTTGAGTGTGTTTGTTTGTTTGGTTAGGAATTGTTGTTTGTTTTGTTGTTGTTTGGGTCGTGTTTGGTGTTGTGTATGTGTTGCAAGATTGTGTATGATATGGTGGTGGGTTAGGTGTCGCAGTTCCTCGTTAGTATAGTGGTTAGTATACCCGCCTGTCACGCGGGTGACCCGGGTTCAATTCCCGGACGGGGAGCTTCTCTCTTTCTTTTGATCCCCTCCACCACACACACCTCTCCAACTACCATTTCGCGACCCCCTTTTGCCCCTTTTGTCACCTCACACGACACCAGACACACATCTCCACCCCCACCGCCATCCACGCCTCTCACCTCCTTCACGCGGACCTATCGAGCTAGTGGTTACGTGGCTGGAGGCCACTCGCTTGCCTCACATTCTGTCGAGTGAATGATGTTAATGTTGATGCTCGATGTTCCGCCCCCTTTTGGAGGGCGAGCTGTTGGCGAGAGAAATTGTACCCCCTCCTCTTCGGGCTCAGCCCGCCGTGGCCTTTGGACAGTCTCCGCCAACACACAACAACAACAACAACAACAACAACAATAACAACAACAATAACACACACATACATACACATACATACATACACGACACACGCACGACATATGCCCACGGCCCGAGAACACCTCACCCAATCAGACACCTGTCTGGCGCGTGCGTGAGTTGTGACTGTCTGTCCGTCGAGCTACAGGCTGTGCTTTGATGGTGGGGGTCTGTTGCTTCTCACGTTCGATCGACTCGCTCGAGGGTACGTCAAATATCCATGAATCCGCCGACACTCCTTCCCGCCCACATCATTACATCACAGCATCTTGGAGGACCATCGGGGCAACAGTCTCCAATCCTCCTTCCAGCCCGAGCTGCACACACCTCGCTCTCCGCCTGCTCTCAAGTCGTTCTTGTGTTTCCTGCCTCTGTCGGTCTCTCTCTGTCACTCTCTCCCACACACGCTCTCCTCCCCCCCCCCCCCCCCCCTCCCCCTCCCCCTCCCCCCCCCCCTCCCCCTCCCCCTCCCCCTCCCTCTCCCCCTCCCCCTCTCCCGCTCACCCTCGCACATTCGTCGCTGTTACTTTGACTCCGGGTCTCGCTGCGTGCGTGGGGACGCTCTGCGCCCGTGTGAGACCAAGAGTGGCGGTGATCGCGGCAGCGCGTATGGTGGAGGCTGTGGTGGCGCGTGCAGCGGTGGAGTTGGGCTGGGGCGTGTCTTTTGTAGTCGGAGTTGAGCCCGTCGGATTTCGGGGTCTATGGGGGGTTGGTTGTGTTGGTGGAGCGCGTATGTGGCGCAAGGGGTGTGCGTGGGCGTAGGAAGTTGCGTGTGAGTGAGTGTGTGAGTGCGATTGGTGGTGGTTGTGTTTGTGTGTGTGTCGTTGAGTGTGTTTGTTTGTTTGGTTAGGAATTGTTGTTTGTTTTGTTGTTGTTTGGGTCGTGTTTGGTGTTGTGTATGTGTTGCAAGATTGTGTATGATATGGTGGTGGGTTAGGTGTCGCAGTTCCTCGTTAGTATAGTGGTTAGTATACCCGCCTGTCACGCGGGTGACCCGGGTTCAATTCCCGGACGGGGAGCTTCTCTCTTTCTTTTGATCCCCTCCACCACACACACCTCTCCAACTACCATTTCGCGACCCCCTTTTGCCCCTTTTGTCACCTCACACGACACCAGACACACATCTCCACCCCCACCGCCATCCACGCCTCTCACCTCCTTCACGCGGACCTATCGAGCTAGTGGTTACGTGGCTGGAGGCCACTCGCTTGCCTCACATTCTGTCGAGTGAATGATGTTAATGTTGATGCTCGATGTTCCGCCCCCTTTTGGAGGGCGAGCTGTTGGCGAGAGAAATTGTACCCCCTCCTCTTCGGGCTCAGCCCGCCGTGGCCTTTGGACAGTCTCCGCCAACACACAACAACAACAACAACAACAACAATAACAACAACAATAACACACACATACATACACATACATACATACACGACACACGCACGACATATGCCCACGACCCGAGAACACCTCACCCAATCAGACACCTGTCTGGCGCGTGCGTGAGTTGTGACTGTCTGTCCGTCGAGCTACAGGCTGTGCTTTGATGGTGGGGGTCTGTTGCTTCTCACGTTCGATCGACTCGCTCGAGGGTACGTCAAATATCCATGAATCCGCCGACACTCCTTCCCGCCCACATCATTACATCACAGCATCTTGGAGGACCATCGGGGCAACAGTCTCCAATCCTCCTTCCAGCCCGAGCTGCACACACCTCGCTCTCCGCCTGCTCTCAAGTCGTTCTTGTGTTTCCTGCCTCTGTCGGTCTCTCTCTGTCACTCTCTCCCACACACGCTCTCCTCCCCCCCCCCCCCCCCCTCCCCCTCCCCCTCCCCCTCTCCCGCTCACCCTCGCACATTCGTCGCTGTTACTTTGACTCCGGGTCTCGCTGCGTGCGTGGGGACGCTCTGCGCCCGTGTGAGACCAAGAGTGGCGGTGATCGCGGCAGCGCGTATGGTGGAGGCTGTGGTGGCGCGTGCAGCGGTGGAGTTGGGCTGGGGCGTGTCTTTTGTAGTCGGAGTTGAGCCCGTCGGATTTCGGGGTCTATGGGGGGTTGGTTGTGTTGGTGGAGCGCGTATGTGGCGCAAGGGGTGTGCGTGGGCGTAGGAAGTTGCGTGTGAGTGAGTGTGTGAGTGCGATTGGTGGTGGTTGTGTTTGTGTGTGTGTCGTTGAGTGTGTTTGTTTGTTTGGTTAGGAATTGTTGTTTGTTTTGTTGTTGTTTGGGTCGTGTTTGGTGTTGTGTATGTGTTGCAAGATTGTGTATGATATGGTGGTGGGTTAGGTGTCGCAGTTCCTCGTTAGTATAGTGGTTAGTATACCCGCCTGTCACGCGGGTGACCCGGGTTCAATTCCCGGACGGGGAGCTTCTCTCTTTCTTTTGATCCCCTCCACCACACACACCTCTCCAACTACCATTTCGCGACCCCCTTTTGCCCCTTTTGTCACCTCACACGACACCAGACACACATCTCCACCCCCACCGCCATCCACGCCTCTCACCTCCTTCACGCGGACCTATCGAGCTAGTGGTTACGTGGCTGGAGGCCACTCGCTTGCCTCACATTCTGTCGAGTGAATGATGTTAATGTTGATGCTCGATGTTCCGCCCCCTTTTGGAGGGCGAGCTGTTGGCGAGAGAAATTGTACCCCCTCCTCTTCGGGCTCAGCCCGCCGTGGCCTTTGGACAGTCTCCGCCAACACACAACAACAACAACAACAACAACAATAACAACAACAATAACACACACATACATACACATACATACATACACGACACACGCACGACATATGCCCACGACCCGAGAACACCTCACCCAATCAGACACCTGTCTGGCGCGTGCGTGAGTTGTGACTGTCTGTCCGTCGAGCTACAGGCTGTGCTTTGATGGTGGGGGTCTGTTGCTTCTCACGTTCGATCGACTCGCTCGAGGGTACGTCAAATATCCATGAATCCGCCGACACTCCTTCCCGCCCACATCATTACATCACAGCATCTTGGAGGACCATCGGGGCAACAGTCTCCAATCCTCCTTCCAGCCCGAGCTGCACACACCTCGCTCTCCGCCTGCTCTCAAGTCGTTCTTGTGTTTCCTGCCTCTGTCGGTCTCTCTCTGTCACTCTCTCCCACACACGCTCTCCTCCCCCCCCCCCCCCCCCTCCCCCTCCCCCTCCCCCTCTCCCGCTCACCCTCGCACATTCGTCGCTGTTACTTTGACTCCGGGTCTCGCTGCGTGCGTGGGGACGCTCTGCGCCCGTGTGAGACCAAGAGTGGCGGTGATCGCGGCAGCGCGTATGGTGGAGGCTGTGGTGGCGCGTGCAGCGGTGGAGTTGGGCTGGGGCGTGTCTTTTGTAGTCGGAGTTGAGCCCGTCGGATTTCGGGGTCTATGGGGGGTTGGTTGTGTTGGTGGAGCGCGTATGTGGCGCAAGGGGTGTGCGTGGGCGTAGGAAGTTGCGTGTGAGTGAGTGTGTGAGTGCGATTGGTGGTGGTTGTGTTTGTGTGTGTGTCGTTGAGTGTGTTTGTTTGTTTGGTTAGGAATTGTTGTTTGTTTTGTTGTTGTTTGGGTCGTGTTTGGTGTTGTGTATGTGTTGCAAGATTGTGTATGATATGGTGGTGGGTTAGGTGTCGCAGTTCCTCGTTAGTATAGTGGTTAGTATACCCGCCTGTCACGCGGGTGACCCGGGTTCAATTCCCGGACGGGGAGCTTCTCTCTTTCTTTTGATCCCCTCCACCACACACACCTCTCCAACTACCATTTCGCGACCCCCTTTTGCCCCTTTTGTCACCTCACACGACACCAGACACACATCTCCACCCCCACCGCCATCCACGCCTCTCACCTCCTTCACGCGGACCTATCGAGCTAGTGGTTACGTGGCTGGAGGCCACTCGCTTGCCTCACATTCTGTCGAGTGAATGATGTTAATGTTGATGCTCGATGTTCCGCCCCCTTTTGGAGGGCGAGCTGTTGGCGAGAGAAATTGTACCCCCTCCTCTTCGGGCTCAGCCCGCCGTGGCCTTTGGACAGTCTCCGCCAACACACAACAACAACAACAACAACAACAATAACAACAACAATAACACACACATACATACACATACATACATACACGACACACGCACGACATATGCCCACGACCCGAGAACACCTCACCCAATCAGACACCTGTCTGGCGCGTGCGTGAGTTGTGACTGTCTGTCCGTCGAGCTACAGGCTGTGCTTTGATGGTGGGGGTCTGTTGCTTCTCACGTTCGATCGACTCGCTCGAGGGTACGTCAAATATCCATGAATCCGCCGACACTCCTTCCCGCCCACATCATTACATCACAGCATCTTGGAGGACCATCGGGGCAACAGTCTCCAATCCTCCTTCCAGCCCGAGCTGCACACACCTCGCTCTCCGCCTGCTCTCAAGTCGTTCTTGTGTTTCCTGCCTCTGTCGGTCTCTCTCTGTCACTCTCTCCCACACACGCTCTCCTCCCCCCCCCCCCCCCTCCCCCTCCCCCTCCCCCTCCCCCTCCCCCTCTCCCGCTCACCCTCGCACATTCGTCGCTGTTACTTTGACTCCGGGTCTCGCTGCGTGCGTGGGGACGCTCTGCGCCCGTGTGAGACCAAGAGTGGCGGTGATCGCGGCAGCGCGTATGGTGGAGGCTGTGGTGGCGCGTGCAGCGGTGGAGTTGGGCTGGGGCGTGTCTTTTGTAGTCGGAGTTGAGCCCGTCGGATTTCGGGGTCTATGGGGGGTTGGTTGTGTTGGTGGAGCGCGTATGTGGCGCAAGGGGTGTGCGTGGGCGTAGGAAGTTGCGTGTGAGTGAGTGTGTGAGTGCGATTGGTGGTGGTTGTGTTTGTGTGTGTGTCGTTGAGTGTGTTTGTTTGTTTGGTTAGGAATTGTTGTTTGTTTTGTTGTTGTTTGGGTCGTGTTTGGTGTTGTGTATGTGTTGCAAGATTGTGTATGATATGGTGGTGGGTTAGGTGTCGCAGTTCCTCGTTAGTATAGTGGTTAGTATACCCGCCTGTCACGCGGGTGACCCGGGTTCAATTCCCGGACGGGGAGCTTCTCTCTTTCTTTTGATCCCCTCCACCACACACACCTCTCCAACTACCATTTCGCGACCCCCTTTTGCCCCTTTTGTCACCTCACACGACACCAGACACACATCTCCACCCCCACCGCCATCCACGCCTCTCACCTCCTTCACGCGGACCTATCGAGCTAGTGGTTACGTGGCTGGAGGCCACTCGCTTGCCTCACATTCTGTCGAGTGAATGATGTTAATGTTGATGCTCGATGTTCCGCCCCCTTTTGGAGGGCGAGCTGTTGGCGAGAGAAATTGTACCCCCTCCTCTTCGGGCTCAGCCCGCCGTGGCCTTTGGACAGTCTCCGCCAACACACAACAACAACAACAACAACAACAATAACAACAACAATAACACACACATACATACACATACATACATACACGACACACGCACGACATATGCCCACGACCCGAGAACACCTCACCCAATCAGACACCTGTCTGGCGCGTGCGTGAGTTGTGACTGTCTGTCCGTCGAGCTACAGGCTGTGCTTTGATGGTGGGGGTCTGTTGCTTCTCACGTTCGATCGACTCGCTCGAGGGTACGTCAAATATCCATGAATCCGCCGACACTCCTTCCCGCCCACATCATTACATCACAGCATCTTGGAGGACCATCGGGGCAACAGTCTCCAATCCTCCTTCCAGCCCGAGCTGCACACACCTCGCTCTCCGCCTGCTCTCAAGTCGTTCTTGTGTTTCCTGCCTCTGTCGGTCTCTCTCTGTCACTCTCTCCCACACACGCTCTCCTCCCCCCCCCCCCCCCCCCTCCCCCTCCCCCTCCCCCTCCCCCTCCCCCTCCCCCTCTCCCGCTCACCCTCGCACATTCGTCGCTGTTACTTTGACTCCGGGTCTCGCTGCGTGCGTGGGGACGCTCTGCGCCCGTGTGAGACCAAGAGTGGCGGTGATCGCGGCAGCGCGTATGGTGGAGGCTGTGGTGGCGCGTGCAGCGGTGGAGTTGGGCTGGGGCGTGTCTTTTGTAGTCGGAGTTGAGCCCGTCGGATTTCGGGGTCTATGGGGGGTTGGTTGTGTTGGTGGAGCGCGTATGTGGCGCAAGGGGTGTGCGTGGGCGTAGGAAGTTGCGTGTGAGTGAGTGTGTGAGTGCGATTGGTGGTGGTTGTGTTTGTGTGTGTGTCGTTGAGTGTGTTTGTTTGTTTGGTTAGGAATTGTTGTTTGTTTTGTTGTTGTTTGGGTCGTGTTTGGTGTTGTGTATGTGTTGCAAGATTGTGTATGATATGGTGGTGGGTTAGGTGTCGCAGTTCCTCGTTAGTATAGTGGTTAGTATACCCGCCTGTCACGCGGGTGACCCGGGTTCAATTCCCGGACGGGGAGCTTCTCTCTTTCTTTTGATCCCCTCCACCACACACACCTCTCCAACTACCATTTCGCGACCCCCTTTTGCCCCTTTTGTCACCTCACACGACACCAGACACACATCTCCACCCCCACCGCCATCCACGCCTCTCACCTCCTTCACGCGGACCTATCGAGCTAGTGGTTACGTGGCTGGAGGCCACTCGCTTGCCTCACATTCTGTCGAGTGAATGATGTTAATGTTGATGCTCGATGTTCCGCCCCCTTTTGGAGGGCGAGCTGTTGGCGAGAGAAATTGTACCCCCTCCTCTTCGGGCTCAGCCCGCCGTGGCCTTTGGACAGTCTCCGCCAACACACAACAACAACAACAACAACAACAATAACAACAACAATAACACACACATACATACACATACATACATACACGACACACGCACGACATATGCCCACGACCCGAGAACACCTCACCCAATCAGACACCTGTCTGGCGCGTGCGTGAGTTGTGACTGTCTGTCCGTCGAGCTACAGGCTGTGCTTTGATGGTGGGGGTCTGTTGCTTCTCACGTTCGATCGACTCGCTCGAGGGTACGTCAAATATCCATGAATCCGCCGACACTCCTTCCCGCCCACATCATTACATCACAGCATCTTGGAGGACCATCGGGGCAACAGTCTCCAATCCTCCTTCCAGCCCGAGCTGCACACACCTCGCTCTCCGCCTGCTCTCAAGTCGTTCTTGTGTTTCCTGCCTCTGTCGGTCTCTCTCTGTCACTCTCTCCCACACACGCTCTCCTCCCCCCCCCCCCCTCCCCCTCCCCCTCCCCCTCCCCCTCTCCCGCTCACCCTCGCACATTCGTCGCTGTTACTTTGACTCCGGGTCTCGCTGCGTGCGTGGGGACGCTCTGCGCCCGTGTGAGACCAAGAGTGGCGGTGATCGCGGCAGCGCGTATGGTGGAGGCTGTGGTGGCGCGTGCAGCGGTGGAGTTGGGCTGGGGCGTGTCTTTTGTAGTCGGAGTTGAGCCCGTCGGATTTCGGGGTCTATGGGGGGTTGGTTGTGTTGGTGGAGCGCGTATGTGGCGCAAGGGGTGTGCGTGGGCGTAGGAAGTTGCGTGTGAGTGAGTGTGTGAGTGCGATTGGTGGTGGTTGTGTTTGTGTGTGTGTCGTTGAGTGTGTTTGTTTGTTTGGTTAGGAATTGTTGTTTGTTTTGTTGTTGTTTGGGTCGTGTTTGGTGTTGTGTATGTGTTGCAAGATTGTGTATGATATGGTGGTGGGTTAGGTGTCGCAGTTCCTCGTTAGTATAGTGGTTAGTATACCCGCCTGTCACGCGGGTGACCCGGGTTCAATTCCCGGACGGGGAGCTTCTCTCTTTCTTTTGATCCCCTCCACCACACACACCTCTCCAACTACCATTTCGCGACCCCCTTTTGCCCCTTTTGTCACCTCACACGACACCAGACACACATCTCCACCCCCACCGCCATCCACGCCTCTCACCTCCTTCACGCGGACCTATCGAGCTAGTGGTTACGTGGCTGGAGGCCACTCGCTTGCCTCACATTCTGTCGAGTGAATGATGTTAATGTTGATGCTCGATGTTCCGCCCCCTTTTGGAGGGCGAGCTGTTGGCGAGAGAAATTGTACCCCCTCCTCTTCGGGCTCAGCCCGCCGTGGCCTTTGGACAGTCTCCGCCAACACACAACAACAACAACAACAACAACAATAACAACAACAATAACACACACATACATACACATACATACATACACGACACACGCACGACATATGCCCACGACCCGAGAACACCTCACCCAATCAGACACCTGTCTGGCGCGTGCGTGAGTTGTGACTGTCTGTCCGTCGAGCTACAGGCTGTGCTTTGATGGTGGGGGTCTGTTGCTTCTCACGTTCGATCGACTCGCTCGAGGGTACGTCAAATATCCATGAATCCGCCGACACTCCTTCCCGCCCACATCATTACATCACAGCATCTTGGAGGACCATCGGGGCAACAGTCTCCAATCCTCCTTCCAGCCCGAGCTGCACACACCTCGCTCTCCGCCTGCTCTCAAGTCGTTCTTGTGTTTCCTGCCTCTGTCGGTCTCTCTCTGTCACTCTCTCCCACACACGCTCTCCTCCCCCCCCCCCCCCCTCCCCCTCCCCCTCCCCCTCCCCCTCTCCCGCTCACCCTCGCACATTCGTCGCTGTTACTTTGACTCCGGGTCTCGCTGCGTGCGTGGGGACGCTCTGCGCCCGTGTGAGACCAAGAGTGGCGGTGATCGCGGCAGCGCGTATGGTGGAGGCTGTGGTGGCGCGTGCAGCGGTGGAGTTGGGCTGGGGCGTGTCTTTTGTAGTCGGAGTTGGGCCCGTCGGATTTCGGGGTCTATGGGGGGTTGGTTGTGTTGGTGGAGCGCGTATGTGGCGCAAGGGGTGTGCGTGGGCGTAGGAAGTTGCGTGTGAGTGAGTGTGTGAGTGCGATTGGTGGTGGTTGTGTTTGTGTGTGTGTCGTTGAGTGTGTTTGTTTGTTTGGTTAGGAATTGTTGTTTGTTTTGTTGTTGTTTGGGTCGTGTTTGGTGTTGTGTATGTGTTGCAAGATTGTGTATGATATGGTGGTGGGTTAGGTGTCGCAGTTCCTCGTTAGTATAGTGGTTAGTATACCCGCCTGTCACGCGGGTGACCCGGGTTCAATTCCCGGACGGGGAGCTTCTCTCTTTCTTTTGATCCCCTCCACCACACACACCTCTCCAACTACCATTTCGCGACCCCCTTTTGCCCCTTTTGTCACCTCACACGACACCAGACACACATCTCCACCCCCACCGCCATCCACGCCTCTCACCTCCTTCACGCGGACCTATCGAGCTAGTGGTTACGTGGCTGGAGGCCACTCGCTTGCCTCACATTCTGTCGAGTGAATGATGTTAATGTTGATGCTCGATGTTCCGCCCCCTTTTGGAGGGCGAGCTGTTGGCGAGAGAAATTGTACCCCCTCCTCTTCGGGCTCAGCCCGCCGTGGCCTTTGGACAGTCTCCGCCAACACACAACAACAACAACAACAACAACAATAACAACAACAATAACACACACATACATACACATACATACATACACGACACACGCACGACATATGCCCACGACCCGAGAACACCTCACCCAATCAGACACCTGTCTGGCGCGTGCGTGAGTTGTGACTGTCTGTCCGTCGAGCTACAGGCTGTGCTTTGATGGTGGGGGTCTGTTGCTTCTCACGTTCGATCGACTCGCTCGAGGGTACGTCAAATATCCATGAATCCGCCGACACTCCTTCCCGCCCACATCATTACATCACAGCATCTTGGAGGACCATCGGGGCAACAGTCTCCAATCCTCCTTCCAGCCCGAGCTGCACACACCTCGCTCTCCGCCTGCTCTCAAGTCGTTCTTGTGTTTCCTGCCTCTGTCGGTCTCTCTCTGTCACTCTCTCCCACACACGCTCTCCTCCCCCCCCCCCCCCCCTCCCCCTCCCCCTCCCCCTCCCCCTCCCCCTCCCCCTCCCCCTCCCCCTCCCCCTCTCCCGCTCACCCTCGCACATTCGTCGCTGTTACTTTGACTCCGGGTCTCGCTGCGTGCGTGGGGACGCTCTGCGCCCGTGTGAGACCAAGAGTGGCGGTGATCGCGGCAGCGCGTATGGTGGAGGCTGTGGTGGCGCGTGCAGCGGTGGAGTTGGGCTGGGGCGTGTCTTTTGTAGTCGGAGTTGAGCCCGTCGGATTTCGGGGTCTATGGGGGGTTGGTTGTGTTGGTGGAGCGCGTATGTGGCGCAAGGGGTGTGCGTGGGCGTAGGAAGTTGCGTGTGAGTGAGTGTGTGAGTGCGATTGGTGGTGGTTGTGTTTGTGTGTGTGTCGTTGAGTGTGTTTGTTTGTTTGGTTAGGAATTGTTGTTTGTTTTGTTGTTGTTTGGGTCGTGTTTGGTGTTGTGTATGTGTTGCAAGATTGTGTATGATATGGTGGTGGGTTAGGTGTCGCAGTTCCTCGTTAGTATAGTGGTTAGTATACCCGCCTGTCACGCGGGTGACCCGGGTTCAATTCCCGGACGGGGAGCTTCTCTCTTTCTTTTGATCCCCTCCACCACACACACCTCTCCAACTACCATTTCGCGACCCCCTTTTGCCCCTTTTGTCACCTCACACGACACCAGACACACATCTCCACCCCCACCGCCATCCACGCCTCTCACCTCCTTCACGCGGACCTATCGAGCTAGTGGTTACGTGGCTGGAGGCCACTCGCTTGCCTCACATTCTGTCGAGTGAATGATGTTAATGTTGATGCTCGATGTTCCGCCCCCTTTTGGAGGGCGAGCTGTTGGCGAGAGAAATTGTACCCCCTCCTCTTCGGGCTCAGCCCGCCGTGGCCTTTGGACAGTCTCCGCCAACACACAACAACAACAACAACAACAACAATAACAACAACAATAACACACACATACATACACATACATACATACACGACACACGCACGACATATGCCCACGACCCGAGAACACCTCACCCAATCAGACACCTGTCTGGCGCGTGCGTGAGTTGTGACTGTCTGTCCGTCGAGCTACAGGCTGTGCTTTGATGGTGGGGGTCTGTTGCTTCTCACGTTCGATCGACTCGCTCGAGGGTACGTCAAATATCCATGAATCCGCCGACACTCCTTCCCGCCCACATCATTACATCACAGCATCTTGGAGGACCATCGGGGCAACAGTCTCCAATCCTCCTTCCAGCCCGAGCTGCACACACCTCGCTCTCCGCCTGCTCTCAAGTCGTTCTTGTGTTTCCTGCCTCTGTCGGTCTCTCTCTGTCACTCTCTCCCACACACGCTCTCCTCCCCCCCCCCCCCCCCTCCCCCTCCCCCTCCCCCTCCCCCTCCCCCTCCCCCTCCCCCTCCCCCTCCCCCTCTCCCGCTCACCCTCGCACATTCGTCGCTGTTACTTTGACTCCGGGTCTCGCTGCGTGCGTGGGGACGCTCTGCGCCCGTGTGAGACCAAGAGTGGCGGTGATCGCGGCAGCGCGTATGGTGGAGGCTGTGGTGGCGCGTGCAGCGGTGGAGTTGGGCTGGGGCGTGTCTTTTGTAGTCGGAGTTGGGCCCGTCGGATTTCGGGGTCTATGGGGGGTTGGTTGTGTTGGTGGAGCGCGTATGTGGCGCAAGGGGTGTGCGTGGGCGTAGGAAGTTGCGTGTGAGTGAGTGTGTGAGTGCGATTGGTGGTGGTTGTGTTTGTGTGTGTGTCGTTGAGTGTGTTTGTTTGTTTGGTTAGGAATTGTTGTTTGTTTTGTTGTTGTTTGGGTCGTGTTTGGTGTTGTGTATGTGTTGCAAGATTGTGTATGATATGGTGGTGGGTTAGGTGTCGCAGTTCCTCGTTAGTATAGTGGTTAGTATACCCGCCTGTCACGCGGGTGACCCGGGTTCAATTCCCGGACGGGGAGCTTCTCTCTTTCTTTTGATCCCCTCCACCACACACACCTCTCCAACTACCATTTCGCGACCCCCTTTTGCCCCTTTTGTCACCTCACACGACACCAGACACACATCTCCACCCCCACCGCCATCCACGCCTCTCACCTCCTTCACGCGGACCTATCGAGCTAGTGGTTACGTGGCTGGAGGCCACTCGCTTGCCTCACATTCTGTCGAGTGAATGATGTTAATGTTGATGCTCGATGTTCCGCCCCCTTTTGGAGGGCGAGCTGTTGGCGAGAGAAATTGTACCCCCTCCTCTTCGGGCTCAGCCCGCCGTGGCCTTTGGACAGTCTCCGCCAACACACAACAACAACAACAACAACAACAATAACAACAACAATAACACACACATACATACACATACATACATACACGACACACGCACGACATATGCCCACGACCCGAGAACACCTCACCCAATCAGACACCTGTCTGGCGCGTGCGTGAGTTGTGACTGTCTGTCCGTCGAGCTACAGGCTGTGCTTTGATGGTGGGGGTCTGTTGCTTCTCACGTTCGATCGACTCGCTCGAGGGTACGTCAAATATCCATGAATCCGCCGACACTCCTTCCCGCCCACATCATTACATCACAGCATCTTGGAGGACCATCGGGGCAACAGTCTCCAATCCTCCTTCCAGCCCGAGCTGCACACACCTCGCTCTCCGCCTGCTCTCAAGTCGTTCTTGTGTTTCCTGCCTCTGTCGGTCTCTCTCTGTCACTCTCTCCCACACACGCTCTCCTCCCCCCCCCCCCCTCCCCCTCCCCCTCCCCCTCCCCCTCTCCCGCTCACCCTCGCACATTCGTCGCTGTTACTTTGACTCCGGGTCTCGCTGCGTGCGTGGGGACGCTCTGCGCCCGTGTGAGACCAAGAGTGGCGGTGATCGCGGCAGCGCGTATGGTGGAGGCTGTGGTGGCGCGTGCAGCGGTGGAGTTGGGCTGGGGCGTGTCTTTTGTAGTCGGAGTTGGGCCCGTCGGATTTCGGGGTCTATGGGGGGTTGGTTGTGTTGGTGGAGCGCGTATGTGGCGCAAGGGGTGTGCGTGGGCGTAGGAAGTTGCGTGTGAGTGAGTGTGTGAGTGCGATTGGTGGTGGTTGTGTTTGTGTGTGTGTCGTTGAGTGTGTTTGTTTGTTTGGTTAGGAATTGTTGTTTGTTTTGTTGTTGTTTGGGTCGTGTTTGGTGTTGTGTATGTGTTGCAAGATTGTGTATGATATGGTGGTGGGTTAGGTGTCGCAGTTCCTCGTTAGTATAGTGGTTAGTATACCCGCCTGTCACGCGGGTGACCCGGGTTCAATTCCCGGACGGGGAGCTTCTCTCTTTCTTTTGATCCCCTCCACCACACACACCTCTCCAACTACCATTTCGCGACCCCCTTTTGCCCCTTTTGTCACCTCACACGACACCAGACACACATCTCCACCCCCACCGCCATCCACGCCTCTCACCTCCTTCACGCGGACCTATCGAGCTAGTGGTTACGTGGCTGGAGGCCACTCGCTTGCCTCACATTCTGTCGAGTGAATGATGTTAATGTTGATGCTCGATGTTCCGCCCCCTTTTGGAGGGCGAGCTGTTGGCGAGAGAAATTGTACCCCCTCCTCTTCGGGCTCAGCCCGCCGTGGCCTTTGGACAGTCTCCGCCAACACACAACAACAACAACAACAACAACAATAACAACAACAATAACACACACATACATACACATACATACATACACGACACACGCACGACATATGCCCACGACCCGAGAACACCTCACCCAATCAGACACCTGTCTGGCGCGTGCGTGAGTTGTGACTGTCTGTCCGTCGAGCTACAGGCTGTGCTTTGATGGTGGGGGTCTGTTGCTTCTCACGTTCGATCGACTCGCTCGAGGGTACGTCAAATATCCATGAATCCGCCGACACTCCTTCCCGCCCACATCATTACATCACAGCATCTTGGAGGACCATCGGGGCAACAGTCTCCAATCCTCCTTCCAGCCCGAGCTGCACACACCTCGCTCTCCGCCTGCTCTCAAGTCGTTCTTGTGTTTCCTGCCTCTGTCGGTCTCTCTCTGTCACTCTCTCCCACACACGCTCTCCTCCCCCCCCCCCCCCCCTCCCCCTCCCCCTCCCCCTCCCCCTCCCCCTCCCCCTCCCCCTCCCCCTCCCCCTCTCCCGCTCACCCTCGCACATTCGTCGCTGTTACTTTGACTCCGGGTCTCGCTGCGTGCGTGGGGACGCTCTGCGCCCGTGTGAGACCAAGAGTGGCGGTGATCGCGGCAGCGCGTATGGTGGAGGCTGTGGTGGCGCGTGCAGCGGTGGAGTTGGGCTGGGGCGTGTCTTTTGTAGTCGGAGTTGAGCCCGTCGGATTTCGGGGTCTATGGGGGGTTGGTTGTGTTGGTGGAGCGCGTATGTGGCGCAAGGGGTGTGCGTGGGCGTAGGAAGTTGCGTGTGAGTGAGTGTGTGAGTGCGATTGGTGGTGGTTGTGTTTGTGTGTGTGTCGTTGAGTGTGTTTGTTTGTTTGGTTAGGAATTGTTGTTTGTTTTGTTGTTGTTTGGGTCGTGTTTGGTGTTGTGTATGTGTTGCAAGATTGTGTATGATATGGTGGTGGGTTAGGTGTCGCAGTTCCTCGTTAGTATAGTGGTTAGTATACCCGCCTGTCACGCGGGTGACCCGGGTTCAATTCCCGGACGGGGAGCTTCTCTCTTTCTTTTGATCCCCTCCACCACACACACCTCTCCAACTACCATTTCGCGACCCCCTTTTGCCCCTTTTGTCACCTCACACGACACCAGACACACATCTCCACCCCCACCGCCATCCACGCCTCTCACCTCCTTCACGCGGACCTATCGAGCTAGTGGTTACGTGGCTGGAGGCCACTCGCTTGCCTCACATTCTGTCGAGTGAATGATGTTAATGTTGATGCTCGATGTTCCGCCCCCTTTTGGAGGGCGAGCTGTTGGCGAGAGAAATTGTACCCCCTCCTCTTCGGGCTCAGCCCGCCGTGGCCTTTGGACAGTCTCCGCCAACACACAACAACAACAACAACAACAACAATAACAACAACAATAACACACACATACATACACATACATACATACACGACACACGCACGACATATGCCCACGACCCGAGAACACCTCACCCAATCAGACACCTGTCTGGCGCGTGCGTGAGTTGTGACTGTCTGTCCGTCGAGCTACAGGCTGTGCTTTGATGGTGGGGGTCTGTTGCTTCTCACGTTCGATCGACTCGCTCGAGGGTACGTCAAATATCCATGAATCCGCCGACACTCCTTCCCGCCCACATCATTACATCACAGCATCTTGGAGGACCATCGGGGCAACAGTCTCCAATCCTCCTTCCAGCCCGAGCTGCACACACCTCGCTCTCCGCCTGCTCTCAAGTCGTTCTTGTGTTTCCTGCCTCTGTCGGTCTCTCTCTGTCACTCTCTCCCACACACGCTCTCCTCCCCCCCCCCCCCCCCCTCCCCCTCCCCCTCCCCCTCCCCCTCCCCCTCCCCCTCCCCCTCCCCCTCCCCCTCTCCCGCTCACCCTCGCACATTCGTCGCTGTTACTTTGACTCCGGGTCTCGCTGCGTGCGTGGGGACGCTCTGCGCCCGTGTGAGACCAAGAGTGGCGGTGATCGCGGCAGCGCGTATGGTGGAGGCTGTGGTGGCGCGTGCAGCGGTGGAGTTGGGCTGGGGCGTGTCTTTTGTAGTCGGAGTTGGGCCCGTCGGATTTCGGGGTCTATGGGGGGTTGGTTGTGTTGGTGGAGCGCGTATGTGGCGCAAGGGGTGTGCGTGGGCGTAGGAAGTTGCGTGTGAGTGAGTGTGTGAGTGCGATTGGTGGTGGTTGTGTTTGTGTGTGTGTCGTTGAGTGTGTTTGTTTGTTTGGTTAGGAATTGTTGTTTGTTTTGTTGTTGTTTGGGTCGTGTTTGGTGTTGTGTATGTGTTGCAAGATTGTGTATGATATGGTGGTGGGTTAGGTGTCGCAGTTCCTCGTTAGTATAGTGGTTAGTATACCCGCCTGTCACGCGGGTGACCCGGGTTCAATTCCCGGACGGGGAGCTTCTCTCTTTCTTTTGATCCCCTCCACCACACACACCTCTCCAACTACCATTTCGCGACCCCCTTTTGCCCCTTTTGTCACCTCACACGACACCAGACACACATCTCCACCCCCACCGCCATCCACGCCTCTCACCTCCTTCACGCGGACCTATCGAGCTAGTGGTTACGTGGCTGGAGGCCACTCGCTTGCCTCACATTCTGTCGAGTGAATGATGTTAATGTTGATGCTCGATGTTCCGCCCCCTTTTGGAGGGCGAGCTGTTGGCGAGAGAAATTGTACCCCCTCCTCTTCGGGCTCAGCCCGCCGTGGCCTTTGGACAGTCTCCGCCAACACACAACAACAACAACAACAACAACAATAACAACAACAATAACACACACATACATACACATACATACATACACGACACACGCACGACATATGCCCACGACCCGAGAACACCTCACCCAATCAGACACCTGTCTGGCGCGTGCGTGAGTTGTGACTGTCTGTCCGTCGAGCTACAGGCTGTGCTTTGATGGTGGGGGTCTGTTGCTTCTCACGTTCGATCGACTCGCTCGAGGGTACGTCAAATATCCATGAATCCGCCGACACTCCTTCCCGCCCACATCATTACATCACAGCATCTTGGAGGACCATCGGGGCAACAATCTCCAATCCTCCTTCCAGCCCGAGCTGCACACACCTCGCTCTCCGCCTGCTCTCAAGTCGTTCTTGTGTTTCCTGCCTCTGTCGGTCTCTCTCTGTCACTCTCTCCCACACACGCTCTCCTCCCCCCCCCCCTCCCCCTCCCCCTCCCCCTCCCCCTCCCCCTCCCCCTCCCCCTCCCCCTCCCCCTCCCCCTCCCCCTCCCCCTCCCCCTCCCCCTCCCCCTCCCCCTCCCCCTCCCCCTCCTCCTCCCCCTCCCCCTCCCCCTCCCCCTCCCCCTCCCCCTCCCCCTCCCCCTCCCCCTCCCCCTCCCCCTCCCCCTCCCCCTCCCCCTCCCCCTCCCCCTCCCCCTCCCCCTCCTCCTCCCCCTCCCCCTCCCCCTCCTCCTCCCCCTCCCCCTCCCCCTCCCCCTCCCCCTCCCCCTCCCCCTCCCCCTCCCCCTCTCCCGCTCACCCTCGCACATTCGTCGCTGTTACTTTGACTCCGGGTCTCGCTGCGTGCGTGGGGACGCTCTGCGCCCGTGTGAGACCAAGAGTGGCGGTGATCGCGGCAGCGCGTATGGTGGAGGCTGTGGTGGCGCGTGCAGCGGTGGAGTTGGGCTGGGGCGTGTCTTTTGTAGTCGGAGTTGAGCCCGTCGGATTTCGGGGTCTATGGGGGGTTGGTTGTGTTGGTGGAGCGCGTATGTGGCGCAAGGGGTGTGCGTGGGCGTAGGAAGTTGCGTGTGAGTGAGTGTGTGAGTGCGATTGGTGGTGGTTGTGTTTGTGTGTGTGTCGTTGAGTGTGTTTGTTTGTTTGGTTAGGAATTGTTGTTTGTTTTGTTGTTGTTTGGGTCGTGTTTGGTGTTGTGTATGTGTTGCAAGATTGTGTATGATATGGTGGTGGGTTAGGTGTCGCAGTTCCTCGTTAGTATAGTGGTTAGTATACCCGCCTGTCACGCGGGTGACCCGGGTTCAATTCCCGGACGGGGAGCTTCTCTCTTTCTTTTGATCCCCTCCACCACACACACCTCTCCAACTACCATTTCGCGACCCCCTTTTGCCCCTTATGTCACCTCACACGACACCAGACACACATCTCCACCCCCACCGCCATCCACGCCTCTCACCTCCTTCACGCGGACCTATCGAGCTAGTGGTTACGTGGCTGGAGGCCACTCGCTTGCCTCACATTCTGTCGAGTGAATGATGTTAATGTTGATGCTCGATGTTCCGCCCCCTTTTGGAGGGCGAGCTGTTGGCGAGAGAAATTGTACCCCCTCCTCTTCGGGCTCAGCCCGCCGTGGCCTTTGGACAGTCTCCGCCAACACACAACAACAACAACAACAACAACAATAACAACAACAATAACACACACATACATACACATACATACATACACGACACACGCACGACATATGCCCACGACCCGAGAACACCTCACCCAATCAGACACCTGTCTGGCGCGTGCGTGAGTTGTGACTGTCTGTCCGTCGAGCTACAGGCTGTGCTTTGATGGTGGGGGTCTGTTGCTTCTCACGTTCGATCGACTCGCTCGAGGGTACGTCAAATATCCATGAATCCGCCGACACTCCTTCCCGCCCACATCATTACATCACAGCATCTTGGAGGACCATCGGGGCAACAGTCTCCAATCCTCCTTCCAGCCCGAGCTGCACACACCTCGCTCTCCGCCTGCTCTCAAGTCGTTCTTGTGTTTCCTGCCTCTGTCGGTCTCTCTCTGTCACTCTCTCCCACACACGCTCTCCCCCCCCCCCCCCCCCTCCCCCTCCCCCTCCCCCTCCCCCTCCCCCTCCCCCTCCCCCTCCCCCTCCCCCTCTCCCGCTCACCCTCGCACATTCGTCGCTGTTACTTTGACTCCGGGTCTCGCTGCGTGCGTGGGGACGCTCTGCGCCCGTGTGAGACCAAGAGTGGCGGTGATCGCGGCAGCGCGTATGGTGGAGGCTGTGGTGGCGCGTGCAGCGGTGGAGTTGGGCTGGGGCGTGTCTTTTGTAGTCGGAGTTGAGCCCGTCGGATTTCGGGGTCTATGGGGGGTTGGTTGTGTTGGTGGAGCGCGTATGTGGCGCAAGGGGTGTGCGTGGGCGTAGGAAGTTGCGTGTGAGTGAGTGTGTGAGTGCGATTGGTGGTGGTTGTGTTTGTGTGTGTGTCGTTGAGTGTGTTTGTTTGTTTGGTTAGGAATTGTTGTTTGTTTTGTTGTTGTTTGGGTCGTGTTTGGTGTTGTGTATGTGTTGCAAGATTGTGTATGATATGGTGGTGGGTTAGGTGTCGCAGTTCCTCGTTAGTATAGTGGTTAGTATACCCGCCTGTCACGCGGGTGACCCGGGTTCAATTCCCGGACGGGGAGCTTCTCTCTTTCTTTTGATCCCCTCCACCACACACACCTCTCCAACTACCATTTCGCGACCCCCTTTTGCCCCTTTTGTCACCTCACACGACACCAGACACACATCTCCACCCCCACCGCCATCCACGCCTCTCACCTCCTTCACGCGGACCTATCGAGCTAGTGGTTACGTGGCTGGAGGCCACTCGCTTGCCTCACATTCTGTCGAGTGAATGATGTTAATGTTGATGCTCGATGTTCCGCCCCCTTTTGGAGGGCGAGCTGTTGGCGAGAGAAATTGTACCCCCTCCTCTTCGGGCTCAGCCCGCCGTGGCCTTTGGACAGTCTCCGCCAACACACAACAACAACAACAACAACAACAATAACAACAACAATAACACACACATACATACACATACATACATACACGACACACGCACGACATATGCCCACGACCCGAGAACACCTCACCCAATCAGACACCTGTCTGGCGCGTGCGTGAGTTGTGACTGTCTGTCCGTCGAGCTACAGGCTGTGCTTTGATGGTGGGGGTCTGTTGCTTCTCACGTTCGATCGACTCGCTCGAGGGTACGTCAAATATCCATGAATCCGCCGACACTCCTTCCCGCCCACATCATTACATCACAGCATCTTGGAGGACTATCGGGGCAACAATCTCCAATCCTCCTTCCAGCCCGAGCTGCACACACCTCGCTCTCCGCCTGCTCTCAAGTCGTTCTTGTGTTTCCTGCCTCTGTCGGTCTCTCTCTGTCACTCTCTCCCACACACGCTCTCCTCCCCCCCCCCCCTCCCCCTCCCCCTCCCCCTCCCCCTCCCCCTCCCCCTCCCCCTCCCCCTCCCCCTCTCCCGCTCACCCTCGCACATTCGTCGCTGTTACTTTGACTCCGGGTCTCGCTGCGTGCGTGGGGACGCTCTGCGCCCGTGTGAGACCAAGAGTGGCGGTGATCGCGGCAGCGCGTATGGTGGAGGCTGTGGTGGCGCGTGCAGCGGTGGAGTTGGGCTGGGGCGTGTCTTTTGTAGTCGGAGTTGAGCCCGTCGGATTTCGGGGTCTATGGGGGGTTGGTTGTGTTGGTGGAGCGCGTATGTGGCGCAAGGGGTGTGCGTGGGCGTAGGAAGTTGCGTGTGAGTGAGTGTGTGAGTGCGATTGGTGGTGGTTGTGTTTGTGTGTGTGTCGTTGAGTGTGTTTGTTTGTTTGGTTAGGAATTGTTGTTTGTTTTGTTGTTGTTTGGGTCGTGTTTGGTGTTGTGTATGTGTTGCAAGATTGTGTATGATATGGTGGTGGGTTAGGTGTCGCAGTTCCTCGTTAGTATAGTGGTTAGTATACCCGCCTGTCACGCGGGTGACCCGGGTTCAATTCCCGGACGGGGAGCTTCTCTCTTTCTTTTGATCCCCTCCACCACACACACCTCTCCAACTACCATTTCGCGACCCCCTTTTGCCCCTTTTGTCACCTCACACGACACCAGACACACATCTCCACCCCCACCGCCATCCACGCCTCTCACCTCCTTCACGCGGACCTATCGAGCTAGTGGTTACGTGGCTGGAGGCCACTCGCTTGCCTCACATTCTGTCGAGTGAATGATGTTAATGTTGATGCTCGATGTTCCGCCCCCTTTTGGAGGGCGAGCTGTTGGCGAGAGAAATTGTACCCCCTCCTCTTCGGGCTCAGCCCGCCGTGGCCTTTGGACAGTCTCCGCCAACACACAACAACAACAACAACAACAACAATAACAACAACAATAACACACACATACATACACATACATACATACACGACACACGCACGACATATGCCCACGACCCGAGAACACCTCACCCAATCAGACACCTGTCTGGCGCGTGCGTGAGTTGTGACTGTCTGTCCGTCGAGCTACAGGCTGTGCTTTGATGGTGGGGGTCTGTTGCTTCTCACGTTCGATCGACTCGCTCGAGGGTACGTCAAATATCCATGAATCCGCCGACACTCCTTCCCGCCCACATCATTACATCACAGCATCTTGGAGGACTATCGGGGCAACAATCTCCAATCCTCCTTCCAGCCCGAGCTGCACACACCTCGCTCTCCGCCTGCTCTCAAGTCGTTCTTGTGTTTCCTGCCTCTGTCGGTCTCTCTCTGTCACTCTCTCCCACACACGCTCTCCTCCCCCCCCCCCCTCCCCCTCCCCCTCCCCCTCCCCCTCCCCCTCCCCCTCCCCCTCCCCCTCTCCCGCTCACCCTCGCACATTCGTCGCTGTTACTTTGACTCCGGGTCTCGCTGCGTGCGTGGGGACGCTCTGCGCCCGTGTGAGACCAAGAGTGGCGGTGATCGCGGCAGCGCGTATGGTGGAGGCTGTGGTGGCGCGTGCAGCGGTGGAGTTGGGCTGGGGCGTGTCTTTTGTAGTCGGAGTTGAGCCCGTCGGATTTCGGGGTCTATGGGGGGTTGGTTGTGTTGGTGGAGCGCGTATGTGGCGCAAGGGGTGTGCGTGGGCGTAGGAAGTTGCGTGTGAGTGAGTGTGTGAGTGCGATTGGTGGTGGTTGTGTTTGTGTGTGTGTCGTTGAGTGTGTTTGTTTGTTTGGTTAGGAATTGTTGTTTGTTTTGTTGTTGTTTGGGTCGTGTTTGGTGTTGTGTATGTGTTGCAAGATTGTGTATGATATGGTGGTGGGTTAGGTGTCGCAGTTCCTCGTTAGTATAGTGGTTAGTATACCCGCCTGTCACGCGGGTGACCCGGGTTCAATTCCCGGACGGGGAGCTTCTCTCTTTCTTTTGATCCCCTCCACCACACACACCTCTCCAACTACCATTTCGCGACCCCCTTTTGCCCCTTTTGTCACCTCACACGACACCAGACACACATCTCCACCCCCACCGCCATCCACGCCTCTCACCTCCTTCACGCGGACCTATCGAGCTAGTGGTTACGTGGCTGGAGGCCACTCGCTTGCCTCACATTCTGTCGAGTGAATGATGTTAATGTTGATGCTCGATGTTCCGCCCCCTTTTGGAGGGCGAGCTGTTGGCGAGAGAAATTGTACCCCCTCCTCTTCGGGCTCAGCCCGCCGTGGCCTTTGGACAGTCTCCGCCAACACACAACAACAACAACAACAACAACAATAACAACAACAATAACACACACATACATACACATACATACATACACGACACACGCACGACATATGCCCACGACCCGAGAACACCTCACCCAATCAGACACCTGTCTGGCGCGTGCGTGAGTTGTGACTGTCTGTCCGTCGAGCTACAGGCTGTGCTTTGATGGTGGGGGTCTGTTGCTTCTCACGTTCGATCGACTCGCTCGAGGGTACGTCAAATATCCATGAATCCGCCGACACTCCTTCCCGCCCACATCATTACATCACAGCATCTTGGAGGACCATCGGGGCAACAGTCTCCAATCCTCCTTCCAGCCCGAGCTGCACACACCTCGCTCTCCGCCTGCTCTCAAGTCGTTCTTGTGTTTCCTGCCTCTGTCGGTCTCTCTCTGTCACTCTCTCCCACACACGCTCTCCTCCCCCCCCCCCCCCTCCCCCTCCCCCTCCCCCTCTCCCGCTCACCCTCGCACATTCGTCGCTGTTACTTTGACTCCGGGTCTCGCTGCGTGCGTGGGGACGCTCTGCGCCCGTGTGAGACCAAGAGTGGCGGTGATCGCGGCAGCGCGTATGGTGGAGGCTGTGGTGGCGCGTGCAGCGGTGGAGTTGGGCTGGGGCGTGTCTTTTGTAGTCGGAGTTGAGCCCGTCGGATTTCGGGGTCTATGGGGGGTTGGTTGTGTTGGTGGAGCGCGTATGTGGCGCAAGGGGTGTGCGTGGGCGTAGGAAGTTGCGTGTGCGTGGGCGTAGGAAGTTGCGTGTGAGTGAGTGTGTGAGTGCGATTGGTGGTGGTTGTGTTTGTGTGTGTGTCGTTGAGTGTGTTTGTTTGTTTGGTTAGGAATTGTTGTTTGTTTTGTTGTTGTTTGGGTCGTGTTTGGTGTTGTGTATGTGTTGCAAGATTGTGTATGATATGGTGGTGGGTTAGGTGTCGCAGTTCCTCGTTAGTATAGTGGTTAGTATACCCGCCTGTCACGCGGGTGACCCGGGTTCAATTCCCGGACGGGGAGCTTCTCTCTTTCTTTTGATCCCCTCCACCACACACACCTCTCCAACTACCATTTCGCGACCCCCTTTTGCCCCTTTTGTCACCTCACACGACACCAGACACACATCTCCACCCCCACCGCCATCCACGCCTCTCACCTCCTTCACGCGGACCTATCGAGCTAGTGGTTACGTGGCTGGAGGCCACTCGCTTGCCTCACACTCTGTCGAGTGAATGATGTTAATGTTGATGCTCGATGTTCCGCCCCCTTTTGGAGGGCGAGCTGTTGGCGAGAGAAATTGTACCCCCTCCTCTTCGGGCTCAGCCCGCCGTGGCCTTTGGACAGTCTCCGCCAACACACAACAACAACAACAACAACAACAATAACAACAACAATAACACACACATACATACACATACATACATACACGACACACGCACGACATATGCCCACGACCCGA
Organism: Pythium myriotylum; assembly: GCA_023091665.1. Classification (NCBI taxonomy): domain Eukaryota; phylum Oomycota; class Peronosporomycetes; order Pythiales; family Pythiaceae; genus Pythium; species Pythium myriotylum. The sequence goes on from JALJCQ010000014.1 coordinate 974,853, forward strand.
GAACACCTCACCCAATCAGACACCTGTCTGGCGCGTGCGTGAGTTGTGACTGTCTGTCCGTCGAGCTACAGGCTGTGCTTTGATGGTGGGGGTCTGTTGCTTCTCACGTTCGATCGACTCGCTCGAGGGTACGTCAAATATCCATGAATCCGCCGACACTCCTTCCCGCCCACATCATTACATCACAGCATCTTGGAGGACCATCGGGGCAACAGTCTCCAATCCTCCTTCCAGCCCGAGCTGCACACACCTCGCTCTCCGCCTGCTCTCAAGTCGTTCTTGTGTTTCCTGCCTCTGTCGGTCTCTCTCTGTCACTCTCTCCCACACACGCTCTCCTCCCCCCCCCCCCCCTCCCCCTCCCCCTCCCCCTCCCCCTCTCCCGCTCACCCTCGCACATTCGTCGCTGTTACTTTGACTCCGGGTCTCGCTGCGTGCGTGGGGACGCTCTGCGCCCGTGTGAGACCAAGAGTGGCGGTGATCGCGGCAGCGCGTATGGTGGAGGCTGTGGTGGCGCGTGCAGCGGTGGAGTTGGGCTGGGGCGTGTCTTTTGTAGTCGGAGTTGAGCCCGTCGGATTTCGGGGTCTATGGGGGGTTGGTTGTGTTGGTGGAGCGCGTATGTGGCGCAAGGGGTGTGCGTGGGCGTAGGAAGTTGCGTGTGAGTGAGTGTGTGAGTGCGATTGGTGGTGGTTGTGTTTGTGTGTGTGTCGTTGAGTGTGTTTGTTTGTTTGGTTAGGAATTGTTGTTTGTTTTGTTGTTGTTTGGGTCGTGTTTGGTGTTGTGTATGTGTTGCAAGATTGTGTATGATATGGTGGTGGGTTAGGTGTCGCAGTTCCTCGTTAGTATAGTGGTTAGTATACCCGCCTGTCACGCGGGTGACCCGGGTTCAATTCCCGGACGGGGAGCTTCTCTCTTTCTTTTGATCCCCTCCACCACACACACCTCTCCAACTACCATTTCGCGACCCCCTTTTGCCCCTTTTGTCACCTCACACGACACCAGACACACATCTCCACCCCCACCGCCATCCACGCCTCTCACCTCCTTCACGCGGACCTATCGAGCTAGTGGTTACGTGGCTGGAGGCCACTCGCTTGCCTCACACTCTGTCGAGTGAATGATGTTAATGTTGATGCTCGATGTTCCGCCCCCTTTTGGAGGGCGAGCTGTTGGCGAGAGAAATTGTACCCCCTCCTCTTCGGGCTCAGCCCGCCGTGGCCTTTGGACAGTCTCCGCCAACACACAACAACAACAACAACAACAACAATAACAACAACAATAACACACACATACATACACATACATACATACACGACACACGCACGACATATGCCCACGACCCGAGAACACCTCACCCAATCAGACACCTGTCTGGCGCGTGCGTGAGTTGTGACTGTCTGTCCGTCGAGCTACAGGCTGTGCTTTGATGGTGGGGGTCTGTTGCTTCTCACGTTCGATCGACTCGCTCGAGGGTACGTCAAATATCCATGAATCCGCCGACACTCCTTCCCGCCCACATCATTACATCACAGCATCTTGGAGGACTATCGGGGCAACAATCTCCAATCCTCCTTCCAGCCCGAGCTGCACACACCTCGCTCTCCGCCTGCTCTCAAGTCGTTCTTGTGTTTCCTGCCTCTGTCGGTCTCTCTCTGTCACTCTCTCCCACACACGCTCTCCTCCCCCCCCCCCCCTCCCCCTCCCCCTCCCCCTCCCCCTCCCCCTCCCCCTCCCCCTCCCCCTCCCCCTCCCCCTCCCCCTCCCCCTCCCCCTCCCCCTCTCCCGCTCACCCTCGCACATTCGTCGCTGTTACTTTGACTCCGGGTCTCGCTGCGTGCGTGGGGACGCTCTGCGCCCGTGTGAGACCAAGAGTGGCGGTGATCGCGGCAGCGCGTATGGTGGAGGCTGTGGTGGCGCGTGCAGCGGTGGAGTTGGGCTGGGGCGTGTCTTTTGTAGTCGGAGTTGAGCCCGTCGGATTTCGGGGTCTATGGGGGGTTGGTTGTGTTGGTGGAGCGCGTATGTGGCGCAAGGGGTGTGCGTGGGCGTAGGAAGTTGCGTGTGAGTGAGTGTGTGAGTGCGATTGGTGGTGGTTGTGTTTGTGTGTGTGTCGTTGAGTGTGTTTGTTTGTTTGGTTAGGAATTGTTGTTTGTTTTGTTGTTGTTTGGGTCGTGTTTGGTGTTGTGTATGTGTTGCAAGATTGTGTATGATATGGTGGTGGGTTAGGTGTCGCAGTTCCTCGTTAGTATAGTGGTTAGTATACCCGCCTGTCACGCGGGTGACCCGGGTTCAATTCCCGGACGGGGAGCTTCTCTCTTTCTTTTGATCCCCTCCACCACACACACCTCTCCAACTACCATTTCGCGACCCCCTTTTGCCCCTTTTGTCACCTCACACGACACCAGACACACATCTCCACCCCCACCGCCATCCACGCCTCTCACCTCCTTCACGCGGACCTATCGAGCTAGTGGTTACGTGGCTGGAGGCCACTCGCTTGCCTCACATTCTGTCGAGTGAATGATGTTAATGTTGATGCTCGATGTTCCGCCCCCTTTTGGAGGGCGAGCTGTTGGCGAGAGAAATTGTACCCCCTCCTCTTCGGGCTCAGCCCGCCGTGGCCTTTGGACAGTCTCCGCCAACACACAACAACAACAACAACAACAACAATAACAACAACAATAACACACACATACATACACATACATACATACACGACACACGCACGACATATGCCCACGACCCGAGAACACCTCACCCAATCAGACACCTGTCTGGCGCGTGCGTGAGTTGTGACTGTCTGTCCGTCGAGCTACAGGCTGTGCTTTGATGGTGGGGGTCTGTTGCTTCTCACGTTCGATCGACTCGCTCGAGGGTACGTCAAATATCCATGAATCCGCCGACACTCCTTCCCGCCCACATCATTACATCACAGCATCTTGGAGGACCATCGGGGCAACAGTCTCCAATCCTCCTTCCAGCCCGAGCTGCACACACCTCGCTCTCCGCCTGCTCTCAAGTCGTTCTTGTGTTTCCTGCCTCTGTCGGTCTCTCTCTGTCACTCTCTCCCACACACGCTCTCCTCCCCCCCCCCCCCCCCTCCCCCTCCCCCTCCCCCTCCCCCTCCCCCTCCCCCTCTCCCGCTCACCCTCGCACATTCGTCGCTGTTACTTTGACTCCGGGTCTCGCTGCGTGCGTGGGGACGCTCTGCGCCCGTGTGAGACCAAGAGTGGCGGTGATCGCGGCAGCGCGTATGGTGGAGGCTGTGGTGGCGCGTGCAGCGGTGGAGTTGGGCTGGGGCGTGTCTTTTGTAGTCGGAGTTGAGCCCGTCGGATTTCGGGGTCTATGGGGGGTTGGTTGTGTTGGTGGAGCGCGTATGTGGCGCAAGGGGTGTGCGTGGGCGTAGGAAGTTGCGTGTGAGTGAGTGTGTGAGTGCGATTGGTGGTGGTTGTGTTTGTGTGTGTGTCGTTGAGTGTGTTTGTTTGTTTGGTTAGGAATTGTTGTTTGTTTTGTTGTTGTTTGGGTCGTGTTTGGTGTTGTGTATGTGTTGCAAGATTGTGTATGATATGGTGGTGGGTTAGGTGTCGCAGTTCCTCGTTAGTATAGTGGTTAGTATACCCGCCTGTCACGCGGGTGACCCGGGTTCAATTCCCGGACGGGGAGCTTCTCTCTTTCTTTTGATCCCCTCCACCACACACACCTCTCCAACTACCATTTCGCGACCCCCTTTTGCCCCTTTTGTCACCTCACACGACACCAGACACACATCTCCACCCCCACCGCCATCCACGCCTCTCACCTCCTTCACGCGGACCTATCGAGCTAGTGGTTACGTGGCTGGAGGCCACTCGCTTGCCTCACATTCTGTCGAGTGAATGATGTTAATGTTGATGCTCGATGTTCCGCCCCCTTTTGGAGGGCGAGCTGTTGGCGAGAGAAATTGTACCCCCTCCTCTTCGGGCTCAGCCCGCCGTGGCCTTTGGACAGTCTCCGCCAACACACAACAACAACAACAACAACAACAATAACAACAACAATAACACACACATACATACACATACATACATACACGACACACGCACGACATATGCCCACGACCCGAGAACACCTCACCCAATCAGACACCTGTCTGGCGCGTGCGTGAGTTGTGACTGTCTGTCCGTCGAGCTACAGGCTGTGCTTTGATGGTGGGGGTCTGTTGCTTCTCACGTTCGATCGACTCGCTCGAGGGTACGTCAAATATCCATGAATCCGCCGACACTCCTTCCCGCCCACATCATTACATCACAGCATCTTGGAGGACCATCGGGGCAACAGTCTCCAATCCTCCTTCCAGCCCGAGCTGCACACACCTCGCTCTCCGCCTGCTCTCAAGTCGTTCTTGTGTTTCCTGCCTCTGTCGGTCTCTCTCTGTCACTCTCTCCCACACACGCTCTCCTCCCCCCCCCCCCCTCCCCCTCCCCCTCCCCCTCCCCCTCTCCCGCTCACCCTCGCACATTCGTCGCTGTTACTTTGACTCCGGGTCTCGCTGCGTGCGTGGGGACGCTCTGCGCCCGTGTGAGACCAAGAGTGGCGGTGATCGCGGCAGCGCGTATGGTGGAGGCTGTGGTGGCGCGTGCAGCGGTGGAGTTGGGCTGGGGCGTGTCTTTTGTAGTCGGAGTTGAGCCCGTCGGATTTCGGGGTCTATGGGGGGTTGGTTGTGTTGGTGGAGCGCGTATGTGGCGCAAGGGGTGTGCGTGGGCGTAGGAAGTTGCGTGTGAGTGAGTGTGTGAGTGCGATTGGTGGTGGTTGTGTTTGTGTGTGTGTCGTTGAGTGTGTTTGTTTGTTTGGTTAGGAATTGTTGTTTGTTTTGTTGTTGTTTGGGTCGTGTTTGGTGTTGTGTATGTGTTGCAAGATTGTGTATGATATGGTGGTGGGTTAGGTGTCGCAGTTCCTCGTTAGTATAGTGGTTAGTATACCCGCCTGTCACGCGGGTGACCCGGGTTCAATTCCCGGACGGGGAGCTTCTCTCTTTCTTTTGATCCCCTCCACCACACACACCTCTCCAACTACCATTTCGCGACCCCCTTTTGCCCCTTTTGTCACCTCACACGACACCAGACACACATCTCCACCCCCACCGCCATCCACGCCTCTCACCTCCTTCACGCGGACCTATCGAGCTAGTGGTTACGTGGCTGGAGGCCACTCGCTTGCCTCACATTCTGTCGAGTGAATGATGTTAATGTTGATGCTCGATGTTCCGCCCCCTTTTGGAGGGCGAGCTGTTGGCGAGAGAAATTGTACCCCCTCCTCTTCGGGCTCAGCCCGCCGTGGCCTTTGGACAGTCTCCGCCAACACACAACAACAACAACAACAACAACAATAACAACAACAATAACACACACATACATACACATACATACATACACGACACACGCACGACATATGCCCACGACCCGAGAACACCTCACCCAATCAGACACCTGTCTGGCGCGTGCGTGAGTTGTGACTGTCTGTCCGTCGAGCTACAGGCTGTGCTTTGATGGTGGGGGTCTGTTGCTTCTCACGTTCGATCGACTCGCTCGAGGGTACGTCAAATATCCATGAATCCGCCGACACTCCTTCCCGCCCACATCATTACATCACAGCATCTTGGAGGACCATCGGGGCAACAGTCTCCAATCCTCCTTCCAGCCCGAGCTGCACACACCTCGCTCTCCGCCTGCTCTCAAGTCGTTCTTGTGTTTCCTGCCTCTGTCGGTCTCTCTCTGTCACTCTCTCCCACACACGCTCTCCTCCCCCCCCCCCCCCCCTCCCCCTCCCCCTCCCCCTCCCCCTCCCCCTCCCCCTCCCCCTCCCCCTCCCCCTCTCCCGCTCACCCTCGCACATTCGTCGCTGTTACTTTGACTCCGGGTCTCGCTGCGTGCGTGGGGACGCTCTGCGCCCGTGTGAGACCAAGAGTGGCGGTGATCGCGGCAGCGCGTATGGTGGAGGCTGTGGTGGCGCGTGCAGCGGTGGAGTTGGGCTGGGGCGTGTCTTTTGTAGTCGGAGTTGAGCCCGTCGGATTTCGGGGTCTATGGGGGGTTGGTTGTGTTGGTGGAGCGCGTATGTGGCGCAAGGGGTGTGCGTGGGCGTAGGAAGTTGCGTGTGAGTGAGTGTGTGAGTGCGATTGGTGGTGGTTGTGTTTGTGTGTGTGTCGTTGAGTGTGTTTGTTTGTTTGGTTAGGAATTGTTGTTTGTTTTGTTGTTGTTTGGGTCGTGTTTGGTGTTGTGTATGTGTTGCAAGATTGTGTATGATATGGTGGTGGGTTAGGTGTCGCAGTTCCTCGTTAGTATAGTGGTTAGTATACCCGCCTGTCACGCGGGTGACCCGGGTTCAATTCCCGGACGGGGAGCTTCTCTCTTTCTTTTGATCCCCTCCACCACACACACCTCTCCAACTACCATTTCGCGACCCCCTTTTGCCCCTTTTGTCACCTCACACGACACCAGACACACATCTCCACCCCCACCGCCATCCACGCCTCTCACCTCCTTCACGCGGACCTATCGAGCTAGTGGTTACGTGGCTGGAGGCCACTCGCTTGCCTCACATTCTGTCGAGTGAATGATGTTAATGTTGATGCTCGATGTTCCGCCCCCTTTTGGAGGGCGAGCTGTTGGCGAGAGAAATTGTACCCCCTCCTCTTCGGGCTCAGCCCGCCGTGGCCTTTGGACAGTCTCCGCCAACACACAACAACAACAACAACAACAACAATAACAACAACAATAACACACACATACATACACATACATACATACACGACACACGCACGACATATGCCCACGACCCGAGAACACCTCACCCAATCAGACACCTGTCTGGCGCGTGCGTGAGTTGTGACTGTCTGTCCGTCGAGCTACAGGCTGTGCTTTGATGGTGGGGGTCTGTTGCTTCTCACGTTCGATCGACTCGCTCGAGGGTACGTCAAATATCCATGAATCCGCCGACACTCCTTCCCGCCCACATCATTACATCACAGCATCTTGGAGGACCATCGGGGCAACAGTCTCCAATCCTCCTTCCAGCCCGAGCTGCACACACCTCGCTCTCCGCCTGCTCTCAAGTCGTTCTTGTGTTTCCTGCCTCTGTCGGTCTCTCTCTGTCACTCTCTCCCACACACGCTCTCCTCCCCCCCCCCCCCCCCTCCCCCTCCCCCTCCCCCTCCCCCTCCCCCTCCCCCTCCCCCTCCCCCTCCCCCTCCCCCTCCCCCTCCCCCTCCCCCTCCCCCTCTCCCGCTCACCCTCGCACATTCGTCGCTGTTACTTTGACTCCGGGTCTCGCTGCGTGCGTGGGGACGCTCTGCGCCCGTGTGAGACCAAGAGTGGCGGTGATCGCGGCAGCGCGTATGGTGGAGGCTGTGGTGGCGCGTGCAGCGGTGGAGTTGGGCTGGGGCGTGTCTTTTGTAGTCGGAGTTGGGCCCGTCGGATTTCGGGGTCTATGGGGGGTTGGTTGTGTTGGTGGAGCGCGTATGTGGCGCAAGGGGTGTGCGTGGGCGTAGGAAGTTGCGTGTGAGTGAGTGTGTGAGTGCGATTGGTGGTGGTTGTGTTTGTGTGTGTGTCGTTGAGTGTGTTTGTTTGTTTGGTTAGGAATTGTTGTTTGTTTTGTTGTTGTTTGGGTCGTGTTTGGTGTTGTGTATGTGTTGCAAGATTGTGTATGATATGGTGGTGGGTTAGGTGTCGCAGTTCCTCGTTAGTATAGTGGTTAGTATACCCGCCTGTCACGCGGGTGACCCGGGTTCAATTCCCGGACGGGGAGCTTCTCTCTTTCTTTTGATCCCCTCCACCACACACACCTCTCCAACTACCATTTCGCGACCCCCTTTTGCCCCTTTTGTCACCTCACACGACACCAGACACACATCTCCACCCCCACCGCCATCCACGCCTCTCACCTCCTTCACGCGGACCTATCGAGCTAGTGGTTACGTGGCTGGAGGCCACTCGCTTGCCTCACATTCTGTCGAGTGAATGATGTTAATGTTGATGCTCGATGTTCCGCCCCCTTTTGGAGGGCGAGCTGTTGGCGAGAGAAATTGTACCCCCTCCTCTTCGGGCTCAGCCCGCCGTGGCCTTTGGACAGTCTCCGCCAACACACAACAACAACAACAACAACAACAATAACAACAACAATAACACACACATACATACACATACATACATACACGACACACGCACGACATATGCCCACGACCCGAGAACACCTCACCCAATCAGACACCTGTCTGGCGCGTGCGTGAGTTGTGACTGTCTGTCCGTCGAGCTACAGGCTGTGCTTTGATGGTGGGGGTCTGTTGCTTCTCACGTTCGATCGACTCGCTCGAGGGTACGTCAAATATCCATGAATCCGCCGACACTCCTTCCCGCCCACATCATTACATCACAGCATCTTGGAGGACCATCGGGGCAACAATCTCCAATCCTCCTTCCAGCCCGAGCTGCACACACCTCGCTCTCCGCCTGCTCTCAAGTCGTTCTTGTGTTTCCTGCCTCTGTCGGTCTCTCTCTGTCACTCTCTCCCACACACGCTCTCCTCCCCCCCCCCCTCCCCCTCCCCCTCCCCCTCTCCCGCTCACCCTCGCACATTCGTCGCTGTTACTTTGACTCCGGGTCTCGCTGCGTGCGTGGGGACGCTCTGCGCCCGTGTGAGACCAAGAGTGGCGGTGATCGCGGCAGCGCGTATGGTGGAGGCTGTGGTGGCGCGTGCAGCGGTGGAGTTGGGCTGGGGCGTGTCTTTTGTAGTCGGAGTTGAGCCCGTCGGATTTCGGGGTCTATGGGGGGTTGGTTGTGTTGGTGGAGCGCGTATGTGGCGCAAGGGGTGTGCGTGGGCGTAGGAAGTTGCGTGTGAGTGAGTGTGTGAGTGCGATTGGTGGTGGTTGTGTTTGTGTGTGTGTCGTTGAGTGTGTTTGTTTGTTTGGTTAGGAATTGTTGTTTGTTTTGTTGTTGTTTGGGTCGTGTTTGGTGTTGTGTATGTGTTGCAAGATTGTGTATGATATGGTGGTGGGTTAGGTGTCGCAGTTCCTCGTTAGTATAGTGGTTAGTATACCCGCCTGTCACGCGGGTGACCCGGGTTCAATTCCCGGACGGGGAGCTTCTCTCTTTCTTTTGATCCCCTCCACCACACACACCTCTCCAACTACCATTTCGCGACCCCCTTTTGCCCCTTTTGTCACCTCACACGACACCAGACACACATCTCCACCCCCACCGCCATCCACGCCTCTCACCTCCTTCACGCGGACCTATCGAGCTAGTGGTTACGTGGCTGGAGGCCACTCGCTTGCCTCACATTCTGTCGAGTGAATGATGTTAATGTTGATGCTCGATGTTCCGCCCCCTTTTGGAGGGCGAGCTGTTGGCGAGAGAAATTGTACCCCCTCCTCTTCGGGCTCAGCCCGCCGTGGCCTTTGGACAGTCTCCGCCAACACACAACAACAACAACAACAACAACAATAACAACAACAATAACACACACATACATACACATACATACATACACGACACACGCACGACATATGCCCACGACCCGAGAACACCTCACCCAATCAGACACCTGTCTGGCGCGTGCGTGAGTTGTGACTGTCTGTCCGTCGAGCTACAGGCTGTGCTTTGATGGTGGGGGTCTGTTGCTTCTCACGTTCGATCGACTCGCTCGAGGGTACGTCAAATATCCATGAATCCGCCGACACTCCTTCCCGCCCACATCATTACATCACAGCATCTTGGAGGACCATCGGGGCAACAGTCTCCAATCCTCCTTCCAGCCCGAGCTGCACACACCTCGCTCTCCGCCTGCTCTCAAGTCGTTCTTGTGTTTCCTGCCTCTGTCGGTCTCTCTCTGTCACTCTCTCCCACACACGCTCTCCTCCCCCCCCCCCCCCTCCCCCTCCCCCTCCCCCTCTCCCGCTCACCCTCGCACATTCGTCGCTGTTACTTTGACTCCGGGTCTCGCTGCGTGCGTGGGGACGCTCTGCGCCCGTGTGAGACCAAGAGTGGCGGTGATCGCGGCAGCGCGTATGGTGGAGGCTGTGGTGGCGCGTGCAGCGGTGGAGTTGGGCTGGGGCGTGTCTTTTGTAGTCGGAGTTGAGCCCGTCGGATTTCGGGGTCTATGGGGGGTTGGTTGTGTTGGTGGAGCGCGTATGTGGCGCAAGGGGTGTGCGTGGGCGTAGGAAGTTGCGTGTGAGTGAGTGTGTGAGTGCGATTGGTGGTGGTTGTGTTTGTGTGTGTGTCGTTGAGTGTGTTTGTTTGTTTGGTTAGGAATTGTTGTTTGTTTTGTTGTTGTTTGGGTCGTGTTTGGTGTTGTGTATGTGTTGCAAGATTGTGTATGATATGGTGGTGGGTTAGGTGTCGCAGTTCCTCGTTAGTATAGTGGTTAGTATACCCGCCTGTCACGCGGGTGACCCGGGTTCAATTCCCGGACGGGGAGCTTCTCTCTTTCTTTTGATCCCCTCCACCACACACACCTCTCCAACTACCATTTCGCGACCCCCTTTTGCCCCTTTTGTCACCTCACACGACACCAGACACACATCTCCACCCCCACCGCCATCCACGCCTCTCACCTCCTTCACGCGGACCTATCGAGCTAGTGGTTACGTGGCTGGAGGCCACTCGCTTGCCTCACACTCTGTCGAGTGAATGATGTTAATGTTGATGCTCGATGTTCCGCCCCCTTTTGGAGGGCGAGCTGTTGGCGAGAGAAATTGTACCCCCTCCTCTTCGGGCTCAGCCCGCCGTGGCCTTTGGACAGTCTCCGCCAACACACAACAACAACAACAACAACAACAATAACAACAACAATAACACACACATACATACACATACATACATACACGACACACGCACGACATATGCCCACGACCCGAGAACACCTCACCCAATCAGACACCTGTCTGGCGCGTGCGTGAGTTGTGACTGTCTGTCCGTCGAGCTACAGGCTGTGCTTTGATGGTGGGGGTCTGTTGCTTCTCACGTTCGATCGACTCGCTCGAGGGTACGTCAAATATCCATGAATCCGCCGACACTCCTTCCCGCCCACATCATTACATCACAGCATCTTGGAGGACCATCGGGGCAACAGTCTCCAATCCTCCTTCCAGCCCGAGCTGCACACACCTCGCTCTCCGCCTGCTCTCAAGTCGTTCTTGTGTTTCCTGCCTCTGTCGGTCTCTCTCTGTCACTCTCTCCCACACACGCTCTCCTCCCCCCCCCCCCCCTCCCCCTCCCCCTCCCCCTCCCCCTCCCCCTCTCCCGCTCACCCTCGCACATTCGTCGCTGTTACTTTGACTCCGGGTCTCGCTGCGTGCGTGGGGACGCTCTGCGCCCGTGTGAGACCAAGAGTGGCGGTGATCGCGGCAGCGCGTATGGTGGAGGCTGTGGTGGCGCGTGCAGCGGTGGAGTTGGGCTGGGGCGTGTCTTTTGTAGTCGGAGTTGAGCCCGTCGGATTTCGGGGTCTATGGGGGGTTGGTTGTGTTGGTGGAGCGCGTATGTGGCGCAAGGGGTGTGCGTGGGCGTAGGAAGTTGCGTGTGAGTGAGTGTGTGAGTGCGATTGGTGGTGGTTGTGTTTGTGTGTGTGTCGTTGAGTGTGTTTGTTTGTTTGGTTAGGAATTGTTGTTTGTTTTGTTGTTGTTTGGGTCGTGTTTGGTGTTGTGTATGTGTTGCAAGATTGTGTATGATATGGTGGTGGGTTAGGTGTCGCAGTTCCTCGTTAGTATAGTGGTTAGTATACCCGCCTGTCACGCGGGTGACCCGGGTTCAATTCCCGGACGGGGAGCTTCTCTCTTTCTTTTGATCCCCTCCACCACACACACCTCTCCAACTACCATTTCGCGACCCCCTTTTGCCCCTTTTGTCACCTCACACGACACCAGACACACATCTCCACCCCCACCGCCATCCACGCCTCTCACCTCCTTCACGCGGACCTATCGAGCTAGTGGTTACGTGGCTGGAGGCCACTCGCTTGCCTCACACTCTGTCGAGTGAATGATGTTAATGTTGATGCTCGATGTTCCGCCCCCTTTTGGAGGGCGAGCTGTTGGCGAGAGAAATTGTACCCCCTCCTCTTCGGGCTCAGCCCGCCGTGGCCTTTGGACAGTCTCCGCCAACACACAACAACAACAACAACAACAACAATAACAACAACAATAACACACACATACATACACATACATACATACACGACACACGCACGACATATGCCCACGACCCGAGAACACCTCACCCAATCAGACACCTGTCTGGCGCGTGCGTGAGTTGTGACTGTCTGTCCGTCGAGCTACAGGCTGTGCTTTGATGGTGGGGGTCTGTTGCTTCTCACGTTCGATCGACTCGCTCGAGGGTACGTCAAATATCCATGAATCCGCCGACACTCCTTCCCGCCCACATCATTACATCACAGCATCTTGGAGGACCATCGGGGCAACAGTCTCCAATCCTCCTTCCAGCCCGAGCTGCACACACCTCGCTCTCCGCCTGCTCTCAAGTCGTTCTTGTGTTTCCTGCCTCTGTCGGTCTCTCTCTGTCACTCTCTCCCACACACGCTCTCCTCCCCCCCCCCCCCCCTCCCCCTCCCCCTCCCCCTCCCCCTCCCCCTCTCCCGCTCACCCTCGCACATTCGTCGCTGTTACTTTGACTCCGGGTCTCGCTGCGTGCGTGGGGACGCTCTGCGCCCGTGTGAGACCAAGAGTGGCGGTGATCGCGGCAGCGCGTATGGTGGAGGCTGTGGTGGCGCGTGCAGCGGTGGAGTTGGGCTGGGGCGTGTCTTTTGTAGTCGGAGTTGAGCCCGTCGGATTTCGGGGTCTATGGGGGGTTGGTTGTGTTGGTGGAGCGCGTATGTGGCGCAAGGGGTGTGCGTGGGCGTAGGAAGTTGCGTGTGAGTGAGTGTGTGAGTGCGATTGGTGGTGGTTGTGTTTGTGTGTGTGTCGTTGAGTGTGTTTGTTTGTTTGGTTAGGAATTGTTGTTTGTTTTGTTGTTGTTTGGGTCGTGTTTGGTGTTGTGTATGTGTTGCAAGATTGTGTATGATATGGTGGTGGGTTAGGTGTCGCAGTTCCTCGTTAGTATAGTGGTTAGTATACCCGCCTGTCACGCGGGTGACCCGGGTTCAATTCCCGGACGGGGAGCTTCTCTCTTTCTTTTGATCCCCTCCACCACACACACCTCTCCAACTACCATTTCGCGACCCCCTTTTGCCCCTTTTGTCACCTCACACGACACCAGACACACATCTCCACCCCCACCGCCATCCACGCCTCTCACCTCCTTCACGCGGACCTATCGAGCTAGTGGTTACGTGGCTGGAGGCCACTCGCTTGCCTCACACTCTGTCGAGTGAATGATGTTAATGTTGATGCTCGATGTTCCGCCCCCTTTTGGAGGGCGAGCTGTTGGCGAGAGAAATTGTACCCCCTCCTCTTCGGGCTCAGCCCGCCGTGGCCTTTGGACAGTCTCCGCCAACACACAACAACAACAACAACAACAACAATAACAACAACAATAACACACACATACATACACATACATACATACACGACACACGCACGACATATGCCCACGACCCGAGAACACCTCACCCAATCAGACACCTGTCTGGCGCGTGCGTGAGTTGTGACTGTCTGTCCGTCGAGCTACAGGCTGTGCTTTGATGGTGGGGGTCTGTTGCTTCTCACGTTCGATCGACTCGCTCGAGGGTACGTCAAATATCCATGAATCCGCCGACACTCCTTCCCGCCCACATCATTACATCACAGCATCTTGGAGGACCATCGGGGCAACAGTCTCCAATCCTCCTTCCAGCCCGAGCTGCACACACCTCGCTCTCCGCCTGCTCTCAAGTCGTTCTTGTGTTTCCTGCCTCTGTCGGTCTCTCTCTGTCACTCTCTCCCACACACGCTCTCCTCCCCCCCCCCCCCCTCCCCCTCCCCCTCCCCCTCCCCCTCCCCCTCTCCCGCTCACCCTCGCACATTCGTCGCTGTTACTTTGACTCCGGGTCTCGCTGCGTGCGTGGGGACGCTCTGCGCCCGTGTGAGACCAAGAGTGGCGGTGATCGCGGCAGCGCGTATGGTGGAGGCTGTGGTGGCGCGTGCAGCGGTGGAGTTGGGCTGGGGCGTGTCTTTTGTAGTCGGAGTTGAGCCCGTCGGATTTCGGGGTCTATGGGGGGTTGGTTGTGTTGGTGGAGCGCGTATGTGGCGCAAGGGGTGTGCGTGGGCGTAGGAAGTTGCGTGTGAGTGAGTGTGTGAGTGCGATTGGTGGTGGTTGTGTTTGTGTGTGTGTCGTTGAGTGTGTTTGTTTGTTTGGTTAGGAATTGTTGTTTGTTTTGTTGTTGTTTGGGTCGTGTTTGGTGTTGTGTATGTGTTGCAAGATTGTGTATGATATGGTGGTGGGTTAGGTGTCGCAGTTCCTCGTTAGTATAGTGGTTAGTATACCCGCCTGTCACGCGGGTGACCCGGGTTCAATTCCCGGACGGGGAGCTTCTCTCTTTCTTTTGATCCCCTCCACCACACACACCTCTCCAACTACCATTTCGCGACCCCCTTTTGCCCCTTTTGTCACCTCACACGACACCAGACACACATCTCCACCCCCACCGCCATCCACGCCTCTCACCTCCTTCACGCGGACCTATCGAGCTAGTGGTTACGTGGCTGGAGGCCACTCGCTTGCCTCACACTCTGTCGAGTGAATGATGTTAATGTTGATGCTCGATGTTCCGCCCCCTTTTGGAGGGCGAGCTGTTGGCGAGAGAAATTGTACCCCCTCCTCTTCGGGCTCAGCCCGCCGTGGCCTTTGGACAGTCTCCGCCAACACACAACAACAACAACAACAACAACAATAACAACAACAATAACACACACATACATACACATACATACATACACGACACACGCACGACATATGCCCACGACCCGAGAACACCTCACCCAATCAGACACCTGTCTGGCGCGTGCGTGAGTTGTGACTGTCTGTCCGTCGAGCTACAGGCTGTGCTTTGATGGTGGGGGTCTGTTGCTTCTCACGTTCGATCGACTCGCTCGAGGGTACGTCAAATATCCATGAATCCGCCGACACTCCTTCCCGCCCACATCATTACATCACAGCATCTTGGAGGACCATCGGGGCAACAGTCTCCAATCCTCCTTCCAGCCCGAGCTGCACACACCTCGCTCTCCGCCTGCTCTCAAGTCGTTCTTGTGTTTCCTGCCTCTGTCGGTCTCTCTCTGTCACTCTCTCCCACACACGCTCTCCTCCCCCCCCCCCCCCTCCCCCTCCCCCTCCCCCTCCCCCTCCCCCTCTCCCGCTCACCCTCGCACATTCGTCGCTGTTACTTTGACTCCGGGTCTCGCTGCGTGCGTGGGGACGCTCTGCGCCCGTGTGAGACCAAGAGTGGCGGTGATCGCGGCAGCGCGTATGGTGGAGGCTGTGGTGGCGCGTGCAGCGGTGGAGTTGGGCTGGGGCGTGTCTTTTGTAGTCGGAGTTGAGCCCGTCGGATTTCGGGGTCTATGGGGGGTTGGTTGTGTTGGTGGAGCGCGTATGTGGCGCAAGGGGTGTGCGTGGGCGTAGGAAGTTGCGTGTGAGTGAGTGTGTGAGTGCGATTGGTGGTGGTTGTGTTTGTGTGTGTGTCGTTGAGTGTGTTTGTTTGTTTGGTTAGGAATTGTTGTTTGTTTTGTTGTTGTTTGGGTCGTGTTTGGTGTTGTGTATGTGTTGCAAGATTGTGTATGATATGGTGGTGGGTTAGGTGTCGCAGTTCCTCGTTAGTATAGTGGTTAGTATACCCGCCTGTCACGCGGGTGACCCGGGTTCAATTCCCGGACGGGGAGCTTCTCTCTTTCTTTTGATCCCCTCCACCACACACACCTCTCCAACTACCATTTCGCGACCCCCTTTTGCCCCTTTTGTCACCTCACACGACACCAGACACACATCTCCACCCCCACCGCCATCCACGCCTCTCACCTCCTTCACGCGGACCTATCGAGCTAGTGGTTACGTGGCTGGAGGCCACTCGCTTGCCTCACACTCTGTCGAGTGAATGATGTTAATGTTGATGCTCGATGTTCCGCCCCCTTTTGGAGGGCGAGCTGTTGGCGAGAGAAATTGTACCCCCTCCTCTTCGGGCTCAGCCCGCCGTGGCCTTTGGACAGTCTCCGCCAACACACAACAACAACAACAACAACAACAATAACAACAACAATAACACACACATACATACACATACATACATACACGACACACGCACGACATATGCCCACGACCCGAGAACACCTCACCCAATCAGACACCTGTCTGGCGCGTGCGTGAGTTGTGACTGTCTGTCCGTCGAGCTACAGGCTGTGCTTTGATGGTGGGGGTCTGTTGCTTCTCACGTTCGATCGACTCGCTCGAGGGTACGTCAAATATCCATGAATCCGCCGACACTCCTTCCCGCCCACATCATTACATCACAGCATCTTGGAGGACTATCGGGGCAACAATCTCCAATCCTCCTTCCAGCCCGAGCTGCACACACCTCGCTCTCCGCCTGCTCTCAAGTCGTTCTTGTGTTTCCTGCCTCTGTCGGTCTCTCTCTGTCACTCTCTCCCACACACGCTCTCCTCCCCCCCCCCCCCTCCCCCTCCCCCTCCCCCTCCCCCTCCCCCTCCCCCTCCCCCTCCCCCTCCCCCTCCCCCTCCCCCTCCCCCTCCCCCTCCCCCTCCCCCTCCCCCTCTCCCGCTCACCCTCGCACATTCGTCGCTGTTACTTTGACTCCGGGTCTCGCTGCGTGCGTGGGGACGCTCTGCGCCCGTGTGAGACCAAGAGTGGCGGTGATCGCGGCAGCGCGTATGGTGGAGGCTGTGGTGGCGCGTGCAGCGGTGGAGTTGGGCTGGGGCGTGTCTTTTGTAGTCGGAGTTGAGCCCGTCGGATTTCGGGGTCTATGGGGGGTTGGTTGTGTTGGTGGAGCGCGTATGTGGCGCAAGGGGTGTGCGTGGGCGTAGGAAGTTGCGTGTGAGTGAGTGTGTGAGTGCGATTGGTGGTGGTTGTGTTTGTGTGTGTGTCGTTGAGTGTGTTTGTTTGTTTGGTTAGGAATTGTTGTTTGTTTTGTTGTTGTTTGGGTCGTGTTTGGTGTTGTGTATGTGTTGCAAGATTGTGTATGATATGGTGGTGGGTTAGGTGTCGCAGTTCCTCGTTAGTATAGTGGTTAGTATACCCGCCTGTCACGCGGGTGACCCGGGTTCAATTCCCGGACGGGGAGCTTCTCTCTTTCTTTTGATCCCCTCCACCACACACACCTCTCCAACTACCATTTCGCGACCCCCTTTTGCCCCTTTTGTCACCTCACACGACACCAGACACACATCTCCACCCCCACCGCCATCCACGCCTCTCACCTCCTTCACGCGGACCTATCGAGCTAGTGGTTACGTGGCTGGAGGCCACTCGCTTGCCTCACATTCTGTCGAGTGAATGATGTTAATGTTGATGCTCGATGTTCCGCCCCCTTTTGGAGGGCGAGCTGTTGGCGAGAGAAATTGTACCCCCTCCTCTTCGGGCTCAGCCCGCCGTGGCCTTTGGACAGTCTCCGCCAACACACAACAACAACAACAACAACAACAATAACAACAACAATAACACACACATACATACACATACATACATACACGACACACGCACGACATATGCCCACGACCCGAGAACACCTCACCCAATCAGACACCTGTCTGGCGCGTGCGTGAGTTGTGACTGTCTGTCCGTCGAGCTACAGGCTGTGCTTTGATGGTGGGGGTCTGTTGCTTCTCACGTTCGATCGACTCGCTCGAGGGTACGTCAAATATCCATGAATCCGCCGACACTCCTTCCCGCCCACATCATTACATCACAGCATCTTGGAGGACCATCGGGGCAACAGTCTCCAATCCTCCTTCCAGCCCGAGCTGCACACACCTCGCTCTCCGCCTGCTCTCAAGTCGTTCTTGTGTTTCCTGCCTCTGTCGGTCTCTCTCTGTCACTCTCTCCCACACACGCTCTCCTCCCCCCCCCCCCCTCCCCCTCCCCCTCCCCCTCCCCCTCCCCCTCCCCCTCTCCCGCTCACCCTCGCACATTCGTCGCTGTTACTTTGACTCCGGGTCTCGCTGCGTGCGTGGGGACGCTCTGCGCCCGTGTGAGACCAAGAGTGGCGGTGATCGCGGCAGCGCGTATGGTGGAGGCTGTGGTGGCGCGTGCAGCGGTGGAGTTGGGCTGGGGCGTGTCTTTTGTAGTCGGAGTTGAGCCCGTCGGATTTCGGGGTCTATGGGGGGTTGGTTGTGTTGGTGGAGCGCGTATGTGGCGCAAGGGGTGTGCGTGGGCGTAGGAAGTTGCGTGTGAGTGAGTGTGTGAGTGCGATTGGTGGTGGTTGTGTTTGTGTGTGTGTCGTTGAGTGTGTTTGTTTGTTTGGTTAGGAATTGTTGTTTGTTTTGTTGTTGTTTGGGTCGTGTTTGGTGTTGTGTATGTGTTGCAAGATTGTGTATGATATGGTGGTGGGTTAGGTGTCGCAGTTCCTCGTTAGTATAGTGGTTAGTATACCCGCCTGTCACGCGGGTGACCCGGGTTCAATTCCCGGACGGGGAGCTTCTCTCTTTCTTTTGATCCCCTCCACCACACACACCTCTCCAACTACCATTTCGCGACCCCCTTTTGCCCCTTTTGTCACCTCACACGACACCAGACACACATCTCCACCCCCACCGCCATCCACGCCTCTCACCTCCTTCACGCGGACCTATCGAGCTAGTGGTTACGTGGCTGGAGGCCACTCGCTTGCCTCACATTCTGTCGAGTGAATGATGTTAATGTTGATGCTCGATGTTCCGCCCCCTTTTGGAGGGCGAGCTGTTGGCGAGAGAAATTGTACCCCCTCCTATTCGGGCTCAGCCCGCCGTGGCCTTTGGACAGTCTCCGCCAACACACAACAACAACAACAACAACAACAATAACAACAACAATAACACACACATACATACACATACATACATACACGACACACGCACGACATATGCCCACGACCCGAGAACACCTCACCCAATCAGACACCTGTCTGGCGCGTGCGTGAGTTGTGACTGTCTGTCCGTCGAGCTACAGGCTGTGCTTTGATGGTGGGGGTCTGTTGCTTCTCACGTTCGATCGACTCGCTCGAGGGTACGTCAAATATCCATGAATCCGCCGACACTCCTTCCCGCCCACATCATTACATCACAGCATCTTGGAGGACCATCGGGGCAACAATCTCCAATCCTCCTTCCAGCCCGAGCTGCACACACCTCGCTCTCCGCCTGCTCTCAAGTCGTTCTTGTGTTTCCTGCCTCTGTCGGTCTCTCTCTGTCACTCTCTCCCACACACGCTCTCCTCCCCCCCCCCCTCCCCCTCCCCCTCCCCCTCCCCCTCCCCCTCCCCCTCTCCCGCTCACCCTCGCACATTCGTCGCTGTTACTTTGACTCCGGGTCTCGCTGCGTGCGTGGGGACGCTCTGCGCCCGTGTGAGACCAAGAGTGGCGGTGATCGCGGCAGCGCGTATGGTGGAGGCTGTGGTGGCGCGTGCAGCGGTGGAGTTGGGCTGGGGCGTGTCTTTTGTAGTCGGAGTTGAGCCCGTCGGATTTCGGGGTCTATGGGGGGTTGGTTGTGTTGGTGGAGCGCGTATGTGGCGCAAGGGGTGTGCGTGGGCGTAGGAAGTTGCGTGTGAGTGAGTGTGTGAGTGCGATTGGTGGTGGTTGTGTTTGTGTGTGTGTCGTTGAGTGTGTTTGTTTGTTTGGTTAGGAATTGTTGTTTGTTTTGTTGTTGTTTGGGTCGTGTTTGGTGTTGTGTATGTGTTGCAAGATTGTGTATGATATGGTGGTGGGTTAGGTGTCGCAGTTCCTCGTTAGTATAGTGGTTAGTATACCCGCCTGTCACGCGGGTGACCCGGGTTCAATTCCCGGACGGAGCCACTTCACTCTTACACATAGAAACAACCGGAAAGATCAGGGTACAAGGCCTATATCTATCATGGTATGCACAAGGTGTGGTTGATGACACAACCAGCTTCAAATCGTACTCTGTGCTGAAAAGCATGACAGAAGTCAGAGATAGGATCCGAGATTTACTGGTGCAACTGGAAGCCCTGTTCCCATACAAAGTTCGGAGATCAGGACTGATGGAGGTTCAGGATGTGTCAATAAGGTTCTGGAAACTATCTGTAAAGAGAGGGGAATGCTCTTTCAAAGGTCAAATGCTGAGTCACCCGAAGAGAAGGGGAGCGCAGAATGTGCAAACCAAACCCTCTTCAGAAAGGTTAGGAGTGAATTACTTGGTGCTCAGATGGGAGCAAGGTGGTGGCCTGAGGCATTTCTTTATGCTGTCGCGGTTGAAAACCGGCTAACTACCGCCCGTCTGGGTAATAAGAACCCATTTGTGGCACTGTATCAGATGAAACCAGATGGTAGTATGCTACAACCATGGGGGATAATATGCTACGCACATATTCCAAAATCTAAACGATCAGATCCAAAACTGGGAAATCGCGGTTTAGAGTGTAGGCTACTAGGTCTCTCAGATTATCAGAAAGGATATACAGGTTATATAATGTCAAGAATAAGAAGATTCTGGCTGCTAGAGATGTCAAGTTTGGACAACCTGACACAGTTAAGCTCATAGAAAAGTCTTTTCCCTCAAATTCTCCTGCTCTAAGTATTGAGGAAATCGAGGAGATCTTATGCCTGGGTAGTTACAAAAGACAGCTCTCAGAGGAGGAGACATATATCCCTGCCCAAAAGAGGCATAAGACGGGTGAAGAGTCAAACGAAGATAAGTGGGAGACACAGAAAGTGCTCAAAATGTAGACACTGAATGTACTTAGAATGTGGGAGAAGATGACTCTGGGAGGGCAGTGGGAGATGAGTCGGTGGGTGGGATACCCCGGCTACGACCACGTTCCCAGCGGATTAGGAATTCGAACCCTCAGTACCAGAGGTTTATCCGGTTCGTAAACAGCGTGATGACCAATAGGCCAGGGATCCCAATCCCTAGGTCCGTAAAAAAGGCTCTTTCAGGTACACATGCCAAGCTGTGGGATGCAGCTGTATCTGAAGAGTATCAGGCACTCAGAGCAAATCAGACATGGGAATTGGTCAGCCTACCCCCGGGTAAAAAAAGCGCTGGGATGTCACTGGGTGTTCGATGTAAAGTGTAAGGCAGATGGGGCCCGACTGGTTGTCCAGGGGAACACCAACAGCATGGAGTGCATTATCAGGAAATGTTTTATCCCGTCGCTCGATATGAGAATCTACGACTTCTGTTAGCTGTCTCGACAATCCAGGACTTCCACATCCACCAAATGGTGTCCACTGCATTTCTGAACGGGCATCTGGACACTGAAATTTTCATGCGCCAACCACCTGGCTTTAGTGACGGCATCACGGACCGTGTATCCTTGCTACGAAAAAGTCTGTATGAGTTGATGCAGGCACCCCGGATTTGGTATGGAGTGTTGAATGAGTTCCTAACCAATATTGCTTTTTTCCGGTGCAAAAAGGAGTACTATTTGTACCGTAAAAAGTGGGAGATAAAAGGAGTCACTCACCACGTAATCATCTGCGTGTACGTGGATGATCTCACAATCGCCGGGACAAGTCTGGCTCTGATTCAGGAGGTAAAGGCCCGACTCTCATCAAGGTTCAAAATGAAAGATTTAGGAGAGGTCCATTATCTTTTAATAATGGAAATGAAGCGGGATCGGCAGAGAAAACTATTGAGTCTTTCCCAACATCAGTATGTACAGGAACTTTTGAAGAAATTCAATATGGATGACTGTGATACTGAGCCGACCCCACAGGCAAGAGTGTGGAATTGGTAAAAGAAGCGAAAATGTCAAAAGATCAGATTGCGGCTCAGCCGTTTGATTTCAGAGGTCTTGTGGGTTCACTAATGTACCTTGTTAGGGGTACACGCCCAGATGTCGCAAATGCAGTAAGGGAGCTCAGTAAGCTTCGCGGACGCTTATGAGGAAAGGCGGTCAGTTACTGGTTACATAACCACCCTCGCTGATGCATGTGTGTAACGGAAAAGTGCAAGACAGGACACTGTTAGCCTCCATACTGCCCAATCTGAGTCAATTGCCACAAATGAGGGCATAAAAGAGAGCGAGTGGATGTGGCAACTACTTGAGAAAACTAGGATTGAGGCAAAATGCGCCTATTTTATGTTGGTGTGATAATACTGCTGCAATCAGCATTGTCAAATACCCTGCCAATCACTCTTCAACGAAATATATTGAGACTCGGAGTATGTACTCGAGAGGGATATATGTGAAGGGACGCATTGAGGTTAGGTACTGAAATACAAAATACATGGTGGCGGACGCACTGACAAAAGCGTTACCGCAAAATCAGTTCGAAAAATTACGCGAACTATTTGGGGGGGGGGGGGGGGGGGGGTTTAGAAACCTACGTCTTTGATTGAGGTGACTAGCACAGGCTAGACAGAGGATGGACTTGGAGTTAGCTTGGCTAGTTCAAAACTCAGTGCGAATATGAGAAGCGAATATGCGGAAGTGAGGGAACTTAAGAGCTGCAAAGTTCGGTAAAACTTAATCTATATTAAGTACAAATTATTGCGAACCTGCTCTAAGTACGTAACAGGACTTAACAAGGCTAAATATGATATGAGACAAGAGAGGTGATGAAGTACGTGATATTTAATAGTAAGGGTCGCGCAACTCCCCACCACTAAAACAGTGATTCCGGGGGTACCGTTGCATAAAACAGCCAGGCCGACACGATACATCTGTTCGTGTCCAATACGGAACTGTTAAACCACCAAGTTGGGCGCTTCCCGGGCTTGGCGAGCGAATGGCACTATGGTCCACTCCCCTGGGATTGTGCTATGGGGTGTCCCGCAGCTTAGGCTGACCCGAGCCATCCGGCCCGCTCGTCGAGGTGGCGAAGTCCAAAGGGGTATTTCCCGATGGGAGAAAGTCGGCGAATGAGCTGTCCGGCTCGGGTAGTCCAGGCAGTGACTGCATTGGAAGAGGAAGGAGGAAAAACCATAGGATTCTTTCTTTTATTCTCAAAATGTGGAAACTTCCCGAAAAAGGTTCTAAGGATACAGATTTTTTTGGTAGGATTCAGGCAATAAATCAGGATTGGACCTGCGATTTTTCCAAGTTTCAGAACGTTTCTAGTAAATCTAGAAGAATTAGAGCGAAAGGTCAGAAACAAATGTAGAAGGATCTATGAAAGGTGGGATTCCTTCTTCCATTTATAGAAAGATCTGGCAGATCAGAATATGTGAATGAAGGTAAAAGTCTGAATAGAAATCAGACATTTCAGCTGTGAGTTCAGTGATCTGGCTACTTTTAGTGGGAGTGTTACAGGTGCACTATTTGTAGGTAATATAGGAAACCTACTATTGGTTAAAATTAAAAATTAGCCAGATCCTAATCCTACAGGTGGCTCTCAGCCACAAGTTTGCCGAAGGATGTGGATGAGTGGCCACCTGGCGTGCGCTCGGCCGTTTCAGGCACAAGTCGCACACAACCACTCCCGAACCTGACGGCCTCTTAAGAGTGTTGACCCACAAATCTTTCTACACCCTTCCCTAGTGACCCGTTACACTCAATCCATTACGTCGAAGTGTCACACGTATGCCGTAACCCCTCAAAATAGAACAACAGCGAGAGTTGCTGAGCATTCAGCCCAAGGCACTCCGAGTCAGCATCAGTGTATAAGGCAATTATATAGAGACTAAACAGTGTGAACAGCTCTCGAAATCGTTTGAGAATTGAGACGTGTAAATCAATACTGACACTTATGATCACTATTCGAGTCATCCTGCACGAAACGGCGAGAGCTTTTTGTCAGCGTTTTCCCTCGACAATTCTGTTTTGCAGCCATACCTTAATTTCCGTTCGGTTCACCCGTCAAACACCTGCGCTTCTTCTTGGACGGAACTTCACCAGGCGGAGCCACAGGAAGAGACGTGCTCACACTCTGGTTGGCTTGGCTCTGTTGTTGACGACCCCGCTTCCTCCAGGTCGGAAGAAAGGACACACACTGACGAATCCAAAGGACTTGCTTGAAGCGAAGCTCCGAGAGGTATACCTCGCTTCGATTGTCGAAAACCTTTTTCATTCGCTTGTCGTCGACCTTGAGCACCCAGCAGTGGGCAATGTGGCGAGGATCGAGCGTACCGACCATGTAGATACCTGATCCAGGGGGAAGAGATCGCCCAACGCCATCGCGACCATGACCAAACTCGGTCTTGTAGAGTTTTTTACCCCAAGCACGGAGATCAATCTTGAAGCCACTTGCCACAGGTACCTGGAGCAAGGGGAAGAGGAATTTTTTTGCACTCTGCCTTTAAAGTTCCAGCCCTTGCCAACCAGCTTGGTAACGACAGCATCGAGGTCAAACTGCTCCAAATTGAGCAACTTCCGAACCGCTTCAACTGCGCAGAAGAAGCACTTCATCTCATCGCTGTCGCCGACATCGTATCGGTTTGCATTGTTCTTCAGGAAATGCGAGAACGTCATGTCTTTGTAGGCTGAGTCCTGAGGTTGATGAGCCTAATCCAATCTTCGTGCCCTTCGAGGTTCTCTATCGGGTCCCACGTGTATTGCTCGTCAGGGGTCGATGTCTGCCCATTGAGCCCGATAGTAGATAACTTCTTCGCCGTCGACGATCTCAACTTTCTTGTCGACCAACCGATCCAGGAAGCAAATCTCGTACCCAGGATCGCCTGGGTCATCATCTTCAGTCTTTGATGCTTTAGCTTTGACGCTTCAGCGGCTTTGACCCCGTAATCGATCTATAATGTTGGCAATACACTCGAGTGATTGCTTCTTGAGTTTCGGCGTCGAACTGACAGTCAAAGACGAGGTGGTCTTGTTGGCGGCTCAACAGACAGAGACGTAGGGGTCAAGACCATAGCAGACGATTTAGAGGGCTGACTCGAAACCGCAAACAGCGATGCGCCTACTCCAGTTGGGCGGTCGGATCAACCGCATCTGGGCGACGTAGTAGCACTCTTCGCGTCATCATCGTCTGACCCAGCCATCAAGCACCACCATTGAACCCTAGTCATTGTACCCCGTCACTCACATAATATGTGAGTGACGCTGAGAGGTTTACCCTGGTATTATAACCTGGGGCTGTAGGGGTGATTCTCCAGTTGCTCTTGGGACAGCAAGCCGTCTCCCTAGCCCAGCCCCAGGAGCAGATCCAGACGACTATGGTACGGATGGAAGCCCTCGTGTCCAAGCTTCTCGCCGCTCGCAGGACCGCTCCGGGGACCTATAACGGAACCGTGGAAGTAGACTTGGTGCTCTTAATGTTTAGATCGAGCAGTCTTACGCTTACTACTACCTCCTCATGCAGGAAGAGTGAGCTGCGTTCATTGCAACGGTGACGTGCCATTTTGGCAC
The DNA here is from genome assembly GCA_023091665.1 of Pythium myriotylum. Lineage (NCBI taxonomy): Eukaryota > Oomycota > Peronosporomycetes > Pythiales > Pythiaceae > Pythium > Pythium myriotylum. The sequence goes on from JALJCQ010000014.1 coordinate 1,000,268, forward strand.
CACCGTTATGAAATACTTGGTGACGGAGGGGACACACGAGCGCGTATTGCCGCGGGGCTTTGCGTACATGGTTCGTGAGAAGATGTACATCCTGGAGCAGTTACGATCACTCCACGATTATATCGCGGGATCTCAGGACGGTTCAGTGTCGGGTGCCCATTTGTCGGTAGGAGTTATGTATTTACTTCCAATCCAGTCTCCGCCCTGCGACCGCGGTTCACCTTCGGGAGAACTACCGGGCGATACTTGAGCACGGCATCAGTATCGCCGTACGCTAAGATCACTCAACTGTGGGAGTCGGTCGCGCTCGACCACGTCTGCCAGTTGGATCGAGTCAGCGACGCTCAACCGCTGCATCCATGGGGATCATCTGGCGCCGCAATTCGCCAAGAAGTAAACCGTTCTTCGTGGGGATGTCACGGATTGCACCGTAACCTTGATTGCACCGCGGGTTACTCGTAGTTTATCTTTGTGATTTTAGTAACCATATGCGTCTTGTGCCGAAAGACAGGGGTGGCTGCTCGAGGAGAGTGGCGCGCACGAGAAGGACTGCAGGAAAGGATAACGATCCTGTGCTCTTTAAAGAGGACGACACGAACTTTTGGTTGTGTCATGGGGTGACAGCATTCGCGAGAGAGCTCAAGAAAAATTGAAAACGACACACAAAGGGGACCTTACAAACTTGGAACATTGCCTACCAGGAATTAGTCTGGTAACGCGGTCGGCTAAAACTGGTTTTTTACGTCACCTCCCTGCCGGTGACGGGACTTGTGTGAGCCCTGCGCTCCCTTGTACGTCTTGGGGACTTGTGTACTTGGTCGCGAAATCCAGAGTCTATTCCTTTGGTGTTTTCCTGCCTTCCTAGAGTCCTACGCTACTGACCCACACACTGGGTACACTCCCCTAACCCTACAACCCTACCACTGTATGCGCAATCACCTGGGTGTCGTCTAATCATCAGGCGACCCAAAGACGTCTCAGCCGATCGGTAGATGTCTCAGCCGGTCCACCAGGCGGTCGGATAATCGCTTGGCCGATCGGGTGGGCATTTCGACGATCGCCTCACAGTAGTTCAAGTTGGCCAATCGCCTAGACACTTCGGGGCCACTTATCGTGTTCCTTTGACACTAGGCGGCCGTGCGCCTGGTTGAAAACGTCTGGCGGATCACCTGGCCGTTGGGTTGGTTCAACACAGTTCCCGCCGATCGCTTGGCCTCCTGGGCGGTCGGTCGGTTCACCGCTTCGGACGACACTCCTGGCGACTCCTTGATGTTACTCGTTGTTACTCAAAGTCCTAATCACCTTGCATCAAAACGCCTTGGGCGCCACCCTTCGATCTGGGTCGGCCCATCCTCCGCAGCTGCTTGTGCCACTTCCCGTCTGGATTGGGCCGCTCCACCACATTAATTGAAGAGCTTTAAAGCTGTGTCACAAAAAAGGAAAGTACACTTCATGATCTTCTCTGCTAACGCGTCACGGTCGGCCCAAGAAGCCGTCAAGGGATTACGAGCGATGTTTATATCATCACTACGGCGCCGACCAGACCATCCGTCACGCTCGCAAGCTAGCATTCATGTTAGAACTTTTTTCGAGTGGCTAATCGGCCAGCGGAGCCGAGCAAATTTGGCATACCAGCTACAATCGAATGGAATGACAGAGCGGAGGGTTCAGCTAATCATGGATGCCGTTCGCCTGTACGTTGCTGACCCTGGGGTAGCGAAACTAGGGCGACTACGCGGAGTAACTTGTCTTCGCACTCAACTCCTATCACGATCACGTTCGAGACGATTCCCCGTTCTATTTACAGCTCGGTTGGGAAGCACATACCACTCTCGAGACCGCCTCGCCTATCGTAGAGGAAGAAGGTAATGGAAATGCAAATGGTTGGTGGAGGGAGCATGACAAACACACAAGAATCTGTGAAAAACACACAGCCTCCCAACACACAACTCTAGGGAAGGGTTTACTGAAGGCGAACCCCAACCTCTTCCACAAGACCGATCTGACGTGTCCCACGCCAAAACCATTACCATTATACCTGCGATATGCGATACAGGAGGAGGATTCTAAAAGGAAGAAAGGAAGGTACCTGTGTTGCCCAGTCGTTGGAAAGCCGCTTTGGGAGAGAACGGGACTGCTCCCGCCGTGGTTCCAGATCGTCTCGAGCCGACGCGTCTCTAGACGCGTCCAAGAGGCCAAAACAAAAGCCACAGCGACGGAGCGCCGCCTCGTGCACAACTCAGCGTGCAGGCGGCCTTCACGGGCCAGGGTGCATTCGACGCGGCCCGTCGAGACCAATGTGTATGTGGGAATGGAATGTGCGGAATATTTGCGGATCGAGTCTCACTGGCAAAATATTATCGCTGTGTGTAGTGATGGGGGGGGGGGGGGGGGGTTCGAGCGGAAGAACGAGTATAGTGCTGTGAGCAGGCGGCCATCGCGAACCCGCGGCAGCGGACCAGACACCACATGTGGCGCGCGTGGCGTGTGTTGGAATGGGATGCGTGAGCGGTTTGTGTATGGAGTCTCACTCGTGAAATGGCTGTCACTACGTGTGGTCAATAGAAACTTTCGAGCGAATAAAAGCAACGCTGCTGGGCAGCCCCGCGGTCCTAGGTGCCGCTTTCGCCCACCGCACGCAAGGTGTGTGTACGGTGCTTCAGTGAGAATCGTGCAGAGGGGTACCTGTCTGTGCGGTTTGTGTGATGTGGTGTAGGAACAAGCAAAACCCGATAAAGAAAAGCGGCGCTACTCGGCAGCCTGCGCCGCATTCGGCATCGCCCGCCGCGCGCAAGGTGGGTGTGACAATGCTGTGTGAGGCGTTTTCTGTGTGGAGTCTCACGGATCAAATGACTCGATCTGGGAAATTCAAACAAAAATGTAACTCAGCTCAGCGATGTGGCCCCCAGCCGATCAGGCGCGGCGCATTTGACGCAGCTCGTCAGGTACATGGTGTGTGTGGCAATGAAATTATAGCATACTTGCTGACGGAGTAACACTGACCTACGGCTGATGAGACAGGAGAACTCAAACGGAAAAAATCAACGCAGCTCTGCAACCAGCCAACCGTGGTGGACCAGAGGCGCCTCGTTGGACGCTGCCCGCCGCATGCCAGGTGTGTGCGATGTCCGTGCGCGCAAGATGAGCAATGGGGAAGCTGACAATGCGTTTATGTGTGGTTTTGTGTAGGCAACGAGCAATGACTGGAAAGGAAAAGCAGCGCTCGGCGATCAAGTTGCCCTCGTAGGATCTGGGCGGCTCGTTCTATGCCGCCCGTCGCCCGTCGCGCGCAAGGTGTGTGCAGCAACGGTGTGGGGCGAATGCGTGGAGAAGAAGTCTCACTAAACTGAATAAGGGCGGCGCATTCATGAAGTTTCGGCGGAATGACCGAAGATATTCATAGAAATACAAATCAAAAATGGAGGTGTATGGAGCACGGATTAGAAGAGTGGTACAGTTTATGTAACCTGATTTTTTCTAATGTACAGCTTTAGCAGTTTGTGGCCAATACGGGTGCTTCACTCTGCTATCGTTTGAACGTGATTTGGCAAGCTGATCCGTAAAATCTCATTTCCATAGGAAAGATAAAAGTTATTTTTGAGATAAACAAAGTTTTCTCAAACGACTGAGCGACCTGCCAAAACCGATGTGGTTGGCTCGAAGATTGGGTGTTCGATACAGTGCGTTTCGCCATCAGGAGCGGTCAATCTTTGATGTGCCTGCAATATCTTATAGGTCCAGTTCCGGAAGGGGGATGTGCGGGGGGATGTGCAGGGTACTAACCCAAGTTCACAGTTGCCGACTTCGTGCAGTCAGTTCAGTGTGCTGCTCGTGAACAAGGCGTACGATCTTCCTGTTGTCTACCTTTTCGCATCGTGAGAGTGGTGTGCAAAGGCTTTGAGCAACCTGTCAGTGGATATCATCAAGAACGCGTGGATCAAGGCAGGCATTATTGTTCACGATCGAATCGGCTCTACCGAATTAACGCCCCGGTTGATATATCAATTCGCACTTAATCGAATAGTGAGTGTATATTACGGATCTTAGTGGATCTCTACAGTTCTCTGTCTTGGTCGCTTCAACTTGGACTTGCTCGTGGGTGTCGCTTGATGGCTTGAACGATGCCCGCAAACTTGTTCTCGGCTACAGCATCAGGGTGGAAGAACCAACTCCGCCATAAACACTCATCCACAATGGCAGCAGCGTGATCCACGTCGCGAAGTCCTCGCATCTTCTTGATCTTCGACTTCAGCTTGGCCTCCCAGCAACCTTCTATGCCGTTGGTGTGAGCTCCGGTGACCGGATCCTTGAAGTTCTTCGAATGGTTGACCCACGTATGCATGTAGGACAAGTGCTTTAGCTTTTTGTTGTTGGCGAGCGTGTGCTTCTTGTTCGACGATACGTACGAGGCAAACATGTCACTGATAATATGAGTGCTACGAGCATGTCAGAGTAGTAAGAAAATCATAAGCATTATCACGGCAGTAGTGGTTCACTTACTGTGGCAAGATGCATTCAGCAATCTTAGTAGAAAGAGTCTCTTTCGTGCGGTCATCAAACGTGATGGCTGCAAACCACTTCTTTGTCGTTCTGTCGAATCCACCAAATACCCAGAACTCCACATACTTCTTGCCGCGATGATACTTCTGCTTTTTCGCAAGCGAAGTTTCATCAATCTCTACAACATGACCAGGCCCTCCAACCTACGATACAAACCATTATCTACAACGAACATTAGTAGTGATAGCAGACACACACACACACACACACACACACACACACACACACACACACACACACACACACACACACACACACACACACACACACACACACACACACACACACACACACACACACACACACACACACACACCTTCATGTCGATTCACAGCATTTCTTTCGAACAGTGCTCACGACAGACGTCGAACCGTTTGGTGACCGCTTTCTCTGAGATCTTAAGGTAATCTTTCACCTTCTTCGCTGGCTCTTCGTTGGCGAAGTAAAACAACAACATGATCAGAGTCGCGAGAGGTATCTTCGCACCAGCAAACACAGTGCCAGTGAGGACACTCAACGTCTTGTCACACCGTTGCTTATGGCAGCGCCATTCGAACTGGTTGATCTCCTTGTCCATTCTTCTGTACAACTTCATTGGGTTGGCACACTTAGGACAGAACGTTTTGGGTGGAATGAGGCTGATCAGCATTGCGTATTCAACAACTCGCAGCTCATCGCCACCCTGGCACACTTTCATGACTATCTGGTGCGTGAAATTACCACTGCCGGCAGTGTCGTACTCATATCCCGATGGCACGTAGGAGTCCATTTTCCGGGGCTGTTGTTCGAGTTCGAAAGAGTGCGAGTGACGAAGTGGAGGGAACTGGCGTGTGGGCGGGAGATTTGAACGACAAGGAATGATCGAGAAGCTTCGTACCTTGTTAATTCACTTAAGTGCGATTTACTATCTAACCTCGACCGGGGTGGTAAGTCGGTGGAGCCATTGAATCGATAACATGTACTTGTGGTCTTAGAACAATCTATCTTATTGTATTACACTTTGCTTTGAGCCACACTCGATGTGCTCTATTTTTCGATATATCAGCACCGCTCCTGATCTGTATTGATCTTTTAAGATCAAGTTCAGTTCTCTCAACGCCCATGAGGATCGCATACGAAAGCTATCGTCCCGAAACCAATGTCGATGATCGCCTCATTCAAACCGAAAATCAAACCGAGTAATGCCAACATGGTCATATTGCAGCTACTTCTTGTGGTGATTCACAAAACGTAATGCCAAGAGGGCAAGCGCTCGGAAGCCCACTGTGAAGATGTAGAGGATGGCGACGTCACGCCACATCGTGCTTTCCTTCATCTGGAAGATGCTCTCCATGTAGACCTTGAGCGAAGCTCCAGCAAATTTTGCAGGAGCATTCAGAAGTACTTTACATCCCGGTTCTGACCCACCTGGAGTCGAACAGATTGAGAACATCCGTGCAGACAGCGCCGAAATAGTGTAGGAGGGAGGAGATGCGTAGTGAATCCACTTGTACACACTTGGAATCTTGTACGTCGGTGGGTTGAAGCCGGCGAAAAGCAGAAATACTGAGCTGAGAAGCGAGCCAAGTGCCGCGGCACCCTTAGCGTTCGGCAACGTGTAGACCATGAACTGAGCCATGTAAACCTGCATGAGCAAGTGAAGCGAGACAACGAGCCAGTAGAAGACGAAGTTGGCATTGCCTTCAAAGCCAACCAGTGGGAATAAGATGCCCGTGAAGATGATGCCGGAGAGAAGCACAAATGGGATTTCAGCGAGCGTGCTTGTCGTGAAGTACCAGAGGGTATTGTACGTCTGAGACCCTCGTTCGCGGTAGTATGAGGCACGCTCGACAGCTGCCACAGGTACCGCACCGTTGAAGGCGATCAGTCCGAAGAAGATTGTGCTCAAGAAGATCATACCCACGCCTGAATTGGCGCCTCGGTACGTCTCATACTTGGTGCCGTGATACATGATGCCGAAAAAGCCCGAGAGAATCACGCTGAGCAACAGCCGGGTCAAGTCGTAGGTTGGCGTGCGCCAATGAAGGCGAAGCGAACGCTTCATGAGTGCGAAGAACTGTGTCGCGGAACTGGCCGCACGCTTAGTGTCAAACTTGATCTCTGGGAGGAATAGCGACGGGCGCGTTAGGCCTTCTTGCTCTAGATCCTCCTCAAGCACACGACACTGCTCGCTCGCTTCAAAGAAGGCTGCAAAGTCCACGGGCGTAGCTGTTAACTGGTCCTCGATCGTGTGGCGCCGCTGCACGCGGGGACGATTCAACTGAGAATCTAACGAATCAAGCATCCAGGTGGCCGGATTGTAGCTGGGTTTCAGCGGCGAGATGCCGGGGACAGCGGAGAAGTACTCGATGAGCTTGCTCGCCTCTTCTCCGATCTCTCCGAAGAAGACCATCTGACCTCCACTCTGAAGTACGAGTGCGCTGTCGAAGAGATTGAAGACGTCAGTAGATGGGTGATTGATCGAGCAGATGACAGTGCGGCCGGTATCAGCAACCTTGCGCAAACCCGACATGATTACCATCGCAGAGCGACCGTCCAGACCTCGAGTCGGATCATCCACAAAGAGAACACTGGGCGAGGCAGCCATCTCCACTGCGATTGTTAGGCGCTTGAGCTGTTCCTTGGTGGACCCACGAATGATTCTGTCGGCGATAGGGCGCAGCTCGAGCAGATCGATGCACTCCTCGACGTGGACAAACTTCTCAATGGTTGAAATTGCCGCATCTTGACGGAGTGTCGCGGCAAATTGCATGGCTTCGCGGAACGTTGCCGAGTCCGAGTGGATGTCGAGTTGGTCACAATAGCCTCCGCAACGATGGAGAGCGAGGGTCGTGGCAGGGTATCCATTGAGAAAGATGTCCCCACGAATCCGGCCTGTGGTCTTCCGTCCCGAAATCACGTCCAGTAAAGTCGTTTTGCCAGCACCACGTCCACCCATCAGCGCGGTCATCGTGCCAGGCAACGCGAAACCAGACACATCGCGCAAGAGATCAATCTCATCATTAGTGTCACCGCCTGGAAGAGGCACTGAGACCCATAGATCCTGGAACGCCAGCGTCACCGGAACGAAACCACTAGATCCGTCGCGTGGAATAGCTAGCGTCAGCTCCTGCTCCCCTCGAGTGCCAATAACGGGGACATCAGTCATCGAGTTGGCACGCCTCTCGTCGGCGTTAGGGGTTTTGGAGTGGAGAACGTAGCCATCCATAGCCTCCTGGTCCTCCATCTTGAAAAAACTCGTGCCGCGTTCACCTTCCTCAAGCTGCTGTCGCCTCATTTGCTTCTTGACGGACTTGAGATCTAGACCGACTGCGAGTGTATCTTCGGGCGTCTCGAATCGCTTGTACTCGAGAAGCAGGTACGCGACGAAGGAAAATAGCAAGTAGCAGGTACCGAAAAAGAGCCACGTATAGTAGATCCACATCTTGTCATCCGTAAGATCGAACGACGCGAGACTGTACTGTGCCATCGTCTTCCCACCAGAGAGTTTGCAGTAGTCCACGCCTTTGTAGACGCACTGCTGGTACCGTGCAGCCGTGTATTGGTTGATGCTGAGAGCGCGAATGCACCACGCGATCGGGTTGATCCAGTAGATCCACTGCAGGTACGACGGGATCTTGCTTTTGGTCACCAAGAACCCGCTGAAGAGTGTAAAGACAAGAATGCTTACAGCGGCCACTGGCTGTGCGACACCTGGAGTGGGGACAGCCGAAGACAACAGGAAGAAGAATGCCGTAAAGCACATCTGGCACAGGAACAGCGTCGTAAGGAACGTCAAAAATCGTTCCGCGAGAGACACATAGCCGCCCATCCAGTACAGCAGGCTGCCGTAAAGGATCGCCTCGAAAAGAGCGAATGGAACTTGGGCCAAACACGAGGCAATTACGTATGATGACGTCCGGAAAAAGTTGGCTCCACGTTGTTTGTAGAACACCGCACGGTTGTTCATGAACTCGGCGATCTGCGCAGCCTGGCCAAGGGACAGAAACATACTGCAGGAGAACAATAGACCGAGCACGAGCTGCGAGCTCGTGTCAGGGATCTGCCAGAACGTCGTGCCGTACAGCGCACCCATGAGCAGGACCATGAAGCTTCGGCCGATAATGAACGCCTTGTTGCGAAGGCTGAGGAGCAACTGACGACGCATGAGCAAAGCGAGATCCTCCAGAAAGCTCTGGCGGAACGGCTTCATCTCGTCGCTCGACGGGATGTACATCTCTTCGAGGTATTGGTGCGGGGTGTTCAAGTATTGAAGCGTGGCTTGGTGGATCTCCGACTGCTCGAAGCAGCTTGCGAACTCGGACGCTGTCATGGGCACGAGATCAGTGCGCAGATTCTTGAACTCACGCTGACGAGGAGTGCCGAGCTCTAGGAGAAAGTCCGCGACATCCTTTCGAGGTGGGCAGTCAAAGCCGAGATCGTGGAAGTATGGAAGCACCTTCGTTCGGGGGCCGTGGTAGATGACGTGGCTGTCGTTCAGCACCATGACATCATCGAAGAGTTCGAAGACCTCAGGGGATGGCTGGCTCATGGAGACGACGACAGTACGGTTGAAGTTGACTGCAAGGCTTCGCAAGGACTCGACAATCTGGAACTTGGACGCGGCATCCATGCCCGAGCTGATTTCATCGATGATCTGGATCACTTTCATACCGAAAGACATCTCACCGATCGTTAAGCGCTTCTTGTCCGCGGGCGTCAGTCCCGGCATACCGGGCTCACCTACAGGCGAGTTTTTCTTGGGTTCAAGACCCAGTTTCTTGGCAACGAGATCTGGTCCGTGGCGATGGTACGCGTTCATGACCTCGAGAGCCTGGTCTTGGTTCTCCGTGTTGTTGGCAGAGAGTGCACGGACGAGCCATCCAGGTAGCTCTTTCCCGGCGCAGCAGGCGTGGGCGAATTTGAAGGTCTCTTCGACGGTCATGCGACCGTAATGCTCATCATTGGCGTCAGCATAGGCAACGTACCGCGGCAGACGCTTGAGAATCTGGTCACGTGGCATATCGTTGTACGAGATCTCGCCCGAGAATTGGACGTCACGCGAGATCGGGAAGCGACCGCTGAGGATCTTCATGAGCGACGACTTGCCCGAGCCCGGGTGGCCCAGCACGAGGGTCACGCGTCCGGGGCGGAAGACACCCGTGACGCCCTTGAGGATGTCCTTCTCGACGACATGCTGGCGCGAAAGTAGGCGCTGGATGCCCTTCTTGAGCGGCGTGAGCAGCGTCGGCACCTGGACTGTCGAGCCGAGCACCGGCGGGTAGATCGTGAAGCGCGCCTTGATGGTGAGGTCGCGGAAGCGCACGTCCATGCTCGGGATGGGCGTGCCGAGCGCGTCCTGCACGACGGCAGCGAGTTGCTCGTGCATGGCGTGCTGGCCGTCGGCCATGAACGCGTCGGCGCTCGCGAGCGTCTCGGGCATCGCTCCGAGCGCGCGCTTGGCCTTGGCCTTGGCGTCGGCGTCGCTCTCTTCCTCCACGAAGCCGCTCGAGCGGCGGCTGTTGAAGCGCGGGAGCTGGCGCCGCGTGATCACGTCCGGGTACGAGTCCTGGCGCGTGGGCGGCCGCTGCTGCGGCATCGACGACGCGGGCGAGGGCATGGCTGCGCGCGAGACGGCAGGATCGCGAGTGCCAAAGACCCTGCACTGCACTGCAAGTCTCGCAACGCGACGAACGGGCCGGTGGCGACATACTGGATGACGGGATAGCCGAACTAATGCCCCCGAAAACCCATATGCTACCCATCCAGGAGAACCTATGGACGCCACCGCCCAGCCAGCCGCTCAGGCAGCCAACCTCTGACACTTGATATGGTTTTGATTCAAGGCGACTGGCCCTTCTCATGAAGGGTCTTGTTCTGAATGGTCTCTCCTCGCCGATCCCAGCGACTCAAGCGCTGCATCTAGTTTGTCCCAGTGTCTGTGTGGCCCCCATCGAGCGCGCGGGCACCTGGTCACCCATCTCCTGTGCCATGGGCATCTGGCGATGCGTCGGCACGCACTGCGCCGCCTCGCGCGCGCCACTCGCGCTGCGCGTCGCGGAGCTGCCCGTCGGCCCGCGCGCGCCGCTCCTGCTTGACTGGTGGGTGCTTGCGATTGCGCCCATGACGATGACGACGGATGTTGACTAAAACGTGCGGAAACGAAACAATTCGTCATGTCGCGACGCGATTCTCCACTGCAACCGTATCCATGATGACGCCCAATGAAACAATAGTGGACGGTGCGCGACGCGGATGGTCGCCTGCGAGTGCTGCCACGCGCTGCTCGCGGCGGGGCGCGAGGCGGACGCCGTGCTGCTCTGCACGCGCTGCGGCTTCCTCACGGTGCTGGACTCGACGCTGCGCACGATCGTGCAGATCCCGCCGTTTAGTCGAAGCATTATAGTACGTGGCCGTGGTCGGGACGCTCGGCACATCGAAAAACAGCAGCTGATATTTTATGATGGACCTCGCTGATCGTGTGCTGCAGACCCGCGTGTCACTGTCGTTTGTCGAGCTCGACCGGCTCAATGAACAGTGGCAGGACTGGGAGAAGCGAGTGCGACTGGCGGAGCAACGAGCTGCCAGCGAGGGCAATGAAAGTCCGAACGTGTCTACAGCACACAGGAAACGGCGACACCCCGCAGAGGAAGTGGGGATAGCTCTCTCGCCCCAATTCGAACCTGCGGGGCTTTCAACCTCAAGTCCGGGTAGATCATCGATGCCGCCGGAGTTGAAAGCTGAAGGAAAGCAGCTGCACAACGAGATCCAACGAGTGAAAAGCCAGCAGCGACGGCTCTTGGACGATGCGAAGGAAGAGAGTTCGGTGGAAGGTCTGCAGTCTCTTCAGAAACCGCTCTTCTCGTCTACACACCTCCACGTAAGTGATCATGAACTGACTCTTTCCAAAGTTCAACTCTGATGGAATGCACGAAGCGCAGATCCTTAAAAGCGTGTACGAGAAGACCCTTGACAAGGCAGAGCTTGCCAACCTGGCAGGCCAGATCGAGCAGTTTCTTCTTCAGCAATCCACCATTGTCAAGAACAAGTTCGATCTACTTGCAGCAATCCAATCCTACCAACAAGTCGCCGAGTTCTCTTCCATTGTACCAGCTTCTGACGATACCGATGTGCCAGTACAAGCTGTCGACCTCTTAACTCACTGCGTTAAAGAACGAGTTCGCCACCTCCAGTCCGAATTCAATGCTAGCTCGCGCCAGTATCTTCGATTGGTTGGCGTCGCGAACGAGCATCTCTTCACTCTGTACAATGCGGCTCTAAGTCTGTCCAGAATGCAGTCAACGGGCGAAGAACACACCACATCGCGACAGGGTAATAGCTCAGACATGGTGTCGCCGCGCAACGGCCTCTTCATCGAGAGTTCTCGCAAGCGGCGGCTGCTTGGCTCTAGCGGATCTTCCAATAGTGGTGAGCATGACGCTACGGAGAACTGGATTAGTATTTCTCGAGTCCAGCAAGGGATCGAAAGGGGCCACCGCCTTTCGGAGATCGCGAAGAAAATCGAATTATGGCGTAGTCTGAGCTACACGATCGGCTCTTGCTGCGTGGTGAGCCTGACTGAGCTAGCAGACAGCGAGAAGATGTGCGCCTGAGGAAATCCAGTTTGCGCCGCTCGGTCGTATACATTCTAGCTGTTAAAAATGCGTGTATACAGCTGATCATGCATGGCCTGGATGAGATCTAACACCGGCGCCGAGGAGTACGAGTCGTCGATCGTCCGGTTCTTCTTCTTCTCCATGACTCGGTCCAGCACAGGCGCGAGCTCAAACTGAATACGCGTCGCTTCCATGGGGCCGATCAAGTTGAGTCTCGTCGCAGCACTCAGCGCGTCGCGCAGAACGAAGAACAGGTACATGCGTTGACAGGTGTCGGCGTCAATGGCCAGCAAGCCGCAGACGACGCCGAAGACGACAGTGTGGTGGACGCCGGCGTGTTTGCGCTTCTTGCTCTCCTTGCGGATCGTCAAGAGGACGTCGAACGCATCGCCCGGCGTCTGGTGGTACGTGGAGATCGTGAGCCGCAGCAGCGCGGCCCCCTGGGCGAACGACGCCTTCTTCGCGACGTGGTTCGAGTACAGCGCGGTCGCGTGCGCGTTGAGTTCGAGGAACTTCTCGACGAGATCATCGGCCGGCGCGTCGTGCGGCTTGTCGGTCGAGACGGCGCTGATGCTGGAGAACACGATGGGCAGCGCGAAGTTGCCCGCCTGGAAGACCGTGGACTGCAGGAACTCGCGCAGCGACGCGCCGTTGTCCTTGGTGCGCACGACGTTCTCCTGGACGGCGGCCTCGAGCCCGAGCGAATGCGCAAACCCGCCCGTCGGGTAAAGCGAGTCGAGCATCTGCCAGACGATCCAGTGGTGCTGACTGGGCGCGGAGACGGCGGCAGGCTCCATGGCGAGTGGCGCGACGGCGAGAGCGAAGACGAGAGGAGGCCTCGCAGTCGAGATTGCGCTCGAGGAGTGCGAGATGGGGAGTGGATTTTTGAACACGAAAACCTGTGAAAAGGAGTCCTGACCACCCCAACGAGGTCCGTCGCCGTCTCATTTCCTTTGTTATTGACCTCTATAAGATAGTTTCCATCGAAACTGAGAATTCATGAATGCACAAATATCCAACTCCTACCATCATAACGATGGTTTAGCTGTAGTAGGCATCCAGCTCCTTCGCGAACTGGACGATGCCCTGGAAGACGTGCTGGCCACCGGGACGGATCACCGACTCGGGCTGCACGAAGTCGTCGCCCTCCATCTCAAAGCTCAGCGCTGCCGTGTTGTTGAACTCGGAGAAGACCGCATCCATGAACGTGCCGTAGGCTAGGTAGAGCTCGGCTGCCGTCTGGCTCACGTAAGCGAAGTCGTTGTTCTCCTGGATGGCGGCCTTGACGTTGTCGCCGAGCGTTTTGAGCTTGGAGCCGAACGGCTCTGGCGCTTCGTCCTCTTTGTTTCCAAACGGACGCAGCACGAGGCCCGAGAACGCGTGAACGTCCAGCGCACCAGCGAGAGGTAGCGTCTTGAGGAACGCGTAGATGCCCGCCGTCTCAGGCTCACTGAGTGGAGCTGTGCCCGGGTACACGTCCGACGCGACGCCGTCGTTGCCCTTGTTGAAGAACTCGAGCGGCCCAAAGTTTCGGTTCAAGTCAATGCCGACGGTCTTTCGCCACGAATTCGACACAGTCGGGCGTCGGTTCTTGCGCCAGTAGCGGCTGCCAGTCAGGGCGTGCGTGAAAAGGAAGCCGTCAATGTTGACGATCGGGACAAAGTACCAGTCGTACTTGTCCACGACCGAGGCGATGGTCGCGTCGTTGTTGCGGAGACCATCGAGGAGGCCGGCGATTGTGTAAAACGTCGTCGAGCCAGCATGCCACTCACGTGCGTGGATGAGGCCCTGCACATATATCGCCTTCTTGCCTGGTCCAGTGGAGAGCTTGTATCCAGGAATCGTGCGGCCTTCAAAGCTCGTCGAGACTTTGTCTATCTTGGAGAAGACAGTTGGGTTCTCGTCCACGAGTTTGTCTAGGAATGCGTAAACCTCATCGGCTGTGCGCCAGCAGTCGAAGAACGCGTTCTCCGTGTACTTAGCACTGGCGCCCTGTAGATGGCGTGACGTTCGCGCTGTGCACTCTGCCGCGGCCTTGGCACTTTCCAACAGCAGTTGCTGCCGATCGACGGCATCGCGCTCGATTTGGATGAGCGGTGTGCCCTGAGTCGTTCGCAGCCACTTGCTCCCTGGGGTCGCGTAGAACTGGTTGATCGTCGCCTCGGTGGCGTTAAAATGTCGGCCTTGACGCTGGCGCCATCTGCTGCTGCCTTCCAAATGTCGAGGTCGTCACCAAACTTGTTGAGCGCCGTATCGAAGCTCGTCTTCGGAACTGTGACATGATACAGTTGCTTGGCGTCTGCATCTTGGGCGACGACTTGGCTAGCAGTGAGCGCAGCCACAATAGCGAGCGACTGGGAGAGCTTCATGTCTTCTCGAGGCTTGAACTCTTGCGGGTGAGTTGGAGAATGAGGCAGTGACCTGTCCTGTGGGAAGCGTCTAAAACAGGTCAATTTGTGGGTCAGGTCAGCGTCTTTTCTATGCACGCATCCACTTGGTCAGGCAACAGGTCACGTCGAGCCACGTGACCAATGCTCACTGTCACTGCCGAGGTCAGACTTTTGACGCCGAAACAGACTTTCCACAGTCGAATAACCAACAAACCAATCAAACAAGAACAGGGGTCGACCTGCCGGCCAAGGAGGTCGCGCCCTCCCGAGTGCACGTGTTCGGCTGTGAGTCACGGCAACAGCGCGGCCTCGAGGAAACGCCCGAGGTCGCGCTCGCGCGTGGCCGAACGTCACCCCGGCCGCGGGTAGCGATGGCGCGACCTCTGTCTAACGCCTTTGTGGGTGGTCGCGCTCGCGCGAGGCCTTGCGCCATCGCCGTCGCACAAGCTCGGGCAGCAGACCGCCAGGCGTTGCGCCTCGTCGTTGGCCACCCGGGAGAGCTCTGTGCGCAACTGCTGCCGCCGGCACTGCGTCTGGAAGCAGCGAGCCATTCGGGCGGTTTGTCCGCCAACTGTGGTCGGCGGCCGTGGCGCTTCGTGTCCTCATCGGCCTCGGGGCAGAGCCTGGGCGCTTTGTGCTCGTGGAGTGTGGAGTGGCGCGCTAAGTAGAGCCTGCGCGCGAGCCTCAACACTCGTTGTTGACAGCAATGCGTTAGATGTGTTTGCACAGTTTGGCTGGCGACACTATTGAGTCCTAAACGAAGTATGTGGAGCGCAGCAGGAAACCTGTTAGGATTCATTAAGACAAACTCAACAGACTCCACTTAATCCATCATCATCATGCTGGCCTCAGTTGCGTAAGTTCGTTCTCGCCTGCGCCAGCGCCGTCGCTCAAGCAAGCGTTCCTCCGTTGTGGTCGGTTGGATGTGGGAGTCACGCTCTTCGCGTCGCGTCACCATGCTAGGTCAGGCGCTATTGAACGGATGCGAACTTGAGGTCAGCGAGCCCATGTCAATCGTGCTATCCAAAGCGCCCTCCGCCATTGTGTGCAGTTGCCCCTGCATACGGAAGACCTATTCTTTGTGACGGACCATATGACAGCAGCGGCAGACCTGACAGTAACCCCGCCGACCCGGGTTGAGCTCACCTAAAGGCTGCGTAAAACTTCGTCGAGCGTAACTTTTGGTGAAGGAGACTTCGCTGACACACCGTGTCCGTCCAAGCGCGACATGGACAAGGGCAGCAAGGGCAGGGCAGCGGGGACTCTGGCTCGTGGTCGTCGGTTTTGACCTCAGCTTCTGCTTCCGCTCCCGCTCCACATCCGGCTTCAAGCGGAGTGGAGGCGAGATCCCGAGCGCGCCTTCACCGCCGGATTGACTGCGCCTTTAGTGACGGACCGGCACCATGGGCGTTGGGCACTCCTGCTCCAGAGCCACCGCCGGCTCCGGCTCTGGTATCGGGCAACAGCACCCCGACCGTGCAGCAGTGTGAGGAGCACAGCTATACCTCTGCCCTAGCGCCTTCTCGGAACTTGATCTCTCCCCTCACGTCGGATACCGGCAGCCAAGTCCGTCGGCTTGCCGCCTCCAAGATCTCCAGGCTTGTCCTCTGGCGCCTGGGATCGTAAGCCTACCCACAACTTACTCCGCGTGTCCGCGTGATGCATTGGTGGGGCGTCATACGCCGCTGGAAATGCTATCACCGCGATAAGAAAACGAGATCGATCTGATCGCAATCTCTAACACCATGCCGCCGATAGTCTTTTGATGCGTCCCACCCGTCGCTGGAGAACGATCGAAAGGGTCTCATGAGCCATCTGCACCTGACGACATGCGCGGGCTTTCCGCCCACGAAATGCACGACAATGATGAGAATGACTCAGATCGCAGTGGGGACTCCTCAACCAAGATGATGTTAACTAAATACCTAACGCACTTTGTAAATGATTTGTCCTTCGCTCGCCCAATAAATTAGTATGTTTCTGCGCCTGACCACCAAGTGGCCGGGGCCGCACAGGTCACGCCCTGCACATAGAAAAGACGCTGACCTGACCATCAAATTGACCTGTTTTAGTCGCAACCGTCCTGTGGATGGGAGAGAGAGGCGGAGAAAGACGCCACTTCAGGAGCATCCCACGTGGGAGCTTGAACCGAGATTGGAGTGGTCGCCACGTGTGTGGGTACTGTCCCTGGAGGTGCACTCTCGATCTGAGTTGGAATGACACCGCTACTACACCATCGCTACTGTGCTGCACCAAGTTTTTCCCCCTTTTTGTCACAGATAACCTAAACTTCATATCAATTTCTACGTTTCCAACTGATTTACCAGAGATTCCCGTGACCCCAGGGTCGAGCCCCTTTGCGATCTCCACAATGCTGTAAGACGTGCTGCCCACTCAGACGAATCGCCGAGTCAGAACGTACGAACATTTCCTTTAACTTTTAATGGAGACTGAGCGAGGGATATGGTTGAATTTTAGGCAGATTGAGCACAAGATCACCCAGTATGCCGGGTATTTCGTACCGCGACGAATCTTTCACCTCGATCGATCGCTTTAATGCTATCTCCGAGAGCTTTGAGCCTGGAGCCCAAACAGCTCCGGCGCCTCTTTTGGCTGATTATCGAGGGGCGAAGCCTAAGGCCGATGTAAGAGTGGATATCAAGTGCTCCGACGAGAGTCAACGACATCAAAAGTTGAACAGCACAGCGCTTCTCTGGTTCGTGAGTACAACAAGCCGTCAAGGTTCAGGACTGGCAAGAAACTCCAGTCGTACATGCCCGAAACTACCGTACGGTCGGTGTTACGAGTCCGAACTGGTTAAGTGCGGTGTCGAAGATGGTTTTGGGTACTCTGCGTGAAGGAACTATTAGGGTTCTTTTGGTTGTGCGGCGACGATCGCGGTGGGTGCGAAAAACTTCATGAGGATTTGTGTAGTGGCCTTTGCAAGAAAGAGAGCTTGTGAGTGTGGAGTGAGATCTTCGAGTGTTCGTGTATGATGAGACTCAGGATCCTTGATGCATAGACCCGCCATGCTTTGGTTATCGTACAGCAGGTCTCTGTGTCCTCACCGAGGTTCGATCAACTAAAGTAGGTGACAGCTCGCCTGACAGGGGCTGCCACAAAGTTCCCTGATCCCTCCTCACTACTGTTGATTGTGGAAGACGTGCGGAAAAAAACCAACATTGCCGCGGCATACTCGCCCGCCATATGAATACGAAATTAAGAACTTACTCAGCGTTTCGAGTCTATTGTACTCCAATGACATCGAGAACAGCTCCAACTCGACTTTGATTCCAAGTGGAGCCGAACCCGAGGTTGTGGCTGGCACTCACACACCACGGTAGTACTCGTCGAGACCTTTGGCGAACTGTATGATGCCCTGGAAGACGTGCTGACCACTTGGGCGAATGATCGACTCAGGCTGCACAAAGCCGTCCCCCTCGACCTCGATCGAGATTGACGCCGTGTGGTTAAACTCGAGAAAGACTGAGTCGACGACTGTGCCTGTCGCCGGGTAAAGCGCGTCAAAGATATAGTTGCTACTGTACGTGTTGGTGTTGTTGACCTCAATCGCTTGCTTTATGCTGTCACCAAGGACTTTCAGCTTGGATCCGAAGGGTTCAGGTGCCTCTTTGTCTTGGTTACCAAACGATCGGAGAACGTATCCGCCATATGAGTGAATGTCGAGGACGCCTGCGAGAGGCAAGGATTGGTAGAACGCGAACACGCCAGCGGTCTCCGGTTCACTCAACGGAGACGGACCCGTGTACGTACTGTCAGGCACGAAGGTCGAAAATTTCGAGAAATATTCAGTGGGACCGAAGTTGCGGTTCAGGTCGATTCCGTTGTACGCCTTGCCATTGAATGGCCATACAGTTGGACGACGATTCTTTCGCCAAAGACGATCGCCGCTCGGATTGTGCGTGTACAAAAAGCCGTCGAGGTTGACGATCGGGATGAAGTACCAGTCGTACTTGTCAATAACCGCCGTGAGGCCGGCATCCTTGTTTCGAAGTCCGTCCAACAGACTAGCAACGGTGTAGAACACAGCGGTCCCCGAGTGCCACTCGCGCGAGTGGATCAAACTCTGTACAAGCACTGCCTTTTTGCCCGGACCCGTCGAGAGCTTGTACCCAGGAATCGACCGTCCCTCGAACGTCGTCGACACCTGGTCGATCTTAGAAAACACACTCGGGTTCTCAGACACGAGCTGATCGAAGAAACCGAAGATGGCGTCAGCCGTTCGCCAGCAGTCAAAGAACGCGTGGTCGACGTAGTTGCCAGTGGCGGTCTCTTTCAGACGACGAGCCGTGCGGGCGGTACAGGCTGCTGTGGTGGCGACACTCTCGACAAGTAGCTGTGCCGTGTTGACAGGGTCACGCTCCACCTGGATCAGCGGAGCACCGCGAGTCGAGCGCAGCGACTTGCTCTGTGGCGTGGCATAGAACTTGTTGATCGAGGTCTCGGTGGCGTAGATGTCGGCATTGATCGCGGTGGCGTCACCCGAGACCTTCCATACGTCGAGTTCATTTCCGAACTGGTTGAGCGCAGTGTCGAAGATGGTTTTGGGCACGGTGACGTGGAAGAGTTGTTTGGGTTCTTGTGTTTGCGCGGCGACGTGAGTGGCCGCGAGGGTGGCGATGATCGTGGTGGGCGTGAAGAGCTTCATGGGAGAGTTCGAACGGGCTTGTGCTCGTTGGTGAGCAGAGGAATGTTCCGGTTTAGGTAGACGGATTGTCGTCGCCGTGCGAATAGCCTCATTAGTTTTTAAACTGCAAGCTTGTCGTGTCTAGACTGTCTCGCTTAAAAACGAGACAGTCTGGACACGACAAGCTTGCTGATAGCGTTTTTCCATCAGTCTGATTACAGCCTGAGAACATTGTGGAGGCAACCACATGAGACTTGAAGCGCGAACCCCTCGGCTATATCTGGATTGGCGTGACCACGATCAAGATTGGCTGATGGCCTTGTGCGATGTCGGTGGATCGCATGAAAGGAGCTGTCGGAGTCACTCGGTACAAGCGGCTAAAAGGCTGTTTGCAGTTCGATGGATAATTTAAATAATTTTTTGATTTTGACTACTGTAGTCTGACGTCCCACTGTTGATGACTGTTTCCCACCACGGTCCATCAAAATTTGATCGTTGAGTGGCCCTTCCTGACGCGAAGGTTTCGATTTGGATCAAATCGAAACGTTCGCGTTAGGAAGGGCCACTGAACTGTCCACGAGTGTGTGCACATCGCAGACAATCAACAACGATTGAGGGCTCACGCAAGGTGCAGCACAACGAATTCGACCAAAAGCGCGTCGTTCCTGTTCTCAGATTGGTCGGTCACGTCGATGCGCTGGGCTGGGATTGGGCCAACTCTGTGTTGAGTAATACTGTAGTCAAACATGATAGTGAAGACAGCTGTTGCGCTAGCAGTCAACTCCGCCAACAAAGAACTTTGAACTTGAAGATGAGGCCAACCGCAACGAATGGATCCTAAAGTAGCGACACAGGATTCACTGGGTAGCAAGCCGCTGGGCAAATGGAGGTCCGTGAAACACTTCAAATGCCAACTGAGTTGAATTCTGCGAGCTAATCGTTCGAACTCACTATCTGAAGATCCTAGAAGGAGTCGAAGTGGTGCGAGGGCGCTCTGGAACTCTGTTGAACTCGATAGACTCCCTCGCAACGCCGGGCGACTCTTGGTTCGGCGAGGTTAAACCACCAGAGAGAGGTGCGATCCACACCTCGTCCAACGAATCAGATACCCGTACTAATCACAGTATCCTTTAACCCTTGAGCCGGGAACCTGGGTTTCATCCAAGAGGACCAGTGGTCCAATCCAGTACACTGGGGTGGAGGACCGGCTCGCTGCTCGTGTGCAAACGACTCGTGTCCTCACTTTTCAATCTTCTTGACAAGACCGACACACCCTCAGCTCGCCATGAAGATCTTCGCTCTCGTCGCTGCGCTCGTTGCAGGCCAGACCGCCGCCCAGGAGGCCGCCAAGGAACTCTACCACGTCAACGTGCCCAAGACCATCTTCGACACGGCGCTCAACAAGTTCGGCGATGAGCTCGACATCTGGGAGGCCTCGGCTGACGGCGCCAACATCAAGGCCGACATCTTCGCGACCGAGGCGTCCATCAACAAGTTCTACGCCACTCCAGGCAGCAAGCTGCTGCGCACGGCGCAGGGCAACCAGCTGATCAAGGTGGAGCGCGATGCTGTGGGCGTGCAGAAGACGATCGACACGCTTGCTGCCGTCCAGGCGACGTGCACGGCGGCGACGTCGCGCCACCTCGAGGAGACGGCGGTGACCAAGTACACGGACAACGCGTTCTTCGACTGTTGGCGTACGGCCGACGAGGTGTTCGCGTTCTTGGACAAGCTGGTGAGCGAGAACCCGACGATCTTCTCCAAGACGGCCAAGGTGTCGACGACGATTGAGGGTCGTTCGATTCCGTCGTACAAGATCTCGACGGGCTCGGGCAAGAAGGTGATCTACGTGCAGGGTCTGATCCACGCTCGTGAGTGGCACGCCGGCTCGACGACGTTCTACTCGATCGCGGCTCTGTTGGATGGTGTGCGCAACAACGATGCGTCGCTGAAGCCGTTGGTGGACAAGTACGACTGGGTGTTCGTGCCAATCGTGAACCTCGATGGTTACATCTACACGCACTCGTCGACGTCGTCGTCGGCGCGTCTGTGGCGCAAGAACCGTCGTCGCATTTCGGGCTCGACGTACGGCGTGGACTTGAACCGCAACTTCGGTCCGAAGGAGTTCTTTGCTCTTGGTGGCGAGGGTCCCACCAGCGATGTGTACCCTGGTACTGCTCCTCTCTCTGAGCCGGAAACCGCCGGTCTCTTCGCGTACCTGAAGACGCTGCCGCTCGCTGGTGCGCTTGACATCCACGCTTACTCGAACCTCGTGCTCCGTCCGTTCGGCAACCAGCTGGATGAGGCCCCCGCCCCTTACGGTGCTAAGCTCAAGACGCTCGGTGACAACGTCAAGAAGGCCATTGAGGTCGGCAACACGTACACGTACATCAGCAACACCCCGGCACGCCAGCTGTACCTCGCATACGGATCGTTCATGGACTCGATCTTCCTCGAGTTCAACAAGACGGCGACGCTGAGCTTCGAGATGGAGGGTAACAGCTTCACGCCGGCGGCGACGGTGATCCGCCCGGGTGGTCTGCACGTGTTCCAAGGCGTGGCCCAGTTCGCTCGTGAGCTCACCGCTTACTACTCGTAGACTTTATCAAGTGACGGAGCCCGTCGTTTGGGTCAGCGAATTCCTCGTTAGTTGTCTGAACCGCACGAGGAATGGGATTTGCCAGGAGACCATTGAATATTCAACAGATAGTAGACGTCACATAATAAATTGGCATTTACACAGGATGTTTCGATTTAGAGATGGTGGACACGGAGAGTCTACAATTCTCTGTGGTATGTCTCGAGCTCCTCGGCGAACCGGACAATACCATTGAACACGTGTTGGCCAGCTGGAAGGATATCTTCCACGTCGGCAAAAAAGGTGGTGCCTTCCACTTCAATCGTAAGTGCTGGCGTGTTGTTGAGCTCGAGGAAGACCGAATCGATGAACGTGCCGTAGGCAGCATACAGTTGGTACGACGTCTCGCTGACGTAGATGTTGGTGTTGTTCACGTCAATCGACTCCTTGACACTGTCACCGAGAGCCTTCAACTTGGAGCCATACGGCTCTGGGGCCTCGGTGGCTTGGTTGCCGAACGGTCGAAGTACTAGACCAGAGTAAGAGTGGATGTCCAATGCTCCAGCAAGCGGCAGCGACTTGATGAAATCCATGACTCCCGCAGTCTCTGGCTCACTGAGCGGACCCGTTCCCGGGTACGTCAAGCTGAAGACGTTCTCGTCAGCCTGAAAGAACTCCTTGGGACCAAAGTTGCGGTTTAGGTCGATTCCGACCGACGGCAGGCCGTTGTACTTGTAAATGGTCGGTCGGCGGTTCTTGCGCCAGTTGCGGTCCGTCCACGTTCCGGATGCGTACGAAAACATAAAGCCGTCGAGGTTGAGGATCGGTACGAAGTACCAGTCGTATTTGTCCACCAGAGCTGTGAGCTGAGCGTCTTTGTTGCGGAGACCGTCAAGTAGGCTGGCGATCGTGTAGAAGACGGTTGTACCGGAGATCCACTCGCGAGCGTGGATCAAGCTTTGCACATACACAGCTTTCTTGCCCGGACCCGTGGAAATCTTGTACGCCGGGATATCACGCCCCTCGTATGTCGTTGAGACCTTGTCGATCTTGGAGAACACGCTCGGGTTCTCGGCAACAAGGCTGTCCAGAAAACCAAAGATAGCTTTGGCTGTGCGCCAGCAGTTGAAGAATGCATGATCGACATAGTTGGTGGTCGTTGTCGAGTTCCCAATGCCATCAACTGCCGCGGCATAGTTGCAAGCCTCGTTCTTCGCTGCGCTTTCAGTGAGGAACTGCGCTGTGTTGACAGGGTCACGCTCCACCTGGATCAGCGGAGCACCGCGAGTCGAGCGCAGCGACTTGCTCTGTGGCGTGGCATAGAACTTGTTGATCGAGGTCTCGGTGGCGTAGATGTCGGCATTGATCGCGGTGGCGTCACCCGAGACCTTCCATACGTCGAGTTCATTTCCGAACTGGTTGAGCGCGGTGTCGAAGATGGTTTTGGGCACGGTGACGTGGAAGAGTTGTTTGGGTTCTTGAGTTTGTGCGGCGGCGTGAGTGGCCGCGAGGGTGGCGAGGATCGTGGTGGGCGTGAAGAGCTTCATGGTACGCAGTATCGTGTAGCTCGAGTCTGGCAAAAGAGAATCTGAATGCGGCATTGATTGGGGATCTTGTGTCCCCGCTGCGTGGGTCGTAATACAGTAACGCTGAGGAGGTAATCATGACTCTTTTATCACGGGTCTGAGTTTGGTGACTGATTGCCGTGCGGCCTGTCAACTTTGAGCATCAACGAGTGCTTCGTCTCCTCACGAAGGCCAACGCGTTGCATGGGAGTAATACATCCATGATGGATGTATGCTGATGGATTCCATCAGGGGGCTCCTCAGTGATGGATGGAGTCCTGTCGATGATTGTCTCGACTAATTGGGTGACTGAACGGGCCTTTTTTTGCCAATTCTGGCTGTTCTCTTGCCTGTAATCAGATCTTGAAGAACTTTCAACGTGACAAGATTTGTCAGGTCGCGTTGACACCAGGGTGGGTCGCCGTGATGCTTGGATTGTAGATGGTGAATTCTGTTAGTCCGATTGTGCTACGCATTCTCTCTTACGAACGCGAATATGCGAAGCCACGAGTACAGAAGTTCCCACTCACAAACCGCGGTAGTACTCTTCGAGTCCCTTGGCGAACTGCACGATGCCCTGGAAAACGTGCTGTCCACTCGGACGAATGACTGACTCGGGCTGAATAAAATCGTCGCCCTCAACCTCAATGGAGATCGTCGCCGTGTGGTTGAACTCAAGGAAAATCGAGTCCAGGATCGTGCCGTATGCCGGATAGAGCTGGTCGATTGTCTGGCTCTTGTAGATATAGGTGTTGTTGACTTCCACGGCCTGCTTGATGCTGTCGCAGAGGACTTTGAGCTTCGAGCCAAACGGTTCAGGGGCCTCTTTCGGCTGATTGCCGAGGGGACGAAGCACGTACCCACCATACGTGTGAATGTCGAGCAGGCCGACAAGAGGCAGCGACTTGAGGAATGCGTAGAGGCCGGCCGTTTCTGGTTCGCTGAGCGGTGCCGTTCCGGTGTAAGTTTCTTGGAACACGTTGCTTTCGTCCAGATCAAAGAACTCCTTCGGACCGAAGTTGCGGTTCAGATCGATGCCGTTAGATTTGAGGCCGTTCCAAGGGTAGACAGTGGGTCGGCGGTTCTTTCGCCAAAGACGATCGCCTTTCGGGTTGTGCGTGTACAAAAAGCCGTCGAGGTTCAGAATCGGCACGAAGTACCAGTCATACTTGTCGATCAGAGCCGTGAGGTCGGCATCCTTGTTACGAAGTCCGTCCAACAGACTAGCAACGGTGTAGAACACAGCGGTCCCCGAGTGCCACTCGCGCGAGTGGATCAAACTCTGTACAAGCACTGCCTTTTTGCCCGGACCCGTCGAGAGCTTGTACCCAGGAATCGACCGTCCCTCGAACGTCGTCGACACCTGGTCGATCTTAGAAAACACACTCGGGTTCTCAGACACGAGCTGATCGAAGAAACCGAAGATGGCGTCAGCCGTTCGCCAGCAGTCAAAGAACGCGTGGTCGACGTAGTTGCCAGTGGCGGTCTCTTTCAGACGACGAGCCGTGCGGGCGGTACAGGCTGCTGTGGTGGCGACACTCTCGACAAGTAGCTGTGCCGTGTTGACAGGGTCACGCTCCACCTGGATCAGCGGAGCACCGCGAGTCGAGCGCAGCGACTTGCTCTGTGGCGTGGCATAGAACTTGTTGATCGAGGTCTCGGTGGCGTAGATGTCGGCATTGATCGCGGTGGCGTCACCCGAGACCTTCCATACGTCGAGTTCATTTCCGAACTGGTTGAGCGCGGTGTCGAAGATGGTTTTGGGCACGGTGACGTGGAAGAGTTGTTTGGGTTCTTGAGTTTGTGCGGCGACTTGAGTGGCCGCGAGGGTGGCGAGGATCGTGGTGGGCGTGAAGAGCTTCATGGCAGAGTTCGCGACTTGTGTGTTGGTCGGCAAATTGGAGAATGCGGAAGTTTAGGCATGAGCTTGCTCGCTTGCGCGCTCTGAGGATAGAGAAGGCACTGGATCTCACCCACGTCAACGACGTCCCGAGCGAGTACTAATCAATCGTTCATTCCAGGCTGGAGAAGTGTTCGCGAGTGGTACATCTTGAACATGGAGTTCATACAGTATTGATTCAAGGTCCGAAACAAGACATGTAGCGTGCACTTTCCATGTTTGCTGATAGCTGTAGCACAAGACCGACAGATCCTTGAGTTCTCTTCCATGCGTCTGATTACAGCGTTAGCACACTGAACGTGGGGACAATCGGGGTCGCAAGAGCTACGGTGTTGAGCGAACGCAGAGCTTTTTCCAGAGCATTGGAGATCTGGATGACCACAGATCGTCCGCACGATCTTGGCTGCAAGCGCATTTAACTTTCGTATCGACTCGATATCAAATACACACCAAACTTGCCTTTGATTGGGAGGGTGTCCGAGACCTGTCATGCGGATCGACTGATGTAGATCCACAGCAACAACTTGAGAGCGCAGCGTTCTTCGCTGATGTCACCAGTAATCTGGACGAAGTGGGAAAGAAAGGTGTGATTCCCAACGAGATGAGAAGTTTATCTTTTCGGAACGGCACAGTGCACTTTGTTCAAGCGAATTAACTTCGCTACTGTCGTACTTTCAAAACTAACACAGGCCTAAGCCTGCGACTCCGATTCACGAACACACCGAGATGGAGCTCCAGGCAACACCATAACTTAGCTGTAGTAGGTGGTGAGCTCACGAGCGAACTGGGCCACGCCCTGGAACACGTGCAGACCACCCGGGCGGATCACCGTCGCCGCCGGCGTGAAGCTGTTACCCTCCATCTCGAAGCTCAGCGTCGCCGTCTTGTTGAACTCGAGGAAGATCGAGTCCATGAACGATCCGTACGCGAGGTACAGCTGAGCAGCCGTCTGGCTCGTGTACGTGTACGTGTTGCCGACCTCGATAGCCTTCTTGACGTTGTCACCGAGCGTCTTGAGCTTAGCGCCGTACGGAGCAGCAGCCTGGGCCTGCTGGTTGCCGAACGGACGGAGCACGAGGTTCGAGTAAGCGTGGATGTCAAGCGCACCAGCGAGCGGCAGCGTCTTCAGGTACGAGTAGAGACCGGCAGTCTCCGGCTCAGAGAGAGGAGCCGAGCCGGGGTACGTCTCAGCCGTCGGGCCCTCACCACCAAGGCCGAAGTACTGTTGTGGGCCCCAGTTGCGGTTCAAGTCCACGCCGTACGTCGAGCCCGAAATGCGACGACGGTTCTTGCGCCACAGACGCGCCGACGACGACGTCGACGAGTGCGTGTAGATGTAACCATCGAGGTTCACGATTGGCACGAACACCCAGTCGTACTTGTCCACCAACGGCTTCAGCGACGCATCGTTGTTGCGCACACCATCCAACAGAGCCGCGATCGAGTAGAACGTCGTCGAGCCGGCGTGCCACTCACGAGCGTGGATCAGACCCTGCACGTAGATCACCTTCTTGCCCGAGCCCGTCGAGATCTTGTACGACGGAATCGAACGACCCTCAATCGTCGTCGACACCTTGGCCGTCTTGGAGAAGATCGTCGGGTTCTCGCTCACCAGCTTGTCCAAGAACGCGAACACCTCGTCGGCCGTACGCCAACAGTCGAAGAACGCGTTGTCCGTGTACTTGGTCACCGCCGTCTCCTCGAGGTGGCGCGACGTCGCCGCCGTGCACGTCGCCTGGACGGCAGCAAGCGTGTCGATCGTCTTCTGCACGCCCACAGCATCGCGCTCCACCTTGATCAGCTGGTTGCCCTGCGCCGTGCGCAGCAGCTTGCTGCCTGGAGTGGCGTAGAACTTGTTGATGGACGCCTCGGTCGCGAAGATGTCGGCCTTGATGTTGGCGCCGTCAGCCGAGGCCTCCCAGATGTCGAGCTCATCGCCGAACTTGTTGAGCGCCGTGTCGAAGATGGTCTTGGGCACGTTGACGTGGTAGAGTTCCTTGGCGGCCTCCTGGGCGGCGGTCTGGCCTGCAACGAGCGCAGCGACGAGAGCGAAGATCTTCATGGCGGACTGTGGCTGAGAACGCGAATTGCGGAATGAGGATCATGTCCTTGGTTCGCGAGACGGATTCTCGTCCGGCAGTATGACGCATCCGGATGAGAATGGAGCAATCGAAGAGGAGCAAGATCGCTGGGCGTCTGAGTCATGGAACGGACTTCCTCCGGATGGTTTGGTCGGAGTTTGAAGCCTCGACGTTCTCAGACAAAGAAGACAACTGCACGTGCTGTACTGTTTCTATGGTGTGGATCGTCTCTCGAACTGGCGGCCATATAAGCTCGGGATGACAGCTTTTCGAAGTTCCACTTTGTCGTGGTTTCCATCTCCATCATCACTCGGATAGTGGCACGCGACAAAGTGCCTCCCGGCTCACCGTAAAATTGCTGCTGGAACGTCGACGTTTGACGCCGACGATTCGAAGATCCGTGCTCCTGGATATTTGCAAGCGATCGGTTTAAACTGAGTCAGCTTCCATGTACTCAGGTCCAAGATCGCTGGCGACCTATCGGCCCACAATGCGACAGCCAGTTAGCGTCGAGACCTTCTCGTCGTCACGAGATCTTTCGGAATCCAGAAGATCTGGGACCCACCCCGCGAGCAGACAGTCTTCGAACACGGAGACCAGGTTTTTACTAATTATTAGTCGCAGATTCGAGCTTGCGAATTACAGTGTTTCGGTACAGTACAGAAAGACCTCGCACTCGTGCCATATTGCTGCGGCGAGTGCACCGAAACACTCGCCGAACCATGCAGCACCGCCTCCTCTGTAAAAAGCGGAGACCTTGAGGCACGCGAAAGAATCGAGAAGCGCAAATGGGCAGACTTGTGTCGCTGGGCCGTGGGACGCCGCGCTCTCGCTTTCGTTTTCGTTGTGTGGAGAGAGCGTGCACGAGGGTGGGAGCACCATCCAGATTGAGGATCCACGAGTTCTGATAACCCTCCGGCTCTCTTGACCAAACCTCAATCGAAAGGAAGAGTGGGACGACTTCCACTCCAAAGGTTTTGCCAAATTTCTTTCGCTATATTTTAGGAAAGCACGTGCTCCAGGATTTGATATGGGTACAGATCGTCTGGTGAGAATGGCAACAGCAGCCATGAGGAGGCTCATTTCCAAAGGGGAGTTTTCATTAACATGCAACACCGCGCAATCCAAAACTACTACTGCCGCACGAAACTACTACGCAGCAACAGAACAGCGAGCGAACTTAAGCATAGTAGGCCTTCAGCTCCTTGGCGAACTGGATGAGGCCCTGGAACACGTGGAGACCACCCGGGCGGATGGCCGACTCGGGCTGCACAAAGCTGGTGCCCTCCATCTCGAACGTCACCGACGCAGTCTTGTTGAGCTCCGAGTAGATGGCATCCGTGAAGGTGCCGTAGCACAAGTAGAGCTCGGCCGACGTCTGGCTCGTGTACTTGGCCGTGTTGCCGGCCATCGTGGCCTTGGCAACGTTGTCGCCAAGCGTCTTGAGCTTGGGGCCCCACGGAGCCGGAGCCTCAGCGC
Source organism: Pythium myriotylum (assembly GCA_023091665.1). Lineage (NCBI taxonomy): Eukaryota > Oomycota > Peronosporomycetes > Pythiales > Pythiaceae > Pythium > Pythium myriotylum. The sequence goes on from JALJCQ010000014.1 coordinate 1,029,064, forward strand.
GCTGGTAACCGAACGGACGAAGCACGAGGCCCGAGTAGGAGTGGATGTCCACGGCACCCTTGAGGTTGGGGAGCTTGGAGAGGAACGCCCACGTGCCAGCGGTTTCCGGCTCACTGAGCACGGCAGTGCCCGGGTAAGTCTCCGAGGACTTGCCGTCACCAGCCTTACCAAAGTAAGCGGCAGGGCCGTAGTTGCGGTTAAGGTCCACGCCGTAGGTGGAGGTGCCGGTCTGGCGGCGGTTCTTGCGCCAGAGACGCGTCGTGGTCCACGTGAACAAGTTGCCGTCGATGTTGAGGAGCGGCACGAAGTACCAGTCGTACTCATCGAAGATGGCCTTGATAGTGGCATCGCCGCTCTTGAGACCGTCCAAGAGCGCGGCAACGGCGTACTGGGTCGTGCTGGCCGCGTGCCACTCGCGCGCGTGGATGCCGCCCTGCGTGTAGAGCGACTTCTTGTTGGACCCACCGGTCGAGATCTTGAACGCAGGGATGCTGCGGCCCTCGATGGTCGTCGCGACCTGGCTGATCTTGCTGATCAGGGTCGGGTTCTCGGACACGAGCGTGTCGAAGAAGGCAAACACCTCATCCGGCTTGCGCCAGCAGTCAAAGTAGGCGTTCTGGACGTAGCTCGTCGCGAGCGGGAGAGCCTCGAGCCAGCCAGCCGTGCGGGTGCTGCAAGCAGCGCGAACTTCAGCGCGCTCAGCAAGGAAGTCGGCCGTGTTGACAGGGTCACGCTGGATCTCGATCGAGGTCATCAACGGGGAGATGCCGCTGCTGGCAGGCTGCAGAGCCTGGAACTTGGCCATGGTCGAGTCAAGCGCGTAGACGTCAGCCTGCACCCTGTCACCGGCGAGCGGCTCGGCCTTCCAGACGTCCAAGTCATCGCCAAACGTGGCGACGGCCTTGTCGAACACAGCCTTTGGGACCGTGACGTGGAAGAGCTGCTTCGGGGCCTCTTCGGCCGAGACGATAGCACCGCTGAGCGCGGCAGCGACGAGGGCGATCGAGTAGAAGATCTTCATTGCGGCTTGTGGAGCTGGGAACAAATTGCAAAGTGAGAACGACGATGGCGAGAAGAAATTGGAGCCGTCAAGAGGAGCATGAAGAGAGCGTTGGGGGTCCCCGACTCACTTGCACTCGGTTGCCATCTTGGACAGCCCTCGTGCGCCCCAGCGGTGGTCACTAAGAGAGCCGGAGTCAGGTTTGGATCCTCCACCGCAACTGCTCTCCTTGAAGCTCATTCTTCCATTCTCCAAGCGTCACTCTCGACTTCAACACGACTGAGTCGAAGCCAGAAAGGGCGAGTACAGACTTGTTTTCTGCGCGGCAAAATTCTGTCGCTGCGATTGAGGGTCCAGATATTCGGCAAGGTTGGCGACCTGAGTTGACCGAACGTTGCTTCCGTGGGGTCGTTTCACCCCCAAGGTCCCAGGATACGAATCAAATTGCCACGCACTTTCCTTCGAGCACTCGCTACCCATCCAGCTCAAATGGATGGGTCGCACGAGACAGGTCACTTCTGGTTCTCTCGTGAACTTGCACTGAAAAGAAGTGCAGTCACTTGACCATTTCACATTGCGTGGCCAATCCTTTCAATTATCAAAGTGCGCCTCTCTCTATGTGTCCGTGTATCATATCGCAACAAGGATGCAGACACATCGAATATTCGACACTATGCTACAGTTCGATCGAATCACCAGCCGTTGATATTACTCGGTATAAGTGTACAAGCAGTGGTCGATCGGTTGGAGTGCGTAGGAGGACGGTGGGTCCCGTGCCATAACACCTTGTACTCAGTCGTTATGAAATGGAATTGTGTGTATAAATCGAGTGTCCTGCCATCTCCGATAGGATGATATTACTCAGACTGAGCAAACTGACACTGTGGTCGGCAGTGCTTCGGAGGGACCTTGGAACGGTGGATGATGAGAGATGGTAAACGCCGAAGTGAAAACTGATGAGGATCGCACCCTTTGGATCTGATTACGGGTTCGTTCCTTGAAGTGACCGGCCATTGCTTGCACAACTCGACTAAATCCACATGTGATGGCGCATCATGGGATAGTGTGTACTGCACAAACAGTACACGATAGTGTAGTCGAGGTCTTGGTGGCGGTAGACACCAGCAATGAGGACAGCTCGGATCAAAGTATTGATCGTTGGTTTAGATATTTATACCATCCGAGTTAACTCTGTGGTACTAGCCGTTCAGGCTGCGCTCTTCTCGCTTCGGCTCACCATGAGTGAGAGCAAGATCGTGAGGATCGTCGCACCAATGACTGCGAGCTGTACAGCGGCTTCCTGAACACTGTCATGGACCCGTTCGATAGAAGAGCTCTGCCACGTCGAGTTCTTGGCCGACACGATGACGAGAATCCAGACGCCAACGAGCCCCAACGCACAGTCTTCGTAAAAAACAACACCCCAGTTTGCCACGAGGCTGAACACGCCGAGTAGCGCCGTGTAGGAAGAGAACGACAAACACGTCTGGAAGAATTTCTGCATCGCCATGGCCACGTGCTCGACCATCGCGTAGGCTGTCCAGGCCGTGTACAGCACGAGCCCGAGCTCTGTCGTGAGGTACCTCGGGATGTTGAATGGCTGGTCGTGGTGCTGCTCACGGGCCACGAAGATGACAAACAGATACAGCGTCCAGAGTGCGACCCACTGGATGCCCGAGGCGAGCGCCGCGACGTACACCCACCCATTCGCGAGGGTCCACGTCTCGAGGCAGTTGGCCGCGAACGCCGCCGACAGCAACAGCCGCAGCAGATGCGGGTGCGGCGCCTCGGCGAAGAGCGAGGAAGACGGCGCGACCACGTCACAGACGATGACGAGACTGAGCAGCAGGTAGACGGCCGTCCAGGTGCCGACTGCGAGCCGCGGCGCCGGGGACACGAGCGTGTCGTGGCGGCGGCTCACGCGCCGCAGCCTGTGCGCCCACGCGAAGTGGAGCGAGAGCTGCAGCGCGAAGAGCGCGGCGTTGGCGAGCGCGAGAGCCGCGACGGCCATGGGCGAGCTTGTCAAATCCGACTGCCTGATCCTTGCGCTCTTCAAAAGCTCTTTCTCCTGTGGAAATGCATACTCATTCATCAGAGAACAGAGGGAGATCTCTAAATGCGCAACAAAACCGCAACTTGGTGACAACATAAGCTACGACCACCTTAATGCAAATGGGATGACTCGCTGCTACCGAAACGCAAACAAAACCGGCCGTCTCTATTGTCCACACAGCCCGTGGCGGCGTGGCAGCTTCAGAGCGTGTCCTCGCTCTTGTGCTGCCAGCGCTCGACGATCTTGTAAAACTTTTGGCGTCGACGAAAGCTGTCGAGCTCGCGCTCGGTGAGTCGCACTCGGCTGACGTCGGTCAGACACTCCTGAGCGAGACTCTTCTCGTAGGACCCAGCAAAGTGGTCAGCCACCTTGGCATCGCTTCGGTAGAGGGCCTCTTTGTCAGGGCTCCAGACCGCGATGTGATCGCTGTTGATGTACAGAGCCGGGATGTCGTCCTCGCTCTTAACACTTGGGTTCACCACTGGGTAGAAGTGGAGAGTATCACCACACAAGGCCTTCTCCTTGGCGCGCCAGTCGACACCTATCGAGCCGACACTAAAATCGGAAAAGGAATAGTCTGAGTCGGCGACTTCGCAAGCGAGAAAATAGAGCTCCTTGTCGCCGTACGAGGGAGGCCGGTACGCGTGACTCCTGGTCACAAATGACGCGAGAATCGCCGTCGCGCGTTGTTGCTTCACTTTGCTCCATAGGAGAAGCGAAGAGTCGGCGTGGTAGCCTGATTGGAGTCTCCACGCTGCGGTTGACTTGAGGTACTCGCTCGGCTCCCCAGTTCTTCGAAACGACCGTTCTTCTGCCCCCGTGGTTGGGCGATGCTGGCCATGCTTCAGCGCCATCTTCGAGTCATCGGTCGCGCGAGAGACATGCGGCAGCCTCTGAAACGGAGAGCGATTGAACTTCTCGACGAATTCGTGAAGGCGAGACCGGCTCGGTTGGTTGTGGAGCCTTTCCGACAGAAAGTCGTCGCCGAACGCGATGCGATCCGGGAAGAACAGTGTGCCAGTCGCGACGAACTTGTCGAGTTCCCATAGACTCATGGGGTTCTGCAGGAAGAGTGTGTCTGCATCCATCATCATGAGCTCTTGAAAGCGGGAGAACACGAGCGCGATGACCTTGATGTCGAACGAGCGGAAGCGCTTGCGACAGACGTCGACGTCGTCGCAAAAGAGCGGCACGCCATAGCCAAACGGGCCGACTTCCACAGCTTGCGCGGCTTCCACGCAGACGTCGTACACGCGCACGTTGAGCTTGTCGTCCTGCTCGAGCTTGTCGATGAACTTGTCACTGAGGTCGCCGCAGTGGGGGACCTCGATGGGCAGGTCGATCTGCATCGCGCGCAGCTCCATGATGAGCGAGACGCCGAGCAGCGCGATGCCGTCGAAGAGCGGCAGGACGATGCCGCGGTGCTCGGTCATCGGCTTGGCCGCGAGCTCCCAGAGCGTCGCGGCGACTTGCTGGCGCGAGCGCGTGATGACCCAGAGCGAGAGCAGGTTGCCGAGCAGCAGCACGGCGCCGAGCGCGACGGTGAGCACCATCCACTGGCGCGCCGAGGGCAGGCGCCACACGTCCTGGCGCTTGAAGACGCGGCGCGGGACGGCGCGCATGGTCTCTAATAAGCCTCTCGCGTCGTGCTCGCTGAGATGGATTGCGACTGTTTACTGCCGCGAGCGAACCTACGACCAGCAGCTATCATGACCTCCATCCGCGAACCTAAGAAAGTTCGCATCGCGCTTCCACCAAGGACAGCCTCGTCGGCGAGTAATCGTGGGCCTCACGGCGGTCTGGGACGACGTCGAGTGGCCACGGACGGTCTCTCTTCGGCATGGTCTCCGATGTGGTATTACTAGTGATGAGTATTAGTACTAGTCGGTCGTCGCTCCGTTTCAGTGGAGACGATCCGGAGAGCGCGTGCGAGTCTCAGGATAGAGAGAGAGAGAGTGAGAGAGAGAGCGACTCGGTGGCGTCTCGCGTCCTCTGGCCTCGGCTCGATTGGAAGGCAGCGTGGTGACGCGCGATCGATGACGCTCTGCGGGCAACGTGCCCTCAATACAGGAACTGAGACCGCGAGGGGTTGAAGCATGGCATCGATTAGCAGCCTCGGGCCAATCAGCGGGCTCCAACTCAGTCATGCCTGCGACAAATGGCAGGATTTGCCGTCCGTCGCCTGTCGTCACAGCAGGACAGTTCCCGCCATTCACCGAGTGCACTGTGCTCGTGCTCAGACTCGATGGAGACAACGCCCCACCGCGTGGCGCCGCCCCAGGAACCGAGGCGATGCTCGCGAGCTCCTTCGCCTCGGCTCGTCGTCGTGGTCGTCGGGCTGCTCGTGCTCGGAAGCTGGCTCTCGGAACGGCTCGTCACTCGACCACGACCGACGTTGAAGCGAGTGCCCGTGCACGACACCGCCAGCAGGCTCTGGGACCTCGCGTCTCGGCGAATCGTGGAGCCGCGAGGCGTCGTGATGCCGCTCTTTGATGACATCGCCCCACTGGGGATCTCGTTCATCATGGAGCTGCGCGCGCTCCACGTGGACTTGCCGATTGAAATCCCGCACTGCGGCGACCTCGGAGACGAGATGATTGCATACCTTGAGCGAAACGTGACCACGGATGTGCGAGTCTATGACGTTTGTTCAGAGGCGGCAGCTGCCAATGAGGTCGATCCTGATGGAGGCGTGCGCCCGTTATTTTGCCCTGACTTGGGGTTCTGCCAGCGACGGTTCCAATCATTTTACATCAAGATCATCGCCGTCTTCTTCTCACGATTCGCCGAAGTGATGATGGTGGATGCAGATGTCATGTTTTTTAAAAGTCCGTCGAGCTTGTGGGATCTTCAAAAGTACACCAGGACGGGGACACTCTTCTTCACCGACCGTATCAGTTCCACTCACAAGTACCTTTCCAAACCTTACAACCGAGCCTACCCAGAGCACTCTAAGCTCCATCAATTTGTCGAGACTTTTAATCGTGCCCCATTCAGGGAGCTCGAGAATGTGCCGAGAACCGACGGAAAGACAGAGAAAGAGGAACCATCAGACCGTCAGTTCTGGCAGCGTGGAGAGCCCAGTGAGTATCTTAAGAACACCCACGTTTGGAATCTCCGAGCCGGCCACCACGCGGATTCATCCGTCATGCTGTGGAATAAGAAGAAGCAGCCACGAGCAACGGCGATCCTGGGTTCGTTTTTGACGCTCAATCACGCTCATAGACCTCCGTCCTACGGAGACAAGGAACTCTACTTTCTTGCCTGTGAAGTGGCCGATTCTGACTACGCATTCTCAGACTTTGGCGTTGCTTCAGTCGGCTGGGACGCGCGCAGCGATGACGGCATCCTGTGTGGAGACGTGTTACACTACTACCCAGTCCGTAGTGAGGCTAACGAGAACGACTTCGAAGATGCCCAAGCACTTTACATTAACAGTGATCATATCATGAGCTGGAAACCCGACGAAAAGGATCTTTACCGCTCGAATGCTCGACCAGCAAGTCACTATCCTGGATCATTTGAAGAGCGAAATCTCACTCAAGAATGTCCATTTGATATCGTCCCTATTCCACTGTCGAATGAGGAACTCGAATGTTTTAGAAGAAGACAACAGTTTTATGAAATCGCTCAATGCTGGCAAACTGGAACAAGCAAGTAGACTCCGCATTGCAATAGACTTATCGAGTGTGTGCTTTACCCATAGTTGATATCGTTTGCGAACGATTCAACGTTCGAGAGGCTATGTCTAACCACATACTTCCATTGCGGTTCCCATCTGGTCCCTTATGAGGAAGAATATGGATACAAGCGACGTGAGCTGTAAATCTTCGGTAGTTCCGGTGGATAACCTGTGTTCGAGCTTGGCCATTTCATCGTACATGAACATACGGCAGCTTGGTGGAAGTTCGAGATCCAGTGTGTATCTATAAACGTCTTGAAGGATATCAGTCGTCGCGTAGCCTTTGATCTTCTGCATCTCGGCGCACTTCTTCACGGCAACTGGGAACGGCTCAGTTAGCAGCCACTGAACTATCGTTTCGATGTCTCTCGGCAAGGGGTTGCCTGTGGTCATGTAGACGTTCGTCTCATCCACGACTTCGAAGGCCATTGACGTAGCCTGCATGATGTTGAGAATACGACGCATGTCGCCTTGGCCGAGACGGAGCACAGCTTTGAAACCGTCGTCGGTCATATTAAGGCTGCAGAATTCAGCGTAAAAGTCAGCTTTGTTTAGGAGCAAACTCCACCCGGCAGGACCTACCCCTCCAACGACGCAATATGTTTGATACGATCAGAGACTTGGTTCTCACTCAGTGGGGCGAAGCGGAATCGAGTGCATCGAGACTGAAGAGCAGGAATAATTTTGCTCACGTAGTTGCAGATCAGACAGAATCGCGTGTTTTTCGTATACTTTTCGATCACTACAAACACGACGATCAGCATGCGAGGCTTGTCTCCTTTCCTTTCACAGGGATGCAATACCTCGGCGCAACGAGAACTGGGCATCGTTGGTCATGGAATCAGCCTCATCAAGAATGATTAACTTCACCCCCGAACTGAATGCAAACCATCCTCATTAGAATCACGACCTACACGGCCCAAGTCATGCAAAACGCACCTGAATAGCTTCTTGGTCCCTGCAAACTCCTTAATTTGATTCCGCACGACGTCGATACCACGGTCGTCGGATGCGTTGAGCTGGACGGCACGTCACAGTCAGCACCAGATCCATCTAGTGCTTCACCACCACAACCAGAGCAAAAGTCTCACCTCAAGCACCATGGACCCATAACTTTTACCGTAGAGCCGCCGCGCCGCGGCGATGATCATCGACGTCTTGCCCGTGCCCGGCGGTCCGTAGAAGAGCAAGTGCGGCAGCTTTTGGGCATCGATGAGGCGGTTGAGCGTCGACACGATCTCCTGGTGGGCGATGAGGTCGCTGAGGCTCGACGGGCGGTACTTCTCGACCCACGGCCACGACTCGGTCGAGCGGTTCTTGGACGAGATGCCCTCGAAGCGCGGCGTCTCGTCCGCCAGCTTCATCTCCTCGTCCTCCATTGCTGCTGGATCTCCTCAAGCGCTGTTTTGGCGCGCTTTTCGTTGGGCGGATGGTAAGAACCACCTATTTACGTTGAAAATGGATAAATACGACTCCATACACCAGCTGCATCTCTCGATAGAAGAGAGATGGAGCACTTGACCAACACTCGTTGAGTGCATTTTCCTCATCGGCAACAACCATGGACGACACGATGGAGGGCGAGACGGAGATGGAGATCTCCTCGCTCATGAGGCTTAGCAGCGGCCTCGTGCAGTGGTCGCCCTGCGGCGCGTTCATCGCAGTCGCGACGGCCAATCGACTCACCATCCGCGAGCGCGCGGACTTCCAGATCCTGCAGCAGTACTCGGCGGTCGACGCCATTCAGGTGCGAGGCTTCAGGAGAGAGCCGAGAGGCCTTCAAGGACGCTGACAGCGCTGCGCAGGCCATCGCCTGGTCAGAAGACTCGCAGCTCGTGCTTACAGCGATGTACAAGCGGAGCGTCGTGCAGGTGAGCCCATGGGCGTCGGTAATGAGCGTGGAAAGGCGAGATAGCTGACTCGAGAGGCACAGGTGTGGTCGGTGACCGATGCAACGTGGTCGTGCAAGATCAACGAGGGTGTTGCAGGCATGACCCACGCATTGTGGGCGCCGGATGCGCGCCACATCATCACGGTCTCGGACTTCCAGTTGCATGCGAGCGTCTGGTCACTTGTTGACGCGTCCAAGTCGATGATTCGGAACCCAAAGCTCGGACCAGAGGGCTTTGCATTCAGCCCGGATGGCAAAATGCTTGCAGTGGCAGAGCGACATGAATGCAAGGTCCGCCTTTGTGCGGGTATGCTTGTCGTGAAACTATATCAATTCTCAGCTTCGCTCTCTTCCAGGACTATGTGGGTATTTACGCATGCGATTCATGGGAACTGGTCACCCACTTCCCTCTTGAGAGCTACGACTGTGTTGAAGTTCTGTGGTCGCCAGATAACAGGTCAACGGTGTTATGCTATGCATCTGGACAATACTTTCCACTGACAGTTTCATGTGAAGCACAATCGCGATCCGGGATTCATATCTTGAATTCCGCGTCCTCCTATACGCGAGTAACGGCTCACTCCTCGCGAAGTATCAGGTACTCCTTCTTGTTCAACTCTGTCCACGACCATTGCACTAATATTCTCTCCCAGGCTTACGAAAATGCTTTAGGGTTAAAGACTATGGGATGGTCATCATCAGGGCAGTTTCTTGCGTTAGGCAGCTATGATGACAACCTTCGAATTGTTAGTCATCTGAACTGGCAGTCAATTGCAGATTTCGATCACCTTAATCTTGCAGTCAACGCCACGCGCGTCAACAGAGATGCGGTAAGGGACACTCTTTACACCAATGAGTTCTACTCTTCACTGTGCACGTTTGTATACAGGTCGAGTACGAAGAACACTATGCAGATGAACCGATAACAGATCGTCCACAAGGCAAACGAATCGCTGTTTCTGGACGTAAGTCTGCTGTTCAGTCGAACTCAGCCTCCGCAGCATCCGCTGCGTCATTAGCAGCTGGAGGCAAGCGTAGCAGAGACATTTGCTTCGTCGTACGAGAACCTCCATTCTCAGTCATCACAGTTTCATCCGATCCATTGTAAGCAATCCTCCTATTGTCTTACTTGGTGAGCTCGGTGGTGAACTTTACGGTGCTTACTAGGAAAGAGGACCCAAAGATCGGTATCAGCCGAGCAATTTGGAGCTTCGATTCGACATACCTGGTTTCGAAGAGTGATCAAATGCCGCACAACATTTGGATTTGGGAAACCGAGACAATGAAGCTTCACACAGCGATTTCATTTATACACACGGTCAAAGCCTTTCGCTGGGATCCAACGTCTTCGAGGCTTGCCATTTGCGCGGGAGACAACCGAGTTTATTTTTGGTCTGCAGAAGGCATCTCGTGGGTTGATATCCCTTCAGGTTCGTCATTGCATCGCTTCTGCTCCTTCGGGTGGAATTTGAGCTGTTTTATGAACACTCTACAGGAGACTTCAAGGTGTTGGGCTTACGATGGAACCCTCTCGGTGATGGAATTTTAGCTGTTGGCAAACAGGATTTCTGTTCCCTTAAGTTATGAAGCCCGATTAAATGAGACCAGCGTGTCTCTATTTAATCACAAACACGAGGTCATGGGCATGGACGAGCTCGTTGGGTGCTGGGTTCGTGACAACATACGCTGGTGCCACAAAACCTTGTGCAGCGCGGTAGAGCCCAAGAGCGACTGTGTTCTAACATTGATAAACAGTTCAGGCCTTCAACAACATGATGAGTTTGACCTAGGAAACCCACCTCGTTGACAAGGAGACCCTCCACAAGTAAAGCAAATGGCCGGTTGTGATAGCGATTTGGGACAGGAATTTGAGAGAGCCGATACGGAGACCTGGCGTCTCTGTCAAGCTGATGTAAGCTCGAGTTCCCGCTGATGACGAGCTGAGTTACCATGTCTATTAGAAACGAGTTCTGTGAAGAAGAACCGAGTAAAGCATCCATGAAGTTGGAGAAGAAGATGTTTCCTCCGGCGTATAGCGGGGAAAAAAAGGCATCATCAAGCGCATGAGTGTCGCGGAGAATATCCTTTGTTCGTACTTGGTTCACAACTGCATGTTCGTCGTACAGTTTCCCACTTCGATCGACAAGAAACTTGACGTTACTAGGCCGCATCATTTCTACAACGATGAAAGGCAGCAAGCTGACTGGTTGCCATGATGACCTTTGCGGGACCTTAATTATTGGCGGCTGAACAGTTGCAGTTCTTTGAAACCGATTCTGACATGCTTCGGAGATAAATCGATGCGTCGTGATCGCGTCCACATCGGCCATATTTTCATCAAAAGGAATCGCGCCATTTCCACCCGTCTGACCACAATATGATGTTATCAGGATGCTTTTTGCGTGCAACATTCGAGCCTCGTCGAATGTTTCCATGCTCACAGGGGACCCACGCACGAAGAATACATTCTTAAACTCAACGTATGCACCGAAATCCTTCTCACTCAAATCAGCTGGAGTCACGAAAACAACGGGCACAGGTTCTTCTCCTACATCGTGAAGACTTGCCATCAAGGACGTGTAACTGCTAGGTATGCCGCAAACAACGTAGTGTCCGGTAAGACTAGCTGGAGGTGCTCGGCGACGAAATGATCGGTACTTGGATGATCGGGAAAAACGACTCTGTTCGCGCTGAGTGGAGGTTCGCCTGCGAACAGGAATGTTGTCGACTGACTTTCTTTTGAAGCTACCTGTAGTCCCAACAGTTTCGTGATCATCAAACTTGTTGAGTGCTTCACTCTGGTCAACTTCGTCTTCAGACGGAGACTCAGGCGGTTTGGATGGGTATGCCGAGTAAATAGTTGACACCTGAGGTCCCTCATCTAATGCGCTTGAATGTCTTAGACTTCTCGTGGTGGCGGGTTCTTCAGATTCTGTCTGGTCTGCTTTTGGGACATTATTAGCGGCGGGTCCACTAATGGCAATCGTAGTTGAGCTGACAGGTCGACCAGATGACGGCTTCAGTTCATGCTGCTCTTCACTTCTCCTTGGCGAGACTGGCCTCGGTGTCCGAGGCGAAACTATTGGTCGACCGAGTGATTCACGCGGTGAGACGGGAGCACTTGCCTTGGCCAGAAGCTGCGCTGGTGTTAGCGCGACAACTGGGACTATAGGAGGAACATACTGTGCATCACCAGAATCGCTGTCGGATTGGCTACGCTTCATGTTGCTCATGTCATCATCGTCTCGAATACTTGATGGATGGCGAATTTGACGTGGTCTTGGCAGTTCGTTTCTGTTCACTCGGTTTAAACGGGGATTTGCCTGGTCTTGGAAACTTTCTGACTCGCCAGCGTCATCATCTTGGTCCAAAGGGGTTATTTTATCGTGGATCCGTGAGCTGGCGTGCGCAAGTGAATCTCCGTGACGGTCTGTTAGTATTACCATTGACAAACGTTGGAATGGGTTCGTCGCACTAATCGCGCTCTGCAAGACACCCGTGATGGTTTTGCTGCTCTTGGCTGAACCCATCTCGATGCTTGGGGATATGTCAAGATGACGAGCAAAGACAGAATTGGTCATTTTCTCAATTTTTGAAATGGTCTCGCGTGTTTTGGACAAGAAGAAGACACTATGAAAGCCGATGTCGTTTAGATCTTTGTCCACAGGGTACACGAGAACGGAGTCTTGCAGAGTGCGAATACCGATTAACGGGACATTGAACTCCCTATAGATCAAAATAGCAAGAGAACGGAACGTCGCCATTGCGAGCAAGAACGACGGGATCGATGCTTCGTATATCCGATGGCCACAGCCGCCAATGTAGTCGTTCAGCCAAAATCCACTACAATACGCCAGATGTGACCAGGGTTGTTATTCCGACTCCAACAACAATAGCACGCACCCTTTTTCCTCGGTGATATCGAAACGTTGGACCATGTTTCCCAGGAAAGAATTCAAACCACGAATCCAGAGGCTTTTGGCAAACAGCGAAAGCTTTAGCTGCTCCAAACAAACGACAGCCGATGCTCCAGAGATATTGATGTGGCGAATGTTGTCAGAGCTTGAGACCTGGACATACAGGGGCGCTTGGAGACAGCACAAACACGTCATACAGAGTGAGGTCGATTGGAAATGAGTTCAAGATCGAGTGTTCTCACCGTGACGGTTGTTTTTCCTGATCGAACAGGTGATAAGGTTTGTCGCCGTATCATCTTGGTCTTGGAGTGCACTATGTTTCTTCACCATCACGAAGCAATATGCAGCAGATTGTGCTCCAGCCCGGGTCAAATCGTTGGCATCCATCGCTGACCCTTGCAGGTACAGCACTCTTTGCTCATATTCACGGTGGATGAGTACTCGGCGTAGTGAGCTCGAAGGTAGAGTTGGAGACAGGATGATGACTTTTCGCCGGTTGCCTCGCTCTCCCTCTCCTCTCAGCCAGCTATGAAGGAAAAAGTTCAGCGACGAGTTATCGATATCTCCGCAGAGGAGAACGTGCTGGATACGCTTGTCGGGGATGTATTTCTTATCAAACGCCGTCTTGAACAATGAAAGGAAACAGTCAGCACACAATTCGAGACGAAAGAGCAAGGTGCAGACCGCAGTCGAACCTCTCGATTCAGGATGTCGGTGAGTCCACTAATTTGGGTCGGAATGAGCACACCCGTGAAGATAATGAGGAAAATATCGGCGACTTTGCCCATCTTCGTTTTAGGGGCGTACTCTCCATAGCTGTGTTTTATCCAGCCGATTAATATGTCAACACAGTCAACCAAGGTGAAAATGTACGTACCCCACAGTGCCGATTGTGATACAGACGAAATATACTGCGTCGAAGAACGATAGGTCCTGGCAGTTTTCCCCATCAACGTACTTCGGCTCGCTCGAGTCACAATACTCTATGGTTTGAAATGTAGCAGCTGCGCAGATAAGAATGCACATTCCTGTCAGAGCGATTAAGAGACTTTGCCGAGCTTTTGCCGTCTTGGCAAGTCGCCTCAGTCGGAAAACTTGCACTAATCGAATTGTTCGTATCATCAAGAAGAAGCGATACTCGTATTTGCTTTGTCGGACGTCGTCTGTGGGGACTACAATTTCGCAAAGAAGTGCAATCCAGCAGCAAATATCAACCAGTGAAAGCCAGTGCACGCAGAAAGATCTTCGGTTGCCAGCAGCATAGTACCTATACAACAGTTTTTTGTTTAGCTCACAATATTGTGAGCCTCGAACAATCTCGCGTACTTGATGCCGAAGTAAAGGGTGATAGCGACCAAATTGATGATGTCAATTACCCGGTACGACTGGGGCCGCACAAAAGAAGACCCGGACCAGTTCTGCAAGATGATCGAGATCACCATTGTCAAGCTGTTTGGTGTTAGTGAAGAACAGGTTCAAATAGTTCGGACTCTTACCTCACGAGGATCTGGAACATATCAAGACAGATACCAGCTTCAGAGTCATTCAAGTTGCGCTCAATCCACTGCCGCCGGCTCTCTCCGCGAAGTCGACGCTTGAACATGCGGCGGATGCGCAAGTACACGCGGTGCAGAAGACGCCGCACTGACCATCTGTGTTTGTCATGCTGCTGCACAAACTCCTCTATGGAGTTCATGACGCGTCTTTAACCTGCACTCGGGGCATGCAGGATGTCACTTGTCGTTCGCCTTCGTGGCCGGACGGTGATGCTGCAGCTCCTTTAAATGCCCAAGAATCGCTAGGAAACGGCTCGGGGGACATGGATCATCCAGAAATAGCAGGCCAATCGGTTGTGGAAGGATTGTACCAGGTCGCAACGTTTAATGCGAAGTATACTTGGACAAGACGCGCAGCACCAACACACACTGGTCAGATCTCAAATACGCCTCGTTAACGGTTTTTGTCGTTCATTCATGGACTCACGTACCCAACCACTTCCAAATCGTCAAATGTGGGATCAGTCTCGATATGCAACCGCCACGGTTTGCGCCTTCTTTCAACATCACTTTAATTCATGGTTCACGAACATTCCGCAGGCATCGCTCTCCATTTCTCTCGAATGTGAGAAAAGTCGTTTCCAAGTCTCAATCTAGTGCGACATAACAAGTCGGAACTATCAAAGAAGGCGCAAAGCGCTCCAACTCTTACTCTCACTATCCCATGCTCAAGGCGCGCATACAAAACTTTGACGCCCATTCTTCATTTCTCGAGCTCGCTATCATGAAGACCTTCTCGCTTATTCTCGCCTCACTCTCATGTTTGATGAGCGTTGGCTCGAGTTTAGATACAATCAACCGTCAGATCTTTCAGATTCACGTGCCGCGAGCTCTCTTTGAGTCATTTTATGACGAGAACAAATCCAAACTCGACCTATGGAGTGCGACAACTCACCCCGATGGCACGATTGAGGCCCAACTCGTCGGACCAGAGTCGATCGTACGCAAGTTTATCGGAGCTCACGAGCGTAATATACGGACTGGACCGTTACTGGCACGCGTGCTAGTGGCCGAGGACGACAGCGATGCCGGCGTTGCCCAGGAGAGGAGAGAAGTCGCGGATTGTCATGCACAAACTGCCGGCTATATCAACGGTCTCGGTGTGGATCGCTCACGATTCACTGATAACAAATTTCACGATTGTTGGCGCACGTCTGCACAAGTCTTTGAGTACCTCGATCGCATCGCGGAGCTGACTCCTCAGTTCCTGACGAAGATCAGTTCAATAGGCAAGACAATCGAAGGTCACGACATTCCAGTTTATAAGATTTCGACTGGTGTCGGTCCTAGCAAACGGTCTCTCGTCGGGCAAGGATTAATTCACGCGCGCGAGTGGCAGTCTGGCGGCTCAATATTCTTTGTCATTGCAGGATTTGTCGATGCGTTGGTAGCTCGTGACGAAAGAGTGCTGAAAGTGTTTGACGCGTACGACTGGTACTTTGTTCCAATTCTCAACATTGACGGCTACGACTTCACGTGGACAGGAGATCGCTTCTGGCGCAAGAATCGCCGAGTGTTCATGGTCAACGGTACACAATATATCGGAGTAGATCTCAACCGCAACTTTGGGCCGGTGGAGTCATTCGACAAAGCTAACGATCGCGAGAACCCCAACGCCGAAATCTACCCTGGCGCAAATGCACTGAGTGAACCAGAATCTGCTGCAGTGTGGAAGTTCCTGCAGGGTCTACCTGGGCTTGCAGGAGTCATCGACCTGCACATGAACTCCCAGGCTATTCTTCGTCCGTACAGCAATCGCTTGACGGAGGCAGAGGAGCCGTATGGGTCGAAGCTCACGGCGTTAGGGGGATTGATCCAGAAAGCCATCCAGAAGGATTCTGTTGAATACCGTAACATCATGGGTGGCACGGGAAGCTACCTCGCGTACGGTACGTTCAAGGACGCAGTGTTCATGGAGCTCAACAGTGTACCAGCTTATACACTGGAACTTGAGCGTCGTGATGGCGGCTTTATTTCGATGCAAGCGTCAATCCGGGACGTGGGCACTCGCACGCTCGCATCGTTCGTGGCATTCAGCGAGGGAGTAAACGAGTACTGGCGCAATGGTTGCGAGGGTCATAGCGAGTAATGGAGTAGCTCGGATTGCTGATCGCGACGAAGCTACGATTGGATGTGAAAGAATCGGCGGGAAGGCTGGGTGAAGCGATGGATGGTTTATTGCATCAAGGGTAATACAGTAGTTGTGCTGCTGTGACCAGGACGAAGATCTCCGATAAGTGTATATTTCGCATGACAATACTTGTCATTCGAAACATTTTACATTGTAGCTAAGGCTTTGGAACGTTGGTGACGCACTATTCCTCAGGCAGCGTTAGCTCCTTTTACGTGACGATGCGGTCAAGTCTACATCAGCTGAAAGGCCATTTCAGTTTTTTCAGTCTGTCCATGTTTCAGATCGATGACGCAAGTGGGACCTCTGTCAGCGGTAGCATGAAAGGGCTGACCAGTAAGCGAACCTTTCATACATTTGTCGTCATGGCGATGTCCCGTTAGTCACTGATTGATTAGTACTTTCGAACGAGTCTCTTGTCCTGGTGATACTGTACCGTGAAATTCCGGCGAGCACCCGCTCATGAACTCCTCATTCCCTATTCTTCAACCAACGTCACAAGCTGTCTCGAATGAAGACTTCAACGTTTGCGCTCGCATGCACAGCGCTCGTCGCGAGCGTCACCGCTTCTCTCGCCAGAATGCCAAACGCAAACGATTTTCCAATCGCAGATCTCCGGACCCGTAGCCTAATCACCCAGGCGGACGACGCCGCTGGCGCGGCCCAAGAGAAGAAAGACGTCGCGGCCTGCCACGCTAGCACCGACGGATACCTCGACGCCCTCACCACCTCCGCCAAGTTCACCGACAACAAGTTCCACGACTGCTGGAGAAACGCTACACAAGTCTTCCAGTTCCTCGACAAGCTCGTCACCACTGCACCCAACCTCCTCACCAAGATCAACTCGATCGGCAAGACGTTCGAAGGCCGCGACATCCCGGCGTACAAGATCTCGACGGGTGCGAGCACGAGCAAGTAGGCGCTGGTGGCCAACTCGTTGATCCACTCGCGCGAGTGGCAGGCGGGCGGCGCCGTGTTCTACGTGATCTCTGGTCTGTTGGGCGGGTTGCGTGGTGGCGATAGTCGTGTGAAGGCGGTCTTCGACAAGTACGATTGGTATTTCGTGCCGATCTTGAACATCGACGGGTACGAGTTCACGTGGGCGGAGAATGGAGATCGCCTTTGGCGCAAGAACCGTCGCGTGTTCAGTGTGAATGGCGAGCAGTACACGGGTGTGGATCTGAACCGCAACTTTGGTCCGACGTCGTTCTTTGACCTCGACAAGAGGAGCGAGCAACCTGGAGGCCAGACGTATCCTGGCGCTGGCGTTCTGAGCGAGCCGGAAACTGCCGCGATCTGGAACTTCATTACGACGCTGCCCAACAAGCTCGGTGGTCTTCTCGACGTGCACACTTATGCGACGTCAGTCATGCGTCCGTATAGCAACCAGTTCACCGAGTCTCCGGAACCGTACAAGTCCAAGCTGATCAAACTCGGCCAATCGATGGTGGACGCGATTCAGACCAATTCCAAGTGGTACAAGTATGACAATGGGATGGGCGCCTTCAGCTCCGCCCTCGCCTACGGAACCTTTAAGGATGCCGTCTTCATGGAACTCGGCAACGTCCCGGCCTACAACATCGAGCTCGAAGGTATGGAGTATGGGTTCATCTCGCCTCAGAGCCTCAACCGCGACGTGAGCAACCGGACGCTTGCGTGCTTCGTGGCGTTTAGCGAGGGCATCGAGCAGTACTGGCATGGTCTTTGACTTTGACTGGCGTTGGAAGGGACTGTGGTGGTAGTCGCTTGAAGTCTGCGTGACTCAGACACCCAGAAAATTCTGTGTTCATTCTGGGCCAGAGCCAATCATGAGTTCACGAGTAGATCACCGACCTTGAACTGAATTAAAGGAAAGATCCGGTTGATTCAACACTGGTGGGCTTCACGAGATGATTGAGTTTAGTCGGGTAAGGGAGGACGCGCAGGTCTTCTGTGAAGTTTAGATCTGTTCGGGGTGTGGCTTCTCGTTACGCAACGAACCAGTGTCCTCTGCATTTGCTTGATGAGTACTGTACAAAGGCACGTCGTGGACGGACGCGAGACTGGCGGCCCGCACAGCTGTGTTGCGTCACGTATTCAGGGATGCCTACCACTGTGCAGGTCCCTAGTCGGTTGGTTTCTGTCGAGCAATCCATGGACAGTCCCGATTATCAGACTGTCTTCGATGAGTGTGGGACGGATCCCCATTCAAGTTCAACGAGACGGATTGGTCGGTCTCACTCACCTAAGATCATCGCTCCCGAGCCACCACCAAGGGCAGCTCGCGCGGCATAGTCATTCTTGAATTCTCCAGGCAGCCAGCACGTCGTCGGACTCCCGCACGCCCACTTCGTCTCCATGAAGACTTCTATCACTCTCACTCTCGCACTTGCTGCTCTCACTCTCGGAGAGACCCTCTCTCTCAAGCAGGAGAACCCAGTCGACTTCACTTCCCGCCAACTGGCGACGTTTGCCGACACCGCCGCAGGTGCAGCCCAAGAGAAGAAAGACGTCGCGGCCTGCCACACCAAGACCGATGGATACATCAACGCACTCTCCTCAACCGCCAAGTTCACCGACAACAAGTTCCACGACTGCTGGAGAAACGCCACACAAGTCTTCCAGTTCCTCGACAAGCTCGTCGCCACCGCACCCAACCTCCTCACCAAGATCGACTCGATCGGCAAGACGTTCGAAGGCCGCGACATCCCGGCGTACAAGATCTCGACGGGTGCGAGCACGAGCAAGCGGGCGCTGGTGGCCAACTCGTTGATCCACTCGCGCGAGTGGCAGGCGGGCGGCGCCGTGTTCTACGTGATCTCTGGTCTGTTGGACGGGTTGCGTGGTGGTGATAGTCGTGTGAAGTCGATCTTCGACAAGTACGATTGGTATTTCGTGCCGATCTTGAACATCGACGGGTACGAGTTTACGTGGGCGGACAAGGGGGATCGTCTTTGGCGCAAGAACCGTCGCGTGTTTAGTGTGAGCGGCAAGCAGTACACGGGTGTGGATCTGAACCGCAACTTTGGCCCAACGTCGTTCTTTGACTTTGATAAGTCAAGCCGCAGCCCGTCAAGTGACATCTACCCTGGCACTGGCGTTCTGAGCGAGCCGGAAACTGCCGCGGTCTGGAAGCTTATCACGAAGTTGCCCAACAAGCTTGCGGGTTTTCTCGACGTTCATACGTATGCGACCGCGGTGCTTCGTCCATTCAGTAACCAAAAGACGGAGTCGGCCGAGCCATACAAATCCAAGCTCATCACACTTGGTCAATCGATGGTGGACGCGATCCAGTCGACCAAGATCCCATACCCATACGAAAACGTCATGGGCGCGACTGGCAATGCCCTCGCCTACGGAACGTTCAAGGATGCCGTGTTCATGGAGCTCGGTAACATCCCGGCGTACACGCTGGAGCTGGAGAGTCCTGACCTCACGTTCATCTCGGACCAGAACCGCAACCGCGACGTGGGTAACCGCACGCTCGCGTCGTTTGTGGCGTTCAGCGAGGGCATCGAGAAGTACTGGCAGGGACTGCCGCGTGCTTAGATAGGAGTAAAGAAGCAATGCTGAGTTTGTAATTGTTCACGTCTTACGTCCACTGGACCTGTGGGCTCCATCTTGCTTGCTGTTTCTGAGATACGTACTGTGTTACGTTTGAGCACGATTATTTACAGACCTCTCGTGCACGCGTCGCCGTATTGCAAAGATGATGAGCAGTGCTCGTCATCTTGGCTCTCTCTCCGCTCGTCGAGCAGAGAGTAGTGGAATTGGAAGAGCTGAAGCTAGAGGATAGATGGATGTCCATCTATCTCCTAGCTCAAATCTATCCATCCTGGATGGATTGATCGATTGATTGATTGAGTCATTGATTGATAGATGCAATTCAGCAACACGAAGAATACCTCTCCTACGGTCCTTTCCTACAGCGCGACACCAGAGCCAAAGAGCCCCCACGACATTGGCGACGGCGCGAACACCGCCGCGAGCATCTCCAAAGCGTTCTCTGCCGCTTGGTCGATGGACGAAACCGTCGCGAGCTCCAACGTGAGCTGTGCGAGCTGCGCGGCGTGGTCGACCGCGGCTGCGGGAGCGCTCGTCTCCAACGTGAGATCGAGCGTCTGTTGAACGGCGGCGGGCGTGGTCTGAAGCTCCAAGGTGAGATCGGAGACCCGTAGGGTGGCCGTCTCGGGATCGGAATGCGTGTCGGTGACGGCATCCGTGGCGGCACTTGTGTCCATATCCGGATCCGTATCGGTAACGATATCCACGTCGCTATCGAGTAGCGTCAGGTCCGGCGTCGGCGTCGTGCTTGGCAATAGCGCGAGCTCCAAGGTGAGCTCGGTGTCGAACTCCAAGGCGAGTTCGGCGGCGTCGAGGGCCGTGTCGATAGCCATCACAGTCGGCGTGGTGGTCCTCTTGGTCGTGGCCAATGTCGAGGTCGAGAACGTGGTTTTGCTCGAGCTAGCGGCCGTGGTCGTGTGGTCCAAGGTGAGCTCGGGCGTTTGTTGTTGTTGGGCTTGTGTGGTCGGCGGTGTAGGCGCGAGATCCAACGTGAGCTCGGTCGCCTCGTGGAGAGCGGCAGGCGCAGTCTCAGGTGCAGTTGTATCTGCATGGAGCAGCGTCGCGCGATCGAGCGCGTCTTCGACGGACGTGGCTAGCGCATCAAGCTCCAACGCGAGCTCCGATGCCTCTGGCACGGATTCGACGAGACGCGTGGCTTCGTGATGGCCGGAGGCGTTGGCAATGTCGGCGTCGGTGTTGTCGTCGGTGGCAGTGACGGTGGTGGGCGCTGCCAGAGTAATGACGGGCGTGGCGGCGACCGGCAGAGCGGCGCAGGTCTCAACGAACGTCGCAGCCTTGGCAGTCGCAGTCAGTGCGATCGAGTAGCTGGTCGGCGTGGACACCGCGGGTGCCGCGATGGCTGGCGCGATGAGCAGCATGGCGAAGAGCATCGTCGCGAGTTTGGGAGAGCGTGAGCTCGGGCGAAAGTGGGGAATGGAGGCGAGCGACGGGCAGAACAGAGATGGCTGCGCTGAGAGCCATCTTAGATGGGACGAGACGAGGCGAGAGAGACCAGAGGTGGTCAATACCCATCTTGCTGGCGGTGGTCGAGTCTCTTGTCGTGTCGGGTGACTAGTCTGGCCTGGTGTCCGTGGGCTGGTCTAGCGTCCTTGTCGGTGGTCGTTCAGATGGCTACATGCTTTTATGGGTGCTGACATCATACAAGACACAAGTGTCGAGTTGGAGCGACTTGATGTCACATGCCAGCTATGTGCCACCGTTCGGGTCCACGAGGCCCCGACAATTGATCGAGCTAAGAACATGTAGCCACTTCATTCTGTAGCCATCTTTGCTTTGAACGTGAGGTCTATTGGATCGCAATTAATGAATTCCTATAGCCGGGTGATATACCCTATTGAACTACCACGATGAATCAGGGCGAAGATGGCGCGATTGCCATTCGTGAAAATCTGTGGCCAGGTGGGCCTCAAGCCGGGAGTGGTGTTCCCGTGGCTGGATGTGGAGCCCCTGGACACTTCTTCTGGTGTCCATTGCAATGTTGGCCGCGAGGTCGGCCATCTTGTTGTAGGCTCGAAGGTGGTGAGTCCACGTGCGAACGCGAACCCGATCAGCTAATCGCCGAGCTTCCGCGTAGAGGGGTCGGAGAGTCGGGTGGCGAGGTGGTCTGTAGCTGCTCATCTGCCCCAGGATAAGCGCGCTATCCCCGACAACATCCAGGCGCCACCGATGTGTTTCAGCAGCCGCCAGCCCCGTGATGAGGCCGAGGTATTCGGCTTGGTTGTTCGTGGTGGTGCAGCTAGCGTAGGACATGCAGGCACTCCAAACTATCCTCGCTGTCACTGCATCCGCGTCCGTTGCAATGATGACCGCACCGGCACCGCCGGGTCCGGGGTTGCCACAGGATCCGCCGTCAAAAAAGAGCACGAACCTGCTTCCCGGCTCGGTGACGAAACTCGAAGACGACTCAATCCCTACTCGCTCGTCCAACTGTAGCCATCTTCAAATTCTACGGAGCTAGCCATGACCATACACAGCACCACCTTGTCCTGCCGTCGGGCCACCACCGCGGAGCACCGGGATGAGGAGAACTCATGCGTCGTTCCAACTTTTCAAATGAATCAGCAAGCCCAGTCGACAAAAGCTGTGGATCGTTACAGTGCCAACTCGCCAGTGCTATTTAACTCCTGTCTACGCGCGCGGCAGTCCCTGCCAGTACTGCCCGATGCCCTCACTGAACGCCACGAAGCACGCAAGCGTCCGGTTGCTCACGTCGCGGTTGAGGCTCTGAGGCGAGATGAACCCATACTCCATACCTTCGAGCTCGATGTTGTAGGCCGGGACGTTGCCGAGTTCCATGAAGACGGCATCCTTGAAGGTTCCGTAGGCGAGGGCGGCGCTCAGGGCTCCCATCCCATTGTCATACTTGTACCACTTGGAATTGGTCTGAATCGCGTCCACCATCGATTGGCCGAGTGTGATGAGCTTGGACTTGTACGGTTCCGGAGACTCGGTGAACTGGTTGCTATATGGAC
This sequence comes from Pythium myriotylum, assembly GCA_023091665.1. Classification (NCBI taxonomy): domain Eukaryota; phylum Oomycota; class Peronosporomycetes; order Pythiales; family Pythiaceae; genus Pythium; species Pythium myriotylum. Next base: position 1,051,830 of record JALJCQ010000014.1, read on the forward strand.
GCATGACTGACGTCGCATAAGTGTGCACGTCGAGAAGACCACCGAGCTTGTTGGGCAGCGTCGTAATGAAGTTCCAGATCGCGGCAGTTTCCGGCTCGCTCAGAACGCCAGCGCCAGGATACGTCTGGCCTCCAGGTTGCTCGCTCCTCTTGTCGAGGTCAAAGAACGACGTCGGACCAAAGTTGCGGTTCAGATCCACACCCGTGTACTGCTCGCCATTCACACTGAACACGCGACGGTTCTTGCGCCAAGGGCGATCTCCATTCTCCGCCCACGTGAACTCGTACCCGTCGATGTTCAAGATCGGCACGAAATACCAATCGTACTTGTCGAAGATCGCCTTCACACGACTATCACCACCACGCAACCCGTCCAACAGACCCGAGATCACGTAGAACACGGCGCCGCCAGCCTGCCACTCGCGTGAGTGGATTGAGGCCCGACTCCTCGGACCAGAGTCGATCGTACGCAAGCTTATTGAAGCTCACGAGTGTAATATACGGACTAGACCGTTACTGGCACGCGTGCTAGTGGCCGAGGACGACAGTGATGCCGGCGTTGCCTAGGAGAGAAAAAAAAAGTCGCGGATTGTCATGCACAAACTGCCGGCTATATCAACGGTATCGGTGTGGATCGCTCAACATTCACTGATAACAAATTCCATGACTGTTGGCGCACGTCCCCACAAGTCTTTAAGTACCTAGATCGCATCACGGAGCTGACTCCTCAGTTCTTCGTACAGCAATCGCTTGACGGAGGCCGAGGAGCCGTATGGGTCGAAGCTCACGGCGTTAGGGGGTTTGATTCAGAAAGCCATCCAGAAGGATTCTGTTGAATACCGTAACATCATGGGTGGCACGGGAAGCTACCTCGCGTACGGTACGTTCAAGGACGCAGTGTTCATGGAGCTCAACAGTGTACCAGCTTATACACTGGAACTTGAGCGTCGTGATGGCGGCTTTATTTCGATGCAAGCGTCAATCCGGGACGTGGGCACTCGCACGCTCGCATCGTTCGTGGCATTCAGCGAGGGAGTAAACGAGTACTGGCGCAATGGTTGCGAGGGTCATAGCGAGTAATGGAGTAGCTCGGATTGCTGATCGCGACGAAGCTACGATTGGATGTGAAAGAATCGGCGGGAAGGCTGGGTGAAGCGATGGATGGTTTATTGCATCAAGGGTAATACAGTAGTTGTGCTGCTGTGACCAGGACGAAGATCTCCGATAAGTGTATATTTCGCATGACAATACTTGTCATTCGAAACATTTTACATTGTAGCTAAGGCTTTGGAACGTTGGTGACGCACTATTCCTCAGGCAGCGTTAGCTCCTTTTACGTGACGATGCGGTCAAGTCTACATCAGCTGAAAGGCCATTTCAGTTTTTTCAGTCTGTCCATGTTCTCAGATCGATGATGCAAGTGGTACTCCTGTCAGCAGCATCATGGAAACGTTGATCAGAAAGCGAACCTTTCCTGCATTTGTCGTCAATACTTTGTCCATTTAGTCCGCGAATTCTACTGATCGATTAGTATGTTCGGACGAATCTCATGTACAATGTGCGGAGAATTTCAAGCAGGAAGCACCCGATCTAGAGTTCTTCATATCCGATTCTTCGACCAACTTCACAAGCTCTCTCGAATGAAGACTTCAACGTTTGCGCTCGCATGCACAGCGCTCGTCGCGAGCGTCACCGCTTCTCTCGCCAGAATGCCAAACGCAAACGATTTTCCAATCGCAGATCTCCGGACCCGTAGCCTAATCACCCAGGCGGACGACGCCGCTGGCGCGGCCCAAGAGAAGAAAGACGTCGCGGCCTGCCACGCTAGCACCGACGGATACCTCGACGCCCTCACCACCTCCGCCAAGTTCACCGACAACAAGTTCCACGACTGCTGGAGAAACGCTACACAAGTCTTCCAGTTCCTCGACAAGCTCGTCACCACTGCACCCAACCTCCTCACCAAGATCAACTCGATCGGCAAGACGTTCGAAGGCCGCGACATCCCGGCGTACAAGATCTCGACGGGTGCGAGCACGAGCAAGTAGGCGCTGGTGGCCAACTCGTTGATCCACTCGCGCGAGTGGCAGGCGGGCGGCGCCGTGTTCTACGTGATCTCTGGTCTGTTGGGCGGGTTGCGTGGTGGCGATAGTCGTGTGAAGGCGGTCTTCGACAAGTACGATTGGTATTTCGTGCCGATCTTGAACATCGACGGGTACGAGTTCACGTGGGCGGAGAATGGAGATCGCCTTTGGCGCAAGAACCGTCGCGTGTTCAGTGTGAATGGCGAGCAGTACACGGGTGTGGATCTGAACCGCAACTTTGGTCCGACGTCGTTCTTTGACCTCGACAAGAGGAGCGAGCAACCTGGAGGCCAGACGTATCCTGGCGCTGGCGTTCTGAGCGAGCCGGAAACTGCCGCGATCTGGAACTTCATTACGACGCTGCCCAACAAGCTCGGTGGTCTTCTCGACGTGCACACTTATGCGACGTCAGTCATGCGTCCATATAGCAACCAGTTCACCGAGTCTCCGGAACCGTACAAGTCCAAGCTCATCACACTCGGCCAATCGATGGTGGACGCGATTCAGACCAATTCCAAGTGGTACAAGTATGACAATGGGATGGGAGCCCTGAGCGCCGCCCTCGCCTACGGAACCTTCAAGGATGCCGTCTTCATGGAACTCGGCAACGTCCCGGCCTACAACATCGAGCTCGAAGGTATGGAGTATGGGTTCATCTCGCCTCAGAGCCTCAACCGCGACGTGAGCAACCGGACGCTTGCGTGCTTCGTGGCGTTCAGTGAGGGCATCGGGCAGTACTGGCAGGGACTGCCGCGCGCGTAGACAGGAGTTAAATAGCACTGGCGAGTTGGCACTGTAACGATCCACAGCTTTTGTCGACTGGGCTTGCTGATTCATTTGAAAAGTTGGAACGACGCATGAGTTCTCCTCATCCCGGTGCTCCGCGGTGGTGGCCCGACGGCAGGACAAGGTGGTGCTGTGTATGGTCATGGCTAGCTCCGTAGAATTTGAAGATGGCTACAGTTGGACGAGCGAGTAGGGATTGAGTCGTCTTCGAGTTTCGTCACCGAGCCGGGAAGCAGGTTCGTGCTCTTTTTTGACGGCGGATCCTGTGGCAACCCCGGACCCGGCGGTGCCGGTGCGGTCATCATTGCAACGGACGCGGATGCAGTGACAGCGAGGATAGTTTGGAGTGCCTGCATGTCCTACGCTAGCTGCACCACCACGAACAACCAAGCCGAATACCTCGGCCTCATCACGGGGCTGGCGGCTGCTGAAACACATCGGTGGCGCCTGGATGTTGTCGGGGATAGCGCGCTTATCCTGGGGCAGATGAGCAGCTACAGACCACCTCGCCACCCGACTCTCCGACCCCTCTACGCGGAAGCTCGGCGATTAGCTGATCGGGTTCGCGTTCGCACGTGGACTCACCACCTTCGAGCCTACAACAAGATGGCCGACCTCGCGGCCAACATTGCAATGGACACCAGAAGAAGTGTCCAGGGGCTCCACATCCAGCCACGGGAACACCACTCCCGGCTTGAGGCCCACCTGGCCACAGATTTTCACGAATGGCAATCGCGCCATCTTCGCCCTGATTCATCGTGGTAGTTCAATAGGGTATATCACCCGGCTATAGGAATTCATTAATTGCGATCCAATAGACCTCACGTTCAAAGCAAAGATGGCTACAGAATGAAGTGGCTACATGTTCTTAGCTCGATCAATTGTCGGGGCCTCGTGGACCCGAACGGTGGCACATAGCTGGCATGTGACATCAAGTCGCTCCAACTCGACACTTGTGTCTTGTATGATGTCAGCACCCATAAAAGCATGTAGCCATCTGAACGACCACCGACAAGGACGCTAGACCAGCCCACGGACACCAGGCCAGACTAGTCACCCGACACGACAAGAGACTCGACCACCGCCAGCAAGATGGGTATTGACCACCTCTGGTCTCTCTCGCCTCGTCTCGTCCCATCTAAGATGGCTCTCAGCGCAGCCATCTCTGTTCTGCCCGTCGCTCGCCTCCATTCCCCACTTTCGCCCGAGCTCACGCTCTCCCAAACTCGCGACGATGCTCTTCGCCATGCTGCTCATCGCGCCAGCCATCGCGGCACCCGCGGTGTCCACGCCGACCAGCTACTCGATCGCACTGACTGCGACTGCCAAGGCTGCGACGTTCGTTGAGACCTGCGCCGCTCTGCCGGTCGCCGCCACGCCCGTCATTACTCTGGCAGCGCCCACCACCGTCACTGCCACCGACGACAACACCGACGCCGACATTGCCAACGCCTCCGGCCATCACGAAGCCACGCGTCTCGTCGAATCCGTGCCAGAGGCATCGGAGCTCGCGTTGGAGCTTGATGCGCTAGCCACGTCCGTCGAAGACGCGCTCGATCGCGCGACGCTGCTCCATGCAGATACAACTGCACCTGAGACTGCGCCTGCCGCTCTCCACGAGGCGACCGAGCTCACGTTGGATCTCGCGCCTACACCGCCGACCACACAAGCCCAACAACAACAAACGCCCGAGCTCACCTTGGACCACACGACCACGGCCGCTAGCTCGAGCAAAACCACGTTCTCGACCTCGACATTGGCCACGACCAAGAGGACCACCACGCCGACTGTGATGGCTATCGACACGGCCCTCGACGCCGCCGAACTCGCCTTGGAGTTCGACACCGAGCTCACCTTGGAGCTCGCGCTATTGCCAAGCACGACGCCGACGCCGGACCTGACGCTACTCGATAGCGACGTGGATATCGTTACCGATACGGATCCGGATATGGACACAAGTGCCGCCACGGATGCCGTCACCGACACGCATTCCGATCCCGAGACGGCCACCCTACGGGTCTCCGATCTCACCTTGGAGCTTCAGACCACGCCCGCCGCCGTTCAACAGACGCTCGATCTCACGTTGGAGACGAGCGCTCCCGCAGCCGCGGTCGACCACGCCGCGCAGCTCGCACAGCTCACGTTGGAGCTCGCGACGGTTTCGTCCATCGACCAAGCGGCAGAGAACGCTTTGGAGATGCTCGCGGCGGTGTTCGCGCCGTCGCCAATGTCGTGGGGGCTCTTTGGCTCTGGTGTCGCGCTGTAGGAAAGGACCGTAGGAGAGGTATTCTTCGTGTTGCTGAATTGCATCTATCAATCAATGACTCAATCAATCAATCGATCAATCCATCCAGGATGGATAGATTTGAGCTAGGAGATAGATGGACATCCATCTATCCTCTAGCTTCAGCTCTTCCAATTCCACTACTCTCTGCTCGACGAGCGGAGAGAGAGCCAAGATGACGAGCACTGCTCATCATCTTTGCAATACGGCGACGCGTGCACGAGAGGTCTGTAAATAATCGTGCTCAAACGTAACACAGTACGTATCTCAGAAACAGCAAGCAAGATGGAGCCCACAGGTCCAGTGGACGTAAGACGTGAACAATTACAAACTCAGCATTGCTTCTTTACTCCTATCTAAGCACGCGGCAGTCCCTGCCAGTACTTCTCGATGCCCTCGCTGAACGCCACAAACGACGCGAGCGTGCGGTTACCCACGTCGCGGTTGCGATTCTGGTCCGAGATGAACGTGAGGTCAGGACTCTCCAGCTCCAGCGTGTACGCCGGGATGTTACCGAGCTCCATGAAGACGGCGTCCTTGAACGTTCCGTAGGCGAGGGTATTGCCAGTCACGCCCATGACGTTTTCGTATGGGTATGGGATCTTGGTCGACTGGATCGCGTCTACCATCGCCTGGCCGAGTGCAGTGAGTTTCGACTTATATGGCTCAGCCGCCTCAGTCTCTTGGTTACTTTTTTGACTTTGAAGGTGAGATCTATTGGATCGCACTGTTATGAATCATATAGCCGGGCCTAACGACCCTGTTTCCTACCGCTGAGAGTCGCGGAGTAGATATCTCGACTGCCATTCTTGGAAGTCGGTCCCGAGCAGCCGGTGCAGTTGCTCGTGATGAGGCCACTGATGTGTGTGGAGCGCCTGGATGCTTCTCTTTAGATCCATCGCGACGTTCGCCATGTGGTCGGCCATCTTGTTGAAGGCGCGGAGGTGGTGGTGCCACTCCCGGACCTTGAGCTCGTCTGCGAGTCGGCGGGCCACGGCGTAGAGGGGAAGTAGTCGGGGATGCTTGGGCGGTCGATAAAGCCGGTGCTGCCGGAGGATGAGGGCGCTGTCGCCCACGACCTCGACCTTCCACCCGTGTCGTTTGGCTGCCTTGAGCCCTGCGATGAGACCGAGATATTCGGCGCGGTTGTTCGTGGTCGACGGGTGTGCATATGACATGGCAGCACTCCAAACGATTTCAGCGCAAAGCGCAAAGCGCGTCTTCGTCGACTCGGGCGATGACTGCTCCGGCACCTCCCGGCCCCGGGTTGCCGCGTGAACCACCGTCAAAAAAGAGAACGTGTCTTGGGCCCGCGCCCGGTGCTGGGTTGGGGACCGGAGTCGCCTCCAACCGAGCCTCCAGGACCCGCAGGAGGTGTCTCCGGGGGTCACGAACGTGCGTGAGCACTGGGAGCCTTTGAAGAAATCCACGGAGTGAGGCTCTTAGGGCCGCTGAGTGGTAAAGCACCGCTTGGTCCTTGTTCCAGCCGATCCGATCATCAACAACGTGGTGCCGCCAACGCCAGATGGAGGCAAGGGTAACAAGCACGTTCTGCTGCCAGGCAACCTTTGCCGTGTCCTGGATGATGGTGGCACCGATGTGGTCATTTGGATCCACGCGACCCATGTGGGCCCAAATATCTCCAGGAAACGCGTAGAGATCGAGCCCGAAGATTGATTGTTTGATGCCCGCTTCATCCCCTCCCCACGGCTCCTCCAGATCCCAGGGGCGCTTTAGCGCAGCCCAGAGAGCCTGCGCCATCGGGCAATCGCAGAAGATATGCCGGATGCACCCGCCGTTCTCAGCGGGTGGGCAGTGGGGGCATCCATGTCGAGAGTGGAGCCGGTCCCATCCTGTGATGCGTCTACCCTTGATCTTGCGTACAAGCAGGCGCTGTCCAGAAGTTGACGCCGGCAGCTGGTCAATGTCTTTCCATGAGAGCCCGGCCATAGCCTCACCGATAGATTCATCTTCGAGCCGAAGTTTGGCTGCTCTGGCATCGTTCTCGTGCTTGGCTTATTGCATGTCTCGAGCGCTGAGCAGGTGTTTGAGCTTAGGTCGGGGTGCCGGGGCTGCCGGCCTCCAGATGTATCGGGAGAAGGCAAGCCATGGGTGGCTCAGCGCCCGCGCAGTTGGGTCGCCAAGCGCCCGCCTGACGAGTGTTGTCACGTCCATTAGCGTAGAGACGTGCCCGAGCGGCTGAGCTGCATTCGGTGTAGGTTCCCAGAGAAGAAGCAGGCCCTCTTTGGCGCGCTGGAGTCTCCAGACATCCGTTGTCGCCGGTAGCACTCGGAGCATGTCTTCAGCGTCATGAAGGCCCAGGACCGCTGAGTAGTTTGCGACCACGGTATCGCACAAGAGCCGGAATTGGTCCGCTTCCCGCTTGGCAAGTGGGTAAACGCATCGTTTGCTCCGGAATTTGACATGGTGAGGCGGGTCTGGTAGAATCTCAAGCGCGTCGCCTATGGTGTCACCAGGAAGAGCAACGGCCCTGAATGTGGCTGTGGTGGCGGCCGTCCCGGAGGGGAGGAGGAGGATGTCGTCGCCAGCAATTTTTGCCCTCAACAAACCATAGATGTCGAAGGATCCATGGGTGCTTTCTTGGAGTTGTCGAAGATCGAGAAGGTCGCGTCGGTGAGCCGAGTAGTCACACACGTACCAATCATGGTCCCACCCGCGGATCCTATGATCCACCGCCTTTAGTTGGGGAAGAAGAGCCGCGATCCGGTCCTGCTCCGTCTGCGTCCGGGCCTGTGAGCTCAGAAACGTGGAGATTTTCTGGCCTGTGGCCGCGAGCGAGTGCTCCAGGCGGAGGGCCGGCCTGGTGAGTCGTGTTGGAGATGGTTCCCAGCCGTACGCACCATCCCTGGCAAGGAGGATTTGGCCGATTTCGCTGCGCAGACCGTTTGCTCGCTGGCTCCACCGCTGGGCGACGGTGAGACTGAGCCTCTTGAATTCGATGGATAAGTCGGGAACTCCGAGGCCTCCGGCGCGTAGCTCTCTTGATGCGGCGGCCTTGCTCATCCACGCGCGTCTGCCTGTGCATCGATCTACGAAATAACCGTGCCAGACATAGTTATGGATATGGCGTTGGAGTTGCGCAATCCGACTCGCCGTGGGCCGTTCGTGCCGTCCTACGAACAAAAGTTTTGAGATTATAATGGCCTGGGCAACCTGTACCCGCTGGAGGATATTGGTCGTCTTGATTTGTGCAAGGTGGAGTCGTGCGCGGAGTTGCTGAAGGGCCGTCGCCCAGACCTGCTGGGGATTGGGACGGCTGGAGATGAGCGCCCCCAGCAGCCTTGCAAGCTCGTCCCGCGCCAGGAGTGGAAAAGGAAATCGTCGGCCGCAGGCAACGGGGCCTCTGCTGCCAGCGGGATGGCCTGGCACTTAGAGACGTTGATGGTGAGGCCTGAAGCTTGAGCGAAGCGATTGAGAGCCAATCTGAGAGGGGTCGCGCAACGCGGGTGCTCGAGGTAGACGGTGGTGCCATCCGCGAACCCGACAGCCGTGACCTCTGTGCCAAGCGGGAGCACGATACCTCGTATAGCCGGGTCCGCCGCAATCATGTCGTATAGAATATCTACTGCAATGATGAAGAGAACCGGCGCGAGGGGGCAGCCTTGCCGTATGCCGTTTAGGATGTCATGCGCTTTGGAGACTGAGTCGTCAACAACGTACTGAGCCGTAGTTGCGACGTGCATGTCTTCTATTGCTGGAACGAGCTTGTCCGGGAAACGCAGTCTGCGGAGAGCTAGGGTTAGAAACCGTCGATCGAGTGTGTCATACGCTTTGGCGAAGTCAAGCAGAACCGCTAGCGGGGTCGGTGGAGCGTGGCCGGTCCGCGCCAAGGAAAGGAGCGCTTTCCAAACGTCGACCACGTCGTGGACCTGGCGCCCTCTAACAAATCCGAATTGAGTTGGAGATACGAGTGACGAGACTTGGCGAGAGATTCGATTGAGGAGAACCCTAGAGTAGATTTTGTAATCAGTATTCAGCAGTGCAATCGGTCGAAAATCTAGGCCAGTCTTTGGGTGGGATTTCTTGGGGATACATACGATCGCGGCTTGGCGGAAGCCGAGAGGTAGGGCCGCTGCTGTAAACCATTTGTTGAAGAGCGGTGTAAGCAGCGGGACCAGATCTTCGGCGTTGTCGCGGTACCAGTCATTGGGGAGGCCGTCGGGGCCAGAGGCCTTGCCTCTCGGGCACGCCTTGATGGCGTGCGCTACCTCGTCTTCCGTGAAGGCGTCGTCTAATCCTGCCTGCGTAACTACCGCTCTCGGCTCTGGCAGTGACAGGAAAAGGTCGTCTTGGATATGAGGGGGAAGTGGGCCGCGCTGGGTGATTTCATGCCAGTCCTCCGCGTTGCGCTCCGCCGGGTCCGTCGGTCGATTGGGAGCTGCTGGCATTCGCGATGCACTCGGAGGAAGCTGCACGTTGACTCTCTGGAAGAAGGAGCGGATGACGTCGGCTTCGTGCCCTGCGTACCGCGCGAAGGTTCGTCGCTCTCGCCGGGCCAGACTGGCTTGGCTCTGTTGAACAAGTGCTTCTCGGATGCTCTTGGCTCTGTGTAACGGGTCTATCGTCAGATGCGTCAATGCACTCGTGATTCCTTCGATCGATGTCTCAATCTGAGTTCTTGTACCAGCTGGGCCTTTCGCAAAGCCGTACGAAGTCGACGTGCCCGCCGCCGATGTGCTCGTGTGACACGCTGTCGGTGCGATGCGATGGTTGCTAGTACGCACTTGCGGAAAAGGGCCTTAATTGGGTCCCAACGCTTGGCACTTTCTTCTGCGTTTAGCATGGAGAGTTCGTGCTGAACGCTGGTGATTTCTGCCCTCGATACTGATGAAACAAGATCTGCGCATCCGGTTGGCAGGGGGTAGCGCACCCCGCGGCTGCGCCTCCTGCGTCGACGAAACGGGGGGGGGGTTGTGTCTGTGAGAACGAGCTTGACTTCGTCGTGGTCACTCGGGCATGGCGAAGGTCGTGCAGTGAGTGAATGAAGTCGCTTGATGGCCGACGAGCTGATGTAGAAGCGATCGAGCCGACTGGATGCCAGGGTGTCTCCGTGCCTGTAACGGAAGGTGTGATGATCGGCATGGAAGTGGCGGCGCTGCTGGTCCGAATCGACTTCCAATAGCGCGGGCGTGATCGCGTCCGTCAAGCGCCATTCGGCTGCAAGGGTGGTGAGCTCTTCTGATCCTTCTCCTGTTTTCGTCAGTCTGCTGCGGTCGAGAGCCGGATCCAGGACACAGTTGAAGTCACCTCCGACTACTATGAGCCCAGCAGGTTTGCCGAGTGCTCTCAGGTCTCGAAAAAAGGCCTCCCGTGATGCTTTGGTTCTGGGTCCATACACATTGATGAGTGTGATCGGTTTGCCATCAAATTCCCCTTCGAGCGCCATGAAATCGCTGGTCCATGCTCCCCTCCATAACTCGCGCACTCTGGTCACTGATGAATTTGGCGGAATGAGGATGGCGACCCCACCAGCACGTCCCGTGGCCGCTGTCCAGTACATGGCTGTTGTGACGCCGTCCACATCCTTGTAGCTCCACCCTCTTCTATATAAGCCTGCTAGGTGAGATGCCCAGTCGTGGTTTGCCCGATGGTCCTGCCAGAAGAAGACGTTGGGACGCCTCCCGTCCTCCATCGTGCGAGTGCTGTTGAGCCATTCCCTTGCTGACTGGAGTGGCCCCAGGCCATTCACATTGTGCGTGTGTATGATAAGGGTTTGCACTGCCTTCCCCAGTCGCGCGAGCGCCGTCGCGCGATGGGTTGCCTCCCGTGGGTGCCGGTCGGGCGCAGTGCTTCCTGCCTCGTCTTCATCCTCGCTGTCCGCTGTTAGGATTGCGTAATAGTTGGCCGAACCACTAGCAACCCGGACCCTGTTCATCGCGGAGCAGTTGAACAGGGTTGGCGTCCTTGGGACGCCCTCAGTTCCGGTCGGGGCCTCCCGCCGCCGCCCGTGGAGGAGCGTTTGGTGGGTGCCCGGCGATCGCAGTGCGAGCTATGCTGGCAGGACGGCGGTCGTCGTCATCGTCTGCGAATAGTAGACTGAGTGTCTCCCAGTCGCGCGAACTGACTGCCTTCGCAACTGCCGCCGTGTAATCGATGCTAAAAGCGTTCAGTAGCCACACAGCGAGGCCATCGCAGAGTTGAGGAACGGGAGCAGTCCGGAAAGGTCTAGGGAGGTGTTCGGGCAGAGCAGCGAGCAGGGTGATCAGTCGGTACCAGTCGCTGTCCGTGAGGAAGCGACCGAAAACGTCCGCATCGATTGGAATCCGCGGGCCACGCTTCGGAATGAGGTGCCGGAGCCGTGTCCAGCGGTCGAGATTCTTCGCTAGACGGGCTTTGGTCGCGGGTGGCGTGGAGACTGCAACGGCGGTCGCCCATTCCACACAGAAGTCTTGAGCTGGCTTGGACATGCGAGAATCAGTGGCCATGCGATGGAGCATTTGGATGGTCGCAATTGTCGACAGCGATTGGCCGATGCGCACAATGTCCTCATCCTGCATAGTGGCTAACCAGACCTGGGGGTACGGGATCGCGCGGGCAATATGCGTTATGGTGATGCCATCATCCAACAGGTTCTCGGTCGCTTCCGCCAACGAGTCGTATCGTTCGACGGTAAGTCGGTCAGCCGCCGGGAGTTGGTGCCGCCGTGACACATAGGCTAGTCTATTGGCCGTTGTGGCCTTTGTCAGAGCTCGCGACGTTGGATCCCCGTGCTGGACGGGAAGCGTGGACTCGAGACGCTCCATCAGGGCCCGTAGGTCCGACTCCTCAACTGGTGTGGCTGGCGAGCCGGTACCTGCTGATCCCACTGTTTGAGACAGGGAGATGTCGCTGAGCAGAGTGGAGGACGATGCGTCGAGGGCCAGGCTAACGGCCATACCGACCGGAACCGGGCGCGGCGCTGGCTCCTCTGGTTCTTCTTGTTCTTCCTGTTCCTGCTGTTCTTTTTGTTCTTCCTGCTGCTCAACAGTTGCTTCTCGATCCATTCCGTGTACGTCTGGCTGCTGCAGCCCCTCGGGTCCCTGGTCGATTGGCTGGCTGGGCGATGCCAAGTCGATCACCTCCGGAGGCTCGGGTGGAGCCAATATGACCCCGGAAGTGGCGTCCGATGGGCTCGGTACGTACTCTGAGGACGTTTCTGGGATTTCCGGGCCGGACGTCGGTGTGAAGTTGTATTCTTCGGGTGTGTGGGTGTACCCTGCATCAATAATGGCAAGAGCTTCCGTTAGCCGGGTCTTCATTGCCGCCGCTCGCGCCTTGCGGCCTGACCACTCCGTATAGTACTCTTCGGATACGCGGAGACCCTGAAAATGAGACGCGTTGCGACCGTCTGGGTCGGCCATGTGCCGGAGGACCAACAGCAGAGGAAGGACCTTTTTGAGCTTGTAGATCTTGAGCTGGGCGACGACTTCTGCAACGGATAGAGTTTCGATTCCAACTCCATCGTCCTGAGGTTTGTAATAGTATCGCTGTGCCACAAATTCCCATGCTCTGTCCGCCGTGGTTGCTCCAACAAAGCTGAGTACGTACACTGGCTCTTTGCACCAGTGGACAAGCGACATAATGTGAAAGCCTGTACCCCAGTACCGTTCTCCCGCGTACGAGCTGCATGACTTGGCTGCGTCAAGTCGGAGGTGTTCAATAATCCGCGGCATAGTCATCGCATCGACGTCTCGAGTGCTTAAGAAGGCTTCGCTGACATCAGCAAGTGCAATAGAACCATTGGCAACAAGTATCGTCAGTGCCGAAATGAGGTGCTCGGTTATTCCCTTTCTCCAGTATTTGATTTCCGCCTTCACGGCTCTCGTGTGTATAAGCTTCTCTGCGCAGGTGGCGGCCTTCATCGCGTGAACTGCCGAGTGGAAGCAATGGCCATCCGCAGGCGTTTCTTTTTCCCTAAGCCCCAGCCGCGTCTTGAAGGCTGAGAAAGTTATAGTGCGCCACTCATCTTCCGATAAGGCTCGAGCTACCGTGGCGAGGTCGTCGTGTTCGAGTGCATTGTCGTCCTGGTCCATCGGCTCATCATCGTGTTCGCCTGGCACTTGTGCAGGTTATAAGAAAGGGGCAACCGAGAGCTGTCGTTGCCGCGGGGGACCTCCTTCAGCTGCGGCGCGCGCATTGGCCGCTCTAGCTTTTGCTCGGATGAGCGCCTTTGCCGTTGCTGAGACCACAGTGGCTTGCGCCGTGTTTGCGCGGGCTTGACGGGTCGGCGGCTTGTCGACGGGTTCTGTTGGTGCCGACGGGTCGTCGATGGTGTCGACCCGCGACCGTTTCTCCCCGACTGGCATATTGTCCACTAAAGAGGTGGGGGGGGGGGGGGGCGGTTCTGCTGGCATGGCCGCGTCCTCCTCTACTTCAGAGTCGGTGTCCGCAAAGTCGGAGTCTTCGACATCTGTGCGCTTCGCCATTCGCTTGTCTGAGGGTCGCGCCTGCGGGCGAATGTGCGCCGTCGCTTCTTTCACGGCTGCTGTGGCCCGTAGTGCTCGATGCTTCGCCTTCCTCTTCGCTTTGCGCTGGCCCGCGCGGTTCAAGCGGGGCAAGGGCTTGTAGACAAACAGCGATTCTGGGATCGGTGTCGTTGGGAATGGCACCCCCGGAGGCTTGCTAGTCTCCCCTTGTTCTCCATCAACCTCCATGTCCGCTTCCTGCGCCTCAATCTCGCCAGACTGTGTGCCCAGGTGCGTTTCAGTTGGCTGGATTGTCGAGCCCCCTTTTATCAGTGTTGGTGATGTACAGGCCGCGTCCTGAGGGTGATCAATGGCCTGGGTGCTTCCTCCGTTACCGTTTTGTTCGGCACCTGGCTGCTTAGTCTCGCCTGCGCAATCACTTTTCCCCGACGCGCCTGTTTCCCCGGAGAAGGCTGCCGTGCTGGGCTCGCTTCTCGGCTGCGCGTCTGCTGTGACGTCAGTTGGCTTCTCTCCTCCATTACCAGAGTCCTTCGGTTGCGCTCGCGACTTTGTTGATTGGGCCTTGGCAGTAGGACTCGTCTTGCTCTTCACCCTCTTGGCCTTCGTCTCCACCGTGTTTCCCACGGCAACCTTCGTCTCGTGAGCCTCCAGTCGTGGTGATGCCGTGGTCTCGGAGACCTTGGCTGCCGCTGCAGCCTCCATGGCCTCGTCACGCTCGGATACGGCAGCGCGCGCTTCGCGCTCTGTGGCTTCGAGTTTTGCTTGCGCTCGCGTAGCTTCCAGAGATGCTGCTGTCGCTGCTTCCGCCAGTTTTGCCACCGTTGCCTGTGCTCTAGCGACTCCAGGCTCCAGTAGCATGTACTCGTGCGCGACTTGCTTCGCATACGTGTCGCGGCTCGTTGGTTTCGGAGGGTACGGGAACTTGGTCGGCTCCTCAACCTCGATTGCAAGCGAGCGTGGAGCTCGAAGTTGATTTCTTCTGGCCGCCGCCTCGGGTGAGTTTTCTTTGTGCGGACACTTCTGCCTCGTGTGCCAGTCGTGTAGACAAACCGGGCACGGTGGGAATTTTGCTAGGCGCGGTTGATGAACACCAAATACAAGCTCTCGTTCACCCATTTTCACCACTAGCTCGCGCACATTGGCTAGACCTGGTGGACCATTCATTGTTCGTAGTGTGAGGGTCCAACACGTGTCTTGTAAGACCTCTATGTTCGACGACGTCGTGTTTCTGCTCTCCTCGAAGTCCGTAATTTCCATGCCGGCACAAATGTGTTCTCCGATGGCCAGAATGTCCTCCAAGTTCACTTGATCGCCTCCGATAAGCTTGATCTCGTAGAGCAGTGACATTGCCACGTCGTCGAAGCCGAAATCGGGGTTCTCGGTCGTGAAGGATTCGGTGGCTAGTAGTGTGACAGTACCACCGGGCAAGCGCAAGCTTTTGCCAGCGAACTTCTCCGCATCCTCAGGACGCACGAACCAGAACTCAAAGGAGCTCTGTGTAATGTGGATACTGTTGACGTGGGCTAACAGTTCCAGCGCCACTGGGTCCGTGACGTCGCCATTCTCGTTCATATTAAGGAGGGTAACATTAAGCTGGTAACGGGCACCATGCTGGCGAAGCTTGAATCCAGGCGGAGGGGGCAGGTACAAGACTGAGTACCCCGTCTTGCGCATGTGAGCAAGAGCTCTCACTCGTTGCTTCACAGTGCGGGTTTGCTTGAAGTGCCCTGGCAGCTTTTTAAGATGAATTGCCCCAGTCCGCCAAAGGAACTCGGCATTGAGTTCTTCCGGCGTTGGTGCTCCCTGTCTACCCGTTGGAAGGACGTTGTACTTCCTGCGAGCAACCTCATACGCTTCTGCGAATTCGATTTCGTCCGGGTAAACCGGTCGTGCTGCCTTCACTTGTTCTGCTTTGGCAAAAAGCGCTCTTGATGCCTCAGCTCCCGTCCAGGCCTTCTTGGCAGGGGTATTCAGTGTCTCCGCCACCGTCAGTGCTGGCGCCGCTGCATTGGTGGCGGCCTTCTTTCCGGCACTTGACTGCTGTGAAGCCTCGCGCCCTATCTCCGATTGCTGTTGCTTCTTTGGTGCGCGTCGACCGACCTCAGCTTTGCTGCCTCCGCTAGCCGCACTTGCTGCCGTGTTGTTCATGCTCCCTGCTGGTGGCCCGACGCCCTCGGGCGGCGGTTTCCTCCCGCTGCCCATACAAATTCCAAGTTGTTGCCACTCGCGCGGCCTTTCGTGCACCGTTAACCGCCCGCTCCGTGAGGCGAGTGCCCGGAAACTTGGTCAAGCCGAAGAGTCGCTTACGCCCTCGCCGGCAAATTCGGAACAGTCTCTTGGTTACTGAACGGACGAAGGACTGCAGTCAAGAAAGTGTGAACGTCGAGGAAACCACCGAGCTTGTTGCGCAGTCTCGGGATGAAGTTCCAGATCGCGGCAGATTCGGGCTCGCTCAGAACGCCAGCGCCAGGATAAGCCTCTCCTTCATGTTCCTCGCTCCTCTTGTCGAGGTCAAAGAACGACGTCGGACCAAAGTTGCGGTTCAGATCCACACCATTATACCGCGTGCCATTCACACTGGTTACGCGACGGTTCTTGCGCCAAAGGCGATCTCCATTCTCCGCCCACGTGAACTCGTACCCGTCGATGTTCAAGATCGGCACGAAATACCAATCGTACTTGTCGAAGATCGCCTTCACACGACTATCACCACCACGCAACCCGTCCAACAGACCAGAGATCACGTAGAACACGGCGCCGCCAGCCTGCCACTCGCGCGAGTGGATCAACGAGTTGGCCACCAGCGCCTGCTTGCTCGTGCTCGCACCCGTCGAGATCTTGTACGCCGGGATGTCGCGGCCTTCGAACGTCTTGCCGATCGAGTCGATCTTGGTGAGGAGGTTGGGTGCGGTGGCGACGAGCTTGTCGAGGAACTGGAAGACTTGCGCGGCGTTTCTCCAGCAGTCGTGGAACTTGTTGTCGGTGAACTTGGCGGAGGTGGTGAGGGCGTCGAGGTATCCGTCGGTGCTGGCGTGACAGGCGGCGACGTCTCTCTTCTCCTTGACAGCACCGTCGTAGGAGTCGTAATACTTGACGAGCCTGCGCGAGGCGAAGGAGACTTGTTTCTCGTGCTTGATTGTGAAAGCCTCTGCGAGAGTGAGAGTCGCCAGTGCAAGCACCAGAGCGATAGAAGTCTTCATTGAGAGGGTGTGGGCGTCTGAGAGTTCGATGAGGTGTGAGTTTCCTGAAGATTTCGAGAATGCGAATGCAGGGGAAGACTTGGCTTGAGTCTGTCTCCGGTTTGATGTGGTCATAGATTAGTCCGCAACGAGGAGGCATCCCACCCTCATCGAAGACAGTCTCACCCTGCCCATGGATTACTCGAATGGGACCGATCGACAAAGGATCTGCACGCATGCGTCAATAAGATACCTCCGTAGGGAAAACAAAAAAGCAGAGGAGGCTCTTCAGTGTGTAACGATCAGTCGCGACAAAGCGCTGCGTGCTTCATTGAATTGGTCGTGTCCTCCATTAGTCACGCAGCATGTTTACAAAAAGGCAACGGAATCAGATGGATCGTCCCAACTCGAAGGCAATTCCAAGAAAACAAATACTATGGATGGTACAGTACGTCGCGCAGCCTGTCGAAATCAAGCTTGGCCACTACGTCGGCGGTTCCTCTCAGCACGATTTCGATCTCCACTTCTTTGCACTTGAGGCTGAGCGTATAATCCAGAGACCGACAAGACCACACCGGTAAGGGAAAGCCATGGGCGGCTCGATTCGTTTTGGTTCCTCAGACTCGGCGACGTGATAAGAAATAGAACCAGTCTTCGACGGCGGTTGGCTTGACGGCGCCCGCTATCTTGCTCCGGCGGTCAGACTCACGGAGCGCCCGAGGCCGGCACAGATCAGGACGTCGCTATGGTCCACAGGGCGGGAAGTCCTCCGTGAGCTCAAGGCCATCCGAATCCCGGTTGATACCCAGATCTGGTTACGCGACGCCCTGCAGGCGTTGCGCGGACCAGCGTTCGACTGGCATTGGCAGGACGGTGCGTATATCCGAGACTACACCGAGTTTTATCGGATCGGGGGTCGGGAACTGGAGACGCGGCGCGAGAAGGATCACGGACTCTGCAACGTGGACTGGCTCCCTTTCACCCGTGTCGACCGGAAGGGCTCAGCCATCCTCAGGGCTGATGGCACTCTCTTCAATTCCAAGACTCTCCGCCCGCTGGGCACGGGTGCGGAACTCGGGGACTTTGTCACGTGGTCGTGGGAAGGACCGTGTACATTGCGGTTCGTGGCGGTCCAGAGGTGCTTCCCCTTGACGAACGCCGAAGCGGCGATCTTTATTGAATTGTGCGACGCCATCGTTGGCAATTACCCGGCCGTACTTCGCCGGCCGCTGGGGCCTTCGGAGCTTCGAGTTTCAGGCGACACATCTCGAGCAGAAGTCCAGGTGCTGTGGGGTGGGGGCGAGGAGGCCTCGGTGCTCCATCAGGGGCTCCCGGTCGCCTCGGTTCGAGTCACGCGACAACGGGACCTGACTCTCATCCCCCCCCCCCCCCCCCCCCCCCCCCCCCACCCCACCCCCAGCGCGTGAATGACCGGTGGTTGCGCCCAGTGTGCTTGTGTGGGCCTGGCCTCACCAAACTTGTCCAAGTCTGGACGGGCGACGCGCCTTGGGCGCCATCGGCCCGCCGAATGCGACGAGCGCTCAAGTCTGCCACCGTGGCGGTGGGCCTAGCGACGCGAGACCAACGGGCGCGGCGGTGGCAAGACGATGACGCGACCATCGGGACGGCCTTGCACCTAGTGGACTGGAAGGCAATGTCGAAGGCCCCTGGCCTCACACCCCAGGACACAGAATTCTGGCGCAAGCTGCGGCTCCACCAGCTTTACTCCTGGCGGTCCGAGGATCAGGAGGCGCCCTGCGCGAGATCGGAGTGCCGGAGAGACGACAACGGCACCACGGGCCACATTTTCTGGCGGTGCCCCGACAGCGAAGCGGTCTGGAGCGCGATGCTCCAGCGCTGGGGAAGACCCCCGGCGTCCGCGGCGGAGCTACAAACGGAGATCTTCGGGTGGCGCACCCCACCGACCGACTTCGACTGGAAGGAAGTCGTCGCAGCTCACCCGGACTTTGATCCAGCGGATGTGGCCCTGCTCCCCGCACGGATGGATCACTGGCTCGACGCCGCGTGGATCCAGCTCGTCACAGCCACGGCGCGATATCTCTGGGGCGATCATGTCGCACAGACACTCAACGAAGACGCGCCAGTCCCCCAGGATCGTACAACAGCCATTCTCGCTCGATGGGAGCACCGACTCGGAGTGATCCGGGTCTGGGCGGCCTCCCGCGGATCGGCGCGACTGGACCACCTTATCCTTCGGTGCCTCGCACGACGCTGCGCCGGTGACATCGACAGCATACCCCGCGTCTCCCTGTCCGAGAACCGCTATTTGCTCTTCTTCGACGGCGGCAGTCGCGGGAACCCGGGCGGGAGCGGCTCCGTCATCCTTCGCGTGCGCGACGGGATTGACATGATCTGGGTCGCGACAATGTCCTACGCCTCCACCAAGACAACCAACAACTTTGCTGAGTTCCAAGGTCTCGTCACCGGCCTCCGGGCGGCGGTAGCGAACAACTGGCACCCACTTACTGTCATCGACTGTCAAACTTTCAACCTCGAGCTCAAGTGACCACCACTCTTCGGACCAAGGCCTCGGCTCTGGCTCCCAGCCACCAGCTGCCACGTGGCCGATGAAAGTCGCCCTGCATACGGAAACCAAGTGTAGTGGCGGCCACGACGGCAGCTGGTGGCAAGCCCGACGTGGGAAGAGCATGGAAGCGAACGCGAGCAAGAGGTCGGCGCGCCCCGCGCGTGCCAACGGCCGGCGATGACCGCAGCGAGCGTGAGCTCGTGCGCGTCCGTATCGCGGCCCCTCCCCCCCAGTCACCAGACGACTGCGGAGCCTCAGTGCCCGCAAGCTCTCTTCAGGAGTTCTTCACTCAGCAACGCCGTCGACGCTCCCGACATCAAGGCCGCGCTTTCCCCGAGGCTCAGCCTCCTCCCCCCCCCCTCCCCCCTCCCTCCCCTCGAAGACCGTGCTGCGCTTGCGAGATCGCTTCACTTGCTTCGCTCTGATCGAAGAAAACGTGAGGCGCTTGCAAGACTGTTTCAGCTGCTTCCGTAGGATTGAAGATTGTGCGCCCTAGCGGCGGCTGCTTCACCACCACCAGAAGTGTGCGCTGCACCGCTTCTGCCCCCCCCCCCCCCCCCCCCCCCCCAAGGAGATACCCTCCATCACGGACCGCGTTTGTCAATCGAAGGACTGACTCCTCGCGCTACACCGACCCATGGCGGCCCGACCGCCCCCACC
This sequence comes from Pythium myriotylum, assembly GCA_023091665.1. NCBI lineage: Eukaryota > Oomycota > Peronosporomycetes > Pythiales > Pythiaceae > Pythium > Pythium myriotylum. The sequence goes on from JALJCQ010000014.1 coordinate 1,071,796, forward strand.
GGCAAGTGCAGTTACCTCAGGGCGAATATTGAGCGTCATCACTCGATTGCCAGCCCTCGGAGGCGATAAACTGCTGCAACTGCCGTTTGTGTGTTCAAGAAACCATAGTGGCACGTCACCGGATCCGACCGTCCCGGAACGGGGATCTTTGCTCCCATCATGGCGACCCCCCCCCCCCCCCCCCCCCCCCCCTCGTGGCGGCCACCACGCTTCTCTTGGCCCGACATGCACCGAGCATTGTCATTGCATATCCAAAGCTATAGGCGTTCACACAGTTGTAACCCAATAGACTCCAACTTTCATCATCATCATCACTTACTGTCATCGGCGACAGTAACATGATTCTGTCGCTAATGCGACGGAAGAAGGCACCCAAGGCCGTGGCTCTGCGACCTTTATTTCACCAAGCACGGCAAGCGGCGGCCTCCCTGCGCGTCACCGGCTGGCATCACCACTATCGCGCCCAAAACAAGATGGCCGACAAGGCAGCAAACATCGCGATGGATGCCCGACGCAGTTTCCAGGCCTTCGCCCAAGACCCCCGACCCGAAGTCGAGATCATCCGGGCCCTCATCCATCACGACGTCGCGCCCTGGACGACCCGCCTCCTTTTATCTCCTCTCTCCCCGGATCGTCCGGCGGGCAGCTAGGATCACCTCGCAGTGATCAAGGCCAGAGGTCCCCAGCGGGGGCCGATGGACATCATCTCTGCCCAGCTAGCTGTTTACAGGTAGCTGAAGGGTTATCGGGTTCTATATTGTAACTAATACACCACACACACACACGCTGGCGTGACAGGCGGCGACGTCTTTCTTCTCTTGAGCGGCATATTTGGGGGTGTCTTGATACGTGACGAGCCTGCGTGAGGCAATGGCAACGGATTGTTCGCGCTTGATTGTGGAAGCCTCTGCGAGAGTGAGAGTCGCCAGTGCAAGGGTCAGCGCGATGGAAGTCTTCATTGGTATTGAGTGGACTAGCGAGAGCTCGATGATGTGCTGGTTGCCTGGAGATTTCGAGAATACGAATGCAGGAAGACTGGGAGGTGGTGATGTCTTGAGCTCAAAGTTTTGCAGGTCTGTCACCTTCGCTGTGGTCTCTGACCCATCCGTCTGCTTGAATTACGATGCGGGACATCCCACACTCATCGAAGACAGTCTGATAATCTGGACTGTCCATGGATTACTCGACAGAGACTGACCGCCAAAGGATTTGCACAGTAATATGTAGGTATCTCGTGACGCAGGTGTCCAAGAAATCCCTCTGTAGTCAAAAACAAACGCAGAGGAGGCTGCTCAGTGCGTAACGAAAAACCGCGTCAAAGCGACGCAAAGCTTCCTTCGATGAGCTGTTTCCTGCTGTTTCCGACTCGATTCCATCATCCCTGAGACGCACCGGTGTCGACTCAATCGACTCTTTTCTTCTTCTCAGTTGTCTGCGATCTACAATCACCCGATTAGTCACGCAGCACGTTCAAGAAGATGATGAGAAAGAAGTCTTTTGCGTGCAACAAGCAGACCCAAACAGCTTTCGTTCACAAGACGACAACAAAATCAGATGGATCGTCCCAGTCACGTGAAGGCGATTCCAACAAACAAAAAAAATACTGCGCGGCACAATGCATTGATGGTACAGTACGTCGGGCAGCCTGTCGAAATCGAGCTTGGCCACCACATCGGCGGTTTCGCTGAACACGAATTCGATCTCCACTTCTTGCACTTGACGGAGGCTGAGCGTATGATCCAGAGAGCGACAAAACCACAACAGTGAGGGAATGACACGGACTGCAAAATTGGCTTTTGGTTCCTGAGGAGATTGGCGACGTGATGAAGCTCAGTAAGAATACGCGGGCGGGGGATGGCGATGAGTTGATGGAGGGCTCTGGTGGTCTCTCGGCGAGATGGCTACGTTTTATCGCTTAACAGAGGTTCCTGTGTTAAGCGGACACTTCTATCGTTCCGTTGAAGTTCCAAATCGAAGGCTGTTTTAACACCTAACGTCACCCTTTTTATCCAATTGAAATCCACAAAATGGTGCCATAAACAGGTGCCTCATCTCGTTGAAGAATCCTTTCGATGGCGTGTTCTGATTGGCTAATCCAATCAGCATCCTCCAATATCTCTTTATACAGTTCCTTCGCACTTGCTATCTCAATTCAGCCACATTTCTAATCGACGGGTATCACCTTACCGAGGGCCTCCCAAACCCTCCATCCGTCGAAGTGGAGAGCTCTTCGATCGGAAACGCTGTTTCACCCAACAACCTCCAGCGGCGGCCGTCGACGGCTCCTCGTCACGACCACCGCAGCGCCGCGCGCGCCGCCTGCGCCTCATTCTCGCTCTCGCGGCCCAGCGCTCGCATCGCCCTCGCCCATGGCCGCCTCGCTCGACAAACTCTCGCTCAACGGCTCGGCCGAGAACGGCCACGCGACGTCGGTCACGTTCCGCCACCAGCAGAGCCTCCCCAAGCTCCCGATCCCGCCGCTCCAGGACACGCTGGACCGGTACCTCGAGTACATCCATGCGCTGCAGACGCCCGAGGAGCTCGAGCGCTCCAAGCAGCGCGTGGCCGAGTTCCTCGAGAACGAAGGCCCGACGCTCCAGGCCAAGCTCATCGAGTACGACAAGGACAAGAACTCGTTCATCGAGGACTTTTGGTACGAGGCGTACCTCAACCACCGCAGCTCGGTCGTGCTCAACGTGAACCCGTTCTTCGTGCTCGAGGACGACCCGACGCCGACGCGCAACAACCAGATCTCGCGCGCGGCCTCGCTCGTGCTCGGCTCGCTCAAGTTCATCGCCGCGCTGCGAAAGGGCACGCTCGAGCCCGACATGTGGCGCGACAACATGGCGCTCTGCATGCACCAGTACCGCAGTCTCTTCGGCTGCGCGCGTGTGCCGACGGCCGACAGGGACGAGGCACTGGTCGACGAAAAGTCCAAGCACATTGTCGTCGTGTGCCGCAACCAGTTCTACTGGTTCGACGTCATCTGGGAGGACGGCGTGACCGCGATCACCGAGCGGGAGCTCATCGCCAACCTCAAGGCCATCAAGGAGAATGCACTCAAGGCCACGGACCTCGAGGCCGCGAGCCAGGCCGTCGGCGTGCTCACGACCGAGCACCGCGCGACGTGGGCCAAGTGGCGCACCAAGCTCATCGAGAAGAACGCTGACAGCCTCGCGGTCATCGACCGCGCGCTCTTCCTTGTGTGTCTCGACAACACGACGCCTCCAGACGCCGCGGCGTTTGCGGCCACCGCGCTGCACGGAACCTACGGTATCGTCAACGGCGTGCAGACGGGCACGTGCATGAACCGTTGGTACGACAAGCTCCAGATCATCGTGTGCGAGAACGGCGTGGCCGGCGTCAACTTCGAGCACTCGTTTGTCGACGGCCACACAGTGCTGCGCTTTGTGTCGGACGTGTACACGGACACGATCATCCGCTTTGCACAGACCATCCGCGGCGGCACGACCTCGTTCCTCGAGGCCACGTATCGCGCGCCCCAGCTGAGCCAGGACAAGGACAAGCCGCGTGTCCAGCCTCGCAAGCTCGAATGGACGCTGGACAACGACCTCGAAGAGTCGATCAAGTTTGCCGAAGCCAAGCTGAGCGACTTGATCCTCCAGAACGAGGTCGACGTGCTCGAGTTCACGAGCTACGGCAAGCTCTTCATCACGCAGCACAACATGAGTCCGGATGCGTTTGTGCAGATGGCCTTCGTGGCGGCCTACTACTTCCAGTATGGCGCGGCACCCAACGTGTACGAGCCCGTGCTCACGAAGCGCTACAAGCACGGTCGTACAGAGGCCGCGCGGTCCATGACCAAGGAGGCGCTCGAGTTTGTCGAGACCTTTTTCACCGAGAAATCGCCGATCGAGAAGATCGAGGCGCTGCGTCGTGCCATCGAATCTCAGGTCAAGATGGTTCGCAACTGTGCTTCAGGCAAGGGCGTCGAGCGCCACCTCTATGCGCTTGAGAGCCTCTGGACCCTCGAGCAGATGAAGAAAGGCCTGACGCCCCGCGAGATTGCCGCGCATAAGCCCGGTATCTTCGCCGACGCTGGCTGGGAGAAGCTCAACCACACGATTCTCTCCACTAGTAACTGCGGGAACCCCAGTTTGCGCCTCTTTGGCTTCGGGCCGGTCGTGCCCGACGGCTTCGGTATCGGATACATCATCAAGAATGAGGGTATCCAGTTCTGCGCATCCTCCAAGCACCGACAGACGTCGCGCTACCTCAAAAACCTCGAGGCGTACTTGCTTCGTGTGCAGGACCTACTCCTGCAAGAAGAGGCGATCCGATTCCCGCACTCGACGACTGAGAAGAAGAAGCGGTTCTCATTCAAGGGCTATGGTTTCTTCGACAACGATGTGGGCACGCACGACGCGAGCAATCTGAAGCCAATCGCGGGTGTCGGTCGACTGCTCGACTGATCTGGCAAGTAGTATCGTGGTAAATGTCTACAAAATACAATATCCCATGACGTACACGTTGGCTTTTATACTTCAGTGGAGTCTTGGAACTTGGCGAGCATGTTCTCGTAGGCCGAGCTGTACTTTGGACCAACCCAGTACAGCTTGTGGCACGCGAGGCACTTCCAAAAGTCAGTCACGAGCTCCAGCACGCCTTCACCCACGACGTCGGCCATGTGCTGCTTCACGTAGTCGCGATCGACGATGTCGAAGCCCTTGTGATTGCACACCGCGCAGCGCGTCATCATGTCTTCGCGCTTCAATACTAGCGCAAAATGGTTCTTGATTTCCTGAAACTGCTGGTGCGGGTCATCACTCGAGACCACGAAACATGCACCAGCGTCACGCCTATCTGCGAGTTTCTTGTCGCGCGTGAGGATGATACGTTGCTCCCTCGCAGCCAGCGCGAGTAAAGCACTTTGCCGGTCCGGGAACGAGCTGTCGCCAGGCGGAGATCGCTTTTTCTTACCCCAGATAACACAGTCAATTCCAATCGTGCGTAGCCAGCGGCCAACACGACCGACCATTGTGTCGGCAAGGAACTTGTACTCGTTGACTCCGTCACTTGCGGGTGGATTGACAGCCTCGCTGTCGTCAGTGGAGTGAGACTCGTCCTGGTGATGTTGGCGACTCACACCGTTGCGTTGAAGAGCTATGTCGGAAATTGCCTTCACCGAGATGAGGCGGAAGAAAGCAGCAGACGAGAACACAAGGAGTTGGTCGTGAGCACCACTACCTGTGACCCATTTATCGTAGTCTTGCAGATTCACATCGACGAAGATGGGGATTGTTGGGTGTTCAACAGTGGTGCGATGGCCAAAGGGAGGAACGGTGCCCGGAGAAAAACCCCAGATGGTCTCGCATTCCATTGCTGCAGCCAACTTGACCTTGCGGCGACTGATTCCACATATCCCTGCTAAGCGGGATGTGTCGAGCTTGGAGTTGGAATCGATGCAGGCCACGCACGGCTTTTCTGAGCATTATGGAAACCACAGTCAGTAATGAGACTATGCGTCGCACAGAAAGAAAAGTCCTACCGTCGGCGAAGAAACAGATACTGTTCACCGCAACATAAGCCATCGGTTGCTCTTCCACAACCGCAAGAAGAGGTCGCAGCTCCTGCGTCGGCAGCAAGCCGAGTGTCCCGTCTATCTCGTCGCTTGTATCAAGCATGCGATTGTTCCAAAACACTTGTACTTCGCTGCACGCAACGAGATCCTTACTCTCAATTACGCCGTGATTGTGCAGTTTACTCTCCCATTCGGCGTGGTACTTCATTCGATATTGGACAGCCTCTGCGATGGAGGCCACATCATCTATCGGAGACGAAAGGCCGACAATATTGATCATCGTAGACGCGACATCATCCCACGAAGTAATTGCTCCTTTATCGTCTGTGAGTCCGCTGATTTGACTAAGCAAAAAACATACGTTAAGTTCGTGTTATGCTTCATCACGAGATGGATGGTTCCATCTGAAGCAACCTTACATGTTGCCGACAATTTGCAGAAGGCAGAATGCATCCAGTGCAGCATAGACGACCTGGCTATGCGACAAAGGTCGCTCGTCCCAATTGGAGAGTTGCATCCGCTTAAGAGAAGACGTTAGTACCAATGCCGGCGTGGATCACTGTAGATTCGTTACCTTATCCAATGGCTTACCCAAGATGCGGGCCGTTGCATTCGACAAGCTGTTCCCGACCGTGGCGCCAAAAACTTTTTGAATCACCGAGCTCAACTCCAAGAATGGAGCTACAGCTCGGAACGCGTCTCGCTCAGGAAACGTTTGATGGAGCACTACCGGATCAAATCAATAACATTCCCAGTCGATATCCGAGTGACAGCTCTTCTCCTTACCCTTAAGATCAGAATCAAAACCAAATCCGACTTTCAGGAATCGATCTGATGAGAACAGACGCAACAGAAACTCTTTAAAGAGGAAGTCGCAGTTCTGCGTAGAAAAGGAGCCGTCAGTTCAACAAAAGGTAACTCAAAATAGCCCCATATACCCACGTGGAGAGTGAGTAAGTCAATGATGAAGACTTTTGACTTCGTTGCAATTTGAAGAATGCTCGCGACTGCGGTCGTCGTCAGTGTCCCGGTATGAGCCGCAATCTTCGTACTTGTTGGCCTCCACTCGACATCAAGGCCGATCATGTGCTGTGTAGCAGGGTCCAAATTGTTGATATATGAAGCAGCTTCGTTCACAGCTTCAACAGTCTCGCAGAAGACGATGCTCTCTTGCTGAAGCGGTAGCTCAAGGTATCCGTTTACCGGCAATCCTGCTAGAGATGATGACACTCCATTCTTGGCCAACTGCTCTGACAGTTGAACTTGCTCCTCGGGGTCGAAATCATCCATCCCCATCCGATCTCTAGCCAGTGTCATCGCATGACGCCATTCACGGGCAGCCACTAAATGAGAGAGCAGGACATTCTGGAGAGTTGCATCGCTGCCAACGTAAGCCAGTGCAAGCGCCCACTTTTGCTTCTCGATAAGTTTGAGCAATGCATCACGGCTGTAGAGTTGGTCAATATCAGGATAATCGTGCTGAAGCCCGAAGTTAAACACGATGCGATGAGCCTACGAATGCACCTCAACTATTAGGCCAGTTGAACCCACTAGAAAGATTCGGTGGCAGAGCGTACTCGCTTGAAGTCATGGTACTGAATGGCTTCTTCTACGAGCATCTTTGCCAACGCTGATGCCAGAAGGAACTCGTCAGCTTCACCAGTACACTGTTGATCCGCGCACAGTCTGCACCTCCACCTTTGTGCTCCGTGTCCTCTTCAAACGTTTTCGCTACGAGCTCCGCAGAGCCCCAATCCTTCGAGCGAATCATCGCTCGCATCAGATCGGCGAAGTCCCAATCCACGCGGCTGCGAAAGCTCTGCACGAGCTTAATGACTGAAGAATGCTGTTTGGTCGCCAACAGATCGGCGACGAGAGCTCGAACCTGATCTTCGCTCACGAAGTCGACCTGGAAGAGGTCAAGAATCTCGACGAGCAGCTTGATATCGACTTTGCGCATCTGCGGATCGAGCTCATGCTGGCAGAATTGCCTCAACACGGTGTTGCCTTGACTCACCAGGAGACATCCCTGAGCGTTTCGCTCGCTCTCGGGCCCTGTGACAAGCTTCTTCAGTGCACTCACGAGGACAAAAGCCACTGGCGCATTTGGTTGCGTTTTGGTGCGTGTCTGCTTGGCTTTTCGCTTCGTTTTAACATCAGTATTCCCAGTCGGCGTGACAGGAGGAAGCTCTGCGGAGACTTGCGGAGCCTTTTGAAGAGGTTCCGCGTCGGCGACAGGCTCACGAGACAGCGCGATAACACAGTGCACTATAAACTCCCAGAACGCACTATGCAACTGTTGCGAGATGGCCTCCAGGGCCTCCAGCAGACTGCGCTCGAGCAGCAGAAACTTGCTCATAGTCGTGTCTTGCGCTGGCTTTTGCGGGCTGTAGAACGCGTCTCGCAGCGCCAAAACCCACAAATCGACAGATCTCGTCACGCTCGACTCATTCATGTTGTCCGTCGCGGCCGCAGACGCGTGGAACTCGCGATACGCCGCCTCCAAGCGCCCCTTCAACCCGTCCATTTTCCCCCACGCTCGTTCCCTTTTTGTCACTTCATCTGCTTGGGGATTCTCGACAGTATGTCCAAAATGTCGATATTACTCTATTCCCGACAGGAAGGGCAGCCATTTCCGCATTTGATTGGCGATGAGCAGCTCCGACCGGCGGTTCAGCTCGCACGCGCGCGAGATCGACGCCGCGATCGAGCGCGTGGTCGCGCACTTCGAGGAGAATGACCTCGCGCTGCGTGTGGACGTGCTGCGCGGGCTCTCGGTGCACGCCAAGCTCGCGTTCGAGACCGAGCGCCTCAAGCAGCGGCTGCTGCAGCACCCCGTGGCGAAGGAGCTCGTCGAGCGCGTGACCACGCAGTCGGCGGCATTCGAGCGGCTCCACGGCGCGCTCGCGGTCGAAGAGTTCAGCTGCGAGTACGACCGCCGGCGCAACGTCGAGATGCTCGCGACCGTGCGCTGGACGCTGCCCGAGAGCGACAAGAAGAAGAGCAACAAGGGCAAGCGCCGCGCGCGCACAAAGGCGCCGCTGTACACCAAGTACGCGTTCTCGCGAGTGGAAGACGAGGATGGACAAACGGTCGTGACGTATGTCGTGGCGGCCGGGGTGGGTGTCGATGGCGAGATGAAGGAGCTCGTGAGGTATGAGCTCGTGAGCGATTCGCCGTACCCACGAAGCTTCTACGAGGAAGACCACGACATGGACTCCGAAGACGGAGAGGACGAAGAGAGCGGTAGCGAAGAAGGCGATACACAAACTGCAGAGCCGACGGCGGAGGAGGAGCCGTCGGAAAACGAGGAAGAGGAGGCAGGTGCCAAAGGCGACGAAGAGATGGACGAGTTCGGCGAACAGATCCGGGGCTTTGACTTTGATGACAAGGTCCTCGACACTATTCTCGATTGGCTCGATGCGGAAGCTGAGGACCTCGAAGCTGCGGATGTGATCGGGTTCTTCCTTGCGCTCCCTATCTACGAGGACGACTGGATGATCGACGAACGCGTCTGCCAGATCCTCTTCAACTCGGGTGCAGGTGTTAGCGAGATGGAAGAAGAAGAAGTGAGCAATTTTGATGAGAATGAAGATGGTCCAGATGTAGCCGACATGGATTAGCATATCGTGGCGAATAGATGTTTGCAAATAAAAAGGCAATGTTTTCACTCTTAAGAAAAATCGGAATACCTAGGCACTATGCAGATGGAAAGAAACGAAGACAGTACCAAATCCAGATGAGAAAGGGCAGCAGCGAAAGCACGACGAAGAGACCGTAGCGCCCAGCTAGAATCCACGAAGAAGTGTTCGACCAACTGTTCACAACTTGGACACTCGCACCATTGCAGCTGCCGGGATCCATTCTTCGACACCTCACGCCTTCGTCGAATCCTTCATGATAGACTTCTGGCGCGACATAACGTCCGCCATCTTTTCCTTGGCTTACTCGGCCGTCTTCATCGCACTCTTGGCAACTTGCTGCGTGAGGTCGTCGTCCCCCGACGACGTCTGCTGTTGGTGTTGCTGCTTGTGGCGCAAATCGGTAGCCGAATCACCTGACGACATACCCATCGTAGCCTCTTTCGCGGCAGTACCAAGTTCGCCAGCACGCTCCTTCACCGATTGCATCATTCCTTCGCCACTTGAACTGCTGCTGCTTCCGCCAGTCATCTCCGACCCCGTCCGCTTCACTACGTTTTTGGCCTGAGAACCCTTCTCTTGAGCTGTGCCCATATCCTGAGAACCCTTCTCTTGTGCCGACTCCTTTAGATCCTCCCCCTGCTGCATCGCCTGGGATCCCATCTCCTTGGCGCCTTCCTTGAGGTCTTGCCCCTTCTCCTTGACACCTTCTTTTACCTGATGACCCGTTTCCATTGCCTGGCCAGTCATCTGCTTGCCGCCTTCCTTCGCCTGCTGCATACGTTCTGACGCCATGTCACCTGCCTGGCCGGCCATCCCCTTCGCCTTCTCAGTCATCGACTCGCCTTCTTCGCCCATTCCGGTCGCTCCCATAACCTTATCTTTGGCCGAAGACGCAGTGTCCATGACCTTCTCTCGAGCCTGACACGCCGTCTCTTGGGCCTGATCCTTCGTCTGCATGGCCTTGTCCTGGACTGCGCCCGTCGTATCCGACACCTTCTGAGCCATGCCTGAGGCTCGCTCTTCAGCTGCCTGCGCTGTCGGTGACTTGCTGGCTGCGATTTTAGCATGTTGCAACGTCTCCGTCACGTACTCAATGGACTCCTGCACCATCTCAACGCCCTTATGGACCAGATTGGCCCCCAGGCCCCCCGTGACCTTCGTATCGATCTTCGCGGCCGTCTCAGTCACGTGCATGCGCTTGTCCAGACTCTTCACCGTCTCCGTAACCCCGCTTACCGCGCTGCTGACCTTCGGCGTAACGCCAAGCTTCTCGTCGACCATTTCAGCGGCCTTGACCGCTTCGCCAGTCGCGACCTTGGCCGTGTGCGTGACGCCGCTGGTTGCGTGTCCGGCACTCGAGGCGACATTACTGGCTGTCTGCTTGGCGCTGTGGGCCACGTTGCCCGCAATATTCTGAATCATCTCCATCACACGCATAGCCTGTTCGTTAGCCATCTCAATGGCGTCGGCCGTTCGCTGGCGCGCGGAGTTCACAACACTTTCCACACTGGAGGCCACACCCGCGCCGGTCGAGCCAGTGAATTTGCGGTCGTACTCACGAGCCTGGTGCTGGAGTCCGTCGAGCGAGTCCTTGACCTTGCCGAGCGCCTGCTGCGCTGTCTCGATCGTCTGCCCAGAGGCTGACTTGGACTGCTTCTCGAGCTGCTTCCCAATGTGCTTGAGCTCGTCCACCGACGACGAAGCCGTGTCGATGCCCGACTGCAAGAATGAGGAGGCCGTCTCGGAGAGGTGGTACTGCGCGTCATACTCCTCAACCTTCTTCTTCAGCTTGTCCAGGTAGAGCTTCGTCTCCTCAGCGCCCGAGTCGATCTGCTGCTTCAGGTGATCCACTTGTTGGTGCACGTCCGTCATGATGGTGTCGCGTTGCTTGGTTTGATGCGGATTCGCAAGTGAGGCTCTCGTGCTGGGGAAACTCTTAACCTCCCAACTCAACGGGGCGATCTCGGACGTTGTCTGTGTTCCCTCGATAGCGAGCGAGCCTCGTCCCGGATGGCATTCGCACGGCATTTTCTGTGGGGAAAATAGTCTTGACACCGTTAAGAAGCTTTCGAAGGAATCATGAGGTGCGACCCGGCGGTGACACCCGCAACTGTCGCATTGGAATTAAGCATCTTTACAAACCGAGAGGTATGGGATTTTCTTGAATCAAACACACCGAAAATGTACAAAACGCATCTATGACTTTTTGGCCTCGGCGGCAGCCTTGGCGCTCTGAAGCGTGTTGGTAACGTAGTCGACGCCTTGGTTCACGAGGTTGGCACCCTTGCCCAGCAGGCTGTAGCCCAGTCCGCCGCTCACCTTCTCGTCGACCTGGATGGCCTTCTCCGAGACGCCGTACTTCTTGTCGAGCTCCGAGACCTTCTCGCTCACGACCGCAGCCGCGCCGGCGACAGTGCCGCTGAGACCGAGCTTCTCGTCCACCTCCTCGGCCTTCTTGACGATCGAGCCCGTGAGCGCGAACGCCGTCTCGCCGGCGGCCGTGGCGCTCTCCGTGATCTTGCTTTGGATGCTCTCGAGCGTCGCGGCAATCTTCTCAATGCCAGACATGGCAGTCTGGCGCGTCGAAATCACAATGTGTTCGAGCGAGTTCGAGACCGTGTCGCGCGTGGTCACGACGGTCGAAGTGAGCGAGCCGCGCGCGCGCTGGTCATAGTCGGCGGCCTTGAGCTTGAGGTGCTCGAGCGACGCCTGGACCTTGGCGAGCGAGTCCCTGGCCGAGTGGACCCAGGCCTCCGAGGTCTCCTTGGTCGAGTGCGAGATCGACGCGCCGATCGACTTGAGCTCGTCGACCGAGGCGTGGGCCTTGTCGATGCCGGCCTGCAGGTAGGCCGAGGCCGTGTCCGTGACCTTGTACTGCTCGTCGTACTCGCCGAGCTTGGCCTGCAGCGTGGCGAGGTACGACTTGGTCTGCTCCGCGCCCTCGGCGATGTGCTCCTTGAGCTGCGCGATCTCTTGCTCCGTAGCCGACGACATGGGCGTGGTCTCGTGGAAGGCTTGGCAGGTTGCGGAATGGAGAGACGTGGATGAAGGGTGATGTCCATGAGGGTGGTGAGGAGCTCTTCGTTTCCTTGAAAAGCTCCGAGTTTATACAAGAGCAATATCTCTGTAGAAGAGCACATACAATTACCAAGTTCAGAAAAGCAACCCAGAGGCGTGACGCGCCGGGTACCCTCTATAATTTGATATTCATCGATCGAATGGAAGAGGGATCCAGAAAGGTGCATACGCGCACATGTCGCAGGTTTTCGACCTTGGATGGGGGGATATTCTCGAAGGTGGTGGCGTGGATGTGATGGAAGGCACATGTATGGAATGTACGAACAAAGGAAACAGCGTGAGGACGCGCCGCTCACGGCTTCGAATCGGTCGGCTTGTCGTTGCTCGAGAAGGCGCTCGACACGTACTCGACGCCCTGGTTCACGAGCTCCGCAGTCTTGTTGTAGAGGTCGGCGCCCATCCCGCCACTCACGCTCTGGTCCGTCTCAGCGACCTTGTCCTTGGCGGTTGTTGCCGCGTTCGAGACAGCTGCGCTCGCGTTGGACGCACCGGCAGCCACCTGCTTGTGCAAATTGTCGAGTGAGGTCGCGATGCTGTCGAAGAACGAGGAGCCCTGGTTGCGCGCCGAGTTGACCAAGTCAGCGAGCGACGACCTGGCGTTCTCGGCGCCGTCTGCGACGCTCTCCTTAGTCTTCTCGGCTTCGTGGGCGATCTTCTGCTTGGCGTGCTCTGCGTTCTGCTTGGCGTGCTCGGCACCTTGCGCGACGTTCTTGCGCGACTGGCTGTCAAAGTCGGAGGCTTTCGCTTTGAGTCCTTCAAGCGAAGACTGGACGTTGCTGAGCGCATTGCGCGCCGACTTGACGAGCTCGTCCGAGACGTCCTTGGACTCTTCCTGGAATCGGTTGCCGAAGTCCTTGAGCTCGTTCACGGACCAGTTGGCCTGGTCAATGCCAGCTTGCATGTAGGCCGAGGCCGTCTCCGAGAGCTTGTGTTCCTTGTCGTAGTTCTTGATAGATTCCTGGAGCGAAGACAGGTAGCTCTTGGTCTGCTCCGTGCTGTCGGCGATCTGCTTCTTGAGCTGGGCGATGGTGTTGTTGTCGTTGGTCGACATGGTGAAGCTTGGAGTGGAGTGGTCGCTTGTGCTTGTGGATGCGAATTGCAAAATGCCATCAGGATCCAAGAGAGAAAGCGAGAGACCACGCCCGTCAAGAAGGATTCCCCCCATGGCACAGATCGCCTTCAACATGGCTACAATTCAGAACGTCTCTTTATAAGAGCCATCGGCTCTGTGCTTCGACTACAAGAGCGTATACCCAATCCAAGTGAATTCATGCGACATGAGACTGACCTGCTTTGCAGACGAATATGGATCGGAAGAAGGTCCACCCCGATCTTGAGCGCGAGCCTGCACTTCTTCTTCCTTTCTTCCCACTAAAGCAGAACGGACGGACGGGCGGAGAACACGATGTGCGCGCAAATGTCTCTCTGAATTACTACTATTGACTTATGGTCCGCCCCTAACTCGGGGAGGCACTTGAGGGGGTTCCGGAGGAAGGATGAAGAGGAGGAGGAGGAAGAATACAAGGCGGCACCGAGCTAGTCTCTCGCTTAGGCAGCCACCGGCTTCTCCCCTTGTTTGCCATGGATCAGCTCCGAGATCTTCTCCACACCGTCGTGCACGGCCTCCTGCACCTTGTGCAGCAGGTCGGCGCCGGCGCCACCGCTCACCTTCTGGTCTACCTCCTTGGCCTTGTCGGCCGCAGCCTCACCGGCGTCCTTGGCCTTCTCGGCAAGGTCCTCGGCAGCATCGTGCACGGCCTCGGCGGCGTTCGAGGCGCCCTCCGAGATCTTGGCCTGGAGGCTGGCGAGCGTCTCCGAGATCTTGGCGAAGCCAGCGGAGAACTGATCCTGGGCCGACTCGACGGCCGCAGCGAGCGAGGCCTTGGCGTCGGCGGCCTTCTCGGAGATGGCCTCCTTGGCGTCGGCAGCCTTCTCGGCGATGGCCTCCTTGGCGTCCTCGGCCTTGTCGGCGATGGCGTCCTTGGCGTCCTCGGCCTTTTCCTTGGCGTCGGCAGCGCCCTCAGCTACGCTCTTGCGGAACTTCTCGTCGTACTCGACGGCCTTCTCCTTGATGTTGGCGACCGACTTCTCGGCCTTCTCAAGCGCGCTCTTGGCCGACTTGACAAAGTCCTCCGAGGCCTCGTTGGCGCTGTCCTGGATCTTGGCGCCGAACTCCTTGAGCGCCTCGACCGAGGCGTGGGCGGCGTCGATGCCCGACTGCAGGTACGACTGCGCCGTCTCCGAGATCTTGTGCTCCTTGTCGAAGGCCTCGACCTTGCCCTGGAGCGAGGCGAGGTACTGCTTGGTCTGCTCGGTGCTCTCGGCGATGTGCTGCTTGAGCTGGGCGATCTCCTGGTCGGCGTTGGCCATGGTGCTTGGTGGGGGGTGGGGGGTGGTGGGGGTGGTGGGGGGCTCGAGGTGTTTTCGAAAGTGAGCGCTGCAGAGAAGGAAGGCTCGGGGGAGGCCTCGTGTCCTTGGCGCCCTCCGTGGTCCGGCCTCGAGAACTCTGGGATGGAGAGGTGGATACATGAGCAGCTCTTCTCTACAAGAGCTTGCATATCAAACTACTCCCTCTAGAAGAGCGCATACAACCACCAAGTCACCAAGTTGAAGTCGCTGCACCCATTGCCTCCATAAATCGATTGACTGCCGAAGTGACCTCTATAAATGTATATTGTCTCATAGCAGAGTGATGGTCTCGCAGCTGCTGACCGCGTGAGCAATGCCGTGAAAGAATGAGATTGACTCAACGAGAGACTCAGCTGGACGGGTACCTGGGACATCAACGTCTTCCGCGCTCTTCACTCGCTCGCTCTTCTTCAGCCACCACGTGCTTGGTTCTGTACACACAGTGGGTGGAAGTTGGTGGGGTGCCCACTACTGCAATACGGCTCACTTCCACCGGTAATCACCTCCCACTCTGGAGTACACGTTACGCGTGTTTACTCGCGCGCGTCGCCAGTATTCAGCGTGCAATCACGAGCCAATGGCCGAGGAGGAGCAGCGGATCGCGAGCCGATCACACCAACTGGTGCGCGGACGCGTGGCAGCCGAGGGGCGAGACCACGAGCGAGGGAAGGGGGACGGACGGATGACTGCTGAGCGGTGCAGTACTGTACTCTCTCTCACTCTCTCTCTCTCTCTCTCGAGCAACTGAGATGCACTGCCGACGGCGAAGCGCTGCTTCAACTCGCTCCCGGCTCAGCCCTGACACCAAGGCAGACTCGTCGCCAGTTGGCTGAGTCGTCACGTCCACCAGTGTAACCCGCGGCAGCGAGAGGGGGTACACGTCGTTATTTCAGTATGTCGCAGAGTCGACTCCAAAACTAGCCTAGCTCGTGAGCAGCTCCATCCGACCTTCTCTCGAGAAAAGGTTGGTTGGAAGCGAGAAGCAAGCCATGGAGTCGCCGGCGTTCGCGCAGCGCATCTCGCGCGACGAGTACGAGCGCGAGGCCGTGGAGTACACGGCCGCCATGGTCGAGAAGCTCAACGCCGACGTGCGCGCGCAGCCGGCGCTCGGGGAGAGGTCGACGTTCTTCCAGAACCCGGAGAACCGCGCGAAAGGACTCCCGGTCTTCCAGGGCAAGCACACGCGCTTCGTCTACGACAGCGACGACGACGAGATCGTCGCGGCCGTGGACGCCACCGACGCGCCGCTGCCCGGGCCGAAAGTGCGCACGGTCGCCGATCTGGGTTCCGACCAGGAGGAAGACGAGGAAGAAGAAGAAGAGGAAGAGGAAGAGGAAGAAGAGGAGGAAGAAGAAGAGAACCGACTGGACCAGGACGGCGACCATTCCATGGGCGTAGAGAACGCTTTCTACGTCGACCCGAATGCGCCAGCCTTGGACGATAAGACGATCGTGGAGCTGCTGGAGGATGTCGCCATGGAGCTCGCATCCTTTGACATGGCCGACAAGACACCGTGAGCTACGACTACTCCTGCCTCTACACTTGTACACTAGCATTCGATCGACCATGGCTCTCTGTCTTCATGCTGAATACATATTGTTGATATATTTGTCGCTTTTGTCCTGTAGACTCACTGTGTACAGCCGAGTTACTTGAAGATCTTCGAGAGGAAGCCGCTCTTCTGTGGCGCGTTGCCGACCTTCTCGGCTTTGAGTCGGTCCTTGAGTGTCTTAGTCTGCAACTGCGTGCAGAAAGCCTTGTGGTCTTGCTTAAGCACGAGCATCGTGTTTTCCTTGATAGGCTCGAACATTGTCTTGATGGGGCAACCGAGACGTAGCTGTACCGACTTGCGGTCTAGGTTCGTGCACGATACCTCGAACGGCGATCCGGGCGCGATAAAGTACAGGTAGAGGTCCCACGCAAACTCCTTCAGCTCGTCGGGCTTCTTTTCGAGTGCGAGCTCTTCAAAGCGGCGGATCTGCCGCGCGCACTTGAGGTTCTCAGCCTTGAACTCTGCGAGACAAGAGGTCAGAACGCACTGGAAAGCTCTGAAAATGGTCATGACTCACTCTTCTCGAGGTAGTCCAGCATCTCGGTGAAAAGAATCTTGTCCGAGAGGATCTCGTCGAGCGGGTACTCTTTCGAGCCGTTGATCTTCTCGTCCGTGAGCTGCGTCTTGACCGGCATGTCGATCGAGTACGCGCCGTCGGCTTCAAATGCCTTGCTCTTCATCATGTCAAAGACGCTGGTGACTTTGTTGGACATTTCGGTGTACTGCGGGCTCTTGAGGAACCGCGCGAGCGTGTCTTTCTGCAGCGTCTTGACCGCGTCCTGGAGGGCCACATCGAAGAGCTTGGCGCGGTACTCGGCCGGCTTCTTCATGCGCTCCATGGTCTCATTACGATCTTCCGATGGCATCGACACCTCGTTCGGTGCGTTAAGAGACAAGTAATCAGCCCAGATACGGTCTGCCATCTCCTTGCACGTCGTCACGGCTTCAAGGTCTCGAAAGTCGAGCAGCCCACACTCATCCTTGAACTTGTCAACCGCCATAAAGAAATTCAAGTTCTCCGCGCAATACTGAATCGACAGAGTGAGGTTAGTGGCGCAAGTCCATTAGACGTGGAAAACGCGGGCGTTTACGTACGGATTTCTGGCAAAAATCAAGCAGATAACCACAGGAGACGGGGTTGGCGATGATGTCGTCGATGGTGATGTCGCGTTTGTCCTTCTCGCCCTTCTCCACGACGCGGCGAAGCACGACGATCTCATTCTCGCCCTTCTTGGCCATTCTCCAGACTTGTCAAGGTCGCTAGCAAACGGAGAAGGGGCCGCGTCGGCAAGTGGTACGGTGGCACAGACGAAAGCGTGACCGGAATAAATGAAATGCCGTTGCTTTGGTCAGCGCTGTTTCGAAGTGTCATCCTATAAAAAGAAAGGAGGGCCAAGCGACCAGATCATCAGAGAAGAGGTGGTGAGTCTTATGGCTCGAGCAGAGCGTGCTGACTAAGTTTAGCAGGCCTCAAGGGAGATCAGACAAGCAAGACGCAGTGATCGGGGGTGAGAACTCGAGGATGCGTCTTATGCAGCGAGGATTAGGAGGAAAAGGTCTATGCAGGAGCTTCTTGTGTGTACAAGGTCGAAAAGTTGGACCTACGCGGAAGCCTTGTTTTTGGAATGCCGCATTGCTTTTGATCGAGCCATGGTTAGTTTGTAATCAGCGGGTCGCGTACTCCCAGGCGGTCTTTTACCTGTCGATGTGGTGCCATTGGAAGTGGGCTGGCTGGACTTGAGCGGCGTCGTCTCGGATGTCGAGCCTTGGCCCGAGTTGCGTTTGTGAGGACGCAGCACGACCCATGAGACGCGGATCACTACGACCATGAACCCGAGCAGAAGGAGGGAAACCCCTAGAAACCACCTAGACATACATAGAGATTGTTAGAACTGCTCCGCCCCATCAGATCCACGTAGCCACACTCACGCGGAAAGGTACGACCAGTAGCTTAGAAATGTCTTACGGCATACTTCGTACGGCTGAGAGGTTTGTGGTGCGTCACTTGCAAAAAACTCCACTGACGATGGATTCGATTCTTCATTCAAAGAGATTTTTTCACCTTGTTGATATCTTCCGCGCCCCTCGTACTGAGCGTACTGCAGGGGGGATGACGATGCTCCTTGGGTTGCGATCTGACCGGTAGCAAAGATATCCTGCGGTGACTCGACCGGCGGTGCGATGTTTGCTGGGTTCGTGTAGTTAATCCACACGTTCTGAATGCAGAACTGAGCCGACGGTTTGTTGGGTGCGCACTTGGTGTTGGCCCACGAGACGAGGTGCACGTACGACTTCAGGTTGGCGATGTTGCCGCACCACGTGCAGAGGTCGGCGATGTCGTCGCTGAGCTCGGGGAAGTGGAGCGGCGAAGATTCGTCCTCGCAGAGATCGAGCAGGCTGCTCGCGGTCGAGGCTCGTTTGGCCGCCATAGCCTGCTTGACCGTGGACGCGATCTGCTTGGCTAAGTAGAGATCACGAAGGTCGTCCCTACCGAAGTGCACTAACCACTGGGCACTGGATGATGCTGAGCAAAGGAACGCAGCCTGCGAGACGCAATAGACCTGGTTGAAGTTGCCTTCGACGTTGCCTTCGATTGTCGTGTCTATCGAGGATCGCGACTTCCATGACTGAGCTGTGCCGAAGGAGATGGCTCCCTCAATGGAGAGGAAGAGACAGAACGCGAACGTGAGAAGCATCGTGCCCGCGTACACCATCACCACCCATTGCTTGGGATGACGGAATAGCACGCCGTAGAAACCCGACTACGCAAGCTGTCAGAGCAGGGCCCCTAGCGGAAAAAAAACACTACACACACGTACAATCGCGAGACTCGCAACGAGGATGCTGAGAAACACGACGGAGAGCACGTAGGCCGCGTGGAACCACGGATAGTCGTCTTCAAAGACATCGAGCCAGCCGCCGCGGCGCAAGCGAGAGCCTTGCACCAGCAGTCCGATCGCGACGCCGAAGAACAGCACGCAGGATGCACCCAGTGCCGTCTTTAACAACACCATACGCCACCACGGCATGGTCAGGCTGCTTGAGGAGATCTGCGGCTTTTCAAGATCGCGTTCACGACCTTCCACGCTGGACTCGTTCCAGCGACCTTCCTGCAACTAGCAAGATGTAGCCATTGAGCTGTCTCGTCTACTTGGACCACGTACGAGGGTCTCTCGCACGCTCGTCCTGCCACTCGCGGCGGAAGACGTCGTAGCGATAGAGCGCTCGCTCGCGGCGAGCGATCTTGAGGTCGGCGCTGAGTGCGTAGCCGGCGCCGAGCGCCAGCGCGTGGCTCGTCGAGTGGACTGAGCCCGTCATCGAGCGACTCGCGCCTTTCGCTGCTATTGACGAGACCCTCGTCTTGCGGTTGTGGTTGCCCAGCGGATCGTCGTACAGCTGCACAGTGCTCCACACGACGACCATGGAGATGGTGTTGCCGTGCTTCTCGTGGGGACGCACACCGACGACACGAGCCGCGACTGTGCGCTCGCCGATGGGCTCGCCGCCGGCTTGGCTCGCGTAGCTTGCTGTCGAGTACACGGAGCCGGTGTTGAGCTTGTCGGTCGCTATGCTCACGGGCCGCGCGAGCTCGGAATCGCCGCTGACCTTGCCCGACTCGCTGCGTACGAGCCGTTCGCTGAAGAGTATCGTGTCGCCGCCGACGATGTCCCCTTCGTCCGAGCACTCGACTACGAAATGGTCGGCGGCGTTCGACGCCCGCAGGTTCGTGATGCCGCGCTTCTTCTCCTCCTCTCGCGTTAGTGTGCAGAACTGCGTCACAGTGGACTGGTCGCTGAGCAGCCCCGAACGGTTGAGTGCGAACACGCGGAGACGGTAGACCGTGTTGGGTAGCAGCTCGCTCAGCGTCGCGAGCGTATCGCTGCCTTCGTACACGCGTAGCCACTCGCCCGCAGGCGGAGTGGGTGTCGCTCGCCGTGAGCTTGCATCGCTGGACGGCAGTGTCTCGACAAACTTGCACTCGACCGCAAAGCGACTGGCGCCCTTGATACCCGGATACCAGCAGATCCACGCGCTCGTCGCACCGACGCTGATCATGCCCGCGCACGAGGGCACCTGCGGTGGCGTGCAAACCACGACAGCATCGCTCAGCTGGCTCGACGAGTGCGACGAGACCGTGCGCACGCGGAAGTGGTACTCGGTGTTGGGCTCGAGCCCACCGACGAGCGTGGACGTGTC
Source organism: Pythium myriotylum (assembly GCA_023091665.1). Taxonomy (NCBI): domain Eukaryota; phylum Oomycota; class Peronosporomycetes; order Pythiales; family Pythiaceae; genus Pythium; species Pythium myriotylum. The sequence goes on from JALJCQ010000014.1 coordinate 1,092,218, forward strand.
CTTGCCGCGGTAGCACACGACGCTCATCTGGTCCTCCGCTGCACCGCCGCGGCTGCGCTTGAGCACGTACTGCACGTCCGTCTTGGTCCACCACTGTCGGAACTCGTCAAACGAAATCTTTCCGTCCTTGTTGGCATCGAACTCTTCCATGTACGCGGTCATGCGCTCGGGTGTCGCGGCCACACCCAGCTCCTCCAGCAGCGTCTTGAACTCAGGCAGATCGATGAACTCGCTCTTGTCCACGTCGTACCGATCGAACTTGGCGCGGAAATCGATGCTGCCGTCGTCCACGCTCGTTTCGTTGGCCCACTCCTTGAGGATCCGCGTCACGTCGTCGCCATTCGACGCGCCCTTGCGCACGGTCGTGAGCTTGGACCGCGACTGCATCGCCTCGTGGGAGAGGCAGGCGCGCGCGCTCGCGGGTGGCCACTTGAGCTTGATGCACGTCGCTGTACTTGCCGACTCGACGAGCACGGGTGGACTGGGAGTCTGCAGCAGCGTGTTGACGACCACGGCGTCGCTGTGGAGACTGGCCATGCCTTCGTCGTTGAGCGCCTGCACGCGGAACTGGTACGTGCTGCCGCTCGCGAGTCCGTGGACAGTGAACGTGGCTTTCTGGCCTCGGTAGATCTCAACGTACTCGCCCCTCGCTTCGTTTGTGCATTGCTTAAGGATATAACGACAGGAACCGATAGGCCTTGGAGTGCCATCGGTCGCCCCGCCGGGTCGCTTGCTCGCTCTACTGGTCGCCGACTTTGACGAGGACTTGGAGGACGAGACCGAGCTTTCGAGGTCAGTTTTCTCATCGAGGAAGCCGTGGAAAAAGCGCATGAATTCGTCCCAGGAGATGCTCTCGTTGTCGTCGGTCTCGATCGCGTCGAACACGCTGAGCACCGGTCCACCCACATTGCTCGCGTCGGTGGGAACGGTAGTTTTCTGTAAGAACTCGAGCAGCTTGGGCTTCCGGCGCTCGATCTCCTCCATGAACTCGTCGCGGCTGATGCAGCCGTTACCGTCCGTGTCGGCCTCTTCGAAAACCTGCCGCAGTTCCTTGAGCTGGCGACGGAAGTACGTAGAGCTCTCCCAGCCGAGCTGGATCGAGTTGGCTGTCACTTTGTACGCGGTCGGTGCCGGCGGCGTCGCTGGCGCCGTGAAAAAGTACGAAAATGCGTACGGGCCAGCGCCAAAGCCATTTAGAGCGCGCACACGAAAGCCATACTTGGTATTGGGCGCGAGTCCCGTGACGACGTGGTGGTAACGCGGCTGTCCGTTGTTGTCCTTGTAATCGCGAGGGTCCCGGTATACTTCTCGATACTCATTGAGCCGGAACGACGTGGTGCCCTCGGCACCAATGGTCTCCAGTATGTAAAATGCTGCGCCGTTGTTGCCGCGAACAGGTGGAGGCTGCCAGCGCAGCAGGATGGTCGTTGTCGGATCCAGCGCCTCGTCCTCATCACGGAAGAAGGCTGGCGCGTCTGGAGGCTGGCCTTCGGTCACCAGTTTCTGGAGAACGTGCTGCTCACGCCGCTGTGCACTCCAGAGCTCGAGCTTCTTCAGCGACGGCGTGGCCTTGTCGTCGCTCCAAGTCGAGAACGGGCATTGTTTGGGCGCTGCCTTCTTCAGCTCACGCATATCGCACTCGGGTGAGCAACCGAAGAGCTCTCGCCGCTTCGTATGGCCGGGCAGCTCGGATCGCATCCGCGAATCGCCGGGCTTAGTGCTGCCGATGACGAGCTGGAACGCGTTGAGCATGCCGCACTCGTGGCACACAGTTTCCCACATGCACACTTGCTTCAGTAGCTGGTCCGTGTCCCCGTGGCATTGAGCGCGACGCTTCTCGCCCACGACGTCCAGGAATTCTTGCATGCTCACGAGCTGGTTGCCGTCGGCGTCGAAGTATTCGAGGAGCCGCTGAGTCTCTTCAGGCTGCAACACGATGCCGAGGTCCGCGAGCAGCCGCGAGAACTCGCGCTTATCCAGCTGAGCAAACTTTTCCATCTTCTCATCGTCCGTCATCTCGTCGGGGAGATCGTCGATGCCCTGAGCGAGCAGCTTCTTGTGCTTCTTGTCGCAGTGGGCTAAGAACGCCGCCTTGTAGTTGACGCCTTTGCGATGTAACAGCTTGAGGAACACGTCACGGATTGCCGACGACGTGCAGTGGACGTCGCACGCCACTGGCGCGAAGCTTTCCCACATCATGCGGCACTTGGCAACGCTCACAAAGCCATCACTCCACTTTACCCAGTCTTCCAGAAGCGTGCGATCTACAGCCTTGAGAGCCTTGCCGACTTCTTGCCACCGCACTCTTGCAGGCACTTGGTCGTCGTCACCATCGCCGTGGTTCTCGTAGTCTTCGTCGTCGCTGCCCTTGCCGTCGCCAGCGCCTCGTTCGGGCTTGGGGATGTGGCTCAGGTACTTGGCGGCTTTCTCCTTGAGCGCCTTATGGGCGACCCACGCAGTGTAGCTCTCCTTGCTCTGCTCAGTGCGCTGCTTCTCGGCCTCGCGCTTCTTCTTGAGCGCCGGATTGTTCTGTCTCTCGAAGTAGTATCGGTCTTTCGAGAAGGGGTTGTCACCGTCGTCGTCACCGTTGGACTTGCCATCGAAGTTGGCCTTGAGCACGTGGCCTTTCTTGAGCAGCAGCTGCTTGCATTTTTCCAAGTCGCCGCCACGACCTTGGAAGCCTTCGTTCATCGCGTGCACGTACTTGAGTCCACTGCCCTTCATCATTTCGACGGTCGAGGACGGGAGCTTGTGCTTTTTCTGTCGCACAACGCCTTTCCCACTCGAGAAGTCCATGCGCGGCGGCTTCCACGAACCTCCAGGCTTTACAACACTCTTGGTCGTCGCCGAGCTGTCCTTGTCATCCAGAGGCATGCGGATACGGAGTCGGTCCTTGCGTTTCACCCATGCATTGTGAGCCACTGCACCACCGTCAGCCTTTTCTTTGTGTTCCTCTTTCTTGGCCTCCTCAATGGCCTCAACGTCTTGCTCGACCCAGTTCATCATGCGCTTGACACCGAGTGTGTTGAGGATCGATAGCTCGTACTCCTCTGGTAAGCACTTTCGCTTGTCAGCTGGGATCTTGAGACAGGCATCCATCTTGGTCTGCAAATGCTCGACAACTTTGAGCTGCGCCTGCTTCCAGAACCGCTTGCACAACCCGAGGAAAAACGCGTTCTGCCGCTTTTGGTCGGCTGTGAGCGCGCGTCGTGCCGCGATCTTAGCGGTGTCTCCCTTCTGCGGCTTGGCAGCCTGGTGCCACTTGAGCGTCATGAAGTAGGTCTTGGTTTCCTCGTCAAACTCCATCATTTGCCGTGTGCCATTCGAGAACTTGGCGGCTTCATCCTCTCTTAGCGCTATGTGGGAGAAAGTGTGGTGCTTGGTGGTCCATTTCACCCATAAATCGCCGAGCGAGTGCACGGGACACGAGCACGGCCGCTGGATGCGCGTGCCGTCTTCGTTCGCGAGCACGCTGCATTGGCCCAGCACCGCTGTCGCCATACGAAGTACTCCAGTTGAGACTTTTGGTCCTCCAGGAACGAGCGGTTTGCCTTCACCCGCTGCCACGATCTTTTCGGCGAGTTCAAGGATCGGCTGCAGCGACTCGAGCTTGTATGGTGCCAGTGTGGTTGTCATCTTCTCAGTGATCTCGCCTGGCGAAGTTCCGATGCAGCGCTTGCACAGCGAACACTTCTTTGCCGGACACTGGCAACGCGTTCGTTGCTTGGTCACCGAGTGGGCCGGGTTGCGGCACACGCCAGCGCAGTCGCACTTGTCCGTCTTACCAGTCTTGAGAAGAACATCGGTGGCCGCGAGGGACACTGCGACGTCAAGCCATTTGTCGTCATCGCTCGCTCGCTCCGTGTTGAGCTTGCCGAGAGCCTGAGCGACGCGCTCATACTTGTCCTTGCGCGCCACCCACACGCTGAACTCGAGTTTGTTGTCCTTACCGTCCGTAGTAGCTTTAGGTGTCTTGGACGATTTGTTCGTCGCTGATTTGCTTTTTGATTTTGCTCCGAGGTCTGCCAGGCTTTCTTCATTGCCAGTTGATTGACACGTGAGCGGTCCTTCGTCTTCGTCTTGGAAGGCGTTGTTCTCGTAAAGATCATCAATGTCATGGAGAGATGAGTGCGTCGGTGCACGTGTTCGTGCCGTCGCCTTCAAACCGCTCGTGCCAACAGCCATGGGGATATCACGTCGTTTGTTCCTCGTTCACCACCCACCTGCGATAATGACGCCCATCAGCACGCACAACATGCGAGAACACCGCTAAAAAGGGAAGTGGAGGTCTTCATGGGATGAAGCACACCGCACACCTACAAAATAGCTCTCACATCGTTTTCACACATTGCGGATATTGTGGAACAAGACATTCATAGACATTCGATTATTGTCACCACTTACTTCCCTTTCGCCGACCACCGTAGCATTTCACATTGTCTCTTCTGGTACATACAAGTCTAAAAGTCGAAGGGATTCAGCGAAGCCATTGGAGCGTTCGCAGGCTTGGACGGCGGTGCTGGTGCCTGTGGCTGCGATGGAGGCGCCGGGAAGCCGAAATCAAACGGGTTGGGCTTCGCTGCTGCCGGTGCAGGCGCGGGGGAAGGCGTAGAGATCGTGGCCTTCGCAGAAAAGTCGTCGAAGAAATCAAACGGGTTCGCTGTGGACGCCGCTGGCTGGGTTGGTGCAGCTGGGAAACCCGGCATAACCGGAGCAGGTGCAGCAGGGAACGCTGGTGCAATCGGTGTAGGCGCAGGGGCGGCAGGTGCAGGTGCAGGCGTTGCCAGACCTAGGTTACAAGAAGAATTAGCAAAGAGGTCGTTTCGTCGACAACCGCGTCAACGCACCACCCCAGAGGTCATCGAACGGAGAGGCTTGAGGCTTCGGAGCAGCCGGAGCGGCCGCTGGAGCTGAAGCTGGAGGCGGGGCAAGCAGGCTGGCAGCTCCCCAGAGGTCTGCGATCGGTGCAGTCGCTGCAGGCTGTTGGGGTTGCGCCGGTGCAGCAGCAGCAGCTGGGACTTCTAATAGTAGCAAGAAATCCAGTCAGTCATGACAAGCTTGAAATGCGCGAAGTAGAATCCATTTTCGTACCGTCCCACAAGTCGATGAGGCTTTTCTCCTGCTGCGGAGCCGGCGCGGGAGCCTTGGTCGATCTCTCTGCCGCAAAGCTCGCGAACGGATCTGCCTCGGTCTGGTTGTTGGTGGCAGCGGGCTTGCTATCACCGCCAACGCGGGCGCGAACGAAATCACCGAACCCATCATCGTCATCGTCGTCTTCCTGGTTGTTGCTCGCACTCGCCCAGCCGCCGAAGCCGTCATCCTTCTTGCCGTTGGTCAAGCCGTTGTGCTTGGCCTGGTTGTTGCCTGCTTTGGACGAGCGCTTGCCGTTCTTCAGGTCGTCGTACCGCGTCAGCGCCAAGTGCAGCGTGTCGTTGATCGAGAGATACTTGCCGAGGTCTTCGCTGTCACTGTCCGCGGCAGCCTGAATCACCTGCTGCAATCGCATCACGAGCTCGTGGGCCTGCGCCGCGAGCTCGACGATCACGCCCTTGTCGGCGGCCGACCCGTCGCTCGACTGCTCGGCTTCGTGGAGCATGTCCTCGAACATCTCCGACACGTTGGTCGCGACGTGGTAGACCTCCTTGGACGAGAGCTTGGCGAGGTTGGCGCTCGACTTGCTGGCGCTCGACGACGCGGCGACGGCCTCGCGCGCGCGGCGCTGGGCCGCCGGGCTGAGTCCGCCCGCGCCGTTGATCATCGGGGCCTTGGTCTTGTCGAACTTGGGGAACTTGACGCCCTTCTTGCGGAGCTTCTGGTAGGTGAAGATGATGTACGGGTACTCAAACTTCTGGTTCATGAAGGTCTCCCCCCATGCCTGGATGAGCTCGAGCACGCGGCCTTCGATCTCCATGCTGTCGCGTCCGCGCTTGCACGAGTGGACCTTGTAGAGTCCTTCCATCTCGGCCATGAAGGCCTCGCTGGCGATCTCTTTGTGCACGTACCGGTTGCAGTTGTTCATGAGCGCCTCGGTGAGCGAGAGCGCGAGCAGCACGACGCGCGGCGACGGGTCTCCGAGGCGCAGCCGCAGGAAGCGGACGGCCTCTTTGAGCACGTGCTTGTTGCTCGTGTTGCTGACCGTGTCGACGACCTTCATGATGCGGCCCCAGTGCTCCGTCTTGTCGAACTCGCTCGTGGCCGTGGCGATGAGCTCGGTCACGGCCTTGATGCGGTCCTGCTCGCTCTGCGTGTAGAGCACTTGGACCGACTTTTGCTGCACGAACTGCCCGAGCTGCGACGTCAGCGCGCGCTTGGACGGCATCTTCTTGCGCCACTCGGCCATCTTGTGCTCCATGGCGTCCATGGCGGCGAGAAGGAGGGAGGGAGAGAGAAGGGGCGAGGCGGCGGCCGCGAGGGAAAGCCCACAGTGGAGAGGGCGGAGAGCGAGGAAGCGAGCGGCGGCGCTCGAGGTGTGACGTGTCGGATTGCCGCGGTAGAGTCTCGGGGCAAAAGCCCAGGAGGTCAATAGTCAGTTGCCCCGGGCTCGCGGGTTCGGACCCGCGGGTCTGTTTTGAACGGGTCGGGTCGGAGGAGAAAAGCGTCGTTTTTGTATACAGATGGGTCCAAAATGGGTTTATCGAGGACGACGGCGGTTGGGTTCGTTGGCAAACCCGAGTGGTACGCGACAGCAAGAGGGGTCAACCGGACTGATTTAGTGTGGACCACAAGAGGGGTTATTTTTCCTATGAGATCCGATACTGTATTCAAGAGGTGTAGCCATCTCAGGCCTGATAATGGAGCCACTCACGAGCTCAGCTTCTTGAGAAGGCTCGAGACGGTCTCGAAGGCCTTGCCGTCGGCGACTTTGGAGTCGAGCGTCGCGAGGCAGACGGCGAAGGCCTGCACGGGGCTCAGCGGGTGCTTGAGGTCCAGCGTGAACGTGTCCTTGTGGCACTTGCACTGCTGGAACGGGCCGGGAGGTTGGCACGACACGCGGCCGAACTGGAGGATCGTGTCGTCGCCGTGGATCTACCCAAAGCAACCATCAGTTAAATTAGCTCCTTTGATTGTACTGTCCAAGTAATGGTGGGCGTACATCGCACTGCATCTGGAAATTCTTGACCGAGGGCATCGTGACGCGCCCTTGGAAGTCGAGCACGTGGCCGCCCGACTTCACGTCATACAACGGACGCTTGTTGCGCAGAAGCAGTGCCGAGCTGTCGAACTTCGATAGGATCGCCTTGCGCGTCGCATCGTCGTTATCGATGCCGGTGTCTTTCCAGTGTGCTGATACTCCGCTGTCTCTCACTGTCGGGATGCGGACATTCATGCGACCAGGTCCCATCTCATCATACGCAAACTCGACGACTCCGAGGATGTCACGGATGCTCGCGTCAAGAGCCGTCTTACTCGGACTGAGACCATGGTCAAAGATAATATACTCGGACCCAGACCAGTTTGCTCGCAATTTGGCGACGTTGAGTGCTGACCGACGGTCGGTCGGCGTTTGGCTAAGAGTCAAAAGGTAGTTCGAGGTCTTGCTAGAGGTTCGCTTTTGGGCGCACAGCAAAAACTGCTTCCCATCTTCCATGAAGAGTCGATAGACTGGGTTCAAGCGGTGTATCCCGTGGCGGTCGCGCTGAACGTAGCACTAGCACACAAAGCATACATCAATTGACTGGCATAAGCCTTTAAACTCCAAACGACGGAACTCACCCTGATAGTTGGTGTTCCGTGCCTCGGCGCGTGCGTCACGAATGCTCGAAGCGCATTGACATCCAGTCCCCGTTCTGCCACCGTTGATAGTGTAGGCTTCTGACAATGCCCATCGAATCCGTCTGTGTCGTGATGGCGTACCCTCGTTTCTTTCTCTTCATCGGACTCATCTTCCTCCGAGGTATCTTTCACATCGTGCTGACTTCTGCTGCCTCTCCGACTAGAGGATTTGCGAGGAGCAGGTGGAAAGGATGAGCTCCGAGACGCAGCTTCCTCACCGGTTTTTTCCTCTTGGGCACGACTCGTGAATTTGGCTGTGGCAACAGGCTCCTTCACTGTCGCCTTTGCTTCTGCTCTTCCCGGCGTGAACATTGCTGCTGCAGTTGTCCGCAAGTGGCTGTTGCCATCAATACTATAGCCGTCATCATCGTCCATCCCGATCTCTGCTAGCATCCGATCATAAGCAGAAGGTGTCTGCCTTCCGCCGGTCATTTTTCGTCGACCAGAGTGGAATCCTCGTTGTTCCAGTGAATCAACGACTTCGTGGTGGCGACTGGATACTAAAAAAAGCCGTCATAGCCACTTCTCATAACGAACCAACGCGACCCAGAGAACTGCAATAGTTCAAACTTGTTGGATGTCTGGAGTATCTTCTCGGTCTTCTGTAATTGTTGGAATCCGGGACGCCGTTCGCTTCCTTGCACGGGGAGACGTGTGGACGGAGATCAGGCTGGATTCTTCAAATGAGACTCCGGAAGTCTCGTCGACTTGCCTCGCAAGAAGTTGCGAGTCACTTGTTGATGTCAGTTCGGTTACGATGCTGGGGGCGCGAGGCTCGATCTTAGAAGGGGAAGTCTCAGCGAGTCGCGATGGCATCACACTTTGCATCTTCCGCAACCTCATCATTCTGGCTCGTTTAATGTAGACCACGCCCACCACCATACCGACAACAATATAAACAGTTCCACCAATGATACCCCACCATGCAAGTTTCTCAGCAGCAAATGGACCAGAGTTGGCCGTCTTTGATAAGAATTGAAGTGCGCTTGAAGAAGACACGCTGTATTGCTCACGTGCCCACAACACAGGCAGCCACGTCGCGGAAATCTCGCGATGCCAGAGGTCATTTTTGGTGTCAGGTGGACTGATTCGCGACGTGAGCTGCCACGACATCCTTCGATGATACACAACTCCCGTGACAGGGTCGATGTCGACAGCGGTCTCCCGACTGGGTTCGAATTTGTCATCTGGTGGCGTAGCGGGAGCAGAAAACAGCACCATAGGAAGGTCTTGAAACAGCGAGCTCATGTTAATGCTAACCGTCGGAGCGTTGGGGTCATTCACTGCCGTAGTGTCTAAGCCGGATGGAAGACCCGTTGGCTCCTGCCAGTTTTCCACTGTATATCGCATGAGTGGGACGCCGAACCTTGTCACATTCTTCGAAAACGTTAGCTGCACGATTCTTCGAAAGTATGCCCAGTAAAACCGCAGCTTCGTGGGGGGAAACTTGCCAATGTTACGTCCAGCAAGTATTGCTGTCACAAACTGTGAGCCGTCCGTGAAGTGACCGACACTGAGCGGCGTGGAAACACCTTGAACGATCATTGTTGACGATCCATTAAGTAAAGTGATCTCACCAAGCACTCGCTCTCGATTCTGTGAAACCAGTGTCTGCTCGTTGCGGGTAGGCACTAGATATGTTGTGGTGATAGGATTTTGGGTGTCCACGACGTCTGTTTGCCACAACGACAACCTCAGATCCCTCGCGGTCAGAGGGTAGGAAACTTGCTGGATTGCTATGTATCCGCCAAGAGGGTATTCACCCCACGACCCCAGAGTAGAGGGTGGCTGCGTGAGCTCGCTAGCGTTGAGCGAGCGAGGAGAAAGCTGTAAAACTGCACCCTCGTACACAAATTTTGTCGCGACATATTTTAAATATGCTTGAAAATCCTTGACTCGTTCAGGAGATGATATGTCAAATCCCATCGAAGAGAAAATGGGGAGATCAAGCAGAAACCCATCGGCAGTCACCTTGCAAGCATCTTTCGTGGTAGCAGCGGGTAGTGAGTACGCTATGGCGAGGTTCCCAAGCGCTGCGATGCAGTCTTCTTTCTTCGTTATTGGCTGGGCTAAAAGCACATCAATTAACAACGCAGCTCGCTTGATAGATACGCTACTGTTAGGAAAACCCCACTCGTCTGGATCGCTGAGCGTAGTAAGGATAGCCTTCGCTGCAGCAAAAGATACGTTGTATGTTCCGCCAACCGAGCATTTGGTGACTGCATCGTACGCGTAAACGCGGTCGTATTGATTCCAAGAACAAAAGGCTCCGAATTCAGCAAAGCCTGCGACTCCTTCGGCTTGTTGCAGCTCCACAGCTCGTCGTCTGACCTCGAAGACTAGTCGAGACCGTGTCAAGCGCTCCGACACGGCACCGTCGTGCTCTCTGTAATCATTTGGATCAGGCCCATAACTTGGGAGGCTAAAGCTCATTCTTGAGAATGAAGCGCCAATGAATTGAGCAGCCGCGAAGTCACCGTAGTTGAGTGAGCTTATTTTGGCTTGGAGTGTGTGATCAGCATCTGCAGCGCGTTGAAGAATGAAATCCAGTAACAGTTTGTGGTCAAGCCAATAGAGTAACCATGGGGTAAAGATGGTCAGTACAGCTTGACTAGCACTGCTATCATCTTGGTCAAGTTCTGGATCCAAGTCAAGCGCACGGTCCAAGATTTCACTTCCGAGCTGGTGTATTACCGCAGAAACAAAGTCTCGTTGCACTTCGCTTTGAGAAGCCGCGATGCATTTGAAGGCGGAGACACTGCTGGAAGTGCAGTTGGATAGTACTGCTTTCCACTTTGGGAACCCGTTTGTGAGATTTCGAAACCCCGTGGACTCGTTGAAGTCAAGAGTAATCTCGGCAACCCTTGCATGAAACCTCAGAGTTGACTCCGAACGAGAGGTGAGTGGAACTCCACTATCAATAGGAAAGTTGACAACAAGTGTGCTTGGATTTTTGAAATACTTCAGGGGAGATGCTGTGGAGTTGGCCGACTGATACCACAGACTTTCAACGAACTGGCGTGTTACGGGGTGGTTTTCCCATGACAGGATCCAGTTGGCAACTGCATCAATGTTGCACATTGTTGACGCCGAAGGGAGAGCAGCGATGACGGTTTTGATATCTCCATCCGAGTCGGAGAGATATTTCACAAGAGGACCAGATGTACGAGGTTTGGAATGAGCATACTCGACCCACTTCTTCTGTCCGTCTGGGTGAAGGAACGAACTCGGGCTCAACCTTTTCCATAAAGCTATGCCTAGATCAAGAGAGAGTTCACAGCTCGAAGGCGCCGAGTTGATTGGGTTCACGACGAGATCATCTGCTGTTGCTCTCCTTTTCACTGGTCCGTTACTGGTGGAAAAAACTCGGGCAACTCCAAAACCTATCCAGAGTGGATCGACTAAGGCGAATGGATCGGTCGTGGATTGCCATCGTTGCACTTGGAGAGCCTCGAAGAATGCAGAGTTGTGTGGGAGAGACCTCCACCACACCGCTATCCCAATTGTTTGCTCCTCCGTCAAATCAAACTGGCGTTCGAAGTACAACAGCGCGAGCATGGTGAAGTTGGATATTCGCGATATTTTTCCACGGTCTTGCACCGCTGACTGAACGATGTCCGCAAAAGTCTCGAAACTCGTCTCGTTCACAAACCCGAGGTCATTTTGAGTATCCGGACAAGGGCCGAGTGTTGGTAGATCAATCAAGCACCATACATTTCTGGATTGAGGGTTTATGAGCGAGCCAGGAGTGGCTACAGTCCAGATCTTTCGGCGCGCCACCTTAGGCACCTTTGCGAGGATTTGCTGAGCGTTGCAAGTAAAATGGTCAGTGGTTGCGACTGGCGGCTTCAATGCAAAGCGAATTGGAAGAGATTTGGACAAGTCGACCGTCGCATTTTGCTCCCCACGCGGTGTCAGACCAGTCGCCCATGTCTCCAAAACGTAATCTCGGAGGACGATATTCTCAGACCATGGCATCAACCACGACGCGATAGCCTTGACTTGATCGGCTGTTAGACCTATTGCGCCAGCCATGAGTGCGACGAGTGATTTTCTATCTGACTCACTAAGACGATGGATAACTGTGTCATCCGTCTCGACTGACGGCACAGGAGGGAACTTGCTCACTAAGCGTTCGGAGCTATAGTCGACACCATCATAAACTTCTCTCCACGCGCTGAACCCGATTGGTAACCCACCGCTGAGAGTGGATACGTCTCTGTTCAGGAAGGAGTACTCCTTCGTAGCATCCCATAAATACTGTGCTTGGCCCAATGTGGGAAGTGCGCTGGCTGCCACGCCGAAAATTTTCCGCCATCCTGGTGCTGTGACAAGTTCAAATCCACCTTGGTTTCCTTCGGTGAGCGGGTCAAGATCATAGAAAGGACTCGTGTTCACAAGCCACGCTCGCCCAAGCACACGTGCCGCAACAGAACTGGTTTCCCACATCTCCAGGTAGTCAGTCACATCCTGAAGTGCCGAAGGTAATGCAGATGCGACAGCGGCGTTGAGATCGTTCTCGAGTGCCACCAGGGCTTCATTACGATGAATTGCTGGCTGCCACTTTTCTAGGAAATTGGTGACGTTGGTGAAAGCCCATTCACTCGTTCCATCGAGCCACATTGTCAGAGCGACTTCCATTGAAACACGCGACTTTTCCACCGTTCGATTCAGCTCAAAGTGAGTCTCCTCCTCCACGATAGGCATTGACGACGTCGCTCCCGTGGAAAGAATCACGAGAAAATTACATGTTGGATATTCTCGCACAGTCACCCGCGTCTGTGAGGCAAGCTTATACTGGTTCGTCGATACAAAATCGCACGTAGTGAGCTCTTCGGTGAGCTCTACGACCTTGCTTGGTTGGATCAGCGCTGTCTTCTCCACAACGTTGGAGTCAAAGAACTGTTCGAAGGTTGGTCGAGATGCCAACTTGAGAATATCGTCCAACGTATCATTGAGCGCGATCTTGTATCGTGCGTTTGCGGGGGGACAGCTCGCTGCTGTTGACGAGGACAGTTGGCTATTGCTAACGATTCCCACGACTGGTAGGGAGGACGGGGTTGGGCACGTGCCGTGGAGCCAATGACCTATCACGTCACGAAACAAGTGCTCGTTAGTCCTCCAAGCCTCCAGCCACGACACGACGTAGTCGAACCAAGGCTCCCATTTGGCCTGCCCACAGGCAACTGCAATATCCTTCCTCTTGGCGGTTGCGCTGACGGTATCTCCGCTTGCAGTTGCATTTGCAAGTGCTGTCCACATTGCACAGCCATTCTGGGAAAGAAAGGAGGCAGCACTGGAGTCACTCTTCCACAGTGAAAGGGCAGCTCGCGGAACCGCGTACGAGGTTGAATTGAGAGAAGTTAGCGAGCATGCACAGCCGATTGACAGTTCCCACCCGGTCTGTTTCTTTGAACGGTAAGGCTCGATATCTAAACCTGAGGCAGGATCTCCTCGACGCCAGACATCAAGCAATGCGCTTTCCACCCAGGGCGATGTAGAGAGTGAGGCTACCCACTTCTGAACCATGTCGACTTGATCGCTGGTGATTGGCCCACAGCCAGAATCCGACCCGATCAGAGTCACGTTGAAAATTGCTGAGCGGATTCCTCCGCCTGAGATTTGTGCACAGGCTGAAGTGATCCGATCGTTAATCGAGCTTACTAAAACTTGACGCACACTCGAACTATCCTGTGGGAAGTCGAAGACCCATTGCTTGTAGCCATCTCCATGGAGAAAGGAGAATTTATTCGCAGGATTCCACAGCGCCACAGCAGCTGCTAGCGATGGTCGAAGTGCGTCTTGCGCAGACGCGAGCGTAGGTGCAACCTCAAACCCTGTCTTGAAATCAGATCCCGCGTGGTCGTCGGATAGCTCGGTCGAGAAGGCGTCGCACGAATACTCGCGTACCGAAGTCTGATAGCTAGACACAGTCTTGGTGAACGTCGATGACGAAGCATCCCAGGCACACTCGATTTTCTCGACCGAAAGAGTGCGTTCAGTTGTGAAAAAAGGAGACTGGTTCGCGACCGTAACTACTGCTGGAGGGGACGCCTGCTCGGTTTCTTGGATGGCTTGCGTGCATGATGGGATACCTGGAGTCACAACTGAAGTAATTGAAGACTTGGACAGCTCTACTCGTGGCCAACAAGTAGCTGTGCGCCACCAATTCTGCACGTTAAGTCGGTGCAGATCGTTTTGAATCCATTGGCTAAGCCATCGTGTTATCCCTGTCGCTACAGCCTTGGTAAAGCTAGGGTAAGTAGACGACAGGGCAGCGACTACGTCGGTTGTGTCACCTGTACGTAATGCTTGCATCCATCGTCCGTATCCCTTGCTGGTATCGGCAGCGTAAACTGAGTTTAAAAAAGATGCATCCGTTGTTGAGTTCCACATCACCTCACGAACTGATTGAGAGACGACGATGGTTTTGTCGGCGAGCGGGTTCATCTCGAAGCCTGACTGAGTACCAGAGATATGTGGCTCCAGATCGTAGATAAGGCAGGATGGTCGGCTCAACTTGAGCACATTGAGACAGGTACCATCGGACCAGTGACGAAGAGCTCTTCTAGTTATGAATCCGTCGTTGAGCAATACCTTCACCCACGTTGCTATCTCAGATAGTTGGGCACTCGTGATGCCAGTGACTCCTGCTGTCAGCTGCTGCACAGCAGAAGCCTTCCCAACCACTCCTGCGTCAAACCATAATGTAAAACCTTGCAGGCTTGTAAACGAAAACGAGTTGCTCGAGTCCCAAAGCTGGCGTGCAATGTCTGGTGTAATTCCGCTCGTGCTTGCCCCGGAAAATTGGACACTGAAGCCTATTTGAAGGCCAGCCTTTTCGATGTCCAGATCAACTGCAGGCTCGTTGAAATCTGCACGTGAAGTCCGTTTGACATAATTCTGGCGCCAGAATCGCTCGCGATCCCGCTTAGTGACATCTCGTTGGGCCCACTGAATGAGATAATCTCGAACAAACATTACTTGTGCGCGCGTGAGGTAGTCGGTCTGACGAGCTACATCGTTGTTCACACCATCGATGAGGTAGGAGATTGAGGTCTCGTTCATTGCTATCACTTGTTTCCATATTGCGAACCCCACCGGGGTGTTCGTAGGCGTGTCAAGAGGATACGATGCTGTCGTTAGCACGTCATAATCAACAATTGAAAACCGTTTATTGGATGCCTTGGAGCCCAGAAGCATTGTCGCGACCTCGTTGCTCAATTCCAAGCTGGCTGTGGCTGGTCGAAGTTCGAAACCGGTTCGAGATTTTCCAGTCGGGTTGTCATCAATCCACGAATCGAAATCCACTTGCGCTACAGTCGAATACTTCCGCCATGTCTCGATAACATTGTATTGTGCGGCATCGGCTTGGACGAGATTGGTCGCAATATCGCGTCCGATTATTTCGAGTTTAATTGTCCTGAGAATGAACGGAACCACTTCAAGGCAGGCTCTATCATACGTCTCTTGAAGCACATATGGAAATGCCAACTGAGGCAGCTTTGATGCCAGTGAGTTGAGCGTAAACGGCACTTGCCGCATGAACTGTGTCTCGATTTGTTTCTGCAGCATCACTGGGACAGCCTCGACTTTCAGTCGATTCAGCAGATTAGACAGCACGCGAGGTAATGCATGGTCCTTTGCCGCCTCGAATTGCTGCTGAAGGATCCCAGGGAGGAATCGATCTGAAATGTCTTTTCTAACGTCCCCAAGCACTTGTGGGATCGCCTCTGCCCGTGCTACAGCGTACATTCTGACCAGGTTTGCAGGTATGCTTGCCGAGTCGATGCGTTCCCGTTGTCGCTGGATCGCAGGTCCGATGGATTCTTGCGTGACCTTGTCAATTGCGTCCGGGAGAAAGAACTGGAGTCCTCGTTGCTTGGTTTCTGCGATAAACTCTTGCTGAAGGTGGCGGTGGTACTCTTGCATGTGTTGTTGTGCGTACTCCGCCACCAGGAGACGTTCTGAATACCCGAGATGGCGATACTTTGTCAGGGTGCGAGCATAGGAAGCGTTCAGCGTGGCCACGATATCGACCTCGGAGCCGTTCGAGCGTTGTGGAACAAACGTATAGGAGGACTGGACGCCGTAGCTCACGTACCCATAGTCACTGCTTGGCGGAGTCGCTTGTGTATTCTGACTCGTCAGTGGGAGCCTCGTGTGGAACGTCACGTTGACTTTCCGCGATTTCTTCTCGTACACGTAGGGCCCAATCTGCGCGACCTTGGGCGCTTCAGCTCCGCGCAGTACGGCTGCTGCATTCGTCAGATTCCACAGGTAGAAGCTCACGAACGCAGGCTCGTCCATCGCGAATCCGAACGTGTCGGTGGCTTGGAACGCCGCGAACTGCTCGCTGGCCGCCGACGTCACGAACGTCGACTGGACCAGAGCCGTGCGTCGCATGTCGGCGGCGCCGAGCGAGCGCGAGCCGACGAAGACGAGCACAGCGCCCACCGCCAAGAGCAGCAGACCCCCGGCCACGCCCCACATGCTCGCTTGTTGCCGTTGACGTCGGTGTGTCTCTTCAGCCCTAGCGCCCTGGATAGCTTAGCTTGGCTTATTAGCATCCCCACAAAATGCGATGGCGGAAGATGGCGGCAAGGAGAGCCCTCGGCGCGCCGCCCAGCGCATCGCCGCGGCGCTCAGCGCGGAGCTCACTGCGCGCGCGTTGGGCGGCGAAGGCGCTGGGCCGCTGCCGTCAAGCGCCGTTGAGCGCGCGGGCCACGACGAGCCGAGCGCGGCCGCGCCCCCGCCGCCGCCGACCCAAGCGACAGCGTACGTCTCGATGCTGCCGTACGCGTACACCAACAGCGACGTCGCGCAGCTCTTCTCGCAGTTCGGCAAGCTCGCTCGAGTCACGATCCTGAGAGACAAGCAGACCCGCAAGAGCCGCGGCGTGGCGTTTGTGCAGTTCGCTCGAGTGGAGGACTGCGCTCGAGCCGTCGCGGAAATGCACGAGGCTGAGTTGGAAGGATTCCGACTGGCTTGCTCGATCGTGAAGGACAACGGTCGCTCGCACGAGTTTCAGCGCAAGCGCAAGTACGCGCCCGCTGCTCCGGGTGCCGTGAGCCGGTGCTTCGAGTGCGGCGAGTATGGCCACTTCTCGTACAGTTGCCCTCGAAACGTGCTCGGCGAGAGAGAGCGTCCCGTGCAGCGGAAGAAGCTCAAGAAGAAAAAGAAAAAAGGCTACGACGTCAACGAGAGAGGACACTACTTCAACGACGATGGCGTCGTGAATCTGCTGTACGTTGTCTCGCGGTCGCTGAACGACATGGGTAGGCTGTGCTCACTCGTGTAATGTTGCAGCGCCCCTCCTGCTGATGGAGAAGAGGAGCTTTCGCTGGCATTGCTCGCGTATCCGTCGATGCCTCACGACACATCGGAGAATGATCCACCGAAAAGTGGAGGGCGGAAGCGGAAAGCAGCGGGAACCTACTTCAGCGACGAAAGCGCGAGCGACGGAGACGACTGAGCTCTATCGTCAAATAAATTAAGATCCGCGGAGAAACTTGTCGAGCAGGGGCCTCGGAGGCTACCCGTTGTGGACTACGTCACGTTCTATCGATATCGGAGACTTGGGCGCCAAGTTACCCTTTCCGTTGTTTCTTGTTCGGCCGATTGCCCTGGGGTCCGCGCAGGAGACCAGTGTACTTGATCATTCGAGATGCCATCTCTTGGGCCGACAATTCCTCTCGGAGCTCACGCTCTTCAGACGCGGCGAACTTGGATTGGCGAGACACTTCGCGGTACTCATCCTGGACACAATACTGTCAGTGGTGTCGTCAACTCGTCTTCATAATGCACGCAGATGCTCACCTCCACGGCCTTGTTGAACCCACCGAACGATCGACGGCCGAAAATTGGCAGAACGGATGGGTCTGGTACATCTCGCACGCATACTAATCGGTCTCTGTGTGCAGAGGCAACGTCCAGGTCAGTGCTTTCGTGGTGCCACTCCGCTCTCTCTCTCTCTCGCAAGCGAACGTACGACGACGGCTCCTCGTCGAGCTCCCAGGTGTCGCTCTTGCGCTGCGCCTCGATGGCGACGCGCTTCTCCTCCGCGTGGTTCTTCTTGCGCTGCATGAACTGCTCGTAGCTCCTCGCGTCAGCGACGACTCGGCCTCGTCCCATCGAGACCATGGCTCACCTTCATGGCCAGCGTCTTCTGCGTGAGCGTGGACTTGGTCGTGGCGCGCGGCTCCGTGGGCGCGGCCTTGAGCCCCTTGACGGCGTCTCCATCGCGCTCGCTCGCCGGCCGCGGCTTCTGCGCCCCGGGCTTCCACATGAGCTCCTCAATCTCAATGCTGACACCTCTTGGTGGTTGGAGGTTGGCACTCATCCCGAATCCCACGGCTCCAACGAGGGATCCGGAATTAGTCTTTCTCCAATGAGACAGGAAGCCGAGCCTAGTTCATACTAATGTGGGTTGTCCAGACTGGCCACCTGGGCAGCGTCATGCCATGATTACAGCCAATGGTCGGTCGTGTCCCTCGTTGGACGGAGACGAGGGACCACCATAACCAACGTTTGTTGTTACGGCCGCCGTCCCTCTCTTCACGTCACGAGTTGGTCTGCCTCGCGAGCTGAAGCTCTCGCGTCGCCCCCTCTCTCTCTCTCTCTCGTCTCTCTCGGCGGCGAGGCCGAGAGCCCCCCAGGTCGCGTGGCGCCCCGCGACGCCGACGACGACGCGACGACGAAGCGCAAACACAACGACATGGCGCGGCCCATTTCGCTCGAGGTGGACACGGACGGCGGCGCCGACTCGGCCATGAGCTCGCCCTGCAGCAGCACCGGGACGTCCGAGACGGCCTTCCGCATGTCCGAGATCGAGAGCGCGCACCTCTGCCCGAGCGGCCGCATGAAGATGGAGGAACTCTTCCGACAGTGGCTCAACGTCGACGGCACGAAAGAAATGATCCACGGCATGGTCGACGACATCCGCAACGGCAAGGAGATCCCGCTCGACGCGCTGCTCGCGAGCAGCCACGCGCATGGCGCCGATTCGCCGTCGCGGAGCCCCAAGCGACCACCCAACTACCACCACTTTGGCGGCGGCTCGCCCTCCTCCTCCGCGAGCAACTCGCCGCTCCTCCACGGTCGCAAGAAACAGCACGTCGTGAGTTTGTTCGGCGACGAACTGCACACGCTCGCTGAGCTGGAGCGGCGCGACACAGCTTCCGACGTCGTGATGAGCGACGGTGACCAAGTCATGGAGCCCGCTGCGCCCGCCGCTGCGCCCAGCGAAGAAAAGAGCGAAGCGAATGTCTTACAGATTCCTCGATTCTACGTGCCCGGAGAAGGTCGACGAGGCCGCCTCCGTGGCCTTTCCACAGACGCGATCGCGCGCAAGACAGTACGTAGAGCGCGAGATTTACGATGGAAACGCGCTTACTTATCGAGTATGCACAGACTGATATCGAGACGCGGTTTCGTGATTTCCCGGATGGCATGAAGGTTGAAGACTTCGTCGCCATCACGAAGGATCTTTGCGGTTTCCCATCGTTCTTTAATGCTCCATTCTTCCGGCGTATCCTGTCGGCAGCAAACAACGGCGAGATGCCGAGCCCAACAGCAACAGATGACTCCCTCAAGATCACGAAGGAGATGTTTGTGCCGTTTTGGCTAAAAGAGCTCGCGCCTTTCGACGATGTCGAGCGATTTTTTAGAGTAGTGAGTATCCGGCTCTCTTCAAGGATCCCAGGTTATGGATGACCCACTGATACTCACCACTGATTTAATAGGTGAAACAGCCAAAGAACGACTACATCGAGCGAGATGATTTTGCCCCATTCCTTCACGGTGCGTGGCTCGAACAAGTCTGGGTCTCCGCCGTCCTGAGCCCTAGTTCTGATAAATTCACCACGCAGAACTACTCAAGTATCACCCCGGACTCGAGTTCTTAGCTGGGACTCCCGAGTTTCAAGAAAAATATGGTTGGTTGATGTGATTGTCAGATCTGCAACCTCGGTATTAATTTTGGTGACTTTGCAGCACTAACCGTCGTCGTCCGGATTTTTTACTCGGTCGACAGAGACAGTAGTGGAAAAATCACTCTGCGCAAGCTCCGGCGAAGTAATCTGCTGGAAGCGTTCAACACAGTCGATGAAGAGGAGGATATCAACAAGGTTTGTTCTTGTTATGGGCGTTGTATCTTATACGTGCACACTAAAGCGTCACCACCACCTACAGGTCAACGCCTACTTCTCTTACGAACATTTCTACGTTCTATACTGCAAATTCTGGGAGATGGATTCGGATCACGACTTCCAGCTCAGCCCAGACGATCTCGCACGATACGGTGGACACTCTCTCACAAGAATTATCGTGGATCGGATATTTGAACATGGCCGACGGCCGTTTGCACGAGTCCAGAACCTGTCGGCAGAAGAAAAGAAAAAAATGAGCTACGAAGATTTCATTTGTAAGCGGTGACTACTCGTTCGTCGCCCATGGTGACCTCTAATCTGATCGTTATTGGTGTCAGACTTCATGCTTTCGGAAGAAGACAAAAGCAATCCCATCAGCCTTCAGTACTGGTTCGAGCTTATCGACACGAATGAAGACGGTGTCATTCGTGCAGACGAGATGCGCATATTCTACCGCCACCAGATGCACCGGATGGAGTGCCTCGGTCACGAAGTCGTTCCATTTGAAGATATTCTTTGTCAAATGTGAGCTACGCAGTCGAAGGAACGGTTGGGTGATCCCCTGCTGACATATGAATTCTGACAGGTCGGATTTGCTACATCCCGCTGTGGATGGTGAGTTTTATCATCGGGATTTCGTCAAAGAGGACAAGATTCGAGTTGCCGGCGTGTTCTTCAACGTTCTTTTTAATCTCAGCAAGTTCATCGAGTTCGAGCAGCGAGACCCCTTTCTTCTTCGGCAACAGCTCGCGGAGCCAGAGCTCACGTACGTGCGATTTTACGTTTGGGGGTGGATGGGATGATCTAAATCTCCTGTTGTTGTGTGACTTCAGCGACTGGGATCGCTATGCTCGCTCCGAGTACGCCAGATTGGCAATGGAAGAAGAAGGGCGTGAGGATGATTCTGCAATGGACATTGATACTATGGACGGCTGGTACGTCTCGGACGAACAAGAAGAGGACGTCGAGATCATGGGCACGGGCTCGTCCACGGTCAACCGCACTGTCGAAGCGCCATTTTGAGCCCCGTGTCGCCTCCTCAGCATTAGACTTTTCGTATCCCCGACCCAGAGAGCAGTCGCCCACGAGACAGACCCACGAGATATTGCTAGAACTATTCTGTCATTCTTCTCCTCGGATTATCATGCGTTCGCCTGGCTCGCGGCGGCTCGCTGCGCCTGCTTGAGCTTGTTGAGCCGGTCGTTGCACTGCTTGAGCATTTTCACCTGCGCCTGGCACTTGGTCCAGTCGCGGTCGTGCTCGCCGAGGCAGTCCTCGAGCTTGTAGTAGTCTTTCGAGCAGCCCATCTTCTCGATCATCTCGTCGATGTCCACGTCCGAGCCGAAGTCGCTCTTGCTGCCGGCGTGGAGCCCGGCGATCACCGGAGGCGGCGGCGGCGACCGTGAGGAGCTCATGGCGAGTTGTGTGCGGTTGTGGTCCGAGGTCGCATGTCACGTGGGGCGGGTTCTGTTCTATTTTCGTAATATAAGATTTATGGGAGATGAGTTATGAAAGCGATTGTTGACAGCGATACATATTGGCCGAGTTTCCAGAGCACCTCGCTATAGCGACATAGGGTTAGATTGAACAGTCGTGTATACCACACTATGAACTGTATATGTTGCTAAAGTCAGGTAACCAAATTTCCGCGGGTGGGTACACTCTTCAAGTTGAAGTCTCGGCCCGTTGACCCGTTTTCCCCCTGGCAACTTTCTTCGTCACCAAAAGAACACGACCGTGGAATTGACCGCCGTCGCGAAGGATCGGCGCCGACTGCGATCGCTTCCTGCGCCTTCCAACGCGTCTATCGCCGCACGCGCACTGTCCAATCGTCTCCGCGTGCTCTCGCTCTTCGCGTTGGTCGTTTTCCCGTCGCAATCGCCCCAGTAGAACGTGAGAAACGACGGCAACATGGATCGCGAAGCGTACGAGGCCCAGTTCCGCGAGATTTTCGACAAGATCGTCGCCCAGGGCGTCGATCCGAACGTCGCAGCCGCGCGAGCGATGCAGGAGATGCAGCAGCATGTCCAGTGTGGCGGTAGCAGCTCCGTCCCGTCGTCCCCGGCGCCGAGTGACGGCCAACCACCACTGCCGACCCTCGAGAAAGACAGCGAGGACCAGGACTCGGATATGGGGGAGACAGGAGACAGTGCGGCCAGTGGGCTCGATGAGAAAATGGAAACCCAAGCAGCGCTGGATGAGCGCACCGAGGAAGAGGACATCGAGATGGCGCGAGTTTCGTTCATCGAGGAAAATGCGCCTGCTGCACCGGTCGTGATTCCCACGACTCCGCCCCCAGCGCCCGTCGATAGCGTCGTGATGAGTGTTGAAGAGCCGCTCGGAGCGCAGCTCAGGGATGCGTTGTACGCTGCGGGGGAGACTGACGACTATAGAGAAGTGAAGAAGCTGCTCTACCGGATATTCTCCGACATCTCCTGCGTGAATGAGGCATTTGCCGCTGATGCGGCAGCGGAAGTGGACCCAAACGAAGAATGGTGGGGTATCGAACGCGACGACCTGCAGGAAGTTTATGCGCTGCTCGTGGACGCACTCGGGCGATCAAGCGACCAATCCGCGCTTCAGAATACGTGGCGGAACGCGCTGGAGACACTAGTCACCCAGCCGTGGAATCTTTGTTCAACGTGGACCAAGCCTGCACAACTGCGATTCTTCTTGGTTCTCTTTGAGCATCCACTACTCTTCGATCCGGATTACCTTAACGTCACGGGTGGGTTGTGCAAGCTGTTCTTTCACCTAACAGAAGCCTCGAAGGACCTGTTACGTGCGCAGTGGAACACGTTTTTTTCAAACGATGAATTACACCGATTCTTACAGCTTCTCCAACAAGCTATTACAGTGTGTCTATACGGATCTAAGAAGATGGATCTTGTGTACGCAGCCTGCGCCGTTCTAAAAGAGCTCCATCGAATCAATGCCGCACGAGACCCTGGCTTTGCGACGTACGAGGATTTCTATAACGACGCAGTGAACTCGGAAGTTGACATTGTTCACGACTACGCTCGATCCGTATTCTTCCTCAAGAAGCGCCATCGTGCAGGGGAGGATGATGGGGACCTCTTCGCAGCACAACGTCGGATGCTATCAGAAATGTCGTTTTGTGACTTCCCATTCGTGCTCGACGCAGCTTCGAAGAGCAGAGTGCTTCAGGTAGATTCAGAGCTGGAACAGCGTGCTCGCCAACATGATGCTCTTGAGTCAAGACTCATGCTCGGGTCGTTCAGTCCCTTCTTGATCCTCAAAGTGCATCGTGACAACATCATTGAGGATTGTCTACAACAACTTGTCCGCGTGCCCCCGGATGCATTAAAAAAGCCACTGAAGGTGAAGTTTATTGGAGAAGAAGGTGTGGACGAAGGGGGAGTAAGGAAAGAGTTTTTTCAGATCCTTTTGCGCCAGCTTCTGGATCCGGCATTTGGAATGTTCACCTACGACGAGGAATCGCGAACAATGTGGTTCAACAGTGACTCGCTCGAAGCGACCATGGAGTACGAATTGATCGGGATTCTTCTTGGACTTGCAATTTACAACTCGGTGATTCTGGATCTTCATTTTCCACATCTCGTGTACAAAAAACTCATGAAGTGCCCAGTTGGACTAGACGATCTCGAATCGGCCATTCCAGCCCTCGGAAAGGGACTTCGCCAACTTCTTGAATTTGATGGGGATGTAGAAGAGGTATTCCAACGCAACTTCGAGTACTCGTATGAAGTTTACGGAGAAGTAAAGACGGTTGAGCTCAAGCCAGGAGGAGCCAGTATTCCGGTTACAAACTCCAATCGTGAGGAGTACGTGGCCTTGTACGTGGACCACATCTTGAACACATCGATCGCTCGTCAATACGATGCTTTTCACAAGGGATTCCATTTGGTCTGCAACGCGGAGGTTTTGGAGATGTTTCGATGGGAGGAGCTGCAGCTATTGATCTGCGGCAGTACTGAGCTTGATTTTGAGGCTCTTGAAGAAGCGACTCACTATGAGGATGGTTTCACACAAGACAGCGAATGTATTAGGTACGTTCAGACGAAGGTCCTGCAACAGTTGATGCTGACAACGCTGGTTACATGACTAGAAATTTCTGGAGCGTTGTCCATGAGTTCTCCATTGAAGAGAAAAAGAAACTCCTCATGTTTTCAACGGGTAGCGACCGTGTACCGATTCGAGGTCTTTCGAATCTTGTATTCGTCATATCGCGCAATGGCCCTGACTCGGATAGACTTCCAACTGCTCACACATGGTACGCTTTACAATCGTTATCGGTCTTGAGCGGATTCTCACAAAAGCATTCCTTATTCCTAGTTTCAATCACCTTCTTCTGCCTGAGTACAGTACGCGAGAGAAGATGAAGGAACGGCTACTCTTGGCAATTACGCAAGCAGAAGGTTTTGGTTTGCGCTGATCGTGCTCCGAGAGAGGAGCTTTCATCGAGAAGTGTTTGAGCGGACCGATGATGTGTGTTGTAACACTCTTATCGCGATGGGTTTGTTCGACAAATCGTGAAGTACACGTGTCTGAAACGCTGATTTGTCGGATGCAGTGAAACCATGAATGGTAGGTTGTCGATGCAACATGACTTATGTGCCCTTGGGACACAAGGGCGGTTGCTATTTTAGCACCGAACACATGTATTTTGGATCAATTGGCCACTGGTTTCTTCCATCCACGTCTTCAATTGCGTCGATTCCGTAGCTCACATCTGGAGCGAGCAACCCTTTCGGCCATCTTCGTTCTTTCGGTGATGGAAGGAACTTTCTTCGTCGACACATCACCACGATTGTGGGCTTTCATATGGTGTGGCGTTGTGCTGATGTATGCCACATGCGTGGTGTTTCTCGTTCTCCATGCCGCTGCGTATATTTTGATCCCAATCAAGGCCACATCGCTCGTGAGCAACTTGGAATTGCTCTCAATCGGGGTCAGCCTAAGGTACTACAACCTCATCAGTGCGTTGTATGCTATAATCGCAACAGTCCATCTCCACGCCCTCGTGAGCATGTTGTTTCGCTCGTTGAGATCGCGTCGATTGGAGTTTATCCCAAGACAGTCCTGGATAGAGTTCGCTGCAGTTGCGGTGGCAGACCACTTTTCCAGGTTTGCTAACTTCGTCATACCAAATCCACCGACACGCGTTCGTCAGGCAAGTCAGTTCATTGGGTCAGCGGCCTTATCCATTTGGAAGTCATTCAGCGTGACCAGTCCCAACTACGGAGTCATCTACGTGCTCCGGGAGCTGATCCAGACCGCGGTGCAAACTTACCAAGCGTATCGCCTGAGCGCGTTTGTGGCTCGAAAGTGGATGAACTGGGTGACAGTCAGCTTGCTCGTACTCAACTGCTGGGCCACACCACTAATCCAGACTTCAGTTCGGTCTTCGAAAGGCCAAGCACGTTTGCTTTGCGTTCTCGTGAATTTGGCACTCGACTTCATCTCATGCATCATTATCCCGTCCGCGCTAATTTATCCTTACTATGTGGACTTCGAGCCATCAGTTGGCAATTTTGCACAAATATTTTGGTACACGGATGAGTGCCTTATCAAAGTCATCTACGAGTGGCAGATGATCTTCGTGACTTCGTTGGGAGATGGATTTTCAAAGTTCTACATCGCATTTATGATCTCGCGGTCATTGCGCGCCATTCCAAGGTTACTAAGCCGGCATGGAAAGGGCGTTGGGCCTATCGTCCGCTGTGACACGAATCTTGTGTCTGTAGTTCCAGAGACACAAGGAGTAGCCAGCGAAATTGCACAGAAACAATTCCCAGGAGTGCCAGAATTGCACCAGCAGTGGTGTCGACGAGTAGAGCGGTTTGGCCATCGTATTCTCCTACTGTGGGGACTCGTAGTTCTGGTCCTTCACATCCAGTCCGAGTCAACTGGTAATAACGAGCAGTGTATCATTCAAGTTCGCCCATGGTTCACGACACGACCTGTTTGTTCACTCATGGAAATCAGCTGCCATGATGGCCGGCGCAGTGGAAATGCATCGGACTTTGACAGTGCGCTGGACTCAGTCCAGCGAGACGCGCTTGCGTATTTGATAATCCGTCACTGTGGAATGGTCCAGATCACTCCGCGAATTCGTGAACTGACGGGCCTACTTGCGTTCAAACTGTATAATTCGACACTCTGCGAGTGGGGTGAAGAAGCGGCACTCACGCAAACGTTCAACCCACAAATGCTCTTTGTGTTCATGATCGTGATCAGGACACAAGCGATTCCCCCAGGGCTCTACAGCACAGATTTCCCTCGCCAACTCTATGATATAGAACTATCAGACTGGAACGTGACGTCTTTACCAGACGAGATCGCGGATGTGTGGCCAGTTGGGATGTTTTTGGTAGTGGAGAAGTTTCGGTTCCCATACTTCCCAATTGCCTTGACAAAGCTTCGCCCAGGGTACTTGGCTCTCTCCTTCAACAATTTCTCCGAGATACCACGCGAAATCTGGGATAATAGCGGTTTGCTTCTCTTGTCATTGAATGGCAACCCAATACGAGAACTTCCGGCGCAGAGGCCAGCGTCTCCACTATTCATTTGGTTTGATCTCGTGAGCACTCAGATTGAGATTCTTCCTGACTGGGTCGACAGTGATAGCGTCTTATACGTGTCGGGGGGCAGTACACCGCTCTGTACAAGTCTCATAGAAGCCAACATGACAAACCTCGGCGTGTCACAATCTCGGATGGAGTACTTGGAGCGCTATGTGATGTGCAAGCCCAAGGAAGAGTATCAGTTCCTGACATTCTACCCACTCACATTGGAGGGCACTTTGAACCCCACCAAAGGCGTCTAGGTGCGTGGAAAGTTCTCTCGTACAGAAGAGAAACCGCAAGCAATATCCCGTGAAGCACAGTTGCAGTTCTCGCAGCTTGCCGAGACATCTTCGGTTTACCAAATATCGCTGCACGAAAGTTTGATGTAGCAATGAGCGTGTGGTCACCAAAACGCTCATTGCGTCTGGACGAACGCAAAGATCATGTACCAGAGCAACATTCATAATGCGACTCTCGCTATGATGCACTCCAAAAATATCTGGCATTACCATTATTAGACTCCACTTGTCTCCGAGGCTTGCAATACCTCTGTTTTCGGCTCCGTACGATTCCTCTAGTATATGCATCTCTGAGACAACATGGAGGCACCAATCCAGGTAAGGGTCTCACCATCTGTACACGCCTGCGTTTGGTTTGGTGTTGTCTTCTTCTACGCAATTTGCGGGACTTTTCTTGCGTTCCAAGCGACGCTGTATTTCTACATACCAACCAAGGCGCTTCCGCTGATCTCGAATATGGAGCTGCTCTCAATTGGCGTCCGCCAGAAGTACTTTGGAGCCATTGGCAGTGTCTTCGCCTTGATCTCCGCAGTGCATTACTACGGACTTTTCGACACGCTTCTTCGCACGCTTTGCTCGAAACGCTTGATTTTCGCTGCGAAAAGCGCTTCTGCCGAGGCATCTCCTATTGGTCGTGCAGTTCACCGTTCGTTGCAGTCGCTGTCGATCGTTCTGGAACCGATTCTACCATCCGCTTCGTCACATACAAGGCGTATAATGCGTCAAGTTGTAGGAAAAGTCTACGGGGTATGGAAGGCCTTCGGCGTAATGAGCCCGCACTACGGCGTCGTGTATGTGACACGCGAACTCGTCCAGACGGCCATTCAAACCTATCAAGCCTATCGCCTCAGCGCCCTCGTTGCGCGTCAGTGGATGAACTGGATCATTGTCCTGCTGCTCGTCTTCAACTGCTGGGCTACACCAATAATCCAGTCGAGGTATCATTCATCGTATGGCTTGGCGCGTCTTCTGTGCCTATTGGTGAATCTTTCGCTCGACTCCTCATCCTACGTGGCCTTCCCCACGGCATTGTTCCTGCCATACTATCTCAGCTTTGATCAAACGAAAGGGAACTTCGACATGCATCTCTGGTACACTGATGTATGGCTCATTCAGGTGATTAACGAGTGGCAGCTGCTCGTAGTCACGTCCTTTTGGGACGCAGCAGGCAAGTTCTTCATCGCATACAATATCACGCGAACGCTGCGATCAATTCCACGGCTGATCAGCTGTCCCACCCTCTCAAGCACAGTCGGGACGGGTCAACTGGTACCCAAAATGCCTAGTACTTCCCATGTGTTGTCCGCTGTCGCACCTTCAGGGCCTACCGATGCCATAATCTCAAAATCAGTCTCCTCCACGGGTGCTACTAGTGTGTGGGAACGGCGTGTCGAGCGGCTTGGCGGATGATCAGGTATGCCAGCCATTCTTTCTGGATCGAGTTGATTGAGCTATCGAAGTCTGTCGCATTCCCACTCAGGCGACTGTCGAAGCAACTGATCTCCATGAGTGAACATACCGGACGATATGTGAGCCATGGCCGAACCTGAACGAGGCACTGCTCGTTGATGCCAGCCATCGCGGATCGAATATGGCAGGCAAGCACAGCCAGTCCCCACACAGCGAGCACACGATGACCACTGCGACCAAGTCGAAATCACGCCCCAAATCCAAACGTTGCCATTCTTGTTAGCTTTCAAGCTGTTCAACTCCACTCTCGTCCGATGGGAAGCAGACGCAGCGTTGACGCAAGCCACCAACCCAAACATCGTCTTCGTGTTTATGGCGAAGATCAAGGCGACGGCAATTCCTCCCGGAATCTATGATCGCGACTTCCCACTGAAGCTGGGCGACGTCGAGTTTTCTGATTGGAACGTGACGGAGCTACCGCTTGAGCTTGCCGACGTCTGGCCTCCTGGGATGTTTCTGGTGATTGAAAAGTTCCAATTTTCGACCTTCCCTGAGGTGTTGAAGGTCCTTCGTCCGGGTTTCTTGTCGATTTCGTTCAACAACTTCACCGAACTTCCATTGGAGTTCTGGGCGAACGACCAACTAGTGTTTTTAAACGTGAATGGCAATCCGATCCGTGAGTTCCCGCTCTCCCGACAACCATCGTTACCGATAATCTACTTGACCATTGTCGCCACGAGCATCAGCCAGCTTCCTTCTTGGATCCAACCTGAACATATGGTCGAACTAGATGCCGCGGACAGCCCCTACTGCCAGAACTTGTTCAACGGAGACGCCGTTACTCTCAACGTCACCCAACCACAAATCGAAATCCTGCGAAAACACGTTAATTGCACGCGCGGTAAGCTCCTGACTCATTACCCACTGGAGGACGAGCCTATAATCAACCCGTCCAAGGTGCAATGAGCCGAAAAAATGTCTGAGTGTTGTATTCTACGTGTGGCGCAGACTAAGTGCCTCGTGTTGTCGTGATAGAGGGTGGGTGGCTAGGAGAATACAGGGTCTCTGTGGTGTGTCTACACACTGGAATGGCTATTGGGGAGGATGTGGTATACTCAGGGACTATGGATCGAGTAGGATATCAGTTTGCAGCGGACTTCTTCTTCTGCGTCATGAGTTTCTCAAACGCCTGGCGACTCAACTCAGGGTGCTCGGCTGCGAACGCGCTCCAGAGCGCAGCACCGGCAACGGGGTCGACGAGCATGGCCTTGAACGCGAGCTCACCGTGCCGCGACGCCGCATCGTTGTGGACGTACTGCTGCTCGGCGGTCCACTCATCCTGTCGCATTTCCTGCTCTTGGGGCGTGATGCTTGGTGAGCTAGTCCGCGAGATATCGCGCTTGGTCGGGATCACGAACTTGGCTTCAAGTCGCTTGAGTACGGCGGTCGCACGCTGGATTTGGGCGATAGTGAACTCGCCGTCCTGGTCCAACAGCGGCTGGATCGCGGCTGTGTCCACTTCCACATCGTTGTTCAGCAGCTTTTGGAACCAACGGATCGCCGTCGACTGGGTCTGCTTGAGTTGCTCGCTGCGGCGTTTCGAGTCAGTGTTACCGACGTGCTTGCGGTGGTAGAGCAATACATCACCAAGACTCATCATCGTGAGTTCGTGACCATATGCACAACGTAGCCAAAGATCATAGTCTTCACACGACCGCTGGCTCGTCGAGTATAGCTCGTGTGAGGTCGCGACAACCATGTTGAGTACGCGACGGTGCATCATCACGGTGGGGTGCGCCACGAAGCAGCCGAAAAGCAGCTGCCAGCGTGTAGCGAGCGGGCCGGTCGGATACACAATCGTCTCGATATGCTGTGGGTCGCCCCCGTCTTCATTTTCTCGACCGATGAGGATGGAGGCTCCGAGAATGTCGATGAACGGGTGTTCGAGCATAAAATGGATTTGTCGCTGGATGCGGTCAGGTAGCGAGATGTCATCCGCATCCATACGCGCGACGAACGTACCCTGGGCCATCGAAAAACCCTTGTTGAGCGACGCCGAGATACCCAGATTGGTCTCATTGCGAACGTAACGGACGCGCGAGTCGCCTGCCATACGCTGAGCGATGATGCGGGACGAATCGTCCGTGCTCGCGTCGTCGATAACAATGATTTCCATCTGCGGGTAGCTCTGGTGCAGCACGCTGCGGAGTGCCTCGTCAATGTAGTCCTGGGCGTTGTACACGGGCATGACGACCGAGACGAGCGGCGTGTGGTCCGCGCTCCAGTCGATGCTGCCACGAGCCCTCGGCTGCGAACTCGTGGCTGAGGAAAGCACGAGTGTGCCGATGTGGACGCTGGAGAAGCGCTGGCGTCGGTAATAGGTCTCATC
Organism: Pythium myriotylum; assembly: GCA_023091665.1. NCBI lineage: Eukaryota > Oomycota > Peronosporomycetes > Pythiales > Pythiaceae > Pythium > Pythium myriotylum. The sequence goes on from JALJCQ010000014.1 coordinate 1,122,789, forward strand.
CAGTGTCTCGCTTGACTCGTACAATCGCAACAGCTGCGTCAGCTCGCCATTGTTCACGGGCTGCGAACCGGAGATCTCTCGCTCCAGCAACTTGAGCTCTCGGCTGCTGGGTGAGCGAGACGAGATGAGCTGCTCGGGCGTGTAGAGGCGGTTGTCGAACACGTCCTGGACCTGGTTGATCGCGAACACGTGCATCTTCGGGCGTGGTAGACAGGCGCAGCGGAGTGGGCGCGGTTTGCCCATCCACTGGTCGTGGACGATCTCGTGGCCGCGCAGCTCGAGGAAATTCGGGCGGCTGATGCCGTCGCGGCCGAATTGCGCCTGAATTTCGTCGAGAACGCGCACGACGGTCTCGCGCGTGTAGACACTGCCGCTGAGTTCCCACGGATAGCTCCAGTCGAGGCACCCGCGCGCGGGGTCGAACATGAGATACATGCGGTCTTTATCCTCGAAGCTGAGCGCCATGGCCGTGGCCGTCAAGTCGGGCGGCAGCACCGTGGTCATGGGCGGCAGCGGCAGCATGGGCTGGTTGGTCAGGTGGGACCGCCAGATGCTCGGCGCGAGTTTCAAGTGGAACGCAAAGTGCCAGGGCGCCACGTCGCCGCCCGCGTTCGGCGTAGCGCCGAGAAAGGCCTCGGCCTTGGCGAGGTCCACGTCGTCAAAGTAGAACGCGTCGTCGACGTTGAAGAGCACGAGCTCGCGCTCACCGTCGCTGTCGCCGTCGCTCTCGACGCTCTGCAGCAGGCGCGCGGCAAAGTCGCAGCCGTCGTCGCCTTCGAAGAGGAACTGCACGTGCGGGTAGAGCGCGGCGATGGCGTCGTAGTGCGCGCGCACGGCGGGCGTGGAGCACTTGGCGACCACGCGCACGCGCGCCCAGGACGCGTCGTCGCGCAGCCGCGCGCCGCGGAAGAGCAGGTGCGCGTGGGCCGTGCGCAGGAACTCGGAGAGCTGGAAGACCCGGTCGAACGAGAAGCACACGAGCAGCACGCGCGCCATGGTCGGTCTTTCGCCTTGTGTCATTCCCCTCGTTTGGGGAGCGGAACCGCTCAAGAGCTCATTTAGCATTCGAGATCTGCTTCTGATTGGTTGAAATAGATCGATTCCCACTCAATCGAAAGCGTGTATTCCGGAGGGCGCGGCTGTGAGTGGCTGGAAATGGTGGTCCAGGATGCGGCGCCAGGGGGGGGAGATGGGAAGGTCGGGGTGAGCCGCCTGCTTCTTGCTCAGCTGCGCCGGCGCTGGCGCTGGTCATCGCGCATGGACGAGCCGTCGATCAGCGTCTCTGCGCGCTCTCTGCGCGCGTCGGAGGCGTCGGAAGGGCCCCAAGAGTGTGCGGGCGAAGTGGCCCGAGGCGCGCGCGCCACGCTCGCCAAAGTGCGCATGAGACAGAGCCGAGCGCCCCGAAGCCGGTTCGGCCCGAGCGAGGGGAGGAAGTGGCTTCAAGGATCGCCGGGAAACTCACGTGCAGAGGCTGGATCGTCTGAGCGAGTATTGGTGCGTCGACACGGACGGCGCGAACGGGGCGGGGACGAAAGCTGACTGGCAGCCATCATCCATCAGCGCGGATCGAGAAGAGTCCGCTGAGTCGACGAGGAGCTGGTGATTGGATGAGGTCGCCGCGGAACGGCTGTCCCTCGTTGCCTTCGCTGCTCGCCGATCTCATTTGCACGGAGAAGACGGGGAAGAGGCGGGCGGGAATGGACAGGGCTCGAGCAATATGTGGTTGCGAGTCGCGACGTGGTATTGATTGGTGACGAAATATTCGATCGAGAAAGACGAGGAGTGTTCGACGCGGGAGTTCACTTCGAGGTGAAGTGTATGTACGTGGCGCGGGAAAGAAGTGGCGGCAGCCAGTGGAGAGAGGCTGACCTGATGCCAAAGTAATCGTGTTGAATGAAATTCGCAGCTGTGGAGTTCTCGGGCAACTGTTGCGACGTCATAGACGTCCAGTTGTTCACCAACGGGGATGTCAACGGGGATGTCAGCTCGTGAACGCACAGGCCGATCGGATTGGGGCCGCTTTGGCGATTACACGGAAGACAAGAGCTCTTCCGTCGAGGGCAAACGCTTCAGTGAGCCCGAGTGGGGTTCAAGATTGGTTCATCACGCAACGGATACACAGTAACATCTGGAAAGTCCTCGATGCTTGTGCACGTGACGTACTCACGCTTGTAGGAGAGCTCAGTATCGGTCAAGTTGAGAGCATCGGCATCTCCCGCGAGTAAGCTCGTACAGTAAGGCGAGCTCCCGGCGAAAAGCATCGTGACAAAAGGCTTATCGACCCATGAAGGCAGTTGTGAGACTTGAGTTGCCATTATGCTTAGCGATAAAATATGGGGTGACGCGGGTCGTTGTGAGGGCAACTCACGTAGAGGATTCCCCGTGAAGCCGAAAAAGCCCAGGACTGGGTTAGCCCAAAGTTCAGCTGGAATCTCTGTGAAGTTATTGCAAGCAAGCGACATGGCTGATGGCCGAAGTTTCGCGAGGACTGGTGGAAACTCTTGAAACAAAAATTTCTCAACCAGCAATGACATCTCGTTCGGCCATACACCGAGTACAGCATCGGGGAAAGATGATACATTCCAGTCGCAGAGTTCGATGTCGAAGAGTGAGTTGGGAAAATCGTGGTGGTAGAGTCCGGGAGGAATCTCTTGCGCTTTGATCGAAACCAAGTACACTCCAAGGATCCAGGGATTGTGGGTCTGTGTGAGAGCGGCATCGGCATCCCAAGTGACCAAGGTCGAATTGTAGATTTTGAAGGCAATCAAACGAGTTAGTTCGTGGATTCGAGGCGTGATTTCGACGCTGTCGCAATGGCGAATCACCAGGAACACCAGCCACTCATTTTCGATAGACGTTAGCGCATGATCGAAGTCAGAGGCATTTCCAGAGTGCTTCCCGTCGAGGCAGCTGATCTCCATAAGTGAGCAAACGGGTCGCGTTGAGAGCCAGGGCCTCACTGTCCCAACACATTGTCCACTCTCTGGCCTTACTTGAGATTCGATGTGAAGTGCGAAGACAGCGATTCCCCACAAAGCAAGAAGTCTGTGGCCAAGTCGCTCAGTTCGCGCTCGCCAGTCTTGCAAGTGGATCTCTGGCGTGGGATGACCAGGTAGCCCAATGTTTGGGAAAATGACTGGCACCACACGTGCTTGACTCATCTCACTGGCGATGATCGATAGCTGGAGCGGATTTGTGTCGCTTCGGCGATGGATCAGTCGTGTGATCGACGCCAGAGATCGCGAGATGTTGAAGGCAACAAAGAATTTGGAAAGAGCGTCCCAGAGTGACGTGATGAACAGCATTTGCCACTCATTAACAGCCTGAACATACCAGGAATCTGTGTAGCAGCGACTAGAATCACACAAAACCCGAGTCAGTTTCCCAATGTTCTTGTTTGCATCAACGAGTCCGCGGGCTGAGGGCAGCATCTCGACAGCATCTCGTACCACAAGAGTTGCGAAAAATTTTCAATGAGCGGTTCAAACTGGGCGTAGTAGGGGAGAAACAAAGCTGTGGGGAAGATGAAGTTGGCTACGATGTCGAGTGTAACGTTAACGACTAGGCTGAGGAGTCTTGAACGACTCAACGATGATCGCGCAAAACACTGAATAAGCGGTGTCGCCCAGCAGTTGAGTACGAGCAGCACAACGGCAATCCAGTTCATCCACTTTCGTGCGACGAGGGCGCTGAGTCGATAAGCCTGGAAAGTTTGAACTCCCGTTTGAATGAGTTCCCGAAGAACGTGGGTGACACCATAGCTGGGGCTATTGATTCCGAAGGCTTTCCACGACCACACGATATAATGGCGCGCAGTTTGGGTGACTCGGCCGACCAAGGATGTACGCTGAGGGATCAATGGCCCCATGATGCCCTTTGCTCGAACGAGGGATCGCTGGAGCGAGAAGGCAATCGAGCCGTTGCAATGGAACACAAATTGTCGGCTCCGAAGCGAATGGAAAATGATACTCGTAAGTTGCCAGCAATGGATGGTAGCAAGCACCACGAACACAATGCCGATGTCGGCAAAATAGCTTCCACTAACAGAAACGCGCATCTTCTCCATACTACGCATTAATGAAACTGCCCGCAATGGGATGTAGAAGTAAACGGCGGCTTCTGCAACGAGAAAGAGACTGCGAAGGCCATAAAAGAGGGCAACACCACACCAAATTGCCACGAACGCCCACGGTGGCACGTCAACGCGAAGCTTCAGGTTACAATCGGCCATCTATCTTGTTGCCTGCAGTTCTTCTTGCCTGTTCTATCAATTTGAACTCTCTGGTAAACCCCACCAACCATAGATATCTTCTCAAAATAGTTTTGGCTACGTCTGAGGTTCATCTTTTCCGTACTTGTATACGGTTCTGACACTACTGAACCTGCGACGGGTTGTGGATGGGCTCATCCGTCAACGGGTAGTGCGTCAAACAAGGATACTCGCTCGCCGAAATGCAGTTCACATAGCCCTGGAAATAAGACAGCTCCGCCGCCGTCAGACCCAGCGCACTCGCATTCCCAGCATCCAGAGATGCACACAATGGTGTACTCCCAGCATACGTCTCGTACACGGACCCGCCCTCAACCCACACTGGCAATCGCGAGATCTGCGTCGCCACAATACTCAGAAACTGATAGTCCAACGGTGTCGGTCGCGCGGACGGCAGCTCAGTGATCGGGTTCGCGTTGAGGTTGAGAAACACAAGTCCTTCGTTCTCCCAAAACTCAGGTGGGATATCACTGAAGTTGTTAGACGAAATAGAGAGACCTGCTGGTCGGAGCTTGGCCAACGCAGGTGGGAAGCTCGGAAACGCGAACCCCTCCAACACCAAGAACATCCCTGCCGGCCACACGTCGGCGACCTGGTCAGGCAAAGACGTCACATTCCATTCGGACAGCTCCACGTCGAACAACTTGTGTGGGTAATCTTGGTCATAGATGCCCGGTGGGATGGCCTGAGCCTTGATCATCACGAGGAACATAAAAGTCATTTGGGGGTTGTGACTCTGTGTGAGGGCAGCGTCTGCCTCCCAGTTCGCGATCGTCGAGTTGTAGATTTTGAGTCCCATGAGCCAAGGTAGTTGATGGATGCTGGGCGTGATCTCGACGTGTTCGCAGTGTCGGATGATCAAGTATGCCAGCCAGTCGCTCTGAATAGACTCGATGACGTGGTTGAAATCGGACGCATTGCCTGCCAGTGTTCCGTCGTAACAGTTTAGCTCCATCAGAGAACAGACTGGGCGCCTCGTCAACCAGGGGCGCACTTGTATCATACACTGATGGTTGGTGCCCGTTGCACCAGTTTGTATGTGGAGTAGAAGTACAACGAATCCCCAAAATGCAAGAATACGGTGCCCGACTTTCTCTGTTCTATCACGCCAATCGGGGAGATCTCCGGGCCTCGTCATCAGAGTTGAAGATTGAAAACTGAACGAACTTGCCGAGTCTTTGCTTCGCTTCGACGGGAACCTTGGGATGACGGCATCGGGTTTGCTTGCAGGTGCTTGTGGTTGAGGACCCGGCCCGACGGCCGCACCGCGGCAGCAGAGCAGCTTGGGAATCGACCTCAGCGACCGCGTGATGTTGTAGGCAATAAAGTACTTGGACAACGCGTCCCAGAGCGACGTGATGAATAGCATTTGCCACTCGTTGATAACCTGGATGAGCCACACGTCTGTGTACCAGTAATGGATGTCGAAGTTGCCGATCTGTCGGTTGAATTCTGCGTAGTAGGGCAGAAAGAGGGCAACGGGGAACACAATATAGGATACGAAGTCGAGTACAAGGTTCACCAGCAGACACAGCAGCCTCGCATGGCCGAGCGAGGTGCGAACGAAGTACTTGATGATCGGCGTCGCCCAGCAGTTAAGCACCAAGAGGATCACGATGACCGAGTTCATCCACTGCCGTGCCACAAGTGCACTGAGCCGGTACGCCTGGTAGGTCTGAATTCCCGTCTGGACAAGCTCGCGCAGGACGAATGCGACGCCGTAGTTCGGGCTCGTGATGTTGAACGACCGCCAGAGCGACAGCGTGCACGTCTTGACGAGCTGCGCGAGCCGGCGCAGCCGTGGTGCAGGCGACGGAAGGATGGGCTGCATCGTCGTCGATATTCGGCGCATGGACATCCTTCGGATCTCGTTGAGGATCTTGGGCGTGGAGGTCGGGTCGGCTGTCGCGAAGACGAGCCGCTTGAAGCGCAGCGAGAGCACGAGCATCTTGAGCAGTCCGTAGTAGTGCACGGCCGCGAGCGCGCAGTAGACGCCGCCGATGGATGCGAAGTAGGCGCCGTCCACGCCGATGGAGAGCGAGGCCATGATGGTGAGCAAGGGGATGGCCTTGATCGGGATGTAGAAGTACGCGGCCGCCTGGTACGCGAGGAACGTGCCGCAGACGGCGTAGAAGAGCGCGACGCAGCTCCACACGAGCGCGAGCGCCAGCGGCGACACGTCCACGAGCGTCCACGCGCCCGCCATCGCGTCTCGCGGACAATGCTAGCTATTCATATCGCCCCCATGCTCTCTTCCATTCCCACGGTTGAAATACTCGACCAGGGACGCGCCTACTTTAGGAACGACGGTACTGATATAGTACGTTTCCCTTGCGCGGGAAGCACAACCATCGACCACGATGGCGTCCCGCGCGTCGATCGACGTGACGCGTCGTCTAAATCGGGCGCCGCTCGCTATTTCCGGCGCTCGCTCGCTCGCTTGACACGATAAGATCTCGTATCTTGTCCAAATTGGTACCATGCTCGCGCTCGGCGGCGGCGGCGGTCGAGTCGCTCGCCCGCCTCCGTCTCCGTCTCGGCGGCGCGCGGCCAGAGCTGCGTTGCGGGCCTCGCCATGACGCGGCTGAGCCGGCTCGGGTGCGACACGCCCGTCTTTTTCCCGTCGATCGTGGCCAAGCACGGCGTCGGCGACGGCGCCGCCGAGGACGCGCGCAGGTTCACGCCCGTGCCGCCGCAGAAGGGGAAGCACAGCAAGAAGCCGCCGACCAACGACTACCGCATCCATCTCGAACCGCTCAAGCCCCTCAAGGGCCTCGGTGCCAGCGGCTCGTCCGACGCTCTCTTTGCACCGGACACGCTCCCGTCTGGACCGTCCTCCGAGGCGGTGGTCTGCACACCAGCCGCGGCCAGTGGCGATACGGACGCTGACAACTGCGCGCTCCAGGAGCTGCGCCAGGAGCTGCGGTTTTACCGCCAGCTCGCGAACGTTCGGCTGCGAGATGTCGTGCAGTCGGAGGAGACTCTGCTCAAGACGATCGACGCGCTGCTCCTATCAACAACAGAAGCACTGAGGGCTGACTGGGCGGTGCTGTACTCTCTTGACGGGCAGTCACGGGTGCTCAATGTGACTGCGTGCACCAAGCCAGGGGTCGCTGGGTTTGAGGTGCCTTTGGACAAGTTCGCGCTGGAGGTGATCGTCAACAGCGACGATTCGCTCGGAACGCCTCGTCAGAATGCCTCCATGTATGTCCGCGATCTTCAGTCCTTATCGTCTTACGATTCGACTTATGACGTCGACTCGCGAGCAGAGGTTCGAAGTTGTAGCACATTAGCGAGCGTCATTGCTGACGAGCATGGGAAACCGATCTTCGTTGTGGAAGCACGAAGTCTTCGCTCGATGAGCTTCCCGACATCGCTTTTTGCAGCCGCCATGACGACCCTCGAGAACATTGTTTATCAGTACGACTTGAAGCAACTCTTTTGCAAGACCAGTGACGCATACAACTTGCTCGATGAGTTTTTGCAGAAGACAGTGCTTCCATTGTCGGCTATGACAGAACATCAACTGACAACAACGCCGTCCTCATCCTCACTAGTGATTGCTACCGATGAAGTAAATTCCCGCAATAGCATCGACGAAGACAGCGGGGACGACGAGGAGGTCTTGGCTGCTAATCGAGAAGAGCGAAGATGGTTGGTCTCGCCTAATTTGAATCAGCTCGTCGAGAAGCTACTTTTGCAGTCTCAGTCGGATGCAATTTGCCTTCTTGATTTCCATCCAATCAAGAGGAAATGTCGAGTTCTTGCTCACGGCCAGGTGATCGGGGGAAACGATCGACAAATCGGCGAGCTTCCACCGGAAGTAGTTCTTAGTTTCAAGAAGATTGGCGAAGCCCCAGATCTCGAGAGTTCCGATGGTTCCGTTTGCTTCTTCCGCCGGCTCGTCGAAAGTGTGGAGCGGGTGGGACCGCTGGACCTCACCGTTCATCCTGAAGTGCCGTCATTGATTGGCTCACTGAACCCTCGCACGATTGTATTCTTGCCGCTTCCACGGACAATGGCAGCGTCCTACGCCGGCCTACTTTTCATGTCAAAACAGGAGCAACACACGTACGATGTTATCTCACTCAAGCCTTTCCTTGCTTCGCTTGCGTTGGCTGTAGTGTTGAAGAAGAAGAATGAAGATATGAATACTTCCACACTGCAGAAGAAGAAGCTTATCGGCCTTTTTAACGCGCATTTCCAAGTAGAGAACATCAACGATCCCTCAGCACTCGTCAACATGATTTGCGAGATCGGCCAGGACATCTTCAATACGAAGCGTGTAACCCTCTATGTTGCGGATCCGATCAAGTCAGAGCTTTGGTCTTTGAGCACTTTAGGTAGTGTCAATGGTATCCGAATCCCGTACGGCAAAGGTATCGCGGGCATTGTTGCATCTTCACAACAAACTCTCATTGTTCGCAATCCATATGAGGACCCGCGATTTGACCGTTCGTTTGATGTGAAGTTCGGCTTCAAGACTGAATCGTTGCTCACTTTCCCAATTCTCGACAAGAACAACCAAACTCTCGGTGTTATCCAGGCAGTAAATTCGTTTCGGTTCCTGGACCCAGGTGCCCATCCACTCATCAAGAAATTTGACGAGAAGGTCCTTGACGTGTACAACCAGCTCGTATCGCATGCTCTCCGAATCAACTCTTCTTTGATCATGTTTGCGAAAGTACAAGCAGATTACTGGGCTAATCGAGTGGTGATGGATATTCATGACGAAGAAGAGTCCAGCGCGAAGCACGAAGTCGCAAGTGTCCACTCGCTGCTCGATATTTCAGGGTTTGATGAGTCAAAAAGAGTACCTCGAAACAAGTGGAGCACGTTTGCTTACGCATGCTGGGCGCTGGGCAAGTTTCTGGCCAAGTGCTTCTGGAAGAGAAAACGCGACCTGGCTATCCAAGCGCGTGCCGCGTCAATGAAACCGTCAAGTATAGACGAAAATGGTGACCGCTCACCGAGTCCTCAGTCAGATCTTGACCTCGATGCTGCCGTCGATGCGGTGAGTGCTCGCGTACGAAGCCGAAAATCATTGGTCCGAGTCACGCGAGCGAGCTCTTTGGTGAACCGTTGGCGTCGAATGACCATGAAGTATTCTGCGGCAAGTGATGAGATGTTACGCGAGGATTTCGATCCACTCACAAAAACGCTGATTGAGCTGAAGCACTACTCTTTCCTTCTTTTTGAAGGTCTCTTTTTGGTCACAACGTTCCGCATCGAACTGCAAGCGCTTCGTTCGTTTGTCGATATGATATCTGCACGATATCGAGACATACCTTATCACAACTTCTACCATGCCTTTGACGTCGCTCTCTCTTCGTACCGGCTCATTCGAAATACATCGGTTTTGAGCGTGATCAAAGAGTTTGAAGCGCTTAGTATCATCGTCGCCGCGCTCGGGCATGATGCAGATCACCCTGGTAACGACAACCAGTTCGAGATTGAGTCCAGCTCCAGTCTAGCTCTGTGCTACAACGACATGTCAGTCCTCGAAAACCACCATGCAGCAACGACTTTTACTGTTCTTCGAAGTGAGTGCGAGTTATTGATGTTTGCATGAAGTGCGTGAAGATGCTAACGAATCTTTGACTCTAGCTCCAGGGTGTGACATCTTTCGGGACCTTAGCTCGAGCATGCGGGTTTCAGTGCGAACAAGCGTTATTCGGTGCATACTCGCAACTGATATGAAGCATCACTCCAAATTGCTTGGGGAGCTATCAACTGTGAGCAAGGTTGAAGACTTTGAGAACGTGACGGATGGGCGCCAGCTTATGCTGAATATGATCATTCATGGTTCTGACCTCGGCAACGTTGCTAGACCCCTTCAGATCGCGTGCAAGTGGGTAGATCTCGTCTGTCAGGAGTTCACCATGCAAGCCAAGAAGTCGGAGGCTGCCGGTATGGTGGTCCCGCCACATATTATCAACCTCGACGATGAAGTAGTCAAGTGTCGTTTGCAGGTGAACTTCATTGACTACTTAGTTGCTCCATTGTGGAACACGATTGCAGGCATTCTCCCGGAAGCAAAGAAGTATGTCGACAATCTTCGAGCCAACCGAGAGTATTTCTTTGAGCACGCCGGACAAATGTCTGCCCGACGAGCATCGTCGATGCCACAACACTAATTCGATTCCTACCTGCTGAGCGCGTCCAACAGGTTGAGAGAGGTCACTATCTATCTGGAGTCGACGTAATTTTCCTGAATCCATCCTCACGAGCTAGCGTACTGTGCGATGGTTTGATTCGGTATTCAGAGCATGCAGTCTAACTGCAAAGCGTGAGCAATCCAAGTTTATGACCAAGTACGTCAGCTTCAACCCATTTCCCTTTGGTGTATTTTCGTGACGAGAAAGGTGAAGATAACAGCGCTCCAGTTGGTTCACAATTAGGAACCCTCGGATAATAACGCATCATCCAATAAGGAAGCAGATCGCGCCAACCTCGTCGAATGCGAGGATGTGGTAAGGGCGCGAAGAAGGGCATAGCCAAGTGCCAAGCGTATCCGTGCTACCTATTTTGGACATCCGAGGAGGAACGTATCCGACTTCGTTGTCTGATGCTGAAGAAGCTGGTACGGTTCCCAATGGAATCCCGACCTCACTCTGAATTTTGAGCCACACTTGCGACTCCGCAGCCTTTGAAGCGCTACTCGCGCCTTCACGTTCAGCCTTCGTGCAAACCTTTTCAAGACCTACGGATCAATATGATCTACGCCAAGAGCATTTTTAAAGCCATCATCGCGATCTCAACTGTCGCAACCGCTGCACTTGGGGCACCACCTGCCCCACGCGTAAACCACGGTGGTCAAAATGACTTTTCTCAAGGTGCAGGTCCACGCCACCGTGCCCTGAACTCAGTCCTCGAAACCGATGGAGATGGCGGAGTCCAGTTTGGCTCGCCATCCAATTATGGAGGCCGCAAGAAGTTTCGAGGGGTTAACTCACCACGACAACCAACAGACAAGTACTCAACTTCCAGCCCTCGCAACGGTGTCCACGTAACCGCAACTCCATGCCCGAATATCGTAGTCAAGGCAACCTCTGTACCACCTACGCCAACTCCAAAGCCATGTGACGAAAAACAGAGGTCAAACCCAAAGCAGACAAACAGCAACGGCAAGGACAAGAACGGCGGCAACGGTGGGTACGGCGGCAAGAACGGTGGTGGCTCGAACCCTGCTCCGACCCCTGCACCGACGACTGCAGCTCCGACGACCGGCAACGGCAAGGACAAGAACGGCGGCAACGGTGGGTACGGCGGCAAGAACGGTGGTGGCTCGAACCCTGCTCCGACCCCTGCACCGACGACTGCAGCTCCGACGACCGGCAACGGCAAGGACAAGAACGGCGGCAACGGTGGGTACGGCGGCAAGAACGGTGGTGGCTCGAACCCTGCTCCGACCCCTGCACCGACGACTGCAGCTCCGACGACCGGCAACGGCAAGGACAAGAACGGCGGCAACGGTGGGTACGGCGGCAAGAACGGTGGTGGCTCGAACCCTGCTCCGACCCCTGCACCGACGACTGCAGCTCCGACGACCGGCAACGGCAAGGACAAGAACGGCGGCAACGGTGGGTACGGCGGCAAGAACGGTGGTGGCTCGAACCCTGCTCCGACCCCTGCACCGACGACTGCAGCTCCGACGACCGGCAACGGCAAGGACAAGAACGGCGGCAACGGTGGGTACGGCGGCAAGAACGGTGGTGGCTCGAACCCTGCTCCGACCCCTGCACCGACGACTGCAGCTCCGACGACCGGCAACGGCAAGGACAAGAACGGCGGCAACGGTGGGTACGGCGGCAAGAACGGTGGTGGCTCGAACCCTGCTCCGACCCCTGCACCGACGACTGCAGCTCCGACGACCGGCAACGGCAAGGACAAGAACGGCGGCAACGGTGGGTACGGCGGCAAGAACGGTGGTGGCTCGAACCCTGCTCCGACCCCTGCACCGACGACTGCAGCTCCGACGACCGGCAACGGCAAGGACAAGAACGGCGGCAACGGTGGGTACGGCGGCAAGAACGGTGGTGGCTCGAACCCTGCTCCGACCCCTGCACCGACGACTGCAGCTCCGACGACCGGCAACGGCAAGGACAAGAACGGCGGCAACGGTGGGTACGGCGGCAAGAACGGTGGTGGCTCGAACCCTGCTCCGACCCCTGCACCGACGACTGCAGCTCCGACGACCGGCAACGGCAAGGACAAGAACGGCGGCAACGGTGGGTACGGCGGCAAGAACGGTGGTGGCTCGAACCCTGCTCCGACCCCTGCACCGACGACTGCAGCTCCGACGACCGGCAACGGCAAGGACAAGAACGGCGGCAACGGTGGGTACGGCGGCAAGAACGGTGGTGGCTCGAACCCTGCTCCGACCCCTGCACCGACGACTGCAGCTCCGACGACCGGCAACGGCAAGGACAAGAACGGCGGCAACGGTGGGTACGGCGGCAAGAACGGTGGTGGCTCGAACCCTGCTCCGACCCCTGCACCGACAACTGCAGCTCCCAAAAGCCCAGTGAACGGCGGCGGCAAGGGTGGCAATGGCAGCGGCAAGGGCGGCGACTCGGGCTCAAAGGGCGGCAACAGCGGCAGCAAGGGCGGTGACAATGGCTCGCCGGTCGCTCCTCCTCCGAAGGGTGGTGATGCCGGGTCGAAGGGCGGCAACAACGGTGGCAAGGGTGGCGAGAACGGCCCCTCTGGTCCTCAAGGTCCGACGAGCCCAGTGAACGGCGGCGGCAAGGGTGGCAATGGCAGCGGCAAGGGCGGCGACTCGGGCTCAAAGGGCGGCAACAGCGGCAGCAAGGGCGGTGACAATGGCTCGCCGGTCGCTCCTCCTCCGAAGGGTGGTGATGCCGGGTCGAAGGGCGGCAACAACGGTGGCAAGGGTGGCGAGAACGGCCCCTCTGGTCCTCAAGGTCCGACGAGCCCAGTGAACGGCGGCGGCAAGGGTGGCAATGGCAGCGGCAAGGGCGGCGACTCGGGCTCAAAGGGCGGCAACAGCGGCAGCAAGGGCGGTGACAATGGCTCGCCGGTCGCTCCTCCTCCGAAGGGTGGTGATGCCGGGTCGAAGGGCGGCAACAACGGTGGCAAGGGTGGCGAGAACGGCCCCTCTGGTCCTCAAGGTCCGACGAGCCCAGTGAACGGCGGCGGCAAGGGTGGCAATGGCAGCGGCAAGGGCGGCGACTCGGGCTCAAAGGGCGGCAACAGCGGCAGCAAGGGCGGTGACAATGGCTCGCCGGTCGCTCCTCCTCCGAAGGGTGGTGATGCCGGGTCGAAGGGCGGCAACAACGGTGGCAAGGGTGGCGAGAACGGCCCCTCTGGTCCTCAAGGTCCGACGAGCCCAGTGAACGGCGGCGGCAAGGGTGGCAATGGCAGCGGCAAGGGCGGCGACTCGGGCTCAAAGGGCGGCAACAGCGGCAGCAAGGGCGGTGACAATGGCTCGCCGGTCGCTCCTCCTCCGAAGGGTGGTGATGCCGGGTCGAAGGGCGGCAACAACGGTGGCAAGGGTGGCGAGAACGGCCCCTCTGGTCCTCAAGGTCCGACGAGCCCAGTGAACGGCGGCGGCAAGGGTGGCAATGGCAGCGGCAAGGGCGGCGACTCGGGCTCAAAGGGCGGCAACAGCGGCAGCAAGGGCGGTGACAATGGCTCGCCGGTCGCTCCTCCTCCGAAGGGTGGTGATGCCGGGTCGAAGGGCGGCAACAACGGTGGCAAGGGTGGCGAGAACGGCCCCTCTGGTCCTCAAGGTCCGACGAGCCCAGTGAACGGCGGCGGCAAGGGTGGCAATGGCAGCGGCAAGGGCGGCGACTCGGGCTCAAAGGGCGGCAACAGCGGCAGCAAGGGCGGTGACAATGGCTCGCCGGTCGCTCCTCCTCCGAAGGGTGGTGATGCCGGGTCGAAGGGCGGCAACAACGGTGGCAAGGGTGGCGAGAACGGCCCCTCTGGTCCTCAAGGTCCGACGAGCCCAGTGAACGGCGGCGGCAAGGGTGGCAATGGCAGCGGCAAGGGCGGCGACTCGGGCTCAAAGGGCGGCAACAGCGGCAGCAAGGGCGGTGACAATGGCTCGCCGGTCGCTCCTCCTCCGAAGGGTGGTGATGCCGGGTCGAAGGGCGGCAACAACGGTGGCAAGGGTGGCGAGAACGGCCCCTCTGGTCCTCAAGGTCCGACGAGCCCAGTGAACGGCGGCGGCAAGGGTGGCAATGGCAGCGGCAAGGGCGGCGACTCGGGCTCAAAGGGCGGCAACAGCGGCAGCAAGGGCGGTGACAATGGCTCGCCGGTCGCTCCTCCTCCGAAGGGTGGTGATGCCGGGTCGAAGGGCGGCAACAACGGTGGCAAGGGTGGCGAGAACGGCCCCTCTGGTCCTCAAGGTCCGACGAGCCCAGTGAACGGCGGCGGCAAGGGTGGCAATGGCAGCGGCAAGGGTGGGTACGGCGGCAAGAACGGTGGTGGCTCGAACCCTGCTCCGACCCCTGCACCGACGACTGCGGCTCCGACCACTGGTAACAAGAGCGGTGGGTTACTAGTTCCTCCACCTGCCGGTGGCAACCCCTACGGTTCGGCGCCGGCGCCAGCCCCCGGAAACCCGTACGCGCCAACCCCCGCAACGACGTCTCCCTCGACCGGCAAGAATGGCTATGGTCCGACGACAGGTGGATCGACCCCTGCTCAAAACGCTCAGGTCCCACCACCAACATCAGAGAAGTCGAAGAAGGGCGGCTACCGTAAGTAATCCTGTCCGCGAATGGCGTCGACGTAGCTGTAGCTACTACTGAGTAGGCGGCTCTAGTGGGATCTGCACCACTGGACACTCAGCATTTCCAATACACCACACAACCAACAACAACAACGTTGCATTGAGAGTTTGCTTTATTTGAACGGCAGCATGGAGCGCGCGTCTTACGCCGAGAGCACTCCGTCCGCCTTCTGGATCTTGAGCGAGAAATCCAAAAAGCCGTAGCCTGCACAAGCACACACCAGACATGATTAAACGAGTCGCCGCCACCCAGCACGTGCAAAGTCCACGCACCCTGCGTCAGCTTGCCCTGGCTCACAATGTCGACGTGCGGAGACACGTACTCGCCGAGCGTGTCGGGCGTGATGCCGCCGCTGGCCTCGATGAGCAGGTGCGGGAACTGGCGCTTGAGCTCGGCCGCAGTCTCCTTGAGCTTGTCGGGCGTGAAGTTGTCGAGCATGACGATGTCGGCGCCGGCAGAGGCCTACGAAGTCCACCACAGACACGTGAGTTCCACTGGCGTCTCTCCAACGCTCTCGCGTCGACCGCGAGCGACCTACGGCCTCGACCGCCTCCTCGAGCTTGCGGGCCTCGACCTCAATCTTCATGGAGAAGCCGGCGGCGCGCTTGGCCTGGTGGACGGCGTTGGTGATGCTGCCGGCGGCCCAGACGTGGTTGTCCTTGAGCATGACCATCTGCGAGAGGTCGTGGCGGTGGGTCGCGGCGCCGGCCACGAGCAGCGCGTACTTTTCCACGAGGCGGAAGCCCGGCGTGGTCTTGCGCGTGCCGGCGACGTGTCCGTGCCACCCGAGCGCCCGCGCGATCTCGACCGAGCGGCGCGCCTCGGTGGCGATGCCGCTGGCGCGCGTGAGGATGTTGAGCGCCGTGCGCTCGCCCAGCAGGATGTGGCGGCACTTGCCCGAGACCTTGGCGACGAGCACCTTGCCGTCGGGCACGGCGCTCGGGTCCACGAGGTCTCCTTCGCGCAGCAGCCACTCGACGCGGCAGTCGACGGCCGCGAAGACCTCGGTGAAGAAGGGCACGCCGGCCAGCACGCCGCGCGACTTGCCGAGCAGGAAGGCGGTCTCGCGCGCCTCGCCGACCACGAAGCCGCCGATGTCGAAGGACGGCACGTCGTCCTCGAGCCAGAGCGCCACGTGCTTCTTCCACGTGGGCGGGAGGAGGTGCGCGAGGTCGCCCATGGTGGTCGTGGGAGGCGGGGGGACGGAGAGGATCGGAGAATGGGGAGACGCCAACGTTGGCGTGTTGGCACCAACGTTGGCGTGAGGTTTTATAGGGGGGGGGGGGGGGGGGCACTGACGGCGGCGCGTCATGGGGTCACGCGCCTTATGAGATCGAAAGGGACGGTACGACGGGAGTGAGACAAGGCGGGCTGACATTTCTCGGCGCATTCGTTGGACAAGTCGTCAGCCCCGGCCACAATCGCAAAAAGCGGTGGCTTATGTTGCGATAACTTGGCAATGTTGCCAAAAGAGTTTTTTATGTTGCGGAAGAGTGCGTGTTTGCATCGTGTTTTCGGAAAGTGGCCGCTCCGTTTTCCGCTGCGATCTTCCAACACTCGCGAACCGACCAGTGGCGTTGGCGTTGGTGCGGGAAGAGAATTGGAGCGCGAGAGAAAAAGAAGAAACAGACTTGCCCACGAGCTCACGTTGCCTAAACCAGAGAAATAATCCACTAAACCCTAAAAATGCGTTTTCCCGATTTCGAAGCCTTGGAATTCTCTTACTCCCTTCTTCAACCGCGCCTGTTCTGGCCGATCTTCGGGACCGTAAACCCGAACAAAGACTGCCGCCACCCAAAAAATCTCATCTAGCCGCCGGCCGTCCCCCATCTTGCTGGGGTCGCGTCGCCCTCGCCCTCGCCCTGGCGCGCCGCGCTTCCTCTCTCTTCCTCGCGCTTCCTCGCGACGCTTGGCGCCCGCGCGACCTCTCGGCACTCATGAGCGGCGGCGCGAGCGACCGGCCGCCGCAGAGCTCGAGCCACGACGGCGCCGCCATGGAGAGCGACGCCGACCCGCGGCCCTTCCTCCAGCCCTTCTTCGACAGCGCGGCCGACGACCCGGACCAGGAGCTCTCGCCCACGCCGCCCACCAAGGCCTCGCCCTCGGCCGACGCCGACGCCGCCTACGACCTCTGGGGCTCCTGGAGCGTGCGCTCGTTCCGCAGCAGCGCGGGCGAGCGCACGTCGCTCTCGTCGCCGCCGCTGAGCGGCTCGGCCGACTGGCGCGCCTTCCGCTCGCTCTCCATCGACGAGGCGCCGGCCTCGCCGCCGCTCTCGCTGAGCGAAGACCAGGAAACGGCCTCGCTCCACAGCATCTCCAAGTCGCTGCGCTCGCTCTCGTACGCGTCCAACGGGGTGCGTGCTCGCTCGCTCGTGATGGCAATGGCACGACCCGACGGCTCTAATATCGCGAGATCTTTTTTGTTTGTTTGTTTGCTTTTGTCTGTGGAAACTGTAGGACGACGGCGAGCTGCCGAGCGAAAAGCGCGCGATCCGCCCACGCAGCTTCTCGGATTACACGTCGCTCGGGTCCGTCAAGCTCCACGACATTTGGAACGAACGCGTGCCGCAGCTGTCCGTGCCGACGCCCAAGCCCTCGACCGGCGAAGAGCTCTTCCGATCCATGAAGACCACGGTCGCCTCGAGACACGTCATCGTTCGGAACCACACGGGCGCCATCTCCCCGTCGCACCTTCGACGCGTGGTCGAAGCGCTGAGCGTACGTGAGACTATCATGGAGCATGATTTCCCAGGATTGTCTGACGGCATTGTTTTTCGTGGGTAGGGTTACGGCCCCGTGGCTTCGATTCGAGAAGAGTTCGCCAGCGACGGCATCCTCTTTTGCACCTACTTCCAGCTCAAGGCCGCCATCGGGGCCGTGAAGCTCTGGTTCACTAACAGCAGCTCGAGGGCAGGCGGTGGTGAGACATCGGCCCATTTCTCCGTGCCCTACGAAGTGCCGAACGAGATCAATTGCGCGACGCTCCTGGTCCAGGTCCACGGTCCAGCACTCGTGGGTAGCTACAGCGACATGCGGCAGCTCTGCTCGCGGTATGGGGAAGTGGCCAGTGTACTGGAGCGCGATCCTGACGCGATGGGCTCTATTCCGTATCTTGTCGAGTTCAACGACTCGCGCGACGTCGCAACCGCGATCTCCAGGCTAGCCGGTGTCCTGCTTCCGAGTGGCCACATGATCACGGCCACTCGGTCGCACCCGCCGACGTTTGAGATCGCCAAGGTGCAGGCCTTCCAAGACGGCGTGGCAGCAGTATCCGGGCAACTCCAACCCTCATACACGAACCGACCAAAGAGTTTCTCCGAGAGCACATCCATTCTCACTTCCCCATCGTCAACATCATCGTCTTCCCCGTTGCACGGATCGATTTTCGAGTCACGCTCGTCGAGCTTCCGTCAAACCGCAGACCTGGAAGAACTCACAGCGGATAGCGCCGGCGAGACCAATGCGTCCAGCAGTTCAACCTCACCCTTCACGTCGAGTTTGGGCCTCGGTGGCAACACGTGGCGAGTGCGAGAGCCTGCACGACCGAGAAGCAGTTCTGCGTTCGCGTCGCTTTCCCACGACGGCTCCTCTGGTCTATTTGCCGACGCCCCTGTGTCTGCTCCGTCTCGCTCTTCTCGTCTCCATTCGACCCAGTATCGACCTCCGACGAGCGCTCCATCATCAATGAGCCAGACTCACCAAACTCTAAACCACCACGCAGTGATGCAAGCTCGACTCGGGCCAATTCGAAGCGGCAGTGACCCTGGCTTCCGCAACAGTTACGCCGCGAGCACCACCAGCAGCACGAGTAGCGTTGGGCGAAATGACCAAGGGACGGGAGAGTTTAGTTTGTCGATCGACAAGGTCGTTGCGGGCGAAGACAAACGCACGACGCTTATGGTGCGCAACATTCCAAACAAGTACACCCAGCAGATGCTTCTCGCCGAGATCAACGTCAACCACCACGGCAAATATGACTTCTTCTACCTGCCGATCGACTTCAAGAACAAGTGCAACATGGGCTACGCCTTCATCAACTTCATTGATGCGAGCAGTATCGTATCGTTCTACCAAGAGTTCGACTCGCAAAAGTGGACCAATTTCAACAGCGAGAAGGTCTGTGCGATCTCGTACGCGCGGCTTCAGGGCAAGCAGGCGATGATCACGCGCTTCCAGAACTCGAGTCTGCTCGAAAAGCACGAATCCTATCGACCTCTTGTCTTTTTCAGCAGTGGACCCAACCAGGGCAAGCCAGAGCCGTTCCCATCTCCGAAGCCCCAGCCAGCCCAACACCAGCAGCATTCGTACGCTGCAAAGAAATCCCACCACCAGCACCACCACCCGTCGTCGCATCCCCAAATGGCGCACCCCCAGATGATGAATGCCAGTAACGAGTACTACATCGCGGCTCACAACGGCCGGATGTTCGCGCAGCAGCAGCACCAGCAGCTCCACCACGCCGCGAACGTGCTCCATAGCCACGCTCTGCTCGCCAACGCCCACGCGGCAGCTGCCGCCATGCTTCACAACATGCCAGCGATGGGGATGCCACAGACCCAGTACGCCGCGATGCGCAACCCGCACTACGGGCAGCCGTACGCACACCAACCGAGTGGCGACCGCCGTTATGGGCAGCCCTACGCGAATGCAATGCCCTCGCGAAGCGCGAGCCAAGGCTCCTTCGGCGCTGGTTTCCCACCGCCGACCCAGTCGTGAGCGCGCCGTTTGTCTCCAGTCTATCTACTCCTCTCTTTTTGCGACTCCTTGGGCCAGTCTCCGTCTTCTTCCTTTTTGCACCTCGAATGTATCTTGGCCATCATCATTTTGCGACATTGTAGCATTTCCCCTCCTCATCTTCTCCCATTTTGCGCCATTGTAAAACAAAATATAAACATGCAGTTTGGCTACGACTACAGCTCACAGTTACTTGCTGAAGAGAAACCGAAGATCGTCTTCCGTCAGGCGGCAGATAGCGCTGACGCTGGCCCCAACTGTTCCTTCGAAGATGAGTTGCTTCTTCTCCTGGAGCTTCAGAATACGCTCCTCGATAGTTCCGGCAATAATGAAGCGAGTCGCTTGTACAGGCTTGAACTGACCGAGACGGTGGGTGCGATCAATCGCCTGGTTTTCAGCTGCTGGGTTCCACCACGGATCCATCAAGAAGATACTGCCAACAAGAACGTGAGTGATCAGCACTTGAGACAGAAACATACTGACAGAACGTACTGAGAGGCAATAGTGAGGTTGAGAGCGACACCACCGGCCTTGAGACTGATCAGGAATGCTGTTACACTGTTATCGTCGCGAAAAGCTCGGATTGTGCGGTCGCGCATCTCCATGCTCATGTTGCCCGACAGTTTCACGCACTTGATTCCTCCAATAGTTAGCCGGTGCTGGATAATGTCGAGCATGTTGACAAATTGAGAGAAGATGATTGCCTTGCCGGAAGGATCACGGGCCTTCATGTGGTCAAGTTCCTGCATTAGCGCCTCAATCTTGGTACTCGTTTGAAAAGAGTCAATATCTGAGATACGATGCAAGATGCTGTGCTTGTTATACCGCTTGAGATCTACCTGCGTTCGGTGGATAACAGGTTTGTGCGGGTCCACGAACTCATCATCTTCGTCAGCTACTTTTGGAGGGGATATATCCACAGTCAATGGCTTCTCGCAATCCGGGCATGTGGCCGCCGCACCAACGGGCAACGATTCGATGAACTCCTTCACGCATTCACGGCAGTAAACATGTCCACAGTCAGCCTTGACTGGATCTTCGACTTCTTCATGACAAATCACACACTCCCCTGCGTCGCTATCATCGCTTTCATCCTCAACCACTGATACAAGCGGTTTTTGCTCGACGACGGGACGCGCAAACTTCACCGCGCTTGAATCGTGAACAGGGACTTGCAAAGCCGGATTTGACTTCGAGTAAATAACAAGATAAGGGTGGTCAACCGCTTGTCGTAGTCGAATTAGGAGGTCAAAGATGTGCGCGTAGTTGTTCAGCAGTGTGCCGGAGGAGACATAAGTATTGAACTGCGCTTGGCTCTGCGTGTAAATGGCCTGGTAGAAATCGTTCTCTCGCTCGTCTAATCTGTCTCGACGGACACGAATGAGTTTGGGTGGAAGAGAGATATCATCGGCTCGGCCTTCTTTCGTTCGCCGAAGCAAAATCTAACCATAAGCCTGATCAGACAACATAATCATTATGAACATGCGCGATGCATATATACTTACGTGTTGGAGGAGTTCGTTTTGGAGCCGCAGCATCGCAAGCTTTCCCTCGGCAACATAGCCGTAACTTTGAATTGGAATCACAATCTTCTTGTTGAAGAAAGAGAAATGGTGCATCGTAATGTGATCGCATTCTTGGCATTTCCCCCCAGGGAAGCTACAAAGCAAACCAATGAGTCTCAGTTGAGAAAACGTCACTTCAAAAGGCACATACTCAAAGTCCAGCTTCTGACAGTCGCATTTGCTGCAATGATAGTACGCGAAGAATTTAATCTGAAGGAAACGGACCAGCGAGAATAGTTCGCCAATGCGGTTTTGCAACGGAGTCCCTACAAGAGCACAGGTGAGTCGATTTTCAACCGTGCAACTGAGGACTAGAATTGTGCGCATACCAGTCAAACACCACTTGTAGTCAGACTTCAACTCGAACACGCCTCGGGCAGTATTACAGCGTCGGTCCTTGATGTAGTGAGCCTCATCGAGCACGATTCGTGTCCAGTGAATTTGGTGCATCGGTGATCTGCCCTTCACTCTCTTGGGAGAAGTATCTTCGTGGGTGTCATCGTCATCGTCACTCTCAACATCCTTCTTCTTGGCTTGCTTTTTTCGCGTTGTCTTCTTGCCCTTCGAGGGCTTCTTCAGGTCATCATCACTACTGTCACTCTCTTCTCCAGCCGCACGCTTTTTCTTTTTCTTCGACTCTTGTCGATCTTGCAACTTTGTCTTCTTGGCATTGGGACCGCAGAAGTACTTGTTATGGAGAATCAGTTTATCGGGAAGGTACTTCTTCTTACAATACTTGCAAGGAACCTTCTCCCAGCCGAGAGTTTTGCGCACTTCGCTCTCGATGATCGAGTAAGTCGTAAGGACTATATCATAAGCTGCAATCTTCTCGACAGCATCGAGTCGTTTCGGTCCGTGATGGATGTAAATGGACAAATGATTTGCCTCAACGAAGCGTTCGATCTCGCTCTTCCATTGCATCACAGCTACAAGCGGGCACACGACGAGGGTGCCTCCACGAGTGGTCGTGTTAAAGTCGATCTTCTTCGACTTGCTTTTCGCCTTCGCCTCGTGCGGTGGCGGATGGTCAACTCGCGGCTTCTCAAGAATCAGCGAGATGGCTTGCAGTGTCTTGCCCATGCCCATCTCGTCGGCCAAAATACCACCTTTGTAATCACTTTGTTCTTGTGCCGTCATCCAGGCGAGTGCTTCACGCTGGTAAGGTAAAAGTGTAGCAGTGAGGTACGGAGATGGATCTTTCTCCGCCATTCTAGTCTTTCTCGTGTACTGATCCTCTGACAACTCACGACGCTCATCCAAAAGTCCGAGGTCAGCATTCTTCTTCATGTGACGTAGCACGAACTCACGATCTTTGAGCTGAAGTGATGCAAGACCACGAATAGGCTCGTTTTCCTTGGTAATCTTTGACGGATCGCCTTCGATCTCAGGTACAGGATCATCGTTCGAAGCATTGTCGACCAGAGGCTTCAGACAGATTTGCGTGCATTCTACGTGCTACATTGGCGGGAATTGATGGCGTGTTAGAGTATTGCCATGTTGGGAAGAGAAGAACTCCACACACCTTGAAGTACGTAGTGATGCCGAACATCGAGTGCTTGACACGAACACCAACACGAATCAGATCACGCGGCAGCTTCTGCTCGCACGTTTTACACTAACATGACATCCCAAACATCGTCAGTGTACCAAAGTATATCCGTGGACGGTACAACAACTCACACTAGACCGGGCGTTTGGAGCATACTCGATGTAGTAAGACGGACCCGTGTACACTTCCTCTTCTTCGACCGCGGCGTCACTCGAGTTGTCATTTATCTCGATCGCGTCGTCGTCCGGTAGTGTGGCAGGTTGGTTCTCTCGAGCGCTGTCGTCATCTTTCTTTCGCCGCACTCGAGGATTCTTCTTGGCGGGCGTTCCGTTCGGCTCTTTCTTAGGAACCGGCTTCTTGGGCGTCACGACGCGCGTCGGCAGCTTGACCGTGCGGGGCTCAAAGTCGTCGTCGCTCGCGCTCAGCGCCGATTCGTCTTCGTCTTCCTCCTCCTCGTCGTCCTCCTCTTCCGATCCATTGAAGTCGCTGTCGCCATCGTCGTCTCCAGCGCCGTCCGACTCGTCTTCGTCCTCCTCTGCATCGAGCGTGATGCGCTTCACCGGCGCCACTTTCGCTCGCGCCGACGCGCGGCTCGCGCGCTTGAACGCGAGTTCGGGTTCCTGGATCTTGACGGGCTTCCTCGCGCGGGCCTTGCCCTTGCCGCGCGTCTCGGTGGCCGCCGTCTTCGCTCGGCGCTGCGCTCCGCTGGGCTCGCTCGCTGCGCCGCGTCGTCTCTTCTTCGCACTCGGCGCGTCTTCTGCTTCGTCGTCGCCTCCATCTGCGGCGCGCGGCTTCTTGCGAGAGCACGCGTCGCACTGCCACGCCGCCGACGGCCGACGCCGCCGCGGCGGCGAGAGACAGGACAGATGGAAGTGCGCGGCGCAGGCGGCGCAGGCCACGAGCACGCGCGCGCCGCCGGCGCCGCACGCGCGGCAGGCGTCGCGCTCGGCCATGGGGGCGAAGAACAGCACTGACGTCGGGCGGCGCGCGGAGGTTGCAGACCATCACTCTGCGGCAACCCCGAGAGCGGTTGGAAACAGGTTGAAAACAGGTTGGAAACGGTTTAAAACAGATCTATTGGCGCCAACGTGGGTGTCGGAAGCGAGCAGTTGGCGCGGACAGAGAGAGAGAGAGAGATGGGTACACTTTGACAGACGATTGCTTAAGAAAGTACGTTTGGCGCTCTTTTTCTCTCTCTCTCTCTCAAGAACGCTCCCCCTACACGAGAACCGCGGTTCCTTCACTGTCGAGACAGGGATGGCAGGTCATCCAGCTCTCGATGCTATCAACTGGCGCACGCTGGTCTACTGTGACTGACCGATTGACCAAGATACTACGCACTACATGAGGTTCCTCTTTGACAACATGTTAATTTGTTTTTTGCTCTTTTACTGCTGAAATGTGCACCTGCAGGTTTCCGGTGACGAGGGCCTCAACACTTTCAATCATCCAACTTCGTTATGACTGTGGTTTTTATCGCTCAGCCCTCGAGCGGCGTGTACGGCTCGAACCAGCTCTCGGCCGCCCACGGCTGCGTCAGCTTCGTGTAGAGCGCCGAGCCCTTGGTGTAGCTCGACGCGTCGTTGGCGTCGCCCGAGCCCGAGTACTTGGCCACGAACGGGTACGGGTACAGCGGACGCGAGCGCTTGACCGACGAACCCGAGCCCGAGCTCACGACGACGGCGTCGGGCGCGGTCTTGGACTCGACCCACTTCTGCATGGGCGTCAAGAAGTCGAACGTCGAGAACCCATCGCCATCGCCGCAGTGGTACACGCCCGGCAGCAGGTACAGACGCTCAAAGGACTCGACCGCAGCCTGACCCATGTGCTTCTGGAGCGCCTCGTGGAAAGCGATGGTGCCACGCGGCGAGATGTGCGGGTCAGACCAGCCGTGGTAGAGGATGAGCTTGCCGCCGGCTTGCTTGAAGGCCGAGAGGTCCGAGCTGATGGCGTTGAAGAGCGGGTGACGCGCCTTCAGCTTGTCAACCGTGGCGACCGAGAACTCGAGGTCCTTGAGCGTGAAGTTGGGCATGGGCTGCTCGAAGGCCAGGTACTTGAGCACCGACAGCGATGTGGACTCGCTCATGATGGAGCCGTTGCTCGACGGTGGCACGAAGACGCCCTGCCACGACAGCTCCGAGCCGAACTGGGCCTCACCCACGGTCAGGTGCTGGCCGGTCTTGGTGTCCACGGGACCCTGGTAGATCTTGGCGATGGTCTCGACCTCAGCCGCCGTGAGGCACGCCGTGGTGTTCGTGGCGCCCGCAGCACACTGGATGGTCTTCGGGTCGAACTGGCACAGACGAGGGTCCGAGAGCAGACCGTCCTTGAGTCCGTCGAGCGCGTCACACGCGTTGATCACGGCGTTGTGGAGAACCGAGAGGCGCGAGCCGATGAGCGGGTGCGTGCCGTCGGCCGCCGTGTTGCTGACGGCGAGCCATCCGTGGTGGAGCGTGTTCTGGAGCTGGAAGATGAAGGCGGGCGCACCGGCGACGATGCCGTCGAAGTCGTCCGGGTATCGCAGCGCCTCCATGACGGCCTCGCGACCGCCGTCCGAGCAGCCACTGAAGTACGAGTACTTTTGTTCCTGTCCGTAGTAGGCCTTGATGAGCTTCTTGGCGGCGAGCGTGACCCAGTGGTTGGCGCGGTAGGCGAAGTTGACGCGTCGGTCACGGACGAGTCCGAAGGTGCCGTCGTTGCCGCCGGCCATGTCGTTGCCAGCGACGACGAACTGTCCCGTGCTGTCGGGCGAACCGCGGGCGACGCTGTTCATACCACAGAGTCCACCGCAGCCGGAGAAGAGGAAGCGCTGGGTCCAGGTCGTCTTGGGCAGCAGCACCGAGTAGCTCACGTTGGTGTTGAGCACGCCGTTGACAGCGCAGTAGGTGACGTTGCCGCTGGTGGTCTCGGTGGCCGAGGCAATGGTGCTGCCAGTGCCGCCGATGTCGGTGACGTCGACCTTGGCGAGGTCGGCGCAGGCGACGGTGGGTGCGACGACAGAGAGGCTGGCGAGTCCGCTGTCTGCGGTGGCGCGAGCGTGTGCGAGTGTAGCGACGGAAGCCGCCGACGCCAGTGTCGCTAGCGTCGTCGGGAGCTTCATGGTTGTCGTTCGGGTTGAATGGACTTGTGGGACCCGGGTGGTTGGGTAGAACGGTGGGTTGTTCTTGGTGGTGGTGGTGGTGGTGGTGTGTTCAGGAGACGCCAAATTGCGGAATGAGGAGGAGGTTTCCAGTGGCTCGAGTGTGGACACGGATGAGGGGATGAGGATGTGGATGTGGAGACGGCGTGTCCGTCCTCCCGTTGTATGCTCGATAGGAGACACGACACGACACTGCACTGCCGAAGGCGATCGCAGATGTCAAGGGCTAGTTGGAGATCATCGACAGACAGAGCGTGGGCGGTCCATGGGTTGTGATTGTCGATTGTCACACTGCGCTGCTGTAATAGTACGGGTTCGGCTGGCGCAGTCAGTATTACGTAGTCCGTGGTAGTAGTAGTAGTAGTAGTAGTAGTAGTAGTAGTAGTAGTAGTAGTAGTAGTAGTACACCGCACTACGGTAGTACTATCGCATCGCGTCCACGGGGGCGACTCAGTCGCATAAGAGTGATGAGACTCGTCGGGTGGGCCCGCGTGTGACAACGACAGGTCTGAGGCATGGCCCGGAGTCGCGAGTTGTGTCACACGTCACACGTCACTCGTCACACATCCCACTCACGGACGGGCCAGATGGGTAGGTCTGTTCAATGAGCCAGCCCACCGCATTGGGTACCTATACCGTATCGATAGCCGGCTGCTCCCCCTGCTTCCTGTTCGCGGTCTGTTCTTTCGGCGTGTGGCTGGGGCGAGCTAGTTAGCCGACGCATATGGGCCATATATCATGCAGCTATATCTACTCGTTGAGTCTGAGACTGGAACTGACGTTGCGACTCCCTTGGGGACAGTGGATCTCGGGCACAGCACGCAGTATTTTTGCGATCGTGTTTTGGGATCGTGGAGGTTGTCGGGGTTCTCGCCCTCAAGCAGGTGTCTGGTCTTGGTCTACTCAGTACAGTAGTATACCGTGTGGATGTGTAGTGCGTATCGACGAGTGGACGACACAAGAGCCGAAACTGCTGACAGTGGAGGTTGTACACATTCATGTTCGTCTGTACGGACAGACGCTCCTATAGATTTTCTTGTCATCCACTTGCACTCACTCTCGTGAAGTGCATACAGTAGCGCTTTACCTTGTTGTAGTGAGCTGAGCTGAGCTCGCTGTGCTTTGCTCGTACCGGTATTGTGGTCTGGACATGATGCAAAACGACAGCCGCTGGTGCGAAAAGCGTGTCGCCACCGCCCCAACTCCAGTAACTCCAAACGAGACGCGCCAGCTGACGCGAGCTGCAGCGGTTGAGGCGTGCCATCAACGCTGACCACCTGACACCGCAACCTGGTGTGCATAGAAAAGACATCATCTTGGTTACAGTGTACTGCCGCCGGCACCTACCAGTGACCCACCTGTCTGCCTGTCACCTGTCTATCGCCTATCTGTCTGTCTGCGTCATGTCACCCACCCGCCATCGACAGGTTGATCATCGCCCGGATGGAGATGGAGGCGTGGCACCATGTGCGTTGGACCCGTGGCTCCTGAGGGGGCCAACGGGCTGCTCGATGGCGTGCAGCACACAGTCCAGTACACCTCTGTGTTCTGGTCGTGTAGTCCCGTCTCGAGTTGTTGTAGTTGTTGTTACTGCCACTGCCACGGCTACTGCCGCGCCATGGCGTCTTGTGGGTCTGCTTTGGTTTGAAAGTGCTTCGAAAGTGCTCCAAAATGCCTTGAAGTGCACGCCAACGAGAGAATCCATGCCAACGAGAAGCATCTCGTAGGCGACTCTGTTTCTTAGTGCAGCGCATTGTGCTCTCGAGTGCATCACCGAGTCTATTTCGTTATCAATACCACTGGACGCGAGCGCGGCAGAAGAAACTCTTGTCGCCTTGGTCGTGTGGTTCTTCCGTCCCAAGAGACCACGAGCCGTCCTTCGCACGGCGACACGAAAGCGCACCCTGGTCTACTGTGACTGACCGACTTTCTGACAGGCCATTAGGTCACTGATGTAAGCTTCCTCAATACAAAAAAAAAAAAGACTTTCTGGCAGGCCTACGTTCTACGCACTAAATGAGGTTCCTCTGTGTCAGCATGATCGTCCCGTGATCTTTCCAGACTCATCGATCGAGCTACTTGGTTGAGCTATTGTGTGGATACATTCTCGAGGAACAGGAAGTATATGTCTTGTCCTTCCGATCGGTGCTGATTCGGTAAAGTGCGTAGAGCGACGTCTCCGATGTGAAGGGAAGTTGACGATGCTGAGCACGTGGACTACGTTGTACGAAGTGTATTGATTACATCTGAACAGCGAGGTTTATGCTCCTGATGGATACAGAAACTCATCACCAGGAAGAGTTTCTGTCACATCGCGACTGATCGATCCTCATGTAGATGATCTAACTCAATCAGCCCCGTGCTGTCAAAGTCGCTATGCACAGCGAGCACGTGTGAGCATCGAAAACAAGAGTATCCAATAAACGAGTTCAAATCCACTATCTCCCAGTGATTTTGGTCAGTATTTAGTGTACTATGTATGTTCCATGGCGTGTTGGCGGAGATCTCGAATCTCTCACTGTCTCGCACACGATGTCATTTATTTTCTTTTGTCTTTGTTTTTCTTTCACTCCCGGTCTAACTGTCTTCCTCCCCCCTTGGGAGCGACCACCACCGCTCATGGAAAGTCAGAGCGTCCTTGCTCAGCCCTCGAGCGGCTTGTACGGCTCGAACCAGCTCTCGGCCGCCCACGGCTGCGTCAGCTTCGTGTAGAGCGCCGAGCCCTTGGTGTAGCTCGACGCGTCGTTGGCGTCGCCCGAGCCCGAGTACTTGGCCACGAACGGGTACGGGTACAGCGGACGCGAGCGCTTGACCGACGAACCCGAGCCCGAGCTCACGACGACGGCGTCGGGCGCGGTCTTGGACTCGACCCACTTCTGCATGGGCGTCAAGAAGTCGAACGTCGAGAACCCATCGCCATCGCCGCAGTGGTACACGCCCGGCAGCAGGTACAGACGCTCAAAGGACTCGACCGCAGCCTGACCCATGTGCTTCTGGAGCGCCTCGTGGAAAGCGATGGTGCCACGCGGCGAGATGTGCGGGTCAGACCAGCCGTGGTAGAGGATGAGCTTGCCGCCGGCTTGCTTGAAGGCCGAGAGGTCCGAGCTGATGGCGTTGAAGAGCGGGTGACGCGCCTTCAGCTTGTCAACCGTGGCGACCGAGAACTCGAGGTCCTTGAGCGTGAAGTTGGGCATGGGCTGCTCGAAGGCCAGGTACTTGAGCACCGACAGCGATGTGGACTCGCTCATGATGGAGCCGTTGCTCGACGGTGGCACGAAGACGCCCTGCCACGACAGCTCCGAGCCGAACTGGGCCTCACCCACGGTCAGGTGCTGGCCGGTCTTGGTGTCCACGGGACCCTGGTAGATCTTGGCGATGGTCTCGACCTCAGCCGCCGTGAGGCACGCCGTGGTGTTCGTGGCGCCCGCAGCACACTGGATGGTCTTCGGGTCGAACTGGCACAGACGAGGGTCCGAGAGCAGACCGTCCTTGAGTCCGTCGAGCGCGTCACACGCGTTGATCACGGCGTTGTGGAGAACCGAGAGGCGCGAGCCGATGAGCGGGTGCGTGCCGTCGGCCGCCGTGTTGCTGACGGCGAGCCATCCGTGGTGGAGCGTGTTCTGGAGCTGGAAGATGAAGGCGGGCGCACCGGCGACGATGCCGTCGAAGTCGTCCGGGTATCGCAGCGCCTCCATGACGGCCTCGCGACCGCCGTCCGAGCAGCCACTGAAGTACGAGTACTTTTGTTCCTGTCCGTAGTAGGCCTTGATGAGCTTCTTGGCGGCGAGCGTGACCCAGTGGTTGGCGCGGTAGGCGAAGTTGACGCGTCGGTCACGGACGAGTCCGAAGGTGCCGTCGTTGCCGCCGGCCATGTCGTTGCCAGCGACGACGAACTGTCCCGTGCTGTCGGGCGAACCGCGGGCGACGCTGTTCATACCACAGAGTCCACCGCAGCCGGAGAAGAGGAAGCGCTGGGTCCAGGTCGTCTTGGGCAGCAGCACCGAGTAGCTCACGTTGGTGTTGAGCACGCCGTTGACAGCGCAGTAGGTGACGTTGCCGCTGGTGGTCTCGGTGGCCGAGGCAATGGTGCTGCCAGTGCCGCCGATGTCGGTGACGTCGACCTTGGCGAGGTCGGCGCAGGCGACGGTGGGTGCGACGACAGAGAGGCTGGCGAGTCCGCTGTCTGCGGTGGCGCGAGCGTGTGCGAGTGTAGCGACGGAAGCCGCCGACGCCAGTGTCGCTAGCGTCGTCGGGAGCTTCATGGTTGTCGTTCGG
This sequence comes from Pythium myriotylum, assembly GCA_023091665.1. Lineage (NCBI taxonomy): Eukaryota > Oomycota > Peronosporomycetes > Pythiales > Pythiaceae > Pythium > Pythium myriotylum. The sequence continues at coordinate 1,153,084 of JALJCQ010000014.1, forward strand.
GTTGAATGGACTTGTGGGACCCGGGTGGTTGGGTAGAACGGTGGGTTGTTCTTGGTGGTGGTGGTGGTGGTGGTGTGTTCAGGAGACGCCAAATTGCGGAATGAGGAGGAGGTTTCCAGTGGCTCGAGTGTGGACACGGATGAGGGGATGAGGATGTGGATGTGGAGACGGCGTGTCCGTCCTCCCGTTGTATGCTCGATAGGAGACACGACACGACACTGCACTGCCGAAGGCGATCGCAGATGTCAAGGGCTAGTTGGAGATCATCGACAGACAGAGCGTGGGCGGTCCATGGGTTGTGATTGTCGATTGTCACACTGCGCTGCTGTAATAGTACGGGTTCGGCTGGCGCAGTCAGTATTACGTAGTCCGTGGTAGTAGTAGTAGTAGTAGTAGTAGTAGTAGTAGTAGTAGTAGTAGTAGTAGTAGTACACCGCACTACGGTAGTACTATCGCATCGCGTCCACGGGGGCGACTCAGTCGCATAAGAGTGATGAGACTCGTCGGGTGGGCCCGCGTGTGACAACGACAGGTCTGAGGCATGGCCCGGAGTCGCGAGTTGTGTCACACGTCACACGTCACTCGTCACACATCCCACTCACGGACGGGCCAGATGGGTAGGTCTGTTCAATGAGCCAGCCCACCGCATTGGGTACCTATACCGTATCGATAGCCGGCTGCTCCCCCTGCTTCCTGTTCGCGGTCTGTTCTTTCGGCGTGTGGCTGGGGCGAGCTAGTTAGCCGACGCATATGGGCCATATATCATGCAGCTATATCTACTCGTTGAGTCTGAGACTGGAACTGACGTTGCGACTCCCTTGGGGACAGTGGATCTCGGGCACAGCACGCAGTATTTTTGCGATCGTGTTTTGGGATCGTGGAGGTTGTCGGGGTTCTCGCCCTCAAGCAGGTGTCTGGTCTTGGTCTACTCAGTACAGTAGTATACCGTGTGGATGTGTAGTGCGTATCGACGAGTGGACGACACAAGAGCCGAAACTGCTGACAGTGGAGGTTGTACACATTCATGTTCGTCTGTACGGACAGACGCTCCTATAGATTTTCTTGTCATCCACTTGCACTCACTCTCGTGAAGTGCATACAGTAGCGCTTTACCTTGTTGTAGTGAGCTGAGCTGAGCTCGCTGTGCTTTGCTCGTACCGGTATTGTGGTCTGGACATGATGCAAAACGACAGCCGCTGGTGCGAAAAGCGTGTCGCCACCGCCCCAACTCCAGTAACTCCAAACGAGACGCGCCAGCTGACGCGAGCTGCAGCGGTTGAGGCGTGCCATCAACGCTGACCACCTGACACCGCAACCTGGTGTGCATAGAAAAGACATCATCTTGGTTACAGTGTACTGCCGCCGGCACCTACCAGTGACCCACCTGTCTGCCTGTCACCTGTCTATCGCCTATCTGTCTGTCTGCGTCATGTCACCCACCCGCCATCGACAGGTTGATCATCGCCCGGATGGAGATGGAGGCGTGGCACCATGTGCGTTGGACCCGTGGCTCCTGAGGGGGCCAACGGGCTGCTCGATGGCGTGCAGCACACAGTCCAGTACACCTCTGTGTTCTGGTCGTGTAGTCCCGTCTCGAGTTGTTGTAGTTGTTGTTACTGCCACTGCCACGGCTACTGCCGCGCCATGGCGTCTTGTGGGTCTGCTTTGGTTTGAAAGTGCTTCGAAAGTGCTCCAAAATGCCTTGAAGTGCACGCCAACGAGAGAATCCATGCCAACGAGAAGCATCTCGTAGGCGACTCTGTTTCTTAGTGCAGCGCATTGTGCTCTCGAGTGCATCACCGAGTCTATTTCGTTATCAATACCACTGGACGCGAGCGCGGCAGAAGAAACTCTTGTCGCCTTGGTCGTGTGGTTCTTCCGTCCCAAGAGACCACGAGCCGTCCTTCGCACGGCGACACGAAAGCGCACCCTGGTCTACTGTGACTGACCGACTTTCTGACAGGCCATTAGGTCACTGATGTAAGCTTCCTCAATACAAAAAAAAAAAAGACTTTCTGGCAGGCCTACGTTCTACGCACTAAATGAGGTTCCTCTGTGTCAGCATGATCGTCCCGTGATCTTTCCAGACTCATCGATCGAGCTACTTGGTTGAGCTATTGTGTGGATACATTCTCGAGGAACAGGAAGTATATGTCTTGTCCTTCCGATCGGTGCTGATTCGGTAAAGTGCGTAGAGCGACGTCTCCGATGTGAAGGGAAGTTGACGATGCTGAGCACGTGGACTACGTTGTACGAAGTGTATTGATTACATCTGAACAGCGAGGTTTATGCTCCTGATGGATACAGAAACTCATCACCAGGAAGAGTTTCTGTCACATCGCGACTGATCGATCCTCATGTAGATGATCTAACTCAATCAGCCCCGTGCTGTCAAAGTCGCTATGCACAGCGAGCACGTGTGAGCATCGAAAACAAGAGTATCCAATAAACGAGTTCAAATCCACTATCTCCCAGTGATTTTGGTCAGTATTTAGTGTACTATGTATGTTCCATGGCGTGTTGGCGGAGATCTCGAATCTCTCACTGTCTCGCACACGATGTCATTTATTTTCTTTTGTCTTTGTTTTTCTTTCACTCCCGGTCTAACTGTCTTCCTCCCCCCTTGGGAGCGACCACCACCGCTCATGGAAAGTCAGAGCGTCCTTGCTCAGCCCTCGAGCGGCTTGTACGGCTCGAACCAGCTCTCGGCCGCCCACGGCTGCGTCAGCTTCGTGTAGAGCGCCGAGCCCTTGGTGTAGCTCGACGCGTCGTTGGCGTCGCCCGAGCCCGAGTACTTGGCCACGAACGGGTACGGGTACAGCGGACGCGAGCGCTTGACCGACGAACCCGAGCCCGAGCTCACGACGACGGCGTCGGGCGCGGTCTTGGACTCGACCCACTTCTGCATGGGCGTCAAGAAGTCGAACGTCGAGAACCCATCGCCATCGCCGCAGTGGTACACGCCCGGCAGCAGGTACAGACGCTCAAAGGACTCGACCGCAGCCTGACCCATGTGCTTCTGGAGCGCCTCGTGGAAAGCGATGGTGCCACGCGGCGAGATGTGCGGGTCAGACCAGCCGTGGTAGAGGATGAGCTTGCCGCCGGCTTGCTTGAAGGCCGAGAGGTCCGAGCTGATGGCGTTGAAGAGCGGGTGACGCGCCTTCAGCTTGTCAACCGTGGCGACCGAGAACTCGAGGTCCTTGAGCGTGAAGTTGGGCATGGGCTGCTCGAAGGCCAGGTACTTGAGCACCGACAGCGATGTGGACTCGCTCATGATGGAGCCGTTGCTCGACGGTGGCACGAAGACGCCCTGCCACGACAGCTCCGAGCCGAACTGGGCCTCACCCACGGTCAGGTGCTGGCCGGTCTTGGTGTCCACGGGACCCTGGTAGATCTTGGCGATGGTCTCGACCTCAGCCGCCGTGAGGCACGCCGTGGTGTTCGTGGCGCCCGCAGCACACTGGATGGTCTTCGGGTCGAACTGGCACAGACGAGGGTCCGAGAGCAGACCGTCCTTGAGTCCGTCGAGCGCGTCACACGCGTTGATCACGGCGTTGTGGAGAACCGAGAGGCGCGAGCCGATGAGCGGGTGCGTGCCGTCGGCCGCCGTGTTGCTGACGGCGAGCCATCCGTGGTGGAGCGTGTTCTGGAGCTGGAAGATGAAGGCGGGCGCACCGGCGACGATGCCGTCGAAGTCGTCCGGGTATCGCAGCGCCTCCATGACGGCCTCGCGACCGCCGTCCGAGCAGCCACTGAAGTACGAGTACTTTTGTTCCTGTCCGTAGTAGGCCTTGATGAGCTTCTTGGCGGCGAGCGTGACCCAGTGGTTGGCGCGGTAGGCGAAGTTGACGCGTCGGTCACGGACGAGTCCGAAGGTGCCGTCGTTGCCGCCGGCCATGTCGTTGCCAGCGACGACGAACTGTCCCGTGCTGTCGGGCGAACCGCGGGCGACGCTGTTCATACCACAGAGTCCACCGCAGCCGGAGAAGAGGAAGCGCTGGGTCCAGGTCGTCTTGGGCAGCAGCACCGAGTAGCTCACGTTGGTGTTGAGCACGCCGTTGACAGCGCAGTAGGTGACGTTGCCGCTGGTGGTCTCGGTGGCCGAGGCAATGGTGCTGCCAGTGCCGCCGATGTCGGTGACGTCGACCTTGGCGAGGTCGGCGCAGGCGACGGTGGGTGCGACGACAGAGAGGCTGGCGAGTCCGCTGTCTGCGGTGGCGCGAGCGTGTGCGAGTGTAGCGACGGAAGCCGCCGACGCCAGTGTCGCTAGCGTCGTCGGGGGCTTCATGGTTGTCGTTCGGGTTGAATGAACTTGTGGGACCCGGGTGGTTGGGTAGAACGGTGGGTTGTTCTTGGTGGTGGTGGTGGTGGTGGTGTGTTCAGGAGACGCCAAATTGCGGAATGAGGAGGAGGTTTCCAGTGGCTCGAGTGTGGACACGGATGAGGGGATGAGGATGTGGATGTGGAGACGGCGTGTCCGTCCTCCCGTTGTATGCTCGATAGGAGACACGACACGACACTGCACTGCCGAAGGCGATCGCAGATGTCAAGGGCTAGTTGGAGATCATCGACAGACAGAGCGTGGGCGGTCCATGGGTTGTGATTGTCGATTGTCACACTGCGCTGCTGTAATAGTACGGGTTCGGCTGGCGCAGTCAGTATTACGTAGTCCGTGGTAGTAGTAGTAGTAGTAGTAGTAGTAGTAGTAGTAGTAGTAGTAGTAGTACACCGCACTACGGTAGTACTATCGCATCGCGTCCACGGGGGCGACTCAGTCGCATAAGAGTGATGAGACTCGTCGGGTGGGCCCGCGTGTGACAACGACAGGTCTGAGGCATGGCCCGGAGTCGCGAGTTGTGTCACACGTCACACGTCACTCGTCACACATCCCACTCACGGACGGGCCAGATGGGTAGGTCTGTTCAATGAGCCAGCCCACCGCATTGGGTACCTATACCGTATCGATAGCCGGCTGCTCCCCCTGCTTCCTGTTCGCGGTCTGTTCTTTCGGCGTGTGGCTGGGGCGAGCTAGTTAGCCGACGCATATGGGCCATATATCATGCAGCTATATCTACTCGTTGAGTCTGAGACTGGAACTGACGTTGCGACTCCCTTGGGGACAGTGGATCTCGGGCACAGCACGCAGTATTTTTGCGATCGTGTTTTGGGATCGTGGAGGTTGTCGGGGTTCTCGCCCTCAAGCAGGTGTCTGGTCTTGGTCTACTCAGTACAGTAGTATACCGTGTGGATGTGTAGTGCGTATCGACGAGTGGACGACACAAGAGCCGAAACTGCTGACAGTGGAGGTTGTACACATTCATGTTCGTCTGTACGGACAGACGCTCCTATAGATTTTCTTGTCATCCACTTGCACTCACTCTCGTGAAGTGCATACAGTAGCGCTTTACCTTGTTGTAGTGAGCTGAGCTGAGCTCGCTGTGCTTTGCTCGTACCGGTATTGTGGTCTGGACATGATGCAAAACGACAGCCGCTGGTGCGAAAAGCGTGTCGCCACCGCCCCAACTCCAGTAACTCCAAACGAGACGCGCCAGCTGACGCGAGCTGCAGCGGTTGAGGCGTGCCATCAACGCTGACCACCTGACACCGCAACCTGGTGTGCATAGAAAAGACATCATCTTGGTTACAGTGTACTGCCGCCGGCACCTACCAGTGACCCACCTGTCTGCCTGTCACCTGTCTATCGCCTATCTGTCTGTCTGCGTCATGTCACCCACCCGCCATCGACAGGTTGATCATCGCCCGGATGGAGATGGAGGCGTGGCACCATGTGCGTTGGACCCGTGGCTCCTGAGGGGGCCAACGGGCTGCTCGATGGCGTGCAGCACACAGTCCAGTACACCTCTGTGTTCTGGTCGTGTAGTCCCGTCTCGAGTTGTTGTAGTTGTTGTTACTGCCACTGCCACGGCTACTGCCGCGCCATGGCGTCTTGTGGGTCTGCTTTGGTTTGAAAGTGCTTCGAAAGTGCTCCAAAATGCCTTGAAGTGCACGCCAACGAGAGAATCCATGCCAACGAGAAGCATCTCGTAGGCGACTCTGTTTCTTAGTGCAGCGCATTGTGCTCTCGAGTGCATCACCGAGTCTATTTCGTTATCAATACCACTGGACGCGAGCGCGGCAGAAGAAACTCTTGTCGCCTTGGTCGTGTGGTTCTTCCGTCCCAAGAGACCACGAGCCGTCCTTCGCACGGCGACACGAAAGCGCACCCTGGTCTACTGTGACTGACCGACTTTCTGACAGGCCATTAGGTCACTGATGTAAGCTTCCTCAATACAAAAAAAAAAGACTTTCTGACAGGCCTACGTTCTACGCACTAAATGAGGTTCCTCTGTGTCAGCATGATCGTCCCGTGATCTTTCCAGACTCATCGATCGAGCTACTTGGTTGAGCTATTGTGTGGATACATTCTCGAGGAACAGGAAGTATATGTCTTGTCCTTCCGATCGGTGCTGATTCGGTAAAGTGCGTAGAGCGACGTCTCCGATGTGAAGGGAAGTTGACGATGCTGAGCACGTGGACTACGTTGTACGAAGTGTATTGATTACATCTGAACAGCGAGGTTTATGCTCCTGATGGATACAGAAACTCATCACCAGGAAGAGTTTCTGTCACATCGCGACTGATCGATCCTCATGTAGATGATCTAACTCAATCAGCCCCGTGCTGTCAAAGTCGCTATGCACAGCGAGCACGTGTGAGCATCGAAAACAAGAGTATCCAATAAACGAGTTCAAATCCACTATCTCCCAGTGATTTTGGTCAGTATTTAGTGTACTATGTATGTTCCATGGCGTGTTGGCGGAGATCTCGAATCTCTCACTGTCTCGCACACGATGTCATTTATTTTCTTTTGTCTTTGTTTTTCTTTCACTCCCGGTCTAACTGTCTTCCTCCCCCCTTGGGAGCGACCACCACCGCTCATGGAAAGTCAGAGCGTCCTTGCTCAGCCCTCGAGCGGCTTGTACGGCTCGAACCAGCTCTCGGCCGCCCACGGCTGCGTCAGCTTCGTGTAGAGCGCCGAGCCCTTGGTGTAGCTCGACGCGTCGTTGGCGTCGCCCGAGCCCGAGTACTTGGCCACGAACGGGTACGGGTACAGCGGACGCGAGCGCTTGACCGACGAACCCGAGCCCGAGCTCACGACGACGGCGTCGGGCGCGGTCTTGGACTCGACCCACTTCTGCATGGGCGTCAAGAAGTCGAACGTCGAGAACCCATCGCCATCGCCGCAGTGGTACACGCCCGGCAGCAGGTACAGACGCTCAAAGGACTCGACCGCAGCCTGACCCATGTGCTTCTGGAGCGCCTCGTGGAAAGCGATGGTGCCACGCGGCGAGATGTGCGGGTCAGACCAGCCGTGGTAGAGGATGAGCTTGCCGCCGGCTTGCTTGAAGGCCGAGAGGTCCGAGCTGATGGCGTTGAAGAGCGGGTGACGCGCCTTCAGCTTGTCAACCGTGGCGACCGAGAACTCGAGGTCCTTGAGCGTGAAGTTGGGCATGGGCTGCTCGAAGGCCAGGTACTTGAGCACCGACAGCGATGTGGACTCGCTCATGATGGAGCCGTTGCTCGACGGTGGCACGAAGACGCCCTGCCACGACAGCTCCGAGCCGAACTGGGCCTCACCCACGGTCAGGTGCTGGCCGGTCTTGGTGTCCACGGGACCCTGGTAGATCTTGGCGATGGTCTCGACCTCAGCCGCCGTGAGGCACGCCGTGGTGTTCGTGGCGCCCGCAGCACACTGGATGGTCTTCGGGTCGAACTGGCACAGACGAGGGTCCGAGAGCAGACCGTCCTTGAGTCCGTCGAGCGCGTCACACGCGTTGATCACGGCGTTGTGGAGAACCGAGAGGCGCGAGCCGATGAGCGGGTGCGTGCCGTCGGCCGCCGTGTTGCTGACGGCGAGCCATCCGTGGTGGAGCGTGTTCTGGAGCTGGAAGATGAAGGCGGGCGCACCGGCGACGATGCCGTCGAAGTCGTCCGGGTATCGCAGCGCCTCCATGACGGCCTCGCGACCGCCGTCCGAGCAGCCACTGAAGTACGAGTACTTTTGTTCCTGTCCGTAGTAGGCCTTGATGAGCTTCTTGGCGGCGAGCGTGACCCAGTGGTTGGCGCGGTAGGCGAAGTTGACGCGTCGGTCACGGACGAGTCCGAAGGTGCCGTCGTTGCCGCCGGCCATGTCGTTGCCAGCGACGACGAACTGTCCCGTGCTGTCGGGCGAACCGCGGGCGACGCTGTTCATACCACAGAGTCCACCGCAGCCGGAGAAGAGGAAGCGCTGGGTCCAGGTCGTCTTGGGCAGCAGCACCGAGTAGCTCACGTTGGTGTTGAGCACGCCGTTGACAGCGCAGTAGGTGACGTTGCCGCTGGTGGTCTCGGTGGCCGAGGCAATGGTGCTGCCAGTGCCGCCGATGTCGGTGACGTCGACCTTGGCGAGGTCGGCGCAGGCGACGGTGGGTGCGACGACAGAGAGGCTGGCGAGTCCGCTGTCTGCGGTGGCGCGAGCGTGTGCGAGTGTAGCGACGGAAGCCGCCGACGCCAGTGTCGCTAGCGTCGTCGGGAGCTTCATGGTTGTCGTTCGGGTTGAATGGACTTGTGGGACCCGGGTGGTTGGGTAGAACGGTGGGTTGTTCTTGGTGGTGGTGGTGGTGGTGGTGTGTTCAGGAGACGCCAAATTGCGGAATGAGGAGGAGGTTTCCAGTGGCTCGAGTGTGGACACGGATGAGGGGATGAGGATGTGGATGTGGAGACGGCGTGTCCGTCCTCCCGTTGTATGCTCGATAGGAGACACGACACGACACTGCACTGCCGAAGGCGATCGCAGATGTCAAGGGCTAGTTGGAGATCATCGACAGACAGAGCGTGGGCGGTCCATGGGTTGTGATTGTCGATTGTCACACTGCGCTGCTGTAATAGTACGGGTTCGGCTGGCGCAGTCAGTATTACGTAGTCCGTGGTAGTAGTAGTAGTAGTAGTAGTAGTAGTAGTAGTAGTAGTAGTAGTAGTAGTACACCGCACTACGGTAGTACTATCGCATCGCGTCCACGGGGGCGACTCAGTCGCATAAGAGTGATGAGACTCGTCGGGTGGGCCCGCGTGTGACAACGACAGGTCTGAGGCATGGCCCGGAGTCGCGAGTTGTGTCACACGTCACACGTCACTCGTCACACATCCCACTCACGGACGGGCCAGATGGGTAGGTCTGTTCAATGAGCCAGCCCACCGCATTGGGTACCTATACCGTATCGATAGCCGGCTGCTCCCCCTGCTTCCTGTTCGCGGTCTGTTCTTTCGGCGTGTGGCTGGGGCGAGCTAGTTAGCCGACGCATATGGGCCATATATCATGCAGCTATATCTACTCGTTGAGTCTGAGACTGGAACTGACGTTGCGACTCCCTTGGGGACAGTGGATCTCGGGCACAGCACGCAGTATTTTTGCGATCGTGTTTTGGGATCGTGGAGGTTGTCGGGGTTCTCGCCCTCAAGCAGGTGTCTGGTCTTGGTCTACTCAGTACAGTAGTATACCGTGTGGATGTGTAGTGCGTATCGACGAGTGGACGACACAAGAGCCGAAACTGCTGACAGTGGAGGTTGTACACATTCATGTTCGTCTGTACGGACAGACGCTCCTATAGATTTTCTTGTCATCCACTTGCACTCACTCTCGTGAAGTGCATACAGTAGCGCTTTACCTTGTTGTAGTGAGCTGAGCTGAGCTCGCTGTGCTTTGCTCGTACCGGTATTGTGGTCTGGACATGATGCAAAACGACAGCCGCTGGTGCGAAAAGCGTGTCGCCACCGCCCCAACTCCAGTAACTCCAAACGAGACGCGCCAGCTGACGCGAGCTGCAGCGGTTGAGGCGTGCCATCAACGCTGACCACCTGACACCGCAACCTGGTGTGCATAGAAAAGACATCATCTTGGTTACAGTGTACTGCCGCCGGCACCTACCAGTGACCCACCTGTCTGCCTGTCACCTGTCTATCGCCTATCTGTCTGTCTGCGTCATGTCACCCACCCGCCATCGACAGGTTGATCATCGCCCGGATGGAGATGGAGGCGTGGCACCATGTGCGTTGGACCCGTGGCTCCTGAGGGGGCCAACGGGCTGCTCGATGGCGTGCAGCACACAGTCCAGTACACCTCTGTGTTCTGGTCGTGTAGTCCCGTCTCGAGTTGTTGTAGTTGTTGTTACTGCCACTGCCACGGCTACTGCCGCGCCATGGCGTCTTGTGGGTCTGCTTTGGTTTGAAAGTGCTTCGAAAGTGCTCCAAAATGCCTTGAAGTGCACGCCAACGAGAGAATCCATGCCAACGAGAAGCATCTCGTAGGCGACTCTGTTTCTTAGTGCAGCGCATTGTGCTCTCGAGTGCATCACCGAGTCTATTTCGTTATCAATACCACTGGACGCGAGCGCGGCAGAAGAAACTCTTGTCGCCTTGGTCGTGTGGTTCTTCCGTCCCAAGAGACCACGAGCCGTCCTTCGCACGGCGACACGAAAGCGCACCCTGGTCTACTGTGACTGACCGACTTTCTGACAGGCCATTAGGTCACTGATGTAAGCTTCCTCAATACAAAAAAAAAAAAGACTTTCTGGCAGGCCTACGTTCTACGCACTAAATGAGGTTCCTCTGTGTCAGCATGATCGTCCCGTGATCTTTCCAGACTCATCGATCGAGCTACTTGGTTGAGCTATTGTGTGGATACATTCTCGAGGAACAGGAAGTATATGTCTTGTCCTTCCGATCGGTGCTGATTCGGTAAAGTGCGTAGAGCGACGTCTCCGATGTGAAGGGAAGTTGACGATGCTGAGCACGTGGACTACGTTGTACGAAGTGTATTGATTACATCTGAACAGCGAGGTTTATGCTCCTGATGGATACAGAAACTCATCACCAGGAAGAGTTTCTGTCACATCGCGACTGATCGATCCTCATGTAGATGATCTAACTCAATCAGCCCCGTGCTGTCAAAGTCGCTATGCACAGCGAGCACGTGTGAGCATCGAAAACAAGAGTATCCAATAAACGAGTTCAAATCCACTATCTCCCAGTGATTTTGGTCAGTATTTAGTGTACTATGTATGTTCCATGGCGTGTTGGCGGAGATCTCGAATCTCTCACTGTCTCGCACACGATGTCATTTATTTTCTTTTGTCTTTGTTTTTCTTTCACTCCCGGTCTAACTGTCTTCCTCCCCCCTTGGGAGCGACCACCACCGCTCATGGAAAGTCAGAGCGTCCTTGCTCAGCCCTCGAGCGGCTTGTACGGCTCGAACCAGCTCTCGGCCGCCCACGGCTGCGTCAGCTTCGTGTAGAGCGCCGAGCCCTTGGTGTAGCTCGACGCGTCGTTGGCGTCGCCCGAGCCCGAGTACTTGGCCACGAACGGGTACGGGTACAGCGGACGCGAGCGCTTGACCGACGAACCCGAGCCCGAGCTCACGACGACGGCGTCGGGCGCGGTCTTGGACTCGACCCACTTCTGCATGGGCGTCAAGAAGTCGAACGTCGAGAACCCATCGCCATCGCCGCAGTGGTACACGCCCGGCAGCAGGTACAGACGCTCAAAGGACTCGACCGCAGCCTGACCCATGTGCTTCTGGAGCGCCTCGTGGAAAGCGATGGTGCCACGCGGCGAGATGTGCGGGTCAGACCAGCCGTGGTAGAGGATGAGCTTGCCGCCGGCTTGCTTGAAGGCCGAGAGGTCCGAGCTGATGGCGTTGAAGAGCGGGTGACGCGCCTTCAGCTTGTCAACCGTGGCGACCGAGAACTCGAGGTCCTTGAGCGTGAAGTTGGGCATGGGCTGCTCGAAGGCCAGGTACTTGAGCACCGACAGCGATGTGGACTCGCTCATGATGGAGCCGTTGCTCGACGGTGGCACGAAGACGCCCTGCCACGACAGCTCCGAGCCGAACTGGGCCTCACCCACGGTCAGGTGCTGGCCGGTCTTGGTGTCCACGGGACCCTGGTAGATCTTGGCGATGGTCTCGACCTCAGCCGCCGTGAGGCACGCCGTGGTGTTCGTGGCGCCCGCAGCACACTGGATGGTCTTCGGGTCGAACTGGCACAGACGAGGGTCCGAGAGCAGACCGTCCTTGAGTCCGTCGAGCGCGTCACACGCGTTGATCACGGCGTTGTGGAGAACCGAGAGGCGCGAGCCGATGAGCGGGTGCGTGCCGTCGGCCGCCGTGTTGCTGACGGCGAGCCATCCGTGGTGGAGCGTGTTCTGGAGCTGGAAGATGAAGGCGGGCGCACCGGCGACGATGCCGTCGAAGTCGTCCGGGTATCGCAGCGCCTCCATGACGGCCTCGCGACCGCCGTCCGAGCAGCCACTGAAGTACGAGTACTTTTGTTCCTGTCCGTAGTAGGCCTTGATGAGCTTCTTGGCGGCGAGCGTGACCCAGTGGTTGGCGCGGTAGGCGAAGTTGACGCGTCGGTCACGGACGAGTCCGAAGGTGCCGTCGTTGCCGCCGGCCATGTCGTTGCCAGCGACGACGAACTGTCCCGTGCTGTCGGGCGAACCGCGGGCGACGCTGTTCATACCACAGAGTCCACCGCAGCCGGAGAAGAGGAAGCGCTGGGTCCAGGTCGTCTTGGGCAGCAGCACCGAGTAGCTCACGTTGGTGTTGAGCACGCCGTTGACAGCGCAGTAGGTGACGTTGCCGCTGGTGGTCTCGGTGGCCGAGGCAATGGTGCTGCCAGTGCCGCCGATGTCGGTGACGTCGACCTTGGCGAGGTCGGCGCAGGCGACGGTGGGTGCGACGACAGAGAGGCTGGCGAGTCCGCTGTCTGCGGTGGCGCGAGCGTGTGCGAGTGTAGCGACGGAAGCCGCCGACGCCAGTGTCGCTAGCGTCGTCGGGAGCTTCATGGTTGTCGTTCGGGTTGAATGGACTTGTGGGACCCGGGTGGTTGGGTAGAACGGTGGGTTGTTCTTGGTGGTGGTGGTGGTGGTGGTGTGTTCAGGAGACGCCAAATTGCGGAATGAGGAGGAGGTTTCCAGTGGCTCGAGTGTGGACACGGATGAGGGGATGAGGATGTGGATGTGGAGACGGCGTGTCCGTCCTCCCGTTGTATGCTCGATAGGAGACACGACACGACACTGCACTGCCGAAGGCGATCGCAGATGTCAAGGGCTAGTTGGAGATCATCGACAGACAGAGCGTGGGCGGTCCATGGGTTGTGATTGTCGATTGTCACACTGCGCTGCTGTAATAGTACGGGTTCGGCTGGCGCAGTCAGTATTACGTAGTCCGTGGTAGTAGTAGTAGTAGTAGTAGTAGTAGTAGTAGTAGTAGTAGTAGTAGTAGTAGTACACCGCACTACGGTAGTACTATCGCATCGCGTCCACGGGGGCGACTCAGTCGCATAAGAGTGATGAGACTCGTCGGGTGGGCCCGCGTGTGACAACGACAGGTCTGAGGCATGGCCCGGAGTCGCGAGTTGTGTCACACGTCACACGTCACTCGTCACACATCCCACTCACGGACGGGCCAGATGGGTAGGTCTGTTCAATGAGCCAGCCCACCGCATTGGGTACCTATACCGTATCGATAGCCGGCTGCTCCCCCTGCTTCCTGTTCGCGGTCTGTTCTTTCGGCGTGTGGCTGGGGCGAGCTAGTTAGCCGACGCATATGGGCCATATATCATGCAGCTATATCTACTCGTTGAGTCTGAGACTGGAACTGACGTTGCGACTCCCTTGGGGACAGTGGATCTCGGGCACAGCACGCAGTATTTTTGCGATCGTGTTTTGGGATCGTGGAGGTTGTCGGGGTTCTCGCCCTCAAGCAGGTGTCTGGTCTTGGTCTACTCAGTACAGTAGTATACCGTGTGGATGTGTAGTGCGTATCGACGAGTGGACGACACAAGAGCCGAAACTGCTGACAGTGGAGGTTGTACACATTCATGTTCGTCTGTACGGACAGACGCTCCTATAGATTTTCTTGTCATCCACTTGCACTCACTCTCGTGAAGTCCATACAGTAGCGCTTTACCTTGTTGTAGTGAGCTGAGCTGAGCTCGCTGTGCTTTGCTCGTACCGGTATTGTGGTCTGGACATGATGCAAAACGACAGCCGCTGGTGCGAAAAGCGTGTCGCCACCGCCCCAACTCCAGTAACTCCAAACGAGACGCGCCAGCTGACGCGAGCTGCAGCGGTTGAGGCGTGCCATCAACGCTGACCACCTGACACCGCAACCTGGTGTGCATAGAAAAGACATCATCTTGGTTACAGTGTACTGCCGCCGGCACCTACCAGTGACCCACCTGTCTGCCTGTCACCTGTCTATCGCCTATCTGTCTGTCTGCGTCATGTCACCCACCCGCCATCGACAGGTTGATCATCGCCCGGATGGAGATGGAGGCGTGGCACCATGTGCGTTGGACCCGTGGCTCCTGAGGGGGCCAACGGGCTGCTCGATGGCGTGCAGCACACAGTCCAGTACACCTCTGTGTTCTGGTCGTGTAGTCCCGTCTCGAGTTGTTGTAGTTGTTGTTACTGCCACTGCCACGGCTACTGCCGCGCCATGGCGTCTTGTGGGTCTGCTTTGGTTTGAAAGTGCTTCGAAAGTGCTCCAAAATGCCTTGAAGTGCACGCCAACGAGAGAATCCATGCCAACGAGAAGCATCTCGTAGGCGACTCTGTTTCTTAGTGCAGCGCATTGTGCTCTCGAGTGCATCACCGAGTCTATTTCGTTATCAATACCACTGGACGCGAGCGCGGCAGAAGAAACTCTTGTCGCCTTGGTCGTGTGGTTCTTCCGTCCCAAGAGACCACGAGCCGTCCTTCGCACGGCGACACGAAAGCGCACCCTGGTCTACTGTGACTGACCGACTTTCTGACAGGCCATTAGGTCACTGATGTAAGCTTCCTCAATACAAAAAAAAAAAAGACTTTCTGGCAGGCCTACGTTCTACGCACTAAATGAGGTTCCTCTGTGTCAGCATGATCGTCCCGTGATCTTTCCAGACTCATCGATCGAGCTACTTGGTTGAGCTATTGTGTGGATACATTCTCGAGGAACAGGAAGTATATGTCTTGTCCTTCCGATCGGTGCTGATTCGGTAAAGTGCGTAGAGCGACGTCTCCGATGTGAAGGGAAGTTGACGATGCTGAGCACGTGGACTACGTTGTACGAAGTGTATTGATTACATCTGAACAGCGAGGTTTATGCTCCTGATGGATACAGAAACTCATCACCAGGAAGAGTTTCTGTCACATCGCGACTGATCGATCCTCATGTAGATGATCTAACTCAATCAGCCCCGTGCTGTCAAAGTCGCTATGCACAGCGAGCACGTGTGAGCATCGAAAACAAGAGTATCCAATAAACGAGTTCAAATCCACTATCTCCCAGTGATTTTGGTCAGTATTTAGTGTACTATGTATGTTCCATGGCGTGTTGGCGGAGATCTCGAATCTCTCACTGTCTCGCACACGATGTCATTTATTTTCTTTTGTCTTTGTTTTTCTTTCACTCCCGGTCTAACTGTCTTCCTCCCCCCTTGGGAGCGACCACCACCGCTCATGGAAAGTCAGAGCGTCCTTGCTCAGCCCTCGAGCGGCTTGTACGGCTCGAACCAGCTCTCGGCCGCCCACGGCTGCGTCAGCTTCGTGTAGAGCGCCGAGCCCTTGGTGTAGCTCGACGCGTCGTTGGCGTCGCCCGAGCCCGAGTACTTGGCCACGAACGGGTACGGGTACAGCGGACGCGAGCGCTTGACCGACGAACCCGAGCCCGAGCTCACGACGACGGCGTCGGGCGCGGTCTTGGACTCGACCCACTTCTGCATGGGCGTCAAGAAGTCGAACGTCGAGAACCCATCGCCATCGCCGCAGTGGTACACGCCCGGCAGCAGGTACAGACGCTCAAAGGACTCGACCGCAGCCTGACCCATGTGCTTCTGGAGCGCCTCGTGGAAAGCGATGGTGCCACGCGGCGAGATGTGCGGGTCAGACCAGCCGTGGTAGAGGATGAGCTTGCCGCCGGCTTGCTTGAAGGCCGAGAGGTCCGAGCTGATGGCGTTGAAGAGCGGGTGACGCGCCTTCAGCTTGTCAACCGTGGCGACCGAGAACTCGAGGTCCTTGAGCGTGAAGTTGGGCATGGGCTGCTCGAAGGCCAGGTACTTGAGCACCGACAGCGATGTGGACTCGCTCATGATGGAGCCGTTGCTCGACGGTGGCACGAAGACGCCCTGCCACGACAGCTCCGAGCCGAACTGGGCCTCACCCACGGTCAGGTGCTGGCCGGTCTTGGTGTCCACGGGACCCTGGTAGATCTTGGCGATGGTCTCGACCTCAGCCGCCGTGAGGCACGCCGTGGTGTTCGTGGCGCCCGCAGCACACTGGATGGTCTTCGGGTCGAACTGGCACAGACGAGGGTCCGAGAGCAGACCGTCCTTGAGTCCGTCGAGCGCGTCACACGCGTTGATCACGGCGTTGTGGAGAACCGAGAGGCGCGAGCCGATGAGCGGGTGCGTGCCGTCGGCCGCCGTGTTGCTGACGGCGAGCCATCCGTGGTGGAGCGTGTTCTGGAGCTGGAAGATGAAGGCGGGCGCACCGGCGACGATGCCGTCGAAGTCGTCCGGGTATCGCAGCGCCTCCATGACGGCCTCGCGACCGCCGTCCGAGCAGCCACTGAAGTACGAGTACTTTTGTTCCTGTCCGTAGTAGGCCTTGATGAGCTTCTTGGCGGCGAGCGTGACCCAGTGGTTGGCGCGGTAGGCGAAGTTGACGCGTCGGTCACGGACGAGTCCGAAGGTGCCGTCGTTGCCGCCGGCCATGTCGTTGCCAGCGACGACGAACTGTCCCGTGCTGTCGGGCGAACCGCGGGCGACGCTGTTCATACCACAGAGTCCACCGCAGCCGGAGAAGAGGAAGCGCTGGGTCCAGGTCGTCTTGGGCAGCAGCACCGAGTAGCTCACGTTGGTGTTGAGCACGCCGTTGACAGCGCAGTAGGTGACGTTGCCGCTGGTGGTCTCGGTGGCCGAGGCAATGGTGCTGCCAGTGCCGCCGATGTCGGTGACGTCGACCTTGGCGAGGTCGGCGCAGGCGACGGTGGGTGCGACGACAGAGAGGCTGGCGAGTCCGCTGTCTGCGGTGGCGCGAGCGTGTGCGAGTGTAGCGACGGAAGCCGCCGACGCCAGTGTCGCTAGCGTCGTCGGGGGCTTCATGGTTGTCGTTCGGGTTGAATGAACTTGTGGGACCCGGGTGGTTGGGTAGAACGGTGGGTTGTTCTTGGTGGTGGTGGTGGTGGTGGTGTGTTCAGGAGACGCCAAATTGCGGAATGAGGAGGAGGTTTCCAGTGGCTCGAGTGTGGACACGGATGAGGGGATGAGGATGTGGATGTGGAGACGGCGTGTCCGTCCTCCCGTTGTATGCTCGATAGGAGACACGACACGACACTGCACTGCCGAAGGCGATCGCAGATGTCAAGGGCTAGTTGGAGATCATCGACAGACAGAGCGTGGGCGGTCCATGGGTTGTGATTGTCGATTGTCACACTGCGCTGCTGTAATAGTACGGGTTCGGCTGGCGCAGTCAGTATTACGTAGTCCGTGGTAGTAGTAGTAGTAGTAGTAGTAGTAGTAGTAGTAGTAGTAGTAGTAGTAGTACACCGCACTACGGTAGTACTATCGCATCGCGTCCACGGGGGCGACTCAGTCGCATAAGAGTGATGAGACTCGTCGGGTGGGCCCGCGTGTGACAACGACAGGTCTGAGGCATGGCCCGGAGTCGCGAGTTGTGTCACACGTCACACGTCACTCGTCACACATCCCACTCACGGACGGGCCAGATGGGTAGGTCTGTTCAATGAGCCAGCCCACCGCATTGGGTACCTATACCGTATCGATAGCCGGCTGCTCCCCCTGCTTCCTGTTCGCGGTCTGTTCTTTCGGCGTGTGGCTGGGGCGAGCTAGTTAGCCGACGCATATGGGCCATATATCATGCAGCTATATCTACTCGTTGAGTCTGAGACTGGAACTGACGTTGCGACTCCCTTGGGGACAGTGGATCTCGGGCACAGCACGCAGTATTTTTGCGATCGTGTTTTGGGATCGTGGAGGTTGTCGGGGTTCTCGCCCTCAAGCAGGTGTCTGGTCTTGGTCTACTCAGTACAGTAGTATACCGTGTGGATGTGTAGTGCGTATCGACGAGTGGACGACACAAGAGCCGAAACTGCTGACAGTGGAGGTTGTACACATTCATGTTCGTCTGTACGGACAGACGCTCCTATAGATTTTCTTGTCATCCACTTGCACTCACTCTCGTGAAGTGCATACAGTAGCGCTTTACCTTGTTGTAGTGAGCTGAGCTGAGCTCGCTGTGCTTTGCTCGTACCGGTATTGTGGTCTGGACATGATGCAAAACGACAGCCGCTGGTGCGAAAAGCGTGTCGCCACCGCCCCAACTCCAGTAACTCCAAACGAGACGCGCCAGCTGACGCGAGCTGCAGCGGTTGAGGCGTGCCATCAACGCTGACCACCTGACACCGCAACCTGGTGTGCATAGAAAAGACATCATCTTGGTTACAGTGTACTGCCGCCGGCACCTACCAGTGACCCACCTGTCTGCCTGTCACCTGTCTATCGCCTATCTGTCTGTCTGCGTCATGTCACCCACCCGCCATCGACAGGTTGATCATCGCCCGGATGGAGATGGAGGCGTGGCACCATGTGCGTTGGACCCGTGGCTCCTGAGGGGGCCAACGGGCTGCTCGATGGCGTGCAGCACACAGTCCAGTACACCTCTGTGTTCTGGTCGTGTAGTCCCGTCTCGAGTTGTTGTAGTTGTTGTTACTGCCACTGCCACGGCTACTGCCGCGCCATGGCGTCTTGTGGGTCTGCTTTGGTTTGAAAGTGCTTCGAAAGTGCTCCAAAATGCCTTGAAGTGCACGCCAACGAGAGAATCCATGCCAACGAGAAGCATCTCGTAGGCGACTCTGTTTCTTAGTGCAGCGCATTGTGCTCTCGAGTGCATCACCGAGTCTATTTCGTTATCAATACCACTGGACGCGAGCGCGGCAGAAGAAACTCTTGTCGCCTTGGTCGTGTGGTTCTTCCGTCCCAAGAGACCACGAGCCGTCCTTCGCACGGCGACACGAAAGCGCACCCTGGTCTACTGTGACTGACCGACTTTCTGACAGGCCATTAGGTCACTGATGTAAGCTTCCTCAATACAAAAAAAAAAAAGACTTTCTGGCAGGCCTACGTTCTACGCACTAAATGAGGTTCCTCTGTGTCAGCATGATCGTCCCGTGATCTTTCCAGACTCATCGATCGAGCTACTTGGTTGAGCTATTGTGTGGATACATTCTCGAGGAACAGGAAGTATATGTCTTGTCCTTCCGATCGGTGCTGATTCGGTAAAGTGCGTAGAGCGACGTCTCCGATGTGAAGGGAAGTTGACGATGCTGAGCACGTGGACTACGTTGTACGAAGTGTATTGATTACATCTGAACAGCGAGGTTTATGCTCCTGATGGATACAGAAACTCATCACCAGGAAGAGTTTCTGTCACATCGCGACTGATCGATCCTCATGTAGATGATCTAACTCAATCAGCCCCGTGCTGTCAAAGTCGCTATGCACAGCGAGCACGTGTGAGCATCGAAAACAAGAGTATCCAATAAACGAGTTCAAATCCACTATCTCCCAGTGATTTTGGTCAGTATTTAGTGTACTATGTATGTTCCATGGCGTGTTGGCGGAGATCTCGAATCTCTCACTGTCTCGCACACGATGTCATTTATTTTCTTTTGTCTTTGTTTTTCTTTCACTCCCGGTCTAACTGTCTTCCTCCCCCCTTGGGAGCGACCACCACCGCTCATGGAAAGTCAGAGCGTCCTTGCTCAGCCCTCGAGCGGCTTGTACGGCTCGAACCAGCTCTCGGCCGCCCACGGCTGCGTCAGCTTCGTGTAGAGCGCCGAGCCCTTGGTGTAGCTCGACGCGTCGTTGGCGTCGCCCGAGCCCGAGTACTTGGCCACGAACGGGTACGGGTACAGCGGACGCGAGCGCTTGACCGACGAACCCGAGCCCGAGCTCACGACGACGGCGTCGGGCGCGGTCTTGGACTCGACCCACTTCTGCATGGGCGTCAAGAAGTCGAACGTCGAGAACCCATCGCCATCGCCGCAGTGGTACACGCCCGGCAGCAGGTACAGACGCTCAAAGGACTCGACCGCAGCCTGACCCATGTGCTTCTGGAGCGCCTCGTGGAAAGCGATGGTGCCACGCGGCGAGATGTGCGGGTCAGACCAGCCGTGGTAGAGGATGAGCTTGCCGCCGGCTTGCTTGAAGGCCGAGAGGTCCGAGCTGATGGCGTTGAAGAGCGGGTGACGCGCCTTCAGCTTGTCAACCGTGGCGACCGAGAACTCGAGGTCCTTGAGCGTGAAGTTGGGCATGGGCTGCTCGAAGGCCAGGTACTTGAGCACCGACAGCGATGTGGACTCGCTCATGATGGAGCCGTTGCTCGACGGTGGCACGAAGACGCCCTGCCACGACAGCTCCGAGCCGAACTGGGCCTCACCCACGGTCAGGTGCTGGCCGGTCTTGGTGTCCACGGGACCCTGGTAGATCTTGGCGATGGTCTCGACCTCAGCCGCCGTGAGGCACGCCGTGGTGTTCGTGGCGCCCGCAGCACACTGGATGGTCTTCGGGTCGAACTGGCACAGACGAGGGTCCGAGAGCAGACCGTCCTTGAGTCCGTCGAGCGCGTCACACGCGTTGATCACGGCGTTGTGGAGAACCGAGAGGCGCGAGCCGATGAGCGGGTGCGTGCCGTCGGCCGCCGTGTTGCTGACGGCGAGCCATCCGTGGTGGAGCGTGTTCTGGAGCTGGAAGATGAAGGCGGGCGCACCGGCGACGATGCCGTCGAAGTCGTCCGGGTATCGCAGCGCCTCCATGACGGCCTCGCGACCGCCGTCCGAGCAGCCACTGAAGTACGAGTACTTTTGTTCCTGTCCGTAGTAGGCCTTGATGAGCTTCTTGGCGGCGAGCGTGACCCAGTGGTTGGCGCGGTAGGCGAAGTTGACGCGTCGGTCACGGACGAGTCCGAAGGTGCCGTCGTTGCCGCCGGCCATGTCGTTGCCAGCGACGACGAACTGTCCCGTGCTGTCGGGCGAACCGCGGGCGACGCTGTTCATACCACAGAGTCCACCGCAGCCGGAGAAGAGGAAGCGCTGGGTCCAGGTCGTCTTGGGCAGCAGCACCGAGTAGCTCACGTTGGTGTTGAGCACGCCGTTGACAGCGCAGTAGGTGACGTTGCCGCTGGTGGTCTCGGTGGCCGAGGCAATGGTGCTGCCAGTGCCGCCGATGTCGGTGACGTCGACCTTGGCGAGGTCGGCGCAGGCGACGGTGGGTGCGACGACAGAGAGGCTGGCGAGTCCGCTGTCTGCACCGGAGCTGACGCTTCCCGTGTTCGCAGATGTAGCAGAGTTCTGGACATCGGTCCCGGCGGCGCAATCAGTGGCGCTTGATTTTGCCTGGGCAATGGTGGCGACGGAAGCCACGGAAGCCAAGGCCGTCAGAGTTTTTGTGAGTTTCATCGTTGGAGGTGACGATGGGCTTCTGGTACCCGGGGTGACTGAGTTGGGTGTATTGAGGTGTTGAGGGAATGTCAGATTGAGGAGTGAGGAGAATTTGCGCTGTTGCCTCAAATGTGAAGACGGCGTGTCTCCCAAGCGATAGCTCGATCACAGACACAACAAAGTACTTAGCATTCGCAGATGTTAATGATTTGCTCAAAATCACCGCCCGGACCTCTGCCGGAGGGTTGTGATTGTCGCACTTCCGTTCTACCGGTGTTACTACTACTTGATCTGCCGTGCACATCCTTCACTGATCGTGTCGACGACCCGACAACACAATTTCTGGATTCACAGACAGTGCTGTCTACATTTTCAGATGTACAGTTATCCACTCGGTCTGATTGACTGGGTGCTGTCCACATCAATCTGGAGCACGAACCAGCAGCTGTTCGTGCGAAACGCGTGCCAACGCCGCCTCAACACCAGCAACTCCAAAGGAGACATGAGCCAGCCAGAGTAGCTGCCATCAACACTGACCAACTGCCACCGCAACCTTGCGTGCATAAACAGGCGTCTGGTTGGTTCCTGTCACCTGGCTGCAACAGTGACCAAGAAGCGGAGGCTCATTCGTGTCCGTGCTGCGCATTTTCGACCAGATTGGACTTTTATCTGCGGGTTAACCTCACTGGTGGAGATGCTGTTGTTGAGACGACCCGCCTTCCACCCAAAAGAGCCAAGGACTACTTTCGATCCTGGTTTCCGCGAATACTGTCCTCTTGTGAGGCGTACAAAACAGCGTCAATTGGACCAGACCAAAAAGATCTGACCAACCCAGATACTTTTCTATGCACACCAAGTTGCGACGTCAGTTGATCAGTGCTGATGACACACCTCAACTCCTGCAGCTAGATTCCGCTGGGTCAAGTTTCCTTTCCAGTTTCTGGATTTGGGCCGTTGTTAGCACCCATTTCCCGTAGATCGCAGACACTTTGCGTGCTGGAGACTGCTCCAGGCCCACGCAACACCCACGCTCTCAGGATGAAAAGGACCAATGAGCGAAGGCTACGACATCATTTAGCAACATCTAATTGTTCGCATGTCAGACGTTAGCCTGATGTAAGCGTCCTCGATACAAAAAATAAAAAACGTCCCCATGAACCTACACACGTAGACTTGGATTTTGAATACAAAATCAAGTACATTTTCGCACCTCGTGGCCGTCATTGAAGCACGGATCCAAGTGCATGACATACAGTACCAACGCACAAACAGGAATATAAACAAACGTGGATGTGTACAACCTCCACTGTCAGCAGTTTCGGCTCTTGTGTCGTCCACTCGTTGATATGCACTGCACATCCACACGGTATACTACTGTACTGAGTAGACCAAGACCAGACACCTGCTTGAGGGCGAGAACCCCGACAACCTCCACGATCCCAAAACACGATCGCAAAAATACTGCGTGCTGTGCCCGAGATCCACTGTCCCCAAGGGAGTCGCAACGTCAGTTCCAGTCTCAGACTCAACGAGTAGATATAGCTGCATGATATATGGCCCATATGCGTCGGCTAACTAGCTCGCCCCAGCCACACGCCGAAAGAACAGACCGCGAACAGGAAGCAGGGGGAGCAGCCGGCTATCGATACGGTATAGGTACCCAATGCGGTGGGCTGGCTCATTGAACAGACCTACCCATCTGGCCCGTCCGTGAGTGGGATGTGTGACGAGTGACGTGTGACGTGTGACACAACTCGCGACTCCGGGCCATGCCTCAGACCTGTCGTTGTCACACGCGGGCCCACCCGACGAGTCTCATCACTCTTATGCGACTGAGTCGCCCCCGTGGACGCGATGCGATAGTACTACCGTAGTGCGGTGTACTACTACTACTACTACTACTACTACTACTACTACTACTACTACTACTACTACTACTACCACGGACTACGTAATACTGACTGCGCCAGCCGAACCCGTACTATTACAGCAGCGCAGTGTGACAATCGACAATCACAACCCATGGACCGCCCACGCTCTGTCTGTCGATGATCTCCAACTAGCCCTTGACATCTGCGATCGCCTTCGGCAGTGCAGTGTCGTGTCGTGTCTCCTATCGAGCATACAACGGGAGGACGGACACGCCGTCTCCACATCCACATCCTCATCCCCTCATCCGTGTCCACACTCGAGCCACTGGAAACCTCCTCCTCATTCCGCAATTTGGCGTCTCCTGAACACACCACCACCACCACCACCACCAAGAACAACCCACCGTTCTACCCAACCACCCGGGTCCCACAAGTCCATTCAACCCGAACGACAACCATGAAGCTCCCGACGACGCTAGCGACACTGGCGTCGGCGGCTTCCGTCGCTACACTCGCACACGCTCGCGCCACCGCAGACAGCGGACTCGCCAGCCTCTCTGTCGTCGCACCCACCGTCGCCTGCGCCGACCTCGCCAAGGTCGACGTCACCGACATCGGCGGCACTGGCAGCACCATTGCCTCGGCCACCGAGACCACCAGCGGCAACGTCACCTACTGCGCTGTCAACGGCGTGCTCAACACCAACGTGAGCTACTCGGTGCTGCTGCCCAAGACGACCTGGACCCAGCGCTTCCTCTTCTCCGGCTGCGGTGGACTCTGTGGTATGAACAGCGTCGCCCGCGGTTCGCCCGACAGCACGGGACAGTTCGTCGTCGCTGGCAACGACATGGCCGGCGGCAACGACGGCACCTTCGGACTCGTCCGTGACCGACGCGTCAACTTCGCCTACCGCGCCAACCACTGGGTCACGCTCGCCGCCAAGAAGCTCATCAAGGCCTACTACGGACAGGAACAAAAGTACTCGTACTTCAGTGGCTGCTCGGACGGCGGTCGCGAGGCCGTCATGGAGGCGCTGCGATACCCGGACGACTTCGACGGCATCGTCGCCGGTGCGCCCGCCTTCATCTTCCAGCTCCAGAACACGCTCCACCACGGATGGCTCGCCGTCAGCAACACGGCGGCCGACGGCACGCACCCGCTCATCGGCTCGCGCCTCTCGGTTCTCCACAACGCCGTGATCAACGCGTGTGACGCGCTCGACGGACTCAAGGACGGTCTGCTCTCGGACCCTCGTCTGTGCCAGTTCGACCCGAAGACCATCCAGTGTGCTGCGGGCGCCACGAACACCACGGCGTGCCTCACGGCGGCTGAGGTCGAGACCATCGCCAAGATCTACCAGGGTCCCGTGGACACCAAGACCGGCCAGCACCTGACCGTGGGTGAGGCCCAGTTCGGCTCGGAGCTGTCGTGGCAGGGCGTCTTCGTGCCACCGTCGAGCAACGGCTCCATCATGAGCGAGTCCACATCGCTGTCGGTGCTCAAGTACCTGGCCTTCGAGCAGCCCATGCCCAACTTCACGCTCAAGGACCTCGAGTTCTCGGTCGCCACGGTTGACAAGCTGAAGGCGCGTCACCCGCTCTTCAACGCCATCAGCTCGGACCTCTCGGCCTTCAAGCAAGCCGGCGGCAAGCTCATCCTCTACCACGGCTGGTCTGACCCGCACATCTCGCCGCGTGGCACCATCGCTTTCCACGAGGCGCTCCAGAAGCACATGGGTCAGGCTGCGGTCGAGTCCTTTGAGCGTCTGTACCTGCTGCCGGGCGTGTACCACTGCGGCGATGGCGATGGGTTCTCGACGTTCGACTTCTTGACGCCCATGCAGAAGTGGGTCGAGTCCAAGACCGCGCCCGACGCCGTCGTCGTGAGCTCGGGCTCGGGTTCGTCGGTCAAGCGCTCGCGTCCGCTGTACCCGTACCCGTTCGTGGCCAAGTACTCGGGCTCGGGCGACGCCAACGACGCGTCGAGCTACACCAAGGGCTCGGCGCTCTACACGAAGCTGACGCAGCCGTGGGCGGCCGAGAGCTGGTTCGAGCCGTACACGCCGCTCGAGGGCTGAGCAAGGACTCTCTGAGGTGCGGCTGTCGGCACCATGGGGGAGAGACAGCCCTTGTGTGAAACAAAGATAAACAGATACACGACTTCTTAGCAAAATCGCTGAGTTGGTGCATTTCCACCCGCTTCCACATTCCTCTGAGTTCGATTTCTACGCGTCCTCGTTTAGGCAAGTTTGACAGTTCGATACATGTACTGCGTACTACTTGCGCTAGGTTACCGAGATGTGGATCGATCGATCGCGATGTGACAGCAACTCTAGCTGGCGAGTCGCTGTATCCATCAGGCGCATAAAACGTTATCAGGATGCATAATGGCTTCAACTTTGACAGACACTAAAGTGTCATACCTCTGAGGCACCGCTCTGCGTACAGTACTATACCAAATCAGCACCGATAAGGAGCACCCAGCGGTGCCGCTACATCAGGCCACAGTTGGCACGATAGCTCTCTCTCTCTCGTTTCCACAGCAGAGATCCACCATACGACTCCTAGGCGGAGTCCTAGAGCCTCAGCGATTTCCGAAGCTCCACCAGTCAACTTGTGTTGCCTCGCCCAACGCCGCGATTGTTGCTGGGGAAATGTCCGGGTGGAGGCTTCTCACAGGTCTTACGCCAACTGCACACCGATGTTTTGGTCGTGCTGCTCGTTCCAGACTTTGCGAGGTGGCGGGGGCCACCCGAAGATCGGTTAAGAGGTTCCCTACGCAGACCCACATCTCCTCAAAAGCTCGTTGGTCGCGTCGACGAGGCTCTGTGCCGGCCATCTATCTCCACAATATGCGCTGGCGCCCAAATGAGTTTCCATTCTCTGACGACGGCGAGGTAGTCTGTCGAATCGAAGCACTCCAGCAGTGACAAGATAGCGATTGACCATGACAGCACAAGCTATGCAAGCAGAAAACAAGTATATTTCGGTTGACTATGCAGTTCGTCTTCTGACCACTAAGTGAGCCATCAGGATATATCCAACGTATATCCGCTGGTGTCAAGGAGGTTCTCGCTTAGCCCTCGATTGGCGTGTAGGGCTGGAACCAGCTCTCTGCCGCCCACGGTGCCGTCAGCTTCGTGTACAGCGGCGTCGACTTGACGAAGCTCGAGGCATTGTTGGCGTTGCCCACACCCGTGTACTTGGGGATAGCTGGGTATGGGTACACCGGTCGGGAGCGCCCAGTTGCGCTGGTCACGACACCATCTGGAGCAATCCCCGACTCGACCCACGACTGCATGGGCGTCAAGAAGTCGAACGTCGTGAAACCGTCACCACCACCACAGTGGTGCACGCCCGGCAGCAGGTACAGACGCTCAAAGGACTCGACCGCAGCCTGACCCATGTGCTTCTGGAGCGCCTCGTGGAAAGCGATGGTGCCACGCGGCGAGATGTGCGGGTCAGACCAGCCGTGGTAGAGGATGAGCTTGCTTGAAGGCCGAGAGGTCCGAGCTGATGGCGTTGAAGAGCGGGTGGCGTGGTGTGAGTTTTGCGACGGTTGAGGTCGTGAACTCGATATCCTTGAGCGTGTAGTTGGCACCAGGTGGGTTCTCGAATGCCAGGTAGCGAAGAGTGGCAAGCGCTGCACTCTCACTGAAAACGGCACCGGTCGAGGTTGTCGGCACGAAGACACCGTCCCAAGCCAGCTCCGAGCCGAGCTGGGCCTCACCCACGGTCAGGTGCTGGCCGGTCTTGGTGTCCACGGGACCCTGGTAGATCTTGGCGATGGTCTCGACCTCAGCCGCCGTGAGGCACGCCGTGGTGTTCGTGGCGCCCGCAGCACACTGGATGGTCTTCGGGTCGAACTGGCACAGACGAGGGTCCGAGAGCAGACCGTCCTTGAGTCCGTCGAGCGCGTCACACGCGTTGATCACGGCGTTGTGGAGAACCGAGAGGCGCGAGCCGATGAGCGGGTGCGTGCCGTCGGCCGCCGTGTTGCTGACGGCGAGCCATCCGTGGTGGAGCGTGTTCTGGAGCTGGAAGATGAAGGCGGGCGCACCGGCGACGATGCCGTCGAAGTCGTCCGGGTATCGCAGCGCCTCCATGACGGCCTCGCGACCGCCGTCCGAGCAGCCACTGAAGTACGAGTACTTTTGTTCCTGTCCGTAGTAGGCCTTGATGAGCTTCTTGGCGGCGAGCGTGACCCAGTGGTTGGCACGGTGGGCGAAGTTGACGCGTCGGTCACGGACGAGACCAAAGGAACCGTCGTTGCCACCGGCCATGTCGGTACCAGCGACGACGAACTGTCCCGTGCTGTCGGGTGATCCGCTTGCGGTGCTGATTGATCCGCATAGCCCGCCGCAGCCGGAGAAGAGGAGGCGCTGGGTCCAGGTCGTCTTGGGCAGTAGCACCGTATATCCGATCGTGCTGTTGAGCTTGCCGTTGACAGCGCAGTAGGTGACGTTGCCGCTGGTGGTCTCAGAAGCCGTGGTGACGGTGCTGCCGGTACCGCCAAACTCGGTGAGGTCGACCTTGGCGAGGTCGGCACAGGTCACAGTTGGCGGCACGGCGGAAAGCGTGGCGGTGGTGGTGGCGAGAGTGGCATCGATACAAGCGAGCCCCAGGAGCGTCGTGAGAAGTGCGATAGGGGTCTTCATAGTCACTGCGTGGAGTGGCTTGGCGGTCGGGTCTTGTGAAGATCCAGTGGTGTGGAGATGGTCTTGCTGCGGAGTCGCCAAGTTGGAGAATGATCGGTGCGTGTGGTGAGCTTGGACTCACCTCGACGATTCGTCTGGCGACAGCTTCAGAGTCGGACCCGAGCGGGTCTCTAGTTGTGGCGTATGCGAGCCTTGGCGCAGAGCAATAGGTTGAGACAGTGTCCCGCCCAGCACCGTGGTGGCACGAGGACAGTTGTTGCAGTGACGGTGTGCAGTCTAGGTGGATGATCTCAGTCGTATGGCAAGGAGTCAGATCCATCGCATATTAGCGTCCGTTCTGCGCGGCCGTGTGCTCTGATGTAGCAGTGATGTCGTCGCGAGGGTGCGTGCGATCTAGTTGGACACGGTGACTCTGTGAGTCTATGGCAAGGGTGGTCTTTTTGTGAAGCTTCAACCCGTCAACTTTGTTCAGCTCAACTGGGACAGGCGGACGGGTTTGAAATTCTGTTGGATGATGATTAGCATATCCATTACGTCGGCGTTGATGAGGTTTGTCTGTATGCGACAAGTGCAACCTGGTTGACTATGTTTAGTCTGGATTGTCCACTTAGTCACATCACAATTGGCGTCATTCAATGGCTGGGCAACTGGCTGCTGGAAAACAGATTCATCACAATTGATTGCGCCAAATAACTCGAGCTTTTCGTGAGTTGACGCAAGGCTGTACTACACTGTACGTAGTATGAACCGAATTTACCAGCGCAATCGATATTTGCCTCAAATCCAAAGGCAAAGTGAGACTGATGACAGAAGTGAAGACCAAACTAAACGTGGATTCAGTCTTGAGAGCGCATAAATCGACGGTAGTGTACATATTAGCTCGAAACATTACCGGACTGTGAACAAGGTTCTGCAACTCGACGAAATGAGTCTTAAACACTGTAAGTCTTCATGGATTCTCTTCAAGGACTATATTACATTTCAGACAGAGTTCGGGAGCTGAGAAGAACCAACTTTGCACGACACCAAACAAGACCAGCTTGCCATCACACCTGACCCAAGGAAATCACAACCAGTGGTACATATCCGTCCCGTCCATATTGTGGGCCAGTTCATATTTCGGGCCGAGCCAACCCTAATCTAAGAATGTAACGGGCGCAGATCCGTTACACAGCGTCGAGACCCCTGTCCCGACGCTCAGATTGGGCCCTTGACTTGACGGTAAATTGGACTCTGCATTGAGAGGTCCAGACATCTCTGGACCTCATTAAACCTACTCTGGTGTCCCTAACAAAACCTATATATGCGGTGTCGTCCTCTGATAGGATGAAATCTCAGAGAATTTCCACCAATGGAAATGCAACAAGAACACACGCGCCTCTGACCAATCAGAGACACGGGAGGG
Source organism: Pythium myriotylum (assembly GCA_023091665.1). Classification (NCBI taxonomy): domain Eukaryota; phylum Oomycota; class Peronosporomycetes; order Pythiales; family Pythiaceae; genus Pythium; species Pythium myriotylum. Next base: position 1,182,552 of record JALJCQ010000014.1, read on the forward strand.
ACAACTCTCTCTTATAGAACCTACTCTCTTGTAATGGGCTGTGGGCCCATTACATCATCCCCCTCTTCAAGAACTGACCAACGGGAAGTCAACCCAAGGGACGAGGACACGGAGCGCGCACGAGCGGGTGCGCGCGCTTTCTTCAACGGGCGATCCCGGCGCACCCGGGATCAGGCAGTTAGACGAGAGCGCCGGCGGAAGCCAGCGCAGTCTTCAATCTTCTTCGGACGGCACCAAGACACCCAGACGTCTAGGCGCGATGGCTCAACCGTCGCAACAACAAGCTGGCGCCCGCGGCAACGCGGACGCACCGACGACAACGACAACTCAAGCATCGACAGTGGCGCCGAGCACAACGACGCCAACGACGGCGGCGACAACGGAAGTCACGACGACAGCAACGGCAGCCACGACGACTTCGGCCGTGGCACCTGAGACGTTGAGCGATGAGGCGATGGCGCGAGTGTTGGAACAGGTCAACACACATCAAGGCACAAGCTTCGCAGCGCCGCCACGTGCAGCGCTCTTCGATCCTCAGCTCGGTGGAATCGCGGACCGGGAGCTGTACCCAGTCCCTTATCGCGACATCTCGCGCTTTGCCAACCCACGCAGTCTCACGGCCGACGAGATCCATGAGTGGTTTGTTCGCTACCGCAAAGCAAGGGGCAAGACGATGAACGTGGTCGCGACCGCGTTGCAACAGTCGTGGAATGCTTTCGCTCGTATATGGAACAAAGGCGAGATCGAGTCGACCGTCGTGCGCTGGGAGACCGCCCAGCGCGAGCACTCGCTCGGGCGATTGCGCGAGGAGCTGCATCGTCTGTGTGAGGCGCGGCGTATAACGTGTCACGTCGACGTCGAGGAGGGTTGTCGTGCTTGCGCGCAGGCCGGGGCCACGCGCGCGACTTGGATGGAGTGGGATGCCGACTATCGTCGCCATCAGAATGAAGAAGATCTTCGACGTGCGCTCGGTCTCTACGGGCGCGCTCTCTCTCAGGCTAGAGCTGCTGGGACCGTGCCGCAAGCTGGTCCTCGTACTGCCGGACGAGACCAGGGATCTCAAGCGCGAGCGTCGGCCCGTGCTCCCACGTATCCTGATCATCAGGGAAGCCAAGCCAGTGGACGCGATAGAAGCGAGCCTTGGGGATCGCACTCTTCTTCTTCGTACCGCCACGACGCATACGCGCCGTGGCCTCAGGATCGGGGCGATCATCGTGGTCAACAATTCGGTCGACCACCCACCGAAGATCACCGTTGGCATCAATCAGCGGCGGCGGGCCATCACGAACAAAGCGCGCAGTGGGGCCACCACGCGGCCCCGGAGTCGACGCATCCGCCTCACGATCGGTGGGACCAGCGCTATGCCGGTCTCGACTGGAACGAGCCACGTCGTCTAGATCCTCCCCGCGAGCAATCCCACGGGTATCAACAAGATCACCGCGCACAGAACTCGGACTTAGAGCGTCGAGTTGATCGTCTGCAGAACTTCCTCGTGCCAGATCTTCAGCAGAAGGCAGACGACGCGGTCGATCAGATCGCGACACTTGAGACGGAGCAAGAGTCGCACGGGATCCGGGTGTATCAGCTCGAGCAGGACGCTCGAGCTCAGCGTCAGTCTCACGAAGCCTTCCGTGAGGAGTTCCGGGGGTGGCGTCGCGAATTTGATCCTGCTGAGCTGCGCGACCTTCTTCACGAACAAGCCCGGCAGAACGCCGAGCTTCGTCAACGCCTTCAGCAACTAGAGGATCGGCTCGAACGCGCCGAGTCGCAAGCGGAGAAGCGGATGTCAACAGAGGCGCCGGGACAGCCCGACCCGAAGAGGCAGCGGAAGAACGCGTCACCGGACGCGTCGACTGGTGACGGAGGCGACGGGAATCCTCGTCGTGGAGGTCGGCAGCGAGATCCGAAGAAGTGAGGTACGGCTTCAGGCGCCCAACGTAGAAGGTCGGGTGCAAGCGCAACTTCTTGGGAAGTTCTAGCGTGTAGGCGTCACCGACAACGTTGGTAACTTTAAATGGACCGATATATCTTGGCAACAACTTGTTCGAACCCAAGTGACTGATGAGCCGCTCTGGTAAGTTCTGCGTCGAGAGCAGAACACGATCTCCCACATCGAACTTGGTTCGATTCGAGCGGCCGCTCGAATCAGCGTTTTCCTTCTGACGGCCGACTGCGTCCGCGACGGAGTCTCGCACAAATCGCACAATGGCTTGTCGCTTTTCGACGAAGTCGTTGATCGACTTCTCTTCTCTCGGCGATAGGGTCGAGAGCTCTGGCAATGCATCGAAGTTGAACTCGGACGACGGGTTCTCGCGCGCAGTTTGGACCGCTGCTATCACCGCTTCGATCGCATTGAGGTCTACGTCCATGTCTTCATCTCCGTTTCCAGCGGCGGCCGGAGACACGGGCTCTTCGTCGACGTCCATGCCGGCCGGGTGGTCGGCATATCCGTTGTCGACAAGGTTGTTGGGTCTCGTGCTGATGATCCACGCGACTTGATTGGGTGGGACGTGACGCGTCATCGTTGGGTGCAGATGCCCGAGCAGAACTTGTCACTTCCAGCGTCGAATATCTCGATGCTCCTCCCACACCTGAATGAGAGCGACCCGGTGAGGCAAAGAGCGTCGCCGGGGTACGCGGATGACGGCCATAGTTGACGTAGAAGGGCGTCATCCCCGACGACACGTGCACCGAATTATTCAGTGCGAACTCAACAAGAGGCAAGAACTCGCTCCACTCACGGAATGATGTGGCGTAACTGCGAAGCACATCTTCGAGAACGCGATTAACGCGTTCAGTCTGCCCGTCTGTTTCGGGATGGGCAGCCGTCGACATTTGCAAGCGAGTGTCCAATAGCTTGAACAGCGATCGCCAGAAGAGGGAGGTGAATCGAGGATCTCGATCCGACACGATGGTCTCCGGAAGGCCGTGGAGGCGGAAGACACTGTCGAGAAACACAGCGGCAGCCTCTTCTGCTGTGATCGTTTGCTTCACAGCCGCAAGATGAACCATCTTGGAGAGACGGTCCACAAAGACCATGATCCCATCACGGTCTTGAGAGTCTTTGGGGAATCCGAAGACGAAGTCGAGGCTGACGGAGTCCCAGACATCACGTGGGACTGGGAGGGGCCGGAGCGGCGCCTGTTGAGCGGGTGACGGCTTCACGCGCTGGCAAACTTCGCACGTGCGGACCCATTTCCGCACCCACTTGTACTGGTGAGGCCAGTAATAGTTCCTCGAAAGCGAGAGAAATGTCTTCTCTCGTCCTAAATGACCTCCGACGGGCGCATCATGGTGCTCGTGGATGAGACGAAGTCGAATGTCGTCGTCATTGGGGACGACGACGCGAGGAGCGTCGGTCTTATCGACGCTATAGTAGAGGAGACCGTCGGCAAGCTGGTACCGGCGGACACGAGCACGCACACGAGGTGTAAGACGGAACAGCAGTGATTCCGAACCATCAGAGCCGTCAGAAGATAGGAACTCAATTAACTCTTGGCAGACAGGGTCGGAGGAGTAGGCTCGGCGAATGTCGTCGGTGAGCGACGACTGCACAGAGTGAATCAAAGCGTTGAGACCTTCCTCAACGCACCTTGGGCATTCTTGAGGCGCCGACGACTCATCGATCGGCGCGCGCGGGTCGTAGTCCGGGCGACGTGAGAGCGCATCCGCAAGGATGTTGCTCTTTCCCGGCTTGTAGTGTACAACAAAGTTGTACTCGGCGAAGAACGACAGCCAACGGGCCATCCGTTGGGACAGGTGCGGAGACTTCGTCGCCGTTCGCAACGACGCATGATCCGTGTAGATGGCGAACTGCTGTTCGCCCAGCAGATACACTCGGAACTTGGCGAGTGCGTACTTCATGGCAAGGAGTTCCTTGTCGTGGACCGGGTAATTCCGCTCGGCCGTCTTCAGCTGCCGTGACTGGTAGCTGATCACTCGCTCACGGCCCTCAACATCAAACTGCATGAGGGCGCAGCCGATAGCATAGTCACTTGCGTCGCAAACGACGTGGAAGGGTCGATCGTAGTCGGGGAGCGCCAAGATCGGCGCTTCTTGTAGGCTCGACTTGACCGAGTCAAAGGCCTGCTGGTGCTCAGCGGACCATTTCCACTCGACGTCCTTCCGCAGAAGCTGCGACAGCGGCTGGACGAGGGCTGCATAATTCTTCGTATACTTGTGCAGATAATTTGCGAGCCCCAGCCACTGCCGGAGTTGCTTCTGGTCCTTGGGCACTGGCCAGGCACAGATCGAGACGACCTTCTCAGGATCGGAACGGACACCGTCCTTGCTCACATAGCAGCCTAGCACCAGAATTTCCGGTGCGAAGAATACACACTTCTTCAGATTCGCGTAGAGCTTGTGTGTTCGCATCGCTTCGAACACTTGGCGAAGGTGTTCAGTGTGAACATCCTCCGGCGCCCTGCCGTCCTCGGCCTTGCTGTGGACAAAGATGTCGTCGAAGTAGCTCGGCGCGAAGCTGCGGAACGGCCGCAGCACGTGCGATACCATCCTGTTGAAGGTCGCTGGTGCGTTCTTGAGACCCTGAGGCATCACTAACCACTCCCAAAGCATTCCACTCGGCGTGCTGACAGCTGTGAGCGGGACATCCTGCTCGCGCATAAGGATCTGGTAGAAGCCATCCATCAAATCGATGGCACTGAACACCACCGACCCGGAGATCGAGTCCAGGATCATGTCCTTCCGAGGTATCGGCGTTTGTGCCGGTATCGTAGCGTCGTTCAGCTTGTTGAATGCATGAACAATCCGCCAGCCGCCAGTAGCTTTCTTGACGCAGAACGTTGGGCTCGAGTGCGGGGAAACCGACTCACGAACGCGACCTGCTTGTCTGCGGGCCTCGAAAAAGGCATCAATAGCCTCAACTTGATCGCGGGGAAGCGGCCACTGGCGCATCACACAGTACTTTGAGCCTGGCACGAGATCGATCTCGTGTCGAACACCGCGATCAGGCGGTAATGCTTTCGGGACTTCGTCCGGAAAGATGTCTTGGAACTCCAAGACGAGTTCGTACGCCTTGCTACCTGATTCCTTGAGGGCCTCTAGAGACTGCGCTGCGTAGCGCTGCTCACGCTGGGTCTTTGAGGTCGCGTCGGGATTCATTGTCGACGCTGTCATGAAGTGATTATCCTCTGCAACGATCACGCACACCTGTTCGATCTCACCACGCTTGAGATCCTTCAGAAATGTCTTCATCGAGATCGTGCCACATTGCACGATCTCCGCTGCCATACGCGGGGGGTTTGGCACTCGGATGTGCTGGAACGCCGGCGCCGCGGTTGTATAGACAGCCGCCAGGATGTCTTCCTCCCCGTCTTCCAAAGCGACGAGACACGGTTTCTCGTCGCATACACGGTCTCCATCTTCGCAAGCGATGAGACACGGTTTCTCATCGCAATCTTGGGACCCGGTCTCTAAGCCGGCGTCATCTTCACAAATCGTTGTGGAACCGCCACGTTGCGCTTCCTCTTCAGCAAGAAATGCGTCGACGATGTAATCGACCGACGCCTCGTGTGCAGCGCGCGCACGTTTCGCGCGCAGACGCTTGCGCTTCCCAGCGTGTGAGCCCGACTTTCGTCGAGCTCGTCGTCGACGCGGCGTCGACGGCGCCATCGATGGAGCATCCTTGACGGGAGTCGAACTGGTCGACTCGCAGCTATCAGCGCCGACAGGGCCATCGCTCTCTGTGGCGGCTGTAGTAGCTGCGGATGAACATACGGACATGTTCATCCACCAGACTTCGTCGATAACGGCGAACGCTTCATCATCGATGGTGCCGGACGCGACAGCGCCGACACTCTTCACGGACCGGCTTTTCCAGTCGATCCGGGGTTCGTGGCGTTCGAACCACGGCAAACCGAAGATGCAATCGAACCTCTTGTCCATGTCGATTGCGAAAAACACATCTTCCTTCTCGGATCCACCGAGAACATACTTCATGTGTACCGAATGCTTCGGTACTTCTCGCGGCCTGCCGTCTGCAAGCCGAATCGTCATCTTCTCTCCTTCATCTCGAATCTTCATGCCCGAACACTCCTTCAGGCAACCAATGCGAACGAAATTCTTCGTTGCTCCGCAATCCAGCAGGGCTGTGATCGGCTCATCCACTCCGATCACTCTCACGCGAAGTGTGACCAACTTGTTGGAGCCACTGCCGGTGGTGGAATTGAAACACGCCTCAGACGTGCTGGGGCCAAGGCGACGGTGCTCCACCGTTGCACGCGCCGCCTCATTCCGGCCAGTAGGGCGCCCCGCACCTACTCGTTTTTTGACGAGTCGTCCGTCAGCTGATGGAAGCGGACGGATCGGCCCTGGGCGACCGACGCTGGCGCCGGCGCGAGACAATCTTTTGCGTGGTGGCCGGCTTTCTGGCACCGAAAGCAGCTCCCCTTCTTCGAACTCTTCTTCGCGTAGCGGGTGCCACCACTACCTTCTCCACCGTGGAACTGCAAGACAGACAGATCCATTGGCTCCGGCTCAGACGGAGCCTCCGAGTAACGGTTGCGATAACCGTAACTGCGCGCCTGACGAGCGTTGTAGTCTTCCGTCAGCGCAATCGAGAAGGCTTCCTCGAGAGTTTCTGGATAAGTCCGGAAAAGTTGTGTCTTCGCTGGACCATCGCGTAGACCCGTCATAAACATCGCGACTTGTGTAGCCATGTCGATCGGCTTTCCGACGACGCAGGATGCGAGGTGCCGCATCCGCTGGATATAAGAGTGGAGGTCGGTATTACCTTGTTTCGCGCTGAGAAACTCGGCGCGCATGCGGAATTCGCTCTGCGGCGGCTCGAAGGTCGACTGCAACTTCGACTTGAAGTCTTCGAGCGACCAAAAGCATTTCCGGTCGGCAGACCTGAGGCCATAGGCCCAAGTCTTCACCTTCCCAGTCAGTTGCGACATGGCATAGCGGATCCTCTGTTCTTCGTAGACGATGAGCCGGGCATCGATTGCCTCATCCAGCTCGCAGAACCAGCGACGAAGTGGCGTCTTCTCGTCGCCACCATATTTGGATGTGTCGATCTTGAGCGGTTCGACACGCGGCGAATTCTTCTGACGCGCGAGAGTCTGCGCCTGGGCGCGCGCGTCATCGATTTCACGGATCATGAACTCTTGAGCAGCGAGACGTTGGGCTTCCGCGTCACCGCTGCGTAGGAGGGCCTTCACAGCAAGAGCCCCAGCGGCCTCAGCCATGCGGCCGAGGGCCTCCCATTCAAACTGGGTGAGGTGCGGGAAGTGTTTCGCACGAGTCAGCTGGCTGAGGTCGAAGCTGAGGTCGGCCATCTTGATGTCTTGGTCGTGTGGACGGACCACGAAGTGCTACCAGGTGTAACGGGCGCAGATCCGTTACACAGCGTCGAGACCCCTGTCCCGACGCTCAGATTGGGCCCTTGACTTGACGGTAAATTGGACTCTGCATTGAGAGGTCCAGACATCTCTGGACCTCATTAAACCTACTCTGGTGTCCCTAACAAAACCTATGTATGCGGTGTCGTCCTCTGATAGGATGAAATCTCAGAGAATTTCCACCAATGGAAATGCAACAAGAACACACGCGCCTCTGACCAATCAGAGACACGGGAGGGACAACTCTCTCTTATAGAACCTACTCTCTTGTAATGGGCTGTGGGCCCATTACAAAGAAACAGGGTTTTGACGCGCCCTGCGTCACCAACAGAACAGTTGAAGGCGTTTGAACTACAGCAGTCGATTCCGTATATTTTTGGCGCCATTTTGAGACCCGAACGAGCACCCGGCGATTCCTAGTTCCAAAGTTATCGCAGCCCAAAATTCTGGCCCCGAAGGTTACACCACGAGTAACCCTGCTACCATTGTCGATGATGTTGCCAAGAACTACGTGGCTGCGATAAATGCCGTTGCTGGTGGGTTGTCGCTGCGCAAGGCCTCCAAGGCGTACAATGTCAAGAAAGAGAGTCTCAGTCGACGTATCCAAGGCGAGGTTCCGGTTAACTGTCGACGAGGCCCTCAGCTTGTCTACATATCGCAGGCAGGACACAACGCCTTGCTGGAGATTATTCACTTCCGTGCCATGCGCGGTATGTGTGCGACGACAGAGAGTTCTTATATCAATGGATCCATGTTTCGCGAGTGGCTCAAGTGGTTCGTCGAGCAACTCCCACCGACTTGCCCTCAACTGCTCATTCTCGATGGTCACTCGACTACCGTGCTGTTGCATGGGCACTCACTCAAGAAGTCCATATCTTGACACCCGCAGAAGGAGAATGTGGCTACTCTCACACGAACACCATTCGGACGTGCATTCAACACGAAGAATATCACGTCTGCGTTCGAACAGACCGGGATCTTTCCGCTATCGTTGGAAGTAATGCTCAGTGGTGTTGTCGGGGACGAGCCGAGTACAGACAAACCTGCAGTGCGTCACCATGGAGTGTTGATACCGCAAACGCTCATTGTAGATGAAATCAGTTGGCCAGATTTGGCTCGGCTTTCAAACGGGAGAGAGGTGTCCCACAATACGTTTGTATCCCATGTGTAACCCAACACAACATCTTGAATTTTGAATGTTTTCTTAGGTGTCCCGCAATATGGACGGGACGGATAGAAACAGCGTTTGATTCTAGTTCGTGTTGTCAACACCATCTCGACGGCTCGGTTGTTACCAAGAAGCGGGTGTACACTGATGGCGAAAGGACATCAGCAGTGAGCAGTCCCCTCGTACTGCTCACGTTGATACAGTACTGTACTGCACGATTATTGAGTGCAAGCTTATGATGGGGCAGGTGACCACTCACCTTAGAGCGATCGCTACGTATACAGTAGTGAGACAATCAATTCTCTTCATGTGGTAAACAGTACAATAAAACAACCGGCGGCACCTGAAAACAATGTTGATCTTGAGTTGTCGCAATCCACTACACAAGTGACATCTCATAACAAGTCCATGTGGACAGCTCTCCTACTCGACATAACCCAGAAACACGTCCGATGCCGAAGATTTTGTGGAGGCTCGCCAACTCCCAATTATCAACACAAGCGTCGGTAATGGATTCCACGAACCCAGTGCAGCACCTCGATGGCCGCCTTTCCCAGTTGAGCTGAACAAAGTTGACGGGTTGAAGCTTCACAAAAAGACCACCCTTGCCATAGACTCACAGAGTCACCGTGTCCAACTAGATCGCACGCACCCTCGCGACGACATCACTGCTACATCAGAGCACACGGCCGCGCAGAACGGACGCTAATATGCGATGGATCTGACTCCTTGCCATACGACTGAGATCATCCACCTAGACTGCACACCGTCACTGCAACAACTGTCCTCGTGCCACCACGGTGCTGGGCGGGACACTGTCTCAACCTATTGCTCTGCGCCAAGGCTCGCATACGCCACAACTAGAGACCCGCTCGGGTCCGACTCTGAAGCTGTCGCCAGACGAATCGTCGAGGTGAGTCCAAGCTCACCACACGCACCGATCATTCTCCAACTTGGCGACTCCGCAGCAAGACCATCTCCACACCACTGGATCTTCACAAGACCCGACCGCCAAGCCACTCCACGCAGTGACTATGAAGACCCCTATCGCACTTCTCACGACGCTCCTGGGGCTCGCTTGTATCGATGCCACTCTCGCCACCACCACCGCCACGCTTTCCGCCGTGCCGCCAACTGTGACCTGTGCCGACCTCGCCAAGGTCGACCTCACCGAGTTTGGCGGTACCGGCAGCACCGTCACCACGGCTTCTGAGACCACCAGCGGCAACGTCACCTACTGCGCTGTCAACGGCAAGCTCAACAGCACGATCGGATATACGGTGCTACTGCCCAAGACGACCTGGACCCAGCGCCTCCTCTTCTCCGGCTGCGGCGGGCTATGCGGATCAATCAGCACCGCAAGCGGATCACCCGACAGCACGGGACAGTTCGTCGTCGCTGGTACCGACATGGCCGGTGGCAACGACGGTTCCTTTGGTCTCGTCCGTGACCGACGCGTCAACTTCGCCCACCGTGCCAACCACTGGGTCACGCTCGCCGCCAAGAAGCTCATCAAGGCCTACTACGGACAGGAACAAAAGTACTCGTACTTCAGTGGCTGCTCGGACGACGGTCGCGAGGCCGTCATGGAGGCGCTGCGATACCCGGACGACTTCGACGGCATCGTCGCCGGTGCGCCCGCCTTCATCTTCCAGCTCCAGAACACGCTCCACCACGGATGGCTCGCCGTCAGCAACACGGCGGCCGACGGCACGCACCCGCTCATCGGCTCGCGCCTCTCGGTTCTCCACAACGCCGTGATCAACGCGTGTGACGCGCTCGACGGACTCAAGGACGGTCTGCTCTCGGACCCTCGTCTGTGCCAGTTCGACCCGAAGACCATCCAGTGTGCTGCGGGCGCCACGAACACCACGGCGTGCCTCACAGCGGCTGAGGTCGAGACGGTGATCAAGATCTATCAGGGTCCCGTGGACGCCAAGACTGGCCAACACCTCACCGTGGGTGAGGCCCAGCTCGGCTCGGAGCTGGCTTGGGACGGTGTCTTCGTGCCGACAACCTCGACCGGTGCCGTTTTCAGTGAGAGTGCAGCGCTTGCCACTCTTCGCTACCTGGCATTCGAGAACCCACCTGGTGCCAACTACCGCATGGAATCGCGTATAAATCTCACCTCATATAAACCACAAGCCGAAATTGACCAATCAAAACACATTTCAAAAGTACAGCTGTATTACGCATGTAAACCACAGCGAAAAATTTCACTCACGCGCAGGTCCACCACTCACTTCCATTCAAGCCGATGGCAGAAAGACCGCGTAAGGCGCGCCGAAAGGAGCGCGCCCCTCGTGATCCGATCACATCTGCGCAGAAGCTGCAGACACTGCAGATTTGGGCTGATAGTTCTGACGTCCATGTAGCCATCAACACTCTTTTCCCATTTTTAGAACCAGAAAGATACGACTCACGCCGCCGAAGTGTCTACGCGTGGAAAGAGGATGCTGATCGCATCACGGAGTTGGCACGCCGCCCCAGAACCAGCCAGAAAAAGAAGCAGCGCCCATTGGGCTCAGGAACTCGCCTTCCCCGCGCAGAGGAAGAAAAGTTGGTCGTGTGGGTCAATCGTCTGCGTGGGGAAGGCGTACCGATTTCTAGTGTGATGCTGGCGAAGAAGGCCGTGAAGGCCGCCACCGCTCTTTCCATCACCCGCTTCATCGGCTCGAAGGCGTGGCAGAAGCGCTTCCGTCGGCGCCACCATCTCTCCCTCCGTGCTAAGACCCGCCAAGGCCAAATTCGCCCAGCTGACGCCGCTGAAAAAGCAGAGGCGTTCGGCCGAAAAGTCCGTGAAAAGATCGCTGAACTTAAAGTCGACAGAGTCTACAACGCCGACCAGACAGGTATGTAGTATTGCACGATTCATTAAAATGGAAATCTCACGGTTTTTAGCTGTTATGTTTGAGTACATTCCTAAACGAACCATCGAGCAAACCGGGTCCAAAACAGTGTGGATCCGATGTGCCAGCGGAACCAAGACCCGTGCAACCGTGATGCTTCTGGCAGACTCTATCGGCAACAAAATGAAGCCAACTGTGATCTTGAAGACCACGCCATCAAAACTCGCACACGTCGCAGCTGCCAACGTGAAAGATCGCCACGGTTTCGGGATTCGAACGTGGTCAAAGGTCAAACAAATCCAGTCATCCACAGGCATGCGAGTGTACGGTAACAAATCTGGCTGGTGGATCGAGAAAATTCATCTTCTTTTTCTCAAAAAGCATTTCGGTAATCGCGAAGAGCCCGAGAAACCAGTACTGCTGCTGCTGGATGAGTTTTCCGGTCACTGGACGCCAGACGTGCGCAAGTATGCTGCTGAGATCAACGTCCATCTCATCAAGGTGCCCGGTGGGCTAACGTCAGTCTGTCAACCAGCTGATATCTCATGGATGAAACCGTTTAAAGATCAGATTCGAGCGTCGTGGGTCGACGCACTGATGGACCAACTCGAGCGCCACGTCCCAGCCAACCCGTTCAAGTTGGAAGCCCCGAAGGTGGAGCAAGTCTGTCAGTGGGTCGTGTCTGCATGGGACAAGATGAGCCAGAGATCCATCTGCTCCGGATTCGAGCGAGCACACATTCAAGATCGATGCACTGCAGTGGCCCAGATCCTTCAGGAGCGTCATCTCAGCACTGAAGAGCTAGGTAGCGAAGATGAGTTCGATGCCTAATTCAATACATTGGTTTGCGTAACATGATAATTGATAGAGACCTTCGTAACTTACAGTCGATGATGTAATTTACATTCACACCGTAATAGAGGACGCCGCCTCGACCACGTCTGCGACTGAACAAGGGTGTCGTTTACATGCGATTCCATGCGGTACACGCTCAAGGATATCGAAGTCCCGAATTCACCCGCTGGTGAACAGATCCCCTTTTCTGTTCCCTAGACGAGAAGCAACCTCGGGCCAAGACACGACAACCGCCTCGCGACCGGCAGCAATGCCGCCAACCTCGATGGGAGCAGCCACGCTGCTCCCCGTGGACACCGGACCTCCGCCAGAACTGCGTTCAACTCCGGTCGACGCAGCCGCCGCGGCGCCCACGACGACGCCTCTGCTACTGCAGGACGACCAAGCCCAACCTGCTCCATCGCCAACTTCATTGACGTCCTCGAACCAGAGCACTGAAGAACCGTCCCCAGTTGCCTCGACGACCCTCCAGGCGTCGAGCTCCCAGCTGACCAACTCATCAGGACTGCATCGAGCTGTGCAGAAGAAGACGACAGCCCCGACGCCCAACCGACGCCCCTCTCGCAACACCCAGAAGATGATGGAGATGCGCAGATGAACGACGACCTTGCAACACCGACGACCCCGAACGCGCCGACACAACCAACAACAGCGCGAGCGGCGGTCGACGGCTTTACCATCGGCCAAGCGCCGTCGAAGACGCCGACGACAGCGACGACGAAGACGCCGAAGAAACCGACCCCGTCAAAAGCGAGGCACGCCAATGGAAGCCAGAGCAAGACGGGCGAAAAACCACTCCGCCCATCCCAAACCGGAACTCCTGCGACTGATTCGGGAGTGGTTTGGAGTAAAGCCGGTACTGCGCAGCTGCGTGCGAAACTCAGTGGATCGGCTCTGCACCCTGAGACGGCACCACGGCCAACGGAAGTACAACCGACGGACCCGGCGCTTTTGAAGTACTTCACGTGCGCGACCAAGCCGGCTAATCTACGCAGGGATGGTGACCAGCGCCCGCTAACAATGCAGGAGAAGGAAACCTACTACGCGTGGATGAGCCGCCGTCTGCACCTCGAAGAACCTCCGCTGTTCATCACGGAAACCCACACTGCGGCTGAGCGAGACTCCATCGCAGAATTCGATCGCAGGCACCTCGGCTTCCGGCTCTATGGTGAAGTCCCGGCTGGCGTCAAGATACCGGAAACAGGAGCCAAGTATCACCTCTGTCACGCAGCCGTCCTCGCTTGTGGAACAGACTTAGTGGCACGCCACCGGGTCATTGCTTTCTTTAACGCGACGTTTACTATTAACATTGACCCCAAGTCCATGATCATGGAGATTCGATTCGTGCAGCCAACCGTCCGAGATGCCTGGGACGGTTTTGAATTTGCATTGGGCAAAGGTAAAGTGTGTCTCCGGGCTACTAATTCGCTCACCACGGACATCCCCAAGCTTGGGTTCGATGCTCCTGCCCAGAAATTACTTTACCATGTCTACATCCATGGAGGTACCGATCTTGTTCAGCACGCCATTCGGGCGATCGGCAAGGCGGCGGCAGGCATTCCAGTCCTCCACGCCAAACTCGTCCAATCGATTGGCATGCGAGATTTCCACCCCACGAGATGGAAACTAACTTTTGACCAAATTACATGTCCAGGACCGATGGAACGCGTCGCAGGCTCCAAGTGATCTACGACAATGTCCCACTGACTCTGGACGTACATCACCCCCGAACATCCCGACGAGCACCTTGCACCAAGTGCCTAAGTATTCGGCACCCGACCAAGGATTGCAAGAACAAGTTCGCGGAAAGCTCCGCTGCCAACCGTACACTTGTCCTAGATGTACCCAAGGCTGACGTTTTTCAACTGACCGCAGCCATTTCGCCGAAGAAGTTAGAACGACAGATGAAAGCACTACGTGAGGCTGCTGCCCCGGAACTAGCCAGAAGCCTAGAGGCGGAAGAACAGCGTCGCTTACAGAAACTAGAACGCAAGACAAAAGCAGCAGCGAACAAGGCGGCCACGGAAGCCGCAGCTGAAGCAAGAGCTCAACAACTCGCCCGCGACCAAGTTGACAAAGATCGAAAGGCGCAAGCTCGTCACCAACTGCTGCAAGCGCACAAGAACGTACGAGCACAGCTCAGGCAAATCCAACAGCAGGCGCGGCACAACCGTACACCCTTCGGTGGAACCCAGACAGGGGCTCCGCCGCCGACTCGAACCACATCGCTACAACGAGCACAGCCGACGAGACCGCCGGCAAACAATGAGCCAACCCGTGCAGATGCGGAAGCACAGGCTAGCCCACACGGTGAATCCACGCTGGCGATTGTACCCTTCGTCGACCCGACTGTGGTTTTTGGAAAGCGCACGGAACCACCGTCACCGACGGCCAGCGACTCAGGTCCGCCGGCGAGCAAAGGAAGGACATTTGCACTGGCGGACGAAGCAAGCTCGGCGCCGTCGCAGGCTCTCCCAGCACAGGCGAATGCCCCAGCGCAGAGCTCCGCCCAAGGCCGGGACAGAGCGGTCGTCGACAGCGGTATGGTCGACGACACGAAGCCCCCAGCACGTCGTGTGCAGAAGCAGCTCCCTCTCTCGGCATTCTTCGCGCCGCAAACCCTCGCAGACGCACAAGCACAGCTTGAACAGGAGATAACAATCCGACGTCTACGACCGGAAGACCACTGGCAAAGCCAATTCCCCAGTCCTCTGCTCGACACTCTACTCCACCAACTGTGGGCGCCCCACACGCTTGACGAATGGAAAGCGGCTTGTCGGGCGCGAATCGTCCGCACGCCAGACAACGGCGGCTGCCTGCAATTTGCAGTCCACGGTTGCAGAGCAAGGTACATCAGAGGTGAAGAAATGTTCGTGAGCAGAACGTCGGTCAAGGAAGGTAACCACTATAAGGACGGGATGTGTACCAGTCTACTCGAATATCTCTCTCCCATGCTCGCGGACGACACTGTGTGTGACACTGACAGACCTCAACCGTAGGTTTTTCAAACTGGGACCTCCAGAGGATGCAGAAGCTGCCGAGAGAGCTATTCGACGCTTCATTGAAGGCATCCGAGACGCCACGCTGTCTCAGGGGCTCACCCGCGACCAATGGGGAGCGGACGAAGACATTTTTGGCCTCGTATGGTACGTACGCGAACCGGTATTTGTTATCGCAGAAGACGGCGAGTCCCAGACCACGACGGTACGCATAGTTCGCCTCGAACGACCCACTGCGAGAGGGCCAGAGCGCATTGAACAATTATTTCCAGACCCGTCGGAGGCTTTCGAAATCGTACGGACCTTCATGCGTCACAGGGTGCTGCCGACCATCTTGATCTTCCGCCCTAACGGCGGTAACGGCCATTTCGACAGTTTCAGATTCCACGACAGCCTCTACAAAGAATGGACGAGCGACGACAAAGAAGGACTCGCCATGCGAGCTCGCATGGACCAAGTCCTTGTTGCATTGGGATGGTATGTCGCTCCGCTCACCAACCAAGGCATACCGAAGTATGAAACTGTGGACCTAGTCTCCGACAGCGACTCCGTGTACGTCCCGTCAGAGACCCCAACGCCCACGCCGTCACCCGCGCCCACCCCAGCCGTTCTCTCTCCTGTCTCAGCACACGCGTTGATCAGCGCGCTGAACCCGAGAAGGCGCCGACGCGGAGCAATGGCGTCGCTCTGGCAACAAGCTGAAGCTGCCAACCTTGATGCCTACAGACGCTGGGATGAACAACAGGATGACTGCTCAGACAGAGAAGAAGCGGACACGGTAAACGCAGGGTGTGCATATTGGAGCCGGTCCACAGCGCAGCTGGTTGCGCTCTTACGGGCACTCCCATACCCTGAAGTTGCGCTGAGTCTCCTCCCACCGGCACTAACCCTCCGTCTCGGCAACGAACTCAACGCGCTTTCTGATGACAGCGCTGTCCCAACCTTTGTAACGGCGAATGACCCTGCGCAAGCGCGGAACGAATGGAGTCGACTGGTAGCCCTGGTTGTTGTTGCCAGCTCCGATGAACTGATCGATTTACGCGTGGTCGCGTGGCTTCGAGACCATCCGGCCGAGACTATTGCTGCACTCCACGACCTCAGACTGCATGACTGGACCGTAGGTGCCCGGCTCGCCTTTGCGAGTGAACTTGCTCATCCGACCCAACCTGCCCCCGCAGAGCAGGTTGGTGGTCGCGTATGAGAATAGTGCGACCAACCTCGGCTGCGCAAGTGCGGTGCATCGCCGAGGTACCGGTGCCTGAAGCGTCGACGCTTAGGCACACCAGCACGACCCGCCACTCTCATCCCTCGCGGGATGAAAGTGGCCCCGACCCGCCACCATCGACCAAACCAAGGAAGACCGGCCGGCGAAAACCCCCTCCCCAACTACAAGTGCTCACGCAGAATGTTCAAGGACTGCTCAAGAATCGCGAACACCTGGAGAATTGGTTTGACGCCTTTCGACGCAGATACGATCATCGACACTTCGACGTTGTCATACTGCAGGAGACAAGAGCAACAGAGCGGTGGGCCCCAATCCTCGAAGACATGTACGCGCGGGCATGGGGATACGACTCGAAAAAACTGACCAGTCCATTGTCGTACTGGCCTGAGACAGCGGTCGCAGCCGGTGGGGTTGCGATCCTTCTTCATCCTCAAACTGCCATATCGAACGTTCGGCCATGGCGACAGGATCTTTGGTCACCTCACTTCGCAGCCATCCAGGGATCCCTTGACGGCGAAGACATCACCATCGTCTGCACGTACGGCAGCATCAACGTCACACGACGGGAGCAGCAGTATCTCCACCTGGCGGAACAGGCGAAACCAGAAGGCATCATACTCCTCGGAGGAGATTTCAACTGTACGCTGGACCCGGAGCTCGACCGCAGCAGACGCTCCAGCCCACAGCAATTGTCCGACGGGCTGGCTCAACTCCTACTGGCGTGGGATCTGATAGATGCTGCTACAGACGCGATGCTGGCGGTGACTTCGACGAGTGAGGTAAGAGAGTTCCACGCAGCGCATCACACCTATTGGTACACTCTACGCGAAGGAGCTATTGCAACTGCACGTTTAGATCGATGGTATCTCTCCACAGGTACATTCCTCCGGCTGCGCAGGCTCGTAACGATGGCCCCATTCTGTCGCACAGACCATGACGGCGTCGTCTTGCAATTGCTAGAGACAGACCACCCCCGAGTACGCAGACGTCGC